>OY728119.1:98592986-101092986 GCA_963277665.1 Viscum album | reverse complement strand
CTTTCTAGGCATTATTGGTGGCCGATAATAAAGAAAGCAGCTGCAGGTTTCATAGTGTGATGCATCACCTACTTGTAGGTGACAAATGAGCATCAGTGATCAGGTAGTTTTTTACATCCATTGACCATTCGAGAGAGAAAATGGGATGAAATGATGATGGAATTAATTATGGTATTTCTTAGGATGCCTCATAATAGTGATCCGATCTTGGTAGTTGTGGATCAGTTAACTAAGGTGGCTCATTTATTGTCAACCTGATTGTACTTCACCATAGATCATTTGGGTGAGTTGTATGTTTGAAAAATAATATAGTTTAATGGGGTTCCATGAACCATAGTATTATATCATGATCTCAATTTCACGTCATTCTTCTATAAGGTATTATAGAAGGTTCTTGGTACCCATATGCTCTTGATTGTGAGTTACCACTCATAGATGGACATACAGTCAGAGCATACTATTTGGGTACTAGAGGACATGTTGAGGGATTGTGTTCAAGATTTTGGTGGAACGTGGGAAACGAATATATCACTTTTTTAGTTTTTTTACAACAATAGTTTCCAGGCTAAGATTCAAATGGAACCATTTGAAGAAATTTATGGTAGACTGTATAGATCTCCATTGTGTTGGATGAAATATAGAGAATTCATGTTTTTGGGACTAAGTCTTGTACAAGAGATGTCATATCAGGTTCAATTAATTCATAATTGTATGGAAATAGCTTATAGTAGGAATAATTCATATGTAGATAGGTGATGTCAACCTTTTTAGTTTATGGTGGGTGATCGTGTGTTTCTTCAGGTGTCGACAAGTTTGGGTCACCATCAGATTTGGAAACAAGGCAAGTTGGCACCCAAGTATGTGGGGAAGTTTTGGATCATAGATAGTATTAGACTGGTAGCATACTGATTATATCTTCTATAGAGATATAGTAGAATTCACAATGTTTTTCATGTTTCAAATCTTCAACAGTATCACCCGAATCTCTCTCATATGATTGATATTGAGGATGTTGAGCTTGAGGCTGATGAATCTTTTGAGGAGAATCCTATATGTATTATGGATCCTAGAGAGAAATTATTTCAGGGAAATACTATAACCTTGGTTTGAGTTTTATGGAAAAAAGGTAATGTTTGGGAGGATTCTTGAAAAAAGGGAGTCTGATGTGCGGGTGTAGTGGCCTGACCTCTTTTCTTCAAAATCTCAGTGATACTTGGAAGCAAAAATCGAGGGAGAGCAATTATAAAGTGGGGAGGATGTAAGATCCCAGACTTTGTAAAGGTATGTTCTTGTTTAAATTTTGGTTTAAAATCCCTTAATTTTGGTTAATGGGTTGTTTACCGGGTGTATGTTTAGGTTCGGGGGTGTTCCAAGGGTTTAATATATGGAAGAAAAGGACCATCCAGTGCCTATTTCAAGGTTGGCACATGGTTAGAGATAATCGTGCACCCAAACCATGCTATCCCTGAGGAGGATTTCATTGTTAGAGTAAACCATGCGAGGGGGAGGTCCAAACTGTGAAAACTTTGATAGTGGAATTCCACATGGTTGGTACATAGTTTGTTAAACCACGTGGGCCTCCCTAGGTAACTGTGCGACTCTACTCCTATTAGACATAGGTCGGTGATCAGTTTGGAAAACTGTACGGCCAAACCGTGTTTCCATTTAAAAAGTGAAAAATCCCCAAACTGCCCCTCTGTATTTTTACGTTCTCACCCGATTTATTCCCCATTTCTCCTCCTCTCAATTCTAGTGATGAATTAAACACTCCCAGGATTCCAATGGATCATTCTCTTTTGATTCTATGCTATTTGGAGTACCTTTGGTTGAACATTCATGCTTCAGGTTAGTATAATCTTCCTATTTCTCCTATTTTTTGGATTAGGACTTTTAGAATTATTCTTATCCTTTAGAAACACTAAAATTCTTTTTTCAGTGGATCTTAGGTTGGGGATTCAAGGGGTTCTTGAATCTGGATCTAAGGATAAGTTTAAGGGTGCCTTCATCCCCGGATTCAAGGTAGGTGGTATATAAGTTATATCCCATAGTCTTTATGTTGATTTTTTCTTGCATGATTTTTCATTTTCTTCCCACTTGTTGTGCGTTTAATGTATTTAGTATGATTTGGAAAAAATGGTTGTCTAAATATGGATTTGAACCCATCACAACCCCTATAGGGTGTTTTGAGATTGACTAGACCAAATTAAAGCAACTCATGGGTGTGCCAACAACCCCTAACATATAAAATGGTATTGTTAAGTTCTAAATTGATTTGTGATAAGGTAGTTTTTTTAATGAACATGTTGGTGCGTTAGATTGAATTAAAAATGGGAAATGAATAGTGGTTCCTAGATTTCAGTAATGGAATAAGGTATTTCTTTGGATTAACATGAATTGAGTTAGTTGTAATAAAGGAAATTGTTCTATGTGATTTATGAATTTCATAAGTGTGCTAATTCATAGAAAATGGTAAACATGATTAATGGTTAAATACTTGCGAATTGATAAATGAGTTAAATGGTTTAGCATAAATGAATTTATGATTACATTAAATGGGATAATATATGGGAATTGTGGATATGCCTAATGGGTTAAGGAATACGAATGGGAAATAGGTTAAATGGGATATGATATGTGAATCGGTAAATGTGATAATGAGTTAGGGCCTAATGATAATTCAAATTTTGAATAATTATGAGTTGTGAATGTTATGTTTATTGACTGTGTATGGTTTTTGATATGGTATTTGTGGTTAATGGATAAATTAGAATGTGCACATGGCTTCGTTGTTTTGGGGTATTGGACTTGAGCATTTATGCCCATGGTTCTGGTAAGACCAAGGATTTAAACCCCACCCCATAATGCACAAGTTTTAGAAGGGGATCCGTGATCTATACATACAAGAGATTCATTTGACGAAACTACATGGACTGAGGAACCAAGGTAAGTGGGTTGTATTTGACTATGAAATGTTAAACCTAGTGAGATAGTGAAATTTATTTATTTCCCTTATGAATGATAATGTATTGACATAAGACACTATATAAATTAAGTAAATTCCTAACCCATATATTTTGTGCGGAAAAGGAATTTTTTAATGATGATGGGTTAACTCATGGAAATGGGAATAATGATGGAAATAGATTAATTGAAAATTTTTACCTAATGGAACCCAAGTTTTCTTTTATTTACATTCTTATTTATGTATTACTTGCATGAAATACATATTTATACTGGATAGTTTGTAGACACCATTGGTGGTGGCCTATTGAGTTATACTCAAACCCTGCTTGGGCCGCCCTTGGGTACTCGAGTAGACTTCATGGTTACAAGCCCAGAAAAGGGAAAAGGCCGTACCAAAGGGAGTTGATTTGGGATTGGGAGGTTCATGGATGAGGAACATGACTAAGATTTCAGAACCATTTTTTGGATTAATCTATTTTATTAACCCTAGGTTTCCTTCACTTTTTGGATCTATTAACATGAAATGACATATTTAATATCTAGTTGTGATTGTACCATGTATAAGAAATAGTTGGTAATGCATGTTTCTAATTATTTTCTATTTATTCCATTATTTTTTATGGCTATATACTATAGAATACTCTGTTAATGAGGGTATAATCTCCCCACATGAACATTATACCCTTGCCGCTAGTAAAAAACCTCTATCATACGGGGTGGCATGATTGAGGTCATGTGATGACCCAACTCGGGGCACCGGTTAGTGGCTCCCAGGTTGTGGACATTAAAATTATGAAATTTTAATTTCTTTATTATTCTAAAAATATAATATATATATATATTTTTATTCACAAATAAAGTCATTTCTTTTTACGGAATAAACATTTCTAAAAAATGAAAATTTTAAGATTTCTAAGAAATTTTCAACATAAGTTACATGAAATATACATTTAACAACATAATAATATAAAAAATATAAAAACATAATAATCATTATGAAGTGGATGATGTGATGACCAAGGTGTATGGACCAAAGCCTCTGAACTGAATCATGGATGCGAATCAGGACATCTAATACCAAAACATTGATTTTAATAAAGAAGTACTAATAAATGGGTAATATGAAATTATAATCCAATGTTATATAGTAATAAAAATCAAAATATTGTTATTTTATAGGTTTAAAGTACTTCTAAATTTATTATATAGGGATTATAAAGCATGTCTTACTAAGTGGATGTCTATGGTATGGTATTTTTCTTTTAAAACTTGTTTTAAATGTTTTGAGCTTTTTCTCTTCCATGTACTTTATATTTTAAGTGTTTGAATAATGTTATTATTTATACACCAAATATTAATTAATTAAAATTTATACTATCAATTAATTTCATTACAAAGGATTAAAAAAGAATCTTTTCAACATTTTCTATATGGGTTATTTTTTTAATTTCTTTAAAAAAGTGAAAAAAATGCTTTTAACATTAATATATCCTTACCTTTTCCCACCATCATAGTTTTTATTCATCATAAATATTCCTTTTTAGTTTTCTATGGGTTTTGAAAAAATATCATAATCCTGATGTTTTAGGAATTTTTAATATTTAATTTTTTTTAAAATAAATGGACATATCTTCTCATTTTATGAGATAACTAAATGTTCTTTTGCATATGGTATTAAATAAAAATTTTAAAAGTTTTATACTAGAAATGAAATATTTTATGAATGGTTCTCATGATTTTATTCGTTTAAATTTCATATATTGATGGGTGGGTCAGATATAACCCTCTAATGCATTGGGTAATGATATAGTCTCCATATGAGATATGTTGGAATTAACTATGAAGGTTATTCATTTGTAAAGTCGATTGTAAGGATAATTACCAAAGATTCATAGATGGGTTTTCAATAATTTATATGGGTTTTAATGGAAATAATTTGATTTCATGAGGTAAAAAATGATTTTTTGAATAAGGTAAATATTCTGACCTTTTAAAGGTGAAAGTTTTGTTATTTAAGAAATTTTTTTAATGAGTTCTCATGTTTTCTCAAGAAATTTTTATGGTTATGATTTTTACTTTATGATTAATTAAAAATATTTTATAAAAAATGGGAAATAATGTTGATTTTTTGAGTATGTAATTAATTATTTGATTTCAAAATTGGTTCTATACAAAGGAAAATATTCTTATGGATTTTCATGTTTCTCAAAATGGATTTATGGGTTTACTTTATTTTTATATCCTTTAATGAGATTTTGTTTCCTCATAACACATTTTAATTTTTTTTCATAGGTCCAAAGGATGTATAGAAACTATATAGTGTTCAATGGTGATATATTATGAATGAAGAAAAATTTTCGTGAATAAAACTGTAATGTGAACATAAGAACCCATTTTTATGAAAAA
Organism: Viscum album; assembly: GCA_963277665.1. Taxonomy (NCBI): domain Eukaryota; kingdom Viridiplantae; phylum Streptophyta; class Magnoliopsida; order Santalales; family Viscaceae; genus Viscum; species Viscum album. The sequence goes on along the minus strand of OY728119.1, from coordinate 101,087,616 downwards.
TGTATATTGTGTGAAAGTATAAAATTTTTTATGTAAAAAATTTCATAATTCTATACAAATAGAACAATAAAATATCACGAAATGTAAAAAAAAATTAATCCATTCCATTAAATCATAATTATTGGTTGATTATGTTATGAGATATTATAAAATATTTATCTTCATCGCATCTATATTACATGGAATTTATTTCTCTTACTCATTGCATAAGAGGGATTCCCTCAATATAAAATTTATATATTTCTTAATTATGTTAATCAAATTCATGGAAGAGATAGAGTCTTAATCACCCATATATTACTCATCTCAAATTTGGATCTCCATTATGAATTTATAAAAAGAAACTCAATGCTTAAAAAACTTTAAATATTGATATTGTTGAGAATCTAATGAGAGATGGAACTTGGGATTTGATACCAATTGATGATTAAATAGGGTTAATTTACCACATCGAGGGGATGGGTGGGAGGAATTAATGTGTTTTACTAGTCAATAATTACAACAATTTCCCTGATCTTACATATGAACATATTCAGTGGATGGATCTAATATTGATTTTTTTTTGTGTTTTGTTATCATGAAACTAATAAAATCCCAAAAGAATTAAAGGAAGGAACACTAGGATTTCTTAGTGATATTAACCTCTATTAGGGATGGTTGTTTCCCTAATGTATGGTGGTTGTTAACCTACTATCACATATATAGTGTTTTATTATAAAATAAATATGAGGAAAGGCTATGACCTTAAACCAGTACAATATCAATCACAGACAAGAATTTACATGAACGAAACGACTTGGTTTCTTTTTTATTTGGAACCAACCATGACTTCCATTATAATTATAAGTATCGGCTGGATATTATTGAATAATGTTTTATAGAAAAAACAAAAGTCACACATGGAATGCAAAAAATTGATCTTCTTACTTATTATAAAAAATATCAAGGATGTATTCAACCTTAATATATATTGGAATTATAGGATTCATTCCTTATACTATAAGGATATCATATTCTAGGATACTGAGTGATTTTTTATTATCATGATGTTCGATAATATCAGCATAAAATTCTATCCCTTATCATTCTCTTATTCAACCCAAAAGACCAACGCACCAAATAATGTTAGATCTATATTCTTAAAAAAATTAGATGTAGTATAATTATTACATTAGTTCAATCTTTTAAATAATATCTTATTATTTATATCCTTTTGTGGTCAATATCACCATTGGATATTTTTTATACATTAAATATGAAAATTCGTAAATATCATATCATCAATCATCCATCATTATTGTTCTTTGAATCCCATTTAAATTGGTCACATAAAATATCAATATAAGACAGGGTCTTTAAATCACACATGATATCCATATTTATTTAAACATTTTTCTCTCATTAAAAATACATTAATTTCATCATGTATTCATGATAACATGCATTGAAATTGTTACAGTTTAAAACACTTCATGACTATAACACACAATGATTTCAATACATACTTCCCTTTAAATAAATTTTGTGCGATCAATAGCTTATTCCACATGAAACATAGAAGTAAAAAATTGTGATATATTATATATATATAATATATTAAAATACAAGATAATCATCAATACCTTGTGATAACGTAATATGAATCATAATTAAGAACACTATAATAGGAATAAAACCTTAAGTATTTAAAAATACCATGAACAAGAAATGTTTATCCTTATGATTTTTAATGAATATCATAACCTTTATTATAAAAATGGAAATGAGTAGAAAAATTAGAATTATATAATAAATTTTCAAAATAAATATAATGAATATGATGGATGAATTTTAGTGAAGCATATCAGGCTATCTATAAGAATATAATATGTCTGTTATATATATGGTCACTGGACCTAATCCCATTAGATATATAACTATTACATATATGGTAATTTTATATACTTTTATCCCATAGGTATAACTAAATTCTATAATTATTGGTGAAAATTTTAAAATAGTATAATTAACATATAATTTAAAATTTTGGAAGGAAATAAAAAGATAAAAAATTAAAATATTTTATTATCAAAACATATATATTTATTCATTATATATTATTTTTATTTTATAGAATTATTTTATTCTAATACTGATGGATTGATAAAGTTGAATTGTTATTAAATAAAAAATAAAATGTTATTGAATTAATTTAATGTTAAAAAGTAATAATTTTTAAAAATTATATTTTCAATATGTTTGGAACCATTGTATTAATAAATTAAATTTATCACTATTATAGAATTGTCTTAGGGAAATATATTTTTTAAAAATATAGTCTTGTAAATTACTCTCTATTTAATAATTATTAATTGGTAATAAATTAGAATAAATGTATTTTTTAGCTTAAATATATATTTTTTCTAAAAAATATTTTTATGCGTTGTATAATTATTATTTTTAAAATTAATTGTTATCACTTTTATAAATTTAAACCAATAAAATATGTCACAATTAAAAACAACATATCCAAATTATATAATAACAACAATATCATTTTGAAGCATAAATACGATATGGAGGCACAATAAAAGAAAAGCAAGGTTAAAATTGTATAACTAAGTGATAAAGTCCTAAAATATCACAAATATTTATCTCTAAGTGAGTGTATAAAGGAATTAAAAAACATAACCTTAAATATATAAATTCATTTTCCTCTTTATGTCTACTTTTTATAAGAAAATACATTCCCTATTCATTATGGAAAGTGTATTTGGGAAAATTCCACTCAATGTCACCTATAGAAGGACCCCTCATCTCTCCACCTAAAATCACACCATTCATTAAATGTTTTGTTGAATGACTACCCAAATTTTATACTAAATTGGATTATACTTTTTTGGGATCCTTTTCTTAGAATAAGGAATCTGGAATCTCTGATTTCTAAGAGGTTCTCTATGAGAATATTTAAGTATTCAATGTAAGTGTTATATTATCCTTAGTCAATAGTTTTTGTATATTTCATTAACCTTTTCTTTAATATGATTTATCAAATTAATAAAATGTTTTAAAATCATTAGTCTTCTATATAGGTGATATTATTACTATAAAATAATATGTTCTAATTCATTCAGTCGTTATAATGTGTTATTGTTTGGGATTATTTTACAAACTATATGAAAAATGTTATATCATTTACATTATAAATGATTATGAAAACTCAAATACTAGTAAGATGATTTCATAATTATTAATTTAAGTTGATATCATAATTCTATAATGGTAATATATGTGGTCCATAGTGAATGTGTCATGAACACTACAAGAGGGGGGATTTTAGTTAAAAGAAAACTATAATTTTCCATCCCACTCAAATTTTTCGATTTATCAGAAGTAGGTAAATTATGATAAAGTAAATAATTATAGTAAAATGTGTGCATGAGAAGAAAAAAATATCATAATTTAAAAGAAAATTTGGGAGCAAATTGATCAGAATAAAAAATTCCAATCAACTCACTATAAGAAGAAAAAATTCAGAATATCTATTTTTTATGCATAGTAGAAGTAAAAATACTATGAAATTTTAAAAAAATGAGTTAATAAAATGTTAAATGAAATTAAATTAAAACTAGTAAACACATGTAATCAGAATGATAGAAATAAATATAACACAGAGTAATAGATTACAATCCAAATACTCATGTATAGGATATTAATAGGAGTAAACACCTTATAACTAGAGAGGTATTCAGTTTAAACCATGGTAATGAAGTATGCAAATCCAATCCTACAAATCCCTGTTCCATGTGTTGAAATTTCATTGATTATATACCCTACATAATTTACTTATGTAGTCTAAATTCCAAAACCACTTTATTTTAAATGAACAAAATCACTAATCTCAAGCCCACTAAGCTTCTTCAACATTAACCATGATAAAAGAGATATCTATATTCAATGAAATTGAATCACTTGATCAAGGTGCTTGGAATCACCCCATATTCATTAATAAAGATAAAATATAGAAGAATCACAACCAGATAACATAGAGAACTTATAATGAATCCTAAAAAATGTGTTCTCTAAAAAATAATTCAAAATTTAAATATATAAATATTATAATCACACTCAATAATGGAGAGTTGCAAATATTCATCTAGACCAAAGCCCATTGAGAGTAACTTTCTATATTCCTTTTTTATTATAATCCATTATTCAATGGGCAAATATATATATGATTCTATAACTAAAAAAACTATTCAAATTTTTTATTCATTGGGGTTATTTTTAACTTCATCGGTGGCACGTCATCTTTCAATTACTTCATAAATTCTAAACAGTTTATGATTAAGTTAAACTGAAACCAATATAGTTCACTTTATCAAGTGAAAGTAAAATATAATGATACTTTACTTATATATTTATTTATTTTATCTTCTTCTAATGAAATTAATTAAAACAACTACAACATTCTATATTCAATTAAAGTACTAATTTATAATGCACAAGTTCTCTAGAATATATATAATTGAATTTCATTCTACATAAAATCAACTTAAAACAAAAATACAACGTTAATTCAAATTAATATAAAGTGTATTTTTATTTTAAAAAGTATAAATGGAATTCAATAAATACACAATATATATAATTATATTTATTAATAAAATCAATTCTTTTTATAGAATAAAAAATCATAAAAATAGGATTTTTAATCATTCTTTGAGAACCATCACATTAAGTTCCATGAAAAAAATACGCTACATATTCATAAAAAAATGGATATAATGAAGTTATGACCATTTAAAAAATACTAAAATTTCTATAATGAAGTTATCATAGAATAGATAAGACAATTGACACATGAATGTTAATTATACCAAATAATGACTATTAAATAGGTAATAAAAACATTATAAATGAATGATATTAAGTAAAATAATAATGAATATGGTTATAATATAGATGGCTACCAAAAATAAATTTATTATAAATGAGATTAAATCATGTTTGACCAATAGATAATCCAAGGTAAGATTTTCTCATTTCAATTCTCTTTTATAGGAATATGCTTGATATTCATCACCTTATTTCTTTATGAGGTGTATATACTACCCATAAATGTTTTTTACCATATATTGAATGCAAATAATGGGAATTAAAAATATATACCATTTTTCTCAGTAACATTTAACTGAGACATTACCTAATGCAGAAGGGTTTTTTACCAATCAAATTTTAAAATCACGGTTTATTACAAATAAATTTACATATAGGGAAATTTTGTGCCATTTCTCCCTAAACACCATAAATTTTATTTTATTTGTTTATTTTTTGGTTTTACTTATATTCTTACCATTTTAAATCCCTTTGTATCACAATTAAATTGAATGGATGATTGTAAGTGGAGTCGACCTTATCTATTACTTTCAGTCTTGAATCTTTCTCTTCTATGTCTAAATTTTTTATATTATTTTATGGAAAAAGTTCTCAATAATTCTATGATAACTTAAGGTTAATTATATTTAAATATATATTACTTATAAAAAATTAAAATAATCCTTTTTAGAAATTTCTGTGTAGGTCATTTTCTATTAATTGTTTATTTCATTAAAAAATTGTGAAAGTAATCTTTTTATAATTCCTTACTCTTAACCAAATTTTCAATCATATTTTTTAGTTTTATTGAAAGTGATTTCTTTAAATTTATTCATATTTTTAAATGGTGTTATTATTGCTACTTTTTATAAAATTTTAAACACCTATTATAAAAAAAGAAGAGGGAAATTCTTCTAATTTTGAAAAGTTATTTTTTAATACTCTTATAGACAATTTTAAACTTTTTCAACATACTTTAATATTTATTATGCTAAACTAAAGAAAATATTTAATTATACCTTCTGAAATATTTCAATATATGTCTTATGATCATATTTTTAGGAAGTATTTATCAACCCATTTTGCACTCATGGGTTAATTATGTTTTGATAGGAATTTAGTGTTTTTATTATTTTGTGGCACATATATGTAAGGTTTATCATTATGTGATGGATGGATCTTATATTACCTGATCATTTATTGGGTAAAGATTTATATATCATGATATCAAAATAGGACCTGGGTGGTTATCCCTAGTTCACTTTGTTATGGGACAGGGTGGTTATCCTATGTTTGTTATGTTATAGGGAATGGTTGTTTATTATGGGACAAGGGTGGTCAGTTCCTATCCACAATGTTGGGACATGAGTGGTTATCCCAAGTCCACTATTTTATGTCAAGGTGGTTAGAAAATCCTATTATGATTTGAATGTCTTGGTGGTTAACCTTTACATATGTTATGATTATCATTGTGCCACATTCTTATAGCATGAAATGTACTCGTTCCATGTTCTCATGGAACATATCTATTAAAGTATGTTCCACACTCTCATGGATCATGTATTATATTATGCCCAAATCCATATATCATGACTCGTGACTTATGAAACATGTTTAATTAGGTATGATTTAATTATATTATATTTATTTTTATTTATTATGTTATCATACCACATGTTCATATTATTCTCACTTACGATCTCTGATTGATATCTCTTATATTCAACCTTATTGAGTATTTTATGTCACCCAATATTCTATTTCTATTTTAGTTGGTTATGAATATTTTTATTATGTATGATATATCTTATAAGGTATCATGTATGAATAAATATATTATTGAACCTAAAACAACCAATGTTGAACCAAAAGTGATGTAATTGAAACCTAAAATTTCAAAGGTTGAAATAAAGGTGTAATATATTATGAAATATTGAGATTTATTTGCCTTATCATATGATCTCTTACTTTAATTATTATTAATCTATGTATAAATTAACCTCTGTGGTTTTATTAAACTTATAAAACTATGATGAATCAAGTTAACAATGAGTGTGATGAAAAGTGAACTAGATTTCCCAATTAGAAAATAATGTGATTAGAGTGAGAGTTAAAAATATCATTGATATTCTAACCAAACTCTCTCAAGATATTAATTGAATCGTGAATCATCCTGAACTCAGTAACATGAAAATGGTGGAATAACTCATCAATGATTATTCTATATGACAATGTACACCCTCCTTTATTAGATCTCCCAATCAAATAATTTTTTAGAAATAGATCAATGCAAAAAAAAGATATTATATATTATCTAGTGCTTGAAGAATTATATATTTTCTTAACTGTTTTTAATTAAAATTTAAGGATGGTCAAAAGTTTAATATCATTATGAATATATAGAAAGTACAACAAATAAACTCCATATAATAGTAGGTGTTATAGAATATAATATTTCACTAAATTTTTTACTTAAAACCTTCACACAAAAACGGGGAGAGAATTCTTTGAGTTGATGTAAAAGGAGGATGAATCCATTAGTACATATGAAGAAAACTAAAAAATATTTTAATTGTTCATTTTTAGTTTTATCATTCCTTCTAAAAGAATAATTGATCATTTCTTTAGTTCTTTAAAACCAATTGTTCAAAAGGAATTTATAATAAGGGAATTTGGTATCTATAAATAAATTTTTTCTATCTGTGCATAGCATGTAAATAGATATTGAAGAATACAAATATTCTAAAGGTTTTTTTCAAAGTAGATAAAAATAAAGTTTCATGGAAACTTGATTGATATAACCCTTGAATGAAAGATAATTAAACTTCTAACATGGAAAAATGTAAGAAGAATCATAGAGGAAATTTCATTAAATGGATAATGATTCAACTATGGAATAGATTAGGGGATCTAAATATTCTCATATATTTTGGGAGGAGAAGTGAAAAACCGAGTTTTATGGAAATGAATGTTATTGAACCCATGAAGGAAAAAAATTCATATCCATACATGGAGAAAATGTAGGTATAATAATAGAGTAAATGTATAGAAATGAATTAGTAAATAATTTATAAATGGAATAGAATGTGATCATACACATTAATCTTGAAGGGATATTAAGTGTCCAAGGAATGAAATCGATGAAATGAAATATTATCCTCATGCACCACCCATGGTACAATGATTAAATTTTAAAGAGTATAGAAATTATGCCAATGATTTCAATAATCCAAGGGTTGATAATGAAAATCAATATAAACAATATCCTAAGATAAGGGGAAAAGGGGAATCCAGTGAAATAACAATTGCTAATATTGGTAACAAAAATGAAGTGGTAGATGGTACACTCTTTATCCAGAAAAGAAATCAAATTTTCCTATTTTATTATAGTTCTAGCCTATTTTTTATATTTAGAATGTGTTCTAAGGGAAACAAATTCACCCATATATCTAAATATTTAACTATTAGTGAAAACTCCTCATGGTGGGATGATTTAATCCCAAGTCTATAAATCAATTATGATTGAAATTTATGGGGACATGTTCCTAAAAATATTATTATTCTAGATATAGTAAAATTCAATATAATAATTTGTCATTGTATGACTGGCATTGAAATCAATAAGGAAATTACATCTATTATATGTGTCTTAACACTCAACAATGATGGTCATTTAGATTAAATGGATGGGTGATAAACCCAATAATGAGGATATATAAATTATGAGAATAGATTTATGTTTTCACTGAGGATTTTCTTGGTCCTCCGCTAGATTGTGAGGTTGAATTTTAAATATAACTCATACATGGTGCTATGCATATACCTAAAATTATTATAGAATTACCTTGATTGAATTAGAGGAATTAAATAATTAACACTAACATAATCTGGATAAGGGTTTTATATGTCTGTGTGCTTCACCATGGAGTGAATGGATCCTATTTTACATGAAAAGGAATGATTAATGTGTCTCTATAATGAAAATAATGAACTTAACAAGATCCCAATATTGAAAATGTATCATTTATCCTATATTGACGACATGTTTGATTAAATTTGAGGGTTTCAATACTTCTCAATGATTGAATGTAGATCTAGATATCATCAATTATGGGTGAAAATAGAGGATATAAACAATATAGGCTTAAATATGAGATATCTACACAATTAATTAATAGTGATTCCATTCAGGCATACAAATTCTCAAACTAAATTCATTATGAATATTTTATTTATAGATTACCTAATTCAATTTATGGAAATATTTATAGATGATATTACTATAAATTATATGATCAAGGAAAATCATAAATATTCTTTGATTATTATCCTGAAGACCTTGTGAAAGGAGAAACTATATACCAAAATTTTCAAATGTAATTTCTGGATAAAAAAGTATCACTCAAGAGTCTTTTAGTCATAAGGAAGGGTATATCTTAAGGTAATTAAATTATGTAGGTGATTGAAGAGTGAAACATTCTACCCACTGTTATAGAGATATATAGTTTTCAGGGATTGGTTGGACAATACCAATGTTTTTTAGTGATTTCTCATGAATGTAAAATTCACTAAGTGAACTAAAAGGGGAGTAAAGTACCTTGGATTGATTAATGTGAGGAAAAAATCCATAAATTTAAGAAAAGGTTGGTCACTAAAACCATAATCACACTAACCTATAGTGGAGAAGTGTTTTTGATATACAATGATACATAAAAGAAGGTATTGGGATGTTTCCTCATAAAAAATGACACAGTGGTAACATATAATTCATGCTATGTTTCATGAGTAAAATTAATCAAAACATAATTTACATATTTATATATATGAAGTGATTATATATATAGTAAAATATGTTATATACATAAAAAACGAGACTCCTAGTAGGATCATCTATACACCAGAGTGGTGGTGAGGGGGGGGGGGGGATTAGGCCCTCCCATTTTACCAATTTTTCTATTATTTCAAATTATCCCCTATAATTAAACCTCTATTCAGATTAATAGATATATATTCATTAATTATTGTGTGATACTCACCTATGTATTCAACAAAGAGTAAGAAATTAAATAGTACACAAAGATTTTGACAAGCTTATGCTGCTTATATAAAATCAACTCCTTTCCATGATCATATCTTGTAGAGTCACATTTTTATTATCACTATATATAAATATAGTGATCAAAAGTGTAGTTATAAGTCACACACCATGTTCGAGAAGGTATCATCAACTTCCCTTATATATAATCCCACCATTTTAGCTCCTGCAGGTTATGGAATTATTTATACCAACAACACTAGTTCTTGAAAACACATTAAACCAATGAACAAGGATTTGAAATCTAGGATATGATTAAGAATAATTCATGCATGTTGGCGTTATTCTTCACTTAGCAAAACTATGATTTATAAATATAGTGGATCTAAATCTTCAATAGTATCAATGAAATCATATATAAATCAACAATAATATCATTCTCTCTCTCACTTCTTCACTATATGGTACAATTAAATCATTTTCCATTTTTACATCTCTTCTTCAACCCACATAATTTCCCCTAGTTTTTTTAGCCTTCCTTCTTCTAAGAGAGTTTTATAGAATAATAAAGCCCTAAAAGGCCTATAAATAATTTCTAAACTTCTCTAGTGTAAATATATATTCATTATACAACATAAATATTTTCCTATAAATATTTCACCTTGAATTCACCTATATATCTAGTCATTTAAAAAACATTTAAAACATATATTATATTTGATATAATATCTCTCGAAGAAACAAATGCTCAACTCCATGCAATATTTGAATAACCATGGATCAAATATTTTAAAAATACCATGGAAATTAATATTCATTTAAAACATAAATCATTTTGTGATTTTTAACTCAAGGTTATATTTAAATATTTTAGCTCATCTTCTCCAATAATCTCATTTAATTTTATTTAAATTTATACATGCATGGAAACATACCACTTCCATGTGAAACTCCTATATGTTGTGTGGAAATAAGCTCACCATACAATATACGTCTTACATTTTAAGGATTGGGATCATTTAATTTGATAATGATATATAAATAAATAAGAACATATAACACATGAATCTTAAGATTTAAATACTCAAATAACTCAGTTTTTCTTCTTGATCCTTAACATAGATAACAAAATACTAGTTAACTCATATATTATTCACCATGACTTCTCAATTATTCTTTCACTACTAAAACATATACATGACATAAAAACCAATTCTTAGAGCAATATCCTCTATGAAATTAATGATATACATAACATGAATATTTAATTCATGATAATTCCGGATGCAACTCAGGCTCTATAATTCACACAAAGAAATTTCATGAATTCCATATACATCATTCCTCTCTTCAAGATAATATATACTCATTTAAAACTATATATATTACTTAATATCATATGAATGATAATTCTTTACTCTAACATAAATCAGGGATAAAAATAGAGATAATGAAACTCTCACCTCTTCTTCATTTTTGTGATAATGAACAACTGATCTTACTTCATTATTTACATAACTACATCAATTGGGTCCTCTGTTTTTATTCCATGAACCAGTATAATGTATGAAATTTATATATATACAATATATCTTTAATGTAATACAACTCATGGATATTGGATTTCTTCATGATAGTGCACATGCAATATATGTTCTCATTTTTGATATATGTAGGACCACTGGAAGCATGGTGTTCATTCATATTTTTCAAGTATAAAAATAATAAATTATCATTAAAAAGTGTACCAAACCAATATTCCACAATATGATTCCTTTTAAATTACTCAATAGCTTACACTTTATGCAGCATCATGTTCGAATGCACCATGACCTATCAAGCAAGCCTTTTAAAAAGTGCTTATGAATAGTATTAACCAAATTATAAAATTATAAAATTTTATTTTTCAAAATATACTTCATTTTTTATTTTTAATATCAAAATTATCTTGTGGTTGATTTTTGGTATTTTTCTGAAAAGTTACAATTTTTGATGAATAGTGAAAAATACTGCATTTTGGTTAAAAACCAACTTTTACATTTAAATAATTATTTTACTTTACATGTATTTAAAAGTCCCAATAGATAAATATTAAATATATTAGTACAATTTAGGTCATATTAATCTTTTTTATAATATGATTAGATATAAAATATTTTATTAAACTTTTGAACGTCTCTTTTACCCGCCTTGTAACCACATCTACATATTTGAATTAAACGTAATTTTACCGCTTATGTGAATTACATGTAAAAAAATATACATATATGGTTGTAATTAGTATAAAAAATTAGGTCTCATAGGATCAAATTTTTGGTGAATAGTATATTTTGAATTTTATTTACCACAGATAAAGGTAAATAGGGTAATTAATGATAAAAATAATATTATAATAATATAATATTACCCTAAAACTTATCCTAATTTAATTGGATAAGTGTTTTTTGACAAAAATAAACCTTAGGTCAAAAATATGATCCTTTAAAGACACTTGTGTTTGATTTGTAAATTTATTATATTTTATTTAAAGAAGAGTTAAAAATGTCATATTCAAATTTTAATAACTATATAATTTTTAATATAAGGATATATAAGTGATATGGTAGACTATAAATAGTATTTATAACTATAAAATGATTATATAAATATTTTTAATTTATTTAAAATTTTAGGAAATAATTAATTAAATTAAATGGTGACATAATAATGATGCAGTAATTGAATTATTAAAAGAATAATCAATTAAATGATATTAAAAGTAATAAAATAAATATAATTTTACTTAATTAATGATATAAACGAATTTTATAGATGACATATACATGTTATTGACATATTTGAAGTATTTATTATAAGTTATTATGATGTTTTGATATTTATAAAAAAGAAAATATTTAATAGTATCAAAATAGACATAAATGATACTTTAAAATAAATTACATTTTATTAAATTCTATAAAATTTATAAAAATAGAATGTTAGTATAAATAAATAATATAATGTTAAATATGCCTTAAATGATCCAATTGAGGTTCTTTTGTATTTTTATTGTATCTATATTAACCATATGGTATAAAAAGACAGGTAGAAATGGTAATGAGAGGACCAGTTTGGGATATACCTAACACTGAGGGGGGGGGGAATCAGTGTTGGGGATTTTTAAACCAATTCTAACTTTTATCCCTGTACCTCTTGACCTGTTAGGATCTTGATTCTCTTATTCTCTTTTCCCTGTCGCATGCAATAATAGAAAGCAGTAAAAATATGCACACGATATTTTTACAAGGTTCACCACTCAATAAGAGTAGCTACGTCCTTTCCATGCATGGATATGACCATTGCATGGATTCTCCACTATGATGTGATATGAAATTACAATGGAGTGGCTAGGAAAGCAATCCTCTAGCCAGTGTGAGTCCCTACACTTTATAGGGGGGTGGAAAACAATCCTCTTCCCTAGACTAGTGATGACCTAGTCCAACTTGAAGCCTCTAGATGGTTCTTTATACTGCCTATGGAGACAATCTTCTTCCTTCTTCAAAAGGTAGATTCTGTTCTTGGTCTTCTTTAGTGCTCTTCACTTGATTACTTGCAAAGCAGTAGGGACATAATTCTTCTTGCCTTCTTCTTTTCTTATTAACTAGTGCAAAACCAGCTGCACTAGGAATTCTTCTTCTTCATTAGTGCAATGAAGGAATTTACTTACGCTTATTCTTATATCTTAGCAAGAATCACATATACCAATGTGATTAATCAGGAAGTGAAGATCGGTTCACTTGGCATCATCTGAATCTAACTACCCTGAACAATTTTCAGCATTCAATTGGGTATACTCTGTTATTCTTATTCTTCTCTCCTTTTTCTTTGACACAATAGAATATGGAATGGTACTGCAGTTTCTCAATCTCTTTCTTCAGTTCTCAATACCAACACATAAGTGTGTCAGTATACTAACTTCTTCCTTTGTGCAGATATGAATTCAGTTTCACAACTAGTTTTTTTTCACTTTGCAAAGCACAACAAGACTGTTAAACACCAATCGTGTGAGTGCGGTTATACTTCTCTTCGTGATACCGAATGTTTCACGGTACTTCCTTCTTCACAAAGTTTCTTTGAGAGTGCTATGCACCTGTCGAAGGCCTGCGGTACCCTCAAATTTTCCGTGCAACCTTCTAGGTGGCTTGTGCGTAAAATTCAAGCCTTGCGCGTAAAAACACCTTCTAGTGCGAAAAACCCTTTTTGCACAACTCTTATTTTTTTTGCGCAGAACTCCCCTTTTTCGTGAAACACTTTTTTTTGCGCAACACTTCTTTTTTTTCACGCAATACTCTATACTTAAATTTTTCCATGAGTCAGAGCTCGAGATTTGTCTAAGTGCCGAGTCTCTTTAAATGAGAGGGGGTCACCTCATATTTATAGGCATTTTTGACCCTGTGCATAAAACCCCTTCCTACGTATAAAACTCCTTTCAGCGCGTAAAACCGTCTCTCACTTCTTTAATTACGCGCACCTTCCTTTATTTTCCCGCACCACCTAGATTTTTCGCACACCTCATGACTTTTCCATTTTTCATCATTCTAAGCATGAAGTACCACTTGCATGAAAAATTCCACACCGCGTTTCATATTGCGCGCAAACCCATCCTTTCACACGACATCGTATTTCGCGCAATGATCCAATTTTTCGCGCACCTCATGCCTTTGCCAATTTTTGAGCTTATGATCTCGAAACACCGCTTGCGTGAAAAACTCCATTCCTCTATTTTACACACCATTCAAATATTTCATGCAACCATTATTTTTCACGCAACCCGCTGATATTTTGCGCATCCATCTCCTATTTCGCGCATCCCGATGTTATTTCTCACACCGCTTTATTTTTTCACGCAACTTGCCTAAATTTCCACGCACTCCATGAATTTGCCATTTTTCAATGTTCTGACCTTAAATCATGCCTTTAATGTGAAAATATAAACGATCTTCAATCTTCCGCACTACATCCATTTCCAAAAACACTTCTTCATCTCCCGATTTTCAGGCCCTAAAATTTGACAAACACTGGAAAATGACACCACCTTAAACTGTGCTTTTGTGCCACCCCAAGATTGTCCATTTCTTTGTCATTTCTCTCTTCACTACTTCCCATAATCATTCTTCATCTTTCATCATGAACTCCACTATCGTGATATATATCCTTTGATAGATCAGCTTTAGCATCATTAGAGTTACAATGGGACATACTAAATCATCCCATCTTCCAGCAGCATCATTCCTTCCAATCAAAACTATATATGATTGTCATCATCATTTCTCCCCCTTTACTTTATAAGTCTTGCATCACAAGTTCTCCTAACATATGATATTTGTGAAATACAAATCAGCAAAGCATCTTCTGATTTCATCCATTCTTTTTGGAATATGAATTAAAAAGTACTTATTCATCCTCACTTCAAATCCTCAATGCCTTTTGAAGTGTTAAGAACAGTGCAACAATCATCTGATTTCAAGGAAATGTATAATTCATGACCTTCTTATAATTCCAATCCCTTCCACACTCTCTCTTATTCTACATCCATCATTCTCTACTTCATTCAAATCATATGATTCTTTTCTACAACTAAGCTCTTGCATGGTTCTCATGCAATCGTGAAGCATTGCATGGTATTCTTTAAATCCTCATTCTTCTTCAATAATCCTTAGATGGATGATACCTCTTCATTATTCATTGTTATAAACAATTTTCCCCCTTTGACACAAGTTCTTTTAACTTAGGATCAGTTCAACAATCATCTGATTTAACTTCATGGAGAATTTCCCAATCATGACATTCAATGCTATGATTTCATAACAATTCTCCATGAATCCTCACTTCAGCCAATATCCATTAACTTTGGATTCCTTCATCCCTTTCTTCATTTTGACCAGCATTGACAACTATTGACAACAAATATAATCTTCAAACACAAATTGGTCCCAACAGGTAAGAGTTAAACTATTTAACTAAGGGTTAAACCCAAAGGATATGGTTAATTTTGTTACCTAAACTTGTCTAAAAATAATTTTATGAGGTCATTTCAACCCATACTAATATTATACTCGAAATAAATCACTTTGTAGCTATTTGAAATTTAAAATCAATTTATAATAAATTAATATTTTAAGATCATCCAAAAGTACCCCTCACCTCACTTAAAAAAGGGCACCCTTCCTTCCCTTTGATCTACACATCTAAAACCATTTATTTTGGACAAAACCTGCCCATTGATCTATCCAAATTCCCTCACTTAATTATACAGGCCATACATTTGGCATAAATCCATTCAACAGAGTTCTTTTGTAAAAACCAATAGGAGATACCTGAAAAATAGGTAACTATTTTATCACCTATTTCAATGATCTTTTATTCTTATACTTCCTCTTTTTATGTTTTTTCTATATCAAAATAATAAATACACTATAATACATATACATAGATGTTATTATACTCATGGGAAAACCGTATTTGTCATTTTATTAATCATATAAATAAAAATATCACCATGTGTGCATACGTACGGCTTACCATCTCCACGCCGTGGTGTAATTTTTTCTTCAACACCACTTTATTTGGATGGGTATAATGGGGATTATTCTAATGACCCAAGATTGACATACATGGAAATTACATTAATTTTTTATAATACTTAATACATGATAGAAAATTATTCCCAAATACCTTGTTAGTTTAGTGTCTTTGGAAACTTGGACAAAATCTTCTAACCTGGGAAAAGATCTTCAAAATCTCCCATAAAGATCTTCCCCTTTAGTTTTCCTACCTAAAACCATTATTTATATCATGGGGAAAAGAAAATATAAAAAGGGTCAGCTCAAATGCTTAATAAGGGTAAAAATAAAGAACATCAAACCAAACTTAAACATAAGAATGTGAAAACATGAACATAAATTTGGAATATCAAAATCGTGAGTCATGGAATAAATCTTAGTTGTATGTAAGGAATAGATCATAAAGGAACATTAACCATGTTAAAATAGAATTGGAATAAAGAATGGAATTTTGGAAAACAAATAAGCACATAATATTATTTCCATAGTAGCCAAGACATTGTTGTTAAGACCATCATAGTGGACAAATCCCTTTATAGAACTAGGTTTACTTGCTATTCCAACCATGTATTACCGAATCAGATTTACTTTCTGTTCCAGCCCTATATTAGAAAAACAGATTTACTTTCTATCAAATTCATTTTTAGCTCATGAGATATAAATATTTACCCAATGCATTGAAGGGAGATATAGGTCCCACCCATCTCATAATGAAATCATTCTTACATGTTCCACAAAAACATAAATCATTCATCATAGCATAACCCAAGTAATAAAATTCGCTTCATAAACATCATTCCATCATAACATAATCCATATAAAAGATCATTACATCATTAAAAAAATAAAATCATAGTAATAATATGGATAGAAACATAACCCTATTTAAGAGTGTTATCTTAGATGGAAAATAATTTTGATAAAACAGTTGAACTTAATTCTTGATAAAAATATCCTTTCTTATTTAAAACCACTTTATTGTCTCAAAATTCACCACACTTTTAAAGAGAAATAATTTATTAGAAAATAAACATGAAATCATTTAAAGGATGCTTCCTGGAAATAAGTCGTAAAAATTTGTTCATGCCGAATAACCTAAAAAAACATTTTCCTGGTAATTTTTCCAGAAAAGTAAAAAAGTACCTCAAATTGAATAACAAAAAAAGATAATTTTATTACCATTTAATAAAAATTCACCAAAGTGTAAAATTAATTTTAAAAAATTTTAGAATAATATAAATAATATTACATAATTATGAAACATGGATGTGGATGATAAATATAACCCAGTAAATACTTACGTATAAACAATCTCGGATAAAAATGAGATTGTAAAATTATCCCTTACCTTAGGTACGATATGCTTCATATGTGTCCAAACATACTGTATAATGATTTATATAATGTTATTGACTTATTAC
This sequence comes from Viscum album, assembly GCA_963277665.1. Taxonomy (NCBI): domain Eukaryota; kingdom Viridiplantae; phylum Streptophyta; class Magnoliopsida; order Santalales; family Viscaceae; genus Viscum; species Viscum album. Next base: position 101,069,701 of record OY728119.1, on the reverse strand, counting down.
AAAATAATGTTTATTATATATGATCATATTTTCCTTTGGTTTTTTGTAACAATTCACTGTTACTTGTTATTTGGGTTTTAACTGCTTTATGATCGTATGCATGTTTTGTCCAATAAGTTATGGTTATCCTTCTTAGGTCATATTTATATCACTATAAAATTATATTAAAATAATAAATACCATATTTATTCATTCATTACATTTATATAGTCATTCTTGAGTGGTTATCATGTAGAAAAAATCACATCGCATCGTGGAGACGATTGGTCATACGTACGCACAAGTGACGATATCATTCCCATAATTGTTGAATGGTATTTAGTTACATGGTGTAGTCTATTTAAGAATCAATATAATTTTATTATAATCATACATAGTTATTACATCCCTTTTTATACCCATCCAAATAAAGTTGTGGTGAAAATAAGATTACACCACGGTATTGAGACGGTAAGCCGTACATATGCACGCATGGTGATTTCGTCTTTCATAGGATGGATAAACAGTTTAATATGGTTGTTTAATAATTATAATAACATCTCAGAATATAATTAAAACTGGATAAATTATTTTATAATTAAACAACTCATGATGTAGAAGTAGAAGTAGAAAGAAATAGGAAAGAATTAGTAGAGGAGATTACCTCTTCTTTGACGTGCTCTCTTTATATCTCCTCTTGATGAACCTAGAGTTGGTCTTTTGAGTATAAAAAAACCTATAGAATGTAACTAGGGAATTTCTGAAGAGAAATTGCAATGGGATAGATTATGTTTTAGGCTTAATGAGTTTTGGAGAAATGAGGGAGGAGGTGCCCTTTTATAATTGAGGTGAGGGGCACTTTCGGAAACCTCAAAAATAATAATTTATAATAAAATAAAACCCACTCAAAAACTTCCAAAATGTCCTAATTTAGAATATTAAATGAAATATAGATTTAATATCATCAAAAAATAAATTTTAGACAAGTTTTTATGTCCCTGAAAACCTTATCTTTTCAATTTAACACTTAGTTTTTCTATTTCATTTTAACTAGGGTAACAAATATTTCAATATTAAAAGGGAAACATAATTACTTATTTGATGTCAATTAGATCAAAAATAAATAATTTAGATTTTTTTGACAATATCATAATTATTATATATTTTTTAAAAATGTCTTATGATTTTTAAATAATCTAATAAAATACTATTTTGATAAATAAACAATAGTGTCAATTTTGACACAATTTAATTTATTGATTTTAAAAAATATAAAGATAATGAGTTAAATTATAAAAAACTATATTATTATATTACTATGAGTTCAAGTGTATATATAAAATTAATTGGATATATTTATTTTTGAAAAATATATTTATTTTAATATTTTTAATAAAATTTATTTGATATCTCTATTAATAAAATAATTACTACAATGATTTTGTGAAATTATTTAATATAATTATTTATTGAGTAAAAATTAAAAATAATATACTATGTTAAATGAAAATTTAATATATTTCATGATGATATATTTATTTTAATTTATCTTCTATATAATCAAACATGAAAAATATTATAGTTATTAAAATATGAATGTGACAACTTTAACATTACTTTAAATAAAATAATATAAAGGTCATAATATATTCTATAAGGCTCTAAATGGTAACTATCTTGACATTTTGATTATAATGGTCGAGATATAATCGATCAACAAGATTTGGTCAGGTGTTTGGGCATTTTTATGGTTGTTAAGATTTTGATAACAATTTTTTCATTGATTTCTCATTAATTAATTAATTTTTACATCACCAAAGGATAAGACTTTAAGGTAATTATCTATTTCATAAAAATTACAAATAAATTACCATGATGTAAGTAATTATTTTATATTTCCATGGACAATTTATTTTTGAGGATATCACCTGGTTATCCCTATATTAAAATTACTATACTTATAAGAAATGTGAGTTTGACATTTTGTCACTTTCATTGGTTTTATCAATATCCATGTCATTTTTATTGTCAAGTAGACATTAAATGACTATGTTTAGAAACAAAATATGTTAAGGGTTTAATTTTATTCATTTAATTGATTTTTTTGTTTTAGGATAATTTTATTGTCCTTATCATATTATTAGTTACCCTAATTTACCCAATTTATCTTTAACTGTGGTAAATAAAAATTACCGTAGTTACTATTCATAATATCCAAAAATAAAAGTAAACTATTAACATAATTTGGACCCACTAATTAAAAATGTGGAATCCATTTTTCATAATTCAAAACACATAATTGCAGAAATTAATTTAAGATTAATTCTCATTGTCAAAACAAAAAATCATGTTTTTAAGAAGTAAGAACTTATAAAAAGATTGGCATGTGTTTCTATCTAATTAAAATGTGAAATTACTTCCAATGACCAACATGGGATTAAATTAAAAAAACAAAATCCTATTACACTTTAAAACCAAATAAAAATATAATCTAACTAGATAAATAAATTATATGAAAATACAGTTTTGAATTAAAATGCAATATTTTTCACTATTCATTAAAATTTTATTTTTATCAGAAATATACAATTTTTTTTAAAAAAGTAAATTATTATGTCCCACTTACAATTAAGAAGTTTATTTTGTAAAATTTAACTTATAAAAGTGTCAAAAACTATATTTAAAATGGGTTCTCCATCAAAAGGTGGTAAACCTGCATTTTCTTGAAAAATATTTATTTTATTCAAAAAAATGAATTTGTTCATATATCATGTTCTAATAAATATGTAAGATGAATGTTAATGTTATATAAAATTCAATATATTGTTAATAATATTCATAATGGCTAGTTTATATACCATTAAATAATAATATTTTAATAATATATCATTGTATAATGAAACTCGGTATTGCGTACAATGCAAGCTATCGAGGAAGGTCACTCTTGTGTGTAACGCAAGCCAAGTCAGTGTTGTGTGTAGTGAAAAATTACTTTGGTGTTGCGTATAACATAATCCAAACATAATTCATTTATACATTGAACAAAATCTATACTCAGTATTGCGTGAAATTAATTCTATCAAAAGAAATTGAAATTGTGTGTAACACAAGCCAAAAATAGTGTTGTGTATCCTGTAAGCTAATACAATGTTTCATATAGAACAATATAATCTTGGTGTAGCATGAAACAAAATACAACAAAGAAATTAAAATAATCTATCTCATAAAATCTCAGGGTGTTACATTCTACCCCTCTTAAAATGAATTTCGCCATAAGAATTCATCAGGGTTATAAATGGTTTACTACTTGGAAACCCACATCATAAAATGGAATACTAAAACTTCATTTTAAAAAGGAAATTTAGGAATATAATGGTTACCAATGTAACTCATCACTAGGTTTACACATAGGAGAACATAGGTCGGAAGTGGAAACATGGATATAGAAGAGAAATCTAACTATCATGTTCTGATGAATAATGATAAAGAATAAGGTTTGGAGAAAGTTAACTACCAGAAATCCATAAATCTGGGATGATTTAAGGGACCATTTGATTCATCAGATAAGAATGTAATTGGATAAAATTTTTGTTTTGAAGATCCCCTTCCTAAAGTTGATTATTTTTTTCATGAGGAGAAATTATAACTTGATTTCAGTACAATATCACCATTGGTTGTTCCCTAAACAATTTCCACTACATCACTTATTTAAATAAATGATGTTGAATTTGTCTTTATTGAAGTGTTAACAGATCAGGCAATAGAAATATTGGTTATTCCACCTATCTCAAAAAAAAATGTTAGAACAAGCTATCAAATATGTATAAGTCCACCTATAGTGAGATAATACATTAATCTAACAAACTTAAACCGAAATATAACCTATACTATCCATAAATGGATAAAATTAAAATCCTTCCAAAAAATAAAAATATAAAACTTTAGAAAGATGTGAACTAAATCGACTTAACATTTGTCTCCCATATCTCATTTGGAAATTCTTTGTTGTCACATTCCAAACATGTGAATACCATAATCATGTATTCTCTTGTAACATGATAATAACATGAATTACCATTGAACCTTAGTTAAAAAATTCATTCTATCAAAATTAACTATTTCTACCCACAAAAAAATACCAAAATTTTTATATACTCAAACTGTGATATCACTTTTTCCTTATATCAATAATGAGCTCCTTAATACTATCAAAAGACTTATTATCTCCTTATCCCTTCATTATGTGCTTATCATGTTCTTTCCAAAAATATTTCAATCACATTTCATGGTTAATGGTACCGTATAATTTTGGAAAACCACAATGAATCAATACATATATATTCCAATATTATATAATACTATAAATGATATTCCACAACACTATTTTGTAATCCCATTACATAAACACTTAATCAATCCACCACTTTGTTGTCATACTCAACATCACAATAGTGATTTCTTATGACTTTTATTTGTCTTTTTTCCTTAAGAGGTTGCTGACATCGATCATCATTAACCCTTAGATTAAGGGATTGGTTATCATAATACCCCATTTTCTTACACTTATATCATTGAAGTGTAGGTGGTGCATTCTCTGTAGACTTTTCACTATTCACATCATTAGAAACCTTTTTCCCAGTACTTTGGCACTCAACTACTCGATGACCATATTGTCCACACTTAAAACATTTGTTTGTACCTTTAATACAATCTCCACCATTATTATTTATACACTTTGATCATAAGGAAACATTCATCTTCTTTTCACCGTTGTTTTGAGATTTTCCCTTGAACCCCATCTTTCATTTCTTTTCAAAACCCTGAGATGGATATGTAACACCAACTTCTAGTTCAACCTTGATATCTCAACACACAATCTCTTCATAACTAATATAGTCTTTTATAGCTAATGACCTTCGAAGACTTGGTTTTAAGACATTAAAGAATTGATCAACTATACTTTCAGGTTGGATGATAAATCTAGAAGCATACCTTGCAAGTTTTTTAAAATTCACCTTGTATGTACCAACAGATTCATCATCATTTTTCTTAATATCAAGGAACTAATTTTCCATATTTGTTCAAAGAATACGAGGGAAGTACTTATTGAAAAAAATGTTCTTTAACTCATACAATTACATGGATTCAATTTCATATTGCTGTTTTTTATTCTTAATTTGAGCCCACCACTGGTCTGCTTCACCTTCTAAATGATAAACATTAAAAATGAATTTGTCATGTTCTGAACTGAAAATAATGGAAAATATCTTTTCAATTGTTCTAATCCATTGTTCAGCAACAATTTGATCATAAGACCCACTGGAAGAAGGTGGACGTTGCCTCATGAAGGACTTAATAGAATGTTTTCCCCTTATCTACTCATTTGGAAGTCTATAATGACTCATTGATTGTGTAAGTATAGAAATAATATTTTTCATTCCATATCCCATAACATTTGGTTTTTATAGAGCACAAACATTGCATTGCGCAGTGCATTGATCATTAACATAGTTCCATCAAGTTCCATTCATTGTCTAAAACCCTAAAAGAATAGTGTGAGAGGCAAAAATCATACTAGTAAAACAACATAATCAAGGGGGGGGGGTTACTTTAAATATATAACATATTAGGTTTAATCCTATGTTATTCATGATACTTACCATAAATATAGGAATGTAACCTACAATTATACTTAACCTTAGGATCAAACCTAGACGTACCTTAGAAATACCTCTAGGGATCTCAATAAGGCTTTCGCATTCTTGTTTCCAAAGGTCGACTAAACCTTCACTTTGATACCAAATTTAAACACCCAATCTTAAAGAACATGTACATTACATTAATTTTGTAGAATACTTAATACATGAAATAAAAAGAAACCCGAAGACCATATTAGTTTAGTGTCTTTGGAAACTTGGAACATAATATTATAACTTGGTGAAAGATCTTAAACATCTCCCATAAAAGATCTTCACCTTTAGTTTTCATACCTAAAACCATTCTTCATATCTCAGGGAAAATAAAACATAAAAATGATGATCTCAAATGATCAGTAAGGTTAAACACGAACAATATCAAACAAAACATAAACATAAGAATGTGAAAACATGGACAGAAATTTTGAATATCAAAATAGTGATTCATGGGGTAAATCTTGTCATTACGTAAGGAATGGATCATAAAAGAACATTAACCATGATAAAATAGTATTGGAATAAAACATGGAATTATGGAAAACAAATAATCACATAATATGATTTTCATAGTAGCCAAGGCATTGCTTCCAAGACCATAATAGTCGACAAAGTCCTTTACGGAATCAAGTTTACTTGCTATTCCTAACATGTATTACTGAACCAGATTCACTTTAAATTCCAGCATGGTATTACTAAAATAGATTTAATTTCCATTCCAGCCATTTTTATCTCATGATATATAAATCTATACCCAATGCATTGGAGGTATATATAGGTCCCACCCATCTCATAATGAAATAATTCTTACATGTTCCACAAAAACATAAATCCTTTATCATAGCATAACCCAAGAAATAAAATAGGATTCTTAAACATAATTCCATAATTAAATAATCCATATAAAATATCATTACATCATTAACATAATCAAATCATAGTAATAATGGGGATAGAAACATAACCCAATTTAAGAGTGTCATCTTAGATGGAAAATAATTTTGATAAAACATTTGAACTTAATTCTTGAGGAAAATATCCTTTCTTCTTCAAAAACATTTTATTTTATCAAAATGCCACACAATTTTAAAATAAAATAATTAATTATAAAATAAACTTTTAATAGTGTAAACTAAGATTCATGGAAATAAGGTATAAAAATCCATTCATGTAATATAAGTTAAAAATCATTCTCCTCGTACTTTTGCTGGAAGAGTCAAAGAGTACCTCAAATAGAATAATGACAAAAGATTCCTTTCTTTTCATTTAATAAAAATTATCCAAAGGGTAAAATTAACTTTAATTTTTTTTGAATAATAGAAATAATATTACATAATTATGAAACATGTATGTGGATGATAAATATAACCCAGTAAATACTTATGTATAAACAATCTCAGATAAAATTGAGTTTGTAAAATTATCCCTTACCTTAGGTCTAATATGATTCCTATGTGTCCCACACTCCTGTATAATTATTTATATAATGTTATTAACTTATTAAATAATCATGGTCATCATATATTTCCATATTGACCTTTTTTGTAACAATTCTTTGTTACTCATTATTTGGGTTTTAACTACTTTATGATCGTATTCATGTTTTGTTGAATAAGTTAAGGTTCTCCTTCTTAAGTCATATTTATGTTATTATAAAATGATATTAACATAATAAATACCATATTTATTTATTCTGTACAGTTATATAATCATGCTTGAGTGGTTATCAGGTAGAACAAATCACATCACATCGTGGGGACGGTAGGCCGTACATACGCACGAGCGACGATATCGTTCCCATAATTGTTGAATGATATTTATTTTCAAGGTATACTATATTTTATAATCATTATCATTTTATAATAATCATATATAGTTATTACATCCATTTTTATACCCATCAAATAATGGTGGTGGTGAAAAATAGATTACACCACGATGTGGAGATGGTAAGCCGTACGTACGCACGTGTGGTGATTTCATCTTTCAAAGGATGGATTAAAAGCTGAATATGGTTGTTTCATAATTATAATAACATATTAGTATATAAGTGATACTTTATTTATTATTATATAATGAAATAACTCATGAAGTTGAAGTAGAAGTTGAAATAAATATGAAAGAATCGGTAGAGGAGATTACCTCTTCTTTAACGTGCTCTCTTTAGATCTCCTCTTGATGTAACTAGAGTTGGTCTTTTGAGAAGACCAAAACCTCTAGAATGTAACTATAAAAGTTTAGAAGATAAATTTTCTGGGTATGGGTAAACTTCAAGGCTTAATGATTTCTGGAGAAATGAGGGAGGAGGTGCCCTTTTATAATCGAGGTAAGGATCACTTTTGGAAACCTCAAAAATATTAATTTATAATAAAATAGAACCCCACTCAAAAACCTCAACAATGTCCCAATTTAGAATATGATATGAGATATAGTAGTAATATCATCAACCAATAAATTTTAGGCAAGTTTCTAAATCCATTAAAACCTTATCTTTTTAATTTAACACTTAGTTATTCTATTTCATTTTAACTAGGGTAACAAATATTTCAAAATTAAAAGGGTAACATATTTACTTATTTGATGTCAATTAGATCATAAATAAAAAATTTATAACATATTTTACAATATCATAATTATTATATATTTTTTAAAAATGTTTTATTATTTTTAGATAATTTAATAAAACACTATTTTGATAAACAAACAATAGTGTCAATTTTGACACAATTCAATTTATTGATTTTAAAAAATATAAAGATACAACGTTAACTTAGAACCAACTATTTTATTATATTAATATAAGGTAAAGGGTATCTATAAAATTAATTTGACATATTAATTATCCCAAAATATATTTATTTTAATATTTTTAATAACATTTATTTGATATCTTCATTAATAAAATAATTACTACAATGATTTTGTGAAATTATTTAATTGACTTATTTGTTGGTTAAAAAAGAAAAATAAAATACCATGATGAGTATAAATTTAATATATCTCATGATAATATATTTAGTATAACTTATATACTATAAAATAAAACATTAAAAATGTTATACTTATTAAACTATGAATATGACAACTTTAACATTACTTTAAATAAAATAATATAAAGGTCATAATTTATTCATTAAGGATTAAAATGGTTAATAACTTTACCTTTGGATTATAATGGTCAATATATAATCGAAAATTAATAGTTATTCATGTGTTTGGAAGTTTATTTGATTATTAGGATTTAAATAAAAAAAATTCATTGATTTCTCATCAATGAATTAATTTTTACATCACCAAAGAATAATACTTTAAGGTAATTATTTATTTCTTAAAAATTAAAATTAAATTACCATGATATAGGTAATTATTTTATAATTCCATGGAATATTTATTTTTTAAGATATCACCCTGTTATCCCTACATTAAAAGTATTATACTTATAAGAAATGTGAGTTTGACATTTTGTCACTTTCATTGGTTTTATTAATATCCATGTCATTTTCATTGTAAAGTGGACAATAAATTACTATGTTTAGAACCAAAGATGTTAAGGGTAGACCATTATTAATCTAATGGGATTTTTTCAAGTTTTAGGATAATTTTATTCCCCTTATAATATTATTAGTTACCATAATTTACACGATTTACCATTAATTGTGGTAAATAAAAATTACCGTAGTTAATATTCTTAATTTCCAAAAAATAAAATTAAACTATTAACATAATTTGGACCCAATCATTCCAAATATGGAATAAATATTTCATAATTGAAAACAAATAATTGGCATAAATTAATTTAAGATTAATTCCCATTGTCAAAATAAAAAAGCGGGGTCTTAAGAAATAAAAACTTATCAAAAGATTGTCATGTGTTTCTATCCAATTTAACTGTGAAATTACTTCCAATGTCCAAAATGAAATTAAATGATAAAAAATAATCTAATTACACATTAAAACCAATTAAATAGATAATTTAACTATATAATTAAATTAGATGAAAAGGTGGTGTTGAATTAAAATGCAGTATTTTTCACTATTCATTAAAATTTGTATTTTATCATAAAAATACCATAAATTTATTAAAAGTAAATTTTTATGTACCTACTCCAATTAATAAGTTTATTTTCTAAAATTGAACTTATAAAAGTGTGAAAACGAGATTTAAAATGGGTGTGCCATCAAAAGGTGGTAAAACTGCATTTTTTTGAAAAAAACTTATATTATCTGAAAAAATTATATTTGTTCTTCTATCATGTTCTAAAAAATATGTAAGATGAATTATAATGTTATATAAAATTCAAAATGTGGTTAATAATATTAATAAAATCTAGTTTATATCACATTAAATAATAATATTATAATAATATATCATTGTTTAATGAAACTCGATATTGCGTACAATGCAAGTTATCGAGAAAGGCCGTTCTTACATGTAACTCAAGCCAAGTTAGTGTTGCGTGTAGTGAAATCTTCCTTTGGTGTTTCATATAACATAATCCAAACATAATTCATTTATACATTGAAAAAAATCTATACTCCGTGTTCTGGGAAATGAATTATGTCAAAATAAATTAAAATTGTGTGTAACACAAGCCAAGAATAGTGTTGCATATACTACAAGATAATACAATGTTGTGTATAGTACAAGCCAATCTTGGTCTAGCGTACAACACAATACATTAAAGAAATTAAAATAATCTATCTCATAAAATCTCAGTGTGTTACAATTATAATGGATAAAAATAATGAATATAACAATATAATGATTCTGTATAATTAATATACCATCCAATTCCATACCATTTAACCATCATGGGAATGATACCGTCGCTCGTGTGTACGTACAACCTATTGTGTCCACGACACGGTGAGTTTAATTCTCCATGTTAACGATAGAAGAATGATTATAAAATTTATATGATGATAAAAAATAACAATTATGAACTTAATAACATCATGGATATAAATAAAATACATCCTATTCATAACAAACATGACTTACATGAAAAAACATGAATAATAAAACGAAGTAGTTAACACCTGAAATAATAGTAATACTAAAATATTATCAACAAAATGATACAGTATGATCATACATTATATAATAAATATGTATATTGTTCTGGTATAATTTAATAAAATAATTTATTAATTATATAATAGGTTAATGCACCCTCTACTAAAGGAAAGTACAAGGTAAGGGAATTTTGTCTCACTTTTAAGTTTCATGAGATATAAGCCATGTTCACCACCTATTTCTTGTGTGTGGTGTATGTACTTCTCCTATTATATTTAGTATCATAAATACATTTTATTTATGGTATTGAAAGATTCATTTTAAGATATCAGGATTTTGATTTAAATGTTCAAAGTGGTATGGGATCCTTTGAATGTTTAAAGAATTAATCCTTTCTCCATTTCAATATTCTTGATTTTATTTTACATAACTATTTATATGGATATAAAAGTATTATAATGGAAATTTTATGTCCATTTTTAAGTCCATTGAATTTTTTTCAAAAAGGAATATTTTAACGGATTTATGTAAGGCTTAATTTCACATTCTCTTTATTATCTGAGATTTTTTATAGGTATGTATTTACAAGAACATATTTACCATCCCTATTCATGTTTCTTAAAATGATTTTCAAAAAAAATTCAAAAATTATTTATTGAATTTTTTACCCATGTTTGAGTCTTTATGAATATTTTTAAAGCAATATTTCCATCATTTTCCAAACGAGGTACATTATAATGTTTTGGACAATTTAATGAATTTTTTTAACTTATACAGTGCGAGTGGTTATTTGGACATTATGATACCTTAACATTTTGAAGCTTCCCATACAATATTAAAATGTTATTTCAAAACAAATGTCTTATTTTATAATTTTTCGTCTTTTAAATGATTTTAATGTAAAAAATGGATATTTTTCTCAAAGAGTTTTAATGATTTTATTAGATTATTCTCATATATGTCAACATCCTTTGTTGGATTTTATGATTAATTGAGGTTGATTTATTATGATACAATCATCCATGTTGTATTGAATGTTTATGATATGTTTGACTATGGATGTGATATTTTTATACCATTCATGGTTTATGGTTAAAGTATTAACATTTTGTATGCTAGTTTTAATACGAATTTTTATGTTATGTTTCACCCTTTTCATATAAGGAATGCATTGGACATAATAAGTGATGGGTGGGGCTCACTATAGGCCATTGATGAATCGGTTGGTCTCATGAGACAAACAAGTGTCTTGGAACAAGGCCTTGATAGTATGTTTATGTATGGTCTTGGAACGAGGTCTTGATAGTATGGTTATGATTTTCCACATTATGCATTCCCTCTATGAAATTAGTTGTTGATATTACATGTGATTATTCAACTAGTAGAACATCCATTTTAATGTTTAAATGGAATTATTTGATTTATTATTTCAATATTATTCTAAATATTTTGTTTAAAAGGGTTGTGTTTTAGTTTTATACCTTAACTTAAACGTTTATGCTTATTTATGATAGCTTCAACTATATTGTTTATCCTTACTAAGCATCTGAACTCACCCATTTCTTATATTTCATTTTTTACTATGATGTGAAGAATTATATTATGATTTACTTGTAGGGATATTCTAATGGATAAGATAGTTTTCAAAGGGATTAATATGTTTTTTTTATTTCAAGATGTAATGTAAATCTTATATTTGTATCTAGTTTTTCCAAGGCTGCTAAACTGATCAGTCCTTTAGGATTTGATTTCTTATGATCATGAAAATGTAATAAAATAATACACTGACTCTGGGTAACTACTATCGGGGTGTTATAGTTGGAATGATATTAAGTTTACCCAAACCATGGATACTATATTTTAAAAAACCTTGATTAGGTAACATTACCCTAAGATAGACTTTAAGGATAGGTGTAGAATAGAATCCTATAATTTTGGTAATGTAGATGTTATGTGGATATTCATAGAAAATAAATCCCTGTATGGATACTAAAAGTGGATGTGGTTATATCACATATGTACCTAGGAGTAATAACTCCAACAAGGTGTTCTGGGCTTGACTCCGGGTAACATGGTAAATGAAAATGGGCCTTACTGTGCACCTGGTTTGACACTCCCAGGGGATATTCTTAGGATAATTTAGATTTTCATTACCAACCATTATGAAGGATTTATGAGTAAATATGTCCCGAAAGAACCATTTTTATTATTATGGATTAGATATGCATAACTATTTCAATTTATGTTATGTATTTTACTAGTTTGGAATTATTCATTATGGTTCATAACATAATCAAGTGTATTCTATTATTTAGAAATAGAGCTCAGTGAAAGGAATGAAAACTAAATCAACACTTGTAATCCATATAGGGAATTCCCTCCAATGAAAGATAATGATACTGGAGCTGGTGATACAACTTGTGATGAACATCTTATAACTATACTGGGGAAACTGACTTAGGTTATGAATAATAACCTTGCCCATATAGAGAATCATGATCTATAATAAGGAGTATCAATGTTAGACCACTTCATGAGGGAACAACCCCCACCATTTAGTGGGACTACAAATACTTTTGTAGCTGAGCATTGGATAAGTTCCTTAGAGAAAATATTTCTTTCTTTGGGGAGTAATGAATGGGAGAAAGTTGTTATAGTAGTCTATCATCTATCAAGAGATTCAGATCAATGTTGTTCATTAATTCAAAACATGAAGGAGGATAAGGAGTTCACAAATATATAATGTAGGGAATTTAAAGAACTCTTCCTAGAAAAATACATTCCTCATGATCTATGAGTGGATATGAAGAGGAAATTTCTGAGTGTGAGGCTAAATGAGGATCAGTTTGTTGAAAAGCATGAAGCTAACTTTACAAGGCTATAAAGACATGTTGCGCACTACATATGTAACAAAATAATTATTATTGATCAATTCTTTTATGGGTTAAAACTATTCCTTTGACGGGAACTAGTCTCACAATCTTTCTCATCCTACGATGATATAGTCTCATGTGCTATCAAGACAGAAAAGGAATTCTATAAGACTTATGAATTTAAAGGAAAGAAAAAGAAGAATAGATCTACTGAATAATCTGGAAAAGGAAATAAGAGGAATAATGGGAAATATAAAATTTCACATTTCAGTAATTGTGGGAAGAATAAAATCGATACTTGGTTAAAGGGGATAAGAGTTTATTACAAGTGTGGGGAAAAAGGCCACCAAGGTTATGATTGAAAGGGGAAGAAATATTCTAATAATGTTTAGTGTTACAATTGTAAAGAGATGGGAAATTATGAAAATTACTATCATAATAATCAAGGAATCCTTCCCTAGAAAAGGAAAAGGGAGGAAGACCAAGCTTTTACGATCACAACTGCTGAGGTTGAAGTTCTTAATGATGTGGTGAGAGGTACTTTAATCATTTCCTCAAATTTATCCAATGATTTATTTGATTCTGAATCCTCAAATTCATTTATATCTTCCTAGTTTGATTTAAAAACTATATATTTTCAATTCAAATTAAAAATTTAGTTGTCAGTCAAAACCTGTAAGGTAAGTGTCATTGCAATAAAGATGTGTCAGGTAGTTCCCATTATGGCATATAAGCATGATTTATCTACTGAATTTATCATCATACCTTTGATTGTATTTGATATAATACTTGTTGTTAATTGGATATCAAAATATGATGAAAAATTTTATTATAAGAAGAATAAAGTTTCGATTTGTGAAGAAGTGTAGAATCCATTATTTTTAGAGTATAAACTTCATCACCCGATTCTTATCAGAATACACCACAATATCTTTACTGAATGAGATTCTTGGGGAGGAAGAATAAATAACATATAGGTATGAGGAAATAAATATGAAAATTGAGGATTTAGCTATTGTAGGAGAATATATTGATGTACTTATAGAGAATTTACCTAGACATCCTCAAGAGCGAGAAGTTGAGTTTACTATTGATTTAATCCTTGATGCCAGAGCAATATCAAAAAATCCATATAAAAAGGCCACTTTGGAATTAGTATATATTAAGAAACAACTATAGGAGTTGAGTAATAAGGGATTTATTCACCCAAGTGTTTCTCCATGGGAATCCCAAGTTCTTTTTGTTAAGAAGAAATATGAATCAATGAGGTTGTGCATTGACTATAGAGAAATAAATGCTACTATAATAAAGAAAAATTATCATTTGTCTCACATTGATGATTTTTTGATCAAATTCATGGATCTAAATATTTTTTGAATATTTAACTTCATTATGGATACCATAAATTTTGTGTAAAAAGGGAAGATATTCTAAAGACAACATTCTGTACGAGGTATACTCATTATGAATTTAAAATAATTCCATTTTGATTGACTAATGAACCCTATATTTTCATGGATCTAATGGAAAGAGTGTTCAAGGAATATTATGATGATTTTTTCATAGTGTTTATTTACGGTATCTTGGTATAATTCAAAATCCACAAAGGCCATGATAACCACTTGTAGATTGTTCTGAAGACTCTTAGAAGGAATGAACTATATAGGAAGTTTAATAAGTGTGACTTTTGGATTCAGGAAATTTCTTTTCTTGTCCATATTATCTCTAAGTATGGAATCTATGTTGATCCTATAAAGACCAAGGAAATACAAGAATGGATTGCATCGATGATTATAACTGAGGTCCGAAGTTTTATTGGTTTAGCAGGTTAATATTGGTGTTTCATCTAGAATTTTTCTCGATTGGAAAATCCATTGAACAAACTCACACGTAAAGGGGTAAAATTCATATGTAAAAAAAGCATGTGAATAATATTTTGAATAATTGAATAGAATATTAGTCAATGATCCAATATTGACTTTACCATATAGAAATTATCTGTTTGTGATTCATAGTGATGCATCAAGGAAATGAATTGGTTGTTTCCTTATGCATAATGATAGGGGTTTTTATTCTATATAATAGAAACTAAAAATTCATGAACAAAACTACCCAACTCATTATCTAGAGTTATGAGTAGTAATATTTGATTTGAAGATATGGAGACACTATCTCTGTGGTGAAATATGTGAGATATGTACTGATATAATATTTTGAAATATATTTTCTCACTAAAAAAATCAACATGAGAAAAAATATATGGCTTGAGCTACTCAAGGATTATGATTGCACAATACACTACCACACAGGGAAGGCAAATAAGGTGGTGAATTTTTTGAGTAGAAAGGAACACGGAGTTCTAAACAAAATGAGAGTTGAAAATGATCCTATATCCATAGATATAGTAAATATAGACATGGGAATTGTCATGGAAGGTGAAACATCCCTACTTTTTCAAATGGTTTCCAAAACTTCTTTATTAGAAAGGATGAAAAGTTATCAGTCTGATGATGAGTAATTTCAAAATAAAAATAAAGTTGTGAAGGATGAGAGACTTATTGACTTTGTATTTGCATATGGTATTTTGAAATTTGAGAAGAGGATTTGTGTTTCAGCTATACCTGAGAAAAAAGGAAAATATTGGATGATGCTCATAACTCTAATTTCTATATACACCCTGGTGGAAGTAAGATGTACAGATATTTGAAGGAACATTTTTGGCAGGACAACATGAAAAGGGAGATTGATGATTATGTGTTGAGATGTTTGGTTTGTCAATAGGTGAATATAAAAGAAAAAATACTAGATGAGTCTTGCAACCTATTCCTATACCTGTGTGGAAATAAGATGATATTATGATGGAATTTGTCATGGGGATACAAATGAATCATAGAAGAGATGATGTGATATGGGTTATTGTTGATCGTCATTCCAAATCAGCACATTTTCTTGTTATTGGAGAAGTTTTACCATTTTATCATTTTGAAATAATTTACATTAATGAAGTTGTAAAACATAATTATGTACACATATCGATTTTTTCTGACTGTGATACTCATTTTCCATTAGGATTTTGGAAAATTATTTATAAGGTGAAAGCTACTGAGATTTTTTTGAGCACTACATACCACCCTCAAAATGATGGATAATTAGAAAGGACCATTCAATCCTTATAAGTCATGTTTAGATCTTTCTCACTTGACTTTCAAGGTATGTGGGATTAGTATTTACCTCCCGTATAATTCTCATTTAATAATATCTTTCATTCAAGCATATAGATGGCACAATATGAAGCGTTATATGGAAAGAGATGTTGTACACTAACTTATTGGGTGATGTTGGTGAATGAGAACTCGTTGGACCAGAAATTGTTGAGGAGATGACGGAAAAGGTAAAAACTATTCGGAACCATATCAAAGTAGCTCAATGTAGGAAAAAGAGCTATGAAGATAACCAAAGGAAGGATTAATAATTTCAAGTGGGATATCATGTCTTCTTAAAGGTATCTCCATGGAAGGGTGTCATATGATTTGGTAAAAAGGGTAAATTATTTCCCAAGTACATCAGAGCTTTTGAGATTCTAGAATGAATTGAAGCTGTATCTTACCATTTGGCCATGACACTAAGTCTCTTCAAAGTTTATGATGTGTTCCACGTATAAATATTAAGGAAATACATTACATACCCAACATATGTAATCACCTACAAAAAAAATAGAAATGGAACCCAATCTATCTTATTCTGAAGTGCCTATTAATATTCTCGATACCAGAGAACAATTTCTGAGAAATCAAACGACTTGTCTTGTAAAGGTCCTTTGGAGAAACCATAAAATGGAATAGGTGATGTGGGAAGATGAATAAAATATGATGAATAACCAATCAAATATATTTATAAAGTGATTTTCTTGAAATTTCAAGGATGAAATTATTTGATGGAGGGAAGAATGTAACACCACAAGCTTCCACGGTAAACTTTCTTTTAAATAATTCAATAATTTGTGTTGTACGCAACATCGAGTTCGAGTGCACCATGACCTATCTAAGAAGCCATTTAAAAAGAGGTCATGAATAGTATTAAAATAATTATAAAAATTATATATTTTATTCTTCAAACTATACTTCATTTTTGAATTCATAAAATCAAAATTAGCTTGTGGTGATTTTTTGGTATTTTTCTGAAAAGTTTTAATTTTTGATGAATACTGAAAAATACTGCATTATTGTTAACGAACCGACTTTTACATTTAAAGAATTATTTTAAATTAAATTTATTTTAAAGGAAAAATAGATAAATAATAAATATATTTTTCCAATGTAGGTCATAGGAATATTTTTTATAATAGAATTAGATGTAATTTTTTTAAACCTTTTGACGTCTGTTTTACCTTCCATCTATCTACATATGTGGATTATAATTAAAAGTATTTTTACCAATTATTAATATTAAATTTATAAAAATATACATACATGTTTGTAATAAGTTTGAAAAATGTGGTCTAATAGGATCAAAATAATTTTTTTGAATAGTAACCTTTGAATTTTATTTACGACGATTAAAGTTAAATAGGGTAATTAAAGGTGAAAATAATGTTATAATAATTTATTATTACCCTAAAACTTTTCATAATTTCATTGGATACTTTTATTTGATGAAACCCAACCTTAGGTTGATAAAATAATATTTTTTAAGACACTTTTGTTAGATTATGACATTGATTAAATTTTATTTAAAGAAGAGTTAAAAATGTCATATTCAAATTTTAGTAATTATATAATTTTTTATATGAGGATATATAAGTGATATGGTAAAATATAAATATTATTCAGAATTAGAAAATTATAATATATATAATGGTAATTTATTTATAATTTTTGAGAATATATAATTAAATTAAATGGTGACACAATAATGGTGCGGTAATTGAATTATTAAAGGAAGAATCAATTAAATGATATTAAAAATATTAAAATAAATATAATTTTACTTAATTAATGACATACATGAAGTTTTTGGATAAAATATAAATGTTATTTACATATTTTAAGTATTGTTTATAATTTATCATTATGGTTTGATATTTTTAAAAATGAAAATATTGAATAGTATCCAAATTAACATAAATGATACTTTAAAATAAATAATATTTTTTTAAATGTTATAAAATTCATAAAAATCTATGGTTTGTAAAAATAAATATTATAGTGTTAAATATTTGATAAATGATCCAATTAAGATTTTTTTGGCATTTTATAGTAACTATATTAACCCTATAGTATAAAAAGACAAATAGACACAGTAAGAGTTAAACTGTTTAACTAAGGGTTAAACCCAAAGGATATGGTTACGTTTTTACCTAAAATTGTCTAAAAATAATTATCTGATATTATATATACCCATAATTATATTGGAATCAAAATAAATAACTTTTTACCTATTTTAAAATAAAAAATAATTTATAATAAATTAATATTTTAAGATATTTCAAAAGTGACCCTCACCTCTCTTATAATGGACACCCTTCCTTATCTTTGATTCACACATCTAAAAACATTTAGTGAGGAAACAAAACTACACATTTATCCTATAAAAATCACTCAATTAATCCTAGAGGCCATACATTGGGCATAAAGCCATTATAAAGAGTCCTTTTGTACAAACCAAAATGATATACCCAAAAAAGTGGTAATTATTTTATCACCTCTTTCGAAGTTCATTTCTTCTTCTAATTAATATTTATATGTTATTCATATATCAAAATATTAACTACTATATCATAAATATACTTAAATGTTATTATAATCATATTATATCCATATTCTTCATTTTACCATCATATGAGTTACAATTTCACCATGCATGTGTATGTATGGCTTACCTTCTCCACACCGTGGTGTAATTTGTTATTCAACATGAATGTTTTTGGATGGGTATAATGATGATTATAATGTATATATATAATTAATATGACATGATAATTTTTCAGTATAATTAATATATCATCCAATTCTATAGCATTTAACTATTAATGGAATGATACCATTGCTGGTGCGTACATAAGACCTACTGTCTCCACGATGCGATGAGATTCATTCTCCACGTTAACCATTCAAGAATGGTTATAAAATTTATATAATGATTAAAAATAAAAATTAATAACTTAATATCATTCTTTATATGAATATAATATATCCTATGCAAAAAAACATGACTTACACGAAAAAACAAGAATGAGAAAACCAAGCAATTAACACCTGAAATAATGGTAATACTGAAATATTATTAAACAAAATGATATAAGAGGATGATAAATGATATAATAAATATGGATATGGTTCTAGTATAATTTAATAACATAATTTAATCATTATACAGGAGGTTAACACACTCTCAACTAAAGGAAAGTACAAGGTAAAGAAATTCGGTCTCACTTTTAATTTTCGTGAGATCTAAGCCATGTTCAACACCTGTTTATTGTGTGTGGTGTATGTATTACCACTGTTGTATTTCATATCATGAATAAATTTTATTCATGGTATTTAAATATTCATTTGAAGATATCAGACTTATGATTTAAATGTTCAAAGTGGTATGGGACACTTTGAATGTTTAAAGAATTAATCCTTTATCCCTTTCAATATTCTTGATATTATTTACATAACTATTTATATGGATATAAAAGGATTATAAAGGATGTTTTGTGACTATTTTTATTTTAATTCAAATGTTTTAAAAAATTAATCATTTAATGTATTTATTTAAGGGTTAAATTCACAATCTCTTTATTATCTAATATTTTTTTATCTAATTATCTACTGGGAAATCTTTATCATCGCTATCCATGTTTATTAAAATCTTTTTCAAAATATTATTAAAAATTATTTAAAGTAATTTTTACCCATGATTGACTATTTATAAATGTTTTGAGAGGAATCTTTTTATCTTTTTATAAATTAGGTACTTTATGAATTTTTGACAAATTAATGGAAGAATGTTTTTTAACTTATACGGCGCGATAAACTATTTAAACCATTATAACGCCTTAACATTTTAAATAATCCCATACAATATAACAAGTTTATTTTCAAAAGAAATGTTTTATTTTATAATTGTGAGGATTTTAAATGATTTCAATGTAAAAAATGGACATTTCTCTCAATGATTTTTAATGATTTTATTAGATTATTTTAATCTATATTAACATCCTTTGTTGGATTTTACGATTAATTGAAGTTGATTTATTATAGTAAAATCTTCCATATTGTACTGAAGGTTTTATGATATTTTTTAATATGGATGTTATATTTTTATACCATTCATGGTTTTTGGTTAAAGTGTTAGAATTTTTTAAACTAGTTTTAATATGATTGTTTATGTTAGGATTCACCCTTTTCATCTGAGGAATGAATTGGAAATAATAATTGATGGGAGGGGCCTACTATAACCACTAAATGAATCATTAGTTATCATGATAAAAACTAGTGTCTTGGCATAAGGCCCTGAGGGTATAATTATGTATGGTCTTGGCAGGTGGCCTTGACAGTATGGTTATGATGTCCGAAATTATGTATTCCCAAATTAGTTATTAATATTACATTTGATTATTCGACTAGTATAATATCCATGTGAATGATTAAATAGAATTATTTGATTTATTATTTACATAATATGCTGAATATTATGTTTAAAAGGCTTGTGTTTCAGTTTTTACCTTGCCTTAAAAGTTTATGTTTATTTTTGATAGCTTACTCTATTTTGATTATCTTTACTAAGAATCTGAGGTCACCCCTTTCTTATGATTCATTTTCCCCAAGTATGTAAAGAATTTTATTATTTTTTAAATATAGGGATATTCTAAGGTATATGAGAGTTTTCAAAGGGTATAATATTTTGTTTTTCATTTCAAGATGCAATATGAAACTTATGTTTGTATCAATTTTTCCCAAGGATACTAAACTGATCAGTCCTTCGGGATTTGATTTCTTGTGATCATAAAAATGTAATAAAATAATGAACCATCTCTCGGTAACTAGGGTTGGGGAATTACAAAGAGAATTAGTCATAGTTATGTATTTGAAATTCATGGGATTCACTATTTTCATTCTTCATGTTATTGCCCATTCATTATAACAGTTCATCACAAATAAAAGTTTATCATCCACATATAATATTCATAGATTATATATCATGGAATATCCATGTTGAGTCACACTCAAAGAAGGTCTGTGTTCACAAGGTTGCAAATCTAAATACCATGGAATAAATTTTTTTTGCTCACTCCCATGTTTTCGTGATTGAATATCTCATGAATGATCCATGCATACTTCATAGAAGATCATAATTAATGAAAGATCATTATTTAGGAAAGATCTATTCATGTTGTAAGTTCACATGGAATGTTTATATGGTTTCACATGGAAGTAAGGAATTCAAATATAGGTACTTATTCATATTCATGCATGATGATGTCATGTATTAGGATGCAGGTTTGAGATCATCCCTGGACATTGAGGTACGCACAACCGATGAAAAGAGAAAGTTATAAGTTAAAATATAAATACTCAAGATTCAAGATGATGTTTATAATTATTTCATCTGTCTTGGAAAAACATTTTTATTTTTAATACGGAGGAACTGTTACCTATAATTAAGAAGTCTCCCAAATAAAAGTTTATAGTGTATTTTTAATGGTTAATATACCAATATGTTATGTACACCACTTAGCCATGACATAAGGGTATGCTCCCGACACACTTCTCACACATCCCCCATGGGTCACACCTCTCCTCACTGACCCACTGGCTCTCATGCACACTCTAGTGCACACTCTACATGAGCTATGATCTTTACCACTTACCTGTGTAGGCACTCTACCTTCATTTATACTCCTCTATTACCTTAGAGTAGATAAGATAGGCTCGATCCTATATGGATGAGACTTCTCACAAAAGTTCAGTTTAAATGGATTGGTATAGCTAGTTTGGTGTTGGAATATTTTTTAGTTAATACTTATAAATTGTTTTTCTCAAATATCAAATTACAATTAAAATTTAAAACTCTTAAATATACATCATGAAAATAAATATTTATATCATATTACCCTCAATTAATCTTCCTATATAATTGATATATTGATGAATTACCTTCACAAATTTCTTCATGTAATAAATAATATATTTCCTGGTATTCATATACTTTAATGATAACTTTATCAAATAAATTTATATCTTCTAAAAAACATTTCTCATTCCACATGTTGTGTATAATGTTTTATCACCAAAAACTTATTTTCATATGTCATTAAGAATTTACGAATATCTCATCAATCATCACCGATTAACATGATACTATATGGTGAGTAATTCCATGTTTCTTAAAATCTATCCAAGATTGATCTTCAATATGTAGCCTCAATTGTATTTCCATTTTATAATAGTAGTACATATTAAAATCACATATTGAAAACTTTACATATTAAAAAAATTCAATATTTTTTGGGAACTATATTCCACCCATTTGTATTTATTATCAATACATATAATTTATCTTATTTAATATGTGATAAAATTTCTTTTGCCCCTTATTGTTATTAAATGAAAAGGGAAAATGGGATAAATCTAACTTTTTTTATTAATATCCTTTTGAGAATAATATTTAATCAAATAAAATTATTTTATCTTTCTTGTAATATGGATTACAACCTATTTCATTTTTTGAGAGAATAATGATACCACATATGAATCTAAAAAATAAGTAATCTACCAATCACCCTAAGTCTAAGTGTGATAATACAATGTGAATACAAGATATCATGACCTAGAAATCAACACTACCCATAAAAATTCCTAATATGAGATATCATTTTCATACTTTCTGAATTAAGGGTTTTTAAAATAAATTTATTAATAAATAATATATCATGTACACAACTTAACAAGCACATAAAATGATTTCATATTCAAGATAGATAAATCCACCTTTATCATATCAACTAACACTACCCATTTATAAAAACATTTCTTATAATCAAATATGGAAGGAAAATGTGACTAATAAACCTCAGTTTGTAATTTCAAGAGTTTTCCAAATTGTAAAAATTCATACAAAAAATATATATTTGATAGATTTACAAAATTTATTCTCTCAATCAATGGATATATTCACATTCATCATCATGATAGTGTGAATAATCCATAATGGATAACATTAATTAATTCCAAATAGTGACAACCTCATAAACTCCCCCATTTGATTTCTTTCAATTCCATGCATGTTGGTATATGAGAAAATGTAATGGAATAAGATGGGAGTAAATTTAATTTTAATTTAATTGGAGCAGAAGTGATGATATTTTGATCTCAATATAGATAACTTTTTACAACTCTAAAGTTTTTAAAGAGCTTTATCATTGTATATCCATAACATTTAAAATTATGAGATTTCTTGAACATTACAAAATATTTACTGTCATTAATCTTTAAATTATGTGGATTTATCATCTTTTTATATGTTAGTAATGTAGTTGTTTATATCATTTCTTTTTTTTCATTCTTAAGCACCACACAAAATTTTTGAAAATATCGTGTTTCCATTTTCTGATAACCTAGAAGGGAATTCTTGTTTTCCTTTAAGTTAAACAACATGTTAGACTTTATAATTTGTACTTACATCATATTTATCCATTTTTATATCCATATCATGTTTTTTAGGTATGAAATTTAAAGAATGGTTTCTAATATACATAGAATTATTGGAGTTCCTATGTGAATCATACAAATTATTTGTGTTACCCTTTTTGGGAAACCACTTTTCTATACATTTTCAGTTGTATTAAATAACTAAACAAATACTATAATATCTCTATTATATTGATTCACATGTTGGATTCATTTTTACTTACCATTCTTAAACTAATATATGGTGTGTATTTTTTTACAAAATTAAAATTATTTTCTCTTATTTGAAACCATACTTCTTAATTTTATTAGCCGGTGATTTTCAAAATATTTTATTCTCTTGAACATATTTATTTAACTATTATTATCCAATGATAGCTTACTATCTATTTTTTCCAATATGCTTCCATTTGAGTTATTCTCCTCTCTTCACATGAGTGTTAGTATTATACCTGGTTAGTTCATACTAGCACTCATCTTCTTTATGAACACTTAAACTTAAATAATTATAGAAATATTCAATTCATTCAAATTATATTTTAGTGTATAGACTAATCTTATTCTATTGAGTGAGTTTCTATTCAGTGGATTTCTTCTTTACTTTTTCTCTACCCTAGGAATATAGGCATTTTGTATCCTTCTTATACTTATATGTTGTTCCAAATCACTTTATCTAGATGATGAAACTACCAATAACACCAATAGTGGACCAAAAATCTTGTTTTTTTCATTTTATGTGTAGTGAGTCTAGATTTTAGACCTTTATGATTTTAGGATGGAACCACAATGTTTTAATCTACATTTGGGGAGAAACTATTCTTATATATGCCCGTATCCACTCTAAATTATTTAATGGATTTAATAAAAAAATTCCACCCATTTTTGTCCATTTTAGATTTAATAACCCACACATTTACAGAAGACAAAATTTAAAAAATTGGTGATACTGGGATAGTGGGCTACCATTTTGAAAGATATTAATGCAGATACTTCCCTAGAATATCTTAAGATATTGTTACCATCAGTCTGAATTAATTTATAGATAATACTTTCATATTTAGTATGTATAGAAACATCTTTATTCTCAATATTTTTTGAATTTATAGCTTGGTTTGTTTCTAAAATTTTCTATTTTATCCCAAGATCAAGACACTTAATATTATGGCGGAACTTCTCATCCTCCAATGATCTCATTATACCTTACTAATATTTATTTACCTTCCATATATTTTCCTTATATATTTTTCTTTCCTCTTGTAAATATATTATAAGATCTTTAGTTACATTTTTATTTGATCTATAACCGAGTTTCTTTAACATTTTTTGTAGATTTTATACACATTTTATAATATAAGGATCACTTCTTCAAAAAAAAATTGTTAACTAATTATCACACTCACTTCTTTGAAAATTTGCTTCAATAAAGAAAATCATTTCATTGTAAAGGGTCTTAGATTCTTCCGTTTTTTGAAGAGATCTATGATATTATTGATCATTTTAAATTAGAATCTTATGAATATTCCATTTTATTAATTTCCTCTTCATGTTATGCATTTTCATTAAGGAGATCCTTTATAAAATAGAGTATATATAAAAAAATATCTTTAGGAACATTTTTCACATACTTAGTGATTTGAGAGGTGAAATATTTAATTATTTTAATACAATAATATTTTTCAAATTCTTCACATATTAAACTTATTTATTCAAGAAGATTGTTTTTATCATATTTTTTAGATATTTATTTATCAACATGATTATATTCAAATAGTTATTGATCCTTCTTTTCTTCGGAGATCTTTCTCATTCTATTTTATTCATTATTATTCTTGTTTTTTTAGGGTTTTTCCAAAAACCTTCACATCTTCATCAGTAAGAGTGGATACCAAGTATTCCACTTCAGGAACTTTTGATTCATCTTAAAATCTACAATTCATATCAGAAATTTTAAAGCAACTATGGGAAAATTGATAAATTAATAGGGGAACATACACCATGATACCACTTATAGATCTCAATTTTATCATGTAGACACCTAATGGAGGGGGGTAAACTTAGTATCCCCTTATAATAACGTTTTCTCTTCATTCGAATTATCCCCATTAGTATTTGAACCTTTTTCCTAGGTAAGAGATAGAGGACTATTAATTCATGTGTGACCCTCACGTAATTATAAACTAAAGAATAAGAAAGTAAAAAACACATATGTATTTTTATATAGTTCAGATCCTTACGGAAAAATGACTCTTTATTGTGATTGAATTTTTTCATGTTAAAAAATTTATTGTCACTGTATAATTTTAGTAATAAAAGGTACAATTATAAGACATAAACAATGATTGATAAGGTATCCTCCACTTCCCTTGCATGAAATTACACCATCTTTATCTGTCACTAGGTATGGAATTGTTTATATCAGAACCACAAGTTATTGAAAACACATCAAACCAGTGAAGAAGTATTAAAATTCTTGGATATTATCAAGAATACTTAATGCATGTTGGACTTGTTCTTTAATGGATCTCACCATAATTTAGAAACATAGTGGATATTAATCCTCAGGTGTCTCTATGCAATTAGATGAACAAAAACAACAACATTGGTCTCTATTTCTTCATTTTCTCTCTACGATATAGTGATTTCATAGGCTCCTCCTTATATCTCTTCATCAACACAAATTATTTATCCTAGATGTGTTTGAATTCCTTCTTTGAATACAAATATATTTTATATAATATTAGATATATCAAATAGTTATCAATAACTTCTCAACATCTTAAGTTCAAATATATATTCATGATACTGCATGAATATTTTCCCATAATTTTTTAACCTTTAATTCCCCATCATATCTAGTCATTGATTTTTTTAAAACCAATTCAATATTTTATATAGTATATCCTGAAGACTCGAATACTTAACTCTAAGTTTAATTTGAATATTACTAGATAATCTCTATCATAAATCCCATGGAAATTAATCATCATATAAAAAAAATTTAATATAGGGATTTATAACTCCAGGTGATATTTGAAGGTCACAACTCATCTTCTCCACTAATCCCACACCTTCAATTTCCTTTAATTTATATTTTCATGGAAATATGCCACTACCATGTAAAAATCTTATATATGATGTGGAAATAAACTCACTATATAATATCCCTTTGATATCACAAGTATCATGATTATTTTATTTGATCATGATATATAAATAATAAAGTACAGTTCACAAAAAAATCGTCTAATTTAAATACCTAAATAGATTAGGTTTTCTTCTCCTTTATTTATATATATAATTAAATACATATGAACTTTTCTATTATTCACCACAACTTCAAAATTATTCTTTATATATTAAATACTATGCAATAAATGCATACCTATTCCTGACCCAATATCTTCTATGGAATCAAGTCAAGACACAATATACATATTTTATGTATTATAATTTACGATGTGGATCATGCCCCAACAATTACTGCAAATAAATTCCATGAAATCAAGATACATTATGTCTCTCTCCATGATAATACATATTAATTGAATACTACTTGTTTGTGTATAAATTTAACATGTATTTTTATTCTTTACTCTAGATAAAATCATGCATAAAAAGAGGGATCATGAAAATCACACTTCATCTTTCTCATGTGACAATGATCTTGTGAGCTTATTGTATTCTTCATAAAATTGCATCATGTATATATTCTATTTATTCCATTAACTTGTACAACAAATGGTATTTTTGTATAATCTATAGAATATATTAAAAGTATCTTGTGGATATAGGATACATTCATGATGGAACACATCACATAAATCATACTTTCTCATTCTTGAAATTTGTAGGACCACTACAAGATTTTGATCATTCATATGTTTTTATCTTAGAATGAACCTATTAACATTTGAAATAATCCATTACAATTATAAATTTGAATGTTAGTGACTTCACTCTTTCTATTTATCACGTGATTACTCATTAATTGTATTATATCATCAAACAAAGAATATCCTCATCCACATAGAATATCCATGGAGGTCTTCTCATGAATGGTATGTCCTGACTCATTTGTATGGAATGTCTATGCTTCCATAGTCACAAATCTCAATCATGTGGATTAACATAATTTCAATTCATACTGTCTGTGGTCACATATTTCATGGAAGATCCATGTGTACTTCATAGAATATCCTCACTCAATTAATCTCATTCATCCTAGAAGATCTATACTTGGTTGATACTTAAGCGAAGCTTCTATTCCATCTCACTTAGAAGAATGGATCTCGTAAATCATTGCTTCTTCATATTCATCCATGATTATATTGTAATTTAAGATACTGGTTTGAGTTTTTACCATACCATCAAAGTATGAAAAATAGATGAAAAGATATATTTCTAAGTGAAAAACCCTATAATTTAGGTTAAAGATAATGCATTGTATGATTTAATTCGGATTGGTGAAATGTTAGTGTTGTTAATGAATTATAACAACTCCCTAAACTGAAGTGGTTCCCCACATCAATGTTACCAGTGTATTTGGTGATATTTAATAATTTTGATGTACTAAACACCAAACGACTATGATACTAAGATTTTCTCTCAATGCACTTCTCTCTCACACACACTATGGGTGGTACCTCCTTGCGTTAGCCTGTTGGTACCCATGAACACTCATGTGTGCACCCTGCATGACCTATGATCATTCATGTCTACCTAGGCAGGTGTAATCTTTCATTTTTCTCCACAACATCCTCTAGAGATCCTAGATAGGTTGGATGCTTCATGGTTGATCATGATCCCATAGGTACAATTTATCTAGATTATCTTGACTAGTTCGAGGGTGGCATAATGTTTTGCTAAAAATTATAAAAATAGTTACTCAAATAAAAAATTATAATTTCAATGAAAAACTATTAAATAAACTTAATTAAAATAAATATTTTCATTATGTTCACCTTAATTAATCTCCATGAATAAATGATATATTTATGCCAGGTCTTATCAAATTTAATCATTTTATAAATAATACACTGAATGGTATTCATATTATTATATGAAAACTTTCTCAACATAATTCATAAATTATTAAAAATATGTCTTCTTTAATATGTTGTAAAAATTTGATATCATCAAACACTTATTATCACATTTCATTAAACATTAAATAATATTTTAATAATCTTCATATATTAACAGATTCCTATGTATTGAGTAATTATAAGTGTCTTCAAATCTATCCATGATTGATCTTGAAGATGTAGCCTCAACTCCCTTTTCATTTATGATGGAAGAACCTATCAAAAATATATATTAACAACTTCTCTTTTTTAACAAAAATGAAATATTTTATTGGGTAATTCAATCTATCTCTTTATGTTTTTTGTCCATACCACCAATTTCCTTTTTTCAATATGTGAATAGTTTTCTTCACACCCTTATTGATAATAAATGAAAAGGAAAAATAGTTTTTTGATCACGCCTCTCTTTTTAAGAATATGAGGACCTACTAACACACAAATATGAAAATCATAACTTAATAACAGGTTGATATCAAAAAAGCAGGGTGGTTAGTCCTAACCAAAAACACCAAGGAGAGAACCACATAACCAAGGGTGTAATAACCCCCCCTCAGCATCACCCGAGGGTGTATAAGGATCCCCCCATCAATCTGATACTAAGTGCTAGATTATGGACCTATCCAGGAGAAATAACAAGTTTAATGAAACTATCCACTTTAGAAACCCCGATCGCATAGTTTTCACTACCTAGAGCATTCCAATCATTTAATAAGGAAAATGACTCATGACATGGGTTGGATCATGCCACTCTTTTAGGTATAGTCGAACCTCCCCACACCCCAATGTGGGACTCATGAATTGCTAATAGGAGAACCTCTAGGAATTATAGTGTTTAATTATAGTCATGGACACTAAGGGGAGTGACACATAACCTTGGGAACAAAATTTATCAAAAGAGATTAAAGTACATATTCATATAGATGGAGTTGAATATATTTTATGGATAATGGTTAGAGTTTATCAAGGACTATAACTAATCAATCCAACATGACCCTTGAAAGGAAAAAATATGGATAATAATATATGTAGAAATGATCTTATTACTTTATAAATGGTGATGATTCAAAGAGACCCAATACTCAATGATTATTAAATTATAGTACATTAAATTTTTTAGAAATGGGAGAAATATTGTCTTTCCTATGTGATTACACAACCATCCATCCATGTCAAGATCCCGGAGGTGAAATAAGGGTGTGATAAAATGATCATCTTAGTAGTCTTGATAAAACAGATACATATATGATTCCAATTTAACATTATTAATAAATTACAATACATGAAAAAATAAAATGATATGTACCATTTAAAACCATTCAAATATTTATTCTTTATATCGTTATGAATGGAAACAAAATATGGGTGAGCTCAAACGGTCAGTAATGGTTACATAATATATCATTAATAAATAATTAATACTCAATATTTCATGGTAAATAGCAATAAAATATCATTAAATAAAGAAATTGAACATGAAATAATGCATAATCAACATGGAAAGGTAAATAATTGAACACACATGAATTTTAATCAATAAAATGATAATGAAATGAATCTAAAGATAATATAAATTTGAAATTTTCATGGATAATAATAATAACTAAATTATCAATTGATATAATTATTAATTATTGGATTTCATGATCTCATGTATCATGATGTCTCTACTGTCAAGGCCTTTTACAAGACAATGTAATACTATATGTAAAAACCCATTTAATTTGGACAATTAATTTATTTCATGAGACCTCTAAATGCATCAATTGGATATATAATTCTAGTACACACCCATAAATTAATGTACAAATATTTCCTCATAAATTTAATAATTTATTTAATTCATGATTAATATGCCATACCATCAAATATCTGTATTGAATAAATAATACAAAATTATCAATATTTCCCTTGTTAATAAAATAACTATTAATGTAAACACCATATGTACAAATGATATATGTTTTAGGAAATAATAATATCCATTAAATAAATAATATGGTTATTTAAGATAATTATTGTTGTTTATGAAGGATAAATGATAATATTCCTTCATCAAGGGTTAAAGAAATCCCAAAAGAACGTGAGATTGTAAAATAAAATCATACCTCTTTGGTAACTTTAAAATTGTAACCCATTAAAAGAATAAATTTGTATTGAAACATTTAAAATAATTAATAAATACCTATTTTCATTAAATACAACAATGTGGGTAGTATATGTACCATATAAATGTGAATAAGTGCATATTAACAAATATGTCTAAATGAAATGGAAATGGAGATAAAATCCCTTACCTCATGATTCCCTTCAGTTGAGTCCCCATTAAATTGCTGTATAAGTTTTTAAAACATGTTAATAACTTATAATATAACCATATTAATATTTATGATATCATATGATATCCTTTTATAACATCTTATCACCTATTCCTTAATAATCTTTTATAATCACTATTGTTTCATGCTTTGTTATCCTATCCATGTTTTTTTGTGAAAGTTATAGATCCTTAACACGTGATATTGTTTCATCATATTAAGAATGATATTATTATTATAAATATTATTTTATTTCATTAGAAACATCTTTAGAACATTTCTTCAAAATTTTACATAGAAAATGTATTGTATCGCATCGTTGAGATGGTAAGCCATACGTACACACGAATGATGATATCAGTTATTAATGGGTGGAAGGGTAAATAAGTGGGTGATATATTAATTTAATAGAAAAAATATAATTTAATATATATAATATATATTAATTATATCTGTCTTTATTACAATCCATGTAAATTGTAATTGAAAAATGAATCACATCTCTTCGTGAGGCAGTAGTCTGCCGTACACACGAGCGACATTATCATATTTTATACATAATGGAAAGTAAGAAGGTATATGTGATATTATAATTATATAATTATTATTATAATATTAATGATATATAAAAAAATTAAATCCATCATTATATCCCTCCAAGATAAGTGTTTATAGAAAACAAGTTACATTAGTTCGTGAGGTGGTAGTCATTCGTACGCACGATCAACTATTTCATTTCCCATTTGATGGAATATGAGTTGGTTATGGGTAATGAAATTAACATAATAACATATAATTATATGTTATATACTGGTATTATTATCCTATAATCATTGAATAATACATTATGGAGGTGTTAGAATAAATAAAATAAAAATACTCTTGAAATAATGTTACCTCTTCTTTGTATGACCTCATTAGGTTTGCACCAAAAGCCTTCCCAGTTGGATTTATGATAAAAAAAGGAATATAAGATGTTGTGAGGTATTTAAATAAGTGATTTTGGTAGGTATTGGCTGAACCAAATGGATTGTTAAGTGTGAATAGGGTAGGATAGGGGGTGGTCTTTTATAAGTGGGGGAGAGGATACACTTGGAAAATTTAAAACGACTAAATAACAACTATATTGTTCACAATCCGAAAGGAGAATTTTTTTTCCATTATTGATACTTTTAATATATAAGGTTTAAATATGGATATAAAATATTAAATGTATAATTTTATGTCATTTTAACCTTAATATTCTATGTTTAAACCCCAGTAAACCTGTTTCACCATATCCACAGTAATTAATTTTTACTACTTTCAAAATTAATTATGGTAAAATAATTATGTTAACTTTATTAGATAATATTAATTAGAATTCATATAAATATGGAATACATTTTACCAAATTCAATTCACATAAATAGAAATAAATAATTTAAAATTAAACCTACAGACGTGATGAAAAACCAGTTTTCCAAATAGAAACTTCTCATATATATAGAAAGTTTTATTAACATTATTCATTATGAAATTGATTCCACTGAACTAAGTTGAATTTATGATAATAATATTTAACTAATTTTACTTTTAAAATAATTTTCAATCAAAATGAAACCGTATGTAATTAAAAAAAGGAATTTTCAATAAAAATCAGTTTTCACAATTCATCAAAAAATTAATCTTTTTTGAAAATTCAAAAAACAACCAACATAATATAATTTTTTAATTATGATTTAAAAAATAAATTTTATCAAATTGGAAAAAATTAATTTTAATGTATGTGGGAAAAGTGTAATTAAACCACCTTTTAGAAAAATAAAGTTCATCAAAATAACATTTTTTCCTTTTAAATGATTCTTGTTTTATTTATAATCATTATATATACATTTAATTTAATTTATACATTTGTAAATAGTATAATTTTTATAATTTATTTATTACTATTCATACCCACCAATTTAATATCTAGGTTATGATGGTATACTATTTTACAATCCTCTTAAACTTGGGGTTGTGTGTATCACAAGCAATGAGAGATTAAATTTATTTGAAAGGAAATATATCATAAATTGTCAAGGTGTTACATTCTTACCTACTACTAAAATTTCATCCTTGAAAGTTTCATGATAATTACCTTCTAAACAAATGAGTGAAGTTCTTCTTTATAACATCTTTTGGTTCCCACATCACTTCCTCTATTTTATGATTACTCCAAAGTACCTTAACCAATCAGGTTATCTGATTCCTAAATACTTACTCCCTAGTATCAATAATCTGGATGGGTTCTTCATAGTAATATAGAAGGTGTTCCAATTTTATTTCTTTAGTGGTGATCAAATTCTATAGGTATACAATATACTTCTTTAACAATGATACATGGAAAAAATCATGTACTTTAGATAGGCTTTGTGGTATTTTAAATTGGTAAGACAAAACTCCAATACTTTGAAAAATTTATAAGGGTCTGATATACCTAGGTCTCAGCTTTCCCTTATTATAGAAACTTATGACACCCTTTCATGGAGACACATTCAAGAAAACATGATCTTCCACTTGAAATTCTAAATCCTTCCTTTGATTACGGATATAACTATTTTTCCTACTTTGAGATTCCTTAATATTAGCCTAAATAGTATTTAACTTTCCAATCATCTCTTTGAGAAGTTATGATCCTATAAGTTTACATTCATTACCTTCATCCTAAAATACTATATTATGACATTTATTTCCAAATAATTCTTCTATGACGCTATTTGAATAATTGAATCGAAGCTATTGTTATAGGAAAACACTACTAAAGGTAAATAATAATCCCATATACCTTTAGATTAAAGTGAGCATGA
Source organism: Viscum album (assembly GCA_963277665.1). Taxonomy (NCBI): domain Eukaryota; kingdom Viridiplantae; phylum Streptophyta; class Magnoliopsida; order Santalales; family Viscaceae; genus Viscum; species Viscum album. Next base: position 101,035,233 of record OY728119.1, on the reverse strand, counting down.
CCTCAACAATTACTCAATGTTTTAATAGTCCTTTTTAATTATCCATAATTTTGAGGATATTAGGTGGTGCTCGAATGAAGCTCAGTATCAAGATCCTTTTGAAGATTCTATCATAATTTCAATGCAAAATAAGGATCATTATATGACATGATCAAAAGAGGCATGCCATGAACTTTTATAAAATCATTAATATAGAGCGTTTTAAGGCACCTAAGAGTTAATTATTCTCTTATATAAAGGAAATGTGAAAATTTGTTAAGGCGATCAATAATAATCCATATTGCATCATTCTTTCTAAGAGTATTTGGTAGTGATGTGATGAAGTCTATAAAAATTTAATTCCATTTCTATATAGCTATATGAAGATTTTTTATGACTAGTTGATGATTATATCTCAAATATTTCACTATTTGACAATTCAAACATCTGGACACATAATCAGTAATTTCCCACATCATGCTATCCCCCAAAAAATACTCCCAAAAATCTGTATACATCTTGGTGATGCTAGAGCATATAGAGAAATTTGAGCTTCCAGAATAATCCAAAAATTCTCTTTTTTAGGTTCTACCTAGATGAAACAATAATACATTTGTGAATTTTAGAACACCATCTTCATAAACAAAGTCGACTAATTCCCCATCATTCACAACTTTTATTTTCTTCCAAAAATTCTCATCATTATATTGAGAACATTTTATCCTTTTCAATAAAGATGTTTTCACAATCATTTGAAATACAAGTGATATATCCCCATCATTAATAATTCCAATATCTATCACCATTATATCCATGAACATAATATCCCTATCAAACTTCATTTGGGTTAGAACTCTACGATATTTCCTATTCATTGTATATGTTACCTTATTTGTTTTCCATGGGTGGTAGTGTATTTAGAAATCATAATACTTGAGTATCGAAAGCAATATCCTTTTCCCATGTTGATATCTTTATTATAAAATGTGTATTTTATGCTCTTATTGTTTGTGTATATCTCAAAAAATCAATAAAAATGAAGGCCTTTAGGCCATTCGGGTAACTCAATATAGTGGGTTGGATAGTTTTATTTGTGAGCATTCAACTACCTTGATGAATATGAAACAAATTAATCATTTTTCAAAAGTAAACAACCCATTCCTTTCTTTGATACATCAATCTATACCATAAACCCCTCATTTCCTGATGGTAGAGTCAAAATTAGAGCATTGAACAATCTCCTCTTAAATTATTCAAAAACCTCCTCACATTACTTTATCCAAATGAACTTAACCCCTTTACTTGTATTCTTGGTTAATAAATTATTCAATCTATAAATATTATGAATGAAACTCCGATAATAAATCCCCAAAACAATTAAACTACATACCTCAATTATTTTTGTTGTTGTAAGTCATTCTTTGATGACCTTTATTCTCTCAGGATCCGCTATGATTTTATATTTGGAGATAATATGATCTAAGAAAAAACTTTTTGATGCATGAAATCACACATAACAAATTTACTGTTTAACACTTTCCTTATAAGAGTATCAAGAATGATCCAAAAGTGATTCTCTTAGTCCTCATATATTTTATAATAACCGATGATATCATAAATAAATACTATTAAAAAGTCATCAAGATATTCCTTCAATACTCTATTCATTAGTTCCATAAAAATAGAGGGTCCAATAATCAATCCAAATAGAATTACTTTAAACATGTAATATTTATACCTTCTTCAAAAAACCATATTTAGAATTTATTTCTTCTTTATTCACAATTAAAGATACTTATAACAAAGGTAAATCTTTGAAAAATATTGATCTCTATGAATTTGATTAAATAAGTCATCAATGTGTGGTTGGTGATAGTTTTTATTTATCATAATTTCATTGATTTCCCTATAATTAATGCACAAACTCATGGATCCATATCTATTCTTAAGGAATAGAAAAGTGGCTCCCCATGGTGAAAAACTGAATAAAAATAAACCTCTTACCACACAAATCCCCAAGTTGTATCTTAAACTCCACTAATTATATAGTAGAAATTCTATTGGGAGTTATTGATATAAGCCTTTTATCGGGAATTAAATCAATTGAAAACTCAACTTCATGCTCTGGTGAATTTCCTAATAGTTCATTAGGAAATACATCAATGTATTCCTTCACAATAGGCAAATATTCAATTTAAATATTAACCTTTCTATATTTATATTGTGTCTTCTCTTCTTTCATAATAATATCATTCAATATATCTACTAGGGTAGATATTAACATTTCTCAAATTAAGATGTTTTCTCTCTAAAGATAATAAATTGTATATCTTCATCACATATCATATTTTACCTCTCTTTGTAATAAAGTTTTACATCATATTTAAAAACTCAGTCCATAAAAAGTATTCTGTCAAAGTTAATTATAGGTATGATAATAAAGTCTTAAAATAAAGCATGTTTAGGTGAAATAATGGGGACTTCCTAACACATCCTTGTTGTAGTGAGACTTCCACTAGGAGTTTTGGCTGATAAATCTCTTCTTAAGGTGATAAGGAAAAATCTAAATTTCTTAGAAATAATAGAATATATAAAGCAGTTTGAGGATCCAAAATAAAATATAGCATTAACTTAATTTGAGGCTATGATTAATGTACCTGTCCCCACATAATTACTCACTTCTACCTCAGTTGTAATGAATGCATAACCTAGGCCTTCTTGCATTATCCACTTTTTTAGTAAGTTACCTTGACACATGAGACATTGGTTTTAATAATTCCCCATTTATTTAGTGTTTAGTCATTGAATAAAAGTTTTTTCTTTCTTCCCTTTTAATTAATTAGATTTATGGCCCTTATATATATACTTATAACAATCATACATGCCCTTCAAGCATTTAATACTATGAATATTTCCATAGTTTTCATAAGATAACAATTTCTTTGTTCTCTTATTCTTCTTTGACACATTACCTTTTTCTTATATCTCATTCAACTTATTATTTTCTTGACTTCCATTTAACATATAGGATTTAGAAAATTACTTTTCCTTTTTGATGGCACAAAAAACTACTTCATCATGTGATGAAAATGTTTCAGAGACCAGTTTCCTTCAGATACTTTGATTAATCCCTTCAAGGAAATTGTCAATAATGCATTCAAGGTTGTTTCTGCAATATGGATTATACATGGGTAGCCTTGTATGGGTAGACTCATACTCTGTAAATGTTTTGTATTACTTTTGATGGAATCTAAGTAGGATTCTCTTAATTTCAGTTCGTTTCTCATGAGGGAAATATTTATCCAGGAATGTATTCATAGAATCTTTCCATTCCATATTTTCTATTTCCACTTCCTTCCTAGAATTTTGGATTAACAAAACCATTGACTAGTATCACCATTGATACAATACATTGTAAGAGTAACCATTTCATTTTTGTCACATCCCAATACCATTATTATCTTATCAAGAGAATTAATCCATTTCTCGGCAACCATTAGATTAGTATTCCCACTTAATTATGGGTTCTTTTATCACATGCAGTGATCCAATATAGGAGAATCATTATTTGGAATAATAGGTTTCTCCATTCAAACAAAGTTATTTGTCATAACCTAATTAATCTATCCTAATATAGTGATGATATTCTCAGTTCCAATACCCACTGTATTGGATTTATCTATAGGGAAATATCTACATTAGCCATGAGTAAGGATACCCATATTTTTTATAATAGACATTTATAAACAATGGTATATACAAGATTAGATCATAAGAGTATGTCATTTAAATTATAATGTATAATTCTAAATATGGTGTAACAATTTACAAAAAATTAAAATTTATGCATTGTTAATATCAGAGTCATAATATTAGTTTATTTGAGGATATATTTATTTTCAAATCCTTTATAATTGTATATAAAGAAAATGTGAATTATCTTGATCATATCCTCTAAGAGTGTAAAAATATGTACACAATAAGGCTAGTTTTCATGTACCTGTTAACGCTCGATTCATGTTTGACATGCCTTTTTTAGAGTTATAACCCCTAGGAATATATTTTTCAGAATGACATCCACTTGTAGTATCTAGTCATAGATGCATTACTTAGGAAAACCACATAATCCCTTCCTCACCAAAACATTAGGATGTTATTATATACTTATCCTCAAATTTTATCATAGGGTCATGTTCCCTAATCTACATTTTCCTTAATCTAGTTTCTAATGATTCTACTAAACTTTCCTTGATACCTACTGTAATGACCCAAAATCTAGTAAACTAGAGACAATGTCTACTTTATTACATTAGATAAAGATACAATAAATCTAATAACCAAGGATTGATCAGTTTTGTAGTCATAATCAACTATATACATATATGATTCCTATTTTAAATTATAAATAAAACATAATACACAACAAAATAAAATGATCTACATCCTTAAAACTCATTCAATGATTTACTCTTCATATCCTGGGGAAAGCAAACAAAAAAAGTGTGGTCTACAATTCTCAATAAAGGTTCCATAAAATGGAATCTATCATGATTAAATAAATCATATTCAATAGTGTAAGGTAAATAAATGAAAAAACTTCACATTTAATCAATAACTTGAGCATTAAATAATGCATAATTTATATAGAAGTGTAAATAATTAAACAGACATGCCATTTAATCAATAAAAAGAGAATGAAATGCATCTGAAGATAATATCAATGCTAAAATATCATGTATAATAATAAAAATTAATTTATTAATGAATGAAATGATTAATTATTAGATTTCATGATCTCAGTCATAATGATACCTCTATTGTCAGGACAACTCACTAGAAAGTTTAAAACTATTAGTAAAAAACGTTTAATTTGTCCAATTGATTTATCTCATGAGAGCTATCGATGCATCTAGGGGATGTAAAAATCTAGACCCCACCCATCACTTAATGTCAAAATAATTCCTTATATATCTAATAATTGATTCAATTCATTATCAATTTGACTTAGTATCAAATATCTGTATTGAGTAAATATTATGGATTTATCAATATTCCCCAATTTAATAAAATAAATTTCAAAGTAAACATTGTATGTATAAATGGTATATGGTTTAAGAAATAATGATATCCATGATATGAATAATATGAATATTTCATAGAATGATGGGATATTATAAAGGATAAATGATAAGATTCCTTCAATAAGAGTAAAATAAATACCCAAATAAAGTGATATTGTAAAATAAATTCTTAACAATTTGGTAACTTTAAAATTATAAACCCTTGAAAGAATAAAAATTTATTGAAGCATTTACCATCACGAATAAATAGAAATTCATCATAAATACATCAATGGTTCAATATATACATCACATAAATATTAATAGGTGAATATTAACAAATATGTCTTAATGAAAAGGAAGTTGATACGAAACCCCTTACCTCATGCCTCCCTTTAGTTGGGTACTTATTACCCTCCTGTATAGTGGTTTAAAAAATGTTAATAATTTATACTATAACTATATTAATATTTATAATTTTATATATAATCCTTTTATAATATCTTATCACCTGTTTGTTAACAACATTTCATTATCACTATTATTTCGGGTGTTAATTTCCTTTTTTCTCATGCATATTTTATCGTGAAATTTGTATATCTTGAACATGAAATATAGTTCCATCATCTATAGAATGATATTGATGTTTTAAATATTATTATTTTTTCATTAGTTATAGATTTATAACCATTAATGAAAATTTAACATAGAAAATGGTTCACATCGATTCATGGAGATGGTAAGCCATATATACGCACAAGAGTCATTATGATTTATTAATGGGTGGAAGGGAAATAAAGTCTGTAACAACCTGAAATTTTATAAATAAAATTCCCCTTGTGGTTTAATTAAATTTCTTATTATGTGTTAGGTTTTGAGAAAAAATATGATCTTATTTGGTTTTATTATATCTTATAAGATTCAAAATACTATTAAGAATCATTTCATTTATGATAGCTTTGGATCAGTCCATCTTGAGTGTAAGATTGTTATATAAGGGGATGACCTAGGTTTACATCACATATGACCTCCTTGAGGGGTCTCATTGTCTTGTTACCTTGGTTACTTCTTGTTTAATAAAATTACATTTCAGTCAGCCATTAAGAATCATTACTGTTAATAATATAGCCTTTGAACAGTGTTAACATGATTAGTATAAATATAGAGTTTTAATAAATCTTAATGCCAAGAAAAGGATGTGATGGAATCCACCAGTAGGATCATACCCTATGAAGCCCATTTATAAAAAAAATTCCAATAGAGACAACATCTTTGGTCTCTTAACCAAACTGATGTTGAGATTGAACAACATAACCATGAGAGAAACTATTTATAAGAGAATTTAAATCCCATCGAGTTCATGACTGAAACAATGTACACCGAACCACCCCATGAAGGTCTCATCATCGCGCACCTTACTCTTAGAGAGTTTTTTGGTATATTAAATGGATATATATTAAGACCCTATTAATATGAATATGTAAATTATTTTTATAGAGTAATGAATATATTTTCATCCTATTATTGTTAGTTAATAAATGTTTTTTATTTCGATACAATAAAACACAAACAATATTTTTGAGTAATATGAAAATTCAATTAAGGAATTTATTTTGATTAATTATTGTATTTTTAAAATAAATAATATTTTAATAAAATATTATTATTGATTAATTTCTATTAAATATAAATGACTATATAATTTTTATGAAGTAAAATTTTATTTTGATAAGGGTTTGAGAACAGTTATTGTTAAAAAACCCAAAATTGATTAATAAATGAAAATTTTATTCTAAAATTGAAAATAAATAAATTTTAAAAATTCTTTAGGTAAAATGAATATTATTTTTGGAATCATAACATCAAAATTATCCAATCTTTATTTTTTCATTATTTTCAAAGATACTTGAATTTTTGTTAAAAATTAAATACCATATAATTATATGGTTTGCAGTATGAAATAGTAATGACGAAAAAGTGTTGTAATAAATACTATAAAATGTATACATGAAAAAATATATGTTTTCCATTTAAAATAATATTATTTTATGTTTATTTGTTTAGTTTTATAAATCCTTTATGAATTCCCAAAAACCATATATATATATTTTAAGTTATAAAATAATATATTTAATAGTATGGCCCAATTCCACATAATCAAGGGTATTATATTATTAATTTTAGACCTTAGACTTATAAAATAATAAAACAAAATATCATTTGGTAGAAACCATTGTAAAAAACCATGGGAAGGTTTGTGGTTTTTGTTATTTTTTATATAAAGTTCAAAACCTATGTTTGAGAAAGGATAATGAATTACCGACTAATTTCCTATAAAAAAACCACCCAAAATACCATTTATATTCACTCAAAATCCTTGGATCACGTCCTTACCATTTTCTCATCAATATCGAGTCCTCCCAAGGCACCCCATGCTCTCTTGAATCTCCTCTAAAGCATTTCGAGTTACACACTTGGTAAGGGATCCTCACCATCTCTTCTTTCTTCAAGTTTCCTTATTATCTTATACCATCTATTTCCAATTCTTAATTTGGGGATATTTATTTCCATGTCAATGTTTCTAACCATTTTATTTCAAAATTATTACTCCTTTTTCTCTCATCAAAATATTTTATTATTTTTATGTGATGTCGTTATGCTGCTGAAATTATACCATGATTTTCCATGCCAAAATACATGTGTAGTGAATACCATACCCGTTTCCTATCAACAGTGTTCACCTTCATACACCTATACTTATTTTAATTTGGACTTACCTATATTTATTCCACACTCCCTAATCGTGTAATATTAATTTATGATGAATGAATCCATGTTGTATGATCCATGTGGCACACTTAAGTATGAGAATAAAATGAAAGTGATGGGTGAGCTCAGAAATATATAGCGCTCCAATGCATTAGGTAATGTTTAGTCTCATGAGACATATTATTGGGATAGGTAGCGAACATGATTTCTTTATTGGACTTTTTGTATCATGATGTATTGTCAGTTATCCTCGATCAATGTTTATGATGTAGTGTTTTAAGTTGTTTCTACATTTCCCATGTTTCCATTATGATTATCAATCTATATCATGTCTCATTTTTCATGATTATGATTCTTACTCCTTTTTTATATGCCTATTGTCTGAAATATATTATTCTCTTAATGTTAGTCCATTTTTTTCTCATACTAGGTTTTATATCTCCCCCATTCCTTATATATGTTCCCAGGTTATCCTATACAGTTTTAAGTACGAATGAAATATTTTGAGCATGTTAAAGACGTTTTCAGTAAAGATGACACAATCCATGTTTTAATTTGTTATTTAACATACCTAATTCCCAAATATACTACACTTCGTGATCTTCTTATTTGTATTAAGTGTAATCTTATGTAATAAATCATGTATTAATGTGAAATAAAGATAAGGGTTGTTATAGTTGGTATCAAAGGAAAAGTTTAGTTATTTTTTTGATTAGGATTATAAAACTCTAGTTAAAGCCTTATAGATAAGAATAAGTATAAGAAAAAACCCCAATATTTTGGTATGTACAGATTAAGTGTTTTATCAAGAAAATACATCCCTCTCAAGATACTACAAGTGTATTGTATTTGACTCAAATATAAAAAGGGGTAATACCCCAAAAAACCACATTAAGCTAGATTCATTCGAGAACTGGTTCACAAAAAGGGCCTTGATGCACACTTGGTTTGACACTCCCAGGGGATATGCATTGTTCAATTCATAATCTCATCACAAACCATTATTAGGGTAACCAAAAAAATTTCCATAAGAGTGTATGTTAGGAAATAGGTTATGGATAACATAGATTTATGCTTTGAAATTCACAAGTTAAGAAAAAACATGTAATTTATAAGTTATATATTTAATGACATTGGATTGACATTTATGTGTTTAATAGTAAAAATATAATCACCCATAATTTTCCCTTTATTCAGGCCAATTTATGAAAATAGGAGGAATTTGGTAAACAACCAATTTTATGGGCAATGTGATGACTTCCCCAATGAGATGCCTAACCCAATGGGAGAGAGAATCACAACATTTGTGATGATACTCTCTCAGATATATCATGTTAAAAATAGAATCATGTATCAGGAGGAGTGACCAAATCCCTCTAAGAATTAAAAAAACATTAATTGATACCTTTATGAAAAAAATTACTCTGAATTTCAACGGATCATATGATCCCTCAACCATGAAATAATGGATCAAATCTATTAAGAAGATATTCTCCATCCTTCAATGTTCTAAACAAGAGAAGGATCTACTAGATTTTTATTGTATGGAGGGTAAAGCTGATCAGTGGTGGACATTGATAAGTAATATGATACTTAAGAAAGATATCAATGTGATGGGGTTGAAGGAATTACAGAAAATGTTTTTCAATAAATATTTTCCTCACAATATCTAATATAAAATGGAAATGGATTTAACTACCCTCAAGAAAAAAGTAGTCGAATCTATCAGATTATATGAGATAAACTTCACAAGACTTGAATGATACGCCTCCATATTTATTCTTACCCCTAAATGAAAGGTTGAATGCTCATTTAGTGCACTAAAACCTAGTCTATAATTTTTTTTTGGCAATATGAGACTTTGATAACTATGAGGAAATTTTATGATGTGCCCTCAAATTCAAAATAGAGATCAGATAATCTCAAGGGTTTCACAAGGATAATATGTGAAAAGTAGAGTTTAATTCTAGTAGTCCAAAGGTGAAATATAAAGGTGATAATAAATTTCAACATCCCACTTTTCAATAGTGGGGAAAGAAGAACCCCAGTAATTGCCTAAGGGGGATGAGGTAATGATTTAGGTATATGAAGGCAGGACACGTAGATAGTTATTTTCAATAAGAGAAACCTTCTAATGCGATAAAGGAAAGGAATGATCTAGTCAACCCTTTGTGCATTGTTCATTTGTTCAACAGTAAGTAACCATCTCACTTTTAAAACCAATGCACTCAGACAAGGATTTTCGGAGACAACCAACAACCTCTAAGGAAACAAGAGTGGCCTTTCTCCATCACAACCATTGACGTGGATCATAGGAAAAATGGTGATAGGCACACTAGTTATTCATTCAAGAACAATGAACTTACATTTTGATTATAGTTCTACGCATTCCTTTATTTCATGGATGTTTAGTATCATTATTCAAACATCACCACAAATAATGTAGGTAGAGCTATCAGTGAAAATACAAAATGGAAAAATTATTGCATCCCACATATATAACTCCTCTCCTATCAAATTTTGTGGACAGAACATTCTAGTGAACCTTTTCATACTCCCTTTAGTGGAATTTTATGCAATTTTGGGTATGGATTGGATTTCCCTATATAGACCCCACAAAAATTTCTATGATAAGGAAATCACTCTCTATTTAGTGAATCTCCCATAATTCTGTACAAGTATAAGGAGGATGATGAATATGTTTTAGAACCATCATCTAAAGAATTGATATTACTTCCCTATGAATAAGAATATCTAGCCTAAATGATTGAGTCTAAGGAAATAATCATCCTTTATGACATGCCCACTGTGTGGGAATGAATTGATGTGTTTCCCAAGTAATTTACCAATCTTCTTCCTAGTGGAGAGGTTTATTTTTTAATCGATATTATACCTGGGTCATTACCATTATCCAAGAATATTTATAGAATAGATATTGTGGAACCCGAGAAGATAAATAAACAACTATAAGAGAATATGGATAATGGTTTCCTATGATTGAGTGCTTCACTATAGGGTTCCCCAGTCCTCTTCATTAAGAATAAAGTTGGATTAATGTGCCTTTGCATTGATTATCGTGAGTTGAACATGATCGCAATAAATAACAAGAATCCTTTCCATGGATTAATTACTTGTTTGATCAACTAAATGGAACACAATAATTCTATAAGGTGGATCTATGGTTGGGGTATTACCAAGTTAGGGTGAATAAGGAGGATATCCCCAAGACTGAGTTTCATACAAGGTACGAGAACTATGCATTCATATTAATGCCATTGAAACTCACTAATGATACAACAATCGTCATGGACATGATGAATAGAGTCTTTATAGATTACCTTGAATTTTTTTAGTATTTAAATATGATATTCTAATGTACCCCAAAATAAATGAGGCGCATGAGGACCATCTCAACATTATGCTAAAGACCTCATGAAAAGATAATATTAATGATAAGAATAGAAAATGTGAGTTTTGGTTGAAAGAAATATCATTATTGGGGATTATCACCATAAGAAATGGGATATATATGGACAATTAAAATAAAAAATCAATTAAAGGATGTCTGAGTCCAACATCTGTGACATATATCCATAGTTTCCTTGTATTATCTTTGTATTATCATCGATTTGTGAGAAATTAGTCATGATTGTAAAACCCTATAACCATGTTAACTCGTAAGGGAGTCATGTTTTCTTATAATTATGAGTGTGAAGTGATATTAAATGATCTAAAAAGAAGGCTTATCATGTAACTTATTCTCACACTACCCACAAGTGGAGAAATTTTCAGGGTATTCAACGATGCCTCAAAGAAGGGATTGGGTTGTGTGTTAATGAAGAATCACAATGTCATAGCCTATTCTTCAAGGAAGTTGAAAGTTAACGAATTAAACTACCCAAAACATGACCTAGATTTAGCTATAGTGATATTCGCTTTAATAATATGGCATCATTATCTCTTGGGGAGAAGGTTGAAATAAATATGGACCACATAAGCCTCAAGTATATATATTCACATAGAAAGAGCAAAATATGAACTAATGAAGATGATTAGAGCTAATCAAGGACTATGATTGATCAATTCACTACCCTCAAAGGAAATTGAATAAAGTGGAAGGCACTCTACGTATAATGGAACTAACAATTGTATAACTATTAAGAAATGATAAGGATTTGATCTTTTCACATGAGCCTCAGCCCAGTTGGTGAGGAATCCTTAAGTGCATCCCTGAGACCCAGGATCAAATCCAAGCGGAGGCTAATTTCCAGGTTACTATAGTAGTACTGTAGTAGGAACTGTGCAGAACTATAGCAGGTACTGTAGCAGGAACTATAGTAGGCACAGTTTGGCATAGTAGAAGCTAGGAATATTCCTCTGTTTGGGCCTTCGGGCCACCAATTTGATCCTTGAGTCCTTTAAGGAATTTGGGCCTCCCAGGCCTTCGGGTCAGTAAGGCCTTCGGGCCACCTCAAGGCCTTCAGGCCACCTTAAGTGCAGATGCAAACTAGACAACCTACAAGGAACAAACTTCAAAAGGAGGAGGAGCAAAGAGATTTCACCATAGCAGAAGCTAAATGGATTGCAAGAATGAGAGGGTATGTCACCTGCCATCGAGACAAGCCTATGCATGCATCGGAAAGCCTAGAAGAACAACCATGCGAAGGTGGAGAGCTAATTTCACAATGAAGATGCTGGGGAGGAGCAGTTCCAAGTAGTTGGTCTAGGTTGTATGTAATGTTTGAAGCATATGAGCATTGAATTCATCTAAAGCCTACGGTCCATGTAATACTTATTCCCATGGGCCTTGTAAGGGTTCCACCTTACCCCTTGAATGTGTATTATAAAAAATCAATTAAAAATAAAGGCCTTCGAGCCATTGGAGTGATAAGGATTCGATCTTCTTAGATTTGAAAAGGATGGACATGGGAATTATAAAGGAAGTAACATCATCAATACTTTCACATATGATTGCTCAACCATATCTTCTGGAGTGGTTAAAGGATTCCCAAATAGATGACATGAAAATTCTGATGAAGGTAGAAACTATGAGAATAGGGAAATCCTTGGAGTTCAATTTTGATGAAGAATGAGTTGTGAGACTTAGGTCAAGACTATATGTACCATCAAATCATGAGTTAAAGAAGGAGCTGTTGGATGATTCACATAGATCAACCTTCTCCATCCACCTAGAAATCACAAAGATGTATTGATATATCCAAGAGAACTACTAGTGGGACAATATGAATAAGGAGATCTTGAAATATATATCAAGATGCATTATATGCCTACAAGTGAAATAAGAAAGGAAAAATCTAAGGGGATGGCATGACCATTACCCATACCTACATGGAAATTGGAATAAATCACCATGGAATTTTTCACTATTCTTCCAAAGAAATAAAGAGGAAATAATGATATATGGTTTGTGGTGGATTATCTTACCCAGATACACACTTCATTAAGGTTTGAGATGATATCTCACTTGATTAAATTGCAAAGATATACATTAGATAAGTGGTGAGGCTGCATGAAACACCACAACCGACTCTGTCTGATTAAGACCCCCCAATTTACCTCAATTTTTTGGATGAGTCCTAAACATTAACAGAATAAAGATTTGAAATTCAACATGAATTATCAAGCTCAAATAGATTCCCAATATGAGTAGATTATTTAGAAAATCGAGTAAATTTTGAGAGCATTATCAATTAACGTAATAGGAGTATGTGATAAACATATTCCTCTTTTAATGTTCTCATACAATTATAGTTTCAACTCATGCATCTAAATTTCTCCGTATGAATCCCTTTATGGGAAGAGAGGTAGAACACCTACGTGATATGATGAAGTTAGGGAATTAAAAAACCATGGTCCATAAATGGTCGACGAAAAGGTGGAAAAGGTTGAGGTCTTTCAACATCACATTAAGGATGCAAAGAGTCGATAAAAGAGTTATGATAACAATCATAAATGATACCAAGATTTTAATGTTGGAGACATGGTATTTCTCTACATATTTTTATGGAATAAGGTTATGAGATTTGTGATTAACTGAAAGTTTAGTCAAACATACATCGTCCCCTTTGAGACCCTCGATCTCATTAGAGCAGTGGCCTATCGTCTAGCACTCTCACCTAACCTATCTCAAGTGCATGATGTATTCCATGTTTCCCTGTTCAGAAAGTACATACCACATGTACTCAATACAAAGGTGGTACCATTAGAGAATGATATCTCATATAAGGATAAGATGATGAAGATCTTAGATCGTGGGGAAAAAGTTATTTAGAATACGAAAATGAACCTTGTAAAAGTGTTTTGGAGAAACCAAAAGTTTGAATAAGAGAAATTGGAAACATAGAGATTACCCTCATCTATTTTAGTATGGGAAAATAAAATTTTGGGGGAGAAATTTGTGAATGGGGGAATATTGTAACAACCTAAACTGTTATAAATAAAATTTTCCTTGTTATTTAATTAAATATATTATTATGTATCATGTTTATAGAAAATAAATTCACTTATTTGGTTTTATTATATCTTATATTATTCAAAATATCATTACACATAATTATTGTTGATGATATATCCACTAAAGAATGATCACATGATTAATATAAACATAGAGTTTTAACAAATCTAATTGACATAGAAAAAAGAATTGATGGCCTCAACCAAAATAATCATACCCCATAAAGCCCATTTATCTGAGAATCCAAGGGAAATAACACCTTTTGAATTTTATGTTGACCAAACCCAAGATGATATCAAAATAATTAATCTTGTGAAAAACCTTTTAAAAGAGAAGTTGAAGCTCACTGAGATAACGACCCAAACAATGTACGATGAACCACCCCATGAATGTATCACTATCTTACACCTTAATCATAGGGAATTTGGTGGTGTATTAAAGGGATATGTAACAAGACCCTAGAAATATAAGTATTTACATTATTTTTATAGAATAATGAATATATTTTCATCCTCTTATTATCACTTTATAAATGTTTTTTATATTGATACAAGAAAAAACACATAGAATTTTTTATTAATATTCAAATTCAATTAAGGAATTTCTTTTGAGGAATTAATGGATAATTGAAATAAATAATATTTTAATAAAATAATATTATTAAATAAATATAATTAAATATAAATGATCATATAATTTTTATGAAGTCGAACATAATTTTTATAAGGGTTTGAAAATTATTATTATAAAAATCTAAACCTTTATTAATAAATGTAGATTTTATTTTAAAATTAAAAACTAAAATATTTAGAAAATTATTTAGATAAAAAGAATTTTATTTTTTTGGGATTAAAACTTAGAAATTATGAAATGATGAGTTTTTCATAATTTTCTGAGAAAATTTAATTTTGGGGTTAAAATTAAATACTGAAAAAATATACGTTGTGCATTATGACATCATAATGACCCAAACATTATGTAATAAATACTATAAAAGGTATAAATAACCAAATATATTTTTCCCTTTGAAATAATGTGATTATATGTTTAATCGGTTAATTTTAAAAATCTTTTACGAATCCTCTAAAACTATTAATATATTTTAATGTTTTAAAATCTTTTCTATAAGAGTATGACTAAATTCTACATAAGAAAGGGTATTATTTTATTAAGTTCTCTCTCATACTTATAAAATAATTAAAACCATTGAAATTTTGTAGAAATCATGGGCAAAAACCATGGAAAGGTTTTTTGTTTTTGTTATTTTATTATATATAGTCCAAAACATATGTTTGAGAAATAATAAAGAATTCCCCACCCATTTCTTATATAAACCTAACATAAATCCCATTTATCTTCAATAAAAATACTTGGATCACATCCTTACTCTACCCTAACCTCTCTATATTCATCCAAAGGTAACCCAAGCTCTCAAGAAGCTGCTCCCATGAATTTTTAGTTACAAAATCAAGCAAGAGATCCTCACCTTCTCTTCTTTATTCAAGTTTCTTTATTATCTTATTCCTTTTATTTCCAATTCCTAATTTTGGGATAATTATTTACATGTACCTATTAATACCCATTTTATTTTTAAATTATGATAGAACCCTTTCTCTCTCATCAACCTATTTTATGAATTTTTAAGTGACGCTATTATGCTTCCAAACTCCACCATGACTTTCCATACCAAATTAATTATGAAGTGAATGCCATACCAATTTCCTATAAATGGAGTCCAACCTTATTCACTCATAATTATTTGAATTTAGACTTACCTATATGTATCCACACTTCATAATTATGGAATAATATATGATGATTAATTAATCCATGTTTTATTATCTACGTGGCATATTTAAGCATGAGAATAAAATCAAAGTGATGGGTGTGCCCGAAATTATATTGCAGTCTAATGAAATGGGAAATGTTTAGACTCATTATATGTCATGTTGGTAATGTTGGTGAACCTAATTTCTTTATGGGACTTTTTAGATCATGTTCTCCTAGTAGTTAGACTTAACCTATGTTTATAATGTAGTGTTTATGCTTTTTCCACATTTCCCATGTTTAATTTGATTATCATGCTATATAATGCCTCATTTTTCATGTTAATGATTCTTACTTCTTTTTTATATTCCTATAGTCTAACATGTTTTATTCTCTTCATGTAATTCCATTTTTTATCCCTTACTGGGCTTTATATATCACCCTTTTCTTATGTATGTACCCTAGTTATCCAATGTAGTTTTAAGTACAAATGAATATTATGAAAATGTTAATGATTTTTTCAATAATGGTGACACATTACTTATTTTAGTTTTTTATGTAATGTACCTAATTCCTAAGGACATGATACTTATCGATCTTCCAGGTTGTTTTAAGTGCAATCCTAGGCAATTAATCATGTATTAATGTGAAGAAAAGAGAAGGGTTGTTATAAAGTGGGTGATTTACTAATTTTAAAGAATCATTATAATTTAAAATATATCACATATATTAATTAAATTCATCCTTATTACCTTCCACATAAATCATATGTGAAAAAGTAATCACATCACTTCATGAGGTAGTAGTCCACCATACATGCGAGCAATATTATCGTATTTTAATTGGAATGGAAATTAAGAAGGTATATCGGATATTATAATCCATAAGTATAATTATATAATTTATATGACATTTATACATTAAATAAATTATTATATACCTATGTGAAAAGTTTTTATGGAAAATGAGTTACATTAGTTCACGAAGTGGTTGTCCATCGTACAAATGATACATGATTTCATTTACCATTTAATGGAAAAGGAGATTGATAGAGGTTATTAAATTAATATAATAAATAATAATTATATGAAGAATAATTTTTTTAATATATTATAATTATTTAATAATATTTTAAAGTTGTGTAAGAAGAAATAAATTAAACGTTCTTGTTTAAGAACGTAATATCGTCTTCTAATGACCTATTTAGGTTTGCAAAAAAAATCCTTCCTAGGATTGATTTATGATAAAACCATGAACTATAGGATATTTTTATGTAATTAATAAGGTTATTTTGGTATTTATTTACTTAACCAAATGTATTTGGAAGTTCGATGAAGGGAGGAGAGGGGATGGACTTTTACAAAGGGAAGAGATGAGATACTTGGAATATTTGTAATGAATGAATTACAACCAAATTTATCACAAGCCATAAGGCTCAAAAATTGACAATTATAGAACATTGTAAGGAAATAGTTTGACATATTTCCATAAAATAATAATTTAACATGTTTTAGGTCATTTTTAAACACTTATATATTTTGTTTAACCCCCTCATAAACCTGTTTTCACCATTACTATGGTAATTAATTTTTAATATTTCGATATTAATTATGTTAAAAAATTAATTTGACCTTATTAGATAATATTATTTATGATGATTAAAAATATTTAATACATTTTAACTAATTCCATTCACAAAAGTGAAATTTTTAATTTATAACTAAACCTGTATAGGTGATGAAAATGTGGTTTTCCAAAGAGACAATTATAATAGGTATAGAACGTTTTAATATAAAAATTCAACATGATACTGATGAAATTGACTTAAATATTATTTATTATAATATAATTGAAGTAATTTTCCTTTTAAAACTTTAAAAATTAAAATTTAACATTAAAATTATTTAAACAAAAATCATGTTCCAATAAAAACTAGTACTTTTAACTATTCTTTGAAAAAATAATCTTTTTAGAAAATTTACAAAAATTAAATATAAGATAACTTTTACATGATGATTTAAAAAATTAAGTTAATATTTTAAAATAAATTTACTTAATTTTTTAAAAATTAATTTTAAATTACTTTCAAAAAGTTCAATGAGACCACCTTTTAGAAAAATACGATTTTCCGAAAACATTTCTGTATTTTCATTCAAATGAATTCTATTTTATTTATAATATATAGATATCCATTGAATTTATTTTATAAATGTATAAAAAATATTTTTTTATAATTTAGTTATTATTATTCATACCTACCAATTTAACGGCTAGGTTATAACATTATATTATTTTACAGTTCTAGTAAACTCGAGGTTTCGTGTATCGCAAGATATTAAAGAGAATAAATTTTTTAAAAGGAAATATATTGTAAAGTATCATGGAGTTATAGAATTGAAGGTGTATTTAGAGATAAAATGAAAGGTAACTAATATTACAGAGTTCAAAATTAAAAATAATATAGTTAAAGGGTTTTGGAAATGAATATCTATCCCTTGAATACATGAACTAAGTATGAATATTTTGGATCATATACATTACTCATCCTTAGTTATCCATACTTAAAGAACAAAGGTGTAAAATGATATCATTGAGAACATGTACCAAAATATCATTATGAGGGATATTTTAGAGTATGTATCCTGATTCTTAGTTTTCTAAAAAATTTAATAATAGATGTTAGAAGTTTAAGTCTACAATACAACCATTACCCCTAACTGTATTGAAATGGGAGAAAATAATCCTGGATTTTATCATAGAATTTTCTAATACTTTTAAATTCCATTATGAAACTAGAGTTGTAGTTTATTTCCTTATGACGTTGGAACATCTCACTACTATTAAAGATTATTTCTCACTCAATCAACATGTAAAGGTATATATAAATGATGGGGTGAGGCTGCATTAAGAACCAAAATCAATTGAATCTAATTAGTATTTCAGGTATAAATCATTATTTTGGAAAACTATTTTATAAAGAATTTGATAATTACTTGAGCTTCGTCAATAGTTGTCACCCTGAACTAATGGTGAATCTTAAGGGATCATTCAAAATCTGTATGATATGCTTAGATCATACTCAATAAATTTCAAATAAGGATGGTATCAACACCATTCTCTAGTATAAATCTCATATAATAGTATTTTATATGGATCTTTATAAAGCTCTATATGTTAGTAGGTGTATAAATAAAACATATTGGAATAGATTTAGAGAGTGTATGATGATATAAAAAGTTATTTATATAGATATTATATAAAATAGTTAAAATATTGAATGAAAAATAAAAGTAACATAGAGATAAAAAGATATGCACTGATAAACAATAGTGAGATTTGGAGTTTTAAATTAGAGGTTATGCATTCCTTCAAACTTCACCAAGGAGGAAGGTTATTTATTTATTTATAATGGATAGTTTATACCTTGATGCAAGAACCTTTAAAAATTATATATCATTTGGGTATAATAGATTATCTTCTTGAACATCCATTGAACCTCTCCCAAGTGCAATATGTGGTCCCTGTATCTCTTTTGATGATGTACATGCATGATTTATCACATATAATGAACACCAAGGTTATAAAATTGGAACATGATATACCATATGTGGATTAAATGGAAGAAATATTGGATTATGGAGACAAATTACTATGATATAAGACTGCTCACCAAGATAATGTTCTCTAGAGGAATCATAAGTTTGATGAAGAAATTTGGGAACCTAAACATATAATGACATAAATTTACTCTATTTTTTATGAGAGTAATGAAATTTTGATGGTAAAATAATTTTAAGGGGGTAGAATGTAACACCCCATAATTTTAGTATATATTTACCATTAAATAAAATATGTGTGATCAAAAGATTATTTAACACAGAACACATGAATAAAAAAATGGTGACATATTTTATTGTGATAAAATATTAAAATCAATGATAAAAATTATTACATTATTATAATATAATTTAAACATCATTATTAAATTAATAAGAGGAATAAAACCAAATAATAATGAAAATTCCATGAACATTAAATATTTATCCTTAGGATTTTTCATGAAGATCATACCCCCAATTAAAAATATGTAATTAAGGGAAAAAATTAGGAAATTAATATAAATTTTGAGAAATATTTAAATTAATAGGATGAATAAATTTTAGTGAACCATTTAATGTTATATATATGAATTTAATATGACCATTTTATATAAGGGTATTGGACATATTGTCATTGGATATATAACTATTAGATATATAGTAATTATATATACTTGTATCCAATAGTTATATTAATTTTGTGTAATATTTTTTATGAAATTAAAAATAATATAATTAACATATGATAAATAATTTTGGAATGAAATAAAATGTTAATAAATTAAATTATTTTCTTCTAAAAATATGTATTTTTTACCATTATATACATATATTATTTTGGAGAATTATTTATTTATAATAATGATGGATTGATAAAATTTAATGGTTTAAAGATAAATAATTGGATGTGATTAAATTTATTTAATGTAAAAATAGATATTTTTAAAGAATTGTTTTTCAATGTGTTTTGGTAATTTTTGGATTAAAAATTCAATTTATCACTATTATGTATTTACTTTAATGAAATATAATGTTTATATATTTAATAATATAATTTTTCATCCATATAATTATTATATTTTTTAAGGAATAAGAATAATTCTATTTTTGGGAATAAAATTACATATTTTCTAAAAACTATTTTTATGCATTAGAAATTTTTTATATTAAAAAGTATTTTTATCAGTTTTAGTATTTTAATCCAATAAAATTGATTTTATTTTTGGAACAAGTAGTTCTAAATTTTTTAGTATGTTTAATGTAATTTTCATTCATAAAAGAGTTACTAATGTAAAAATTGAGTTATCATAGTAAAGGTAAAGAAGGATTAAAAGGGTTTAATTAAGGTGTAATGACCTCAAATATCACAAGTAGTTCTTTCTAAATAAATGGATAAGGATATTATAATCCTCCCTATATCCCATATCAAATATTTTTCCACTTTGGATCCAATTTCCCGAAGAAATTACATTCCATAATCGTTAAAGAATGAGTATTTATGAAAGTACCACTCAGGATCACTAATAAAAGGACACATTCTATAACCACATAAAACAACACCATTCCATTGAATTTATCTTGAATACCAGACAAAATTATCCCTGTAAAAATAATCTCTCTTTTTTTGGAACCACCAGTCACAATAAGGAGTCCCAAATCTTCTTTTCGGAGATGCTCTCTAAGAGAATATTCAAGTCTTCAATGTAAGTGTTTTCTCCTTAATAATTATTATTTATCCTCTTCATCAAACATGTATTAAATATGATTTACCGAATTAATGAAATAGTTTTTTCAATAATTATTATTCTTTAAAAGTGTTATTATTACTCTACTATATGAGTTTTTTATATATTAAGTCATTATACCATGTTCTTATTTGGGTTAGTCTCACCACCAAATTGGACAATGTTACAAAATTTACATTATTAATGATTATTAAAACTAAAATGAATGAAAGATGATTTAATATTAATAAAAGTACGATTTTTTATTAAATATATAATGGTAATATATATTCATTTATATTCATTAATATAAATTGATTTTTTTAATAGAATACAAATTGGTAGAAAATGAGATTTTTAACTCTTCCATGTAAGAAATCACCATATGTTTAAGGATGTGCCCTTGGGACTCTATAAATACATCAAAAAAATATAATATATATTCACTAAAATTCTATAAATTATGAACTCATGATCAAGTTGTGAGAATCAAAACTTCTATACCATCCATAAAACAAACAAGATAGTTAACACCATAATAATTATTTTTAACAATGAATGATTAATAAATGTATGATAAGAAATTATAAATGAATTGTTTAAAGTAAAAAAAAATATAGATATTACTATTATATATATTATTAATTTATAAAAATTTATTATAAAAGAGTTTATACCCCATTCAACCAATCACAAATCAAAGGTATACATTTCTCATCTCAATGTTCTTTCAGTGAGAAATGTTCTTTATTCATCGCCTTATTTGTTTATGTTGTTTATATACTACTCCATGAATGTAATTTACCATATTTTTCTTCTAATTTATCTTATTTTAAATTCCATATCATTTTATTTCTATCAATGGATTTTCATTTAATCTTTACCAAATTTATAAGGATTTCTCTACAAATATCATTTCCAAATAGAGGTTTTTTATAAATAAATTTACATCTCAAGAAAATGTTTTTTATTTCTATATAAAAAACTATATAATTTATTATTATATTTTATTATTTGGGTTTACTAGTATTATTACCATTTAACATATCTTTGGATCAAAATTAAACTTATGTTATGCTTACAAGAGTAGAAAACCTTATCTTACTTTTAGTTGGTAATATTTATCCTCTATGTCTATATTATTTATATTATTTTTTGGATGTCCTCCTTTATTATTATATGATTACATAAGTTAATTTTCTATTAAAATTGAAATTTTTAAATTTCTTTTGAAACACATATGTTTTAACACTTTCTATATGACCCATTTTCCATTGATTTTGACTTTCATTAAAGAAAGTGTGAAAATATTTTTTTAAATATTTCTAAATGATCATATTTTTTCAATTTTTTCTTAACATTTCTTAAAAAATATTCCATTCCAAGATTTAATGTATTTTAAAATTATTTCTTATTCCCATTTTTTTTATAAATTATTTTGTTTTAAAATGAGTATAATTAAAATATACATCGTATATATTCTTATTTTTCAAAGTAATTTTATAATATCTTATAAATGATTTTACATCTCTGAAAATATCCCGTAATGTTTTTATTCTTAAATTTTTACATGATATGATGATACCATGAAACCACTTTCTCTATATTTTCTATTTTCATGTCTTAAGGAAACATTCATTAAACCCATTTCATTCACATGGGTTAATTAGTCTATGATGGAATAATGAATTTTTAGTGTTTATGTGCCACAAATATATTTGGTTTATAATTGTGTTAGGTTTGGGTTTAATATATTCTTACAATGCATTGGGTAATGTTTTATTTCGAATGAGATCCAAATAAGACATGAGTGGTTAGCCCAAGTCTACTATGTTATGGGTTAACAGTGGTTATATCAAGTACAATATGTTATAGGACTCACGTGGTTAGCCTAAGTAAAATATGTCAATGAACAAGGGTGGTTAGCCAAAGTCTACTATGTTATGAGACATCGGTGGTTAGCCTAAGTCCCCTATGTTATGGGACACATGTGGTTAGCTGATGTCCATAATGTTATGAGACACACACGGTTAGCCCAAATCCACTATGTTTTGGGAAGGTGGTTAACCATGTCTATTATGATATGAATGTCTTGGTAGTTTATTCTTAACATATGTTAAGAATTATATGATTATGTTTTCCATAGTTTTTTTTCATTCAATGTACCTATTTCATGTTGCTATGGCCTATATTTATTTACTTATATTTCTTAATCTCATGGATATTTTCATATGTTATGTCCAAATCCTTATGAAATGATTCAGGATGTATGATCTTTGTCTAATAGGGTGTGATTTCCATATGTATAGGAAATCGGGACACCCTAAGAGTGTGGGGGGGGGGGGTGATTCAAGGTATTAACAGTTTTAATCCTTTTATCTTATTTTTTTCTTTAGTATTTAGTTTTATTATTGGAAGGAACATCATTCAAACTTATTTTATCATGCGTATTCCCATCATACATTATACACAAGTATTGAAATTATGACACCATCTATTCAAGGTACATCTAACTTCATTTTGTACATATATTTTTTAATATGTTTTGATGTGTTTTTGGGAATGTTAGAGGTGTTTAGGTGGCTGAAATTAGAATAGGATAGTATTATGGGTGATATTATAGCATGAGAAGCTACAAAGTTCCATTGGACATCTAGTGGAGTTTGTAGGGTTTTCATTAGAACTACAAATCCCACCGACCAACTGATGAAATTTCTGGTGGCCAACGCTTCTACCCAAAAGACACCAACTCATTAGTGGCGCTATTTAGGACTTAGTATGGTCATGTGGGTTATATAATGTTTTTTAAAACCTAAAACCTCTCTTTTTATTTAATTATCTTTATACTCTCTTGACTAAAAAACCATAGGACCTCTTCTTTAGTGGTTTTCTTTTCTATATCCTCTCCTTTATCCTCCTCCATTTGATGCCTAGACATTGGTTCGACCCTATGTTTCCATATCTGGTGAGTTCCATCTTAGTATAGAACACTTATCTACTATTTTGAATTGTTATATGAATTAAGTTCTTTATGAATTGATTGAATCTATAGATTTTGGCATCGTCAAACAATGGAATTATTTATAAATGATAAAATTAGCACTTGGTTTAAGAGAATTAACATCTATATATTTTTTGAACCTAGATTGTTGCCTAAAAAAGATCTTCTCAAGAAGGTGTAGTCTTTTAGAACCTTTATGTTTGGATTCTATTCAACATTGATCCCATATTTATAAATTTTATCCCAACTAGGTTAAATAACCTAGGGGTGAATGCATGCATGATAGATTAAACTGATCACCCCTTTAGATTTGGTTTTGTAATTAAACCAAAAACCATTCTCTCTCTTTCTCACAGCTATGTAAAAACAAAAATCAAAGCATACACGAGAGACAAAAATTTTACTTGGTTCACCCTCATTGGGATATATCCAAGGATCGTGCAAAAACAATGTACTGATGTACCAAATCCACTAAGGATCACTTCCAAATAATGTTGATTGTGCTAGATCACTTCAATGAATAGACTCACCACATTTACAAGGTTTAGGGCTAGGTCACTAATTTCCCAAGGGTCACTCCCTAAGTCTCTTTATCTAGCTAAGTACAAGTAAAAAGGATCCCATTATTCATCTTACTTTTCTCATTGTACTTGGAAGGGGTTCACACATTGTTTATAGACTTGTGGGTCCATTCATTATCACTAATGAATATATCCCCAATTGTTGATAGATACTTTGTTTAATTTCCAGTTTCATCCTATTGATAAATAATAATTTACCATATATTTACTAGGTAATATAATTCTAAATAATTTTTCAATGCTCATTGCCTTAATGAAGCTAACCTCTTTCATAAATCTCAGACATACTTCATAAAGCAAACTCTTTTCATGATTCTCAATTAGCCATCACGAAGCACCTTACTTTCGCAAAGATTATTTTGCCTTCATGAATCTCATATCTTTCATTCATATTTTTATATACTTTATGAACATAAATACTTTCATGATGTGTACATATTTTGGTCATCTTTTATAGCCTTCACAAACCACCTTCCTTCATGAACTTTTTTTCAAGGACAACCTTCACGCACCACCTTCAAAAATCAAGAACCTTAGAATCTCTCTTATGTCTCACTACTTTTCTAATGGGGGTAAAGGCCTATTTACAATCATTTTCTTCAAATAAAAAATTTTCCATGCATATCATCACCATTTTGAGAATCTCTCTCATCTCATTCATGATGCTTCTTATCTTCATGAATCACCATGGTAATTTCTCGTTCGTGAAGCTTCTCATGGTCATGGATATTATCATCAAACCTTTCGCGATCTGGAATGTTCATTTGAGATGATCTGCACCTTTATGAAACACCCTCCATGAAACCCAATATTTGAAAAAATCATTCCTTTGTCATATTTTCATAGGTAATTCAAGAAACTCTTTCTTTCATATTGATAACCATCCTTTAAAATTTTGACCCTAAAAATTTGGCAAACACTAAGAAAAGACATCATCTTGTGTATACAATTTTATGTACCACTTATAGGGTATCCATATCTTAATCTTTAATATTTTTTAACATACTATGTTCAAAACCTCTCTATAATCCACAACATACCTTGAAATATTTCTTTTTCAATTAACACAATCAATCCAAAAACACTATTATGTTACGTTGAGGGATTTGTTTCCCAAGAATCTTCACCTTTGGTTTTGTTGACCACTATTCACATTTGGAAACCTCAATGAAACTTCTTCCATAATTAACTTCTTGAAATTTATACACTTATCATGGATTTACTTATCAAACACTCTAATCCCTCATAATCCATGCTCGACAAGAGAAAAAATAGTAGCATGTAAAGTGAATTAATAAATAAATTCATTCCAAAAACACTCAAATGCTTTCATTATGAACCTCGTCTATCATGATATATAACCTTCTATCGATAAAATCTATCATTGTTATATTTAAAAATAACCCTAATTAACTACTCTCCCTATAAGCTTCTCCCCTATATTTTTTAAGAAATATTCTCCCCATTTATAGCCACAATTTCTCCCTCTTTGTCTTTGAACCCTAAAGTCACTTCATTGCAGTCTGCAATAGTGTAAAGACCACAGATAGACCAATTATGAAAAAACAAACCACAAATCAAGGAGAGGGTTCCTACATAAATACCTGTTCATGTTCTAGGAGTCGATTGAACTCCTATATCCAGTTGAGGTCATTCAAATACTTCTTCACGTAAGGCCTTCGTCAGAATTTTTACAACTTGTAGTAATGTAGAAACATAATCTAAGTTAAAAAGCCATTTCCCCACCTTCTCTTGGATAAAATGATACTTTATTTTAATTTTATTTGTCCTCGAGTAATTTAATTGATTTTTTCTCTGATTTATAGCACATGAATTATCACAATGGATTCCGATCAGAGTCTTCACTTTAACTCCCATATCAATTGGCTACTGCTTTATCCACAATAACTACATGCATGATTGAGTATCCATAATTTATTCCTCTTACATGGTGCTCAATAGTATAAAATATTCCTTCTTTATTATCTAATAAATACACAGTATTATAATATAGAATGCACCACTTGACATTTTTTATATCATCTCCTGAACCGGACCAATATACATATTTATAACCCAGTAGATCTTGCTGATATTTTTCATTGTACAACAAAAAAAATCTACCATGCCCTTGATATACCAAGGTATTATTTTTACTATAATAAAGTGGGTTTCCTTGGTATTTATTTGATATCTTGCTTCTTAAAATGTGGAAAAACAATATTAGGTATTCTAACTATAAAATATAATACAATTCCAATGATTTCCCTATATTTTGTGACATTAACTATATTTCCTTCATTGTCCCATGATAGTTTCTTCTCAGTAGCCATTAGAGTTATCATATCCTTGGAATTATCTCTTAAAAACATTCTCAGAACCTCCTTGTATTATTTTTATTGAGAAATGAATGTGTTATTCTTTCCATGTGTCACCTATAAACCAAGGAAAAATGTAAATTCACTAATCATCGACATTTGAAATTCAATTTTCATGAATTATATGAATTTCTTGAAATAATATTTATCTGATCAACCAAATATTATGTCATCAATATAAACCAGAACTATCATCATTTTATTACTATCATGGTTGACATAGAGATTTTTCTTAACTCCACCACACTGAAAACTGATCTTCTTCAGAAACTAATCTAGTCTTGAATACCATTTTCTTGGTGCTTTATTCAACCCATATAGTTCCTTATTCAATCGAAAAACTCTATTATCATCTTCACGAATGATAAAAACATATATCTTCTCAATATAAACTTCTTCTTCCATAACCCCATTAAGAAATTATGACTTGACATCCGTCTAGAAAAATTTGAAATTTCTTTTCACTGCTATGGAAAAGAATAATATGATTATCTCTAAACTTAAAACAAGTGAAACTTTTTCATTAAAATCAGTACCCTCTATCTGGGAGTACCCTTTTCAAACTAGTCATGATTTGTTTTGAATCAATGTGTCATCTTCATTCATATTATTGTGAAAGACCCATTTATTCATGATGACATTCTTATCTTTTGGCATTGAGAAAATATCCCATGTCTGATTCTTCTCAATTTGGTCAATCTCATAATTCATATCCTAGGCCCATTTTTAATCTAAAACATCTCTTTCAAAACATTTTGGACTCTACCTATGATAAGAATGATTCTTTCTGTAGATTCTTCATCCTCCTTGTCCACACTGGCACTATCTGATCACTGATAATGTTATGTCTATCATTTTAGTCTCTTCTCTATGATCATTATAAAGATATTGGTTTATGATAATCCTTTTCATTATCTAAATCTTATTATGAATAAACCTTTAGAACTGAAGCTTCCTCTAATATTATTATCCTTTCATCACTATCCTCTTAATACTAATCATATAATTACTGAATATTCTTCTCATTCTCTACTATAGTTAAATCATTGCTTTAAAATACCTTTCATAGCCACTTATTGAAGCATTTATACTCCTATATTTTCTTTTAGTAGCTAATAAATATCCATTTATCACCATGAGATTCAAACTTCCTATGTTTCTCATTATTGAGAATGAAACAATTACTTCCAAAGACTCAAAAGTACTTCAACATTGGATTCTTTCTACACCAAATCTCTTGTGGATGCCTGTCTTTTTTTAGACATAATAAATCTCTATTTTATTTGTAAAATGATTTTGTTACTACTTATTTCCAAAAATTTATGGATGAATATTCTCAATGAGAATGTTTCAGTCCATGTTGTGGATAATTTAATTTCTTTTCTCAAATAATCCATTCTACTATGGAGTTCTTCTTACTAAAACATGGTTCCCTATCCAATGCTTCTTGAGATAATCCTCCAATTGGTTATTTATAAACTCTGTTCCATTATTTTTTTGGATATTATGTATTTTTGATAAATAATATTTTAAACTACCCTTTGATAAGTTTTTATGATATTGAACACCACATATTTGTGAGTGATGACTGAAAAACATGACATTATGCTAAAATCTTAAATGAGGAGAACATAATTTCTCCTCCCATTAATTGCACTTGGTGAAATAGTTTCACAAACATCAATATGCACATACACGATCAATTTTGTTTATATTTTATATTTTTCCTTATATTCCTTTATAATGATCTTCCCTTAATGAAAAGCATCACACATATGGTTAAAATCTTGTGATAACCTAGGGAGGAGTCAAGAAACATCAAATTTCAACAGATCTTCCACTTAAAAGGTATAGATTCCACTTCATATGATTTCCCTACAAAAAAAAATGCACCATATTTTTTCTTAATGTAACACAATTTCTTTTAGAAGAATATGAAATGTCTTGAGACACACATTTGACTTACACATAACAAGTTGTGAGTAAGAACTCAATAACCAAGATATCTGCACATCTCGTGTCTTTTCCACGAACTTGGATTTTCTTGAACCAATAATTTTCAATCCTTACTCATTAAAAAATCATAAAATACCTTCCTTATCATATATGATTATTGTCACGAGTTCCTTATTTTCTGTCATATGGGAGGTGTATCCACTATTAATGATCCATATTCCTGTTCAATCTAATACTTTGAAATAAATCTTTGTATTCACTTCCTATTTATTTATTTTCTTTATTATACATGTCTTTCACATATTACTCAGTATAGATTGATAATCTTGATCTTCCTAAAATTATGTTATACCAACCTCATCTTTCAATGATGAAAACTGAATTTTCATTTTCATCTCATTTTATGATACATTGAATAGCTTCTTATGACCACAATCATTCTTCTTCGGCACATTTCTTTGCATTTTTTATGAGAAGAAACATTACATGTTCCTAAATCCTCCACACCTATAATTGTGTCCATCAAATGATGTTATTTAATATTGAGTTTTTTATGGATTCCTCTATTGGTCTTGCTCTTTCCAGAACCACTTAGCTATGGAACAAACATTTTGTGGGTGTTAAAACTTTCCACAACAATAACATCTCATGTAGGGTGAATTCCTGTGTGGTAATACCACACTGTTGGTTCCCTCTTGGGTTCTATGAATCTTTTGGTTCTGATTCATACCCAAATAATTCATTAATCTTGGAGAAGGTTCTTCTGGTCTAACTTCAATTATTATTACTTTCTATTTTCAATCAAGCCTCAAACTAGCCTTATCATTTGGATTTGACTGTTTCTCTTTTTATACTGGACCTCTGTGATACACTTGATTCTTTTTTGTTTTTAGATGATTTTCTTTGCTGGAATTGGGAGTTTTTATTAATCTTTCATTTTTCTCCACATACTGAAAACTTCCTCTTAATATTCTTTAATACGTTTGATTTGATATTTTCTGGTATTAGTAAGACTATCAATATCTCTTTTTTATTCTTTAATTTTTATTTTTAACTCAACAAGATTTTCTGAGTTATCTAGAATTGAAGATTTAATTTTTTCAATTTCATCTACTATATTTGAATTTTATTCATCATACTATTTCATATAGAATTTGGCATCATTAGCTGCCCAATTTGATATCCTTGTCTTGGCTTAAAAAATATCAATCTATTCATTAGAATTTTTAATTCAATGTAAAGGTAAAATATACCTTCAACTTCTCCTCCACCATTTTCATAATATTCCATTATTTGGGAATTTTTGAAAACTACCACCGTATCATATGTTTGATGATCCTTGAAGTCCTCCAATTATTCTATATCATATTATTATGAATTGTCATCTTATTTTGAAAGAGTATGCTTCTTTTGGAATAAATTTATCTTGGAACTCCTCCTATATTTCACATTGGATGAATAATTATTCTCTGTAATTTCATTATTATCTTCATCATAATCATGAAAAGTTTTAGGACAGTTTTCTATAATATTTCCAATATTCGGATATTGAAAGCATGCAAGTAGAATTTCCCTTTTTAAGTTCACTCTTCCTCTTGGTTGATTTTAAAATAGAAATGACATGACATCATATATATTTTCTTCCTCTTGAATATATTCAATAGTAATCTTCTTCATAACCTTTAATGATACATATTCTATCATCCCCCTTTCCACAACATCTTTATAATCATTTCTCATTTTCTAAGAGATAAGAGTATTGTTCATGATATCCAACATCAACTCCTTTGGATCTTTATCTTCTAATAAAAAAACTTTTAGATTAGACCAAGGTTATTTTTTTTCTAAAGATCCACTTAACAATATTTATATCTTTAATCATTTCTATGAGACCACCCAAGTCTTCCACAACAAATTTTACTTAGTCAAAGAATGAATCAAAAGATTCATTAGGATGCATTCTTAGATCCTCATACTTATTCCATAAAACATTTAGTTTTTCTTCTCTCAATTTTGTGTCTCCCTCATGAATGTCAACTTTTCTTACATAGCATCTGATGACTTACAAGATATCACCTTTTCATAGGTTTCATTTGACATAGAACCACCTAAAAATCAATCCCTTAGGAATCAACATCAAATTATCTATGTTCTACTTCTGATAAAATATTACCATCCATACTGGAATAAATACCATGCATTTCAGATATAAATACATCCATACCCAATGATTAAAAGAAGTGTTTCATTTTATTCATCCAAAGATGAAAATTGTTTCTATCGAAGACCATAATCACATTGTGATAAATAGTTTCAATTTATTCAACTGAGAGAGAACTATTAAATTAAAACCTTTAGTTATGATACCAATTGTTAACCCAACTAGGTTAAATACCCTGAGGTAGAGGGGGTGGTGAATCTGGGTATGAAATTTTAAAATGACTACCCCTTCAGATCTTGTTTCGCTGTCAAACAAAACACTCTTCTCTCTATTTCTCGCAAAAATGTATGAATAGAAATTAAAGCATGAATGAGACACACTAATTTTACTTGGTTCACCATCATTGGGCTATATACAAGGGGAATATACTAACAATGTTTCGATGTACCAAATCCACTAATGTTCACTACCAAATAATGTTGTTTGGGCTAGATCACTTCTTGGACCAAACTCACTACCTTTACAAAGTTTAGAGTCAGTTCACTACTTTCCCAAGGGTCACTCCCTAAGTCTCTTCCTAGGGATCACTATTTATGTAAAGAATCTGCTTATTACCCTTCCTTTTATCACTACTCTTGTATGGGATTCACATACAATTTATGGATATTTAGGTCCCTTCATTATCACTAATGAATACATCCTTTGTTGTTGATAAATGCTCTATTGAAGTCCCACATTCATCCAATTTATGAATAAAACTTTACCAAATATTTACTATGAAATATATTTATGAATAATTTCATGATGCTCATTGACTTTGTGAAGATCAAATAATTTCCTAAGCTCAAACAAACTTTGTGAATCAACCTCATTTCGCAAAGATCAATATCCTTCCTGAAGTACCTTACTTTCACAACGATTACTTATCCTTCATGAATCTCATATATTTCATTTGTATTTTTATAGACTTCATGAACATCAACAATTTAATGATAAATATATATTCTGATTGTCTTTTATAGCCATTTTGAATCACCTTCCTTCATGAAATTTTTTGCAAGAACAACCTTCATAAACCACCTTTTCTAATTTAGAGCCCTAGAATCATAATTAAGTCTCACTAATTTTATGAAGGTGTTTGAGGCCTATTTATAGGAATTTACTATTATTCCATAAGATTCTATCCATTTTATCACTATTTCATGAAGATCTCACATCTTGTTTGTGATGTTCCTTGTCTTCGTGAAGCACCTTTGAAATTTTCCATTTGAAAATATTTTCACAGTCATAGAGATTACCATCAAAACATTCATGATTTGTGTTGTTAATTATTGATGATCCACGCCTTTTTGAAACCCCTTTAATGAAACCAAATCTCCAAAAAAATCATTCCTTTACCATATCTTCATAATTCCTTTAAGAAAATACAACTTTCACGATGATATCCATCCTCTAAATTTTGGACCCCAAAAATTTGGAAAATATTAGGAAGCATCATCAAGTTGTGTATGAAATTTTCTATACTACTTCTGCAGAATCCATTCCTTTGTCTAGGATATTTCTCAACATATCATGTCAAAAACCTCTCTGGAATCCACAACATACCTTGGATACCCACTTTTTCGACAAACACAATAAATCCAAAATTTATACTATGTTACCTTGAGATATTTTTCCCAACACTAAATTAAGATGAAACCGGGATAGATATGGGTTTTGGAGTGGTGAAACAAAACTTGTACATCAACCCTTTTCATTGAAACAAGATTTCACCTTATCTAGTTGACCCTTATCTTTAGAGCATGTTGATATAGGTTCTTTTCAAGATTGTTGGCACGCATCGGTAGCCCGGTGAAACATATTCTTCAAGTCTGATTGCATGTGGAATACGTTTGTTTCCACATGATACCAATTATTTGAGTATTCTCACAGGTGGATCTGTGATGGATATGAATCTTTCTTTACATGATGTTATTTTTGATCTATCATCTAGTACCTATGCATTTCATGTGTTGTTCCACTATCTTCTACAATTGAGAATGTATGTTAATGCATATGTACTATTACCCTACGGGGGATGTGTTAGATGTTTGGTTGATATGTGAATGGAATATAACTTCAAGGGGAGTGTTTTTTTTAGACTACCCCATCGAGGGGGATGTGTCAGTTAGCTTCGTGATATAACTTTTATCATGGATCCAAAGAAAGTATATCCAGTCTACATAGGCTTAGAATAAATAGGATTCTTTATGAGATTTTTTCTCATCAATATTTTTTTACATTCATGGAATACACTAGTATATCCTATGCACTTATGTTAAGAACCCATTGGTGAAATACTATTATGTTTTATACTCACACACTATGTGGGAATCATGGTGTGTATGTAGTTTTCATGAACATAGATTTGGTAATGGGAAAGGGCCCATTGGCAGGCAATTGAGTCGAATTAGTAGGAGGGTGGGAGAATTTCTAGATGAACTCCATGCTTGAATGTATTTTATTTTTTCTATTAGTTACATTATATCTAGTATATTGATACTCCACCAGTGGGGATAATTTTTTTCACTTTGGGTTGTGTGAGTGACATTCCATTCTGTTATTACAAGGTGTAGTAATTTATGTATGTACTGCTACTCTAAGGATTTATTTATTCGTTACTTTTTAATTTTTATTTTTATCTCTTCCATTGTATACTATGATGATTAAAAGATACTAAGGGAGTAGTCTCCCCATGATATCCCTCTTAACCCACACCTATAATTGGAAATAACTTGTCTGTAGGGAGGCACACATGAGGTGTGTGGCATCCTTATCTAGACCCACTGATTAGGGATAGGGTATTACAAAATGGTATCTGAGAAGGTTGGTCCACTAACTTTTTTCCTTTCATTTACTTAATATGAGACAAGGTAGAAAAGGGAATGGATATTGGAAACTTTGGTGGGGGAACTGTGTTAGTTCCTAACCAACACTCTATAGTAGACCTTCAATTTTCCATTAATATTGGAATTGATGCTCTAGCTATTTGATGATACCATGATTTAAATTCACCTAGTGTGATGCACATGATGTTGTTAGAATATTTTATGGGATTTTATTGTGAAGTCATATATCATGTCCAGGAATATAGAATCATTTGAAATTTTCCTTTTTCTTGTATTAGAAAAAACTTAAATAATTAAAATGTCTTTTGAAAATCATAATATGTGATTTTGGTGCATCACTACGTGAATTCTGTTTTAGGACTATGTATTCAATTACTGAGTGTATATATATGGTATTGAATAACATGCTGGTAATGGGGGATTTTCTTGGTCCACAAGTAGTGCTTAGGGGGTTATTCCTTATTTTTCTGGGCATCCTCATTGATTGAACCCTACGGTAACACCTTGTGTTTTCCTATGATATATTATCTATCTTCTTAGGTTAGCTGTTGGATTTATCTAAATGTTTGGTCTGATATTTTAGGAAAATTTGTTCTGTTAATGTCTTTCATATCCAGTTAGGGTATCTAATTAGAATGCTTCCATAAGGGAGGATGTCCCAGTTGAACCACTTGTTTTATAGGAGTAATAATTTGATAATGCTTCTGTGGTTTCTCCGATTTTAAAATCTATAGAATGGATCTAATCAAGACTTTTCTAGCTAGTACATATTCGGGGAGGGGGATCCCACATGGGTCAGTTGATGATGGTTAACTATGCTTGTGAATTCCAACTCTAGCATCCTCCAGGCTTCTAGGGAATTGGAAGTCCCTAAGATTATGAGGAATGGATAAAAATAATTGAGAGGATATTTGATCTAGTGGAGACCCTATATGATCAAATAGTAAATCTTATGAACTTTATTATTTCAGAGAAATGATGGATTGTGGTTGGGCATTAAGATGTGAGGGTATGAGATGGAAAACAATCAAGGACCTCTTTATCATGGATTTATTCCATAATAATCTAAATATAGACTGTTCTCAAGAGTTCATGGAGCTTCATTATGGGACTGTGTTAGTGTCTTCCTATTTATTAAAATTCACTAAGTTGATTATCTTGGATTCTATTGTTGATAGTAATAAGGTATATAAGTCTATTATGTTCGAGATAAATAATTATCCAGAGTAGAAATTATTGGTCATTTATTTTTATTTGATGAACAAAATTATAGTGCTTCATAAGGAATTAACAACAGAGAAGGGGAATGAGGAAGAAAAAGATGTAGGAATTATTATATATTTTGTTGGTTTCACTGGTGATTTATACAACATTTTCCAAATTTATTAATTCAGGAATTAGAAGATGAGGTTAGAGGATGGACACTAGGGTAGTGGTCAATAGTTAAAGTAGAGAAAAGGTTATTCTACTCCCTCCATGGGAGATGACTATGATAGGTGTTGTAACTATGATTCAAAAGGAAAATATATCAAGGATTGTAATTTTTCTCAAGAGATATCTTTGGTGTAGAAATATTGGTTATCTGAGGAAATTATGTGCTTAGGATTCATAGATGCACACAACAAATTTAGGCCATGATACAAGAGGAGGACATTAGCAGTAGGTGTAGAACTTGTAAAGGTTGGTAAATCAGGTTACTATAAGCCTATGGGGATTCATATAGTGATTACTAGTATGGTATATGGGGTTGATGAGGCTTAGGATGAAGGTGGAGATGGAACATAAATAGTTCAGGGTATGACCCCAACTTATTCTACTCTCTCTTTTTCTTTGTTTGATATAGGTTCATCCCATTAATTCATATCTACTCAAGTGATTCCTAGGTTAGACTTTCTAGTTATGTTATATTATTAGATTTTATCAATCAATACACCATTGGGAAAGAAAGTGTATTGTATTCCTATCTCATCAGAATATCTAATGTTGATTTATTCCTTTGAGCTTTTCTGAAGATTCACAATTTTAGAGATTTAAGGATTCAATGTGATCTTTGGCATATAATGGTTGACTAGATACCCTGAACATATCATTTTTTATCAATGATGAGTAAGTTTTACGTTTCCTAAAGGGGAGATGTTCATGTTGAACAATGAATGGGATATCTAAGAAGGCAGAGTGGACCAGAGCCTCATCAGATAGAAGCATTTTTGTATATTTTTTGGGATGATCATTACAGTGGATTAGATAGTTACTCCATCATATTTTCTACATTTGGTGTCCCAATTCTGATATTTCCTTCTTGCATATTTATTAGGGCTGCCTCCAGATAGGGTATTTGAGTTTTAAACTGAGAGTGTTCTTAATGTAGAACTATATCGATTCCACCATATCACATAGATATATAAGAATTAAATGATCTTAAGGAGAAAATTGAATATATTAATGTAAAATGATTCATCACACCGAGATATTTGCCTTAGGTATTTCTAGTCTTGTTTTCTAAAAAAAAGGATGATAGTCTCAAATATTTGTGTTTACTATAGGAAGTTGAACCAGATCACTATGAAGAACATGTACCTATTTCTAAGGATTTGTGACTTATTTGATAAATTAAGAAGATCCACATGGTTTTGAAATTTTGATACGCATTTTGGATACTATCAGTTTCAAGTTAGAGTTGAAGACACACCAAACACAATGTTTAGGAGAAGATAAGGGATGTATGAGTATCTCATTATGCGTTTTGGACTAAATAATTCTACAGGAGTTTTCATGGAGGTAACTAACAAGATCTTTCACATATCCTTTAATCATTCTCTATTGTGTTTATTGATGACATCATGATATATTCCAAGACCTTGGATTTCTTGATGAAACACCTTGATGTTGTACTGAGTACACTTATAACAGGTCATCTTTATGCCAAGTTTTTAATGTGTCACTTATGGATCCATCAAGTGGTTTTTTGGGAACATTATTCTCAACCAAAAATTTCAATTGATCTTGGGAAGTAAGAATTTCTTATTTCTTTGCCATGACCTAGGAATGTGCAATGGATTTGGAGTTACCTTTTTTGGGTTGGGTACTACAAGAGGTTCATTCAGAATTTTTCTTTCCTGGTAGCACCTATGACCACACTTATCAAAAAGGGAGTCATGTTTTAATTGATAGGTTTGTATGAATACTCCTTCATAGATTTGTAGAAGATATTAATTTCAATATTGATTTAGATACTTCTTGATCCTCAAGTGGGGTATGTAGTGTATTGCAATACATCTTGTGATGGGTTAGGAGATATCTTGATGCAAAATAATAAGGTATTTTCTTATGGGTCACATCATCCCTAACCCCATATGCGGAAATTACCTACTCCTTACATCAGGTCACAAACTATGGTTCATGCATTGAAATTTTAAAAAAATAATATCTTCAATGAGAGATTTGTTAAATACACAAGAAACCAGAGTGTGTTGTATATTTTCTCCTAGAGAGACCTAAATATTTATCATAAGAATTGGTTTGAATAATTTTATATGATTGACTTTGAGATGGATTGTAGTCCTAGAAAAGGGAATATTTTTTAATATTATCTTAGTGTGAATATATAGGAAGTTCGAAAGTGGATGCTAAGTGAGTGGTATAAGCTAATGGACTTGATGTAAGATTGGACGGTGGTAATAACTATGGATTAATGGGTAGTGACTTGTGAACCATTATTGATCACATCCTCATTGGTGGAATAAGTGAAGTCTAGTCAAGATTCCAATCCAGATTGTATCATGATAGAAAAATAGGTTGGTGAGAAATGATTTCATTCCATGATAGACCATAGACGTACATGATGTGATTCTTATTCATACTAGAGTGACGATTCCTTCATTCATGAGGTAAAATATGATAAAATACTCCCATGATTCATAGTGAGTAGTTCACATAGGATATACCAAAATGTATCATGATATCAAATGATAATTATGGAGGCTCAATATGAAAAGAGAAATTGTAGGCGTTGTATCCCATTGTATAACTTATAAGAGGATCGAGTCAGAGCATCAAATACTTAGAGGATATATATGTACACTTCCATAAACTATGTGGAAGTGGGATGAGGTGATGATGGACTTCATGATAGGGTTTCCCATGACCCTGATAAGTCAAGATACCATGTGGGTTATAATGGATTGGTTTACCAAGGTAGCTCATTTATTTGCAATCTTGGTGACTAAATTGGGGGATAATATTGAAAATATCTATGATTGGGAGATTATAATGTTTCACAGAGTTCCATTTAGTGTGGTATGTGACATATATGGTCTCTTCACATCAAAGTCATAGGAAGGTTTGCAAATGGTTATCAGGATTCTGTTGAAGAAGAGTATAAATTCTTATCCTTGGAAAGATGGAAAATATGAGAGAATGGTTTAGAATTTTGAGGATATGCTTAAATCATGTATTTTGTGCTTCAATGAAGCATGGGATGATCAATTGGATCTAATATAGTTCAAATACATCAATAGTTTGCAGTCTACAAATTAGATGGCTCTTTTTGAGGTTCTATGTGGATGTTAATGTTATTCACATATATTCTGGCATGAGGTAGGTGAACCTTTAGTTGTTGAGCATAATATAGTTCAAGAGACAACATAATGGGTGTATTTGATTCAGAAATGACTAGTTATGCATGAAATGAGATAATTATCGTATGTTGACTAGTAGATACAACCCTTGGATTTCACTATGGTTGATAGAGTTTTCTTACAGAAGTCCCTTCAATTGGGGATAAGTGATTACATAAACAATGGAAATTGGAATCATAGTATGTTGGACTGTTCAAGATTATTAAATTCTTCTACATGATATATTATCAGTTGGATCATCCACTGAAATATCAAGGAATTAAAAACGTGTTCCATGTGTATTATTTTTGGACTTATGAGCTTGATCATGTTCATGTGATCAATTGTGAGGATGTTGAGTTGGAACATGGTCTATAATTTAAGGAGAATTAAATTCAAGTTATTAACCAAAGTGAGAAGGTATTATGAGGAAAGATAATTCTTATTGGTAGGGTTCAATGGAATCATGAGTGAATTTAGGAAGAGACATGGGAGAGTGAGACAAAGATTTAGGTATAGTTTCCAGAGTTGTTCGAGATGACTATTGGAGACACTTCTCAAGGATGAGAAGTCATTAGAGGGAGAGAATTTTGAAACAATATATTTATGATAAATATAACTTAATCTTGTAAATATATTATTTAATATGTCATGAAAATGTTTGAGGTTGTCTATATGTGTTCACGAGGTTAAAATAAGAATGGGCTAGTCTGGTGGGCGATGCTATATCTTGAAAATCTACAACAGGTCCACCAGCTAGCCGGTGGGGATCCATAGGATCAGAGGTAGATTCTACAGGTTCTGAAGTAAAAATATATATATCTCACTATTTATCTAGTGGCATTCCACCATCCAGCCAGTTGATGTCTGGGGCCTAGGCAATTTTTTCCAAAAGTCATCAGTTGGCCTGTGGATGATACTAAATCATGAGTGACGCCATTGGGGGAATAATAAGTGGAAACAAATTATATTGAGTATCTGAAAAATTGAAAACTATCTTTTTGTCTCATTATATTATGAATCTACCAACCCACATCACTATAATATACCTCTTCGATTGATTTTAAGCTTCATATTTTCCTTATATATCCTCCCTTTGACACCCAAACATCATTTTGATCCCCAGTTTCTAAATATAGTGAGTTATATCTTATTCAAGACGAATTCTATAATGTTTTCCATGGTCTAAGATATTAGGTTCTTGAAATCTTGATTATGTCTTAAGGTTTTCGAAAGGTATAACATGTTAGTTTTTTATTTTTGAGAGAATCAT
This sequence comes from Viscum album, assembly GCA_963277665.1. Lineage (NCBI taxonomy): Eukaryota > Viridiplantae > Streptophyta > Magnoliopsida > Santalales > Viscaceae > Viscum > Viscum album. The sequence goes on along the minus strand of OY728119.1, from coordinate 100,995,006 downwards.
CACTCAAATTTAAAGAATGGGAATCTACACATCATTTGGACCTAGACCATTATTGAAAGTAGATATTCTTAGGTATGTGTGGTGTTTTCTAACATTCTTGGTGTATATTCTCTTTAATTATTATCCTATAATTATAAATTATGATGAAACGGGGATGGATCTAGTTTTTAGAGTGTTCAATTAAACTCAAACAATTACCCTTATCATCGAAATGTCATTTTACCTAAGGTTAGTGGTCTTTATCTTCAGCGCATATTTATATGTTTTCTTATCATGATTTTTTGTATGAAATAATATCCTAGTGTGACCTACTATTAATGTTTGAATGTTGGTATCATGTGTGTATATCCTTGTGAGTCCTATAATTGATGGTTTATCATATGTGTATTTGTTATGGTTATGACTCTTAATTTACATGAAGTGATGTTTGATATGTCATCATGTACCTATGTAATGCATGTTCCATTCATCTATCATCTATAATTGATAATATAGTTTGATCCCTATGGAATATCCCCCTAATGAGGATGTTTACAATGTTGGTTCAGTAAGTAGATGGTTTATCCCTTCAAGAGGGATGTGTTAGATGTGATTTTTAACTCTCTCATTGAGGGGGATGTTCGGGGAAGTTAGTCGACATTCCTTTTGGCATGGAGCTGAAGTAGGTAGAGTTGATATAAAATGACTCAATATATTTTTGAATCTTGAGTGATATACTTGTTTATTTTCTGCAGTTTGTCGCTATCATGTCATTGAACAATATATCATATGAAATTATGTTACAGACCCATTGGTGGTGTCCTGATTAGTTTTGTACCAACACCCAATGTGGGTATCATAGTGAACATATAGTTTTAATGATCAAGGATCCAGTGAAGGTATAGGGAATAATGGTGTATGTTTTAGTAATATTAGTTGGAGGGTGCATACATTATATGATGGAATTCAGGATTGGATGCGTGATACAATTTTTATTAGTTATGTTTTATCTAGTATATTGATCCCCTACCTATGGGGATCCTTTTTCACAATTCTGGGTTGTGTGATAGGCATTCTTTATTACTTTTTCACGGTTTGGTACTTTATGTGTATACTTTTACTTTAATGATTTATTTATTCTTTACTTTTTAAATTTGTTTTTTTTCTTCAATTGTATACATTGATTATTAACTGATACCAAGGGTATAGTATCCCCATGATGTTCTTCATGACCCTCACAACTAGTCAAAAACCTCTTCCATATGGGGAGGTGCACATTATGTCATGTGGATTCCAAGATCAGACCTACTGATTTGGGTAAGATTGTTATTTGTAACACCTAGATAATTTAAAATATTTTTATTTCTGAATATTTTTTTTCTTTTTACGAAACACCATTTTAATCTTACACTAAACAAAACACTGATTTGGATTTCCTTACACGGAACGCCCAGTTCTACCGAACAACAATATATTAATAAAATGTTTTTATTTAATATAATATATAAACTAGATGCTAAATTAGCAGTTATGAATAGTATTAACCTAATTTTGAATTTTAGATATTCCACATAATTTTAGCATCAATATTATGTATTTTATTAACATGATATAAGAAAATATTCCATTTTCTGGATAAAATATTTATTTTTAAAAAAATACAATTTTTCCGCCTTTTGATGGCTTACCCAATTTAAATCTATTTTTGACACATTTATAAGTTCTATTTTACAAAATAATTTTCTTATTTGTAATTGGGATATAAAAATTTACTTTGGTTGAATTTTTGGTATTTTTCTGATAAATTTCAAATTTTAATGAATAGTAAAAATAAAGCATTTTAATTCAAAATTTATGTTTCATATTATTTATTTATATTGTTAGATTATTATATTCATTATTTTTAAAGTATAATTATAATATTATTTTATCATTTAATATAATTTAGTTAATTTGAATATATTTCATATTAAAATTGGATATAAACACGTGTCAATCTTTTTATGATTTTTATTTTTAAAAACCCCATTTTCTCATTCTGACAACATGATAAATTTTAATTTAATTACTAAAATTTATGAGTTTTGAATTTAAAAAAAAGTGATTCCATATTTGTAATCATAAGGGACAAATTATGTAAATATGTTCATTTTATTTTTGGACATTTGGAATAGTAACTTTTGTAATTTTTTATTACCACGGTTAAGGGTAAACTGGGTAATTAGAGGTAAAAATAATATAATAAAATTACCATAACACCTGTAAAAATACAATTTTATGAATTAATTAGACCCCTATAATATATGGTTATAAATTTAATCATTGAATGAACACTTTTCCATGATTTTTATTAAAATTAATGAATGTGAAAAAATGTCACACTCGCATTTGTTATAAGTATAATAATTTTAATATAGAGATATACCGAAAATAAAATTGATTATAAATAGTCTCTGGAAAGATGAGACAAATAAATACATCATATAAATTTATTTATAATTTTTATATATTAAATAATTACCATTAATTATGACACAATAACGATGAAAAATTTATTTTCTTAATAGAAATATCAAATAATTGATATTAAAAATATTTAAATAAATATAATTTTACTTAACTAATGACATAAACGAATTTTAAAGATAAACTATACATTTTAGTGACATATTGTAGGAGTTTTTCCAAAGTTTTCATGTTGGTTTAATATTTTCAAAAATGAAAATATTGAATAGTATCAAAATTGACATAAATAACACTTTAAAATAAATAATATTTTATTAAAAGTTATAAAATTGATAAAAATATTAGGTTCAGCAAAATAACTTGGTTAGTTTAAAATATGTTATTCATGATCTAATTGGGAATCTGTTGGAATTTTATAGTAACTGTATTAACCCTATATTTTAAAAATACAAGTAAACAGAATAAGAGATAAACTGTTCAACTAGGGGTTAAATCCAAAAGATAAGGTTAATTTTGTGTCCTAAACATGTCAAAAAATAATTGGTTGAGAGTAAATATACCAATAATCCCTTTATCCTTTAAATAAGTCACTTTTTATCTATTTTAATCTAAAAATGAATTTATAATAAATTAATAGTTTTGGAGTTTCCAAAAGTGCCCCTCCCCGCTATTATAAAAGGGAACCCTTCCTTATCTTTAATTCACACCTATAAAGCCCTTTTTTTATGCCCAAAACCTGGGCATTTCCTATCCCAACATCCCTAAACTCATCCTAGAGGAAACAATATGGGAATAAATCCATTATAAGGTGTCCTTTGGTGCAAATCAAAAGGAGATACCCAAAAATAGGTAATTGTTTTATTACCTCCTTCAATGCTCTTTTCTTCTTCTACTTGATCTTTCAATTTTTTTCCATACCCAAGTAATAACTATAGTATCATACATATATTGAGATGTTATTATAATTATTAAGAAACCATATTACTCATTGTATTTATCATATGAATAACAATATTAGAATGCATGTATACTTACGACTTACCGTCTCCACGCTGTGGTGTAATTTGTTGTTAAACAATACTTTATTTGTATTGGTATAATGATAAGTACAATGGATATAAATAATTAATATAAAATGATAATGATTTTTTTATAATTAATATACCATAAAATTCAATAACATTTAACCATTAAGGGAATGATATAGTCTCCCATGCATATGTATGATCTACCGTCTCCACGACGTGGTGAGATTAAGTCTCAATGTTAACCATTTAAGAATGATTATAAAATTTATATGACGTGTAAAAATAACAGTAATGAATTTTATATCATTATTTATATGAATAAAATACATCATATTCATAACAAACCTGAATTACACAACAAAACATGCATAGGAAAACAATGCAGTTAACACCCGAAACAATGGTAATACTGAAATATTATTAACAAAATGGTCTAATAGGATCATACATGATATTATAATTATGGATATATTCCTGGTATAATTAAATAAAATGGTTTAACTATTATAAATTTGGGTAATTCACCCTTTACTAAAGTAAAGTATAGGGTAATGGTTAATTTCAAAATAAATGTTTACTTTTATAAATTCATGGCTTCTAAAAGATTTCAAAGTAAAAAATGGATATTTCTCTAAAATATTTTTAATGAATTTATTAGCTTATTTTCATCTATGTCAATATTTTTTGTTTTATTTTATTATTAATTGATGTTGATTTATTATGATACAATCTTCCATATTGTATTGAAGGGTTTATGATATATTTGACTGTGAATGTGCTGTTTTGATACCATTCATGGTTTATGGTCATAGTATTAACATTCCATTTTCATATTTTAATAATAATGTTTATGTTATGTTTTATCTCTTTCATAAGAGGAATGACTTGGAATTATAATGTGATGGGTGATTCCCACTATACCCCCTTGATGCATTGGTAGGTTTCTTGAAACAAAATAGATATGGTTTTGGCCGAGGCCTTATGCATTTATTTGATTCTTGGCATAAAGCCTTGAAAGTATTAGATTCTTAGCATGAATCCTTGAAAATATTATATTCTTGGAATGAAGCCTCAATGGTATGTTTCAAATGTTCAGTATTATTCATTTCCTCATTATTATACTTGTTATTGATATTACATATGATTATTCGACTTGTAGAATATCTATGTGAATGTTTAATTGGAATTATTTGATTTATTCTATCCATATTATGCTGGGGATTATGTTAGTGGGCTTGTATTTCATTTTATACCATTAATTAAATGTTTATGATTATTAATGAAAGCTTATTCTGTATTGTTTAACCTTTCTGATCATAAGAGCTCACCCCTTTCTTATATTTTTTTAGGATAAAAAAAGTGTATTATTATTGATATATAGGATTAAGCTAGGAAAAAATTGATGTTCAAAAAGAATCATATAGGATGCATATTGTGTTTTTATATATTAATTTAATGTTAATATATGTAATATATATTCCAAGACTGATAAATTGATCGGACCTTCAGGATTTGATTCCTTATAATCATGCTAATATATTAAAATATTGCACCGGCTCCAGCGTTCTAGGGTCGGGGAGTTACAGTTAGTATTAGAGGATTTTAGAAACAAACACATAAATTAGATTTAGAAAACATGGATTAGAAAACATATCCTTATGAATGACTTTGAGGATAAGTATAAGTATAGGATATCATCCTTTATATTTGGTAATGCATAACAATGGTTAATCCTATGGAAATATGTATTGAGAAGCATATTTCATCATTTAGAGAACCTATAAATGATTCTTAATGACTATATCTCTTTTATTAGTATTTCTCACATTGTTCTTTGAGTTTTGTTCAATGATTAGAATAAACGAGGTTATACAAGTAATGGTTGTACTACTGATAATGAAGAATCTACAAAAGAAAAATGAGTTGAATGAGTTATTAAGTAATAAGATGTTTAAGCATAGTTAATGTTTTAAGAGTGAAGTGGAATGATTATGGTTATTTTGTCTTTGGATTCAAGAATTATTACATAAATGGTTCTACGGTTATAAGAATCATGAGATATATAATGATTCTACAGTATTACTTATTCTTTAAAGATTTTGAATCATAATAGTTTTCATTCAGGATTGAAATGTGATCAAATATTTGGTATGTGATAATAAGGGCTACATTATGTTGTTTGGGGAATTTGATGTTAAGATTGATTTTGGTATTTTAAAGATATTTTTGGATAATGAATTTGGATGGATGTATTTGGGTCAATCCTTAAAGTTGGAATGGATTATGTTGAACATTGAATATTTTTTTTATGTTTAAGAATGATTTATTAGAGATTATGTGCTAACATTTTTTATTTTATCAAACATTTAAAGGTTGAATTAAATACTCATGGACCATACGATTTGTTAAAATTACTTCATGCATAAATAATCATCTTGAATATCCATCTTTAGGTAAACAAACTGCACTGAAAATAGTTCAAAGCACAACCAAAGGATTACACAGTTGGAATAAAGAAAGTTTTCTCAGGTTCTTCTTTTTATAGTAAAATAATCCCTAAACTCTTTGAAAGATTATATATAAAATGTGTTATCCTAATACCTTAAATTTTGTGGAACCGATGGTATTTTAAATCATCATAGATTTATGGATTTGAGGCCCTTAATTTTCCATTGACTCTTCACTTGTTTTTGATTGATGACCTCAATCACTCCCTATAAATATTTACATTTTCCCTCCAAGTACGAATCTCTATTGGACAAAATGTTCTCATATTTGAAAGAATAATTTTTTAGTGAACTTCACATTTTCATTTCCCTATTTTTATGAGTATATTTTATTAACCCTATTTCGGATGTGGGGTTTCCAGAAAATTATTATTTAGTATCAACCTTCTATTTTCTAAGTGCAATTTCATATTATGTTGACATAATTTATTGAAGGAGGGGAGAATGTAACACCCTGAGAATTTACAATATTCTCATTTTTGAATAAATTTAATTTTGTTTCTTCATTTATTTTTATGCAACTCTATGTTAATCTTACACTACAAACAACAATGAGTTGGCTTGCATTACATGCAAGTCCCGGTTCGACCAAAGAACAATATGTTAATAAAATATTATTGTTTAATATAATATATAAACTAAATGATAAATTTTCAATTATGAATATTATTAACCAAATATTTAAATTTATACATTCCATATAATTTTTACATTCATATTATTTATTTTATTAAGATTATATAAAAAATATTCTATTTTTCAAATAAAAGAAGTGTTTTTCAAAAAAAAATTGCCTCCTTTTAGTGGAGAACCCAATTTAAATCTATTTTTTTTACACATTTATAAGTTCTATTTGACAATATAATTTTCTTCTTTGGAAAAAGGACATAAAAATTTACTTTTTTTGAATTTTTGGTATTTTTATGATAAATTTAAAATTTTAATGAATAGTGAAAAATAATGCATTTTAATTCAAAACTGTTTTTTCATCTAATTTATTTATATAGTTATTTTATTATTTTAATTATTTTTAATTTATAATTAGAATAATTTTTATTGTTTAATCTAATTTATTTTATTAGAATCAATTTCAAATTGAAATTGGATATAAAAACCTGTCAATATTTTAATGGTTTTTACTTTTTAAAAATCCATTTTCTCATTCTCAAAACAGGTTTTATTTTAATTTAATTATAGAAAATTATTTGTTATGAATTTGGAAAAAATGGATTCCATATTTGTAATCTTATGGTCCAAATTATTTAAATAATTCCCTTTTATTTTTGGACATTTTTAATAATATGTTTATTAATTTTTTGTTATTGTGGTTAAAGGTAAATCAATTAATTAAAGGTAAAAATAATATTATAAAATTACTCCAACACATATAAAAATCATATTGGATGACTAAATTCTACCCTTATCATCTATGGTTCTAAATGGAATAATTTAATGGACACTTGTCCATGAAAATGGCATGAATTTTTTTAAATTTAATGAATATGACAAAATGTCACACTTTCATATTTTATAAGTATAATAATTTAATTATAGAGATATATAGAAAATAAAATAGATTATAAATAGTATATGGAAATATTAAATAACTACCTACATCATAGAATTTTATTTATAATATTTTGAAATTAAATAATTGCCATTAATGATGACACAATAATGATGCCGAAATTATTTGATTAATAAAAATATAAAATAAATGACATATGCATGTTAGGGATATATTTTAAGAATTGGTTTGAAGTTATCATGATGGTTTGATATTTTTAAATATGAAAATATTGAATAGTATTAAATTTGGCATATATGTTACTTTAAAATAAATAATATTTTATTAAATGTTATAAAATTCATAAAAATCTCAAATTCAGCAAAATAACTATTATACTGTTAAATATTTCATTAAGGGTCCAATTGGGGTTCCTTTAGAATTTAATATTAACTATATTAGCTCTGTATTATAAATAGACAAGTAAACACGGCAAGAGTTAAACTGTTTAACTAAGGGTTAAATCCAAAAGATAAGGATAATTTTGTGAACTAAACTTGTCTAAAAATAATTTGCTGAGATGATTTCATCCCATAATAATATTATACTAGATATAAATCACTTTTTTGATATTTTAAATCAAAAAATAACAACAAATTAATAGTTTTGGAGTTTCTAAAAGTGCCCCTCCCCTATTTTATAAAAGGGAAACCTTCCTTATCTTTAATTCACACATATAAATCCACTTCTCTTAGAAAAACCATTAAAATATTCTCTCCCAAATTACCTCACCTAACCCTAGAGGCAAAACTTTGGGCATGAATCCATCCTAATGAGTGATTTTGTGCAAATCAAAAGAAGATAACCGAAAAAGAGGTAACTGTTTTATCACCTCTTTCAAAGTTATTTTCTTCTTCTACTTCATCATTATATGTTGTTTCCATACAAAAGTAATAAATTCAGTATCATACATATAAATATATGTTATTATAATAATGATACAACCATATTAATCATTATATCTAATATATTAATTACAATATCACCATGTGTGCGTGCGTACAACTTACCATCTCCTCACCATGGTGTAATTTGTTATTCAACACTAATTTATTTGGATAGGTATAATGATGAGTACAATGGATATAAATAAGGAAAATTACATGATAATGAATCTTTATAATTAATATAACTTACAATTCCATATAATTTAACTATCAAGGGAATGACATCGTCGCCCATCCATACGTTCCGCCTACCATCTCTACGACGTGGTGAGATTAATTCTCCATGTTAAATATTAAAAAATGATTATAAAATTTATATTATGGGTAAAAATATTAATTATTAATGTTATATAATTATTTATATGAATAAAATACACCATATGTAGAACAAAAAATACTTACATAATAATACAAGCCTAGGAAAACGATGCAGTTAACACCCAAAACAATGGTAATACCGAAATATTATTAACAAAATTATATAATGGGATCATATATGATATCATAAGTATGGATATGGTACTAGTATAATTTAATAACCTGATTTAACCATTATATAAGAGGTTAAAACACCCTTGACTAAAGGAAAGTACAAGTTAATGGTTAATTTCACAATCTCATTATTATTTATGTTTGTTTATATGTAAGTATCTACCATGGAATCTTTATAATCCACGTCCATGTTTCTTAAAATGTAATTCAAAATATTATCGAAAATTGTTTAAGTTAATTTTTTACCATTTCTGATTTTCTATAATTTTTTTTGAAAGGAATATTTTTATCATTTTACAAATGATATACTTTATACACTTGTCGACAAATTAATGAATTATTTATTTTAACTTATATGGTGCAAGTGGATATTTTCTGCCACTATGACACCTTAATATTTTTAGGCTTTACATACAATATCACATTGTCATTTTCAAAAGAAATATTTTATTTTATAATTTCACAACATCTAAATGATTTCAAAGTAAAAAATAGATATTTATTTTAAATATTTTTAATTAATTTATTAGATTATTTTCATCTATGTCAACATCCTTTGTTATATTTTATGCTTAATTGATGCTGATTTATTATGATATATTTGACTTTGGATGTATGATTTTGATGCCATTTATGGTTTATGGTTAAATTATTAGCATTTCATATGATATTTTTAATACGAATGTTTATGTTAGGTTTTAACCCTTTCATAAGAGGAATTCATCGGACTTAGTAAGTGATGAGTGGGGACCCCTATAGCCCCTCGATGCATCGGAAGGTTTAATGAAACTAAATAGATATCGTTTTGGCCGATCCCTTACCCATTTATTAGATTATTATTATTAATAATTGATAGTATTATATTCATTCCATGAAACATTGACAATATTATATTCTTGGCATGATGCCTTGATGGCATGTTTCAAATGTTCAGTATTGTGCATTTCCTCATTATGAGATTAGTTATTGACATTAAATGTGATTATTCAACTAATAGAATATCCATGTGAATGTTTAAATGGAATTATTTCATTTTTTGCTATATTATGTGGAGGATTGTGTTTAAAGGGATTGTATTTCGGTTTTATATGTTGCCTCAAAAGTTTAGGCTTATTCATGAAATATTTTGATGTATTGTTTAACCTTAATAAGCATATGAGCTCACCCATTTCTTATGTTTTATTTTCCTAAGATTCTAAGAAGTTTATTATGATTGATATGTTGGGTTAAGCTAGGAGAATAATGATGTTATCAAAGAATCATATATGCTACATATTTTGTGTTGACTTGTAATGTAAAGTTCATATATGTAATTTATTTTCAAAGAATGCTAAGTTGAATGTCCCTTCGAGATTTTTTTTTCTTGTAATCATGCCAATGTATTAAAATAATGCACCAGCTCCGGGCATCTAGGTTCATGGAATGACACTATTGAAATAAACTAATTCAAGAAAATTTTATTTTTATTTACTCACACACATAGAGATATATCAAACGAGCATACACTCAACATTATGTTAGTGTAACAATTCCACAATAGCTCATTATTTTTATGGATACAAGATTTATGTATGGTCTCTCTTCATCAAGGATCACCACCAATATAATGTTTATCTAAGGTTAGTTTTCACCATGTATCACTACCCATTGATTTGTTTATTGATAGCTTAATTATTAACAAGGATAACTTTCTTTTCATCCCTCACTAAGTTCACAATAAGATGTAATTTTATATAGTTTAATTTCTTTTATTAGTTCAATGATGTGATGGTCAGTCCTAGATCGACATAAGGAATTGAAATAGACTTCAACCTATTCTAAAAGTAGATGATCCAATTTAAATAAAATTTATACTTCTAAATTAATTTACATATATAAAAAATACTTCAAAAAATAGTGTAATCTTTAATCATCAATCAAATATCAAACTATAATAACCAATAATCTCTATATTGAATAATTAGGTCTTAAAAATTATCTTCTTGTGTATTATACCTATATTCAAAGGAAAGATCTTTTATGATATTCCAAACCTATGAGTATTATTCAATACTCCAAATCAGATATGATCATTAAAACTTGTAATATTTATTTCATTAATTTTACCTAAAATTATACTCTTTAAAAATATATCTTTTATATATTCTTGATCTGTAAGAACTCCTCTTATATAATTCACTTAATAAATAATTCCCATGTTATTGTCTTCCTCATCCACTTGAAACACATACTTCCCTTTATTAAATATTCTCTACTTTCTATTATTTTATCATTATCACATTGAAAAACTTTCTTTATCAACTTTTATTCTAAAAGACTCCCTCCTTTTTCAGTTTGGATATTTGATTTTCGAATTCCAATTCAAGAACATAAGTATATACTTAATAATATATTTCATAATTAAAATAGGTTGTATGTATGCATGAAACACTGAGTTAGCTTGCGTTAGATGTAAGAGAGACCTTCCTAGATAGCTTGGGTTACATGAAAGAGTGACCTTCCTCGATAGCGTACCATACATGCAAGACCAAGTTTCACCAAAATACAATGAATTATTAAAATATTATTATTTAATATCATATGATACAACATAGACATAATGTTAGTGGTTATGAATATTATTAACTAAATTATAAATATTTATGGTTTATATAAATATAAAATTAATTTAGGGGTTATCTATTGATGAGAAATTAAAATAAGAACCAATTGGATATAAAAAGAAAAATTATTATTTTTATGATTCTAAAGGAGTTTTGTCTTAATAAACCTAATTAAATACAATTAGTAAATTATTTTAATGATAAATATGTTATTTATTCAATAATATTTTTTTATATTCATCCAATTTATTTTATAAGTATAAGACACGAACAAACTCAGTTTTACACATATAAACCTATATTTTTTATTAAGTCATTTTTATAGACTTTTAATGGTGAAATTATTTTAAATATTAATTTTGATACTATTACAAATTTATTTTGATAAAATAAACATCATTATTTAAATCATAAATTTAAAATTATCCTAGTTATAATTTTTGGTATTTTTCTAAGAAACTTCATTCTTTGATGAATAATGAAAAAATACTGCATTATAGTTTTAATAATTATTAATGTTAAATTACATATTAAATTTGTTTTAATGTCACATAATATAAATTATATCTATTTTAATAAAATATATTTCATTATAATAAATTTAACTTTAAAATTGAATATAAAAACATAAGAAACTTTTGAACATTTTTTTACTAAAACCAGTTAATTCATCTGTTTGCGAGATTAGAATTAATCTTTATTTTCCCACTTATTTGAATTGAATTTTGATAAACAGACATAATTGTTTTTAATAAATATGATATTTAGAGTCTAATAATATAAAAATAATTTTTTTGACCAGAATTATTAGTGAAAGTAATTAAAATTTATTATAATTATTAATGAAAGATAAGCTTAATAATGGACTAAACCTTTAACTTAAAGGCCCAAATGACATATCCACTTATAAAAACCCCATTTTATAGACACATATCGGCCATAAACCTTCTATTATTGACTTTTGTTGGTTTTTTATGACTTTTTTAGGAAAGAAAACGTGTACACCTAACTTTTTTCCAAACATTCCAAGTGAGTCCTCTTCCTTCCCTATAAAAGGCCCCTGCCTCTCCCACTTATTAACACCTCTTAAACCTCTTTATGTTCAGAAAATATTTGCCCAAATAGTCTCCCAACATCACTACCCTCTTCCTAGAATTCCCCCTTGGGAAAAAAGCAATCAAAGGATGCTTTGGTTCAAACCAAAAGAAGTTACCTAATTATGAGGTAACGTCTTCTCTCAAGTTTTTTAGTTTCATTTACATTCATAAACCCAAATACTCTTATTATTATATGATTACATAAAAAAATAGTATTAAAAATATAATAGTATGTTTTTATGTTAATATTTATACCTAAACTTACACACACCTCCATCTAATGGGTAAAGAACATACTATTCATGTGTATGGTGAATTACTTCCTCACAAAATGATGATTGTTCATATTTCTATTTCCAGCTTTAATGGTTAGACATTATGATGGAAGAATTGTTTATATATGTTATATGTGATATTTATAATGCCTTTATTATTCTGTAACTTTTATTTAGAACATACCTAGTTGATTTCCATCTTGTGTAAATACAATAATTTAATTTGAGGAAGTGAGGACTACCACCCTCTTAAAGCGATATGATTTGTTCATGTGATATATGGAAATATAAAAGATGGTTACAATAAAACTATACAACATATATGACTTATATATGATAAATTAATTAAAATTTACACATATACCATTTATCTTTCATTTGTTAATGCAACAAAGAAAAGAAAGTAACGTTCATGAGTACGTATGACCTACAGTCTCCATGAACGGTGCACTTCATTTCTTATCTCAAAATAGTATGGACTACTATAAATACATATATACTAAATATATAGAATAATTTAGTCATGTTTCACATTCTAGAGATCATTAAATCTTGATATAAGAAATAGGAACAATAAATAACAAGTTAAAATTTACTTGAGAAAACTAGGCAATTAACACCTGAAATGATAAAATTAATGGAAGGTGTTGACAAACAGGTAATAAAATATTATAAGGAATTAATAAATGATATTATAAAAATCATTATGGTTATATAATAACTTAGTAACATATTTTAAACCACTATACAGGATTATAAAGACCACACACCAAAAGGAAGGTTAAGGTAATGAATTCTTGTCTTACTTTTATTTTCATAAGGAAAACACCATATACACAACAAAGTTCTTTTGTATAGGGTATCTACTAACCAATTCATACATTATATAATGAATCCTTATTATTAATGGTGCGAAAAACATTCCTTCAAGGGTTTATGAATTAAATGTTTCAGGTAGTATGTGACACTTTGGAAAGATTAATGATTAATTTCCTAAAACATGTTCTTAATGACTACCTTTGAAATATCACTTTCTTTTGTGATTGTAAAAATTTTATGAGAAAAAATCACCTTATTGTAATCATTTTTCATAGAAAATTAACTTGAATATCCATATTACTATAAAATGGATAATATTTTCACCTAAACTATATATCATTTTACATAAAATGTTCACTTTGATTGTTATCTGATTAACTGGGGAATTATTGATAAATACATTTCTTCTATTCGATACAGATTCATTTTGATAAGTAAAATTATTCATTAATATGATAAATTCTTTGGACTCATACAAAATTGGTTGGTCCTAGTAATATATATCCCCTCGATGCATCATTATTCTCCTGAGATGAATCAGTTGGCCAATCATATGGGTTTTTACACTACATGCTATAAAATGTCTTGTGAAAGGTATTGATGGTAAAGGTACCATGAACCTAAGAAACATTGGTTCCAATAATTAAGAATTTACCTCATTTAGATTTAGTTATTATTCATTCATGATATTTTGTGTCGAAATATATATGGTTATATTTTACCTTAGTTTCAGTTATTATTCATCCATGAGATTTTGTGTGGATATATCTATGGATACATTTCATTCTCAGTTTATTAATTTAGCTGGAATGAGTTTCAGTTTCATACCTTTCCATATTGATATTGACTAATCTAGATATTTGAATGGAATTTTTTATTAGTTATTTACATTACAATGTTAATTTATTTATATTGATTCATTATTGCTTCTGCTTTACATACTCTTACTGATTATTTGAGCTCACCCTTATTATGTTACCTTTACCCAGGTCATGAATAATAAGCCTTCGAAGTTGACTTCAATAATGCAATTTTTTTTTTATGCATCATGATTGTATATACTGTTTCCCAATGCATTATGGGTATCATGTATGTAATTTATATTTCCAAGCCTACTAAATTGAATAGTCCTTCAGGATTTGATTCCTTGTAACAATGAAAATGTAATAAAATAATGCACCAACTCTAGGCTTCGAGGGTCAGGGAATTATAGTTGGTAACAAAGATATTTTAGTGTCATACTTGGAAACTATATTAAAAAAATATATTAGAAATCACAACCCTAAGTTATTCATTGAGGATAAGCATACATGAACATCCTTGAATTTTGGTAAGGTAGTGATTAAGTGGTTATTCATAGAAATACATCCCTATCGAGATATTACAAGGTGACATGGTTCTAGAATAGATTAACCTAGGAGTAATAACTCTAATAAGGTGTTTAGAGCATGAATCAGGGTAACCTAGTACATGAAAAGGGGCTTTACTATGCCCCTGGTTTGACACTCTTGGGGGATATGCTTTGGATACATCACATTTTCATTACCTACCATTATGAAGGACTTATAATTAATTTATTTCTCCAAAGTAACTAAAGATTATAATTTTTGGATTCATGATGCATAAATATTTGTTATGTGTTACAACATATTTAGAGTTATACAAATTTCATGATTTTAAGAGATATTAATGTATATTTTATTTTTTATAAATGCCACCTAGTAGAAAAAATGAGAACTCAACCAATGCACATGATCCAAAGAAGCATCATATATTTCATGGTCTTAAGCAAAAATTTCTAAGGGAGATAGTTTAAAAAGTAATGTAATCATGTGAGGAAATAGTATCATGTGTTAACAAGATAAGTAATGAATTTTATATGTCCTATGGATTTAATGGGAAGTAAGAAAATAATATGATAGAAGAGAAAAAGATGGATAAAGGGAAGGAGGGAAAAATGATTTTCTCACATGTGATAATTGTGTAAAGATACACCTTGGTAATTAATTAAAAGAAATAATATTTTTTCTACAAGTGTGGAAGGAAAGGACACCATGTTTTGGATTAAAAGGGAAATAAAAAGGTTTCCAGCGTACAATGCTTCAATTTTAAGGAAATGGGACACTATGTAATTGAATGTCTCAAGAATCAAAGGAATATGACCCAGATGATGCTATTGGATAATGATCAAGTTATGATACTTCTACAGACGAAGAGAAATGATTAATGATCCCATTCAATAATTATTTCATTTGAATATTTTATCAACAATATAATGGTTATAAGAATTATGGAATATATGAGGATCTTACTGCGGTAATTTTTTGTTAAGTATTTGAGATCATATGTTGAATGGTACCAAGAAAATTTATTTAGTTAAACGTTAAACATTAAGGAAAACATTTTATTAAGGAAAAGAAACCTTAATATGTTCCTGGTGTTATGATAATGATGAAGAAGTGATTGATTTTGGTATGTGTTGACTACCTTAGAACTGATTAATGACTTCTTGACAAGTGGTCTATTCTATCTTTGATAGAGTTTTAAACACTTCTCTAATAAAGGAATATATCCAATAAAAGTTTTATAACTTAAGAAATAAGTAAGAATTTATGTTTCCAATGAGTTTTCGATTTATTACCATTTTTCAAAAGGATTCATGATCAAGTTTGTTACATGTTTCTAATGTGAAAATTTAGAGCTACTTCATGTTGATTAAAGTCTAATGATAAGTTAATTTTGGAAATTTAGTGGCTCTCCTTTAAAAATTATTGGATCATAATCTATTGAAAAAGTTAACCATTTATGAAATGGTTTATAATTGGACGATATTTCAGAGGTTAATGTATTACTTTACCATATGATGCATCATGTTCTAAGAGACGACGTAGAAATAGTTCAAGGCATAAAAAAATGAAAATATTATGTTTATAGAAACATATATTTACTTATATTCTTATAGTGTGAGAGAATTACATAACTATAGAAAAAGGGGTTTCGAAACTAATATTTTGTCCTATTATCAACATTTTTTATGATATCAATGACCTTTATTCAAACCTCTAGATTATGGTTTTGTGGTCTATAAATTTTAGTTGAACATTTTCCCTATCACCCTTCATCAGAACAAGATTGTTATATTTTTCTTCTGTATCCATGCTTCCATTTCCCATATATGTTCTTCTACTAGGGAACCTGGATACATGACCATTGTACATTCGTTTCTCTCTTATTAAGAATATGTGTAATTAAACCTATTTACGATGTGGTTTTTTCATGAATAGTTTATTTTAAATCCATATAAAACTAAGATAAAGTTTAAATTATGAGTGTGAAATTTAATTAAGGTGGGGAGAATGTAAAACCCTAAAATTATAAAGAACCTTGTATTTGATAAGTGTATGATACACGACACCAAGCACGTAAGGGAATATAATATATAAATACTTTATAATATATAACATTTAAAATAGATTCTATATATTCATAAAACACCAAGTCATCTTTCATTACATGAAAGAGATACATTCCTCAATATCCTGCATTACATGCCAGGGTGTCCCTCCTTGATAGATTGTGTTATATGCAAGAATGAGCTTCACCAAATAAAAATGTATTATTAAAATATTATTATTCAATATAATATGATATAACATAGACATTATGTTAGTGATTATGAATATCATTAACTAACATATAAAGATTTATGGATTATATAAATATAAAATGAATTCATGGATTATCAATTAATGAAAAACGAAAATATGAACCAATTGAATATACAAAGAAATATTATTATTTTTATGCTTCCAAAGTAGTTTTTCCTTAATAAACCAAATTAAATACAATTATTTAATTACTTTAGGGAAATATTTATGTCATATATTCAATAGTTTATTTTTTATATTCATCCAATTTATTTTATAAATATAAGATAATAACAAACTCAGTTCTAAACATGAAAGCCTATATTTTTACTACGACATTTTTACCACCTTTTAATGAAGAACCTATTTTAAATATTAATTTTTAAACTCATATAAATTTAATTTTATAAAATGAAGATAATTATTGAATTTAAATTGTCAAAATTATCCTAGGGTTAATTTTTGGTATATTTCTGTGAAACATCATATTTTGTTGAATAGTGAAAAATTAAGACATTTTAGTAAAAAACTGCATTTTCAATTAATTAAATATTATTGTTAAATTAAATATTATTTTTCTTAAAGGTCAAATTAGATCAATTATAAATCTAATAATACAATTTAGACAATTATAACCAATTTAACTTTGAAATTAAATATAAAAACATAACAAACGTTTGAACATTTTTCTACTAAAACAAGTTAATTCGTCCATCTGTGAGATTACCATTCATCTTAATTTTCCCATTTTTTTTAATTGAATTTATAAAAACTAACATAAATTTTTTTAATAAATATTATATTTAGATTCTAATAAGATAATTTTATTTCTTTTTTACAAAACAAATTAGTGAAAGGAATTAAAATTAATTACAATTATTAAGAGAAAATTAAACATAATAAAGGACAAAACCTTTAACTTAAGAGACAAAATGACCTTGAAACTTGTCCAAAACCCATTTTATGGATATATATCGTTCATAAACATTACATTATTTATTTTGGATGTTTTTTATGACTTATTTAGGTAAGAACATGTGTACACCAAAGTTGTTTCAAAAAATTTCAGGTGAGTCTCTTTCCTTCCATATAAAAGGGCCCTGCCTATCCCACTTATTCACACCTATAAAAACTATTAAGTTTTTCCATGATCTTCTAAAATAATATCCCAAATCCCTCACCTCATCATAGAATCCCCCCTTTGTAATAATTTATTGCAAGGAATCTTTTGGATCAAACCAAAAGAAGTTACCTGATTAAGAGGTAACGTCTTCATTCAAGATTTTTAGTTTCATTTCGATTATTCAACCCATATAATATTATTATTATATGAATACGTAACAAAAAATTTATTATAAATATACTATGATGTTTTTATTTTAATATTTCTACCTAAAATCATAGTCAAATCTATATAATGGGTAACAAACATACTGTTTCTTTGTACGGTGAGCTACTGCCCCATGAAATAATGACTGTTCATTTTTCCATTTATAACTTTCATGGTTGACCATTATGGTGGAAAATATATTTATATATTTTATATATTATATTTAAAATTAATTTATTATTCTTTAATTACTTTTTGTAACATACTTTTATTCTTTCCATCTTTTGTAAATATGATAATTTTGTTTGAGGAAGTGTGGACTACCGCCCTGTCAAAGCGATATGAATCATCCATGCCATACATGGAACATTTAAATGATGGTTAACATAAACCAGTGTAAAATATATAACATATATATGAAAATATAATTACAATATAAATATATATCATTTATCTTTAATTCTTCTAAATCAACAAAAAAATTAAAGCAACGTTCATGCATACGTAGAGCCTACTGTCTCCATGAATGGTGCACTTCATTTATAATATCCTAATAGTATAGACTAATATAAATACCTATGTACTAAAAATATAAGATAATTTAGTTATTTGATAAATTATTTATATGATTAAATCATTATCTAAGAAATCAGAACAACAAATAACAAGATAAAACTTACTTGAGAAAACTAGGCAATTAACACCCGAAATAGTAAAATTAATGAAAGTTGTTAACAAATGGGTATTAAAATATTATAAAGAATTAATATATGATATTAAAAACATGATTATAGTTCTAGTATAATTTAGTAACATATTTTAAACTTCTATAAAGGTTGATAAATACCACACACCAAAAGGATAGTTAAGGTAAGGTATTATTGTCTTACTTTTCTTTTCGTAAGGCATGCCCCAAATACACCACACACTTCTTCTGTATAGTGTATCTAATAACCATATTATACATTATATAAGGAATAATTTTTCTTCATTGTATGAAAAAATTTCCTTCATGTTTATTATCGATTAAATTATTCAAGTTGTATGGGACACTTTGGGATGTTTAATGATTAATTTCATAAAACATATTCTTAATGATTAACATTGAAATATCACTTCCTTTTGTGATTGTAAATGTAACGACCCAATCTTTTTGAGTAGTATATTAACTTACTCTTATTTATTTAATAAGATGTTAATGGTTAATGCAGAAAGGGGAGTCGATGGCTTCATCCAGTAGACTCAACCCTTATGAAGCCCACTTATCAGAGCTTGGGAAGGAGGTAGCATCTGTGGGCTTCGCTTTGGACCAAGCCCAATCTGAGCTCCAGCGTGTCAAGCTTGAACGAAAACGCTTGCAGGAGAAGTTCAAGTTAGTGGAGATTGCTACTAGGGCAATGTTATCTGAGACTCCCTCAGATTCTATCACCATAGCACACCTTACACTTAGGTCTTATGCCAGTGTTATAAGGGGCTATGTGATAAGACCCTAGTTTCCTTGTATAATCCTTTCGGATGAATAAATTGAGATTTCATCCTTTAGTGATGTTTGTGAAATTTCAAATGCCTAGATAATTTTAGAATGTATTTTATTGATGAATTTTGAAAAAGGGATATTTTGAAATATTTATGTAAACCCTAAATAACTAATGATGTGTAATGATTTTCAAAAAACGGTCTTCTACAAAAGTGTTCATTAAGGAATTTGGAGTCTAATAAGATCAACTTAATTTTTGAATAGTAAATTATGAATAGTGATTTTACGCTTAGGATTAGTAATGTGACCAAATGGATTAGTAATTTTCACTTAAAGAAAGTTTTAGTATAATTTAGACACCTTGGTTAAGTAATGTGATTCAATAAAATGGGTAAATAACGGTTTCATAAATTATTAATCAAGTATTAGTTTTTTCGGTTGAATAGTGTTTTTTAATTAAAAATTTAATTAAAAATAATTAGAAAATTATTTTTATAAAAATGACTTTATTTTTGAACTCAGAGCATCGATATTATGTTAAGGTAATTTTTGGGGATTTTTCTGAAAAAAATGAATTTTCGATGAATAGTGTTTTTATTTAAAAATTAAATTAAAAATATTTAGAAAAATATTTTTATAAAATGTATTTCATTTTTGAAATCAGAGCATTGATATTTGGTTAAGGTGAAATTTTGGGATTATTCTGAGAAAGTTGAATTTTCAGTGAATAGTAAAAATACCGTTTTAGGGTTTCGGTATGTTTAATGACATCATAATGATGTCATGATGATGTCATGAGATCTTTTGAGGGTTGGCCGGCCAAGGGTGATGGATTATTGTTTTGGGGGCCCCATGTGGCCTAACTCCATGATAAATGCCAAGGGAGATCCCATGGGTTTGAGAAAAGCACATGTGAGGTGTCCTTTGGCCATTAATGATTTGTCCCCTCACTTTCCCTATAAATACCCACCCTTTCCTCCCTTGGTTTTCACTCCCAACTCTTCCCCAACGAAGTTATGGTCTTCTTACCTTCCAAAGAGTCCTCCCAAGGTGCCCCCAAGCCCTCAAGGTCCAATCCTTTGAGTTTCAAGAGTCACGTTTTAAGGTAAGGGATCCGACCCCTCTCTTTCTTTTCATGAAATCTCTTTTATGTCATTCCTATTATGCTCCATGTGTTTATGTGAGAGGATGTTCTTTTATATTCCTCTTACTGCCCTTTCATGTTTATATGATGAGAGATCCCCTCTTACTCTCATCATTTCGTTTTATGAAAGTTTAAGTGACGCCGTTAGGCTGCCGAATTTTTAAGGGATTCTTTCACCCTTCTCATTTTTCAAGTTCAATTTTCATGTCAAGTCTTTCAAGTTCCTTTTTATTATGTTGGGGTATGATCTCTATATCAATCATACTGATCTCTTATGATCATATGATGAGGGACCCTTTTTGATCTTGTCAAATCATTTTCTTTTGAAGTTAAGTGACGCCGTAAGGCTGCCGAATTTTCATAAGAGAAATCTAATCTTTTTCCTTCCATGTTTTTCATTTCAAATGGTATGTCCCTAAAATTTCGTTACCATGTCCATATGTCCATCTTATTCTTTCACCCTACTGTTTTATGGATCATTTATGAGTGGGTGACCCATGTCCCCTCTCATTTCAACGTTTTCTAAAACCCCGAAACTTAGCCGTTATGCTGCAGAATTTTCCCCTCAAAATGCCTCTCTCTTTTCTCAAAAATTATTTTATGTTATAAAGTGAATACTCAAAGCTCTTATTTCTACAAGGGTATTCACATATATATCAAAATGTTCCATTTTAAATTCTGGGATTTACATACATGAGACCCGCTTTCCCTTTCCGTGGGTTTAAAGTGACGTAAAGATCATGTCTTTAAAGCAGTTTTTAAAACGTTATGATTATGAAATGAAACCCATTTATTTTAGGCTATGTGGGTTATTTATGAAATTTTTGATGATGATATATGTGGCTCACATGATAATAAAGGCAAATTTAAGGGTGCGCCCTGATAGCGTTCCAATGCATTGGGTAATGATGTAACCACTAGAGATTACAATTTTCACGATACCTTGGTGAATAACCTTGGTAATTTTTAAATGACACCTTGGGGATGGACCTTGGTGATATGTTCATGATTGTCTATGTTAAATGATGTATCCACATCTTCAAGTTATGAAAAATGTTATTTTTATTATGAAATGCCTCATGATTTCTTCCTCATGCCTTAAAGTTCTTTTCATGTCCTTATTGAAGTATCTCATGTTCACATGTAAAATGTTCCTCTTGTTTCCCTTACTGGGCCTTCTGCTCACCCTTTCTTTTGATGTATGTCCCCAGGTTATGAGATGCAGTAATGAACCTAGAATGAACATAAGGAGACGCCTTGCAAGTGTTTAAGAAGAATGTTTTATGTTTTTTTTTTATGTATTATGATCCTTGTTTCCAAGACACTAAACCTTAACGATCCTCAGATTTGTGTAATGTAATGAAAGTTATTGTTATAAAATGGCGGGATGCCATAGTTGGTATCAAAGGATGGTTTAGTTATTTGTGGAAATTAGGATATAAAAACTTTAGGAAGAACCCTATAGAAAAGTTTAAATATAGGAAAACTTCCTGGTATTTTGGTAAGTATTGAGTAAGTGGTCTATCAAACAAATACATCCCTGTCTGGATACGAGCAGGTAGAGGCGGCTCTGGCACAGATGTACATAGGGGTAAAACCCGAAAACACCGCTTTGAGCTAGACTCGAACGGGAACTGGTGCACGATAACGGGCCTTGCTGCACTCTTGGTTACGACACTCCCGGGGGATATGTTTGGTTAATCACATGCTTTTTATGAATCATTATGAAGGAATTATAGAGAAGTATAATTGTCTAAGCATGAAGTCTTAGTTAAAAGATTCATAAATGAAATAAGTTTCTCACTAAGGTTTTATTCTTTTAGAAAATGGCGGGCAATAGGAGAAACCGTGCCGATGGTGACCGCAATGCACCATGTGCTGACGGCCCTCCGATGGAAGCCGGAATGGAAACATTCATGCGGATGATGAACCAACTGACTCAAGTTATGAGTAATAACTTGAATCAAGCTGAGAGGCCGACCTCACCACGAAGGGAAAAACTTTCTGTTGAGTCCTTCATGCGTCAACGACTGCCAACATTCAGTGGATCTACTGACCCATTGGTTGCGGAACAATGGATAAGCTCCATTGAAAAGATCTTTTCTGTACTTCATTGTTCGGAACAAGAAAAAGTCACCCTTGCTGTTTACCGCCTAGAGGGAGAAACTGATCAGTGGTGGTCACTGATCAAAAACACGAAGCCACGAGGAGAGATGGAAGCTATGGAGTGGGAAGAATTTCGGGGAATTTTCATTAACAAGTATTTCCCTCGTTCCATGAGAACGAAAATGGAGAAAGAGTTTCTCGAGCTGAAGCAGAAGGAGAACGAATCTGTCGGAAGCTATGAGATGAACTTCACAAGGCTTTCCCGTTATACCTCAAGCTTTGTCATGGACCCTAATGGGAAGGTTGATAGATTCTTTGGCGGACTACGACCACATCTGCGGAAGAATCTAGCCAACAGGGACTACGATAGCTATGAAGAAATAGTTCGAAGTGCTATGAAAGTTGAACTAGAGTTTGGAGAGACACAGTGGTCTCACAAATCTAATGAGAAGAAGAGAACTCTAGAACCAAGCCTGGGAAGAAGTTTTGATCAGGAAAGAGGTGGAAAGCATATGCAACATGCCACATGCAATAAATGTGGGAAGAAGCATCCGGGGAACTGCTTGATCGGAAGTGGCAAGTGCTATAGGTGTGGAAAAGAAGGCCATATTTCTCGAAATTGTCGTGGTGATGTGAAGCCTCAACTTCCCAACACTAACAACAGAGGAAAGATGGTTCTGGCCCTACCCGAAGTCACATGCTTCAAGTGTGGACAGCTTGGGCACTTTGCTAATCAATGTCCAAATCCGAGGGCGGTGGAGGGGAATCACCATCAACCTCAGCAGAGGCCAAGGGAGCAAGGTCGTGCTTTCGCTATCACAACAACTGAAGTTGAAGTTCCGAACGATGTGGTAGCAGGTACTCTTGTTGTCCTCTCAAAACTAGCAAGTGCTTTATTTGATTCTGGTTCTACGCATTCCTTTATTTCTTCCCAGTTTGCAAAGAATATAGAATCAATCCCCGAATTGCTTGAGGTAGAGTTGTCAGTCAAGACTCCAAGTGGGATTATCCATGCATCAACAGTGTTTAGAGACTCTAGTGTTTACTTTGGTGAGCACAATCTTATCGCAAGTCTAGTAGTCATCCCCATGATGGAATTCGACGTTATACTAGGGATGGACTGGCTTTCAAAGTATAATGCTAAGATCAAATGCAGAAGTAAGGAAATCTCAGTAGTCTTGAATGAACGACCTACAGTTATCTTCCGAGGAGAGATATCCCGAACTGATCCCTATCTAGAAGAACCTCCAATAGCTTTCTTTATGGAGTTAATCGGTGATGAGGAAGAAGGGAAGGGGAGCATACAAATTGAAGATGTTCCGATTGTTCAAGAATACATGGATGTATTTCCTGAGGAGTTACCTGGACCTCCCCCAGAAAGAGAGGTAGAGTTCTCCATTGAACTCGTACCTGGGTCTCAACCGATATCAAAGACTCCGTATAGAATGGCAAATGTGGAGCTAGAGGAGCTAAAGAAACAACTCCAAGACTTGTTGGAGAAGGGGTTTATCCGACCGAGTGTGTCTCCTTGGGGAGCACCAGTTCTCTTTGTGAAGAAGAAGGATGGATCAATGCGGCTATGCATTGATTATAGAGAACTGAACGGGATCACAGTGAAGAACAGATACCCTCTTCCAAGAATTGATGATTTATTTGACCAACTTCGTGGGGCTCAATTCTTCTCTAAGATTGACCTTCGATCTGGTTATCATCAACTGAGGGTGAAGAAGGAAGATATTCCAAAGACTGCCTTCCGATCAAGATATGGGCATTATGAGTTTACTGTTATGCCCTTCGGCTTGACTAATGCTCCTTCCATTTTCATGGATTTGATGAATAGAGTCTTTAAGGACTACCTTGATAACTTTGTGGTAGTTTTTATTGATGATATTTTGATATATTCAAAAATTCGGGAGGAGCATGAAGATCATCTGAGGGTTATTTTGAAAACTCTACGGAAGGAGAGGCTCTTTGGGAAGTTCAGCAAGTGTTAGTTTTGGTTACAAAAAGTGGATTTCTTGGGGCACATCGTAACTAATGAAGGAATCTCGGTTGACCCTGCAAAGACAATGGTTGTGGAGGAGTGGCCTCAACCCACAACAGTAACTGAGATTCGTAGTTTCCTTGGTTTAGCGGGATATTATAGGAGGTTTGTGAAAAACTTTTCACGGCTTTCTAATCCACTAACTAAGTTGACTCGAAAAGGGGTTAAGTTCATCTGGACAAAGGAATGCGAGGAAAGTTTCCAAGAGCTGAAGAAGAGATTGGTTACTGCACCGGTGTTAACACTACCCTCTATCGGAGAAGGATTCGTTATTTTTAGCGATTCATCTCTGAAAGGGCTTGGGTGCGTCCTCATGCAAAATGACAAAGTAATTGCTTATGCATCTCGACAGTTGAAGATTCATGAGCAGAATTATCCTACGCATGATCTAGAGCTGGCGGCAGTTGTTTTTGCTCTAAAGATATGGAGGCACTATCTTTATGGGGAGAAATGTGATATATACACTGACCACCAAAGTCTAAAGTATATTTTCACACAGAAAGAATTGAACATGAGACAAAGGAGATGGTTGGAGCTTATTAAAGACTATGATTGTTCAATTCATTATCACCCTGGAAGAGCAAACAAAGTCGCGGATGCGTTAAGCAGGAAAGATCCTGTTGTTCTGGAAACAATGAGGATCCTGGGAGATCCCTTGATTAAAGATCTAGTAAAACTGGACATGGGAATTATAAGGAAAGGGACATCATCAACCCTATCCCAAATGATTTCTCAACCTTCATTACTAGAGAAGATCAAGAAGGCTCAAAAAGAAGATCCTTTGCTGCAGGAGAAGTTCGAGGCTGTAAAGGATGGGAAGTTCCCTGATTTCAATATTGATCAAGAAGGTGTATTGAAATTTCGTACAAGACTATGTGTTCCATCTATTCCGGAGATAAAGAAAGAACTGATGGATGAAGCTCATAGCTCTACTTTCTCTATACATCCGGGAAGCACTAAGATGTATAGAGACCTTCGTGATCATTATTGGTGGGATAACATGAAGAGGGAGATTGCCGATTACACTACAAGGTGCCTGGTGTGTCAGCAAGTAAAGGCAGAAAGGCAACTTCCTAAGGGGGTATTACAACCGCTACCCATACCAGTATGGAAGTGGGATAATATCACCATGGACTTTGTAACTGGTCTCCCAAAAACATCCAAAGGAAACAATGCGATATGGGTTATTGTGGACCGTCTCACCAAGACAGCCCATTTTATCTCTATTCGGGAAGATTTCTCTCTGGATAAGCTTGCCAAGATATACGTGAAGGAAGTGGTAAGGCTGCATGGGGTACCACTATCCATCGTATCTGATCGTGACCCAAGATTCACATCAAAATTCTGGAGAAGTCTTCAGCATGCTCTGAATACTGAATTGAATTTTAGTACGGCCTATCATCCTCAAACTGATGGCCAATCTGAAAGGACTATTCAGACACTCGAAGACATGTTGAGATTATGCTCAATGGAATTTAAAGGTGGATGGGATCAACACCTCCCATTAGTGGAGTTCTCTTATAACAACAGCTTCCATGCGAGTATTCAGATGGCACCCTATGAAGCTCTGTATGGAAAGCGGTGTAGAACTCCTACTTGTTGGGATGAAACTGGTGAGAGGAAGCTTCTTGGGCCTGATCTCGTGCAAGAGATGACAGAACAGGTTCATGCCATCCAACAACACATAAAGGCTGCTCAGAGTCGGCAGAAGAGCTATGCTGACAATCGTCGAAGGGACTTGGAGTTTGGTGTTGGTTACAAAGTCTTCCTTCGAATTTCTCCATGGAAGAGAGTCATGCGGTTTGGGAAGAAAGGGAAGCTCAGCCCTAGGTACATTGGCCCCTATGAAATCCTTGATCGCATAGGAGCAGTGGCCTATCGTTTAGCACTTCCACCGAACCTAGCTCAAGTTCATGATGTCTTCCATGTATCTCCCTTGAGGAAGTACATACCCGACCCTTCGCATGTACTGAACCCAGAGGTGGTACAACTTGAACATGACCTCTCTTATGAGGAGCAGCCAGTGGAGATCTTGGACCGTAGAGACAAGGTTCTACGAAACAAGACTACCCACCTTGTGAAAGTGTTGTGGAGGAATCATAAATATGAAGAAGCGACTTGGGAGCCTGAGGAAACAATGAAGCAAAAGTACCCTCACCTTTTCGATTAGGCCTCAAGTGTAAATTTCGGGGACGAAATTTCTTAAGGGGGGAAGAATGTAACGACCCAATCTTTTTGAGTAGTATATTAACTTACTCTTATTTATTTAATAAGATGTTAATGGTTAATGCAGAAAGAGGAGTCGATGGCTTCATCCAGTAGACTCAACCCTTATGAAGCCCACTTATCAGAGCTTGGGAAGGAGGTAGCATCTGTGGGCTTCGCTTTGGACCAAGCCCAATCCGAGCTCCAGCGTGTCAAGCTTGAACAAAAACGCTTGCAGGAGAAGTTCAAGTTAGTGGAGATTGCTACTAGGGCAATGTTATCTGAGACTCCCTCAGATTCTATCACCATAGCACACCTTACACTTAGGTCTTATGCCAGTGTTATAAGGGGCTATGTGATGAGACCCTAGTTTCCTTGTGTAATCCTTTCGGATGAATAAATTGAGATTTCTTCCTTTAGTGATGTTTGTGAAATTTCAAATGCCTAGATAATTTTAGAATGTATTTTATTGATGAATTTTGAAAAAGGGATATTTTGAAATATTTATGTAAACCCTAAATAACTAATGATGTGTAATGATTTTCAAAAAATGGTCTTCTACAAAAGTGTTCATTAAGGAATTTGGAGTCTAATAAGATCAACTTAATTTTTGAATAGTAAATTATGAATAGTGATTTTACGCTTAGGATTAGTAATGTGACCAAATGGATTAGTAATTTTCACTTAAAGAAAGTTTTAGTATAATTTAGACACCTTGGTTAAGTAATGTGATTCAATAAAATGGGTAAATAACGGTTTCATAAATTATTAATCAAGTATTAGTTTTTTCGGTTGAATAGTGTTTTTTAATTAAAAATTTAATTAAAAATAATTAGAAAATTATTTTTATAAAAATGACTTTATTTTTGAACTCAGAGCATCGATATTATGTTAAGGTAATTTTTGGGGATTTTTCTGAAAAAAATGAATTTTCGATGAATAGTGTTTTTATTTAAAAATTAAATTAAAAATATTTAGAAAAATATTTTTATAAAATGGATTTCATTTTTGAAATCAGAGCATTGATATTTGGTTAAGGTGAAATTTTGGGATTATTCTGAGAAAGTTGAATTTTCAGTGAATAGTAAAAATACCGTTTTAGGGTTTCGGTATGTTTAATGACATAATAATGATGTCATGATGATTTCATGAGATCTTTTGAGGGTTGGCCGGCCAAGGGTGATGAATTATTGTTTTGGGGGCCCCATGTGGCCTAACTCCATGATAAATGCCAAGGGAGAGCCCATGGGTTTGAGAAAAGCACATGTGAGGTGTCCTTTGGCCATTAATGCTTTGTCCCCTCACTTTCCCTATAAATACCCACCCTTTCCTCCCTTGGTTTTCACTCCCAACTCTTCCCCAACGAAGTTCTGGTCTTCTTACCTTCCAAAGAGTCCTCCCAAGGTGCCCCCAAGCCCTCAAGGTCCAATCCTTTGAGTTTCAAGAGTCACGTTTTAAGGTAAGGGATCCGACCCCTCTCTTTCTTTTCATGAAATCTCTTTTATGTCATTCCTATTATGCTCCATGTGTTTATGTGAGAGGATGTTCTTTTATATTCCTCTTACTGCCCTTTCATGTTTATATGATGATAGATCCCCTCTTACTCTCATCATTTCGTTTTATGAAAGTTTAAGTGACGCCGTTAGGCTGCCGAATTTTTAAGGGATTCTTTCACCCTTCTCATTTTTCAAGTTCAATTTTCATGTCAAGTCTTTCAAGTACCTTTTTATTATGTTGGGGTATGATCTCTATATCAATAATACTGATCTCTTATGATCATATGATGAGGGACCCTTTTTGATCTTGTCAAATCATTTTCTTTTGAAGTTAAGTGACGCCGTAAGGCTGCCGAATTTTCATAAGAGAAATCTAATCTTTTTCCTTCCATGTTTTTCATTTCAAATGGTATGTCCCTAAAATTTCGTTACCATGTCCATATGTCCTTCTTATTCTTTCACCCTACTGTTTTATGGATCATTTATGAGTGGGTGACCCATGTCCCCTCTCATTTCAACGTTTTCTAAAACCCCGAAACTTAGCCGTTATGCTGCAGAATTTTCCCCTCAAAATGCCTCTCTTTTCTCAAAAATTATTTTATGTTATAAAGTGAATACTCAAAGCTCTTATTTCTACAAGGGTATTCACATATATATCAAAATGTTCCATTTTAAATTCTGGGATTTACATACATGAGACCCGCTTTCCCTTTCCGTGGGTTTAAAGTGACGTAAAGATCATGTCTTTAAAGCAGTTTTTAAAACGTTATGATTATGAAATGAAACCCATTTATTTTATGCTATGTGGGTTATTTATGAAATGTTTGATGATGATATATGTGGCTCACATGATAATAAAGGCAAATTTAAGGGTGCGCCCTAATAGCGCTCCAATGCATTGGGTAATGATGTAACCACTAGAGATTACAATTTTCACGATACCTTGGTGAATAACCTTGGTAATTTTCAAATGACACCTTGGGGATGGACCTTGGTGATATGTTCATGATTGTCTATGTTAAATGATGTAGCCACATCTTCAAGTTATGAAAAATGTTATTTTTATTATGAAATGCCTCATGATTTCTTCCTCATGCCTTAAAGTTCTTTTCATGTCCTTATTGAAGTATCTCATGTTCACATGTAAAATGTTCCTCTTGTTTCCCTTACTGGGCCTTCTGCTCACCATTTCTTTTGATGTATGTCCCCAGGTTATGAGATGCAGTAATGAACCTAGAATGAACATAAGGAGACGCCTTGAAAGTGTTTAAGAAGAATGTTTTATGTTTTTTTTTATGTATTATGATCCTTGTTTCCAAGACACTAAACCTTAACGATCCTCAGATTTGTGTAATGTAATGAAAGTTATTGTTATAAAATGGCGGGATGCCATAGTAAACATTATATGGGAAAAATAATGTTTTGTTAATCATTTTTAATTGGAAATTAACATTAATATCCATATTATCACACAATGTATATTATTATTTCCTAAACTATATATCATTTTACATAAAATTTTCACTTTGGTAATTATTTGATTAACTGGGGGATTGTTGATAAATATGCATCTTTTATTCAATACGGATACATTTTGATAAGGCACATTGTTCATGAATATGAGAAATTATGTGAACTACAATGACATGGGTGGGGATTAGTTATATATAGCCCCTCGATGCATCGATAGTCTCATGAGATGAATCATTTGGACAATCAGATGGGTTTTTACCCTACATGATGTAAACCATCTTGTGAAAGGACTTGACGGTAAATGTACCATGCACCTAGGAAACATGGAATCCAATAATTAAAAATTCCCCTCATTTAGATTCAGTTATTATTCATCCATGATATTTTTTTGACATATATATGGATACATTTTACCTTAGTTGCAGTCATTATTCATCTATGGGAATTTATGCTGACATATCTATGGATACATTTCATTCTTTGTTTTTTTATTTAATAAATGAAAATTAATTTTTTATTATCAAAACACTTTTAAGTAGAAAGTGAGAAACCATAAAGTTCATCATTAAAACTAAAAAACCAAGAATGGAAAATGACCAAATAAAAGCAGGATCTGCCTCACCCCAACCACTACCTCATGCCAACAAACCTTCACTAATTCCTGACCATTTGGAAAGTTGTCCCATTCAAGGATGCATGGGC
Organism: Viscum album; assembly: GCA_963277665.1. Lineage (NCBI taxonomy): Eukaryota > Viridiplantae > Streptophyta > Magnoliopsida > Santalales > Viscaceae > Viscum > Viscum album. The sequence continues at coordinate 100,963,602 of OY728119.1, read as the reverse complement.
ACAGAACTGATGGAAAATCCATACACTCTCATACCCAAAATCTAAATGGTGTGAATAGGTGAAGGCTTCTTTATCTTATCCCCATGTGACGTAGATCTAAAAACAAAGCTGAATGACACCAAAATTCACTCCAAAAAGCACAAAGACAAACCCAAGAGTAGATTTAGACTGAACCAGAAGACCTCCCAAATCATGAAACGACTTCCATCAGTTTAACCAAAGTATTGGAAAAGAAATTTTAACTTACCAAAATCCATTCCCCTAAATAATTACCATCAGATAGATGGAAACTGAATGTTAGGTGCGTCCCTCATCACAATTCTAAATTCAGAAGCAATTTGGTTCCAGGACTGTATGTACTCCTCAATACTAATCTTCACATTGTTGAAGCCCCCAAAAATAATAAGGTCATATTTGTCAATCCAAGCATATTGCTCCTCATTAAGGGTTTCCCTTAGAGGCCTCCCCATCAATTTAGTAGCATCCTCCTCAGAAGCATTGATTAGAAAGACCTGCTCAACCACTTTTCCCTCAGAGATTAATAGTAATTCCAAGGGTTGGTCACCCTGTGACCATGATCTATGGTGAATCACATCAACAGAGTCAACCTTTTTTATGTTTTAATTTTTATCATAATGAGTATCCAAAAGAGGTGGTAATGAGGAGTAATCTATCCTTCCCTTCCCCCTCTTATTAATCCTATTATTTTTCAGACTTGATGTTTCACCTGCCAGATGGCTAATTTCAGCTTCATTGAACGTGTTCCCATGTCCTCGGTCTATCTTAGGAGGGATAAAATGTACAGAGTTCAATCCTACCTCTACAATACCTTCAAATAAGTTTCTCAACTGAATTGAAGACCCCTTCCTTGAACCCGATCCCCCTGCTTCCCCAGTACTATCATGATATGTCACCTCCATAACAGACCCCTTCAAATCCTTCTGAAAAGGATCACTACCCAGTTAAAGCACCTCAGTTGGGTAATTCTCCTTGTTTTCCACCATCTACACCATGACAAAATTACTCCCAAGCCCCTGTGATACCCCTCGCATCATCTCATGGTTAAGTGAACCTCCCTCCCTTGCACTGACATTGTGATGCATCGAAGAGGAAGGGATGACAAGGTCCATTTTCAACATATTAAAAATACATTCCATCATTGGGATGTCCTAAGGCATCTATTACTTCGACACAGGTGAATGTGATCGCGGTTTCCATCTAGACTCTTCCTCAATAACCACTTCAAAAAATCCTGGACAAGAAGAAGGCCTCTACTCTAGACTCTTTGCCTCATCATGGTCCTCATGCTCCTTTCCTATGTCCTTGTTCCTCCTCAAAACAGACCGAGACCCCTTGTGATAGAATTATAGTGAATGAACCAATCACTTGAATCCAAAATAGAAGTTCATCGAGGTTTTTTAGACAACCCGCTGCTTGCATAGATATTCCTCACCCACAATAGTCCACACATATTCAAATGAATCTCTTGACACATCCATTTCAACACATACACGGGGATTAATAGGGTGGAAAAGAGATTTAATTATACTATCCAAACACATGAATATACCTATTAGGTTTCCTAGCATACGCATAATTGTAGGATTTTGAAAGGGAAGCGGGAGATTAGGGAAGCTAAACCATGTCACCATAGATTGAGGATCCCCCTTCATATGTAGATCAAAGGACCACCAAGGAAGGATGAATCTAAAACTGTTAAATCTACAAGGTTCTCTTGAGAAGGCTGAGATGTGGTATGCCTCTGATGAAAAATAGATCCTAATTTGGCGATTATACAGGAGACCCATAGTCACCCTGTCCTGCAACTCCAAAGCACCGAAGATGTATCTATCAAATAAATCAAATGAGGGACGTAGTTGATAAAATTTAGAAACTAAGGTAAACTTCAAAAGATTAGTTGATTATAAGAACTCCACAGATAAAATCTGGAGGTTAGGACACCCGTCAAGCCAATCCGAGACTCTCATTCTGAGTGCAACTTGAGGGAAAGAAGGGAGGAGATCCGGATTTGAAAAGGGAATGACATGAGCTTCAATTTCATACCTTTCCATATTGATATTTCCTTATCTAGTTGGTTTAATGTAAGGTTTCAATAGTTATTTACCTTTCCATGTTAATTTATTCCTATTGATTCATTATTGCTTCTTCTTTACTTACCCTTACTGAGTATTGGAGCTCACCCTTATTATTTTTTATTCCCCCATGTTATGAAGAAGAAGTCTCTGAATAAGCCTTCAAGGACATGGTTTGTTTTATTTTTTTATGTATCATTCTTGTAATTTATATTTTCTAATTCATTATGGGCATCACATATGTAATCTGGATTTCCAAGATTTATAAACTGAATGGTCCTTAAGGATTTGGTTCCTTGTAACAATGACAATGTAATAAAATAATGCACTGACTCAAGGATTATAAGGTGGTGACATTATATTTCAACCTATATATTTTTTCCTCAGATCAAAACAACAAATTTCATAAATTTCTATGACTAAACATGGAATATAACATTGATCAAAATGGAATAATAATTCTGTATGGGGGAAATATATTCAAAATGGATTCCATTAAACTCACCTACGCATGTTTCACTTTGACTCTAGAAATTTGATGCACAACCCACCTTATACAGCAATGTGGTATATCGGGGGACTGTTTTATATAGGTATTTTATTAATAATGAATAGATTTCCACTAATAATTTTTGGGAATCCAAATTTTAAATAGGAATGCTTTAATGAAAATAAAAAAGTTCCATGGAATGGAACAAATATTCTTTATATTTTCAAATTTCTTAGTCTTTGTGATTTCATCACATGTTCTTCCACAATACACATAATAAGATTTCCCTTTTTCAATAAGGATATGTATCTACTGAAATAAAATACACTATATTATGTGACACGCTATTTTGATTCTAGAGAAACTCTTGGACTGATTTATTAAAATTTCCAAATTTAGATGCTATAACTTCACAAAAATGATAACTACTATGACATGTAGGTCCAATATATTTCCAAATGAAATAATATTATCAAGAAATAGAAAAATAAATTACCAATGAAAAATTATTATAAAAATTAACTTATCTTCCATGGATAATCTAGATTCAACATGGAATGGTGAACAGTTAAGTTACCACAAACTCCTCATAAATTAACTCAACTTCACACAACTTCAAACATATTCATTTTTATTTTGATCATTTTCAATCATTATCTTAGTCCATACATACATAAAATACTATTATCAGAACATATTGTAATCTATTTTGAACACCATTCAGCATCATCATTCCTCATTATTAATCTTTAAATTTATTAAACCATTATCATCATTAATTCTTTACCACTGTTAACAAGTCCAACTCAATTATTTCATAGAAATTGATCAACATATCACCATATTTAGTCATGTATTCAATAATTTCAATAATTACTTCCTATCAAATTCAACATCAATGATAGTACTTTAGTTATTATCAAATCCAATATTTCTTTGATTTTTTAAGAATAAAAAAAATTACGAGTTGTAACAATGTATCTTGATTAAGTTCTCATGACCACTCTTTTAGGTTATGATTACTTATGATATATGATTAATATATCTCCTCTTGAAACATAATTATAGTTTGATGTGACCCTTTATTATTAATATATATACCTAGGTTATGAAGAATATTTTTATATGTCTAGAATGATATCATGTTTGAATAATATTTGTGGTAAATGTTTAAAAATATTTTATTTAGGTATCTACTCTACAATGAGAGTAATACTATAGTTTATGGTGCATGATTTAATGGGAGATATAATGGATATTCATGTAAAATGATGTGAAATGTATATTTTTATTCTTTATGCATCTCACACATGGCATCAGATTCTTTAGGTTCCTTTATGGATATGTCAAGTTATCTCCTATTATGTTACGACATAATCAATTATCTAATTACAACATCATACGAAGAATTTATAGTATAACCTCATGGAAATATTCCATCTTATGACATTCACATTGTCGTAAACCCTGAAATGGAATTTTACTAATGTTGTGACCATATATAAACTAACAAAACCACTTTTGGATAATTTATATCCTCTAATAGCTTCAAATCATGAATTTATTTTTCACTAATAAAATTAAATTCATATTATTCTTTCATTGTCATCAAAAATTATTTCTTGAATCATGAATTACATAAAAAAGAATTGTGATGTTTAATCATTAAATAATAGTATAACGTCATCATATTTAACATTTGGATCTATCTTCTAGAATATATTCAACAACTGAAATGTATTACCCTTATGAATCCTCTTATTTACTTTAATATATCATAGTGGTTCTTTATAATTTTTCTAATTCTTATTCATAAATAGTCTAATAAACCCTTTTTTCTTGATTAATCATTATGTAACAGATTATTACTTTCATATATCATAGTTAGGATCTCAGCACTATTTTAAATATTTAATTTTAAAACATTATTTATGAAATTGTTACTATTATGTATTACAGTGGATCTCCCAACATAAATTTACAGACAACTACTCTTACATATCAATAGTTTCAAGAATCTTACATATTCACCCTATTAACCATTCCATAAGAAATTGGTACACATAATTATCTTTGTGATCTGATGCCTTTTCCTATAATTTATTATAATAAATTTTATCCATTTCCTATAAAATTTAATGAAATTTATGTATCCACTTTTTTACTCTTAGATATTGTCTTGAAGACCCTTATATATCATAGTTTTATTTTTTTATTTTTTTAAAATTTGACTCCCACACATCCTTTAGATTTACATTTAAATATCAAGGAGTTTTCTAAATTTTTAATCTTATTAATCGAGGTTAGACTAGAATAATTTATATACATAATTCATCATTTCAGATGAAAACATAACATATGACACAATAATTCATTCCGTAGAACTTTAATGTTTTAGTTTATTTGGATACTAGAAACATAATCATCTTATTTTATGAAAAATAATTAATATATGCCAAATTGTTTGTCACATTGTAAAATTATTATACATATTTTACTCAATAAATTTCTTTATTACCTATATAAAATAGAAATACAAGAAAGTTTGTGCATATATTCGTTGTAAGTTTATTCATCGGAGATATCAATTAAATACCATAAGTGATCATAAGACAAGAATAAGGACATGGGATCAAGATAAAGAGTTAAAGAATTCATAGTTAGTCATTTATAGATCATAAATTATGTTTAATTTAATAAAAAAAATTATTAAAAAATATGAGAGTCCTAAGAGTGTCTAATTATCAAGAATCCATCACGATCTAGTAGTGTCACGTCCCTTCCTCGGGGCCCATGTCGTGACTACCCCAAGCCCACCTTCCATAGTTCAGGGGCTGGCGACTAGCACCAAAGTCGTAAATCCCGATAACTGGGAAGGCATTGCCTTTATAAAAGTAAACTAAACACCATAAAGTACAAGCGAAAGAAAAACACTAAGTATAAAAGAAAGTGCTGAAAAGTAAATGGGCCAGAATACAAACCCAACTGAAAGTACAGCTACAACTGAACGAAAGTACAACAGAAAAGAAAACAGCTGGAAGAAGGGAAGTAGCTCCTCGGTCATCCTCCTCAGATCCTACATGAAGGGTAGGTACAGATAGCACAGCTCCTGGATCATCCACCACGGATCCTACCTGAAGGGTAGGTACAGATAGCCTCCACAACACTCTTGCTCGTCAACCTCCTCCGAGTATCATCTCGCTGTGGAGTCCACCTCCTGATACTGACTCGTCGTGAGGTCCACCTCTGGGTATCTTCCAGTCTTCGAACACTCGGCCTCCGTCAGCACTTCCCATCGTCTGCAACCAACACAACGAGGTGCAGGCATAGCCCGTGCAGGGGTGAGTATAACGATACTCAGTAGGGACCCCGATACCCTCAAGGTCTCACTAAATCCAACAAGAATAACCATAAAGAAGATCTCAACATATAACCTCTACTTAGGTATATGCCCAAACATATAACTAAGTTATCAAGTAACACATCTCAATCATGAGGAAACTCAAAGATTATGAAATCAACGGATAACCACAACCCAGGTATATTCCCATACATATACCTAAGTTATCAAGTGACCCATATCAAACATGAGGTATACACAAAGATCATAGACTCAGCTCAAACCAGGATTTTCATTATCGAAACTGTAACTGTGGAAGAGCCCCGTCTCTGGAGTTTACAGTGGTCCTGTCACGACTCTGAGGTACTGCTCACTAACCTAATACTACTGAGGTACTCCTCCTATCGAGTACCGTGGGCCAGCCACCCAAACACAGTAGTGCTTCCCGCCAGGGTATGCGACCCAAACACAGTAGTGAACACCACCTAATAGCCTGCAGAGGTACTCTCTGGACGAGTACCGCGGGTCTGCACTATCACACTGGTAGTGCTCTGTCCGCCATGGGTCTCCACCCAAAAAAATTAGTGCTCTGTCCACTAGGCTAGTCGACTCACTCCAAGTCGAGTCGGTCAAGCAGTCGTCAGGTCTCATCCGGCTACACGGTCTCCGTGCTCCGAACGCTAGTCTCCGGGAAGGTCCGCTCCACGAGCTACAGTTCGATACTCCAAGTATCTCAAAGTCCCATGAAGAAGTATCTCAAAGGACCGCCTCGTCATAGGGGTCTCAATGCAATAGACGGCACGTCAATTAGACGCCCGGTCTGAGAGTTATTAGCCTTTTCGTCCCAAGGGCCCGGTTGGTTTCGTGTGCGAACCAACCCGGCCGTATCTCAATTGTACCCCGAACTCTCATAGGGTATACTCATAGGTACCATTTCTCAACGTGATCACCAACGTTGCTGACGGTTCGTCAAACGGACGTTCGGTCTGAAAGTTATCAGTTTTTTCGTTCCAGGGGCCCGATTGGATTTCGGGTATAATCCAACCCAGACACTATCCAATAGAAACCAAAACATATGTTAAGTATTCCAAAAGTTCTGTCTCATCAAGAGGAATCCAACGAAGTCGACGGCACGTCAATCGGATGTCCGAAGCTCAAGATATAAGTGTTTCCGCTCTGAGGGCCCGGTTGGTTTCGTATCCGAACCAACCGGGCCAAACCCAAAGTTCTCCGAAACCATGAGTGTAATATACCGAAACGACCGTCTCGATCCAAGGATCGCATCGCAGCTGACGGTGCATCGATCAAAGGTCTTTGGCCCATGTTATGGGCATTAGAATGGAAATAATCCGAAATGGGGGGTCAGGGCGCGGCCCGACCCAGCCCGGCCGGCGTGGTCCGGCCCGACCGGCGCGGCCCGGCCGCATGGCCCGCCGCGGCTCATCCAGTGTGGCTGAACGGAAGCCGCGGAGTGGGGGGGTTGTGCGTCACCCTCGCCGCTGATTGAATCTGGTGGCGGTTTGCGTCGTCGTCGTTCCTCTGGGATCCCGCGCAGCCGCGAGATCCCCCGTGCCGCACCGCCGTGGAATGCTGCAGCGGTTAGTTTCCTCTGGCATCGCGCTAGGATGCCGCCGCCTCCTGGCGGCCGGACGGCTCCGGTCGCTGCCCCTGGTCGCCGGCGGTGCCGCGCCGGTGATCCGCGCCTCCAGGGTTTCCGCGAGCCACCAGAGTTGCTCCGGTGGTCTGTTTTCAAAACCGTATGTGCCGGCGTTCATCTCAGGTCCCAAACTTTACTGTGGAAGCTTCAAAATTATCTTGCGGCCCCGTTTGTCATCGCCCGTCAATCCGCGCTCAACATTCGATAATCAAACTGCGGCCTCTTCGTGGTTTTCTGGCACGGCGCAACGGCGTCGCGGCTTGTTCGACTTCAACGGCACGGCGCGACGGCGCCGTGCTTCTTCGCCCTTTCTCATAGTTTCCACGCGGTGAAAATGCACCACGCCGCCTTTCACGTGCCGCAACAAATTCAAACAAACAATGGGGGAGGAGGGTCGGCCATGTTCGTGCGGTCCAACCTCCTCCTGTTATTATGATAACATGTGGCCCAATTGAAACTAAGAAAGGCGACATATGAGATCACGATCAACAATAAAATAAACCCCTACCTCATGATATGATCCCTCTATGGATCTTCGGAGAGGTAGCGTCGTTCGTTGACGTTGGAAGGTGACATCGTCATTTTCAATTTTCCCACGGCGGTGTCTCCTCCTTTGATGGAGACCGGGAAGCGTTCTTCGTTGAAGGTCTTGGAAGGCCCGACATCGCCCAAGTGTACTCAAAGATGTGACGTATCCCCTCTTGTCGCAGAGAAGGAAGAAAAGGGTATGTCGCTGCTCTTTGGTGTCGGTGTTCTTCGTCGGAGAGTTACGTTCTTCGTGTTTTTCAAGAAGGAAGAAGTTCTTCAAAGCTTAGATCTTTCTCTTCAAATCCTCCTCACACAACAACCAACTCTCTCAAATAAAATAAGACTTATCTTATTTTATTACATCAAGACAAGAATTTTAAATTTTAAAAATCAATCACATAACTCACTTAATTAATTAAGTGAGTTGGCATGATTAAAGAAGAGAGAGGGGGAGGTGAGTGGTCTCACATTAAAGGTGGGTTAAACATGTTAAGAAGAGTTACCAATTAATGAAAGGAGAGGTTTAAGGGAGTTTAGGGAAGATGAAAGGGGTGGGGTTCGTGTGGGCCCCACCTCACATTTAATCCTCTCATGGGAAGTTGGGTGGTTACCCCAACTTCTACTCAATGGATAAACCACTTAAAAGAAATAAAAATTATAACTCAATTTTTATTTTATCTTACACAGATTTTTAACAACTCCTCCCGTGAAAACGCAACTCTGAAAAAGATCTTCTTAATCAATTACCAGCGCTGCAAATCCATCGGTGCCATCAGAATTCAATTCTGAGCACCGATTCAAAAGTTAGAAAAACCCGCTCTTTCGTTCACTGAACGTACCCGAGCTAAAATTTGAAAATTGATTCCGGGCACACCGGGCCTCGGAATCAGGCTCCGTCAGAAACTACGTTCTTGTAAAATTACAAAGAAATTAAGAAAAAATTTCCCTTGAATTTTATGGGTCTTTACATTACTCCCACCTCAGGGATTTACGTCCTTGTAAAGCTTTAACACAAACAAAGAATACAAAAGCGGTATTGAGCACGCATCTAAGCCTTCCGCTCCCATGTGCTTACCCGGAGGTTCCTGTACTGCTAGTGAAAGCGCACCCGAGGAATCGACCATCCTCGTAGGATCTGCTCCTGTCGATCCTCGATCCCCACAGGAATATCTGTGTACGTCGCCCTGTCATCGATGTCCAACTCCCTGAGGTCGATGATGTGTGAAGGATCATGCACGTATCTCCTCAGATGAGATACGTGGAAATCGTCATGCACCTGGTGCAACTGAGGTGGATGGGTCAAGCGGTAAACCACCTCGCCTACCCAGATAAGGACCTAGAAAGGTCCGCTGAACCTCGGAGACAACTTTCCACCTTGGACACATCTCCGAAAACCATGTCGAGGTGAGACTCGTATAAGGACATGATCGTCATCCTCGAACTCTAGAGGTCTCCAATTCCTATTAGAACTGAAACTCAAAATGACTGCTACCATGAGGGTAAGGTTGATCGACTCAAGAGTGATCGGTCGCACCCTCCTGTGCATGATTTTATCCTATGCTACCTGGGGTTTCCTTTTCGCCGACCAAGGAAAACCCATCCCGACGTCGTAGTTAAACCACAACATTTTTGCCTAATACCGTCAATTTGTGTATGAACTTTGATTACCCAGTCCATACTCAAACCAACGTCGTAAGGCCTCGACGTTGCCACCAAGATATTCCAACCGAAACTCTCACCTCGAGGGTCTGACCACACCGTCGGCATAAGTGTGATCATTGAGTCTTCTCCCAAGGTATCTTCAGACGTGAGGGTCAAGATTACGGCTTAACGGAAACTCTAGGTCTGGGACAAGATTTGTGAAAGCAAGGAATGATTCATATCGACGTCTGTTACTACAGTAGCTAGTAGTGGACACAGACTGTCCCTTGAATCATTTTTTTAGAGCCATTGGGTCACACTCCTTGACCGCATGCAGTCGCACTCTTCCTCCGCCCTCCAGCTCCCTGAGCCTGGCGGGAATAACTAAGGCGGGTGGCTGTATCATGTTGAAACGTACACCACCTCATGCTGCTCTCCTAGCTCTGCCTCCACGTCTACTGCTTCGCAGACTCATCTCTCCATAAAGCTTCCCTTTCTTGAAACATTTAACACGCCTGAGTCTCTAAGACTGGCACCAGTTTCCCGTTCCTTACTGCACTGTGCAGTCTTCATCCGCTCCTGGTTGATCTGCACCTTCTTTGCCTATGATCTGAAAGAGCTGCTAAAATTTCTCCTTTGCTGAAAAGAGAAACTTGATCTCATTCCCTGGATGAACCACGCCCATTTCCTAATACAGTCAATCCTGACATGAATGTTGCATTCATTCCATGGATGACGTCGTAAGGCCTCGACGTAACTACCAAGAGATCCAACCGTCACTCTCGCCTCCAAGGGTCGAGTCACGCTGTCGGAATCAGTGTGAGGCCATTGGGCCTCCTCCAGTAGAAATCTCGAAAGTGAGGGTCAAGTCAACAGTTTTAACCGGGACCTCTCAGTTTCAACCAAACAAAAGGACAGGAAAGCAAACATCACAAAGATAAGTGTCTTTTTATTATTGCAGCTCATAGTACAAAGACACAAATACAACAGCAACATGGAACTAGAAGTACAAGGGACTTATCCACTAGTTTCGCTCCTGTCCACCTACTCTCGAAGCTCTACTGCCTTGCCCACTGCTCGGCTGTTGATCAAGCACCCGTCGCTGCTTCTGCCTTCGTGGATCCTCCAACGCCTGCGGATCGACTGTGCGGGGGGTCGGACAGTCACGTGCCAGGTGACCCTTCCTGCCGCATTCATAACACTTCCTGCTCCTCAGACGCCCAGTCTTAGAGTTATTAGCCTTTTCATCTCAGGGGCCCGGTTGGTTTCGTGTGCGAACCAACCCGGTCGTATATCAACTGTACCCCGAACTCTCATAGGGTATACTCATAGGGACTGTTTCTCAACGTGATCACCAACGTCGATGACGGTTCGTCAAATGGACGTTCAGTCTGAAAGTTACCAGCTTTTCCGTTCCAGGGGCCCGGTTGGATTTTGGGTACAATCCAACACGACTACTATCCAACAGCAACCAAAACTCAGTCGAAGTATTCCAAAAGTTCCGTCTCATCAATAGAAATCCAACGAAGTCGACAACACGTCAATCGGACGTCCGGAGCTCAAGATATAAGCGTTTCCACTTCGAGGGCCCGGTTGGTTTCGTATCTGAACCAACCTGGCCGAACCCAAAGTTCTCCGAAACCTTGAGTGTAATATACCGAAACGAACGTCTCGATCCAAGGATTCGCGGTTTGATTATTGAAAGTTGAGCACGGATTGACAGGCGATGACAAATGGGCCTTCAAGGTAATTTTGAAGCTTATGCAGTAAAGTTCGGGACCCGAGATTAACGACGGCACAGACAGTTTTGAAAACGGACCACCGGAGCAACTCCGGTGGCCCGCCGAAACCCTGGAGGTGCGGGTTGCCGGCGTGGTGCCGCCGGCGACTAGGGGCGGCGGCCGGAGCCGTCCGGCCACCAGGAGGCGGCGGCGCCCTAGCGCGCCGCAGGAGGAAACTAACCGTCGCAGCTTGCCGTGGCGGTGCGGCACGGGGGATCCCGCGGCCGCGCGGGATCCCGGAGGAACTGCGGCGGCGCAAACCGCCGCTGGCTTCAATCACCGGCGAGGGGGCCGCGCAACCCCCCCCCCCCCGCTTTGCGGCTTCGGCTCGGCCATGCTGGCCGAGCCGCGGCTGGCCAGTCGGGTCGGACCGCGCCGGCCGGGCCGGGCCGTGCCCAGACCCCCCCATTTCGGATTGTTTCTGTTTGAATGCCCATAACATAGGCCAAGGACCTCCGATCGACGCACTGTTAGCTGCGATGCGATCCTTCGATCGAGATGGTCGTTTCGGTGTATTACACTCAAGCTTTCGGAAAACTTGAAACCAACCGGGCCCTCGGAGCGGAAACACTTATATCTTGAGCTCCGGATGTCTGATTGACGTGTCATCGACATCGTTGGATTCCTCTTGATGAGACGAAACTTTTGGCATACTTATCCTGAGTTTTGGTTGCTATTGGATAGTGGCCGGGTTGGATTGTACCTGAAATCCAACCGGGCTCCTGAAACGGAAAAGCTGATAACTTTCAGACCGAACATCTGTTTGACGAACCGTCAGCGGCGTTGGTGATCACGTTGAGAAATGGTCCATATGAGTATACCCTATGAGAGTTCGGGTTACAGTTGAGATATGGCCGGGTTGGTTCGCACACGAAACCAACCGGGCCCCTGGGACAAAAAGGCTAATAACTCTCAGACCGGGCGTCCGATTGACGCGTCGTCTGTTGCGTTGAGACCCCTATGACGAGGCGGTCCTTTGAGATACTTCTTAGTGGTAATTTTAGATACTTGGAGTATCGACCTGTAGCTCATGGAGAGGACCCTCCCAGAGACGAGCGTTCGGAGTACGAAGACCGTGTAGCCGGCTGAGACCTGACGACTGCTTGACCGACTCGACTTGGAGTGAGTCTACTAGCCCAGTGGACGGAGCACTACTTTGTTTGGGTGCAGACCCATGGCGGACGAAGCATTACCTTTGTGACAGTGCAGACCCACGGTACTTGTCCGGAGAGTACCTCTGCAGGCTATTAGGGGGTGTGTACTACTGTGTTTGGGTGGCATACCCCGGCGGGAAGCACTACTGTGTTTGGGTGGCTGGCCCGTGGTACTCGACAGGAGGAGTACCTTAGCTGTTTTAGGTTAGTGAGCAGTACCTCGGAGTCGTGACAGGACCACTATACACTCCAGAGACGGGGCTCTTCAGCAGTTACGGTTTCGATAATGAAAATCCTGTTTTGAGCTGAGTCTATGATCTTTGTGTATACCTCATGTTTGAGATGGGTCACTTGATAACTTAGGTATATGTATGGGAATATACCTGGGTAGTGGTTATCCGTTGATTTTATAATCTTTGAGTTTCCTCATGATTGAGATGGGTTACTTGATAACTTAGGTATATGTATGGGAATATACCTAAGTAGAGTTTATCTGTTGTGATATTCATTATGGTTATTCTTGTTGGATTTAGTGAGACCTTGAGGTTCTCGGGGTCCCTGCTGAGTATCATTATACTCACCCCTGCATGGGCTATGCCCGCACCTCGTTGTGTTGGTTGTAGACGACGGGCAGTGCTGACGAAGGCCGAGTGTTCGAAGACTGAACGATACCCGGAGGTGGACCTCACGACGAGTCAGTATCAGGAGGTGGACTCCACGGCGAGATGATACTCGGAGGAGGTTGATAGGCAAGAGCGTTGTGGAGGATATCTGTACCTACCCTTCAGGTAGGATCCGAGGAGGATGACCAAGGAGATGCTTCCTTTCTTCCAGCTGTTGTCTTTTCTGTTGTACTTTCGTTCAGTTGTAGTTGTACTTTCAGTTGGGTTTGTATTCTGGCCCATTTACTTTTCAGCACTTTCTTTTGTACTTAGTGTTTTGCTTCCGCTTATACTCTGTGGTGTTTAGTTTACTTTTATAAAGGAAATGCCTTCCCAGTTATCGGGATTTAGGCCTTTGGTGCTAGTCGCCAGCCCCTGGCCTATGGAAGGCGGGCTTGGGGTGGTCACGGCATGGGCCCTGAGGACGGGTCGTGACAAATTGGTATCAAAGGGAGGTTAAACATGTTAAGAAGTGTTACCAATTAATGAGAGGGGGGGTTTAAGGGAATTTAGGTAAGATGAAAGGGGTGGGGTTCGTGTGGGCCCCACCTCACCTTTAATTCTCTCATGGGAAGTTGGGTGGTTACCCCAACTTCCACTCAATGGATAAACCACTTAAAAGAAATAAAAATTGTAACTCAATTTTTATTTTATCTTCCACAAATTTTTAACAACTCCTCCCGTGAAAAAGCAACTCCGAAAAAGATCTTCTTAAGTAATTACTGGCGCTGCGAATCCATCGGTGCCCTCGGAATTCAATTCCGAGCACCGGTTCAAAAGTTATAAAAACTGGCTCGTTCGTTCACTAAACGTACCCAAGCTAAACTTCGAAAATTGATTCCGGGCACACTGGGCCTCAGAATCAGGCGCCGTCAGAAATTTCATTCTTTTAAAATTACAAAGAAATTAAGAAAAAAATTCCCTTGAATTTTATAGGTCTTTACATCTTGGACCTCTGCATCATCTGTCTACTACCCACAGATGACTCAGCTACTGATCTAAAATCCTGCGGCAAAGGCAGCAGCTCCTGTACACGCTCGGGGTGTAGAGGTACTGGCACAAACTCCATCCTGAAGAAGGTCTCGAAGTCTTCCCTTGTAAAGGTTATCTCATCACAAAACTGGAACAAGCGGCTCCACCACCTTCCTGTTGCTGCCTGAAGGCGGCTGGCAGCAAAGATCACCATGAAGTCTGCTGGCGTCCCCACTAGCCTGAAGACTCTCACCACAGCCTCTAGCCAATCCTCAGCCGCCTGCGGGTCCATCTCTCCCCGGAACCTAGGTGGCCTCTGGCGCTGGAACTCATGCAGCGCGGTCAAGTGGCGGGCATCGCCTACTGCTGGGGCTGATGGCATCGGTGGCCCAACGTATGGTAGTACCGTTGGTGCCTCCACTGGTGCCTCAACTGCAAGAGGGCCCTGTACCGAATCCTCGTCGCTCGGCATTCTATTAGTACGCACATCCCTCTGGGCTCTAGCTGCTCTTCTGTGGAAAGGCATCCTGAAAGAAACAACGTGACACGGTCAAATGTTTATACTTGGTGAGCTGACCTGGTTTGATCTGATTTTTAAAAACTTATGGAAACACACACGCAATCATTGTTTTCGTGCACAAAGTCGGAGATCAGTTTTCAGGGTCCTGGTGTATGGATACTTCTGCTGCCCGCACCAACACTGGACTCCCTGAACTGAATACCACACTCGGTACCCTTAACACTATTGCTTCACAGAAAGAAATTATCAGAGTTATAAGTTCTGCTGTAGAACCGACTCCTCTGATACCAATTCTGACAACCGGGTCCCGGTGACAGCACAACCACCCCGCCTTAACATGGTCGTCGGGTCCTAGCCCACCAGGTACCACCAGTTGCCCTGCAGACACGTGGGGCCCACCCCAGGGTCCACCCACATGCCTGAACGAGTCATCTGACTAATGATTGTCCCCACAGGCCAACACATGTCCTTTCTAGTGTGCTTTGTCCTCACTCACACACACCCTGGGAAACTTTCCAGAAGGTCACCCATCCTGATCACTACTCCAGGCCAAGCACACTTAATTTTGGGGTTCTAATCAGGTAAGATCTTAAAAAGGAAGGTGCACCTTGTTGACATGAGTCATATAATTTAGCCATTTAACCCTTTATCATTTGGGGATGTGAGTGGTCTCACATTAAAGAGGGGTTAAACATGTTAAGAAGAGTTTCCAATTAATGGGAGGAGAAGTTTAAGGGAGTATAGGGAAGATGAAAGAGGTGGGGTTCGTGTGGGCCCCACCTCACCTTTAATCCTCTCATGGGAAGTTGGGTGGTTACCCCAACTTCCACTCAATGGATAAGCCACTTAAAAGAAATAAAAATTGTAACTCAATTTTTATTTTATCTTCCACAAATTTTTAACAACTCCTCCCATGAAAACACAACTCCGAAAAAGATCGTCTTAAGAAATTACCAGCACTACAAATCCATTGGTGCCCTCAGAATTCGATTCCGAGCACCGGTTCAAAAGTTAGAAAAAATCGCTCGTTCGTTCACTGAACGTACCCGAGCTAAACTTAGGAAATTGATTCCGGGCACACCGGGCCTCGGAATCAGGCGACGTTAGAAACTGAATTCTTGTAAAATTACAAAGAAATTAAGAAAAAAAATTCCCTTGAATTTTACGGGTCTTTACAAGTATGACATATCATAATAATAAGAACATGTCATATAAGTGTGTGGGTAAATAATAATAATAGAAAATCATTTCATTAGTCATGGATAATTGGGAACTCCATTATAACATAGTATATATAGTCTTATAGTGTATTGGTTTCACTCTATATTCCATTTTCATTTATGGTGGATAGAATACCATAATGGGTAGGTTTCACTCCTAATTAATTTTCGTTGATTAGGGATAGGGTCCTTGAATAGATGTGGTTCACTCCCAATCCCTTTCATATTATCTTTTGGGATATTAATATTTACCCAATGAATTGGAGAATTAGATAATTTGAGTCCCACCCATCACATAATGAACCACACATGTGTTCCATAAAATCTTAGAAAACATTCATAATTTCATTATAGCTTAATTAACCCATGGGAAAGAGATGGGTTTCATGAAAATAACCTAAAAACCACATCACAAAATCCATCTAGAGAAAGAAAGGGGATGATATCATTAGATCATATTTATAGGGAAGTATAATATTACTTAAAGGATGCTGAAATAGATGGAAAATACTTTTCAATAATCATTAGAAATTTGGTTTGAGTAACCTGAGGAATCATACTCTTCATTTGGAAACATTTAATTTTTTTTTGCAAGAAATTGGAATATTATTATATTTGTAATGATTTGAAAACTTTTAATGTAATATTTGTAACAAATAACAAATATGGTGGTGGGGAATCCACTCATTTTTAAATATTAATATTTTTCTTTTCAAACTTTCGTAAAAAGTCAAATATAACCTGTATAAAAAAGAATTGTAAAGATTAATTTTTAATGATTTTCCAAAAAAATTAAAATATGGTTGAAGATAACATTAAAAATAATTTATTAACATAAAAAAACATTCTTGAAACATTTTAAAGAATATGGACATTGATGAAAAATATTCCTAACCTAAAAAATAAATAAAGTTAGTTTCCTTTAAAAAAGTTATTATCTTTTAAAGTACTAATGAGGGGAAAACTAAAAGAATACTTGAATCCCTAAGAAATAACCCTATGAAAGGAAAATATGATGGTTATTTTAGATATATATAGTATAAAAGTACCACAATATAAATTTAAACATCAATAATATTGATAAAAATTAAATTTCAACACACGACCATATATGTTTGGAAATGTTTGAATCAAAAACTCCTAAAAGAAGGATTCTTATATGGATTTTCAAATACACATAATTTTCATGAAAATATTTATAAAATACATTACTGGGTATTATATAAATCATATAAATTAATAAAGGTGGTGAATATAGAAGATATCTAAATGAAGGAGCATTCAAATGAGGAAACCTTTACCTCAAGTAATGTGTTGACTCATACATAATATAACCTCTTTTAGAATACATTTATATTTTTGATAAATCAATATCATAAATATATTCATACTTATATTAACAAATATTATTCATTCATAATTTCTAATTGGTCATTTATTATAATTTTTCCATTAAAATCAATATCTTAGGAGTTAACTCTTTCATTTTTTCATGCAAGTTAGAATTTAGAGATTTTGTTCCTTTCACCTTGGTCAAAGTTGCATCATCTTAAGAATATTAATAATTCCATAAATATCATATTTATTCCATATATACTCTTTTAAAAATTATATGTTGGTGATTATGATAAATTAATTACATAAATTTGCAGAGGCAATAGTCATCATATACACATGAGTGATGCTTTCATTTTTCAATAGATCAAAAGAAATGAAGGTAAATAAAAATATGTCATTATATATTAATAATTATATAAAAAATACACTTTAAATTAATTCAATACATCAAAATAACCATCCTTATAAGGCGGTGCTGAAAAATGAAACACGCCACTTTATAGAGATGGAAGTCTGTATGTAGGCATTATCAATAGTTACATTTTAAATTATATATAAGGGATATAGAAAATAGTTGTAACATTAACATAAAAATATTTTAGTATGTTAAATATATATTTTTATTTTATTATTATGGTAATATAATTTTCTAAATTGGTGGAAGAAGTTACATACTTGAAAAATATCGATAAATACAATTAATAATTAATTGTGTATCATACTATTTTTATACACCTTAAGACTTCTTATGATGGACTTTTGGTGAGACTACGAACGTGAGTAAATTATTAGGAAATTTTATAACATACTTTTTAAGAAAATTTTGGAGTTATATTTCCCAAATTTTATGATTTAGTGGGAATAAGAGGTTCCCTTTAATAGTGAAGGGAGATTAACCCTTGTAAGTATTAAGACAATTGAAATATAATAAAGACTCTCTTAATGAATGTGGATACAAAAAATACTATTTTCTAATATAAGGTGGGGGAAGTAAAAATAAACTCAAAAAAATGAAATTAATGATAATTTTTAGTGATATCTTGAATCCTTATGCCCTTATTTAAACCCTTTTAACATATTTTTACCTTTACCACAATGAAAACCTTTTTATCAAGAAAATGTATTTTTATGAAAACAATGAAATTATACATATAAAAAAATTAAAATTATTATTCCAAATATGATATTAATTATTTATCATTCAATTTTATAAATCAAGGAAAAATTAATTCAAATATCAGTGCACAAAATGCACAAAAACCATTTTTAGAAGAAATGTATTTCTAATCATAAAAAAGGATTTAATTCTCATTCCATTCCAAATAAAAACCATTAAATGGGTGAATTTTTGTATCAAATATATTATATAATAATTTAATTAAATTTATTGATAAATAGTGATAAATTAAATTTATTAACATAAAAAACCTTACATGCATAAAAATATTTTTCTAAAAAATAACTCGTTTTTTACATTCAAATGATTTTATCTTCATTTATAAATACTTTATAATAAATGTGTGAATGATCACTTATTTTTATACATTTTTATAAAATACAACACCATATAATTAATACTCAATATAAAATAAATTATCTTTTAAAAAACATATATAATAAAAACAATGTTTGTTGGAAAAACATTTTTGTTTCGCAAATAATTACTTGAATAAATTACTTATCATTTCTAAAATATTTTAAGGAAGTAATTAAATGATTTTATTACATATATTTTATAAATAAAATCTAAATACCAATTAATTTATTTTATTGATAATGGATTATTCACTTATTTTCGGCGTTGTGTGCATCAAAAGTTATCAAATAAATCAAATTTATTAACAAAAAATATATTCTAAGATATTGGGGTGTTATATTCTACCACCCTATACCTATAATTTTATTTAATCAAGGAAAAAAATTATTATACCTTTACCTCATTACTGTAACACCCTAAGATTTTGGGAATTATTTTTTTTCGAATTAATTTAATATTTTTTGAGATTTTTTGTTTCACTAAATACTGAAAATAGTTTTATTATATCAAAGAACTATGCCTGGCTTGTGTTATAAAAAACACCAAGTTATTTTGAACTAAATAAAAAACATTTTATCATTATCTACACATAACACCAAGGTTAGTGTACATAACATGCAAGATTGACTTTCCTCAATGGCTTGAGTAACACGCCAAACCGAGTGTTACAAAACTATAATATGTTAGTAAAAATATTATTATTTAATATAATAAGATATAACCAAGAAATTAAGTTGATGATTATGAATAGAAAAACTAACATATAAAAATACATGATTTAATTCATTATTTACAAATGAATTAGAAATGAATATAAGAATAAATTTAATATAAAGGGAATGCTTTTATTGAAATTTTTTTATGCTCAAAAAGATATTTTGAACTAATAAATTAAATTACTTAAAATCAGTGAGTGATATTAATGTAATAGTTATATTATACATCAAATAAAATATTTTTTATATTTATCTAATAGATTTTATAAACTTGAGATGGGAACAAACCCAATTTCACACATACAAACCTATAATTTTATTAGGGCACATTTACTGCCTTTTAATGGAGAACACATTTTATATCCAATTTTTAGAAGTTTTATATGTTTTATATATAAAAATAAACTCCATATTTTTAATCAAAACATAAATTTAGGTTATGATATATATTTTTTTATTTTTTTGTAAGCTTTCATTTTTTCAAAAATCAGTTAAAAATATTGAATTTTAATTAAAAACTTCTTTTTAATCCAAGTTTTTTATATGGTTAAATTATATTTTTTATTGTTTTTTAATTTTTATTAGAATATATATTTATCACATAATACAATTTATGTAATTTTAATCAATTTAATAGCGAAATTGAATACAAAAATATAGAAAACCTTTGAATGTTTTTACTTTAAAAACTCGCATTATCGTCCCATATATGAGATTAAATTTAAATTAATTTATAAAAATTATGTTATTTGAATTTGTAAAAACAGATTCCATATTTCTAATCAGAATAATTTTTTATTTTTAATTAGTTCAACTTAGTTTTTGATGAATAATATTAGTGAAAGTAATTAAAATTAATTAGCACAATTAAGGAATAATTAAGATTAACAAGGGAATAAAGATTATACTTAAGGACCAAAATGACGTAGAATGTTGTGAAAAAACATTGTATGGATATAATTTGGAGATTAAACTTACATTATTGAGTTTCTTAGGTATTTAATGACTTTTTTTAGGTAAAACTGTTGGTACACCTAACTTTGTTTTTAAAAATGCCAAGTGTGTCCTTTCCCTTCCTTATAAAAGGCCACCTCATCTCCCACATCCTCACACCTCTCAACCCACTTTGGTTCAGCCAATATATACTCAATAAATTTCACAAAAACCATTAATTTCTCATTTAATACTCCCTTTGTGAAAAAATACTTCCAAGGAACCCCTTTGGTGCAAAGAAACATGAGATACCCGATTAAAAGGTAACACCCTCCCTCAAGCTCCGTTCTTTAATTTTCATTATCTACTACCTAAAATATTATTATTAAATTACTCTATTACATAAATAGTATCCTAAATATAATATTATTTTTTCATGCAAAGTTTTATACCTACACTTACACACACTTCTATTTAATGGGTAACGAACATACTGTTTATGTTTACACCAAACTACAGCCACACAAAACAATGATTGTTAATTTTTCTTATACCACCTCTCATGGTGAATATTATAATTGAAAATATATTTATATATGATATATATTTTTTATAATTTCTTTATTCTTTTATAATTTTTATTTAGAACATACCCTTATGCTTTCGATCTTCTGTAAATACGATAATTTTGTTTGGGGAAGTGTGGACAACCTCCCACTCAAAGCGATGTGATATGTTCACACACTACATGAAATGTATTAAGGATATTTTTAATGAAACCATATGATATATATGAAATAAAAATACTACTTGAATTATATTATATACGTATATAAATATACAAATATTTCATTTACTTTCTTTCTCTCAATACGTCAACAATATAGAAGCAGCGTTCATGCGTATGTACGATCTACCATCTCCATGAATAGTGTATTCAATTTCATAATTAGTTATTATATATATTTTTATAATAAACATATACCAAATATAAATTTTATCTATATCATGGTTTAAATTCTGTAAATCATGATATAAGTATAAGGACCAAATATTTAACAAATTAAGTCACAAGAAAAAAACAAATAAAATATTACCCTAAGTGTAATCGTAGCATGAAATTATTATCAAGAGGGTAATATAAAGTCATAATAAAACAATATATTTTATTTGATATAATAGTATGTTATTTTTAAAATATTTATAATAAACTTTAATTTATTATATATGAGGTTTGAATGAGTACAACGAAAGTTAAGTCACGTGGTAAGATAATTTCATGTCACTTTTTATTTGTGTAAGATAACTGCATTAATCACCCAACAATCCTTCTATGTGTTGTGTATACTAACCATGAATTTATTATATGATTATTATATTTAAAGTTATGGGTATTTAAATATATATTTAATTTTATTTAATTCTGGGTGTTTATGTTTCAAAAGTTACCAACTAGGTAAAGTAATTTTGTCTGAATTTTCCTTCATTGAGACACATGCCATGTTATGAACCTATATTTTTTACATGAGGTGTATATACATCCTCTAAAATTTTACTTCATGAATATCATTATTTTAATGATATTTTAAAATTCAAGTAATTTCATTTTATTAAATCAGGTCTATGGTTTAAATCACCATGTGGTAAGAGTTTATTAAAACAATCTCATCACATTCCGAGATTGTTTATGGTTATAGTTAAATTGATGAAATATTCTGATCCATATCTCAATAAAAAACATGAGTTTTACTATGATTTTTTTATTTATGATATATTTATTTATTGGTACAATTTTTCCACTCTTTGGTTGATAAGGTGGTCAAGAAAGTTTTTTTAAGAAATCCCAACTTTACCACTCCCATTGGCCAAAAATTAATGTCCCTTGAAAACCATGTTATATAAAAAGGTATTGAAAAAATGTTTTATGTTTAAAATTTTGAAAAAATTGTAAATATTTCTATATATGTTTTCATATTATTTTCAATGAAATGGTTTTAAAATTTTTTACTAGATTTATTTATAACTTTTCAAATTGTTTTCAAAGAAAATGGTTTTCTAAAATGTTTTGAAGATTATTTTATAAATGTTCAAGGAAAAATAATTTCAAAATGGTATCAAGAATCTATTATTTGTTTTTATGGAAAACCTTTTTGAAAAAAATTTCAATATTCTTCTATAACTCTTAAATAAAAAAGGTTTTAAAAACAATTTCATGAATTATCTATATGTTTTCATGGTATTTTCTAAGAAAATGGTTTTAAAAAATTTTTATGTTTTAAAAATAATTTTTCAAAGAGTAAATGATATTTTTTTAATTTTTTTGAAATATAATTCAAAATTATTTTCAATATAAGATGACATCTATTGATGTTACTAATGACCCTTTTAGGAAATGATCCAAAGGTTCCATTTACATTATTTAAATTAATGGTATATGTTTTTGAAGTTATAAGGTTTGTGAAAATCATTAATCATTCATGGGTTATGTATTTATAAAAACCGTTCCTCTTCCCTAGGTTTTATTCTTGTGAAATATACTTCTTTTCAAGGGTTAGGCTTTAAGGAAATGATTAAGAAACCTATATTTTCCCACTAGATAAGATATTATTACATGTTTATGATACCTAATTATTTTTATGAGATTTTGATTTGATGTTTATCAAACACATATATTTTTAGGGGTATGATATGATGAAAGTTTTATTATCTTGTGGCACATGTATGAATGATTTTTTTATGAGATGGTTGGTACCTATATCTCTCTCCAATGCTTTGGGTAAAGATTTATATCTCAGGAGATAATGATGAGAATCACATCGAAGGGATTGATCCACTAATGGAAGATGGGGAAACTCGATCCCTTACAAGGAAACGAATATGATTGGGGATGATGGTATGTCACACCCAGTAGGTGTAGTCAACAAGAATATAGAAGATGGGGTAGCCCGATCAACTATGGGAAGATGGGGAAACCTGGTCTCTTACAATGAAATGACTTCAACTGAGGATATTGGTGGGTCCTGCCTAGTAGGTTTTGTCACAATGAACATGAAATATGGGGAAACCTGATCCACTATGGGAAGATAGGGAAACCTGATCCATTATAAGGAAAGGACTGTGACTGTAGATGGTGGTTTGTCCTGGCTAGTACGTGTAGTTCCCATGAAGTGCCCTGAAATGTTCTAGAAAGTCATATTGACTTACAGGGAATGATATCACTTATATATTCATGCCACAATTCCATGTCTTATTCCTATGTTATGATGGCATGACATATGTTCTTTATTTCTATGTGATTCATCTCTTATAAACTTCTAAGATCTATTAATTTATTCATGTTTATAATTTTTGATATGTAGGGTGTGACAATATAATTTTATGATCACATTATCATACCCCTATTCTAATGTTTAAGATTACATTCCTCTATTGATTACCCTTAATGATCATCTGATCTCACCCCTTTTTATGTTTCATTCTATAGGTTATGAAGATATGTATTAAGTATGGTGTGTCAAAGAAGGGTGGTAGTGATGAAAAACATAGTGGGTGATAATGTTTTTCATTAATGTAGAAGTGTTTGTGTTTCCATGTTTCCAAAGGAACTAGAACAATTAATGTATTTGGGAATATTTTTATATAATGTTTAAAGTATTTAGAAAAATTTACGTAATGTTTATGTATGTCAAGACTGAGTCGTTATAGTTGGTATTATAGTGTTGGGTTAGTCAACCATTATAAATTACGTTGAGAAAACATTAGTGGGAAGTCAAATGTGACTTTGCTTTCTTGATTTAGTCATTAGAGGGAACCAGAAGGAACTACATTAAAATTGAATGTTATAGAAAATTTTATAATGCGAATTCAAATGGGATGATCCTTAGAGAGAAAAATATTGAAATTATATTGAATCACCTATCACAATATATGATTAAAAATATTATCTTGGGTAATTTTCCTAACACATCAAATAAGATGAAATAATTTTATAAATATTCACATAGTAAGTTACATAGAGGAAAAAATATTAGGCTTTCTACATGTCAAGAATAAGGGAAGAAGAGCCTTGAGGAATACCTCAAATAGAGGGGAAGATGTTATCCGGTTGGGAAAAAGGGTCATAGAGTGATGAATAGTCATGGATTTTCAATGTATTATCTATGGAGAACATGATAATTACCTAAATCAATGCCATAAACCAATAATTTACTTTTAAACTAAGGAAGGACCTATTCCATACTAATCATTAAAGTGTAAGTATTGAGGTATTTATGTATTTGGATTCCAAAATTATGAATGGTGAATTATATAATGATTGTTCGGTTTATATTTTTTTATAAGGATTTACAATAATATGTTGAGTGGTTTTGACGGAGTAGAAATGTGATTTAATAAAAAGGTGATATTTTGAAATAAGGAAAGGTAACCCTTAATGTGATAAAGATGTTGAGAAAATTGTGTTAAATATGGATAAAGAGATGACTGATTTGGATAATGTAAATTGTATATAATTTATTACCCTAGATCTTATTATCAATTCATTGAAAATGTGATCTATGTCATCATGAATGAATTTTATAACTTCTTGGATTAAAAGAATATATCCAGTAACTTTTGAAATAAGGAAGCATGCCTGTTTTATAAAAGGATTTCTGATAATTCAAGTTATTACTATGTTTCAGGAGGACTTATGATGAGGTAATTAACATGTATGGAATGTGACCACCAGAATATACTTTATAATTTATGCAGGATAAATGTTAAGCTAATTTAATGACCTTATTTTTAATGTTTTGAATTTTCATATTTTAGAAGGGTTACAAGGTCAACCATTTATGGGGTGTTTAAGTTAAACTTCTGATAAAGTTTGTGAGATTATAGTATTATGTCACCACCTAAGGATTTATACATAATGGATAACCAGCTAAAACAATTTATTGTTGATGGTAACTAAAGAGATATGGGAAGACTTATCATTGATCTCACGATCGGTTAGTGCTTCAAAAATGAAAAATTCACCTTCATTTTTTTGGAGAAAGAGGTGAAATGGAAATTGGTCAAGACATGATCAAAGTGAGATATTTTACTTATGAAAGGGAATGAAATCAATTAAGTATAACTTCTAATGAAATTTTTTCAACCTTCAGGAAAAGATCTTGAAATTGAAAGGGTTATCCAAGTACCTTCTTTTCTGATGAATCAAAAGGTCCGTTAGATAATCATAGATTTATGGATTTGTAATTATTAAGTTTCTACTGACTAAGTTCTATGTTACTATCCTCTATAACTTGATATTTAGATTTCTCTTCCATGTCCATATTTTCACTTTCTAACTATGTTCTTCTATGTTGAAACCCAACTATGTGTTTCTCTGGGAAACTGTTATGGTTCCAAATTTATTTTTTAAAGAAATATTTAGTATTCATTTTTATGGTGTGAGTTTTTATTAAACAAACTTAAAATTATAAAATCTATGATAACCCAGATGAATTTATAGGGTTAAATTCAATTTAGGGGGGGTAGAATGTAACACCCCAAGGTTTTTGGAATTATTTTCTCAAATTAATTTAATCTTTTTGAGATTTTTCATTTCATGAAACAATGAATATATATTATTCTATATTAAATAACTATGACTATATTTCATTATACACAACACCAAGTCATCATGCACTACACTCAATATATTGTCTAAAATTATCTACAAGGAACACTAAGTTTAGCAAACATTACATAGATTCACTTTCCTTGATGTCTTGCGTAAGACGCAAGACCGAGTGTTACCAAACTATAATGTATAATTAAAAATATTTTTATTTAATATAATATGATATAATATAAAAATTATGTTTATGGTTATTAATATTAATAACTTTATGAAAATACATGTTTTAATTTATTAGTTATAAAAGAAATAGAAATGAATATAAAAACTAATTGATTATAATGGGAATGTTTGTATAAAAAATTATTTTTATGCTCACAAAGACATTTTAACCTAGTAAATTAAATTAATTAAAATTAGAGAGTGATATGAATTTAATATATATATTATATATCCCATAAATTTTTTATATTTATCCAATAGATTTGATAAACATAGCATAAGAACTAACCCAATTCCACACATAAAATCATATAATTTTATTAAGGAACTTTTGCTGTCTTTTAATGGAAAAATCATTTGAAATACAATTTTTGGAACTTTAATATATTTAAACGTCAAAATAAATCTCATATTTGAAATAAAAACAAAAAAAATTATGAAAGGATAGATTTTTGGTATTTTTTGTAAGGTTTCATTTTATAAGGAATAGTTAAAAATATTGAATTTTAATTAAAAATTGAATTTTAATATAATTTATTTATAAGGTTAAATTTTCTTTTTAATTGGTTATAAATTTTAATAAGAATAAATTATTATCAAATAATCCAATTTATCCTACTGGAATCAATTTCACCGTGAAATTGAATATAAAAACATACCTAACTTTTGAATGTTTTTACATTAAAAACCCTCAATGTCGTCCAATCTGTGGGATTAAATTTAAATTAATTTCTGCCACTTATATGATTGGAATTTGAAAAAATGGATTCAATATTTTGAATTTAAATAATTTATATTGTCTAATATGTTCAAATTATTTTTTGACAAAAAAAATAAGTGAAAGTTGTTAGAATTAATTACAACGATTAAGGAATATTAAGCTTAACAAGGGAATAAAGCACAAACTTAAGGGATCAAATTAACTGGAAACTTATCCAACACAATTTTTATAGCCATTATTATGATATTAAACTTTAATTATTGATTTTGGTAGGTTTTTTATGATTTTTTAGGTAAAAACGTGGGTACACCTAACTTGTCTTCAAAAATTCCAAGGGTGTCATTTCCCTTCCTTATAAAAGGCCACCACCTCTCCCACATCCTCACACCTTGAAAACCAATTAGGTTTTGCCAAGATCTTCCAAATAATCTTCTAAACAACCATACATTACTACTTAAAGTCTCATTTCTTTCATAAATACTTCCAAGGAATCCCTTTCGTGCAAACCAAATGGAGTTACCCGATTAAGAGGCAATACCCTCCCTCAAGATCTTTTATTTTATTTTCATTATACACTCCATAAAATCTTCTTATTCCATGATTTTATAAAAAAAATATAATCCTAAATATACTGAAATTTTTTTATTCTAAGGGTTATGCCTACACTTACATACACTTCCAACTAATGTGTAACAAAAATATTGTTTACGTGTATGGAGAACTACCGCCTCACGAAATGATGATTGTTTATTTTTCCTTTACCACCTCTCAGGGTGGAAAATTTGTTGTAAAATATATTTATATATGATATAAACGATATTTATAATTTATTTATTCTTCTGTAATTTTTATTTAGAATATACTCTTTTGCTTTCCATATTGTGTAAATACGATAATTCCATTTGGGGAAGTGTGGACTACCGCCCCTTAGAGCGATGTGATTCATTCACACACTACATGGAATGAATTAAGGATATGTTTTGAGAAAACATATTATATATATACATATATATGAAACAATTTTACTATTGTAATCATACTATATACATTTTTACATATACATATATTCCATTTACTTTCATTATTTCAATACGTCAATAAAACAAAAGCAACGTTCATGCGTACGTATGACCTACCATCTCCAAGAATAGTGTATTACATTTCATACTTATATACTCTATATATAATTATAATAAACATATAATGAATATAAATGATATTTATATTATGGGTTTTATTCTATAAGTAATGATATAATTATAAGGACCAATGATATAACAAATTAAGACACAAGCGAAAAACAAAGCGAATATTACCCAAGTTTAACCTCAACATGAAATTTTAACAAGAGGATAGTAAAAAGTCATAATAAAACCATATATGGTATTAGATATAAGAATATTTTTCTTTATAAGATTTATAATAAATTGAAATTAATTATACATGAGGTTTGATTGAGTACAACGAGAGTCAAGGCACAAGGTAAGCGAATTTCATCTCAATTTTTATTTCAATGAGATACATGATTTAATTACCAACAAATAATTTTGTGTGGTGTGTATATTTACCATGAATGTATTATATTATTATTATGAATAAATGTATGGGTATTTACATAACCATTCTATTCTATTTCTTTCAGGGGTTTATGCTTCAAAAGTCACTAAATTGGTAATGTAATTTTGTCTCAATTTTCTTTCTTTGAGGCACATGAAATATTATTCACAAATATTTTTTCATGAGGTATATATAATGCCTTTGAAATTTTATATCATGAATCTACTTCTTTTCATGATATTTGAAGATTCATTTTGTTGGGAAAAATCCTTCAAGGTATCATTGCAGTATTTTTGGGTTGATTGTGTTTGTTGACAAAGAAAGTTTCCATGGTGAATTGTTGAGTTCCAGATATTTTGTTGACAATACATGTTGAAAAAGAACCAAGAAAAAGGAACGGATGATCTGGAGGCAGTATAAAAGAGCAGTACAAGGTGGTTCCGTTATCCAGTATTTGCCAAATTTTTGGGGTCCAAAATTTGGAGTTTGGTGAGCATCGCGAAAATAGGATTTCCATGAAGATATTATTTTAATATGGCAAAGGCATGAATTTATTGAAGATGTGATTCATGGATTGGATTTCACAAAGTCCATAAAAATGATGGTGGTGATTCTTCGCAATTAAGTCAAGCTTCGCGAATAGAACAGTTAAATCACCTCACGGCGGTGAAGGGATTTGTGAGGGATATTCATGGAGAAGGCATGAAGGGATTTATGGTGATCCTCCGTGATTACATCAAGCTCTGTGATCTAAAAATTTCCGTGGTGCTTTGCGATTTTGAGAGAATTTTGGAAGAAACTTCAGAGCTTTGCGATTTGAGATGATATGGCGTTGACTTCGCGCGGAATGTTTGAGGGTCGGTGGAATCGACTATAAATAGGCCTCGACCCCTTCAAGAGAAATAGAGAGAGAATTTGTAGAGAAAATATTTGTCTCTTGGTTCGTGAAGGTTGTTCGTGAAGGCAGTGTGCTTCACAAAAGAAGAGCGCCGCAACCGCTAATCTAGCTCCGCGAAAGTTGCGAGCTCCACGTTGGCTCAGTGAGCTTCGCGAGGGAAGTAACTCTTCGATGACTTGAGCTTCGTGGTAGGGCTTTGTGAGAGTTCCTTGTGAAAAGGCAGGAGCTTCGTGAAATCTTGTTTGAGCTTCGCGAAATTTGGAGCCTCGCGAAGTAGGGTGCTTTGTGAAGGTTTACCCAAAGGAATTGCCTTGTGTTCAGAGGCAAAGTGGTATTCATCTGTGGATGAAAGTTAGACATCAATAGATCATATATCAACAGTTGAGGATTTATACATTCATGCAAATGAAGAGACCTACAGGTTTATAAACCGTGAGTGGATCTTCGGAAGAATCAGTGAGCTCACTTCAGTTGAGAGAGCAGTGATTTCTCAAATTTTGAGTGGTTGTAAACCAGGAGGGATAGTTAGTCCACTTAAAACTTGTAAACAGCAGTGTTCTTATAGTGGAATTGGTACATCGGCATACTGCTGATGTATACTCCTTGGACGTAGCCCAATGAGGGTGAACCAAGTAAAAATCACTATGTCATATGCATGCTTTAAGGTTTATTCATACTCTAAATCGGGGATGAGTGAGAAGAGGGTTTTTCCTAACAGCAAAATAAGATCAAAAGGGGGTTGTTGTTTTAATCTATCAAACCCTGATTCACCCCCCTCCCAGGGTATCTAGCCTAGTGGAACTAACACATTTAATTTCATTTTCATAACTAGGGTGTATGGTTCAAAGTTACCATGTAGTATGAGTTTATTGAAACAATATAATTACATGTAGATATTGTTTATGATTATGGTTTCTTTGATGAACTATTATGATTCATCTATTAAGAATACAAATTAATTTTATTCTACTAGGTTTATTCAAGATATATTATTTTTATTGGTACCATTTTTCACTCTTTGGAACATAAGGTAGTTAAGAAAGTTTTTTTAAGAAAGTTCGAATTTACCTCTTTCTTCAGTCAGAAATATGTGTTCCATCAAATAAATGTTATCTAATAAGCTTTTTAAAAATGTTTTATGTTTAAATGGTTTTAAAAAAAATCCAGATTTTTATATGATTTCACAGTATTTTCAACGAAATGGTTTTCAATTTTTTTTTCAATATTTCTTTATTAGTTTTAAAAGTGTTTTCAAAGAAATGGTTTTAAAATGTTTTGAATCTTATTTTATAAGTTTTCAAGGAAAAAAAATTTCCAATTCATTTCAAGCTTATTTTATATATTTTCATGGACATTTTTTATCAAAATATTTTCAATATTTTTATAAGACTTCAAGGAAAAACGTTTTAAAAATTATTTCATACTTTCTCTCTATGTTGTAATGGTATTATCTAAGAAAATGATTTTCACATGTTTTTATGTTTTAAAAAAAATTCAAAAAAGAAATTCTATTTTCTTTCATAAATTTTTTTGAAAGATATGTAAAAATTATTTTCTATATAAGATGAAATTTCTTGATGTTACTCATGCCCCTTATGGGAAATTATCCAAAGGTTCCATTCATATTCATTCAATAAATGGTATATGTTATAAAGGAATAATTTTTATGAAAACCTTTACTCTTTCACGGGTTATATGTTTATGAAAACCATTCCTCTTCCATGGGTTTTATGTTTGTAAATTACACATCTTTTCATGGGGTAGGATTTGATGAAATTACTATGAAACCATATTTATTCCACGTATTATGATTTGATTACATGTTTATGACACCCATTTTGTTTCCTGGTATTAAAATAGTATGTTTATACAACCCATTTATTTTTATAGGTAACGATATGATGAAAGTTTTTCTATCTTCTAGAACATATATGAATCATTTTATTATAAGATGGGTTGGAACTATTTCTCCTTCCAATTAATTAGCTAATTATATATGTATCATGCGACAATGATGGGAATCAAGTCGATGAGATTGATCTGCTATGGGAAGATAGGGAAACCCGATAACTTATAAGGAAATGATAGTTATTGGGGATGGTGGTGTGTCCTACCCAGTAGGTGTAGTCACCAAGAAGATGGATGATGGTGAAACTTGATCCGCTATAGGAAGATGGGGAAACCCAATCCATTACATGGATATGAATGTGACTGTGGATGGTGGTGTGTCTTTATCAGTAGGTGCAGTCACAAAAAATATGGAATATGGAGAAACCTGATCAATTATGGTAAGATGGGGAAACTCGATCCATTATAAAGAAATATCTACAACTAAGGTTGGTCGTCTGTCCCGCCTAGTAGGTGCAATTCCCATGAAGTTCCTTGATAAGTTCTATTAATGATTCTTTATATATAGGTAATGGTATCACATGTTTATGCATGCCCCAATTCTATGTCTCATTCCTAAGTTATGATTTCATGGATTATGTTCTTTATTTCTTTGTGATTCACGTCTTATGAAATTCCACCCTATATGCCAATATTCAAGTTTATGATCTTTGATATGCAGGGTACGACCTACTAATGTTATTATCATGTTATCATACTTCTATTCTAATGTTTATTCTTATATGTGTCCCTTATTTACCCTTACTGAGCATATCCTAGGTTATGAAGGCATGTATTATTTATGACATGTCTAAGAAGGGTTCTAGTCATGAAGATCCTAGTGGAAGATAATGTAGCTCACTAATGTACCAATGTTTATGGTTCCATGTTTCCAAAGGCACTAGAACAATTACGGTCTTTGGGAATTTTTTTATATAGTGTTTAAAGTATTTATAAAAAGTTACGAAATGTTAATTTATGGTATGACTGGGTCATTATAATTACCTCCTTGGAATCATATATAACTTCCTTGAATCCATGATTCCTCTAGAGAACTTAACATGATGAGCGGTCTTATTTTGTATCATTGTATCTCTATGATAAAATATTTTTAAAAGTTGTTCCTTATAAAGAAGGGTCATTATATAGTAGTAAAACCTATAAGTTAAGTACATGTGAAAGATAAGGTATATACTTCCTCAAAAGATATACATGGAACAAATAATGAACTTAGGATAGGTCAAGTGGTAACACAAATTGATATGATAATTTCCTAATATGATCAAGAATCTCATAGGGACTGAAATATCTAGGGTTGAATTTCCCCTTATTTCCAAATATCAAAAACTTATTCCATGGATATATCTATAATAATACCTTATTTCCTATTTCACAATCTAGATCTTATCAAAGGATATCATTATAACTATTATATTGACACTGAGATGTCCTGATATGGTATTTATTAGATCTAACCTTTTATACCATTTCCTCATATAGATCATGTCCCAATAACTTTCATTCTCAAACTTTATCCCAACATGTTAAAGTTCTACACTTATTTTTATAAAGGTATTTATAAGTATCCATCAAAATGTTTGACTGAAATCTATTTCTCTATGAAAATTCAACTAGAGTTAGTTATTGATCCCAATCCCATTTGAAAAAAATAGACAAATCTTTGAACCTATCTTCTAGGGTTTGAATAGTTATCATAGATTGAACATCTATCCGAGGTTGATATTTATTTTTAACATTCATCTTTATATTCAATATTCACTTAAGTTTTATTTATAACATTAAGGAAAACCTTAATTTGATTGAGAGTGATGCTCTATGAAACCTTACTACCTCCTTAATTTATATATTAGAAAGTTAGTCAAGAGAGAAATCTTCCCTAAAATAAATGAAATATAACATATTTATAAGTTAATAAACTACAACCTAAATGGCATTATGACCATCAGATGTATTATGGATTACTATAAATAAATTCATGGGTATGTTTTCATATTTACTTGAAGGTATTGGTGATTATTATATCATCTTCTTAGTAATCTAATAGCCAACCATAACTTTTTTTCATACTAAATATTGAGATACATAATATGTAATATCTATTCATGTTTTCCCACCAGGAATTCTCATTGAGATCTATATACATCTTTGTAATCATAGGATAGATAGAGACTGATGAGATTTTTGCTTCATCCATACACTTTTTCTTCAATTACAGTATTGTTGGGGAATATACTCAATTACAAGTCCTAATAATTTCATAACAATCCTAGATGAATTCAGGAATATTACTTACCATTTTATACATCTCCACATCCAACTATCTCACCTCTTTAATCATTATTTAAATTGATGATTGAACATTCATATAAGAAAGAAAAGATTTATCCCCTTCCATAATGATTTCAAGATATATCCTTTGTAAATCGATAAATATTTTAACTCTTTAAGTCAAAATAATTTAAAAGGTAGTATAGTCCTTCCAACTCAAAGCATCATTCCCCTTGTTCACTTTCCTAGGGATGTAATTTATTGAGTATCCACGCTATTTAATCAACTCCAACCATCAACTTTGTTTCATATTAAACTATTTCTATATGAATATATACATTAAGAATTTATGATATGTGCGTATATATATATCACACATTTCACTATAAAGATAATGCATCTATATCATTATATCCAAAAAATTTGTTTCTAGATCCAAATCAAGAGTTGGGTAATTTTCTCCTAATACGTCAATTGGATTGAGTGATGTGGAACCAACATGACATTTTTAATTATAACACATCCTATTACATTATGTGATATGTCCCTATAGATGAAAAACTCTTCTCCACTGCAGTTTAGGGTGAGAACAGGTGCACTGAACAACATTAACTTCATTTCCTTAACATTATCCACACATTTATCAGTCCAAATAAACTTTGCACCGTTTCATTTGAACTTGGATAGTGGATTTTATAAACATAGTAAAATTATAAAAATGTGTTGATAGTATGAATCCAATGTAAGAAAAATATAGATACCAGTCACCATGGTTATTGGATACCAATATTCAATAACGTCTTTCATTGAAGGATCCACCGATATTCACATTCTTGTAATTTTATGAAACAATAATGATACTTTATGTTTCTAGAATTCATACTTGATAAATTGGTCTGAAGGATTCCTTTCTCAGGTTATTCAAAAAATCCATAAATTATCCTTATTCTACTCTTTTCTCCTAGAATATAGAATAATACCATATATAAATACTTCCAAAAATTGATATTGGTAATCTCTAAATACTTTATTCATTTAGTCTACAAAGATTGAAGGGGAATTTTTATGTTTTAATGGTATCAATATAAATTCATAGTCTTTATACCTCATATATAAGTTTTTATAAGGTATGTACTATCTTTTGAACATTGAATTATGATATCCAAAGTGAAGCTAAATCCCTGTAATGTATTGATCTCCAAAAAATTGACTAAAAAATCAGTATAAGGTAGATGAAAATTATTCTTGAGAATTATGTATTTTAGTTTATTATAATCAATACAAAGATGTATTGACCCATGTTAATTTATAATCAAAAGAAAAATTTCACCCCATGGAGAATCACTTGGCCGAATGAATGCCTCAACCAGATTCTTCTAGAGCTACTTCTCTAATTTTGGAAACTCACTCAAGGCTATTGTATTAGGAGTTTTATAAACATGTGTAATACTAGGTATGAGTTTTATTGAAAATTGAAATTCATAATTCTAGGAAATACTTGGTAAATATTTTATATATAAAATAGTATATTCCTTAATTATAGGCATATCTTCAATGTTGGGTTTCTTCCCAATAATTTGAGACAAATACCCCTCATGAATAGGTATTAAGACACATATTATTAAATTAATTTATATTTGAAGTTAATTTACATCCTCAATAAAATGGAAGACCATAAGTTTATATATAATATTAAACATGGAATCACTTCATCATAATTTTTTTTATGTGAAGTGTATATAGAGAACCAATCGATACTGAAAATCACATAAAATTCAATTAGATGAAGAATAAGAAGATTTACTAGATTTCTGTTACCACAAAATTATACCATATAAGAGATATATATTTGATACGAGGTCACCATACAACTATGAGTCTTCACCAATAATTTTACATCTAATCATTGAGGTTAACAATTAATAGAACTTACAACATTTGAAGAAATGAATAAAACTAGGATCAAATAATACATTTTCAATATTGGTCATACTTTCCACCTCCCTAACTCTATATTTATATCATAAATACCATAATAAAACCAAAATGGAAAGATTGAGAATAAAATATTAATAATTATATTAATAATTCCTTTAATTTTGTAAATAAACCCTATGATATCCAAAATTATGACAACTTCTTATCATCCTTTAACTCTGTAGTTTCAATCTATATCACTTAATGTTCATCATATGTTGTCTTTAGTTCATTCATCATATTCTTCATAACCTAATATCGAAAAATAACCAAAAACTACTCTCATACAATATGAGGTGACTTGAGTATAACATACATACAAAATTTATCATTTTATATGAAAACATAATATATTACACAATACTTCATGACAAGAACCGTAATAGTTTAGTGTCTTTAGAGAGTAGATACATAATCCTTCTAATTCCTGAAATATATTCAACATATCCCAAAAATTTAATATCACATAGAACCCATGTTATATATTCCTTACTTAATACAATTATTCATAACCTGGGGAAAATAAAAACAAAAGAAAGGGTGAGATCAGATTCTCAGTAAGGGTAAACATAAGAGACATCAATCAAATATTATAAGTGAGAATAAAATAAAAATAAAGGTAATATAGAATTCTAATAATGTAATAAATTCATACCCAATCATCCATAGATCATAAATAATGGTACATAACTTAAAACTTCTGTAAAATAGAAGATGTGATTTTTAAGAGTACATAATCATCAATAATCCATCATGAGACACGAGAGAATATGATAAGTATAAAAACATACCATAGAAGTTTGTATCATAATCATATGCATATAAATAATTTTATTATCCATGTTTTACTATTGAGGCCATCATAATATAGTATACATAATCTGATATTGGAATGAGTTCACTCCCCATTCCCTTCTCATTCATGGGGGATAAAGTCCCATATTGGATTTGGTTCACTTCCCATTATAGTTTCATTCATGGATGACAGAGATACATAATTTATTTGGTTAAATAACCATTCAATTTCATATTAACTCTTGATATATCATTATTTTTCCAATTCATTGTATATATGAATAATTTTTGGGCCAACCCTTCATATAATGAAATCCACACATATGTGTTCTAGAAGACCACAAAAACTATAATCATTTCAATATATCTTAATTAACCCATAATAAATAAATGAGTTTTATGAAAACATCCTTAAAAAATTCATAATAATATATCCTATAATATAATGTAGATGGTATAACAGAAGAATATCCTAAGTGAATCACAGTATTCCTTAAAGAATTTTTACACATAATAAAAATACTATTATAAAATTATTAAAAATATGCTTAAAAGTGGGAAACATCTAATTAATTTTGTAACCATGAAAAATATAATGATTCCTTGAAAAAATGATAAAATAATTTTATTTGTGAAAAATATAAAATTATAAATGAATCATTATATCAATTAATGGACATGAGTATAATAAAATTTATTCTTTCGATAAATATTAAAAAATTATTATTTTCACAAATTTGTAACAAGTGAAATATAAATTTCATAGAATGAATGGTAAATATTTTTATTTAAATCATAGAAAAGAAAATAATGTATGGTTGAAAATGAATTTAAAAAATAATTGGGGAGTATAAAATAATTTTCTTGAATCATTTTAAATAATACCAGCATGGAAGAAAAATATTTATGACCTAAAAGAAGAAATAAGGTTAAATTTTCTCAAAACATTATTTTTGAATTCCTGAGTACTAAAGAGGGAAATATTTATAGAGTGATTGAAATATATAGAAATAAATATTATATAATAAAATATATGGGGTTTTCTAGAGAGATACAGATTAAAAAATTTATTTAATAGATATTTAAACATGAAAAATCCTGATAAAATTGAAATTATAGCATTAACCCTTACAACATTGGAAATATTTGAATTAAAACCTAATGAAATAAAGAAACTAATATGGATTTGTTAATTACTACAATTTCTTGAAAATAATCACACAATTTATTCATGGTTAGTGTATACACCATATAAAATAAAATTTTGGTGAATAATGAACAAATCTCAATAAATGTAAATTTAGATGAGAAAACCCATACATCAAGTATTAGATTACTTTATAAATTCCCTAACCACTTATAAAATAAATTTAGAATAATTATAAATCTATATTATATAAATATTCATATTTTTATTTCCATATATGATTCATATATAATTTCTAAACACCCATTTATTAATAATTCTCTACTAAAATGAATATTTTTTGTGTTAACTATTTCATTTTTCATGCATGTTTCAGTTTGGAGATTCAAATACATGAACCTTTTTTATTATTTCTTCATATATAGAGTCTTAATAAATTCATAATTATAATATTTATTCATTATATAAACATTTATAAAAATCAATTTTATGTGGTGATGAAAAATTAATTACATCACTTTGTGGAGGATGTAGTCTATGGGTATGCATAAGCGATGTTTTTATTTTTCAAGGATGAAAGAAAAGGAAGGTAAATAAAAATTTGTCTTTATATAATTATAATAATATAGTAAATTTCATATATATTAATTAAATATATTAACATAACAATCTATGTGATGTGATAATGAAAAATGAAACAATTATCTTCATGGATATAGTTGTCTATCCATATGCATGAGAAACACATTCATTTCAAATTGGAAATAAATGAGACAGAAAATGGTTCAAACATTAACATAACACCATTTAAGTACATTAGTGATATTTATTTCATTATATTAATATTTTTATAGCATATTTTAAGGAGGTTAATGAATAAATAAGCTTGAATTATAACGGTAAAGAAAAATGCATCTTCTTTGAGTATCAACCTATTGAATACACCGTATTCCTTCAAAGGATAGTATTGTGATGAGACCAAGATCTATAGGTCAAGAGGAATATATTTGGGAATATATATTGGTATATGATGGTTAATATAGAGTGAATACTTTGTGTGATGATTTAGTGACCCACACTTTTTATACATACATAATATATCTTATTAATGGAATATTCATTACATAAAAATACGATCCATTCCAGAACTGTAAAATATTTAGTGTATCTAGAAACTTAGAAACATATTTAATTGGTACATACATAATATAAATAATTTCTCATTAAGTTTTTCACAAATACCACTCTTCTTAGACTTATCGTAGATAAAACATTTCTTCATTACTTTGTGGAGGGAAAAATAAGAAACAGTGGGCACAAATGTTTAGTAAATTTAAACATAAGAGATATCAATCAATGATCATGTGTGATAATTAAAAAATAATATGGGTATGAGATAATGATCATGACTTAAAATAATCATACCTAATCATCCAAATATCTTAAGTCATGAAGTATACCATAAGGTTTTAAAAAAATCATAAGACATAAGAATGTGAAATCATCAATAATTAAACATGATCCATTAGGACATAACAAAAAAAATAAGGCTTATGTTTTTGGAAAACACATAAGCATAGAGAATCATTTACATAGTTATAGATCTCGTCCAAGACTATCATAATGGATTTGGTTCGCTCCCCATTCCATCCTTAGTCATGGTTCCCTCCCAAGACTATATTATCAGAAAAAGTCCCTTACTAAACTATGTTCACTTCCCAATACAGTCGTTATTTTCTTATGAGATGTCTTTATTTACTGAATTGATTGGATGGATATATAATTTCATTCCAATTCATAATATAATAAAAACTATTATGATTAAAGAGAGAAATTAATTCAGTTACCCATAAAACATTATTTAGTACTTAAAGAGAAGAAAACAGAAAGAAAAAAATTAAGTATACAAAAATAAAATTTTTATAATAAAATAAATGATTTTTCCAGTGATAGATCATATAATATCATTATCATGAGATTTAATCATAAGGAATCCTAGTAAAAATTGTACTTTAACATAAAATCATTACATCTTTTGTAACTTTTTATTCATGACCCCATGAAGGAAATAAATTGAAATGAAAAATTAAATACCATAAAAATAAGGATATTCATGATAAAAAAATATAAAATGGGTAGTAGATACACCTCATAAAATAAAGTCGTTGTATGACACAACATATGTACTAAAGAATACAATTTTAGAGGGAAAACCCATACCAATTTGGAAATATTAGAATCAAATACCCTTGGATGAAATAATTCAAATTGTAATATGAAATTACATGAATTAAGAATTATTGATGATATGAAATGTAAATGGATCAT
This sequence comes from Viscum album, assembly GCA_963277665.1. Lineage (NCBI taxonomy): Eukaryota > Viridiplantae > Streptophyta > Magnoliopsida > Santalales > Viscaceae > Viscum > Viscum album. The sequence continues at coordinate 100,923,594 of OY728119.1, read as the reverse complement.
TTTATACACTTAGTAAACATAAATAGCTACATAACTTCAAACATGTCTCAGTGAGACAAAATTGAGAGCTAGAACCCTTACCTTATATTTAACATGATTCATAAGATCTCTACCCACATGTATAATAAATTTTGATTTTTTTTATAATTTTAAAAAATAATAATATTCATACATATAATATCATATATGACCCAGATATATCATTTCAACACCTATTTATTAATAATTCTATATTAATGTTTTCATTTGAGGCGTTAATTGCTTTGACCCGAATGGCATGAAGGACTTCAGTTTTATTGATTTTTGATAACCCGCTTTTAAGGAAAGAATGGGAACCCTTACAGGGACTATAATTTTAGATATTATATGGCCCAAAGTCTTAGAAGACATTACATAACCCGAAGATCTTAGGGAATTCAACCAGACTATAACTACAAGGAACTGCCCCTCCCCAGAATCTGCATCGTGATGGTAGCTCTCCACCTTTACATGGTCATCAAGCTAAGCTTCCCATACAAGCACAGGTTGGTCCCGATGGTCTAACCATATCTTCTAATTCGTACAAATCCATTGGTTCTGCTCTAGTTAATACACCTGCTCTGAATCCTCCTATGGGGCTGCTCCATTTTTGTAGTTTGTCTAAGGCAACTGCACTGATCATGTGGGCTGAAGGCCTTGAGGTACCGACCGAAATTCCATGGTATACCGAAGGCCTTAAGGACTCCAAGCCCAAACTTGTGGCCCAAGTTTAATAGTTATAGCCGCTACAGTATCAAACAGTACCTACTACAGTAACTATTACAGTACCCACATAGTACTACTCTAGTTCCTGCTATAGTGCGTTCTATAGTACCCCCATAATTATCCCTCCACTTGGTTTCGAACTTGGGTCTCATGGATGTACTTAGAGAGACCTCACCAACTAGGCTGACGCTCATGTGCGAGTTATTGATTTCTTGGTCTTTCATATATGTTCTTATTTCAACAGTTATGGTCCATGATATTTTATAATTTTTTACATATCTATAATTTTAATCAATATATAACTATCATATATAATAATTATATATGAATTTATAAACATTCAAATTAAGTGATGTGGAAAATTGGGATATATCACTTTATGGAGACGATAATTCATACACGCACATGAGTGGTGTTTCAAAATTTCATTAGATGAAACAAAATAAAGGTAAATAATATTGTAAAATTTTAAAATAATTATTATATCATAAATATAATATATTATAATTAAATTTATCCTTTTTACAATCCATGTAAATAAAAAAATGAAAAAAATCATGTTGCTTCGTAGAGGTGGTAGTCCACACGTATGCAAGAGCGACATTATCGTTTAAAAATTGATCAGAAGGTAAAAGTATAGATAAAAAATTACAATTAAAGAAGAAAAATTGTGTTATAAATATCATATATTAATGGAAAATTTATCATTATCACCATTAATTAAATATAGTTATGGGAATTGAATCATATAGTTACCTGTAGGTGATAGTCCACATGTACGCACAAGTGATACATTTTTTTCCAATTTCAAGTGTAAGGGGTGGAAAATGGTTGTTTCATAATAATAATAAAATATATTTATATTTATTATACTAAATTAAACATTTTTTATGGAAGAAATTGTTTTATATAATGTGTAATAAGAAATAAAATTGAAATATTTTGGTTAATAGGTATACATGTTCTTTGAGAGACCTCTTTTAGCTTACACCTTAATCCATGAAAGTTTGTTTGTAGGGGAAGACCGAAATCACTATATTAAAGGGAAGTATTATAGGAATTATTTTTAGTAGGTATTATCAAATATATAAAGGTCAATTTTTTTGAATAAGTGATTAGAAGAGGTTCCCTTTTATAAGTGAGGGGAGGGACACACATGGATTTTCTTAAAAGATTTGAAGGATTTATGGAAACTTTCATGAGAATGTGGATCCAAATAGTCAAATATTTAATGGTAGGATAATTTAAGGATTAAATATATTAAAAAACTAATAATTAGTCAAGTTTTGGTGGAAATAATACCTTTATCTCTTGGTTTAACCCATGGTAAACTTGGTCTAACCTTAATTATCGTAACACAATTTTAATGTTTTTACTATTAATTATGAAATTAATTAAACTAAACATATTATAATATATTATTAATTATTATTAAAAATATCAAATCAATTTTATGATATTAAATTTCTATAAGTGGTATAATTTAATTTTAAATAAGGGAGAAAACCTCAAAAAAAACCCATTTTAGGAAAATGCATTTTTAAGTATAAAACACAATTTAATTCCATTAATTTCAATATGAAAGACATAAAATGAATGTTAAAATACATTTTTGAATAAATAACCTATAATTTATTTTGAAACAACTAATAAATAGATATTAATTTAATTTATAATGATAAAAATATATTGCACTCATATATATAGTTTTTTAAATGTGTTTTAATCCCCCAAATTAACTTATACGAAATTTAAGTATCGTGATGATTAATATGTAATTAGTTATATTGTTTATAAATATAGGGTAATTATGTTACATTATGGTTAAATTAGAAACATAATTTTACTTTTACTTAAAAATAAATCATAGTATTTACAAAAATCAATATTTTTCATTGTTCACAGAAAAATAAACCACTTTAGAAAAATACTAAAAATTCACCCTAAGATAATATTGAAATGATTATTTAAAGAATGATCATAATTTTAAAAAATAAAATTTCTAAAAATGATATAAAATAACTACAATATTTTTGCATAAAATTGAATAAAACCATTTTTTATGAATACATATTTTTGAAGCATAAAATGACTTTAAGGAAAATTTAGTACATATTTTTTTATGAATTAATAAAAAATTTACATTGTTTAAAACCATTATAAAATATTTTTAAAATATATTTATTTCTATTCATAACATCCAATTCAATATATATGTTATAAATGGTTACTATATCACAATTTATATAGACTCGGGGTTGTGTGTAAATCATGTTGTCAAAAACATTAAATTTATATAAAGAATAAATGTTCTCTAAAATATTTGAGTGTTACATTATCCCTCCAAATTAAATAAATTTAATAATCATAATTATTTTTTCTTAATAAAAGGTTTGATATTGTATAATATATTTTTTTGTAAACCCACATCATAAAATATAATAATATAACATCCATTGAAAGGGGAAGTGGGAAACATAAATGTTATCTTAAATAACATGTAATTGGGTTCCCAGATAAGGATAAAATTAGCGTGAGATGAAAATATTTACATAGAGAAAAAAATATAATGTCTAAATAATAATATATATTGATATATAACATGGTCATGAGAAAGTAAATGACTATAAAACCATAAATCAGTGAGGGTTCAAAACGAGCATCAATTCAACAGAAAAAATTGTAAAAGGGGAAAAGTTTTTTATTTTCAAGGTCATTTTTCTAGAGTTGATGAATTATTTTACAGAGGAATACACATAAATATATATAATCAGATTCTTTAAATCCAAAAATTCAATTTCAAACTATATTGGCATGTTTTATTTAATTTCCTGAGCATTTCATTGCATATTTATAATAATAATGAAAAATACAGATTTTTTATTTCTGAATAACAAAAATAAACTTCTAATGGGTCATGATATCCAAAATAGAATTAATATATACCCCATTTCTCTATTCAGTTATTGAAACCAAAAATGGATATTATATTCTAATATAACTAATAAAAATATACCATATTTTGTAATATTAATATCAATGGTTATGATACCCAGTGATCTACATAATTAATTCCACTAATTGTTAAATTCTAAAAACTCTTCCAATAATTCATAACTAGTATTCAAAACCAAAAAATTCCAAAAAATGTCAAAAAATCCCAAAATTCAAATTAACATTAATCCCAAATGATATAAAAGTAACTCTTAAATAAATCATGAAAATAACTTGATCATAAATTCTCCTAAAACATGCTAATAACTTAAATGACCATAAAATTTTAATGGAAACATATATGCTTTCAGAATATAAATCTATCTTTTTTCTTCAAATAAAACCAAATAATATCCAATATATTATTTAAATAAAAAATATAGTAAAATTTATCAAAGATAAATTAAAACATTCATTCATAAAATCGCTAACCAATTCTAATGTCACAAATACAATCTAATTTACATTATCAATGTCAATCAACTATTTATCCAAACCAGACATTTTTATCTCAACATCAGGCTTATATTATGGGTTATCTTTCCTACAATCATGTTTTCTCTAAAATTATCACCATACTACTAAATGAATTTTCATAGTTATCACTACCATTCAACATATTCTTGTAAATATTTAAAGAAAAACTATTTTAGAACAATCCTTATATGTTTCATGATTTTTATTACCAAAGTATCATTGATAAAAAAAACCTTTCAAAGATAATTATCAAATTAAAATATGTAAAAACTTCAATCATTATAAATAAACATTTGGAATAACATAATACCTTCCTTAGTCTCTGAGTTAACCTTTGGATTTGGGTACTGAATTAGAGAATTTCTATGTTTTCCACATATAATGCATTAAAATATAAATAGAAACATAACATGGATGTCATTTTCCTCTATTGAACACTTAATTTCCTTGATAATTCCTTTATATATGCCCTTATTTCCCACACATAAAAAAATTATCATTACTTTGATACATATCCCTGGGTACTTCTTAGGCGAGAAGATGAATCTTTTTCCCTGTTTGGTATTTATCAACTAAACTACCATGAAATTCTATTTTTATATTATTAGGTTTATTGGTAAACTCGCCCAAGTTGTGATTTTTAATCATATAATGAGATAGATGATTAGGAATAAACAAAGAGTTTATAATTACAACTCCCATTTAATTTTTGTTATCATGAGGACAATAAATCCAATGTCCATTACATTCAGTGTAATATGATTCCTACTAGTTTTATCCACAAATTAGAACCAAAAAAATGTGAGAAACTATAATCATAGTGAGTAATCATGAAATCATGAAACATTATTCATAGGATGCCTAATCATGATGAATTGTTTTCAATATATGAAACCTTATGTTTAACCATGGTCATCCATAGTCATCATATATTTAAATCCTTAATAATGATTCATAATAAATGTGTGAGTCATCCCAATAATATCCCCATGAAGTGTCAAACCAGGTGCATATTAAGGGCCCATTAATCATGAATTAGATTGATGGTTAATATATACTTTACAAATATTTTTAGGGTTCTTATCACTAAATGAATATTTTCCAAAAACACATCCACTTTTAGTATAATGAAAGAGATATATTTAAAGGAAATCAAATTACCATTCTTTACCATAACATAGGATGTTCTCTATATATAGGATCATCTTAATGTTTCTCATAATATTTTCCCCATCCCTATTTTAAAAAGTAACTAAAAATTACTCTAATACAAAATATTGAAATAAAAACTTTTCATAGACAAATATTTAGATAATAGTAAAAAATTATTGAAATTGTTTTAAATAATAATTTTGACATAGAATTAATTATTTTTTACTGGAGAGAGAAATGAAGTTAGTTGTCCTTAAAACATTATTTGGAAATTAAATAGAGGAAAATGAAAGTAAAGAATGTAATCTATAGAAACAAAGAATGAATAATAAAATACATATTTTTTTGGAGATCAATCATATAATTTCATAATGGTAAAATTTAATCATAATAAATCTCAATAAAAATTCCATTGTAACATAAAATTATTAATGCTTTGGTAACTTTTGATTCATAACCCCCATGAAAGAAATAAATTCAAATGTTACATTAAATAAAATGAAAATAAGGAAAATGATGATAAAATATATAAAATGGTAAATATATACACCTCATAAATGAATATAGGTGTATAACATAATATATTTCCCATAGAAGACAATTTGAGATGGTAAACCCTTTACACTTTGGTAACATTTGAATCAAACACTCTTGGATGAAATACTTTAAATTATAAATTTAAATACAATGAATTAATAATTTTAAATGATATAATATATCAATGTATTATTATATACATTTCATAAAAATAAATAGGTGCATATGTTTCAATAAAACAAAATTGAGATAAATAACCCTTAACTAATATCTGATTTTCTCATAAGCACTCTAACCACCTATATAATAAATTTTGATTTATAAAATTTCTATAAAATAATCATATTAATACATATAATATTATATATGATCAAATTATATCATTTAAACACCCATTTAATAAAAAGTCTCTATTAAAGTCATCATTTCAAGTGTGAATTGCTTCATTTTCCATATATTTTTTTAGTTTGACAGTTATTATACTTGCACATTGATCCAAGTTCCTACATATACATAATTTTAATCATGATATAAATATAATTTATATTCATTATATATATGTTTATAATTATTTATGTTATGTGATAATTAGAAATGAATTACATTACTCTATGGAGACAATAATTTGTATGTACACATGAATGATGTTTCACCTTTTGGATTCATGGAAAAAAGAAAGGTAAATAATAACTAACCTTTGTAAAATAATTATTATATCATAAATATCATATATTTTCATTAAATATAAGTTTTTTACAAGCCATGTAAAGATAAAATTATACACAAATCACATCATTTTATGGAGGTGGTAGTCCACACATACATACAAGAGACATTATTGTTTAAAAATGTATACAAAGGTAAGAAGATAGATAAGGTATTGTGATTAAATTATTATAATTATGTTATAAATATCATATAGAAATATTAAATAAATCATTATAAACACCCATAGAACATAAAACTTGGAACTGAATCATATCTCATTGAGGAGGTGGTAGTCCACAAGTACGCATGAGAAAAACTTTTATTTCCCATTTAAAAATGAATTGGTGGAAAATTGTTATTCCCTAATCATAATAACATATTATTATATTTGTGATACTATATTAATGTGGTTTTTATGGATAAAATTAGTTTATAGAAGGTATAAAAAATAGAATAACTTGGTTAACAATTATACTTTTTCTCTCCATTTATTACATTTTAAGCCTTCAAATATTGATATTAAGAAAACAAAAAAATCCCTAGTATGAAGTTATGTATTCTAGGAAAAATTTTGATTAGGTCGTGGTCTATTAATAAGGGTCCTGTTTTTTAAATAGGTGTTGAGAAGTGGTTTTCTTTTATAATTGAGGGGTGCGACACACATTGTATTTTTTAATATATTTCAACGATATAAGGTAAATTTCAAGGGAAAGTGGTTCCAAAAGGCAATTTATATGAATAAATATAAATATAACTTTTAAATATAATAAAAAAAATAATTTTTTAGTGTGATTGAAAAAACTACCCTTATCACTAGGTTTAACCCCCTATATACCTCTTTCAACTTTAATTTTGCTAATACATTTTTAATGTTTTTTCTATTCATTAAGAAAAAATTATGTTGAAAAAAATTAAATAATATTAATTATTATGATTTAAAATATTTATCCATTTTAATATATTCAATTTTATAAGTTCAAAAAATTTATTTTAAATAAGAATGAAAACCACAATTAAAACAAATTCTAGAAAAATGAGTTTTCACCAAAAAAACATAATTTACTTCCACTAAATTCCTTTTAAAAACCATAAAATGAATGTTAAAATTTGTAATTTAATATATAATATATAAATTTCATAATAACAATTAATAATTAGTGATTAATTTAATTTATAAATTTTAAAACACTATGCGTTTATAAACACTATTTTTTTGAAAAATGAGTTTTTATACCAAAAAATTAAAATATAGAAAAATAAAATTTAATTATGATTATATGTTAATTAATTATATTATTTAAAATTATAGGGGACTTATATTATATTAATATAAAATTTAAAACATAGAGGTTCTTTTACCTAAAAATAAATGATTTTTTACAATAATATATATTTTTCACACTTAAATACAAAAATATGAAAAACAACCCCTAAAATTAAAAATTTGGTAATATTTACATGAAAATTTAAATAATTGTATTAATTTATTCAAATAAAATTTCTAAAAATGGTATAAATTATTTATAATGTTCGTTCACAAATCGAATAAAAACAATTTTTAATGAAAAATTATTTTTAAATCCTAAAACTACTTTAATGAAAATTGAGTACCTATTTTTTATGAGTTAATGAATAAATTTTTACTATATAAAAGAAATATAATTTTTTTCATAATTTGGCTTTTACTATTCATACCTTCTAATTCAATGGCTATGTTATAATGTGTTACTATTTAATGGTTAATTTTGACTCAAGGTTACGAATAAATAAAAAGATCAAATAATTTCAATTTATTTAAAGAAAAAATATATTCTAAAAATAGGGGTGTTATAGAAGAATTTATAGGATAAGGTTCCATTTGATATATTAGTGTTGTCAAAACCTTGAAAATAATAATAACTATAAAGTATAATAAAGTTTCTCTCTTGTGAATGATTCTCCAAAGCATCCAAGTTTCATAAATAAGTTTAGGGAGGTATAAATAACTCAATTACTTAAATTAAAGATATTTTATTATTGATACATTTTAGCCTTTCCCTTTAGTTTATCCATTTTTTACCCATTTTACCTTTACCATGATGAATACCCATTTACTAAGTTAACTTAATTTTATGACCAAAAATGAAATTGAACTTATAACCAAATTTAGAATTTATTATTCCAAATATGGAATCCATTTTGAATGTTTTAATTTATAAATTTGTTAGAAATAAATTCTAACATCTATGCACACAATGCATGAATTTGTTTTTATAGAAAATGATTTTTAAGATAGAAAATATTTTATTCTCACTCCTTGACTATTAAAAACCATTATATTATTTTTAATTTATTTTATTGGATATGTTATCTAAACATTTCAATAAAATTGTTCATCAATAGTGATTAATTTAATTTATGAAGATAAAAACACATTGTGCACATAAAAATCGGTTCTTAAAAAATATATATTTTCTCCTTCAAATGATTATAAGTTCATTTATAACTATTTTCTAATAAAATTATGACCAATATCATATTTTTTTAACACATATAAACAATAAATATTAAAAAGTTTAATTCTCAAAGTAAATTAAATTTAATTTTAAATAAAATAAATATAATAAAAACGGTGTTTGTAAACAAAAAATTTCTATATATTTAATAATTACTCGACTAACGTTTCTTATCATTTCTCAAATATTTTATGAATTCCATTTCATGATTTTATGAACTGAATATTAAAAATTTAATTTAATTATTTATTAATTTCTTTAATTTTGTCTTTTTTATTTAATTATTTTTCTTTGTTTGTTGTTGCATTCATCACAAGCTATCATACACATCAAATTTATTAAAGATAAATATATTCTTAAATTTCAGTGTATAACATGCATCCTTCTATCGATCACTTTACCTTTACACGTCATGTATATTTCTAAATATTGACTCTCAAAAATTACATGATAGCTTTATACATTAATAAATTTCATATTTTCAACTCTAATTACCTTTCCATATGGATTATATACCCTTGTGTATTAATTCAATTATCAATTATCTATTAACCTACAACTTCAAAATTTCTAGAGATTCTTTAAAACATATCAAATATATTTACATATAATTCAGGATTATCTGTCCACTATAACTCATCTCAAATCAACTAAAATTTCCTAGGATTACATAAAATCATATTCATTAATTATGAGCATAATTATAAATATTTTTTAAGGATATAAGTAGTTATTAGACTATTTTAAGGGATCTTGAATTTCCTAAACAAAATTAAGCTTATCCTCAAATATCATCTAATTATATCCTTCATAAAACATTTGTATTTATATGATTATACTCTAGTTGAAATTTCACATCTGACTTCATCATAGAGATATCATATTCAAAATTCATCACACTACATGGGATAAATCATCAGTTTCTTAAATAGTATATTCAGATGAAAAATTAAGAAGTAAGGTCCTCAAATTCCACCCATATTTTTTAAATGATTATTCTTCATGTAGTATTATTAATGGGTGAAACTAAAACACTTAAGTTACCTTTTATGTATCTGAATAAATCTAAAAAAAATCCAATAGAAACATCTCACACACATACTACCCCTTATTGAAACAATTCTTTTTCTATAATCACTCAAGAGGGATATTAAAACATCACGCTTCAAGATATTTTTCACTCATCATCTTCAATTCATCACATGATGTCATCTTACTTGAGAATAACATATATCCTTGTAATTGACTTATTTATGGACATAAAAATAATTCTATTCCATTATTATTTGACACACATATTAACAACATCATTATAACCTTCATGCTTATTGAAAAAAATAAAACAACTCAACACCACGTGGGTTCAATAAAGGTACAAAAACATCAAATCATTAGAGGTAACTGGGGATGATTTAAGAATATATTTCATGATTATTTTCAATAGTTCTTTATATTTATTTATTTATTTTGCATTTTCATGTTCTAGACCATCTTCTTGATCTTATAATATATCCTTTGTTGATAATAAAACAACATACATGAAGTGGAATCTGAGTCATTATGCCACCTAAACATAGTTTATCAATAAAAGGAGTTAGTGAACCATGTAAAAACTGTAATGTTCATGTGATCATTATATATCTGTTAAAATATCTCATTAAATTTATTTACAAGATCAATCAAAGATCATACATACAAATTTTTATTATAATATTATGTTTTTTGGGAAAATATTTTGGAAAAAATGATTCACCCCCACTTAGCACTTTTAACATTTTTTGGGAATATCAATCTTATTGATAGGGTTTATTCTTATCATGTGATACCATAATATCATTCTATTATTTCTTGATAGAAAGAACACTTTATTCAATAACCTCAGTTTCTTAAATTACAATACATTTTTATCCCTGTTTCTTTTAACTGTCATCAAAACATAACATGTTATAGATATATAGCTTCTCAATTTTTTCTTCTATCCATACCATGTAATTCTATATGGGGTAAAAAATAAATCTATTAAATTAAAAATAGACCCCACTTTACCTATCATGAGCAAAATATAAATCAAACTCTTTTATATAACCCTAAATATTATTTACCATGGTGAACATCAATCAATACAATATAAGTATAGTAGATTGGACTTTACATGATGAAATTTTAATTTTAATATTTTTACGCATTGAGTATAATGAAATAATCCATGATTATAGAATTTTCAAAAAAATAATCTCAATATTCCATTAAAATAATTGAATAATAAATTAATAAACAAAAGATAAACCCTAGTAAGATTCAATTTATCAAAAACATTATTTATTAAAAAATTAATGGGAATCAAATCCATAGTTTTAGATTAATCAAAAAATTTCATCTGAAACACATATCGATCAACTATGTATAAAATAATGAAACACTATACATATTGAAAATTTTAGTGTTATTTTATATCACACAATTTCTAATCATCACTTGACTATGTAAATGGTTCCAAATCCTATTGAGTGGAACCTTCAACATTCATATTTATTTTTTAATAATTAAAACACACTTTATTTTGTTTCCATGTTTAATAATATTTTCTATATTAAATTTTGGTCATGATTTATGTATTTTTATTATATCTTAAGATATATTAATTGGTTATTGTGATTTCACAGGTCGTATTTTCTATTAATGGGAGGGGGTGGTGAATTAGTAGTCCAGTTTTAAAAATTATTCATTATGAATTCAATATCTTTGAATTTTTATGGTCTCAATAAACTCAATGAATTCTCATATCCTAACCTCATGCATAGAAGAATATAAATTGAATTCATAACACAAATTATTTACAAGGTTCAGATAGAAAATAGTATTACTTATTGTGATTGGTCAATCCCCCCAATCATAGATTATTATACTATATACAAAAGTGGTACACTGATAGTTATACTAGTCCTCTCAACATAGAGTCCCACTATGTTCATCCCATAACACACATATAAAAGTGATATTATTCTCTATTTTATATTATCTAAACACCATCATACTCTTATTTTCACATAACTATCAAATTATAATAGATTTAAATACATTAATAAAATGTTGGCTATGATCAATGTTAAGTGATCACATTTCTTCTTTTGTTTTACTATCACTTGAAATAGAAAAATTCATTGGGAAAGAAGGATGTAGTTTTTTATTTAGAACCAATATATCATTTCATGAATGCATAATATTGAAGGACCCCGGGACACCCTGAGAGGGGAGGGGTGAATCAGGGTGACCACTTTTTCTTTTAATGTGTTGGATATTGTTCCCACGTTGGTAGGAACTTGTTGAACCAGTATGAGGATTATGATCAGAATGAAAACATTCACATGCACAGAGAAGACACAGCCATTTTTACTTGGTTCACCACTAAGGGCTACGTCCAAGGAGCATATGCCGACAGGTTGCCGGTCGTACCTAAATACACTATGATTCACTAGCTGCGGATACAAAAGTTCGGGTACAGACACTCTGTCCCAGGCTCACTGCCTTTACAATTGTTCAGGGAAAGCTCACTGCGTCCCTCGGGTCACTCCTGTTGACTCCCCCTGGCTCGCTGCCGTTGGTGAAGTCCCACTCAGTTTATAGACGTGAGGGTCTCTTCTTCATTTGCATAAGAGTGCATCCTTTGTTGTATGTAGATGCTCTATTGAAGTTCGATTCTCACCAGAAGAAGAATATCTCTATTCCTCGAATGTACCGAGTAGTCTCTCGGCTTTCGTGCAGCTCCAAACACGCCGGTGGGCTTCAGCAAAACCAGGCGCGCTTCTCTAAGACAGTCGCGCAAGTCCCACTACGGCGCGCAAGTCCAAACTGGAGCGCAAGTGTCATCAACACACATGCGCGACTCTTCCTTCCCCAACTACAAACTTGCGCGGTCCACTTCCTTTCTCTTCCAAACCACCTTGGGCGCACAGCCAAAAACCGGCGCGCAAGCTCTACTTGCGCGACAAAACAACCACCTGCGCGACTCAACCACCTGCGCGACGAGAACTCGAACAATCTCTCGGCCTTGAACTCCGTTGCAAATGAGGAGGGGTGGTCCAGTATTTATAGGCAAACTGGACCCCCTACGCGGTGGCGCGCAAGTCCTCGGCGGCGCGCAAGTCCTCGACGGCGCGCAAGTCTTGTCTTCAATAAACTCTGTCGCGCAACTCACTTGCGCGACTCAACCAACACTTGCGCGACCTTTTTTCCTTAGCCAAATTTTGATGTTCTGATCCTCAAAAACATATGGCGCGCAAGTCTTTTATCCTCCAAGAGCACGGCACGCAAGTACCTTTGCCAAAAACACTTAACTTTATTGGCTGATTTTTAGGCCCAAAAATTTGGCAAACACTGGGAAACAGCGCCACCTTCACTACTGTTTTCTGCTTGAACGGTATGATCGCTTTGTTGGTACACACCCTGAACTTCCACTGAGGATTGACAACAAACACAAACCATACACCAAATCATGCTTTGAAGAACCTGGTTCCAACAATCTCCCCCTTTGGGTTTGTTGGCAATCAGAATAAATTCAATAGATCTTCAACCATGAGCAAATCCAAAACGCAAGAATCAACTCAGCCAACACTCTAAGTCTACGTGAGCAATGCTCGGTGTAGAAAACAAGAGAGAAAGCTTGAATTAGGTCTTACTGTTTTGAAATTCTCCATGACGCCCGATGTTATCCTTATGACGCCCGATGTTATCCTTATTAAACTTCTCATCACAATCTGACACTTCTCATCACAGAAGAATTTCTTGCCTTGAATTTATTCCTTTCTCCCCCATTGACAATAAAACCAAAGACCGAAAAGTTTGTTCAACGTTCAACTCAATCCATACTCCCCCTGGATAGTATCTCCCCCATAAACCTGCATCACAGCCATAAGCAGATAAAAACAGTTAAAACAAACGGGGAGAGGGGACTTCTGGTGCCTCCTTATGCAGTAGGAGGTGGTCGAACACCGAGGTTCAACCGATGCTTCTCGAACACAGCCGCGGACAATGGCTTGGTTAGGATATCAGCCACTTGCTCATTAGTCCCAACATGATCCATTTTAATCACTCCTTGTTCAACCTTTTCTTTGATAAAATGATACCGTATTTCAATATGTTTTGTACGAGAATGTTGAACCGGATTCTTCATAAGATCAATTGCACTTTTGTTATCACAATAAATCAACATTGGTTGCTTCACCTTATCACCAATATCTGTTAGCTGCTGCTTCATCCAAAGAAGTTGAGTTCATGATTTTGTGGCGGAGATATATTTAGCTTCAGCAGTACTAAGAGAAGTACTTTCTTGCTTCTTGCTCAACTAGCCAACACATTTATGCCCAATATAGAAAGCTCCACCACTAGTGGACTTTCTGTCTACTATATCCCCAGCCCAGTCAGCATCAGAAAACGCTGATAATTCACTGTCCCTGCCTGCAGCAAAAAATAACCCGAAGTTATGTGTTCCTTGAATATACCTCATGATTCTTTTTACTGCTGACATATGTTCCTCCTTTGGATTACTCTGAAAGCGGGCCGCAAGGCATGTTGCAAAGACAGTATCTGGCCTTGTCGCTGTCAGATACAGTAGGCTTCCAATGATCCTCCTGTACATGGTGGGATCAACAGAGTTCCCATCCTCATGCTTTCCAAGTTTAGTTCCAACAGCAATCGGAGTTGACATTGGTTTGGAGTCTTGCATATTGAACTTCTTCAACAACTCTCTTGCATATTTTTCCTGAGAAATGAAAGTGTATTCCTTCTTTTGAATCACTTGAAACCCCAAGAAATATGTGAGCTCCCCAATCATAGACATTTCAAATTCTGATTTCATGTGGTTGGCAAATTCATCCACTGATTTCTGCCTGCTGCCACCAAAAATGATATCATCAACGTAGACAAGAACCATGAACTGATCTTTTGGAGAATTATTCACATAGAGATTGTGATCAACTCCTCCTCTTTTGAATTCCAACTTCTTGAGATATGAATCTAGCCGTGAGTACCATGCCCGTGGTGCCTGCTTCAAACCATATAGAGCTTTCTTTAGTTTGCAGACCTTTGTTTCATCAGTACCCAAGACAAACCCCACCGGTTGTTCAATGTAGACTTCTTCTTCGAGTACACCATTCAAGAATGTTGTCTTAACATCCATTTGATATACTTTATATCCTCTTTGGAGTGCCATGGCAAGGAAAATCCTGACTGATTCCAGTCTAGCAACTGGAGCAAAGGTTTCTTCAACATCAATACCTTCAATCTGGGAGTATCCTTTACATACCAGTCGTGCCTTGTTTCTGATAACACTTCCATGCTCATCAAACTTATTTTTGAAGATCCATTTGGTACCAATCACATTGTGACCTTCGGGTCTCTGGACAAGATCCCATGTCTGATTCTTATCAATCTGATCTAATTCATCATTCATGGCTTTCACCCAAGATTCATCTTTTGCAGCTTCTTCGAATGAGGATGGCTCTACAACTGATAGAAATGCAGATTGCGTGGTATTCCTCATCCTTCTGGTTTGAGTGGGTGCACTCCTATCCCCAATTATGTTGGATGGATCAATCTCAGCTCTTCGATTTCTCCTGCGAGGTTCCGTAGAATTCTCTTCAGCCATAGTTTCTTCTTCAGATTCTTCTTCTGAGTCAACATCATTATGTGATTGATGAGTGTTTTGAACAGCTTCCTCTATTTCTGCATTTGTATTTTCTTCATGTCCACATTCTTCATGACTTTCTATCACATCAGCATATGACGTCCGTGAAGCATTTTTGGTTTTCTCTTCAATTATCTTAACATCACTGCTTTCCACAATCCTTCCCAAACGATTGTTGAAACATTTGTAGGCTTTGCTGTTCATTGAGTAACTGAGGAAGATTCCTTCATCTGCGTTGTCACCATATTTCCCCGGATTTCCTTCTTTGTTCCTGATGAAGCACTTACTTCCAAAGACATGAAAGTATTTTAGAGAAGGCTTCCGTCCATGCCACAATTCATATGGTGTCTTCGTCTCACCCATATAAAGTCCTGTTCGATTCTGAATGTACACTGCAGCTTGAACAGCCTCTTTCCAGTAATGTCGTGGAATACGACTCTCAATCAGCATAGTTCATGCCATGTTGTTCACCTGTCGATTCCTTCGTTCAACAACTCCATTTTGTTGTGGAGTTCTCACAGCAGCTACCTCATGTTGTATCCCATGCTTCTCCAGATAATTTTCAAATTCAATGGACGTGTATTCTCCTCCATTGTCAGATCACAACACTTTGATTGTTCGTCCAGTATCATTCTCGGCGATTCGCCGATATGTTTTCATGCAGTCAAGGACCTGTCGTTTCCGGTGAATGACCATCACACATGCCATTCGACTGTAATCATCTATGAAAAGGACAAAGTACCTTTCTCCATGAGTTCCGGCAACATTTATTGGACCACAAACATCTGTATGAATCAGATCAAGAAGGTGAGATGCCTTTTTCTTCTTTGGCCGATATGAACTGCAGACCAGCTTCCCACGAATACAAGCATCACAGGATTTTTCACGCTCACGCTTCAGGTTGGGGATGTCCATGACAATTCTCCATTTTGATATTTTCTCCATGTCTTGTTGATTTATGTGTCCCAATCTCCGATGCCACAAATTGTTTTCTTCTTCAACAGTCATGTAACATACATTTTCTTCACTATCAACCTGATACAAGTTGCCTTCTGTTCTGCATCCTTTCATAAGTGAATTGCCGGTTTTTCCCTTGATGGTGCAGCCTTTCTGATTAAAAGTAACCATAAGTCCTGAGTCACAGAGTTGACTCACGCTAAGGAGATTATGGCATAGGCCATCTACGTAAAGGACTTCAGTCTTCTTTAGTTCTCCATTAGATAATTGGGTACTTCCACTCCCTTTGATTTTCAGAGCCCCATCATTACCAAATCTTACTGTACCATCAACATTCTTTATGATATTCATTAGTAGGCCGGCATTACCCGTCATATGAGATGAACAACCGCTATCCAGAATCCAGGTACTGTTGTTCTTTGTAGCTTTGAGGGCTACCTCTGCAAGGTTCGATTTCTCAATCTTCTTCCTTTCCTTCCATGAGACATTAGATTGAGTATATAGGACTGATGGCCTTTCAAATATCTCTTCCACATACCCAGGTTCTTTATAGTCAAAGTCTTCTGTGAGAGGTGAGAACCTGTTTAAAAGAGCAACACTGTCTTGCTGACGAGACTTGACTTGTCTTGAACTTCGGTATGAGGTGTCTATGTCTCTTTTCTGCCAGCAATTAATGGCCTTATGACCAAAGTTAGAACAACAAAAACAATATCCATAGAAATTATTTCTTCTATGAGAATTAGGATATGAGATTGTTCTCCTTTGTTGAGCATCTATATCTTCTCCATTCAGATAGCTTCTTTCCTCTTCACAATAAGACATGGTATGGCCTAGATAGCCACAGAACTGACACTTCATGAGAGGAAATTTCTTCTCACTTGAATTTCTCCTTATACCTTCTTCCTTGGGAGAATAGTACGACTGTCTGTCATTTTTGAATGTTTGAGGATAATTTTCAGGTCTCCTTTTAGTTTGGATTGATGGTTCCTTTTTCAGCACTCTAGGTAACATTTCATCATGTTCAACTTTCATCTTGTCTTTCTTTTGGATCTTTTCACTTCCAGCAGTTGATGACTCATCCTCACAGCCAATTCCACTCTTTCCCATGCAAGCAGGTCTTTGATCACTCAAGACTTTTCCAACCCCTTCTGAACCACACTTGGCTCTTGAAAGTAATTCTGCATCTGAGAATCTTCCGAACGGTATTTTCTTCCTCGATTCTTTTGGAACTGATTCTGTCTCCATTTTACTCCTTAGAGTAACTACTTCCTCCTCAAGACCCTCAACAGTCTTGGATTTTTCATCCAGTCTGGATGTGAGGTCATTGATGACCTTTTCCTGCTCTTCAATTATCAGCTTCAGATCAACTGCATCATCATTGCTTTCAATTATTTTAGACTGTACCTTTACAAATTCTTCCAGTCGTTCAATTTCAGCTTCAAGTTGATCAACATATTCAGTTGATTCTTCTACAATTGATTTCCACTTATTGCAGCTCTTACATTTAATCTTAAGCTTACTAACTGCATCCTTAAGTTGCATCTCAGGATCTACACAAGTTCTCAGTTGTTTTTCACCATCAGTATCTTCTGACTTTCCAACAGTGGCCATCATAGAAGCATGGTTCCCAGTTTTGAATTCTGGTTCTTCTTCATCACAGAATTCATTGTCATCTTCTTCCTCTTCACAGACAAAACTCTTCCTTTGCATTTTCTTACCAGATTTGAAGTCTCCCTTTTTGAAGAACCTTCTTTGAGGCTTCTTGAAGTTTTCATCTTCACTGTCATCATCATTGATATTCTTTAAGCACTGAGAGGCAATGTGCCCAACTTTTCCACAACGGAAACATGCGAGAGGTAACTTCCCTTTGAATTTCCCTTTCCCCTTCTGGAACTTCTTTGCAATGAGAGAAAGAATTTCTTTCTCTTCGTCATCATCACCGCTACTATCCTTTGAGATTTTCAATTTATCCATGGCCTTGAATGCCATTTCCTTGCTCACCCGAGTCGTAGCATCTTCTGGTTTGACTCTCATTTCATATGCTACCAAACTGCTCAGTAAGTCATCTAGAGAAAGTTTGGAAAGATCTCTTTCCTCAAGAGCTGACACCTTCGCATTATACAGAGGTGGAAGTCTTCTTAATATTTTCTTTACAATATCAATGTCTTTGATTTCTTCGCCTAGACCCCGAATTTCTCCAACCACTTCAGTAATTCGATTGAAGAAAGAGTCTGCATTCTCGTCTGGATGCATCTTCAGATCATCAAACCGATTGTGTAGAACTTGTAGTTTCGCCTCCTTCACTTTTCTATCACCTTCATAAATATTCTCAAGTTTATCCCACATAGATTTTGCTGAGGTGAAATTCATCACCTTCAGGTAAATTTGATCAGAAAGGGCTGTAGTGAGAGCATTCTATGCTTTCGCATCTGCATCAAGAAGTTTCATGTCTGTTTCAGTCATAGCCAGACCTGTTGGATCAGTGACATGTATTCCTTGCACAGTAGAAAAAAGAACTTCCATTCCAAGAGATCTTAGATGAGATCTCATTCTGTTCTTCCAGATCTGGAAATTTCTTCCATCGAAGTGAGGGACTCCCCTGACATTGACGACATTTTCCATGACGAAGAAGGTCAGATTCAACACCAGCAACCTTTACCCTCTGATACCACTTGAAGGACCCCGGGACACCCTGAGAGGGGAGGGGTGAATCAGGGTGACCACTTTTTCTTTTAATGTGTTGGATCTTGTTCCCACGTTGTTAGGAACTTGTTGAACCTGTATGAGGATTATGATCAGAATGAAAACATTCACATGCACAGAGAAGACACAGCCATTTTTACTTGGTTCACCACTAAGGGCTACGTCCAAGGAGCATACGCCGACAGGTTACCGGTCGTACCTAAATCCACTATGCTTCACTAGCTGCGGATACAAAGGTTCGGGTACATACACTCTGTCCTAGGATCACTGCCTTTACAATTGTTCAGGGAAAGCTCATTGCGTCCCTCGGGTCACTCCCGTTGACTCCCCCTGGCTCGCTGCCGTTGGTGAAGTCCCACTCAGTTTATAGACGTGAGGGTCTCTTCTTCATTTGCATAAGAGTGAATCCTTTGTTGTATGTAGATGCTCTATTGAAGTTCGATTCTCACCAGAAGAAGAATATCTCTATTCCTCGAATGTACCGAGTAGTCTCTCGGCTTTCGTGCAGCTCCAAACACGCCGGTGGGCTTCAGCAAAACCAGGCGCGCTTCTCCAAGACAGTCGCGCAAGTCCCACTACGGCGCGCAAGTCCAAACAGGCACGCAAGTGTCATCAACACACATGCGCGACTCTTCCTTCCCCAACTACAAACTTGCGCGGTCCACTTCCTTTCTCTTCCAAACCACCTTGGGCGCACAGCCAAAAACCGGCGCGCAAGCTCTACTTGCGCGACAAAACAACCACCTGCGCGACTCAACCACCTGCGCGACGAGAGCTCGAACAATCTCTCGGCCTTGAACTCCGTTGCAAATGAGGAGGGGTGGTCCAGTATTTATAGGCAAACTGGACCCCCTGCGCGGCGGCGCCCAAGTCCTCGACGGCGCGCAAGTCCTCGATGGCGCGCAAGTCTTGTCTTCAATAAACTCTGTCGCGCAACTCACTTGCGCGACTCAACCAACACTTGCGCGACCTTCTTTCCTTAGCCAAATTTTGATGTTCTGATCCTCAAAAACATATTGCGCGCAAGTCTTTTATCCTCCAAGAGCACGGCGCGCAAGTACCTTTACCAAAAACACTTAACTTTATTGGCTGATTTTTAGGCCCAAAAATTTGGCAAACACTGGGAAACAGCGCCACCTTCACTACTGTTTTCTGCTTGAACGGTATGATCGCTTTGTTGGTACACACCCTGAACTTCCACTGAGGATTGACAACAAACACAAATCATACACCAAATCATGCTTTGAAGAACCTGGTTCCAACAAATATATATTTGGAAGTTATAGGAATTTAAATTTTCAGGTTCTTTCTAAAATATGTCTAGAACCATACGTTATATAATTTAAAATGTTAGTTATTACTAATGATAGTTAAAAATTGATACGGTAGTTTTTTCTTCAAATGTGTTATTCTTTTATAAATAATTCATATTCAACCCCATAACTCATTTTCTTATTGACACTCAATTTTTATTAACTCATGCATTTTTTTGAGTCTTGTCTTTATAATTTATTAATTATTTCATAATTACCTATTTTATTTATTAAAGGAATAAACTATTACACTAATTTTTATAATCTAATAAATTTAAATGGTTTGAAATATTGGTAAAATGTTGAATCTTACACAAGAGCTACTTACTTTTCAGTATCATTATTCATACATTTATGAATACTTTTGGATAAATATTATATTTACTATATCATTTAATATAATATATTACTTAATTCACAATGAAATTCTAATCATATAGAAACATATAGAATTTTTGTTTTAGTTTAAAAACTATAAGTTAATTTATTTCTTTAGTCATCCTAAAAATTCATTGTATAAACAATGGGCTAGTAAATTTCATGGAAGTTATTTTAAGATTTCTTTAAATTTATTTAAATATATTTTTTATTTAGGATTAAATATTCTAAGTACCATTATTTGTTATGTCTCAATGAACCACTTTGTCTTATCATTTTTTCAAATCATAAACAGGTTGTAATAAGAGAGTATTGGTGTAATAAGTTTTCTTTAAGATGTTATTTTAATGAGGGGAGA
This sequence comes from Viscum album, assembly GCA_963277665.1. Taxonomy (NCBI): domain Eukaryota; kingdom Viridiplantae; phylum Streptophyta; class Magnoliopsida; order Santalales; family Viscaceae; genus Viscum; species Viscum album. Next base: position 100,902,096 of record OY728119.1, on the reverse strand, counting down.
TGTTTATTTGAGGGTTGTTATTTATATTTTTTTGCATGATGTTTTTAGTCAATAGATGTTTTATCCTGGGGATATCCAATATAAATTACATAGAATATTTATTGTTTTTTTTTTCAAATTTACCCTTTAATTCTTGTCGTGTTCATTTCCAAAATGGTATATTTTTTTGTCAAAATAACTCACCTACTTCAATTATTTAAAAATTAAAATAAACTTTCTTTTATTTTATTTTAAATTATCTTCCATGTTCTATTTATATATAGTCTTATCTTCTGATTTTTTATATCTCATCAACTTAGTTTGTGGAAGAAAAACAAAAAACTAGTATAGTTATAGGATTTCATGTTGTTATAAAAGAAAAAATCTATCTCAGAGTCGACCATACCAACAATGTATATAAATATAATATAATACATAGAAGATCTATATGAATACCAATATATAAATTAAAGATACATTATAGTAATTTTAAATATTACACATATAATTTCTCAAGAGATTTTAATTGTAATTTCGTTTTCTACATGTTTCTTATTAGAGATTCTATTTATGTGAGGCTCATTAATATATCTCTTATTTTTATTATTATAATTGATCTACTGATCCTATGAAATAAAAGATATTTTATGGATAGAAAACTCTGGTATTTTTTGAATGATGTGTTCGAAAATTATTGGAGATATAGCTTGGTGTTGATCATCCACATGATGTAGTTCTAAAATATACTGCTACTAGGGGCTGACTATTGATTTTAATGTGATTTCCTATAGGGAAATGTACCTTATAAATAGTTTTTGAAAGTGATTTTGGGTTTTGTTTATGGATACCCTTGACATAGTTATAGATCCTCCACTCACTTTTTTGTAAAGGAAAAGGATTTCACTGATTGGAATTAGATTGGAAATAAATGTAATTAAGGGGTATTCATATCTAATTTTATATTATGTGCATTTTTTCATAATTTATATCATTATTTTTATTTTTTTTAAATGTAATTTGTTTAATTCCATATCATATTGAGCTATAACTTAGTAAATTGTTATTAACTTCCAAATGTCTCATTTTTTCACTACGTATTTACCATGGATTACTTTATCTTGTTTAAAAATTACATATTTCATAAAACTTACTCATATGGATTAAATATTTTTAGTTAGTTTTTGAAACAAATTCACCACCTCTTGTGACATCCTTACTTTCCATCTTATATTGTCTTCAAAGGCATCTGATCATGTAATTTTTTATACAAACAGTTTTATGTTTTCTTTAATAGTTTAAGTAGATAATTTATTTCTATGGGAAACTACAGAGAGTTTTATAACCAATTTCCGTGAATGTAATTAGGTTGGTGAGTGACAAGATGAGGGAGACAAATTCAATAAAAAGAACAATCCATCTCTTCCATGGTGAGAAAATATCCAAGCATTTGTTTATTGCTGATATTTTTTGGGCGCACATCTGCACAACTTTTAATTTAATGAACCAATGAGGTAACATTGACGGGGAAAGATAGGATATCTATATGAGTTTTTTGAGAGGATTATTGTTTTAGAATCATAAATACATGGGAGTAATGTGGTTTTTTCATTTTTTATGTTTTACATTAACAATTATTCTCTTTTGGAATAACTTAACCATGTTTTAGTTCCTTTTATATTGTGTACTATTTTTTAATGTGATGTTCTATTAAAGAGTTTATGATTGTCCAGATAAGTATGTATTTTGAGATATACAGGGATATAATTGGATATTTATCCTTGTGTGGTATAGAGGATCATGTGTGCTAGTGTTTAATGAATGATGATATAGATATTTCTATAATGGGGTGTGTCCAACCAATCATTTATCAAGCGACCTTTGTGTCATGAGGTAGGAGGTAGATATCTATATTTATTTAAATATTGAGAAAATATGGTAGAAATAAGAGTTTTTATACCATATGTAGGATAATTATTGGATCAATAAAACTTTTTTTGAGAATAAATATATTATATATGTATTTAATAGTGGTTATTGAGATTAGATATCCTTTTACCCGTTGAGATTTATGGTTTAGCGAATAGTCTTGGTGGAGATCATATGCTTTTATAAGGTGTTTTGAGTTGAGGTTCTATGTTTTGGAAACATATTTGATATTATGGTGGGCTACCGTCACATAAAAAAAGTATATGCATATGATACCTACCTTATGAGTTTTTATCTCAATTATAAATAAGAAAGTGTATTTGGTATTAGATACATTATTTAAATTTTTTTGTTGTGCATTCAGCATTGGTAAAGAAGTTTTATCATAAAATAGTTAAGCTATAATGGGTGTATTTTCAATGGAGATTTTTCTTGCTTAGTATTGATATTGAGTTATAAAAAAAAGTTTTTATATTTTAATTAAGAATCAAGGATCGTCATGTATACCTCTTGGGGATGATAATCCCAATAGTGGGGAGTTTGTAATGACCCTAATTATTTTTTATCTTTAAATTCAGAGGAGAAATTAATGTATATAATCTCAGGAGATTTTATTTTTATAATTTAGATTCAAATTTAAATTCCATGTCAAAACAAAATTAGGGTATTCTTTATATAAGATAATTTATTTATATAAAATATATGAGTATAAAGTCAAGGTCATAAGGGACTTGGAGTCTTCTATAACTAAAATAGACAGAAATTGGTCACTGGATGATCTACGGAAGGTACCTGATGTGGTAGGATGGAAATAAAAATAACTTAGGGGCCATCCAGTACCTTATAAAAATCAACTGGGTATCTAGTTTCCTCCCAATAAATTGTTTAAAAATTTTGTGTTATTTTTTTAAATTTTTAGACATAATACCACCACTTATGTTTATTTACTAGTCCAAATTCACCTTCATCACCCTACTTATATCCTTTTCCCCTCTATATCTATATCCAAGCCTCATGGATCACAAACATTTCAGTAGAGTGTCATTACCTACCCATGTAAAAATATTTATAAGTTTATTATACAAAATCCACACTAACTACTATGTTATGGAATAAATGAAGTATGTTTGAATCCCATGTGTAACAGTTAAGCACAATGAGAACTCTTGAATAAATGTTAGGTAATCTGGATCTTTTCGAGATCAAAAAACCATATTAAATTAAATTAAAAATTAATATCTTAAATTAATTTATGTAAAACATAAATAAAGTTAGAAGAGAGGTTAAGTAGTATCCATTGGATGTTTTTTGTAAATAAGCAATTCAAATTCCCTCTAAAAATAATGAAACACAATATTTGTGAAATAATTATTTGTATTCAATTCTAATTTGATTAATTACAATTGAAACAACCCCAACATCTTGATCCTATTGATATGAAAATTCAAAATATCAAGAATGATTGTGGTTGATTTCCAATGTTAAATAATAATGTAATTATGTTTTCATGAATTGATTACCTTGATCATGTTTGGTTTCATGCACTAACAAACAAACTTTTAAAGTGACTTGATAAAAAATATTAGAATCGTAAATCATAGAATAACAATAATTGATCAAAATAATCCTATGAGTGAGAAAATAATGAAAAAAATTGGTATGCACCCCTAAAAACTGATTCCTCTCTCTCCTGTGGATCTTTACAATCACCATTAGATGAATGCCAATAATGAATAAACCAAAAAAAGGAAAAGAGAGAATATAAAATTGATAGTATAAAGACAATATATGAATTAAACTAAAAATAATTCATATTGTGGTAAAAATAGAGATCTATAATAAAACTTATATGAAAGTAGGTAAACCTAGCTATAATTCTCACGACCCGCCCTCGGGGTCCGTGCCGTGACTACCCCAAGCCCGCCTTCCATAGGCCAGGGGCTGGCGACTAGCACCAAGGCGTAAATCCTAGTAAAAAGGGAAGGCATTACCTTTGTAAAGTAAACAAACACCACAGAGTAAGAAAGCGGAAAGTAAACACTAAGCAAAAGCAGAGTACAACTGAAAGTGCGGAAAGGTAAATGGGCCAGTATACAAACCCAAACTGAAAGTAAAGTACAACTCGAAAGGGAAAACAGCAACTGAAAAGTAAAAGCTGCTACACCGGGCTGTCCACTGGAAATCCCACCTGAAGGGTGGGTACAGATAGCTCCACTGCTCCACGGGTCCCGCCGTCCGCTCCGAGCACGTCCCGTCCAGTGGTCCACCTCCAGGTACCGTCCTGCTCTGCAAGCCTCAGCTAAGATCAACGCTGTCCGTCGTCTGCAACCAACACAACGTAGTGCGGGCAAAGCCCGTGCAGGGGTGAGTATAAGCTACTCAGTAGGGACCCCGAGACCCCTGAAGGTCTCTCAAATCCACAAAGGATAAACCACGAAGAAAGGTACAATCACGAAGTAACAATCGACACTGCTTAGGTATATGCCCATACATATACCTAAGTCATCAAATTCAAATACGCTCCAACCTCCGATCCCAAGTACAACTCAGTCCACACAGGAAAGTAAACGTATTCCACACAGGAAAGAAAAATGTAATCCACACAGGATAGCACAACACGATCCACACAGGAATGCAACAGGATTCAGCTCACACAGGTATACTTCTTCAAAGGACGATAAATATGATCTCTGATCCATCTAAGTCGTCAGACCCACGAAGGATCATTAGGTAACTAACCCCCGAAAAAGACCCACACAGGATCGGGCCCACGTAGGACCTGTAGGCGCTGGTTCACACGGGACCGCTCAGCGCAAAGACCCACACAGGATCGGACCCACACAGGATCGGGCCCACACAGGACCTGTAGCACTGATCCACGTAGGATCGCTGAGTGCTGAAGTCTTCATCGTTGAATCCACACAGGATCTCTGTACTGTCGTCGTCGCAGTCACAGTAGCAGTAGCAGTCACAGTAACAGTCGCAGCCAGCACTAGGGTTCCCGCACACAGCAAGCTCGTTCGGAGGGTCCGCTCCACGAGCCGAGAGGCTGATACATCAACTGTCACAAAGTCCAGAGTTGATGTATCCAAAAGTTCCGTATCGTCAATAGGAACTCAACGCAACAGACGGCGCATCGATCGGACGCCCGGTCTGAGAGATATTGGCATTTTCATCCCCGGAGCCCGGTTGGTTTTTAAGGCAAAACCAACCCGACCGTACTCCACCTGCGTCCAAACCTCGGGCGGAGTATGCCAAAAGATCCGTCTCACTAAGAGGAACACAACAAAGCTGAAGGCACGTCAATCGGACGTCTGTAGCTCAAGATATGAGCATTTCCGCTCCGAAGGCCCGGTTGGTTTCGTGAACGAACCAACCCGTCCGAACTCAAGGTGTTCCGAAACTTTGAGTGCGATATATCGAATCGACCGTCTCGATCCAAGGATCGCGTTTCCGCAGACGGTTCGTCGATCGGAGGTCCGTGGCTCATGTTATGTCCAAAAGACCGAAACCGTCTCGAAAATGGGGGGTCCGGGTCCGGGCCGACCCGGCCCGACCCCCCCTGGTCTGACCCGAACCGGGTCATCCCGACCCAGATCCGAACCGAACCGGGTCGGACCGACCCGGTCCGCTGGACCAGGCTCAGCCGGTGGCGGTGCGGCGGCGCGGCCCGGCCAGCGGCGGCGCGGCCGGGGTGCCGCGCATGTGCCGCACGCGGGGGGTTAAACCCCCCCTTTTTTCAGATCTCCGCCGGCCTAAGGCCGGCCGTTTCTCTTCTCACGCGGGACCCGCGGGTCCCGCCTCCTATCCAAACTGGCGGCTGGCGCGGCCGGCCGCCTTCTTCTTCTCCGCCGCGGCCATCGACGCGGCTTTTCCGATCTCCGGCGGCCGGCGAGGCCGGCCGCCCCTGGCTGCTCCGCCGCGGCCATAGGGCCGCAGCTCTTCTTGATCTCCGGCGCCGGCGGCCCGGCTGGCCGCCGGTCGCCTCCTCGTTCCGCCGCGGCCCGTCTCCGGCCGCGGTCTCTTTCGTAAACAACGACGCAGTGCGTCGGCACCGCATTTCTTTATCGCTGCTCGCTCCGGCCATAAATTCTTTTGTTCCTGCGCGGTGCGACGACACCGCGCTGTCTCTGCTAAATCAACACGAAAGATTAGAAGGGGGAGGAGAGTCGACCGTGTTCGTGCGGTCCGGTCTCCTCCCGTTATAACGATAACAGTTGGCCAATCGTATAAACACAACAATGAACGTTTCACATATTTTTAATAAAATTTGGAACTACGCCCAACGGATTATTCTTTCATGTTCGAGGGAATGAAAACACGTAATTTAAAAAGGACAAACCCCTACCTTGGTTCTGGAATGAAGTTCGATGATCGATAACGATTCGCGGAAGTCGAGCGTCGCGGTGGTCGGCGTCACAGAAGAAGAACGTCGATGTCACGGTTATGTCGTCACGGAAAACGGTTCCCGAGAACGTGGAGTTCTTCGTCGAAGTTCGAAGGTTCTTCGTGTTCTTCGTCATAGTTGAAGAAGAAGAAGAAGGAGAAGCTCCCAAAATTCCTCTAAAGGTGGTAAAAGAAATTCAAGCAGAATAAAATAATCTTTAAGCTTATATAATTAAATAACTTTACCACATGAATTTCAAAGGTTTGAATTGAACAACTCACCTCAATTAATACTTAAAGTTGTCAAACATTAAATAAAAGGAGGGTTAATGGGAGTTTTGAGGGAAGATGGAAGGTTGGGTTTCGTGTGGGCCCCACCACACTTAATCCTCCCAAGGGAGGTTAAGTGGATGTGGGTCCCACTCCCAACTCCCTTTGGAAGTATTTTTAAAAAAAACATCAAGTTAAAATAAAATTTTGTATTTCACAACTTTTATTTAACTTAATCTAAAAACCCAAAAACTAACTTTCAACCCGTAATAAACGCAACTTCTGAAAAGGTCTCCTTAAGCGAATATCGGCGCTGCGAGTTCATCGGTTCCCTCGGATTTCAATTCCGAGCACCGGATCAAAAGTTAGGAATTCCCGCTCGTTCGTTCACTGAACGTACCCGAGCCAAACTTCGGAAATTGATTCCGGGCACTCCGGGCCTCGGAATCAGGTGCTGTCAGAAACCGCGCTCTTGTAAAATTCCAAAGAAAATTAAGAAAAAATTTTCCTTGAATTATATGGGTCTTTACATTACTCCCACCTCAGAGCTTTACGTCCCCGTAAAGATACATAAAAAACTAGGGAAACAAATGAGGGTACTGAGCACGCATCTGAGCCTCCCGCTCCCATGTGCTCTCCTAGAGATTCCTGTGCTGCCATCTGATGCGCACAAGAGGAATTGATCGCCCACACAGGACTCACTCCTGTCAATCCTCTATCTCCACCGGGACCTCCGTAAAAGTCACCCCATCGTCAACGTCAAGCTCCCCATGGTCAATGATGTGTGTCGGGTCGTGCACGTATCTCCTCAGCTGAGACACGTGGAAGACGTCGTGTACCCGGTGCAACTGAGGTGGTAGAGCCAGGCGATAATCCACCTCACCAATCCTGCTGAGGACCTCGAAGGGCCCGATGAAGCGTGGAGATAACTTGCCGCCTCGGCCAAATCTCCGAATACCACGTCGAGGTGAGACCCGCAAGAAGACGTGGTCGCCATCCTCGAACTCCAGTGGCCTCCGCCTCCTGTCAGCATAAGACTTCTGCCGGCTCTGAGCTGTCCTCATCCGCTCCTGGATGACCTGGACCTTCTCTGTCGTGGCCTGGACCATCTCCGGTCCCACTAGTGCTGACTCCCCAGGGTCTGTCCAGCACAAAGGAGATCTACAAGGTCGGCCGTACAACGCCTCGTACGGTGCCATCCCGATGGTGGAGTGGTAGCTGTTGTTGTACGCAAACTCCACCAAGGGTAGGTGGTCCTCCCAGCTACGACCAAAGTCGAGGACACATGCGCGGAGCATGTCCTCGAGAGTCTGAATGGTCCTCTCCGTCTGACCATTCGTCTGAGGGTGAAAGGCTGTGCTCAGACGTAGCTGCGTCCTGAACGCCTCCTGTAACCCCTTCCAAAGCCGGGAAGTAAAGCGGGCATCTCGATCGGAGACGATAGATGATGGCACGCCGTGGAGCCGCACAATCTTATGAACGTAGAGTAAATTAGAATGTCGTCGATGAAGACCACGACAAACCGATCGAGGTATGGCTGAAAGATCATGTTCATGAGAGCCATAAACACTGCTGGAGCATTGGTTACACCGAAAGGCATAACCAAGAACTCATAGTGGCCATACCGACATCTGAAGGCTATCTTCTGCACATCCTTGTCTCTGACTCTGAGCTGATGATAGCCTGGCCTGAGGTCTATCTTCGAGAACCACCGTGCTCCCTTGAGCTGATCAAAGAGGTCATAAATCCTCGGTAGCGGATACTTGTTCCTCACTGTCACCTGGTTCAGGCGACGATAGTCAACACAAAGTCGCAAGCTCCCGTCCGCCTTCTTGGCGAACAAAATCGGGGAAGTCCAGGTTGAAACACTGGGTCGGATGAACCCCTTGCCCTGCAAGTCCTCCAACTGTACCCGTAGCTCTCGAAGATCGGCGGGGGCCATCTGATATGCTGGAGTGGATATCGGGGCTGTCCCGGGGTACAAGTCAATATAAAAGTCTACCTCTCTGCGAGGAGGTAGCCCTAGAACGTCGTCGGGAAAAACGTCCGCAAACTGATCCACCACTACAGGAAAACCAGGACTCCGCACGTCAACTGCTCCAAGGATGAGGCTAGCTAACTAATGAGTAATGGGCTGTCCTCTCCTCCGCGGAAGTCCATCCTGTGCTGCTAAGGCTCCCTTCTCGCCGGTGAAGGTGAACCTGCTCCCGTCGGTGCGTACACATCGCACCTTGCGTCTAAAACAGTCAATCTGTGCATGGACCGTAGATAGCCAATCCATGCCCAAGATGACGTCGTAAGGACTCGACGCTGCTACAAGAAGATCCCAGCCGAAGCCCTCGCCTCCTAGAGTAAGCTCACACTGCCGGCACCAGTGCGTAATCGTCGAGTCTGCTCCCGTAGGAGTCTCTAGCCGTAAGGATCGAGCCAACGGCTCTGTCGGAATCTCCGAGCTCCGAACAAGGGTAGCGACTATGAAAGAGTGACTCACTCCTGTGTCTATAAGAACTGCAGCAAGGGTGGAATAGACACAGATAGTACCTCGAATCATCTCGGGTGCGCCGTGGTTGTAGGCCTCTGCTGCCTGGAGCTGTGCCTGTCTCTGCCCGCCAGCTCCCTGTGGTCGGGGTGGACCTCCTGGTGGTGGTGGTGGCAGAGCCTAAAAGCGTCGCCCACCACCGGCTGCTCGTCTAGCTCCTCTGCCTCGTCCGCCTCCTCCCTGCGGACCGCCACGGTCGACCCTCTGCCTCTGCCTCGGTGGTCCCTCAACCGACTGCTGCTCCTCGGCACGGCGGGTCGGGCAGTCACGAGCCATGTGGCCCTGCCCGCCGCACGAGTAGCACTGTCTGCCTCTCGAAAGACTGGCTCCTCGCTGTGTGCCCTGCACTGCTGAGCTAGTGCCCTGGGGTCGTCTGCCCGAAGGTCTAGTCTGTCTGGACCCCTGAGTCATCCGTCGACTGCCTGCTGCAGATGACTCTGCCACGTGCCGCCCTGCGGTGGGTCGCTGCGCTGGTGTAGACTCAGCAAGGAAGCTCTCGATCAGAAGGTCCCGCTCCAGTACTCTTTTCTGAGTCGGTATGCTGAGGGAGATCAGCGATGCCCTGATCTCGTGTCTCAAACCCTGCTCGAAGGTCCGGGCCCAGAAGAATGGGTCTCGTACCATGTCAGTCGAGTAGCGCGAGAGATCAGTAAATCTCGCCGAGTACTGAGCGACCGTCATGCTGCCCTGCCGCAACTGAAGAATCTCCTAGATACGTACCGCACGAAGGGTGGCTGGGACGAACTCCGAGTGGAAGAGGCTCTCAAAGTCCGTCCAAAGTAGAGATGCCTCATCGTGCACCTAGAGAATCAAGCTCCACCATCGTCCTGCTGCTGCATGTAGTAGGCTCGCAGTGAGGATCACCATGAGGTCTGCTGGTGTCCTCACTAGCCTAAACACACGTACCACTGCCTCCAGCCAGTCCTCGGCTGCCTGGGGATCCGTCTCCCCGCGAAACCTGGGTGGTCGCTGGCGCTGAAACTCATGCAGTGCGCTGAGGCGACGTGCATCGTCAGCGGCTGGTGCTGGAAGCATCGGGGGCTCGGCGGGTAGAGCTACCGCCGGTGCCACTGCTGACAAAGGGCCCTGCACCGAGGCCTCGTCGCTCGGTGGGCTGTCGTCACGCTCGACTCTCGGAACCCTAGCTGGCTGCCGTCGTGGGGCCATCCTGAAAATGAAACAGGTGCGCCACGGTCAGAACAGTATACCTGGTGAGCTGATATAAGTAATTACAAAGAAAACTTTGAAACACACACGCAAACAATTTTTTCGTGCATTAAGTCGGAAATCAGAAGTCAGGGTCCTGGTGTACGGATATGTCGGCCGCCGCACCAACACTGGACTCCCTGGACTGATAACCACACTCAATACGCTAAACATTATTGCTTCACATGGAAAAGGTCAGAGTTCGCGGTAGAACCGAACTCCTTTGATACCAATTTGTCACGACCCGCCCTCGGGGTCCGTGCCGTGACTACCCCAAACCCGCCTTCCATAGGCCAGGGGCTGGCGACTAGCACCAAGGCGTAAATCCCGGTAAAAAGGGAAGGCATTGACTTTGTAAAGTAAACAAACACCACAGAGTAAGCAAGCGGAAAGTAAACACTAAGCAAAAGCAGAGTACAACTGAAAGTGCGGAAAGGTAAATGGGCCAGTATACAAACCCAAACTGAAAGTAAAGTACAACTCGAAAGGGAAAACAGCAACTGAAAAGTAAAAGCTGCTACACCGGGCTGTCCACTGGAAATCCCAGCTGAAGGGTGGGTACAGATAGCTCCACTGCTCCACGGGTCCCGCCGTCCGCTCCGAGCACGTCTCGTCCAGTGGTCCACCTCCAGGTACCGTCCTGCTCTGCAAGCCTCAGCTAAGATCAACGCTGTCCGTCGTCTGCAACCAACACAACGTAGTGCGGGCAAAGCCCGTGCAGGGGTGAGTATAAGCTACTCAGTAGGGACCCCGAGACCCCTGCAGGTCTCTCAAATCCACAAAGAATAAACCACGAAAAAAGGTACAATCACGAAGTAAACAATCGACACTGCTTAGGTATATGCCCATACATATACCTAAGTCATCAAATTCAAATACGCTCCAACCTCCGAACCCAAGTACAACTCAGTCCACACAGGAAAGTAAACGTATTCCACACAGGAAAGCAAAACGTAATCCACACAGGATAGCACAACACGATCCACACAGGAATGCAACATGATTCATCTCACACAGGTATACTTCTTCAAAGGACGATAAAGATGATCTCTGATCCATCTATGTCGTCAGACCCACGAAGGATCATTAGGTAACTAACCCCCGCAAAAGACCCACACAGGATCGGGCCCACGTAGGACCTGTAGGCGCTGGTTCACACAGGACCGCTGAGCGCAAAGACCCACACAGGATCGGACCCACACAGGATCGGGCCCACACAGGACCTGTAGCACTGATCCACGTAGGATCACTGAGTGCTGAAGTCGTCGTCGTCGAATCCACACAGGATCTCTGTACTGTCGTCGTCGCAGTCACAGTAGCAGTAGCAGTCACAGTAACAGTCGCAGCCAGCACTAGGGTTCCCGCACACAGCAAGCTCGTTCGGAGGGTCCGCTCCACGAGCCGAGAGGCTGATACATCAACTGTCACAAAGCCCAGAGTTGATGTATCCAAAAGTTCTGTATCGTCAACAGGAACTCAACGCAACAGACGGCGCGTCGATCGGACGCCCGGTCTGAGAGATATTGGCATTTTCGTCCCCGAATCCCGGTTGGTTTTTAAGGAAAAACCAACCCGACCGTACTCCACCTGCATCCAAACCTCGGGCGGAGTATTCAAAAAGATCCGTCTCACTAAGAGGAACACAACAAAGCTGACGGCACGTCAATCGGACGTCCGTAGCTCAAGATATGAGCGTTTCCGCTCCAAAGGCCCGGTTGGTTTCGTGAACGAACCAACCCGGCCGAACTCAAGGTGTTCTGAAACTTTGAGTGCGATATACCGAATCGACCGTCTCGATCAAAGGATCGCGTTGCCACAGACGGTTCGTCAATCGGAGGTCAGTGGCTCAAGTTATGGCCAAAAGACCGAAACCGTCTCAAAAATGGGGGGTCCGGGTCCGGGCCGACCCGGCCCGACCCCCCCTGGTCTGACCCGAACCGGGTCGTCCCGACCCGGATCTGAACCGAACCGGGTCGGACCGACCCGGTCCGTTGGACCCGGCCCGGCCGGCGGCGGCGCGGCCAGGGTGCCGCGCATGTGCCGCACGCGGGGGGTTAAAGCCCCCCTTTTTTCGGATCTCGGCCGGCCTAAGGCCGGCCGTTTCTCTTCTCACGCGGGACCCGTGGGTCCCGCCTCTTATCCAAACCGGTGGCCGGCACGGCCGGCCGCCTTCTTCTTCTCCGCCGCGGCCATCGCCGCGGCTCTTCCGATCTCCGGCCGCCCCTGGCTGCTCCGTCGCGGCCGTAGGGCCGCGGCTCTTCTTGATCTCCGGCGCCGGCGGCCCGGCTGGCCGCCGGTCGCCTCCTCGTTCTGCCGCGGCCCGTCTCCGGCCGCGGTCTCTTTCGTAAACAATGACGCGGTGCGTCGGCACCACATTTCTTTATCGCTGCTCGCTCCGGCCATAAATTCTTTTGTTCCTGCGCGGTGCGACGACACCGCGTTGTCTCCGCTAAATCAACACGAAAGATTAGAAGGGGGAGGAGAATCGGCCGTGTTTGTGCGGTCCGGTCTCCTCCCGTTATAACGATAACAGTTGGCCAATCGTATAAACACAACAATGAACGTTTCACAAATTTTTAATAAAATTTGGAACTACGCCCAACGGATTATTCTTTCATGTTCGAGGGAATGAAAACACGTAATTTAAAAAGGACAAACCCCTACCTTGGTTCTGGAACGAAGTTCGATGATCGATAATGATTCTCGGAAGTCGAGCGTCGCGGTGGTCGGTGTCACGGAAGAAGAACGTTGATGTCGCGGTTATGTCGTCACGGAAAACGGTTCCCGAGAACGTGGAGTTCTTCGTCGAAGTTCGAAGGTTCTTCGTGTTCTTCGTCAGAGTTGAAGAAGAAGAAGAAGGAGAAGCTCCCAAAATTCCTCTAAAGGTGGTAAAAGAAATTCAAGCAGAATAAAATAAGCTTTAAGCTTATATTATTAAATAACTTTACCACATGAATTTCAAAGGTTTGAATTGAACAACTCACCTCAATTAATACTTAAAGTTGTCAAACATTAAATAAAAGGAGGGTTAATGGGAGTTTTGAGGGAAGATGGAAGGTTGGGTTTCGTGTGGGCCCCACCACACTTAATCCTCCCAAGGGAGGTTAAGTGGATGTGGGTCCCACTCCCAACTCCCTTTGGAAGGATTTATAAAAAAAACATCAAGTTAAAATAAAATTGTGTATTTCACAAATTTTATTTAACTTAATCTAAAAACCCAAAAACTAACTTTCAACCCGTAATAAACGCAACTTCCGAAAAGGTCTCCTTAAGAGAATATTGGCACTGCGAGTTCATCAGTGCCCTCAGATTTCAATTCCAAGCACCGGATCAAAAGTTAGGAATTCCCGCTCGTTCGTTCACTGAACGTACCCGAGCCAAACTTCGGAAATTGATTCCGGGCACTCCGGGCCTCGGAATCAGGTGCCGTCAGAAACCGCGCTCTTGTAAAATTCCAAAGAAAATTAATAAAAAATTTCCCTTGAATTTTACGGGTCTTTACAATAATGATGGTTCTGATTCCAAACCCTCATGGTATCTCCCGATGGTCCATCGATCTAATCTATAGTTCTCAATTCATCCTTTTTTAAATTAATCTAAGTCACCTTTGAATCCCATGGTCATACAATACTCACAATCACATGAAAAAATATAAATCCTACATCTATTATTATTTAGATTATTGACATGGTAATGACATAATATATTATTCACACTATAAAAATAATTGAATTCTTACTCAATTTCTCAAAATCTATCATGTAATGAGGTGAAATAGTAGTCACATTTTGAATGGTTCTCCAGTATTGTTAGGAATTTTTTCCACAAACTTTGTGACATAAAATGATTTTCATGGAGTTAACCATTATTAACTCTGATCCTTTGACTATGCTCAACCTAATTTTTATGGATTCATGCTTGAACACTTCATTTCAGGACATAAATCATCTGAAACTTCTGCAAGTTCCACCTCTTAGTCTATATTATTCAACATTTACCACCAATGATAGATCTACCATAAAAATACATAAAATAATATAATTGGGTGAAAATACCAATTTTTAAAATTATAACACTATAAAAATGCATTGAATGTCTAGTGAAAATATATATACAATTAAGAGATATAAAACCCCTACACATATTCCATTTCTCACCCATAAGAAAATTCTCAACATCAAAACAAAAGGGGTATATACTAAAAAAATAAGTATTAAAGTTATCATACTCATTAATAATAAGTTATAACTAAATATTTTAAAATCAAAAAACATACCAAATAAATACTTATTTTAAATCATGCTTCATATATGATTATCAAATCGAGATATTTTACCTTTTCAACCACATGTTTTAAACTACTATCAATATCCATGCCATTTATAAATAACCTCACTGAAAGTACTTTTTACTCATCACTCAAGAAAATATAATATACATTTATTCTCATTATCATGTATTTTAATTCTATCTATATTATTGAAAATGATATCAATATTCATGTTGTGATAAAAAATGTTACATTAATCCCATGGTATTAACATTTATGTTCAATTGAATTTGAGAATTGGGATTAGTAGGTAATGATGTAAAAATATTTAAATCTCAATATGAGGATCAAATCTCTAGAATAATACATGATATTCAAAATGAAATCTCAATGAAAACACTCTAACAAAATGAAATCTCTCCTACTTCCACTCTCAATGTAGGCCCATGAAGAACAACAGATCATAATGAAGTAATGATACCTCTAATTTGTGTGTTTTTATTTTATAATTTTATAATTTTTTTAAAATTGTATTCATGTAAAAAATATCACATCCATAATCCAAATCCAAATGATAAAAATAATTGGTCAATAAATGTAGAATTTTGACTTTCCCAACACACAACCCATTTTTTCTTTTATTAATTTTCGCAATTTTTTTTACATTTTTTAATGAGGGAAAACTAGTAATGTATAATGAAAAAATCATCGAATCTCCCTGAATACCTAGTAATAAAAAACCACACATCATCCCTCAAGTTGAAACGTCCCCCTCCCCTATAGGAAACCTCATCCCCACACTTAGACCATGGAATATCACAAGAAATATGATTATTTAATTAGGAAATGATAAAATATATTGTAATAAAACATATCCCTAATAAGGTATTTCATGTAGTCAATTGGATATGTTTTAGAAAATGATAAGGTGGGTCTTATGGATATGGGATAGACAATAAAAATCGTTAATCATAATAAAAATGACATTCTTTATTAAAATAATTGATGATATGCATTAGAACTTATAGTAGTTGTGAACATCCTAAATTTACTGAAGAAAGTGGGTAAAAGAAATAATAAAAATGACTCAAAATCCTCTTAATAATGGGAAATATAAAATTTCTCAATAAATCCATGGAATTAACATCAATAGTCATTTTAATAAATTAATGTTTATTGGAATCAACATCAAGAATAAGAATTATATCAATAATCATTTTTAAATAACATCAAATTGATATAAAAATGTGACTTTAAAAATCTACATCTAAATCTCTAACATTTATGGGTATGATAATTCAAATTTTCCAACAATTCAAAATAATATTCTTAAGTAATTTTGTCCCATATATTAGTTAGTAAATGATGATAAAACTATGTATTCATGAGAGAATCTAATTAAAACATGTTCCGGAAGAAAATTCATCTTTTTTAATTCATTACATACATTAGATGATAATGGGGGAATTAAAACCTGATAAAGTAAAATAAATATTACCCTTAAATAAATATTCATAAACTTCTCTTATTTATTCCTTTTTAGTGATTTTTATTCTTTAAACATCTCTTTCTCTTGAGCTTGAAAAATTATGGACAACCATGTGAAAGTAAAAGGTTAAAAAAATTCACCAAAAAATATAATGTATTTGAACATTAGAAGATTTATTAAAATAATATAATTAAAGAAAACTACATATAACAAGGTAATTAAAAACTTGTTTTCCTCTTGGATTTTTTTCTTTAAGGTATTCAAGCTAGCCTATTAGCTTTGTTAAAATTAATTGGATAATGGAACAATTCTAACCTGTTCAATTATAGAACTAATTTGAAATTATACTCACTTAGTGTGAATGTTCTCCATATTTTCTATTATTTATTCTGAATACTACACATTATGGGATGCATATGGAGGATAGATTTAAATAAAACTCATGAAAATCAAAATATGGAAATATTTTATTATTGGAATCCACCACAATATATTCTTTCCCTAAATTAATTTCTATGATGAATCTATTTTTCTAAAAGATTTAATTTCAACACCCATCGTGCAAGGTATTTATTCTTTTATAATTTCAGAAACCTTAATTAATTCACCTTTATCTTCTTCTTCTCCATCCTTTACCTCTTCAGTTTTTAGGATTTCATTATTGTTGGACATGTCATCTCTCTATCTCATACACCATCTTATCAATAATCTCTATGATGTTATTTTATTATTCTTCATATAAGAAAAGTTGGAAGAGATGATATTATTATTCTACAAAATTTAAGTGTAGAAGGGATGCATGAGGTTTGTCTTCAATTAATTCATGAGTCTAAGTATTATCTTTTTAAAATATTCTAGTATGCTCCATGTATTTTGTTTTCCTCCTCCAACACTTCTGTCTTCATTACTTATACAACATTGAAATCTTCTACCCATTGTTCTTATTCTATGCCTTTTTCACCTTTATTAAAGTGTAAAAATTATATTCCAAATAGAATTTAGTGTCTTAATTGTCCAAGAAATTTGATTAGTCATTTATTGATATTCCAAAGCTATTCCTATTGAGCCTCCATTCTTTTATCAAAATAATTAATGGTATTCCACAAAAATTCCATTAACTAGTATTCTGAATCAAAATCGTAAGGTATATGGATGTGATGTTTTTATTGACTATGCATATTTCTATAGGATCCATCATGGTAATTATTGTATTCAGTAGTTCATCCATAGGCATAATAGTAGGTGTAATTCCAATTTTAGGGCGGTAATTCATTTTTCCCATAACAGTAAAATGCATTCCATCCATTTCCTATCATGCCCCCATTGAAAAATTTGGCTCCACCTATATAGTATAATCGCATAGTTATTCGCTATACTTTTTTATGGTATGTAATAAGATTAATATTATATTTATTCCATGCCACCCAACATCAAAAACAACCTTGAATATAAGAATATAGAAAATGAATAAAATAAAATCAGTTAATATAAATGATATAAGAAAACAATTTGACCTAAAAAATTGGTCTCATGTCATTATCTACAATCCACAAGTCCTTGAAAATAGTTCCAAAAATTAACATAGCCATGGAGAGTTGTAACCTCCATATGAGAACACAATTTATAAATTTATAATGCCCCAAAAAAACTAACTTATTTATCATAGAATAATGTAAGTAAGTGATAGATCCCATGTGGAACAAGGATGTGTAGTAATAAATCATGACTAAATATTAGGTCCTCATGATATTGTTAAGACCGCACAAAAAATTTATATAAATTAAAAAAAATAGTAGCTTAAAATTATGTAAACTTATGGTTAAATAAAGGAATAAGAGATGGGAAATGATATATATAAGTGGTTTCTCTGAGTAGACAATTTGACTTTCCTCAAAAATAACTAATATCAATAGATGCACAATCATTATTTGTATACAATATTAATGTGGTCAATTACTACTGAAACTACACTTACATCTTGAGCCTCTTGATTTGAAAGCCAAAATAACAAAAATTCATGTGGTTTATTAATAATATATAATAATAATAATCCATTTCTATTTTTTTAATTGGTTATATTTATCACACTGGGTTTCCTTCCACATCAAACACACATTGTTAGTGATTCTATGAAAAATATGATAAACATGAATCAAATAGTAATAATAATTGAACTAAATCATCCCAATGGTGGGTAATGAATAAAAAAAATTGATACACACCCACATCAAATAATTCAACCCTCTCATATAGATATTTCCAATCATCACCAGGTGATCACAGGTTATGAAAACAGCAAAAACAATAAAAATATAGAATAGAAAAGTGATATTGGAGAGATGAGAATTTAATTAAACTAAAAAAACCATTCAAGTTATAATAATAACATAAAATTATAAGAAATATTGGTGAATATAGTAAAACATAGATATAAGTTTGGTCCCAAATAAAAAATCTAATATCGGATTCCTGGTGGATGATCAATTATCTCCTTGATGGCTGAATACCCCTTTTAAAATCTTTCAGGCCACCTAAAAACCCTATGGTTGACAATTCCTCATAATCCCCTAAAACTAGGGAAATTACATATTTGTAAAATATTATAAAATCAATGTGTTAGTGACATAAATTATTATTAACATTTTGAAAACAATTTCCTCCTTCCCTAAATTTTATTATTTGAGAACATTGAGATGTGAAATAGAGGTCATGATGTGGATAGTTTTTTGCACGCACGTGCATTGTTAGGTACAGGTGAAAAATTTAAATTTATAACCTACTTACTATTTAGAATAGTGGCAAGATAGGGTCAACCCACAGGGAGGCCTAATGTTGTTCTTAGTGATCTAAAAAGAAATAAACTAAAAAAACACACACATAAAACAAACAAAATTAGTTGGTGGTGGCGAACTGGAGTGAGTGAAAATCAATGTGTGGGGAAGTCAAGGTGAACTGATGAGTTCAAGGGGGTAGGCAAGACAACAAGAGAGCTTGTGGTGAAAATAACCAATAGATGGGTAGGGGAAGTCCACTGGCCACTTTTGATATTACATAGCCTTGTTCGTGCACTAAAATTTAAGAAATATGGATCTGTCTTAATGTAATTGGCCAGATTTTTCATCTGGTCAGTTTGTGATGAAATAACCCTAGTAGTCCTTAGACATTAAAATTCACTACATCCATTGGCGATAAAAAGTCATATTTCACTCAGCTCAACTTTTCACATGACTTCAGTGTGTCTCTCTAATTTTATCATGACTCACTTGTCATTGACTTTCTCAAATTAAAGCAGTTTTCATTAAGGTTCAAATCATTCAACCTTGTTGTTTTGAAAATAAATCTGTTCCACAATCAGTGAGAGTGACATTCCAAAAAAAATGATGCAGATCATGAATAAGAGTAAACAAAATCTAACCAGCCAGCTTACCCCACCATCAAATGAATTTAGTTGGACATAATGGTTGGATTCAGTGAAAAAATAGAATTAAAATCAATGAAGTTCATGTTGAAATGAGTTGCAGAAAAATAGATCATAAGAAAAATAAAGATGTTTGTCTCCCTACTTGATCTCGTGAAATATCTAGTCTCTGCTACTTGATGGTGGATGCGACGCAGGAGTTCGCTTGATATGTCGCGCTGGGAATCGAGGTATGAAATTTTGATCTACTGCTATGATGCCTCAAATCTACTTTCGATGGAAATGGTTAAAACTCTAGGGATCTTCTGATCCTCTATTGATGGACGGAAGTGTAATCAAGAATGAAGTCTCCATCGAGAAGTGTCATTTAGTCCCGCTGAATGATTGATCTCTCAATGCCCGATCACCCCTTGCTAAAATGATGACTCAATGTCTCGCCTCTTGCCCTCCTCGAGGAATGAATGATCTAGTCTCTATGATGAATGCTGATGTTCCCATAATCAATGTCCATGGAATCTCATCTGAGATGTTCCCTGGCCTCCACGTGGAACTTTCACAGTTCCACATCTCCTGTGGTAGTCACTAGCGCAGTTGCTTCTAACTGAATGATGTGTGCACGTACGGTGAGCTACAACCCTCCCTCTGTAAAAAAAAACAAACGTGAGTCATAGAATGAAACCACTATATAAAAATACTTTATATTATATCGCTACTTAAAAAAATGCTTATTAATATATATATATATATAATTTATAATATCTAATATTATTATTACTAATATATGTTTTAATAACTATTATATTTATTTAATAAAATATATTATTATGATATTAAAAATATTATATACTATTATTATTAAACCTATAATTATTGTTGTATAGCATATCATATATATTACATAATATATATTATATTATATGATATAATAAAATAGAATAAGAACTAAAAAAAGATTGAAAAGATGAAATGGGGGTCGGGTTGCTCTGTTCAGTGAGGGAGAAGTGGAAATAAAAGGAGGGAGCGAAGGGAGTTTGGCTTAGGGGAGATGCAACATTATTGAGTCAGCCTGGGAATCAGATGTAGTGGCTATGTGGGCTCGTGACGGAGAAAAGGAAAAGGGTGATGGTTCTTCCGGAAGGAGTGGTGAGGTGAAGGGGGAGAAAAGAGTGCATCTCAGGAGAGGAACAGGCGGTGGCCTATGGTTCTAGTGGGATACGGTCATACTATATTAATAAGGAAGATGGATGGAGGAGGTGAGGTCGAGTGTGGGTGCTGAACAGGTTAGAGGAGATTGTCGACCGCACCGAGGAGCTGAGGTGATGTCACGGGGTTTGAACAGGAAGTGTGTGAGAGGCGTTCTCCGGGTGTGTGTTCGAGTTTTAAGTGAGCGTTGATGGGAGGACATGCAGTGCTGGTGATTTGATGAGCTCATGGGAGGAACTATTTCATTGGGTAACAATTTGATCGACTCTAGAATTTATGTGTTCAAACTGTAGGTTTGAGGTGTTTTTATTGATTGTTGGTCTGGTCTTGCTTTGAAATTGTTCTTCTATACTGGTGATTTTTTTATTCTGCTTTAGATTTCTATTTCTTCTGTTGTGGTTTGGAGAGGCAATAGGGGTGGAAGGGTTGCAGTGATGTGGCTGCAGAATAGGAGATGGTTGCGGGATGGTGCAATGTGCCACCATTTTTGAAAGGGTGAGGTAGTTTGTAGAAAGGTGGCACTGTGAGGCTGCTGTGAGTGTGTAACTATGATGATGTAGAGGAAATGGTGTGTGAAACTATTCAAAATCAAGTATTGTTGATGGTAGAAGAGTGTAGACGGTGGTACAGTCAAGAAGAATAGTGCCACTTTCAGGGGATTAAACAGTGACACAGTTTGAGTGATGGAACGGTGGCTCGGGGTGCTAGACATTGGCATAGGTTGGAGGCACCGTGAGGAGAACATTGAAAAGGTGTAAGGGACCGACCCCAGTTGCTCAGAGCCGGTGCCTTATTTGATTACATTAGTATATAAACAAGTAATAAGCATCCTAAAGGACCGATCAATTTAGTATTCTTGACGAAACTAGATACATACATGGAACCCATTTTACATTTTGAAATGAAACAGAAAATGATATATAACAAAAGATAATAAACTGAATCCTTGAAAAAACAATAAATGATCTCTTCTTATTAACCTGTGGAAGGAAAAAAATTAAAGGGGTGAGCTCAAATGCTCATTAATGGTAAGAAATACAATTGAAGATATCATAACATAAACATTAGGCATGTTTAATACATAAAAACACGTGCCTATAAGAAAAACTTGAACACATTATGGAAGGAATAAGAGCTGAGTAAGTAATTCCATAAATATACAAAATCATGAGTATTATACTAGTAAAATAACCACATGAACCATAAATTATATTTTTAGAATGAGGGAATTCATAATTCATGAAAACATAACCATACTATCAAGGCCTCGTGCCAAGACCATAAATAATCATTTTCTCAAGGCCTTGTGCCATGATAATATTTTGTCTCATGAGACCTACTGATGCACTAAGGGGCTATAGAGGGGCCCACCCAACACTTACTGTGTACAATTCATTCCTCATATTAAATGGGTGAACATAATCTACATATTCATTCAAATTTAAACTAACATAAGAAATGTAAATAACATTCCCCAATCATTGAACATAAACACTAACCATTCGGAATAATATGCTGAATGATATCAAAATAGATCATCCATAGTAAGAATAACCAAAAACCTTCAACAACATATTATAGATGATATATTAATATATAAAGCTCAATTAAGTAAAACATTTGACAAGGTATGTTGATATAGATGAATATATTTATAAATAAGACCATTGACAAATTCATTAGGAAATAATCCTTAAACATTCCAAAGTGTCCCATACCACCTTGAAACATTCAAACCATAATCCATTATAATATCATGATAAATAGGATACCCTTTATATGATATACCAAAGGTAAGTACATACAATATATAAAATAAATTAGTAGTGAACAAGGTATACATCTCATAAAAGTTAATGAGTGACGAGAAAAATCCTTTTTAATTTTGAAAGAAAATTCCTTTTGGAAAATATTTTATATTTGCCAATAAATCATATTTTAAACATGAATATCAAATAAAATAAAATAAAATTATATTAAAATTATATTTTAGGCATAAATGATGTCCAACTGAAGTGAAATCATATAAAAAGAGTTCTTAAGATTCTTTATAAATAAAACATTTTAGAGCATTTTAAGGAAAGTATTAATGGGAATTTTAAAGTGGAAAGGCCTATTTGTTCTCTTAAATACAAAAATGATCCAAGATAATTTTTCATGATAAAATGAGTGTTTTTATAAAACTAATTGTGGATTAAAACAGATTTTTGAGTACACTTGAAAACGGGTATGAATTTGAAAATATCCCTTGAATCGGGTTTGTATTTCAGAAATTTTTTTGAACGTTCCTTTTATAACATGTAAATATTCATAAAATAAGGAATTAATTGAGTTGTTGAACATATATTTAACACTCACATAGAATTTATGAGGAGTAAATAACAATACACAAGAGTTTCATTATGGTAATTAGACAATAAAAGTAACCCGAATGGAAATGGAGGTTCGGGTGGAAAAACCCTTACCATTTTGTAATCAATCGATTCGTATGCCCCAAAATTAATAATATTAAAATGATACATTGAATACCATGAAGATATAGATATTAAAGATATGTTACATCAATGGTCATTATACATACACCATATACAATTATTAGTAGGGAATACAGGAAACCTCACAAAAATGGAAGTGAGATAAAAAAACCCATACCTTAAGTCCGAATGTGTTCCGCTCTTGAACTTAAGGTCCATGAATATGAAATTATATTTATTAATAACTTATTTAATAACCTATTATACAATTATTTAGTTTATCATAATTCGTTTTAGTTTATTTATGCCTTTCTAGATAAGTTATTGAAATTCGTTGTTCTGCAGTGTTCGTTTACTTTATTTTCATAATCGGTTCACTTGTTCTTATGTAATGGAGTTCATGTGGAATGGATGTAAATATATATAATTGTATTCAAACATTATTTATGATCATATATAGGTGTTATTTTTCATTTATATAATTGGGTTACATGTAATGATGATGATTTATTATATAGAACTTTAATGATAACTATTTCAGTTAATTTGTGGGTTTTGATTACAACAAATTCATTTTTCTTTATAACTTAATACCATTTGTAGAAAATGGATTATAGAACCTTAAATAGGGTATATTAAATATATAATAAAGATTTTAAACCATAACAAGAATGGTTTCATGAACATAATTGAGAATGATAATAGAAATCGAAATCCCATCACCCTTGAATGTGGTAAATTGACACATCTCGAATGGTGTTCTTACTAATAGTATAAAAAGGTAAAAAGAAGAGATGATGATAAAATATTCTACTATCATGACAACATTCCAGTACATGTTAGGTACTGGATTCCTCACAACATTTGGATAAGTAGAGGTAATAATAGAAAAATAAAACAAATGAACTTGAAAGGAAAGACAAATAATTTAAAAGAGGAATTTACCTCTTAAACCAAACTTCCTTGAGAGCCTCTTTAAGGGAGTGGTTTTGGTATTGTTATGAGAACAAGGCTTAAAGTACTTGGGAGAAGATTTTGGGATGATATTTGGATAGAATTTGGAGAAGGAAGAAGGATTGAGAGGAGTGAAGAGATGAGGGAGTGATGTGGGGGTTTTATAGTAGAGGGGAGAGGGGATTTATCAATTTTATATTCATTAATTTATTATTTCTCCCCAATACAAGGAATAGTGACTCTTCCATGACCTAGAATAGTAATTGTATCATGTGAATCCGAATCTATTGGTCTTACATCAGAAGAAAATCACACACAACTCTATAATTAGTGTATTTAGCTTATTTTGTAAATTATGGTATTTCACTATTCATAAAAATTCAAGTATTTCAAAAAAATACAAAAAATTAACCACAACCATTTTTCAACGTGTATAATCAAAAAATGAAGTCCATTTTTCAAAAATAAATTTTTAAATATGATTAATTTAATATTTAATTAAAATCATAATTTATTTAAAAAAACAGTTTTTAAAACTATATTTACTTATTCCAAAACATAAGTATATCATACTCCAACTTGAATATTATTTATATACTATCATAGGTAAGGATACTATTCATTAAGTTATATCATTATTCATAATGGTATGTTACTATTCATAAGGGTAGGTTACTATTCACCAAAAAATAATTTTTTCTTATCGGACTACCAAAAACTTACTCATCGCAACCGTATATGTCAAATTTTCAAAATTCACATCAAAGAAGTGACAAACTTATGTTTAAATGGATAGGTTATAACAAAATGATGTTTTTAGAGACTTAGTGATCCATGCATTCTATAATAAACCTATTTGTAAATTCTTTGGGGTGTTACATTATCCCCTCCTAACAAAAATTGTGTTCCAGAAATTTTAAATTGAACTTCAAAAGTTAATGGTTGATACTTGAAAATTCCCTTACGGAAACCCACATTGGAAATAGGGATAATAAAATATCCTCCTAAAAAAGGTTAACGGAGATAAGGTGGTCACCCCAGAAAATATTCTTTCGAATGAGGCGACATTAGTTGGAAGAAGAAAAAAAACTGGACATGGAAGAAACTTATAACTATGAAGTTCTGATAGAACATGATAGAGGTCATGTTCAGATTAATGCTGATTAATTCAAAAATATAAACTAAATAAAATAAATTCATCGATATTATCAATGATAATGATAATAGGAAAACATTTTATTGAAGACAATTTTCCCTGAGTTGAGGAATTAATCCACTCTATAATAGTATAAATATATATTTATACTTATAAACTCATCATTTTATTGTAGTTTAAATAGCTATACATAATCAAATAGCATGTATTACACCATTTGGGGAAGCAATACATTAACCTCTAAAATCTCATACAATGATCAACTTAAACCATTTCATAAATGGTTAAAAAATTCCACAATATAATGATTCAACACATTATAATGAAGTCCTCTAAATTCCCAAAGATGAACTTATCATTAACCCTTAATCAACATAAAGTAGATCCAAAATTCACATTCCAAACATGTGAATAACTTCATCATGTATCCTCTTGAAATATCCGAATAACTTGAATTACCGTAAAAACCATATTGGAAACATGCATTCTCCCATATTCATTAAGTAAGATACATGTTATTGGATATATTCATTAAATCCAAAAGTGCTGAAAACGTCATTCATAATAGCATAGAACACTTCTCGACAAGTCAATAATCAGTTCTAAGGTAGTCAGTACTTATCTGAATCAATCATTTATTCGTCATTATCTCAACATCAGATATATATTAAGGGTTTTATTTACCTCAATAATGTTTTTTTCTAAAAAGTTTAACTTTACACTAAATCACATTCCCTTTTTACCGTTCATCATAAGACCTAAAATACATAATGAAAGAGTACTGCAGTACAATCCTTATATATCTCATAATTCATACAACTAGTACATTACTGAAAAAATATAAAAATGGAATGATTCTTGACTATGAATATTAATCATTATACTAAATAAACAGTAGCATCATAACTTTCTAATTATCCAGAATCATCATTTGCGGTACATTCCTTTGACGATTGGGACATTGATTCACATAATGTCCTATATCCTTTCAATTGAATCATTGTACATTAGAAACCATTTTTTTACCCTTGAAATCATGAACTTGGTGTCCTTTTTCTCCACACTTATAGAAAACACCCATTCCCTTCAAGAATTTACCTAGGTGTTTCTTTCCACATTTATCACAAGAGGGAAAACACTTATTTCCCTTCTTCCCTTTATCCCCGTATCTCTCTGCCATCCTATTATTCTTTTACGTCCCCTCAAATCCATAAGACTCAGAGAAGTATTTACATACCTTGTTAACACATGATATTATTTCATAATATGATGAGGATACATGGGAGAAAATATTCCTATAAAAGATGACTTAAGACCATTAGAGATATGATCCTTCTTACTATTTTCATCCTATGCATTGGTGAAGTTCTCATTCCTTATGCTAGGAACCATATCTAATCAATTCCATATTATATATTAGCTCATAAAATTATGAACTCTCTATAACTACAAACATGGTAAATCTCATAGCATAAATTTATGCATCGTAAATACTAGAACCATATACTTTGGTTACTTTGTGGACAAAAATCCCTTATAATGGTGGGTAAATAAAATGTGAATTATCCTAATAATATCCCTCAACAGGGTCAAACAAAGAGTGCAACAAGGCCTGTTTTCATGTACCAGGATACCCTGGGTCAAGCCCGAAACTCCTTGTTGGAGTTTTTACTCCTAGGTACATCTGTGCCAGAGCCACCTCTACTAATTTGTATCCTATTAGGTATGTATTTTCTAGAAAGATCCACATAATTTATTACTTACCAAAATTCTATGATGTTCTTTTTTTTTATCCACAAAGACCATCTTAGGGATTTAATCCATAACCTAAGTTTTCTAAATCTAGTACCCAAGGTTTCTACTAAACTACCTTTGATGCCAACTGTAAGGACCCGACCACAGTTGCTCGGATTCGGTGCCTTATTTTATTACATTGGTATATAAACAAGGAATAAAAATCCCGAAGGACTGATCAGTTTAGTATTCTTGAAGAAAATAGATACATACATGGAACACATTTTACATTTTGAAATGAAATAAAAAATGATACATAACAAAAGCTAATAAACTGCATCTGTGAGAACTCAATAAATGATCTCTTCTTCTAAACCTGGGGAAAGAAAAAAAAATAGAACAGGTGAGATCAAACACTTAATAAGGGTAATAAATACAACAGAAGATATCATAACATAAACATTAGGCACATTTAATACATAAAAACATGTTCCTTTAACAAAAACTTGAACACATTAAGGTAGGAATAAGAGCTCAGTAAGTAATTCCATAAATAAACATAATCAGGGGTATTCTACTAGTCGAAAAAACACATGAACCAGAAATTGTATTTTCATAATGAGGGAATGCATAATGTGAGACAACATAACAATACCGTCAAGGTCTTGTACCAAGACCTTAAGTAATCATTTTGTCAAGGCATTGTACTAAGACCATAGTTTGTCTCATGAGACCTATCGATGCACCGAGGGACTATAGTGGGCCCCACTTGACACTTACTATGTCCAATGCATTCCTCATAAGAAATGGGTGAACATAATCGACATGTACATTCATATTGAAACTAACATATGAAATTTAAATAACATTCCCCGATCATTGAACATAAACACTAACCATTCGAAATAATATGGTGAATGATATCAAAATAGAACATCCATAGTCAGAATTACTAGAACCCTTCAACATAATATTTTATATGATATCTTAATATATAAACATAAATTAAGTATAACGTTTAACAAGGGATGTTGACATAGACGAATATATTTATAAATGATACCATTGAATTTTTTTGAGGATATATATATTAATTATATGTTACATAAATGGGCATTATACATACACCATATACAAGTATTAGTAGTGAATACAGGAAACCTCACAAAAATGGAAGTGAGATAAAAAAACCCCATACCATAAGTCTGAATGTGTTCTGCTCTTGAACTTAAGGTCTTGGAATATGAAATTATACTTATTAATAACTTATTTAATAACCTATTAGACAAGTATTTAGTTTATCATAATTTTTTTAGTTCATTTATTCCTTTCTGGATATGTTATTGAATTTTGTTGTTCTACAGTGTTCGTTTACTTTATTTTCATAATCAGTTCACTTGTTCTTATGTAATGGAGTTCATGTGGAATAGATGTAAATCTCTAGAATTGAATTTGGACATTATTTATGATCATATATAGGTTTTATTGTTCATTTATATAATTTTTTACATGGAATGATGATGATTTATTATATAGAACTTTAATGATAACTATTTCAGTTAATTTGTGGGTTTTGATTACAACAAACTCATTTTTCTTTATAACTTAACACCATTTGTACAAATGGATTATAAAACCTTAAATAGGGTATATTAAATATATAATAATTATGTTAAACCATAACAATAATGGTTTCATGAACATAATTGAGAATGATAATAGAAATCGAAAACCCATCATCCTTGAATGTGGTAAATTCACACATCTCGGATGTTGTTCTTGATACTAGTATAAAAAAAGGTAAAAGGAAGAGATTATGATAACATATTCCACTATCATGAAAAAATTCCAGTACATGTTACGTACTGGAGTCCTCACAACATTTGGATAAGGAGATGTAATAATAGAAAAATAAAACAAATGAACTTGAAATGAATGACCCAAAATTAATCGATTCGTATGCCCCAAAAATTAATAATATTAAAATGATACAATGAATAACCTGAAAATAAATATATTCATGATATGTTACATCAATTGTCATTATACATACACCATTCACAAGTATTATTAGTGAATACAGGAAACCTCACAAAAATGGAAGTGAGATAAAGAAACCTCATATCTTATGTCTGAATGTGTTCTGCTCTTGAACTTGAGGTCCTGGAATATGAAGTTATAATTATTAATAAATTATTTCAGAACCTATTTGACATTTATTTAGTTTATCATAATTATTTTTAGTTCAATTATTCCTTTCTTGATAATTTATTGAATTTCATTGTTCCGTAGTGTTCGTTTTAAATATTTTCATAACCGGTTTACTTGTTCTTATATAATGGTGTTAATGTGAAATGGATGTAAATATCCAAAATTGAATTTTCATACTATTTATGACCATCTATAGGTTTTAGTGGTCATTTATATAATTTGGTTACATGGAATAGGGATGAATTATAATATAGAACTTTAATCATAACTATTTCAGTTAATTTGAGGGTTATGATTACAACGAATTCATTTTTCTTTATAACATAATAACATTTGTACAAAGGGATTACAAAACCTTATATAGGGTATATTACATATATAATAATCGGTTTAAACCATAATAAGAATGGTTTCATGACCATAATTGAGAATGATAATATAAATTTAAATCCCATCGTCCTTGAATGTGATAAATTGACACATCTTGGATGGTGTTCTTGCTACTATTATAAAAGAAGGTAATATAAGAGACGATGATAACTTATTACAATATCATGAAAAAATTATAGTACATGTAAGGTACTGGAGTCATCACCACATTTGGATAAGGAGGGGTAATAATATAAAAAGAAAAAAAATGAACATGAAATGAAAGACAAAGAATAGAAAAGATAAATTTATCTCTTAAACAAAACTTCCTAGAGAGCCTTTTTAAGGAAGAGGTTTTGGTATTGTTATGAGACCAAGGCTTGTTGGATGTGGGATAGGAGGTTGGGAGGATATTTGGACAGAATTTGAAGAAGGCACAAGGCTTGATGGGAGTGGAGAGAAGAGAGAGTGATGGGGAGTTTTTATAGTTGAGGGGCGAGGGGATTTCTCAATTTTATATTCATTAATTTATTATTTCTCCACAATACAAGGAATAATGAGTCTTCCATTACTAAGAATAGTAATTTTATCATATAAATCTGGATCAATTGGACTTACATAAACATAACATCATACATGGCTCTATAATTAGTGTATTTAGCTAATTTTGAAAATTATGGTATTTCACAATTCATAAAAAATTCTAGTATTTTAAAAAATATCCCAAAAATTCACCACAACCATTTTTTGACATGAATAATCCAAAAATGAAGTACATTTTGTAAAAATAATTTTCTAAAAATGATTAGTTTAATATTTAATTAAAATCATTATTTTATTTTAAAAAAATATTTTTAAAACATGTATTTACTTATTCCAAAATATAGGTATATCATACTCCAACATGAATATTATTTATATACTATCATAGGTAAGGTTACATTTCATTAGGGTATATCACTATTTATAAGGGTATGTTACTATTCATAAGGGTAGGTTACTATTCACCAAAAATCTAGTTTTTCTTATCAGACTCCAAATAATGTACTCATCACTACCGTGTATTTAATATTTTAAAAATTCACATCACAGAAGTTACAAACTAATGTTTACTAGGCTAGGTTATAACAAAGTGGTGTTTTTAGAGATTCAGTGATCCATGCATTCTATAATAAATATATTTGTAAATTCTTGGGGTGTTATAAAAGGAATCGGTGAGACCGTGATTGAGGCACCGTGAATGATGCTCCTGATGAGATTGTAAGTGTGAAACGATGCATGAAGGAACCGGTGGCACTATGAGTGTGGAACAATAATTGTAAAACGGTTCCCCTGTGAACAGAAAATGGTGGCAGAGGACTGTGAGACTGTAACACCTACATACAAAACAAAAATTAAATTAATTAAAACTTTAATACAACTAAAAATTAATCAGTAAAATTAAATAGAATATAATTAAAAACTAAGTAAATAAAACAAGCTTAAATTATAAAATTAAGTTTGATTTATTTAATAGAGAGAATTTATTTGTCATAAAAATTATAAAGAAATTAATTAAAGGGGAATCAAATTAATTACAGTTACTTGCTTAAATTATTTAACTAATTAATTAACCAATTAATAATCTTAATAACTCATTAAATTAATGAATAAAATTATTAATTGAATAATATTAAAATGTTAAAACTAATTAAATTATTAAAATAATACCAAACTAAAATGAGTTATTTATTTACCAATTACTAATAAAAAATTAATTAATTAAATTAATTAATTAATAAACTACCTAGAATGAAAAATTGTAAAAATAATAAGTAAATAAAATTCAAATTCAAAAGTCTTATTTAATTTAAGAATTATTTTAAACAAAAAAGTACAAAATCACAACAATTATCAATTATTTAATAAAAAAACGTTTTGGAATAAAAAAGTCAATAAAAAATACAAAAAGGATGCGACAAAGAGTATGAAAACACTTCCACATCAAACTCTCACAGACTTAAAACTCTGTTTTTACTCAAATAAGTAAACTCCATAGACATTAAAATAGATAGATTATTTGTGAATTTCAGTTCAAAAAGTGAATGATTAAACTTTAATATACGGATGATTAAGACCATAGTAGGTCAGGCTTTTCAAGGGTGTTCAAAATGATGTCCTTCCTAGCTACAAAAACCCCTGGAAGTCAAAATCCTCACAAATTAATACACTATCAAGTATGTCATTCCTCCTATGTGTACTCATTAACTGTCCTTTTCCACCTTCAAATTCATGTTCAAATCCATATAGTGATGAAAGGTTAGAGGAAGCGTAACTCAAAACATAACCAAGGGAACCTTCCATTATCACCTTCTCCCAAGTCCCAAAAATTAAATTCCATTAATTTTTTCACTTTAATGACTCAACACAAATGAAAATTAACCAAGTCAATTTCTCCCTTCTTCATCTGGGTTCAAAATTCCCCTCACCTTAATGAGTTCATTTTTGACAAGGGAACTTTATTTTAATCTTTCCCAGCCATATTCTATGGGAAAATCACTGTGAATAGTACTTATTAAGATTGAAATTGGATTTATTTATTCACTGAAACACACCAAGTGCTCCATGTCTCATATACTCATTATGGGATCCCATTTTCCCATTTTACTCCAGTTACAAAGGACTGAATTAACAATCATTTGAGTTTACTTCTTAAAGTGATTTAATATTATTATTTTTAAATGTGAGTCACCTAGGTTCCAGTGAGAACTTCCAGTTACACTATGTCATGTACCTTATCACGCAAAAACTATCCTTTCACACTCCCATTCTATGTTCCTAAACAGAAAGGTTCATGGATACGTTGAACAATTGCACTCAGTAATCATTCATACTTAACAGTTTCTAACTAAGTGCCATTCTCATCAACTAGTGATTAGTTCCCCACTAAGACGGTCCTCATTCAAGTACCAGTGAACCTCCAATGACCATCATGTAATGAAATATTTTGAATTTTTATACGGAATTCTAAGAATTTTGAAAAAAAATGATCAATTTTTAAAACAATCACAAACTTCAGGTTGAAGTGGGAATTTGAAATAAAACTTGTATGACCCCTCTCCCCCACACTTAAAACCCAAGATTGTCCCCAATTTTGAATTCTAATGTTTAAGATAGCTGATGTTAAATATTGATGGACAGTTCAACTTAAATAGGATATTGAAGGGTAGCAATGAGGTTCAAAAAGTTTCTTTGCCACACAAAAAGAGAAAGAAAAGAAAACTTCAAACAAAGACAAATTGAAGAACCCAACCCCACCAAACATCACTAGAAACAAGTTCAGTTCTATTCTTAAAATGTTCATGATTTGAATTTTATAAAGAGTAGACCAAAGATTTTATCAATTTACTTCAAATAGTAGCATTATTAGCGGTGATGTGCAGCAACAACATAATGAAGTTGGAAGCAGTGGGTGCAAGCATGTTTCACAAATCTGCTCAAAATAATTTTTCAACTCTTTAGATAATAGCAGATAAACACCCATGAAAGATAACATATTCATTTCCAACAGGTTAAGGGGAAGTACCCCAATCTTAATTCACAGTGAAATTAGGAAGGTAATTACAAGTGAAAAAGGGCAGAACAATACTTCGCCGAATTATTGGACCTTTAATGCTAACTTCCATCAACAGATCCTTTTTAGCATCTCTGGGTTGTTAATATTATTCATTAAACTACAAGTTCAAATAGGTAATATAAGATTGTAGTGTTTTAAGTTCAAGATAAGCAACCCAAGGGAGTGAGTGGAAAGAAATGTCATTCATATGATGTGGTGGATTTCTCCCATGGGTTTTCTTGGCCAAGGTTCTTGCAGCTACAACTCTTTATCTAAAACAAAAATAGATCATGAGGCACCATCAAGCAGTTAAGAGGTTAAACTGAAGAACAAGCAGCATATGTTGACTTTATTGAAGAAAAAAATAAAAGGAAAACAACAATGAAACCGTGGGTTAGTTTCCATAGAACACTAAGTTTATAGTCCTCAGTTAGAGTTGAAACACCTCATTCTTCCAACAGAGATATGGTAGCCAAGCCCTTTGGATCCCCTTCAAAGAAGTGCTTTATTATTTGAAAATTAACTAAGTAAGGTCTATTCTCTTACCCAACTAGCTCAATATCTCCATTAACCAAAACTCTAACAATGGTAAAGGGCCCTGACCACTTGGACTTCAAATTTCCTAGAAACAACTTCAATCTTGAATTGAAAACCAGGACTCTCTCACCAACCTTGAAATTTCTATTTTGAAAGATTGAGTCATGAAAAGCCTTTTTTCTCTCTTAGTAAATTTCAGCATTCTTATAGGACTCTCTTCAAATCTCCTCCAGCTCACTCAGATCCAACAATCACCTCACACCAGTAGATTTGAAATCAAAGTTTAGAGCCTTCAATACCCAATAAGTTTTGGAACCATGGTATTCTATGCATGATTTGGAGTATGGTTTGTGTTTGTTGTCAATCCTCAGTGGATGTTCAGAATGTGCACTAGCGTAGAGATCATACAGTTCAAGTAGACAACAGTATTGAAGGTGGCGCCGTTTCCCAGTGTTTGCCAAATTTTTGGGCTAAAAAATCGACAAATGGAGAAAAGTGTTTTTGGCAAAGAGACTTGCGTGCCGTGTACTTGGAGGAGAGGAAAATTGTGTGCCATATGTTTTTCAAGATCAGAACATGGGAAAATGGCAAAGGGATAAGGGTCGCGCAAGTTTTGGGCTAGTCGTGCAAGTGACCTGCACGCCGTGAAGAGACTTGTGTGTCGATGCCTAGGACGATTGGAAACTTGCGCGTCTATTATTTTTCAAGATTATAACTTCAAAATATGGAAAAGGAAAGAAGGGCGTGCAAGTATTTGTGTGGTCGTGCAAATGATTAGCGCGATAGAGTCTAGGGAGGATGAGCTGCGCGCCGGAACCTGCGCGTCGAGGGAAGACTTGCGCGCCACCACGCAGGGGGTCCAGTTTTCCTATAAATAGAGGACCATGCCTCCTCATTTGTAATGAAGTTTGAGACTTAGAGACTTTTCGAGCTCTCGTCGTGTAAGTGGTTGATCCACGCAAGTGGTTGTTGGGTCGCGCAAGTAGAGGGTATGCGCCGACTATTGGCTGCGCGTCCAAAGTGGTTTGGGATTTAGAGGTGTTGAGTCGTGCAAGTTTGGAGTTCAAAGAGTCAGTGTCGCGCAAGTTGTTTGGAGTCACCTACGTGCCGAGTTTGTACCGTGCAAGTGACTTGCACGCCATTCCTGAAACTTGCGCACCGGAGCTTGGAGAAGTGCGCTAGGGTTGTTAAAGTACATCCATCCTTTTGAAGCTGCAAAAAAGCTGGAGGATCATCCGGTACCCTCAGAGCAAAGTGAGATTCATCTTCAGGTGAGAGTTGGACTTCAACAGAGCATCTACATACAACAGAGGATGCATTCTTATGCAATGGTGAAGAGACATTCACATCTATAAACTGAGTGTGGTTTCACCAAGGGCAATGAGCTAGGTGGAGTCAACGGGAGTGACCCGAGGGAAGTAGTGAGCTATACCTAAACCTTTGTAAAGACAGTGAGCCTGGGACAGAGTGATTGTGACCGAACCTTTGTAATCCACAGTTAGTGAAGATTAATGGAATTTGGTACGACCGACAACTTATCGGCATATGCTCCTTGGACGTAGCCCTTAGTGGTGAACCAAGTAAAAAGTTCTGTGTCTTCTCTGTGCATGTGAATGTTTGATTTCTTATCATATTCATCATACAGGTTCAACAAGTTCCTACCAACGTGGGAACAAGATCCATCACATTAAAAGAAAAAGTTGTCACCCCGATTCACCCCTCCCCTCTCAGGGTGTCCCGGGGTCCTTCAATAAGATCTATATCATAACTCAACATGTAGATGACATGTTTTACCAAAGAGTATCCTATATGGTTACATTCTTATAGGAGTCTTATAAGTAGTTATATAAGCCCAAATTTCCTCATCTAACTTCCTTGACCAGTCCTTCCTAGAGCTAGACACATTTTTCTCTATAATATATTTGAGCTCTCTCTTTGAAACTTCAACTTCCCCACTGGACTATGGGTGGTAAGTGGTGCATGTCCTATGTGAGAACCCATACATCTCCATAAAACCTTTGAACTTATAATTCTAGATGTGAGTCCCATTATCACTAATGAATGCTCAAGGCACACAAAATCGTGAAAAGATGTTTTTCATGATGAATTTCACAACACCAACAACTGAATTGTCAGGAAGAGCTACTTCCTCAACCCACATGGACAAGTAGTCCACTAAAACCGAAATGTACTCAATCCCATAAGAGGATGGGAATGTTCCCATGAATTCCAAGCCCCACACATCAAATATTTCATCCTCTAGAATTCCTTTTTGGGGTACTTCCTTCCTTCTTCCAAAATTTCCAAACATTTGACATTTCTCACAGCCAACAACCAGACTCCTCGCATCTTTAAAAATTGTTGGTTAGTAGAAACTAGCCTGTAAGACCTTTTGAGAAGTCCTTTCTTTTCAATGGTGGCCACCCCAAGGTGATGAATGACAGCTCTGAAGTATGGGCAAAATCTCATCCCCAGCAACACATCTTCTCAAAATCCCATCAGCACATCTCCTAATGAGTAGAGGGTCATCACAAATATAATATTTCAACTCCAATATAAACATATTTTTCTAATTGTGTGAGATATCCTTGGGCATCACATGAGCTTCCAGAAAGTTGGCATAG
Organism: Viscum album; assembly: GCA_963277665.1. Taxonomy (NCBI): domain Eukaryota; kingdom Viridiplantae; phylum Streptophyta; class Magnoliopsida; order Santalales; family Viscaceae; genus Viscum; species Viscum album. The sequence continues at coordinate 100,865,756 of OY728119.1, read as the reverse complement.
TCTACGAACCAAGCAGACTACTGTATAGATGTAGAAAACAAGTTTTCATCCGAGAAAGAAGTGTTGATCTCTCTTGGTTCCTTACTTTGGGTATTGTAAAACCAAGACAAGTGATCAAAAACTACATTCTCAGCCCCTTTCTTATCCTTAATCACTAAATCAAACTTCTGTAGTTACACGGTCCACCTCATGAGTCTGGGTTTTAATTCCTTTTTAACCATCAAGTATATTAGGGATGAATGATCTGTGAAAATTATTATCCTTGATCCTATAAAGTAATTCCTAAACTTTTCCAAAGAAAACATCATAATAGCCAACTCCTTTTTAGTGGTAGAATAATTCTTCTAGGAATCATCCAGAAGCTTACTTTCATAGTAAATAACATGTAGTTTCCTATCCTTCCTCTGCCCTAACATAGATCCTACTACAAAGTCACTAGAATTACAAATCACCACAAAGAGAATCTTCCAATCATGAGTATTAATTGTAGGTGAAGTAGTCAATTACTCCTTGAGTAGATTAAAGTCCTCTAGACATTTTTCATCGAAGACAAAGGGTGTTTCCTTAACCATCAGGTAGCACAGGGGTCTAGTAATCTTAGAAAATTCCTTAATGAACCACTTGTGAAACCCAACGTGACCCAAAAAACTTCTGGTTCATTTGACATATTCATGTGGGGGAAACTTTTTTATGACCTCAATTTTAGCATTGTCGGCCTCCAGCCCCTTCTTAGAAACTTTGTACCCAAATACTATGCCTTCAGTGGCCATGAATTGGCTCTTTTCCAAGTTTAAGACCATATTGGTCTATTGATAGCTTTCTAACACCAGTTATAGATTTTTTAGGCAGTTATTAATGTTATTTCCCACAATAGAAAAATCATCCATGAACACTTCAATTATCCTTTCAATCATGTCTAAACAAATTGCCATCATGCACCTCTGAAAAGGTGTAGGATCACCCCGTAAGCCAAAGGCAATCCACTGGTAGGAAAATGTCCCAAATGGATAGGTGAAGGTGGTTTTCTCTTGGTCCTTGGGTGAAATTTAAATCTAGTTGTAACTAGAATAACCATCAAGAAAGTATAAGAATTCATTGATGACCAATCTCTTTAACATTTGATCCAAAAACGGAATGGGAAAGTGATCCTTTCTTGTGGTAGCATTCAACTTTCTGTAGTCTATACAGACTCTCCATTTATTTACTACTCTTGTTTTTATTTTCTCATTCTTTTCATTAGTGACCACTATCACTCCTCTCTTTTTGGGTACCACTTGGACATGACTTACCCAGGGGCTATTAGAAATGGGAAAAATTATTCCAGCATCAAGAAACCTAATCACTTATTCTCTCACTACTTCCTTCATATTTGGTTTGAGTATTCTTTGGGCTTCTACTCTAGGATTACACTTAGGTTCCATGGGAATTTTATGCATGTCAAAGGATGGACATATCCTCTTAATATCATCAATCGACCAGCCTATGACTGACTTGTATTTCTTCAAAACACTAAGCAGAATTTTCTCTTGACTCACCTCTAGGTTGGATGAAATGATCACTAGAAGGGTGGAACTGTCTTCCGAAAGGGAATATTTGATATGGGAAGGAAGGGGATTGAGTTCAAGGGTGGGTGGTGACATTCTTGAGGGAAGACACTTGGGCCTGGGTGGCTCAAGGTCTTTTTGCTGCCTCTTGAAGAAGGCTATAGAGAAGGATTCTTCCTCATCACTAGATCTTCCAAAAAAAATCTCCTCAAACATAGAATCCTCTTTTGGGGTAAGAATGTGCTCCAAAACCAACACATCTAGGTTCTCCAAGAATTCTCCCTCATACACATCAACAAATTCTCTCTCTTTACTTGAGCTGATCACCATGAAAGCGGAAACTGGGATTTTAGGTTCGCTATTGATTTCAGCTGTCATCCTCAGAAACTCTTCTTCCTACTTATCAACACTACTCTCAACAACTAACATCTCATCTTTGGGGAAAATTGGGTGGGTCGGTTCTTGGATTTTTTTAAACACATTGAATTATTCTTTCTTTTCACCCATATTGAAAATCAGTTTCCCCTTAGACACATCTATCATAGCTACCCCTATGGTCAGGAAGGGCCTACCGAGAATGATAGGAACCTCTTGGTCACACTCTATATCAAGGATAAGAAAGTCAGCAGGAAAAAAGAGTTTTCCAACTCCCGCTAATAGATCATCGACCCTACCCACTAGCTGAGTATTGGACCTATCAGAAAGATGTAACACAACAATGGTGGGTTGTGGAACTCCTAATCTTAGGTGCTGAAAAAGTGACAGGGGAATCAGATTAATACTAACGCTAAAATCACACAAACAATTGAACTTACCACCTCAATCCCGAAAGGTGCAAGGTATGACCAATCATCTTATGTCCTAAAGATTAAGAGGTATTCTATTCTTCCAGACTGCACTACACTCCTCTATTAAGATATAGGTGGAAAATTCTTCCAATGCCTTTTTGATTGAACATACTTCTTGAGTGATTTAAGATATTACAAGCTTTGAATCAAGGCTTCCAAGAATGGGATATCAATGTTTATCTTTTTAACCACTTTAAATAATTTCAACAGTTTAGAATCATGAATTGGATTCTTAATTCTTTCTGAGAAGGGGGTTGCAGGGGAAAAATTCCTTATAATTGGGGGCATATCAATAGCTTCCTCTACAATAAATTTCATCCCATTATTGTCTTTGTTTTTTCAAGACATTTTCTTTGGTTTTTTGGGATGGACTATCAGGAACTAGATGGATTCTAGTGGTGATGTCCATTTTTCCAGATTTAGGTTCTTTTAGATTTGAGTTTCCAGCTTTATCCAATTTTTCATTTTCAACATTTTGGGGTTATTTCCTAGGATCTTGATGAGTTTGGATACCACTTCTGGTGGTCACAACCATGGAATTATCCCTAGGATTAGATGGAGTGGTGCCTGGCAGCCTACCCTTTTCTCTATTCCTAGAATCCCTAGCCAACTGCCCCTTTGAATTTCTAAGTTCTTCATTCTAGCATCTATTTGAACTTTATCATAATAATTTTTGGTCTTTTGTTCATCAAACCTCCATGTCAACTGATGGAGCATGTCTCTCACCTCATATTTTGAGTTGGATGACTCAGCCTTAGGTTGGGGTTGGGGTTGGAATTGCCGCCTCAAAGGCTGGTAGAATCCAGGAGGGGCAGTAGGTTAGAGGAATCCCTGCTCCTTCGATGATAGGTTCGGTTGGTTCTTATACCCCTGATTGTAGGTGCTGAAAAATGATCTTCATTAGGATGCATCTAAGGTCCATATCCAGCAATGTTGGCACTCTCATGAGGCTTTATATACATATCAAAGATTGGACAACAGGTTTGAGAATGGTCATACATGCTACAGTGGTGGCACCACTCTTGAAGGGTATAATGTGGGTTCTCATTAAAGAATCCAGCGTCTTGGGCTTCAACTTGAGGAGTAAGGGTGGTTTCCTTTCTCACAATGGTTCTCCTCCTAGAGCATTTGTGTTGGGAGTTTTGATCTGTGGTATTAATGATTTGTTTGATCTCCTCAGCAGTCCTATTACTAATGTTTTCTCTAGAAGACCGGTCCACCATGGTTTGGTTGTAAGGGGTGAGACTATTGTAGAAGGTGTCCATGAAGAATTGGGTTGTACATTGATGGTTTGAAAACTGCCTAAGAAATCCTCTAAACCTATCCCCTGATTCATGAAATAGTTCTACTTCATCCTGAAGAAATCTAGTTATTTTGTGCCAAATTTCAGCTCCAAGGATAGAATTTCATTGTGAAACCATTATAAACATGATCCCAGGAGACAAATATTTCTTCTTCTAACTGTTAAAAACAAGACCTAGAATTTCCCTTGAGGCAGAAGGGGAACGATCTCAGTTTAAGCTCTTCCTCAGTGATACCCCTAAGTGGTAGCAGCTAGACACTACAGTAAAAGGCTCTGATGAAGTCAAGAGAGTCTTAACTTGGTATTCCATTGAAGTTATCCAGCTGGATAAGCATTGATTTCTTTATTTTGTAATTACTGGACCTAGGAGAGAGTCTAATGCATGAAGGGTTACTAGATACTAAAGGAAGCAAGAACTCCCTCAAACTGTGCATCTTAGCTATCTCATTCTCAGGTGGATTTATCATTCTAGGTTGGTTCAATTTCTCTAGAAGTGGATTGTTCAATTTCTCATTCCTGTTATCTTCCATTTTGATCTTGTCTTAGTTATTTTTCACTTTTTTGAGGTGCTTGTCAATTTTAGGATTACCAGGTACTAAGTATTCAGACTTAGACCTAGTTTTCATGCAACAGGTTCAGAACAATTTTTTTTTTGAATTTCAATTTTCTTTTTGTAGATTTTTTTAGTGATTTTTTTTATTTTTTTATATGATAATTTTTGTTTTATTTTTTTATATATCACACCTGGATTCCCCAGAAACAGGGCCAGAATTTTCATGCACACGTGTCGTTGGGCACAGGTGACAAACTAATATTTATAACCTACTTACTACTTTGAAAAGTGCGAAGATAGGGTCGAACCACAGGGAGGCCTAATGTTGTTCTTTGTGATCTAAAATAAATAAATTAAAAAACACACACACATAAAACAAATAAATCAGTTATTGGTTGGAAAGTGGAGTGAGTGAAAATCTGTGTGTGAGGAAGTGAAGGTGAAGTGGTGAGTGTAAGGGGGTAGACAAGACAACAAGAGAGTTTGTGGTCAAAACTACCAATAGATGAGTAGCGGGAAGTCCACTGGCCAATTTCGATATTGCATCGCCACATTCATGCACTGATGTTTACGAAATATGGATATGACTTAAATTAACTCAACAAATTTGTCGTCTGGTTAGTTTGTGATAAAATTACCTTTGCAGTCCTTCAACTATAAAAGTCATTCCATCCAATGGCGATGAAAATTCATATGTCACTGGGCTCAACTTGTCCATTGAGTTCAGTGTGTCTCTCTCATTTGATCATGACTCACATGACAGTGAGTTCCTCAAATTTAAATAGCTTTCATTAAGGTTCAAACAAGATCGGTTTTCACTCAACATTGTTGTTTTAAAAATAAATCTATTTCACAATCAGTGAGAGAGACGTTCCAAAAAAATGATGCATCACATGAATAAGAGTAAACAAAATCTTACCAGCCATCTTACCTCACCCCCAAAGGAATTTACCTAAATGGTTGAATTTAGTGAAAAAATAGAATTAAAATCATTGAAGTTCGTGTTGAAATGAGTTGCAGAAAAACAGAGCATAAGAAAAATAAAGATGTTCGTCTCTCTGCTTGATCTCCCGAAAGCTCTAGTCACTACAACTTGATGGTGGATGCGACGCTGGAGTTTGCTCGATGTCCCGCCCTAGGAATCGAGGTATGAAATGTTGATATGCTGCTCTATTGCCTCCAATCTTCTCCTGATAGAAATTGTGAAGACTATAGGGATCGCCCAATCCTCTCTCGATAGACAGAAGTGCAATCAAGAATGAAGTCTCCATCGAGTAGTGTCATCCAGTCCCGCTGAATGATTGATCTCTCGATGCCCAATCACCCCTTGCTGGATTGATGACTCAATGTATCACCTCCTTCCCTCCTCGGGGAATGAATGATCTAGTCTCTGTGACGAATGTTGATAAGCCCATAATCGAATTCTCTGGAATCTCATCTGAGATGTTCCCTGACCTCCATGTGGAACTTTCACAGTTCCACGTCTCTCATGCTGGTCACTGGTGTAGTTTCTCCTAACTGAATGATGAGTGCGCGCGCGGCGAGCTACAACCCTACCTCTGAAAAAAACACACGAGTCAGTGAATGAAACTACTATATAAAAATACTTTATATTATATCTCTACTTATTAATATATATATTTATATACTTTACAATATCTAATAATAATATTATTAATATATGTTTTAATAACTCTTATATTTAATTAATAACATATATTGTTATGATATATAAAAGATTATATACTATTATTATTAAACCTATAATTATTGTTGTATATTTAATCATATATATTTAATTATAAATATATATTATTATATGATATAATAAAATAGAATAAAAAATAAAAAATAAATAAAGAAAAGATGAAATGGGGGCGGGGATTGTGTGGCTCTGTTCAGTGAGGGAGAAAAGGAAAGAAATGGAGGGAGCGAAAGGGGATTGGCTTAGAGGGAGACGCGGTGGTAGCTGGTCGACCAAGAATCAGATGCAGTGGCGGTGCAGGATCATGGAGGAGCAGAGGAAAAGGGTGAAGGGTTCTGCCGGAAGGGGAGGTGAGGTGTAGTAGGAGAATGGAGTGCGGCAGTCTAGGGTTCCAGCGGTGTATGGCCAGACTATGGTGCAAAGGAAGAGGAATAGAGGAGATGAGGTCGATTGTGGGTGCGGAACAGGTGTGGGGAGATGGTCAACGCCGCTGGGGAGCCGAGGCGAGGTTATGGGGTTTGAATGGGAAGTGGGTGAGCGGCGTTCTCCTGGTGCAGGTTTGAGTTTCAAGTGAGGGCTAAGGTGAGCTTGTGCAACGCTAGTGATTTGATGAGATCATGATGCAGAACTGTTTTAGTGAAAAACAGTTTCATTGAGTCTGGAATTTATGTGTTCAAATTACTGGTCTGAGGGTTTTTTTTTTGTTTTCTGGTTTGGTCTTGGTTCAAAATTGTTCTTATATGATGGTGAATTTTTTATTCGGCTTTTGATTTGTGTTTCTGATGTTGTGGTTTGGAGAGGAAATGAGGGTAGAAGGGTTGCAACGATGCGGCTATAGAATGAGAGATGGGTGCAGGACAGTGTGAAGTGCCACCGTTTTTGAAATGGTGAGACATTTTGGAGAAAGGTGGTATTGTGATGCTGCTATGAGTGTGGCACCGTGAGGGTGTAGTGGAAGCGGTGTGTGCAACTGTGCCACATCAAGTATTGGTGATGGTGGCAGAGTGTAGATGGCGGTTCAGTCAAGAAGAATGGATCTACCGTCAGTGGATGAAACAATGACAAAGCTTGAGTAACGAAACGGTGGATGGTGGTGACAGTGAGGAGAACAGTGAAAAGGAAATAGTGAGACCGTGATTGAGGCACTGTAAATGATGCGCATGGTGAGACCATTAGTGTGAAATGGTGCATGAAGGAACCAGAGGCACCTTCAGTGTGGAACAATAATTGGGAAACAGTGCCACCGTGAACAGAAAACAGTGGTAGAGAACCGTGCGACCGTAACACCTGCAAACAAAACAGAAATTAAATTAATTAAAACTTTAATACAACTAAAAATTAATCAATAAAATTAAATAGAATATAAATAAAAACTAAGTAAATAAAACAAGCCTAAACAATAAAATTAATTATTCTTTATTTAAGAGAAAAAATTTATTTGTCTTAAAAATTACAAAGAAATTGAATAAAGATAGATCAAAATAATTACAGTTACTTGCTTAAATTGTTTTACCATTAAATTAAAAAAAATGCATTAAATCAAAGAAAAAAAATTATTAATTGAATAATATTAAAATTTAAAAAATAATTAAATTCTTAAAAGAATAAAAAACTAAAATGAGTGATTTATTTACAAATTACCAATAAAGAGTTAATTAATTAAATTAAGGAATGAATAAACTAACTGGAATGAAAAATTGTAAACGGAATAAATAAATAAAATTTAAATTCACTAGACTAATTTAATTTAATAATCATTTAAAAGGATAATAATGAATAGCAAAAATCCATGATTTAAACTAAAATTGATTATTTTACACAACAAAGTACAAAATCACAAAAATTATCAATTATTGAAAAACATTTTGGTATAAAAAAGTCAATAAAAAATAAAAAAAAAGGATGCGAAAAAGAGTATGAAAACACTACCACATTATTTTCCATTATTCTAATGGGAATTTTTAGCATCCTTTACAATGTGAAATGAGGTTAATGGCATGAAGACTCCTTAACTATGATCATTCGCCTTTTATATTCTTTATTCTTCTAATATCCTGCCTCTACACTTCATATCATTATGAGGAGTTTCTATAACTTCCAAAATTTCTTCCTCTTAGTTAGGATTATCCAATATTTCACATCAATGATAGATCCCACAAAAAATACCTAAATAAAAATAATTTATAAATAAAAAAACCATTTTCAAAATTAAAACCCATTGGAAATAAATAAAATGTCTAGTGAAAATATATATACAAAATATACATCAATGTAGGAATGGTGGGATGTCTAATGTATAACATTTCCATACATAAGGAAAAAGTAATCCCTATGATTCATTTCATTGTTGAAAGTATCTCATCATAATTTTATAATATAATATAGTTTTAGGCACTATTAGTTTGATTTCTTTATTTCAATTGGATTGGTCCATACCAACCCATGAGATCAGATAAGTTAACTCTTATATGATGTTGGTAACGATCTAACACCCCATGATTTTAGTATGTATTTATATTTAAATATATACTGTGTTCGATATGTTGTGAGATAAAAAATACTAAAACCAATGGAAAATTATTTATTTCATTATCGTAGAATATGAAAATACAAAATGGAATATATTAATAGGAAAATAAATAAAAAATAATTATTAAAATTAATAATGTAATGAAACCAAATGTAAATAAAAATACTAAAAGGTTGAAATTATCATCATCATGATTTTACATGAATATCATACAACCTATGAAAATTCTAGAAATAATAAAAAAAAATAAAAATATGATAAAAATCTTAACAAGTACATTGAACAATAGGATGAATTATGTTAGAGATGCATGTTGGGTTATATTTTAGAATGCAATATATCCTTTATATACAAGGACATTGGATATACTATTTTTTTTCATATGTTTTTAGATATTGAATTTACACATATATGGTTTTCATATATATAATTATCCAATATGAAAATTTATGTTTTGTAATATTTAGTAACAAATTAAAAAAAATACTATTAATAATTAACAAAAAATCAAGAACAAAATAAAATATAATTATAAATATATTTTATTAAAAAATATTTACGTTTACTTATAAAATATTATTATTTTATTGATATTATTTAATGATGATTTATCGTTTTTATAAAATTCATAAAATTATTCCAATAACAATGTATGTATAAAATTTTATGGTTATGAGAATAAACTCAATGGGATGTGGTTAAAGTCATTTAATAATTAAAAGACATATTTTTCAAATAATTGTTTATATATATGTTTATTATTATTATTTAAATAAATTAATCTAATCATAATTATAAATAAATATAAATGAAAATTGTAATTTTTATATATATTCAATCAAACTACCAATCATCTAATGATTATTACTTAATAAGGAACAAGAGTAAATTATTTTTTATGCTCTAAAATACATTTTCCAGAATTTGTTTTAAATGAGTTATGCATTCTTATATCAAAATTAATTTTTATCATTTTTATAATTTTAATCCTATAAAATTGGTAAAATATTTTGAATGAAAATTTAAAAAAAATATTGAGGTGAAATTTATTTTAGGATATAATAATAAGTTATCGATGTAAAAAAATTGAGTTACCATTATAAAAATAAAACAATGTAAAAGGGTTTTGACTTAGGGGACAAAAATATTATAAACAATTACCTATAAATGAGTGTATAAGGGAATTATAGTCCACCCCATATCAAATTTCAATTATTCTTCCACTTTGGATCAACTTTTCTATTTAAAAGAGTTTCCTTACAGATTAAGGAATGAGTGTTTGTAGAAATACAAATCTCGCTCACATATAACAGAAACCCCCCATCTCCCAACTTAATCCCAAACCTTTACTTAACTTTATTATTTAATTCCCATAGAAACGCACTCCTTAATACCATCTTCCATGTTTTTTATCCTCTGGTCACAATAATGATAAAAAAATCCATCATTTTCAAGAGGTTCTCTAAGAGAGGATTTAAGTATTCAATGTATGTATTGTCCTCTCCTCGATTAGTATTATTAATATTATTCATCCATGACTTCTTAAATATAATTTTCAATTTTTTGATATATTCTTTAAATCATTAATCTTTTATAAAAAGGATATAAAAAAATATAATAGTCTGTTATTACTCATTCATATTTTATAATATGTTCTAATATTCTTAGGTTTTTCTACCAACAATAATGAAATTATATTTTTTACATCATGAATGAATAATAAAACATAAATACTATAATGAGGTTATAATAATTATTAATTTATTATGTTTTCATAATTCTATAGTGGTAATATACTATATTATATTTACCAATAAATCCAAATCATTTTTTAATTCAATAATTGATTAAAAAGCGATTTTTAAGCCTTTCAAGAAAACCATCACCATACGATTCCCCAAATGACAATGGGAATCTCAGACAATATCAAACACATATATTGTCTCTTCATTAACATTATAAAGGTGATGAACCTGTGATCATGTAGAAAAGACCAGAACCACCAAATTAAAACATGTATAAGGAAATAGAATAAATAAGAGATGAATATTAATGTTAACAACAAAAACTTAATACATGAGTAATAAAGAACTATAAATGAATGGAATTAATAAAATTTAGTTTGAAAAATATTATCATACATTTTAATGATATAACTAAATTTTTTATAATTATATTTTGAGTGCATTCTACCTAGTATAAGTCTAAGGAAACAATTTTTTTTGAATAAATATCTTATCATTGAGTCATGATTTCTTCATTGACTATGTTCTTATATTTTTTGTTTATTCTAAACTATGATTGAGTTATATTTTAACTTCTCTGTCCTTTTTAGGGATTTGAATTTCTTTGGTATAAATTTAATTTTAATTGATTATTACTTCATAAAATATAAAGTTGTAATGGTTCCTCATCTCAATTTACCATCATTGAGATATTATCCATATTCACCACTGGTTTTATTCTATTTAGTTTATATACAACATAATGGATAAATTTTATCCTACTTTTAATGTAATTTAATTACCATTAATAACCATCTTTGGTTTTATCATTAAAAGGGGTTTTATTCAAATTTTTTCAATGTTGTAAGAGTTTCTTTTCTAATCTCCCATTAAGATTGACATTTTTTATAACTAAATATTCCTTTGTGAAATTTTCATGTCATATAACTATAAATTCCTTTATTTTTTCTTATCCTATAGTTATTCCTAGTCTTTACATCCCTTATTATCATTACACCTCCATTGGGAACACAATTAAATATAAATTATGTTTGTTAGTGGGACTGAAATTATATCTTATTTTTGATCAAGAATCATTCTCATCAATGAACTTGTTTTTAACATGCTTATATATATTTTTATATACTTAATTATATAATTTCATAAGGCCATATTCTCATAACAATATGTTTATTTATATAAAATTGAAATAATTATTTTCTTTTTCATCATAGTCAATTTCTCCCACGAATATCTTTGGTTTTATTTACATAATTTTATTTTCATATGTTCATAATTCTATAAAGTAATTTTTATTTAGTTTTTCATTAATTTTCTAGAACTATTGTTTCATAAATTATTTCTGTTAGAAATAATATTTATTAATTTTTAATTGATATTTATTCTTACATTTCAATGAAATTTACTAATGCTCTTATAAAGTGATTTTCATCTTTTTTCAATAGCCTTTAATGTTTCATGTTATTTACTGAGGGCATGATCAAATGATTCCATACATTTTATTTAATTAAATACCTTATGATTATTTGTTTTGGAAATTTTCAAGATTCCAATTTCATTATCATGGTTTATATATACTATAGTTGATTAATGAATTTAATCATGCCCATTTGGCACCCATATAAATTGTATTCATTATTTGATAATTGGGGAAATAATTATACAACTCTAAAATAAAATTAGAGAATATTTATATCTTCTGAGATGACATGTAAGGGATTTGGGCATGAAACCCATACACATTGGGACTCTATATATTAGTTTTACCGGATTAGGGAGTGAACCCAACCCACTATGTGAGTATATCCACTATGTTTATGGGATTAAGGATTCAAAATAATACTCTATATGAATATATCCACCTTGTTTATGGGGATCAAGAGTGAACCCAAATGCTTAAGGGCTTCAATATTCTATTATTACAAAAAACGAGAGTGAACAAAATCCTATAAGGTGCTCTGTCCATTATGTGTTGATGGTATTGGCTATGATCCTTAACATAATAAATTATTTTCTAGTCTTATTAATGTTTCAAATTCTATTTCCACAACTATATGTCGTTAACTATTCCTATTTTATGTTTTATAAGATTATAATAATTATCTCATGATTCCTCATTTGTAGGAATCATGTTTTATTTTATATTGATATCCTTAAGGTCATGAATATTTATAAATGAACTATGATTTATTGGGTAATATTTCCTTATGTTATATTCATTAATTTTGAATGTGTTCTCATACCCAAATGTTCATATTATTCTCAATTATGATAATCAGTCGGTATCTCTTAGGTTTACTCCTTACTGAGAATCGAGCCTCACCACATTCATATATTTCCATTACATATATTAGTAACAAGAGTAATATTTAAAAAGTTTCTAGAAGGATATAAATCTATAAGATTATTTCTGAGAGTGTTTGGATATCATGAATGACGAAAGAAACTAGAGGGGAAAGGTTGATTCAATTCATATCATTTTCTGAATCACCTTTTTTAACTCTATTTGTTATTAAAAAATTCACTAGTTGTGCACTGATGTTGGAAATAACCTCACACAACTTGTTTTCTAGTGAATTTTTCTTTCTTTATAGGACATTAACATTCCCACTGTCATTTTTTTACTATTCAAAAAACTCTCCACTAATTATAAAAATGAATTTGGTCAAGGGTATGGACTTCAAAAAGTGTAATTTTTTGATCTAACTAGTTAAATTAACCTCATTAAATGAATAAAAAATATATTTTTAATGAAAAATTATTCATAAGAGTTCATCATTCCGTGCTTCCCAGTGTTGATGATGACATTATTTCTTAGATCTAATCCTTTGAAAAATCACTATGTCTCATAGTTTATTCGATAGGGATGGAAAACATACACACTTTCATTATTGCCCTTCTCCTTATTCGATAGTATCATGCTTCAAAATATAAAGGAATTAAATTATATTTCAAATTCTATCACATTTATACAATAATTTATCAGTTCTTCTCACTACACCATCTTCTCTCTATTTTATATTTTATTCCATCCATTTTTATATATATATTATTTCTCAATATTTATAGATATATTTCTATGATATATATTTTATAGTAACTACATAATGTTCAATGATACATTAATTTACATATTAGAACTTCATTAACAAATCTATGAAACATGGATTCTTTCTATCCCTCGATATCTAAATGTCGCGAATTTTTTTCCTACAAAATATATAGATTCTAATGATATTAACTCATCTTCTGTATTATCATGCATGTATTTCATTATCCATGACCAGTGATGTGGAAGTCTACTATTATGACATGGACTACCTCATATTATGATTTTTTTTTCAGTTTGATTCAATTTTACTTATCCTTAATAATAATTATTTTGGTTTTACTATGATGTTTAATTACTTGATGACTAGTTTATGTTTCACCTATTTTTTCCCTTTATTCAACATTTATTATTATTGAAACTGGTGTATCTCTAGTTCATCATTCCTAAACAATTTCCAAAAGTGTTAAAATCAATGTAAATCTCAGAAAACTCTAAAATGTGTCGTGTAAAGTTTTATACCATCATCGATTCCCTCATTAGACACTATGTTGGTAGTGAAAGAACTATGTTGCATAATATGTACTTGGTAGAAATATAGGATGAAACCTATTTTTTTTATTAAATCTATGGAGAAAAATGATGAAACATATTTTATCATGGATTTCCAATATTTATCATGAATCAAACCTATGTTTACATTAGAAAACTATGTTATTTCCAATGAAATATATATAGATATAATATAAACTCTATATTATTTTTTTTAAAATTCCTTTATCTGGATGAACTATAAAAATTTCATTCATCTTTATGAAGATTCATATAACTCTATGAACTCTATATTGAGTTCCCATATTTATGAAAATTCACTTTAATCCCTAGAAATGAAAACTTATTCCAATGAACTCAAAATAACATAGGTTGATCCTGAGGCCTTCCATGTTACTCCAAACCATCTCCAGGAATTACATTAAGTTAATTGTATTTCTTCATGATCCATTTATGTATTCTTCAACTTCAAGTTATCCTTAACATATAAACATCTGGACTACAATATTTCTAATTCATCCAACCTTTATTCTTTCCCAAACTCTTATAAATAGTATTTATTCATACATAGAAACCAAAATTTTACTTTAATACAAATTAAGAAATCACTACACTTATTCTCATATTAAAAAAACACAACATCGTCCTCTAAAGGGTTTAACAATCTCCCCTTTGTAATTTTCTGTGGATACAATTCATCTCTTCTTCCCCTTACTGATATCAAAACCAAATTGATTAAATGATAAGGAAAAACATATATATCACAAATAAATGATTAAAATATTAATTAACGATATGTTCTAAATGAAATATCTATATATATAGAATTTTTAGTAATTAAATCAATCTATAATTCTATCCTTAAACAACTCATCTATGAAATTTCTTAATTACATTCTCAAATTTTGAATTTATTTTGTTAACTAATTCCTTTAATAATCAACACAGACATAAAAAATAGTTTAAAATAAAATAAAATAATTTCTACCCTTTTATATTACATATCCTCCTATAAATTTAAAAGTATTATATGACAACAGAATAAATTCAAGAATTTTCATAGTTCAATCTGTGGGACTTGGCTACACTCCCATCCACAACCTCAGCTTCTCAAACTACGTAGTTTTGGGGGGTTTTATAAATATTTTCCCCAATATTTCTTTAGTAGGACTATATTTAATTATTATAATACCATTAAAAATAATTTCTATAAGAAAATAGTAATTTATATGTATTTACATTGACCTGGATTGCTCTGTAGGATTTTTCTATTGGTTAATTTCACTATGAGCGCCACAACCTATAAGAAGAGTAAAAAAATCTTATATATTTAAATATTTCTAGTGTATTATAATCCAAATAATATTTTCATCTTGTAACACTAATATATTTTATTATATATTTCTATTTAAATAAATACAATCTCTTTGACACCTTGCTTTACACATAACCCTTAGTCTAAATGAACCATAACATAGTATAACCTTACAACCTAAATGTTAAATTGGTGGGTATGAATACGAATAACTAAATTATAAAAATTATATGGTTTAAAAAAGTATAAAATAAATTAATTGGTTATTAATTTATTATAAATTAAAATTAAAAACATTTCAATGTAAAATAAATGTTTTTCTGAAAAATTGCTTTTATGAACGCAGTGTTTTTTTATCTTAATAAATTAAATTAATAACTATTATTTAATGATTATAATGAAATTTATATATATTATATATTCAATAAAATATTTTATCATTCATATAATATTTTTTCTTAGGCATGGGTTATGAATAAATCTATATTTATGCTTAAAAACTCTATTATTCAAAAAAATAGTTTCATCGTGTTTTGTGAAATTTTTTTACACTTACATTTTTCAAATTTAAGAAAATTTATTTGTAAAATAAAACTTATTTATTGAAATAAAAATTTAAAAATTTTATTAGATTGATTTTTGATAATTTTATGAAAATGTTTATTTTTTAATGAATAGTCAAAAATACATTTTTAAAAAAATTGACATTTTTTGAAGAATTTAAAAAGTTATATTTTGTTTTAAAATAGTTTAAAAATTATTATTAGTTTAATTAAATTATTATTCATCCAATTTTTGTCATTGAAATCAATTTTATGCTGAATTTTTATATAAAACTATTTTATACTAAAGAAAAAGTTATCTTTGGAAAACTGCTTTTCCTCGCGTTTGAGTGTTAAATTTTAAATTATATTGTTACAAATAAATGAATTTAATTTGATAAAATGTGATAAATAATTTAAATATATATAATTAATATTACTTAATAATGTAAAAATAAATTTTTCCAAAATGAATAGAAAAAACTATAAAAATCTGTCAACATGATAATGGTTAAAACAGATCGACCGAGGGGTTAATCTAATGTTATAGGGGTTAAAATATCTTAAACAATTGCCTAAAATATATTCTATATCCATTTTAAACCCTAAATAATCAAATATTTTGTAAGTTTCCAATTTGGAGCCATTGTTAGGGAATAATATTTTATTATATTGTTTTCATTTCAAAAATTCCTATTGCGTTCTCTCCCCCACTTATATAATGATACCACTCTCCATTCCTCTCCAAATGTCTAGAGCCTTTTTATTTATCCAATAAATACCCAAATAAATTCTTTACATCTCTTACCATGGCCATGAATTATTTTTTACTAGAAAACCATACTCGGAAGGCATTAGGTATAAAACTTAAGATGTTGTATGAAGAAGTAGTATAGTTATTAACCATGAATTTTCATTTTATTTATTCTTTTACCTCCTTAACAAATTCACCAAATGTGATTAAATAATAAAAAAATATATTAAATATAATGATATGTTATTATGTTAATGGAATAACCAACATCCATCTCCCCTTCTATCAAATGCGAAATAAAACCATCAATCTTGTGTATGGTAGACTACCACCTCAAGAACCGATGTAATTTATTTTCCAACGATATCTCTCATAGATGGATATAATGATTGATCTAATATATATATATGATATTTAGGAAAAAATTGTTCTTATATAATTTTATTATCATTTATACCTTCTTAACTTTCTATCTATTGCAAAAATGATAAAATTTCTCATGCGTACGTGTGGATTACCACCTCCTTAAAGCGATGTGATTCGTTTTTTCTTTATTTTTTAAATGGATTGTAATAATGATTGATTTTATGAATATATATGATTTATCTTATAAAAAAATTATTCTTTAATAGTGGATTATTATTTATGTTTCTTTCATTCCATTCATTGAAAAATAAAAATAGTGTTCATGTGCACGTAAGACCAACCGACTCAATGAAAACTGTAATTTAGTTTTCCATCTATAAATTTGTTGAATAACTATAAATATTTATATAATTAATATATATTATATTTTTATCATGATTATAATTTTTTATATTAAGTATCCATGATCAATGTTCAAGGCAGAAAACTATCGTACCAAAACATACATGATGAACAAAGTAGTTATCACCCGAAATAATGATTTTAATAATGAATTGATAACAAACATGTGATAAATTGTTATAAGTAAATAATATATGTTATGAAATATATGATAATTATTCTATTATATATTTATAAAAAACATATATTTATTATATATGTGGTTCAAACACATATAAATGAAGTTGGAACCGTGGCATGGTTTTTATGTCACAATCGTATTGTTTATCATGATTATATATGATTAGGTTTCCAATAATGAAATTTCATGAAATAGCTCTAAATACTATCCTAAATTTTCTTATTATCAATTAATTTATAAATATTACATGTTTTACTTTCATTTTCTACTCTTAAATAACTCATTTGACTAAAATATTATTTTAAGGAAAATCTACTTTTTTTCTCTCATCGATCAATTTTTTTCTTCCATATCCATGTTTTATGAAAATGTTATCAAAATATTTTTAATATTAACTTATGAATATTTAAAGATATTTTTACCCATGATTAACTTATTAAAAATTGTTAAAAAGGAATCTTCTTGTCATTTTTTGAATGATATACTTTTTGGATTTTTACAAATGTCTGAAAGGAATATTTTCTTTTAATTTATATGATGTGAATGGAATTCCACGATAACATGACTATTCAATTATTTAAATATTACATTAAAATATACCATGGTTCTTTTCAAATAATGTTGTCTTTAATATTTGGGATAATTTTACATTTTAAATACGTGATTTCAAAGTGAGGAGTTTATTTTCCTTATGAAATGTTCTATGAGATTGTTAAAATATTTTTTCATCCATGACAACATCCTTGGATGTTACATATATTTTAAAATGGATTTGATCCATTGATACCATCTTTATTCATTCTATATATGGAGTATAATTATGATTAAAAGATATTTATGAGGCCCATTTATTTTCTATCAGTTATGGCATGATAAAATGTTTATGAAAAATATTTAATTTTATGGGTTATGATATAATGACTTTTTAGGATCTTGTGACACGTATATATATGATTTTCAATATGTGATTTTTTGTACCCTAATTATATATCCCTATAATTCATTGGGAAAATATCATGAGTGAAAAAGGACTGGAATGTGGAGAAAACCTAGTTTGGTAAAGGAATCTACCAACTATGATATTGTTAGGGGTAAATGTTGAATAATATGATGGTTCAAGGAGTTAAACCAATCCACTATGGTAGTCTATGAATTAATCATTGAATACTAAGGAAATTATTTTCTATGATTATGTGTATACCAAAAACTCATGTTTTATTTTGATATTATGCTCCTTTAGCTCATGTTCTTTGATTACTTTAAAATTCATGCCTTATGAACTATGATGAATTATACATGGATTAAGATTACAATCTATGGTATATAGGTTAAAGTTTTAAATACTCATGTTTTTATACACTTATACTCATGTTATTTTTATGTTATATTTTATATCTCTTTTTTTTACCATTAGTAAGCATGAAAACTCATCCATGGTTATATTTCCTTTCCCTAGGTTATAAACAAAGGTATTATATTTAATATGTCTAAAAAGGGTTCCTGTTATTAAGAAAATATTGGAAGTTGATGTTGTTCAATTATAAACTGGTTTCTTATGTATCCATGATTCCAAATGCACTAGACCCATATGATTATGGCAAGGATTATTATGTTATGTAATGAATATTTGATTAATTAAGATTTTATATCTATGTATAAAATTTATGAGTATCTATAGTTGGTATTATACGATATTTTAGATACCATTTGTAAACTAGGATAAGAAAATTTTAGTGATAACCCTTAGAATAATCCAAAGTATAGAAGAACGTCCTACGTTATGATAAATAATGGTGTGTGGTTTTCCTAGTAAAAAATCATATCTGGATACTATAAGTGGATATAGTTTTGTCAAAAATACATCTAAGGGTAATAACCCTAAAAAGAGTTTGTCCAATATATCTCATCTATCATACTAGTACACAGTGTGTGTGCCCTTACTATAGACATGGTTTGACATTGTTGAGGGATATTCTTGAGACAATTTCCATTTTGTTTACAAACCATTATAAAGGATTTGAATAGTGGATGACCATGAATGTACTAGATCTACAAAAAATGACCATATTGCGTTATTTTATACCGCAACTATATGGGTCTGGGACGGTTTCAAAAAACCAGCTCTAAAATTAGTGTCGGCAATCAACACACAAAAATTTATTCTATTTAGCAGCAGTTTCTATAAAGTGTCATAGAAGACGTATTTCGCAGCGGTTTTCATTATTTTAAAAGTTGTTTTAGCTTAAAAAATAATTGGGACCTTGCGTCTATTTTCAACCGCCACTAAAGTCTGGTCTTTTTTACTGAAAAATACTGCCACTACTATGGATAAAACCACTAATAAGCTAAATTTGGTCATATTTATCGGAAGTTTTAACCACTGCCCCTAAAAAACCATAATATAGCGGCAGTTTAAACATCCACTAAAAAAATCTATCTCTAGAGATAATTTAAACCACTAATTTATCATAAATTAGAAAAGGGATGGAGGTTTAATATCCCCAGAACATGCAGCCAAAACCACAAAATAGTGACACTGTAAATTTTACCAGATCATCAATTATATCATCAACGTACAAGGAAACAAACATGTTAAAACTAAATAATCAACATACATTGATTCATACCAAAATATAAATAATCGACACATTGACCAAGGAAAAACACACATTGAATGAAATAATACATGTCTCAATACATTGAAAGAATCAAACAAAACACAATAAAATCAAAAGAATCCAACAATATGTAAAAGAGAGATAAGAAATTGAACACCATATATGATCATATAGAAATTTCAATCACCATAGCCAGTTGAAACACAATATATAGACACATGCTTATACAACACATAAATAAGGCACCCATTGTTCTAATCCCATCTAATATATAAGAAAAAGATAAAAAAATTCCCCCATTAGATGTAATAATACATGAAAAAACACTCTACACTAATCATTTCCCAATGATGAACTCTGCTCGTCACCATCCCCATCTTTATCTTTAATTCATACTACCAGCACTTGTAAGATAATTATATAGAAAATTAAACAATAATGTATAATTATATTTAAACTTAAAATAAATAAAATTTTGTTAAGTAAATGATTTTAATGTTGTGAGAGTTACCTTCTCCACACCAGTCATCACTGGAAATCCCCATTTGTCTACCAAAGACCTAAAATGGTAATAGTCACAAACCCATCCGTGCAGTCGATTTGGATGCTCCTTTCTAAGGAATTTACCAACTGGGTCATCCGAGGAGACCGAGTGGGACTGCGTGGGATTGATATACCATTGTTCTTTAATTTTTACCTATAAATAAAATATAAATCATATTAGAAGCAATATATTTTAACATAGTGACAATTGATAATATGTTTTTATAATGAAAAAATGAATTCATACCCTAACTTCTATGGAAATATCATTAACAAAACTCCCATCATATTTTTTATTAACATCCAACCAAACTTCTGTTTGGGATTCTTGGTGGCCTAAACATGGTGACTGCATTAAACTAAGATAAATCATGAATTTAATATATTAAATAAATGACATTGTATAATAAATATTTAAACTAATGAAAAGATTACAAGAGTTAATAGGCTTCTAAAACATTCTATGACACTGTAGTGTGAGTATAATGCTTCCTCGGTATTCCTATCATTTAATCAGATATAATTAAGTTCAGAACATATATTATGAAAAACTCATGTGGAGAAAAAAATAGAAATGATAACAGATGCATAGTAATAACACAAAAAATATACACAACAATGATAATGAATGATTGAACAAATGACATAAGTTGTTGATAAATGAAGGGACAATTGCACATAAAATCATTTTATCCTTCAATCCGGTCGGTTTCCTACTACATTATTACATTATATATATCATCCACTTTTTCCAGACTACTATTTTAAATATAATGATGGAAAAATAATTTTTTTTATTGCTATTGATGGGATTCAATGTTATAGGTCAAATATTCCACTTCATCACCCATGTCATAGAAGACTCTTTATTTTATGTTAGAAACTATACTTCACCCTTCATCCACAACGTATTTCACATAATATACAATTTTTCCGTAAGATGATAAGATATATGGATAATGTAGTTCACAATCACCAACATCCATCAAGCGAGAGAAGTTTACAGAAGTAAATTTCAAGGAATATCTTTTAACACCCCTAATAATATACACCCAATTTCATTTGAATAAAACAACTAAAAAATTTACATGGTAGTTTAATTCGATAATATCATTAATTTTCCATAATATTATACTTCAGAAAAATTAAATATTACACTATTATATGTTTTCAAACCCTATACATGATAAAATTTACGGAATCTAATGTCATTCATGTTGTAAGTGTCGAACTTTCTATCATGTTTTATAGGACCTTGAGCAAGAAACTTCAAATATTCTAAAAAATATTCTCGAGTATCAGTATTCATGGTTTGAAAAAATTAGTAAACATTATTAGATTTATAAAATATATGTATCAACCTAATATCCATATTAATTTCAATATTTAGGAACTTACATGTTGTGGAAATAATTCTACAGGCTCTTTATAAACATCTATTGTTATATCTTTATCATTTCATGTTCATCCTCTCAATCTTCTCTTTTTTCATCCTAAAATCTTTAATAAATGGATCTGCAATTTCACTACTCAGTATTACTATACCGACCCAAGCCTATTCTTAAATTAAAATTAGATCATTTTAAAGATAAACAACATAATAGTATTACACATAGAGGATCCAAAGGTTTAGTGTCTAGGGAAAACTAGGACCATA
This sequence comes from Viscum album, assembly GCA_963277665.1. Lineage (NCBI taxonomy): Eukaryota > Viridiplantae > Streptophyta > Magnoliopsida > Santalales > Viscaceae > Viscum > Viscum album. The sequence continues at coordinate 100,843,549 of OY728119.1, read as the reverse complement.
CATAACAAATACAACATCATGCATAAACATTTATTTAATTTCTTCTTCTCAAGATTCTTATTGGCACTTGTCCTATCCTGAGTACATGTAGCCACATGAGGATATACATAAAAAGGGGTGAGCTAGAATCCCAGTAAGAGGATAGATAATAACAATATAGCATGGGGTGAGCATAATCATAACATAGGCAAAATATAATGAACATGAGAGAAGCATAAATAAAAGACTTAAAATGTGGCAATGCATAAAAATAAAACATCATGTATTAGTGGTTAACTACAAAAAATACTTGTAAACAAATCTATCATCTTGTTCAAACTTCATTTCACATTTACTCATGATATTCATCACTTTACACAATGCATTGGAGCGCTGTATAATTCTGGGTGCACCCGTCACATTGAAACATTCATATTGCGCTATATAATTCCGGGTGCACCCGTCAAATCATAACATTATCATCATCATGATTTCCACATAGAACACATATAAAAAAATTACATAACTAACCAATGGAATGGAATGGGTTTCATCTCATAATAACATATTCATAAGCTTTGGGTTCCCAAAATGAAGAGGGAATACCATACATTTTACAAGAACCATCCACTTTGAGTGATAAGTAAAAGGGGTGTTCTTAAAAGAGGAGTTCTTTTTGAAAACATTTGGTTTGACATAAAACTAGTGAAAAAAATTTATATCCCATAAAAGTAAAGACAATGATGAAAAAATGATCTTTAAGGCGTAACCATATCAAAAATGGAGTGAAAGAGGGAGAACCCGAAGGAAGAAAATTGGGTTCGAGATTTCCCCTTACCTTGTATCTGAATGATTCCTTCTCTTTAATGTCCTGTATAATGACATTATATTCATTAATTAGAAATTCCAGAACCCTTTATACATTAATAGGTTTTATTCTGGTTTCATTATGTCATTTTATGTTCCTTTGGATGACTTATAGAGTTTAAAAACATTGTTCGGGGATGTTCGTTTTTATGGTTTTTCTTGGGTGGTTCACTTGTATTCATAAATTGAAGTTTGGGTAGAACATGGGAAAAAATCAAGAAATGATATTACTGTCATTAATGATATTAAAGTAGTTTTAATGATCTTATAATTAATTATATTATATCCATGTGGATGAATCATTAGATAAGAATTAAATGAAGATTGTTTGGGTTAATTTGGGCGGGTTTTCGATCACAATGAAGTTGTTTTGATTAATCAATTTGTAATATGTTCATAAGTCAGTTAAAGAAATTTAAATAGGAAATAATACATATAAAATATTTTGGTTTAACCATAAAAATAGTTTCATGACCAGATCTGAAGGTAGAAATGGAATAAGAAAGCATGTCGTTCTTGAAGGTGATAAATTAACACCTCACGAACAACGTTCTCTTTAATAAAATAAAAGGAAGAGGGAACGGGGGTTGGATGATATAATATCCAATTAGAATCATAAAATTACATTACATGTATAATAATGGAGTTAAAATACCATTTGGATGAATATAGGTTGGGAGAGATCAAGAAATGAACTTGAACATGAAAGGAAATTAAAGGAGAAGAGGGAGAGAAATTACCTCTTGAATCCTTCTCTTGAGAACCTCCTTAAGGGCCTAAGATTGGACTTTTGATGCAACCAGAAGCTCTTGGAAGTTGGTGAGGGGCTAGGGAAGGTGTTTGGGCAGAGTTTAGAGAAGTCTTGGAGCTTGAGAGGTGTGAGGAAATGAGGGTCTGAAGGGTGGATTTTATAGGGGAGGGGAGAGGGGTTTCCTTAATATAAAATTCATTAGTTTATTAATTTTTCCTAAGACAAGGAATAGTGAGTATTGAATGAACAAGAATAGTAATTTTATCATGTGATCCAGAATTGAGTGGGATTACATCAGTAGAGCATCATTGATTACTCAATTAATTCATTATTTAGCATTTATTGTAAATTATCAGATTCTAATATTCATAAAAAATTCATATATCTCAGTAATATCCCAAAAATTTACCACAACCATTTTTTGACGTGTATAATCCAAAAATGAATTACATTTTTCAAAAATAATTTTCTAATTATTATTAATTTAATATTTAATTAAAATCATAATTTACATAAAAAAACAGTTTTGAATATTAAAATTGATTTTATAGTGATTTCAAAAATTATGTAGGGTCTTATAAAATTATCTAAAAACTCTAAGACATTGATTTGATAAATAATGAATAAATTTTAAGAAAATAAAATTTCTTTTAAATTAATTAATAAGTTATAATTAATTATATATGACTTACAAAATACCAAAACGTCTACTAAGGTCAAATTGTCACTTTCTAAGAGGTTTAAATTTTATTTAATTATTCATAGGTAATGTTACTCTTATGTTGGGTGATTTAATATTCATAAGGGTCATATTATTATTCATAAGGGTATGTTAATATTCCTAAGAGTAATGTACTATTCATTGATTTTTTTTTTGTTTTATTAAACTACAAAAAACATTTTGAACAAAACCGTGTATGTTGGATTTTTGAAATTCAAAACATAAAAGTGAAAAACTTATGTTTAAATGTCACTTATCACTTATTAGTTCATTATTTTGTGTTTTCATGACATAAATATAATAAGGTAATTTCCATTGAAAAACATTGGGTCGTTACAATCACATATTTATGTGTCTATAATAAATCCATTTCTATTAGTGTTATATTTGAGATCCTCCCAACTGATCGACCAATAACATGAAATATTTTTGATTTCCCATGTATTTCAGATTGAGTCAATGTGTCGTCCACATGTACATCTCGATTTAATCTTATCTCAATATCATCTAAGTAGATAGGAAACAAATTAAGACACTCCTCTGAAAAATAGCCTTAAACAATAGAGCCTTCAGGTTGAGATTCATTTTTCACGTATAATTTCAAATGCCCAAGATATCTATGAAAAAAAATAAAATAAAAATATAATTATGTATTTAATTAAGTGCCAAGAATTTTTTACTGAAACAAAAAACATATAAATAAAATTACTCTCAATTGGATACATCTAGCGATAATGTACGAGGCCTCCTAATTTAGATTCCTCAACAAAATGCATAGTTAAATGAATTATGACAGTAAAAAATAATAGAGGAAAGATTATCTCTATTTAGAAAATTTTCAACACAAATATCTCCTAAAGTTTGTCAAGATAAAATGTATTTAGAGTTTTCTCACATAGTTTTTAACACCCCAAGCTTCCATGGTAAACTTCTCTTTGAATAATACAATAGCTTGCATTGTACGCAACTTTGAGATTCTAACACACCGCGACCAATCTAAGTAGCTGTTATGAATAGTAATACCCAAATTTTGAAATTTTATAAATTTTACCTCTCAAAATGGACTTAATTATTGTATTTTGAATGTTTAAATTATCCTAGGGTAAAATTATCGTACTTTTCGGATAACTTTTATATTTTGATGAATAGTGAAAATTACTAAATTTTAATTAAAAACAACTTTTTAAATCAAAATAATTTATAGTGATAAATTATGAATTTGAGTGGTTTTAAATTATATTTTGAATATATTTTTACCATTTAATACAATGTTGGTCATTGGACATAATTTAAAATTTAAACCGGATATAAACAAGGGTCAATCTTTTGATAGTTATTATCTCCTAAAAACACGTTTTTTTGTTTTAACAAAAAGAATTAATTTTAAATTAATTACTGCCACTTCTCTGTTTTTAATTTATAAAAACGGATTCAATATTTAGAATCAACATTTCCAAATTGTTTAAATAGGTAACTTTTATTTTTAGACATTTTGAATAATTACTTCGGTAAATATTTTATTTACCGTGGTTAAAGGGTAAATTCGGTAAATAAGGGTAAACAATTATATTATAATAACAATAAATTACCCTAAAACGTGTCCTAACACTATTGGTTGATACATGTATGACCATGGTTATCTTTGGGTCTATTTGGGGACCCCATGGATCCACTTGTAAGTGATAATGACACTTTATATTAATTAAGTTAAAGTAAATACAAAAATGACATAAGCATATATCTTTTAGAAAATAATTTTACATAGGGTTATATATGTTATATTTTTGACTATAAATATTAATTAGAAAGAAAAAACTATTTAATACATAATGGTATTTTAGTTATAATTTTTATACGTTGAATAATTAAATTTATTTATGACACAATAATGATGCAGTATTTTACTTATTAATGAAAGAATCTAATAATTTGTATTATAAATATTAAAATAAATATAATTTGAATGTTTTGATGCCATCCCCGAATTTTATTGATTAATATGACATGTTATGATTGCTTAAATGAATTTTCTTCAAATTAATAAAGTTTTTAAGACTTAAAAAAAATCAATTTTTAAATATTGTCAAAATTGACATAAATGAGTTTTTAAAACAAATATTATATTATTAATTGATATTCTATTCCTAAAAATCTAAGGATCGGCCAAAGGACTTATATAATTATATATGTATCATTAATGGAAAACTTTGGGGTATCTGGTATGTATATAGTATGTTTATTAACTATATAATATAAAAATACAAAGTGACATGGTAAATGTCAAACTAATTAATTAAGAGTTAAAACTAAAAGATAAGGTTAATATAATGACCCAAACCTGTATAACATCTATTGGTTGATAGGATCACGACTCATCCCCACCTTATACTTTGAATAATACACTTTGGAGCCATTATAAATCGAATATTAATTTATTATAAAATAATACATTATGTTTTTCCTAAAGAGCCCCTCCTCCCCCTTATAAAAGGACACCACTTCTAACCAATTATTCACACCTTGAAAGCCTTTTGGTTCATAAAAACTCTACCCAAATACCCTCTAATCTATCCTACCTTAATTCTATAGGCCTTCCTTTAGTCATAAATCCAACCTAAGGTTCCCTTTTGATCAAATCAAAAGGAATAACCCGAAGAAGAGGTAATGTTTTCACCACCTTCTTTAAAGTTCCTTTCGTCTTCAACTTATTCTTTCTTTGTTATTTACATTCTAAAATAATTACTACAGTATATTATATATAATGTAATGTTATTATAAATATTTTACAACCATATTAAGTATTATATCCATCCTTTGAATGACATGTCACCATACGTGCGTACGTACGGCCTACCGTCTCCACACCGTGGTGTAATTATTATTCAATATATTATTATTTGTATGGGTATAATAATGATGTGTAATTCATGTAAATAAAAAATATAACATGATATTTATTATGTATATATTATATACCATCCAATTATATATTATTTTAATATCAAAATAATGATATTATAGCTCATGCGTACATACGGACTACCATCTCCACGAACACGATGAGATTCATTCCCCATCATATCCATTCCTGAATAAATTTTATTTGATGATTAAAAATAATTTTTAGAGACATGATATCATTCTGGATATGAATAATATACATCCCATCCATAGAAAATATGGCTCACATAACATTGAATATAAAGAAAAATGAATCCGTTAACACCCAAAACGATGATAATACTAAGATATTATTAACAAATCAATGTTAAAAGATCACATATGATATCATATTAATGTATAAGATTATAATATAATTTAATAAAAATTATTTCACCATTATACAAGAGGTTAACCTAACCTCAACCAAGTAAAAGGACAAGGTAAGGGTTTATTTCACAATCTCTTCATTATCCGAAGTTGTTTATACATAATTATCTACTAGGACCTCTTTATCATCCACATCCATGTTTCTTAAAAATGTATTTCAAATCATTCTTAATATTTTATAGACTATGTGTTAAATTCATTTATACCCTTGTTTACTTTTTATAAGATGTTTATAAAGGAATCTTTCTGTCGTTTTCCAAACAAGGTCTTTTTTAACATTTTCGACAAAATTATGGTAAGAATGTCTTTTTTTAACTTATACAGCGGGTGCAGCTATTTTCCGCCGTTATGAAATCATTGAAGCTTCCCTTACAAGCTTGTAAGAATATTTTGCATGTAAATGTTTTATTTTATAATTATGTGACTTTTAAATTATTTTAAAATGAATATTTTAAGAATTTGTGAAAGGTACTCTTTATCAAAAACAGAATTATAAATGTTTTAAAGATTTATCTTTCTAAATCATTTTAATTAATGTCCATGTTTTCAAAATTATTTTAAGGATTTATTTATATGGACATGAATGTTTTGAAATGATATTTCTTTTCAAAAGATTCAAAGTTGTATGGGACACTTTGATTCAAAAATCTCTTTTAAATTACTTCCTTTATAAATGTATGACTTTTCAATGATTTCACAAAAGAGATATTTCTCTAAAATAGTTTTGATTTAATATATGTCAACATCCTTTGATGGATTTTATGCTTATTTGAAGTTGATTTATGATGATACAAAACTTCCATATTGTATTTAAGGTTTTGTGATATGTTTGACTGTGGATGTGTTATTTTTATACCATTCATGGTTTATGGAGAAAGTATTGACATTTCGTATGATAGTTTTAATATGAATGTTTATGCCATGTTTAAACCTTTTCATATGAGGAATGAATTGGACTTAGTAAGTGATGGGTGGAGCCTGCTACAGCTCCTCGATGCATCGATAGGTCTCATGAGACAAACTAGTGTCTTGGAATGAGGCCTTGACAAAATCTTATTTGTAGTCTTGGCACGAGGCCTTGACTATTTGGTTATGATCATCTAGCATTATGCATTCCATCATTATGAAAGTGGTTATTGATATTTCATTTGATTATTCAACTAGTATAATATCCATGTGAATATGTAAATGACATTATTTCAATTTATTTTTTCCATGTTATGATGAAGTTCAAGTTTAAAAGTCTTTTGTTTTAGTTATGCATTGCCTTAAATGTTTATGTTTATTTAAGAAAGTTTCCTCTATATTGCTATCCTTACTGAGTATCTGAGCTCAGCCCTTTCAATGTTTTATTTTTCCCAGGATGTGAAGAACTATTTTATGAATGACCTGCAAGGATAGTATGAGGGAATATGAAGACAAGATTTTGTTGTGGTTTTTCACTTTATTATGTAATTTAACACTTATGAATGTATCTAGTATTTCCAAGGCTACTAAACTAATAAATCTTTTGAGACTTGATCTTTTATTATCATGCCAATGATATGTAATAATGAACAAACTCTAGATAATTGGGGTCATGGCCTTACATAGTTTTTGAAAAAAATGTGTAGAATTGGAGTAAAACAACAGTAACTTTTTCAAGTAATAATGTACGCAATGCCAATGTAAGTAACTACTGAAACAAAATATGTGAATCGTGTCTTTTCAATCTATGTAACCTATGATTTTTTAAGTCAACACACTTTTAGGTGTTACTTGAATACCCATAAAATACCTTCACATGTTTTAAAATTTTATGGAATGTATATTTATCCCTAGTTTACATTGCAAAAAAGTTCAGAGCATACATTCCATTCTCATCTGGCCAGATATCACACTTTTTGTTCATTGCTTGTAAGTATTTCTGAGCATTGAGATGATCCATCAACTTTCCATGATCAATAAGAAATGCGAAGATGAAATTTTTGAAAACATTAATCTCAATATGAATTACATCAATATTTTGAAACAAAAAATTTAATTCATAAAACGGAAGTTTGAAGAATATACTTTTTTTCTTTCATTGTTGCATTCCGATTTCATTTGATGAAGCACTTCAAAATTGTTTCCCACTATCATTCAAATGATGCACCTTTCACAATTTTTCTTCAACATTTCCAAGTTGTGTCTATATTTCAAAACTTGTTAACAACTTTTGAGGTGGTCTATGGTCAATGAAACCATTGAATTTTGACTTGTTTAGCTTAAATCTATAGGATACATGAAGAAATATTCAATGACACATGAAGCACCATTTTCTAATGTGAGGTAGCTGCTCGGGCTCAAAATCAAAGCACCATTTTGTTGGTATGTCATGTTTGACTGGAGTTCCTCTTACTTCTAGAAACATCATTGGTGGTTACATTAAAAGGAAGAGAAATAATAATGATCATCATGGTAGAAATATTAGTTGTGTTCATTGATAAAATAATTCCTCTGTATCATATGAAAATTCTAGTAACGTTACACTAACATGTTTTCAATGTAGACAATTTGAGATCTCAATGCATGTTTTCACGTAGTTACCGAATATTTTAATCCCATGGGTATAATAATTTCACTGATATAGGTTTTAACATGTTTTTTAATCCATGTAGTGCAACGAGATCATAAATACCGAACAAATTAGTGATGAAATAACAAGATTTAATAACTATGGTTGTTTATACATAGTATTGAAGAATGAAGAAACTCCATATAGTGTATGAGTCTCCACAAGGAATTAATGTAACTCCAATGATAATGAGAGTTACCATGATTGTTGCTTCATTTTTAGTGACTAAATTATTTTATAATAAAACGTCTCAAGACATTTTATCCATAACTCATATAATTTTTCAATTAAAGGCTGAAAGTATACATCAATAGCATTTCTTGGAATTGTTTTTCTAGGAATAATAATCAAAATGATAAAATTCATTTTTTGCATACACATCTATGGAGGCAGATTCTAAGGGATCAAAACAACTGGCCAAATGCAATAACTAGTACTCAATGTCCCAAATGGGTTGGATCCATCATTAGCCAATCCCAATCTAACATTTATAGGATTAGATGAGAAATCTAGATGTAATTAATCAAATGTATTCCATGATTATGAATCTCTTGGATGTCACATTATCCCATCATTATTATTATCTATAGAATGTGTAACATCCCAGACCCAGCCAGCCACCCGAACAGTACCGAGCGGGTCGGGTGTCACTACCTTAGGCGCACCTCCCCTGAACGCCAAAGGTTGCTGACTAGTAGCGAGGGTCTGAATAGGTATAGTGGGGAGGCTATACCCTCTCATAGGATCATAGTAAGGGTGATGGTCTGTGTATAACAGTAAAGATGCATCGGAAAGAAAGACTCATCATACTCGAACCAGACCCGCAGAGCGGAAGCATATCCAATATCAACAAACAGCGGAAGAAAAATAGGAAACAACTGCAGCGGAGATAAACACAACAGCATGCTGATAACATGTAACTACTACTGAACAGTAAAAAATGCATCCAAGCAAGTCATACAAATCAATATATATACAATGGTGCCAATGGCTAACCAACAGTAGCTACAATATAAGGTAAACATGCTGATGCAAGGAAAGAAAACTAAAGAAATAACTCCAGTACGGCACGACCTCAGGGTCCGTGCTAGTCTCCATGTCAAAAACACTAAAGTCCAGCTCCTGAGGCTGACCCTCTACCTGCACGCAATTTCATAAAGTCTACACGCGTCCTGAAGGTCCCATGTAGGGTGTGAGAAAAACTCAGTAGGATACCACCCAGAGGTGCGCACGTAATATAAGTGTTTAGGAAGACATGATTATACAATAAAAACAGTAAACAGTGCATTGCACAAAAGTAAACAAAGACTTAACTGGTGCTCAACAGCCACTAGGAAGTGTCACCTGCTTCGGCCAATGCCGGAAAGTCTGATCTGTAGCCCAGCACCTTGTGCCACCTGAAACCATGTGTCTCAAGTAACGACGTCTGGAAGGCTTTCCCAAATGTCGTAACCCAGCTCGAAAGCTCAACCTTCCCTAGGCACAACATCCGGAGGAACAGTGATACCTGTTCTCAAAAGATAACCGGAGGGACATCGATGTCTACCCTCAAATCACGGTGAGCCTCTGCCCCCAACCTGACCGCCTCAAAGCTGTCTTCTGAAGGCTCCTCACCTTCCACGTGGCTTCCTATGGAAAGCACCCCCAAACCAAATATACATAACCGCATCTACCGGGGGCCTCTACCCAGCGAGTGGTCGTACCACCTCATCTCGAAGTCTATCTGTGTGCACACTACTCAAAAGTACCCAGTGAGCGGTAATCACCTCAATAAGTTCCCAAGACACAATATCTTCGACACCTCGTGTCACTACGAACCTGTCACTCCAGTCTGATGGTCTCACCATACAGTAGCCTCGGCCAAGCCCAACCTGACAGTCCAACTGTCTCAACCGACGTCCGTGATGCCCAATCCCGTGGTAGAAACCACCCAATGTAACCCGAGCTAAAATCCCCAACCTATGATCCCCATCACTCAACAATATATCTGGGCCACACCCAACACAGTAAGCAGTTCAATACAGGGAATATCACACATTGCACATTCATACTTGGGAGCATCACTTTAAACATGCAATTACTAAACAGTCAATTTTCACTACTTGTGCTATCCCATACAAGTACCTAACTCATTCACAATTTAACAATTAAACTAAACAGTTTAACTAGATACATTCAATAAGCAGTATAAACACAGCAATTTAAACAACGGTCCAATTCACACGCATTTTGGAACCCCCCGGCCGAATTGCCCCAAACGAGCAACGACCTCTAACCCGGTCTTTCTCAATCACAACAGGGTCAGGGAATACCCAGAGGCATCCCACAATGCAGATAATTAAATAAAAACAAAATAGACAAGGTTTCGCTCAACACCAGACATCGCGCCCGAAGGTTGCAACCCCCAAAAGTCTACGAAAACACAAAAGAAGGTATGAAACACCTACCTCGTACTCATACAATGCCACTCTTTTGATTTCAGCCTCTGAATCGGACTTAATCATGGTAGATCTGTATTTCTGTCAAATCCGGAAATTATGTTCGGATGGAATCTACGGATGAACAGGTGAGGAATCAAGGAAGAAGAAGGGTGCGCGGGGTTAGCCTCTCTGATGTGGTCCCGCTGCCTCCGACGGATCGATGAACGGAGGTCTTACGATAGATCTAGAAGGATTTGTGTTCGTGGAGGTCTTTCGGACGGACTTTTCGTCCAAAGGGGGAGAAGAATAGAATTCTAGAAATGAGGCGCGACAACACCTCGGTCAATCAAAGAAAAAAAAGTAAACAGCGTGTATTTCCCATGTACACGCCGTGTAGTCGTGTTTCCAGACTCCGACTTAAGAGGAGTCCGGAACACGGTCTGGACCGTGTACACGGTCAGCACACGACCAGGGTCTCGACCGCTACACGGGGCATGGGTACACAACGAGTCAAGGAAGGCTACACGTCGTGTAGATGGAAATTTACACCTGGGAACCACACGACATGTACCTGGCCTTGCACGGGTAAGGGATACACGTCGTGTCTATAAATACACGCCGTGTAGTAGGAAAGTTCTACACGGTCTTCACACGGCATGTACTCGGCGAGAACATGACCGGTCACTCGGGTAACTCATACACGACGTGTACTTAAAGTACACGGCGTGTAGTCTGGAAATTTCCAGAAACTGCCCATATTTTCCAGAATTCTCAAAAAAATAGTCAAAAGTTTAAATAGGGTCGGAATTTGACACGTTTCCAAAATCTCGGGTTCTTAAAAACTCCCCACCTTAGCGTAGCTCATCCCCGAGATACCAAACGAAACCAGTAGATGGAACCGAACACGCCCATCCTGTAGAGACCCGTATCTTGACGTACATGAACTTTACATTACTTTTGCGGAATACTTAGTACATTACAAAAACACACACACAAGGACCGTAATAGTTTAGTGTCTTTGGAAACTCGGATTATAATCTTCTAATCGTGGTGAAAGATCTTCAACATCTCCCATAAAGATCTTCCTTTTTTTACCTAAAACCTTTCTTTATATCCTGGGGAAAAGAAAACATAAAAGGGTGAGCTCAAATGATCAGTAAGGGTAAACAAAAGAAATATCAATCACATCATTTCTATAAGAACATAACATTTTGGAAATCATAACCTGCAAAAGAGAGCATAATTTCATAACATGGGATAAATCATGGCAGTGAAATGTAATCACAATAATCATAACATAAAACATGGAACTTTGTGGCATACACACATAATCATAGAGAATCATTTCTTGTTAGTCAAGACTCATTGCCAAGACTATCTTAGTGGACAAAGTCCCTTTCTGAATCGAGTAATCCTCGTTTCAGTCCTGTTTCACTGAACCGGTATAACCTACCATTCCAGCCATGTCTATCTCATGAGATATAAAATCTTTACCCAATGCATTGGAGGGAGATATAGGTCCCACCCATCTCTTAATGAATCCTTTCTTATGTGTGCCACAAAATCATAAATCATACATCATTGCATAACCCATGTAATAAAAATGGGATTCTTAAACAACATGACATCATAAAACCATTCATATAAGATAAAGGAATTCATAAACATAATTCCATCACAACATAGTCAAATCAATGTAAAAATATGGATAGAAATAGAACCCTTTATTATCTTATATGGAAAATAATTTTGATAAAACACTTGAATTGAATTCTTGAGGAAAATATCCTTTCTTCTTCAAAATCAATTTCTTTTCACAAAACATCATGAAATTTTAAAAGAAAGAGATTTTATTGAAAATAGTCATGAAATATTTTAGAGGAATCTTCATGAAAATAAGGCTTTATAAAACAGTATAAATCCGTTCGTGCCGTATAAGTTAAAAAAAACATTCTTCGTACTTTTGTCGGAAAAGTCAAAAAGTACCTCGTACGGAAAAACGACAAAAGATTCCTTTCATATTCTTTACTAAAAACTCACCTAAGGGTAAAATTGGATTTAAACTATTGCAAGTGGATGGAAACAATATTACATATTGAGGGAACATGGATGTGGATGATAAAATACACCCCAGTAAATACTTACGAATAAACAATCTCGAATAAAAATGAGATTGTGATATTTTCCCTTACCTTAGGTCCGACTTGCTTTGTAAGTGTCCGAACCTCCTGTATAATGATTTAAATCATGTTATTGACTTATTACAGAATCATATTCATTGTTATGATATCATATATGGTTCACTTATGACATTATATTACCCGTTCTTTTGTAAATTCCATGTTAAAGAAGCGTTTTGGGTAAAATCGTTTCATTTATCGTAGGTGTTTTGACTTGTTGTTCTTGACATCATTATTACTTATATCATGATTTACTTACTTCCAGAATATAAAATATGATTTATATATCATATATATTCAGTATATATATATATATATAATTGGTAGATAAATAAAATGAAAAACACCGTTCATGGAGACAGTAGTCCGTACGTACGCATGAACGCTGTTTTCCTTTCCTTATTGTCTTGAAATGGAAGTAAGTAGATGACATACATATGTATATATATACATAAATCCAGTAGCTTTATAATGTCATATATTTCATTATTATTTCTTATATATACATTATAATCATTCTTAAATGGTTAACATAGAGAATGAATCTCATCGCGTCGTGGAGACGGTAGTCCGTACGTACGCACGAGCGATGATATCATTTCTATAAATATTGAATTGAATTGGAGTGGATTATACAATATATCAGAATCAATATGATGTTGTAATAACTATGTATAGTTATTCTTTACACCATTATACCCATCCATGTAAGGTGGTGGTGGAAAATAGATTACACCACGGCGTGGAGACGGTATTCCGTACGTACGCACGCGCGGTGATTTCTTTTTCCGTAGGATGGATAGATGGTGAAATAGGGTTGTTTCATACTTATAATAACATATCAGTATATGAGTGATACTGATGTTATTACTTCATAATGAAACAACCTAAGAAGAAGAAGTGGAAGAAGAAATAAAGATGAAAGAATTGGTAACGGTAATTACCTCTTCTTTGAAGTGCCTCTTTGAGACCTCCTCTTAGGGCACTAAAATTGGTCTTTGAGGAAGACCAGAACCTCTAGGATGTTGCTAGGGAAGTGGAGAGGAGAAATTGGCAGGGGTTGGCCGAGCTTGAGTGCTCAAATTGGTGTGAGGAGGAGGGGGAGGAGGTGTCCTTTTATAGGGGAGGAGAGGGGCACCTTAGGAATTCTTAAAAATATTAATTTATAATAAATCTAACCCCACTTAAAAACCTCCAAAAATGACTCATATTCGAAGATTAGATGAGATAGGGTTGTAATCTCATCAACCAATCAAATTTAGACATGTTTGGATATTATTTTAAACCTTATCAATTAGATTTAACTCTAAGTTAAATAATTTAACTTTTACCGTGTCTTTTTGTTTTCTTTCACTATATGGTTAATAAACTTACTATAACATGCCAAACGAACCCCAAATTGTTTATTATTAATATATATATCCTTATCTAAGTCATTTGGCCGATCCTTAGATTTTTAGGAATAAAATAACAATTAATAATATAATATTTGATTTAAAAACTATTTTGTGTCAATTTTGACACTATTTGATATATGATTTTTGTGAAAGTCATAACAGAATTAAATGTTCGAACCAAGTTGATTAAATCAACATTAATATATCATAGTAACCTAGAAAATTAGTGGAATTCATAAAAATTCTCAAATTACATTTATTTTGGTGTTTATAACATCAATTATGTCAATATTTCATAAATAAGATAATTACTGCATCATCTTTGTGTCATAAATTAATTAAATTATTTGATGTCTAAAAATTACAAATAAAATACCATCATGTAGGAAATCTTTTTAGATTTCTAATGAATATTTACAATCGAATTTATCTTATGTATAACCCCATATTAAAAATGTTTTAGTAAATAAACTTTGATTTTAACTCTTTTAACTCTTCTTTGAATTAAATAATAATAAATGTCCTAATCTAATCCAAGTGGGGCTAAATGATAATATTTTACACTTAAGGTTGTTTTTGGTCGAGATACACTTGTCCAATAGGATTAGGACATGTGTTAGGGTAATATTAATATCATATTTACCCTTAGTTACCCTATTTACTATTAACCGCGGTAAAAAAAAGTAAAAAGTTACTATTCACCAAAAATTATTTTCATCTCATTGAACCACATTTTAGTCCTTGATATTAACCGTGTCTCTCGGATTTTCGAAATTCCATTCACAGAAGCGGTAAAATTAAGTTTTATGCAAAATTCAGTTTTTAACCTACCACTTAGTGGTTTCACTATTCATCAAAAATTGAAGTTTTTCAGAAAAATGCCAAAATTTCACCCTAAGCTATAATTGATATTCCGAATTCAAAAATGATTTCTATTTTACAAAATTCCCAACATATAAGTTGCATTAATTAATTTTATAATTAAATCCCGCTGTTAAAACAAATAGCGTGTTTTTAAGAAACAATATTTATCAAAAGATTGACACTTGTTTATGTCTAGTTTAAATGTGAAATTACATCCAATGACCAACATTGTATTAAATTGTAAAAATATATTCTAAATATACTTTAAAACCACTCAAATTAATGATTTATCACTATTAATTATTTCGATTAAAAAAGTTGTTTTTAATTATAATTTAGTAATTTTCACTATTCATCAGAATATGAAAGTTATCCGAAAAGTACCAAAATTTAACCTTAGGCTAAATTCGATACTCCGAATCCAAAAATAAAGTTCATTTTGAAAAATAAGATTTACTGGATTTCAAAAAGTGGTTATTACTATTCATAACGGCTAGTTTTAATAATATTTTTATAGCATATCGTTGTTTAGTGAAACTCGGTATTGCGTACTACACACGCTATCGAGGAAGGTCGCGATTGCGTGTAATGCAAGTCAAGTCAAGGATGTGTGTTGTGCAAGCTCCTTTTGGTGTAGCGTACAACACAAGACATTAATAAAATTAAAAAGAATATTTTTTTATAAAATCTTGGGCTGTTACATTCTACCCCCCTTAAAATGAATTTCGCCCTCGAAATTCGTCGGGGTTATAAATGGTTTACTATTTGAAAGTTTCTTTAATAGAAACCCACATCGTAAAAGGGAATAACAAAACTTGGCTTTAAAAACTAAAGTATGAAATGTAACGATTACCCAAATAAACTAATCACTGGGTTTCCACATAGGTGAAAATATGGATATGGAAGAGAAATCTAACCATCATGTTCTGATGGAGAGTGGTAGAGAACATGGCTATGGAAAAGCCAGTAATCACAAATCCATAAATTTGTGACGATCTAAGGTACCATCTGATTCATCGGGTATAAGATCACTAGGACAACATTTTTGGTTTTCAAGATCATTTCCCTAAAGTTGAAAATTTGAATTAGAATAAATACTTACTTTATTTTGATACAATATCACTGTTGTTCGTGCCTTGAACAATTTCCACTTCATCTCTTAAATAAATGAAGTTGAATTTATTATTCGTGAAGTGTTAGCAGATCATGTGATAGAATGACGGGTCATTCCATCTGTCTCAAAAAAAAGGTAAGCAAAAGTTATTAAATATACATAAGTCATTCTATAGTGAGATTAATCATATATAGTTCCTAAAATGGACTTATACTTCATATATCATACTGCTTAATATAATAAAACTAGTTTCTACTAAACAGGGACTTCATGTAGGTCAGTGGTAGGCGATAAAGGCCAGTCGCACTTCGGTTGTGGGTTCGATTCCCACAGCCTTGTCCGAAGCGATGGGCTGTCGCCCGTCCTGCAGGTTGTCCTTTTTCTAAAACTACATTACTATAACATCCCATCAATAATATCGAAAAAAGAACTTCTATCCTTAAACAATACTATTTTATGTCCAACATAATCCATTCTAGTCTTTAGGCTTATCCATAATACTGCAGTCCACTTTCATAACATAGTGAAAACGATTATCAGAGATTTAATACCATCATTGAACCCCATATAAGATATGTTTTGTTGGTCACATTCCAAACATTCAAAGTCCTTAATCATGTATTCTCTTGAATACCTTAGTGAAAACATGAGTGCAGTTAAAAGTTAACACTTTCCACATACCAAAATCTTCAAAATTCTATATACTCAAACCATGATATCACTTAGTCCTTATATCAATCATGAGCTCATGAATACTGTTAAACATTTCATTTTCTCATTTTCCCTTCATTATGCGCATATCATCTTATTTCCAAAAATATCTCAATCACTTCCAATACACCATAAAAGTACCTCAACAACATTATTCATAAACACTTCAGTCCATCCACATCAATGACTGTCCTAGAAGAAGTCCTTCCTTGATTTAGAAGTATCTTTTTAGGTCAGGGCATTGAGTTGGGTAATGCCCATGTTCTTCACAAATAAGACATTGAACTCCATAACAATCTGTCACTCTATGACCCTTTTCTCCACACAGATAACATTGGTCCCTCCATTTGAGGTATTCCTCAAGGTTCTTCTTCCCTTCTTTAGAAATCTCAATCTTCCTTTATTTATGCTCCTCAAAATGCGAACATGCATAATAGTTTATCTTCCTCTTCTTTGATGAATTAGTCATACCACTAAATTTCACCTTGTTAATCATATATCGCGATGACTGATTCGGCATAATCACAATATCTTTATCTTTAGGCATTACACAATTTTGTTGCTCATAGTCACCAATTTGTCCATTGGATTCAATGTTAACCGAATTCCTTCTGGTTCCCTCCATTAACTAAAACACAAAAAGAATTTTGTGAGAGGCGAAATCATGCTAGGTAAGACAATATAGTAAAGGGGAAGCACCCTCAATATCTAACATCTTAGGTTAAATTCTAAGATCGTTACCGTAGTTATAGGACTATATCCTATACGTATACTTATCCTTAGGGACATCCCTAGACATACCTTAGAAATATCTCTAGGGATCTCACTAACGTTTTCGCGTCCTAGTTTCCAAAGGTTGACTAAACCTTTCCTCTGATACCAACTGTAGAGACCCGTATCTTGACGTACATGAACTTTACATTACTTTTTCGGAATACTAAGTACATTACAAAAACACACACACAAGGACCGTAATAGTTTAGTGTCTTTGGAAACTCGGATTATAATCTTCTAATCGTGGTGAAAGATCTTCAACATCTCCCATAAAGATCATCCTTTTTTTTTACCTAAAACCTTTCTTTATATCCTGGGGAAAAGAAAACATAAAAGGGTGAGCTCAAATGCTCAGTAAGGGTAAACAAAAGAAATATCAATCACATCATTTCTATAAGAACATAACATTTTGGAAATCATAACCTGCAAAAGAGAGCATAATTTCATAACATGGGATAAATCATGGCAGTGAAATGTAATCACAATAATCATAACATAAAACATGGAACTTTGTGGCATACACACATAATCATAGAGAATCATTTCTTGTTAGTCAAGACTCATTGCCAAGACTATCTTAGTGGACAAAGTCCCTTTCTGAATCGAGTAATCCTCGTTTCAGTCCTGTTTCACTGAACCGGTATAACCTACCATTCCAGCCATGTCTATCTCATGAGATATAAAATCTTTACCCAATGCATTGGAGGGAGATATAGGTCCCACCCATCTCTTAATGAATCCTTTCTTATGTGTGCCACAAAATCATAAATCATACATCATTGCATAACCCATGTAATAAAAATGGGATTCTTAAACAACATGACATCATAAAACCATT
Source organism: Viscum album (assembly GCA_963277665.1). Taxonomy (NCBI): domain Eukaryota; kingdom Viridiplantae; phylum Streptophyta; class Magnoliopsida; order Santalales; family Viscaceae; genus Viscum; species Viscum album. The sequence continues at coordinate 100,825,007 of OY728119.1, read as the reverse complement.
CATATAAGATAAAGGAATTCATAAACATAATTCCATCACAACATAGTCAAATCAATGTAAAAATATGGATAGAAATAGAACCCTTTATTATCTTATATGGAAAATAATTTTGATAAAACACTTGAATTGAATTCTTGAGGAAAATATCCTTTCTTCTTCAAAATCAATTTCTTTTCACAAAACATCATGAAATTTTAAAAGAAAGAGATTTTATTGAAAATAGTCATGAAATATTTTAGAGGAATCTTCATGAAAATAAGGCTTTATAAAACAGTATAAATCCGTTCGTGCCGTATAAGTTAAAAAAAACATTCTTCGTACTTTTGTCGGAAAAGTCAAAAAGTACCTCGTACGGAAAAACGACAAAAGATTCCTTTCATATTCTTTACTAAAAACTCACCTAAGGGTAAAATTGGATTTAAACTATTGCAAGTGGATGGAAACAATATTACATATTGAGGGAACATGGATGTGGATGATAAAATACACCCCAGTAAATACTTACGAATAAACAATCTCGAATAAAAATGAGATTGTGATATTTTCCCTTACCTTAGGTCCGACTTGCTTTGTAAGTGTCCGAACCTCCTGTATAATGATTTAAATCATGTTATTGACTTATTACAGAATCATATTCATTGTTATGATATCATATATGGTTCACTTATGACATTATATTACCCGTTCTTTTGTAAATTCCATGTTAAAGAAGCGTTTTGGGTAAAATCGTTTCATTTATCGTAGGTGTTTTGACTTGTTGTTCTTGACATCATTATTACTTATATCATGATTTACTTACTTCCAGAATATAAAATATGATTTATATATCATATATATTCAGTATATATATATATATATAATTGGTAGATAAATAAAATGAAAAACACCGTTCACGGAGACGGTAGTCCGTACGTACGCATGAACGCTGTTTTCCTTTCCTTATTGTCTTGAAATGGAAGTAAGTAGATGACATACATATGTATATATATACATAAATCCAGTAGCTTTATAATGTCATATATTTCATTATTATTTCTTATATATACATTATAATCATTCTTAAATGGTTAACATAGAGAATGAATCTCATCGCGTCGTGGAGACGGTAGTCCGTACGTACGCACGAGCGATGATATCATTTCTATAAATATTGAATTGAATTGGAGTGGATTATACAATATATCAGAATCAATATGATGTTGTAATAACTATGTATAGTTATTCTTTACACCATTATACCCATCCATGTAAGGTGGTGGTGGAAAATAGATTACACCACGGCGTGGAGACGGTATTCCGTACGTACGCACGCGCGGTGATTTCTTTTTCCGTAGGATGGATAGATGGTGAAATAGGGTTGTTTCATACTTATAATAACATATCAGTATATGAGTGATACTGATGTTATTACTTCATAATGAAACAACCTAAGAAGAAGAAGTGGAAGAAGAAATAAAGATGAAAGAATTGGTAACGGTAATTACCTCTTCTTTGAAGTGCCTCTTTGAGACCTCCTCTTAGGGCACTAAAATTGGTCTTTGAGGAAGACCAGAACCTCTAGGATGTTGCTAGGGAAGTGGAGAGGAGAAATTGGCAGGGGTTGGCCGAGCTTGAGTGCTCAAATTGGTGTGAGGAGGAGGGGGAGGAGGTGTCCTTTTATAGGGGAGGAGAGGGGCACCTTAGGAATTCTTAAAAATATTAATTTATAATAAATCTAACCCCACTTAAAAACCTCCAAAAATGACTCATATTCGAAGATTAGATGAGATAGGGTTGTAATCTCATCAACCAATCAAATTTAGACATGTTTGGATATTATTTTAAACCTTATCAATTAGATTTAACTCTAAGTTAAATAATTTAACTTTTACCGTGTCTTTTTGTTTTCTTTCACTATATGGTTAATAAACTTACTATAACATGCCAAACGAACCCCAAATTGTTTATTATTAATATATATATCCTTATCTAAGTCATTTGGCCGAACATTAGATTTTTAGGAATAAAATAACAATTAATAATATAATATTTGATTTAAAAACTATTTTGTGTCAATTTTGACACTATTTGATATATGATTTTTGTGAAAGTCATAACAGAATTAAATGTTCGAACCAAGTTGATTAAATCAACATTAATATATCATAGTAACCTATAAAATTAGTGGAATTCATAAAAATTCTCAAATTACATTTATTTTGGTGTTTATAACATCAATTATGTCAATATTTCATAAATAAGATAATTACTGCATCATCTTTGTGTCATAAATTAATTAAATTATTTGATGTCTAAAAATTACAAATAAAATACCATCATGTAGGAAATCTTTCTAGCTTTCTAATGAATATTTACAATCGAATTTATCTTATGTATAACCCCATATTAAAAATGTTTTAGTAAATAAACTTTGATTTTAACTCTTTTAACTCTTCTTTGAATTAAATAATAATAAATGTCCTAATCTAATCCAAGTGGGGCTAAATGATAATATTTTACACTTAAGGTTGTTTTTGGTCGAGATACACTTGTCCAATAGGATTAGGACATGTGTTAGGGTAATATTAATATCATATTTACCCTTAGTTACCCTATTTACTATTAACCGCGGTAAAAAAAAGTAAAAAGTTACTATTCACCAAAAATTATTTTCATCTCATTGAACCACATTTTAGTCCTTGATATTAACCGTGTCTCTCGGATTTTCGAAATTCCATTCACAGAAGCGGTAAAATTAAGTTTTATGCAAAATTCAGTTTTTAACCTACCACTTAGTGGTTTCACTATTCATCAAAAATTGAAGTTTTTCAGAAAAATGCCAAAATTTCACCCTAAGCTATAATTGATATTCCGAATTCAAAAATGATTTCTATTTTACAAAATTCCCAACATATAAGTTGCATTAATTAATTTTATAATTAAATCCCGCTGTTAAAACAAATAGCGTGTTTTTAAGAAACAATATTTATCAAAAGATTGACACTTGTTTATGTCTAGTTTAAATGTGAAATTACATCCAATGACCAACATTGTATTAAATTGTAAAAATATATTCTAAATATACTTTAAAACCACTCAAATTAATGATTTATCACTATTAATTATTTCGATTAAAAAAGTTGTTTTTAATTATAATTTAGTAATTTTCACTATTCATCAGAATATGAAAGTTATCCGAAAAGTACCAAAATTTAACCTTAGGCTAAATTCGATACTCCGAATCCAAAAATAAAGTTCATTTTGAAAAATAAGATTTACTGGATTTCAAAAAGTGGTTATTACTATTCATAACGGCTAGTTTTAATAATATTTTTATAGCATATCGTTGTTTAGTGAAACTCGGTATTGCGTACTACACACGCTATCGAGGAAGGTCGCGATTGCGTGTAATGCAAGTCAAGTCAAGGATGTGTGTTGTGCAAGCTCCTTTTGGTGTAGCGTACAACACAAGACATTAATAAAATTAAAAAGAATATTTTTTTATAAAATCTTGGGCTGTTACATTCTACCCCCCTTAAAATGAATTTCGCCCTCGAAATTCGTCGGGGTTATAAATGGTTTACTATTTGAAAGTTTCTTTAATAGAAACCCACATCGTAAAAGGGAATAACAAAACTTGGCTTTAAAAACTAAAGTATGAAATGTAACGATTACCCAAATAAACTAATCACTGGGTTTCCACATAGGTGAAAATATGGATATGGAAGAGAAATCTAACCATCATGTTCTGATGGAGAGTGGTAGAGAACATGGCTATGGAAAAGCCAGTAATCACAAATCCATAAATTTGTGACGATCTAAGGTACCATCTGATTCATCGGGTATAAGATCACTAGGACAACATTTTTGGTTTTCAAGATCATTTCCCTAAAGTTGAAAATTTGAATTAGAATAAATACTTACTTTATTTTGATACAATATCACTGTTGTTCGTGCCTTGAACAATTTCCACTTCATCTCTTAAATAAATGAAGTTGAATTTATTATTCGTGAAGTGTTAGCAGATCATGTGATAGAATGACGGGTCATTCCATCTGTCTCAAACAAAAGGTAAGCAAAAGTTATTAAATATACATAAGTCATTCTATAGTGAGATTAATCATATATAGTTCCTAAAATGGACTTATACTTCATATATCATACTGCTTAATATAATAAAACTAGTTTCTACTAAACAGGGACTTCATGTAGGTCAGTGGTAGGCGATAAAGGCCAGTCGCACTTCGGTTGTGGGTTCGATTCCCACAGCCTTGTCCGAAGCGATGGGCTGTCGCCCGTCCTGCAGGTTGTCCTTTTTCTAAAACTACATTACTATAACATCCCATCAATAATATCGAAAAAAGAACTTCTATCCTTAAACAATACTATTTTATGTCCAACATAATCCATTCTAGTCTTTAGGCTTATCCATAATACTGCAGTCCACTTTCATAACATAGTGAAAACGATTATCAGAGATTTAATACCATCATTGAACCCCATATAAGATATGTTTTGTTGGTCACATTCCAAACATTAAAAGTCCTTAATCATGTATTCTCTTGAATACCTTAGTGAAAACATGAGTGCAGTTAAAAGTTAACACTTTCCACATACCAAAATCTTCAAAATTCTATATACTCAAACCATGATATCACTTAGTCCTTATATCAATCATGAGCTCATGAATACTGTTAAACATTTCATTTTCTCATTTTCCCTTCATTATGCGCATATCATCTTATTTCCAAAAATATCTCAATCACTTCCAATACACCATAAAAGTACCTCAACAACATTATTCATAAACACTTCAGTCCATCCACATCAATGACTGTCCTAGAAGAAGTCCTTCCTTGATTTAGAAGTATCTTTTTAGGTCAGGGAATTGAGTTGGGTAATGCCCATGTTCTTCACAAATAAGACATTGAACTCCATAACAATCTGTCACTCTATGACCCTTTTCTCCACACAGATAACATTGGTCCCTCCATTTGAGGTATTCCTCAAGGTTCTTCTTCCCTTCTTTAGAAATCTCAATCTTCCTTTATTTATGCTCCTCAACATGCGAACATGCATAATAGTTTATCTTCCTCTTCTTTGATGAATTAGTCATACCACTAAATTTCACCTTGTTAATCATATATCGCGATGACTGATTCGGCATAATCACAATATCTTTATCTTTAGGCATTACACAATTTTGTTGCTCATAGTCACCAATTTGTCCATTGGATTCAATGTTAACCGAATTCCTTCTGGTTCCCTCCATTAACTAAAACACAAAAAGAATTTTGTGAGAGGCGAAATCATGCTAGGTAAGACAATATAGTAAAGGGGAAGCACCCTCAATATCTAACATCTTAGGTTAAATTCTAAGATTGTTACCGTAGTTATAGGACTATATCCTATACGTATACTTATCCTTAGGGACATCCCTAGACATACCTTAGAAATATCTCTAGGGATCTCACTAACGTTTTCGCGTCCTAGTTTCCAAAGGTTGACTAAACCTTTCCTCTGATACCAACTGTAGAGACCCGTATCTTGACGTACATGAACTTTACATTACTTTTTCGGAATACTTAGTACATTACAAAAACACACACACAAGGACCGAAATAGTTTAGTGTCTTTGGAAACTCAGATTATAATCTTCTAATCGTGGTGAAAGATCTTCAACATCTCCCATAAAGATCTTCCTTTTTTTATACCTAAAACCTTTCTTTATATCCTGGGGAAAAGAAAACATAAAAGGGTGAGCTCAAATGCTCAGTAAGGGTAAACAAAAGAAATATCAATCACATCATTTCTATAAGAACATAACATTTTGGAAATCATAACCTGCAAAAGAGAGCATAATTTCATAACATGGGATAAATCATGGCAGTGAAATGTAATCACAATAATCATAACATAAAACATGGAACTTTGTGGCATACACACATAATCATAGAGAATCATTTCTTGTTAGTCAAGACTCATTGCCAAGACTATCTTAGTGGACAAAGTCCCTTTCTGAATCGAGTAATCCTCGTTTCAGTCCTGTTTCACTGAACCGGTATAACCTACCATTCCAGCCATGTCTATCTCATGAGATATAAAATCTTTACCCAATGCATTGGAGGGAGATATAGGTCCCACCCATCTCTTAATGAATCCTTTCTTATGTGTGCCACAAAATCATAAATCATACATCATTGCATAACCCATGTAATAAAAATGGGATTCTTAAACAACATGACATCATAAAACCATTCATATAAGATAAAGGAATTCATAAACATAATTCCATCACAACATAGTCAAATCAATGTAAAAATATGGATAGAAATAGAACCCTTTATTATCTTATATGGAAAATAATTTTGATAAAACACTTGAATTGAATTCTTGAGGAAAATATCCTTTCTTCTTCAAAATCAATTTCTTTTCACAAAACATCATGAAATTTTAAAAGAAAGAGATTTTATTGAAAATAGTCATGAAATATTTTAGAGGAATCTTCATGAAAATAAGGCTTTATAAAACAGTATAAATCCGTTCGTGCCGTATAAGTTAAAAAAAACATTCTTCGTACTTTTGTCGGAAAAGTCAAAAAGTACCTCGTACGGAAAAACGACAAAAGATTCCTTTCATATTCTTTACTAAAAACTCACCTAAGGGTAAAATTGGATTTAAACTATTGCAAGTGGATGGAAACAATATTACATATTGAGGGAACATGGATGTGGATGATAAAATACACCCCAGTAAATACTTACGAATAAACAATCTCGAATAAAAATGAGATTGTGATATTTTCCCTTACCTTAGGTCCGACTTGCTTTGTAAGTGTCCGAACCTCCTGTATAATGATTTAAATCATGTTATTGACTTATTAAAGAATCATATTCATTGTTATGATATCATATATGGTTCACTTATGACATTATATTACCCGTTCTTTTGTAAATTCCATGTTAAAGAAGCGTTTTGGGTAAAATCGTTTCATTTATCGTAGGTGTTTTGACTTGTTGTTCTTGACATCATTATTACTTATATCATGATTTACTTACTTCCAGAATATAAAATATGATTTATATATCATATATATTCAGTATATATATATATATATAATTGGTAGATAAATAAAATGAAAAACACCGTTCACGGAGACGGTAGTCCGTACGTACGCATGAACGCTGTTTTCCTTTCCTTATTGTCTTGAAATGGAAGTAAGTAGATGACATACATATGTATATATATACATAAATCCAGTAGCTTTATAATGTCATATATTTCATTATTATTTCTTATATATACATTATAATCATTCTTAAATGGTTAACATAGAGAATGAATCTCATCGCGTCGTGGAGACGGTAGTCCGTACGTACGCACGAGCGATGATATCATTTCTATAAATATTGAATTGAATTGGAGTGGATTATACAATATATCAGAATCAATATGATGTTGTAATAACTATGTATAGTTATTCTTTACACCATTATACCCATCCATGTAAGGTGGTGGTGGAAAATAGATTACACCACGGCGTGGAGACGGTATTCCGTACGTACGCACGCGCGGTGATTTCTTTTTCCGTAGGATGGATAGATGGTGAAATAGGGTTGTTTCATACTTATAATAACATATCAGTATATGAGTGATACTGATGTTATTACTTCATAATGAAACAACCTAAGAAGAAGAAGTGGAAGAAGAAATAAAGATGAAAGAATTGGTAACGGTAATTACCTCTTCTTTGAAGTGCCTCTTTGAGACCTCCTCTTAGGGCACTAAAATTGGTCTTTGAGGAAGACCAGAACCTCTAGGATGTTGCTAGGGAAGTGGAGAGGAGAAATTGGCAGGGGTTGGCCGAGCTTGAGTGCTCAAATTGGTGTGAGGAGGAGGGGGAGGAGGTGTCCTTTTATAGGGGAGGAGAGGGGCACCTTAGGAATTCTTAAAAATATTAATTTATAATAAATCTAACCCCACTTAAAAACCTCCAAAAATGACTCATATTCGAAGATTAGATGAGATAGGGTTGTAATCTCATCAACCAATCAAATTTAGACATGTTTGGATATTATTTTAAACCTTATCAATTAGATTTAACTCTAAGTTAAATAATTTAACTTTTACCGTGTCTTTTTGTTTTCTTTCACTATATGGTTAATAAACTTACTATAACATGTCAAACGAACCCCAAATTGTTTATTATTAATATATATATCCTTATCTAAGTCATTTGGCCGAACCTTAGATTTTTAGGAATAAAATAACAATTAATAATATAATATTTGATTTAAAAACTATTTTGTGTCAATTTTGACACTATTTGATATATGATTTTTGTGAAAGTCATAACAGAATTAAATGTTCGAACCCAGTTGCTTAAATCAACATTAATATATCATAGTAACCTAGAAAATTAGTGGAATTCATAAAAATTCTCAAAGTACATTTATTTTGGTGTTTATAACATCAATTATGTCAATATTTCATAAATAAGATAATTACTGCATCATCTTTGTGTCATAAATTAATTAAATTATTTGATGTCTAAAAATTACAAATAAAATACCATCATGTAGGAAATCTTTTTAGCTTTCTAATTAATATTTACAATCGAATTTATCTTATGTATAACCCCATATTAAAAATGTTTTAGTAAATAAACTTTGATTTTAACTCTTTTAACTCTTCTTTGAATTAAATAATAATAAATGTCCTAATCTAATCCAAGTGGGGCTAAATGATAATATTTTACACTTAAGGTTGTTTTTGGTCGAGATACACTTGTCCAATAGGATTAGGACATGTGTTAGGGTAATATTAATATCATATTTACCCTTAGTTACCCTATTTACTATTAACCGCGGTAAAAAAAAGTAAAAAGTTACTATTCACCAAAAATTATTTTCATCTCATTGAACCACATTTTAGTCCTTGATATTAACCGTGTCTCTCGGATTTTCGAAATTCCATTCACAGAAGCGGTAAAATTAAGTTTTATGCAAAATTCAGTTTTTAACCTACCACTTAGTGGTTTCACTATTCATCAAAAATTGAAGTTTTTCAGAAAAATGCCAAAATTTCACCCTAAGCTATAATTGATATTCCGAATTCAAAAATGATTTCTATTTTACAAAATTCCCAAAATATAAGTTGCATTAATTAATTTTATAATTAAATCCCGCTGTTAAAACAAATAGCGTGTTTTTAAGAAACAATATTTATCAAAAGATTGACACTTGTTTATGTCTAGTTTAAATGTGAAATTACATCCAATGACCAACATTGTATTAAATTGTAAAAATATATTCTAAATATACTTTAAAACCACTCAAATTAATGATTTATCACTATTAATTATTTCGATTAAAAAAGTTGTTTTTAATTATAATTTAGTAATTTTCACTATTCATCAGAATATGAAAGTTATCCGAAAAGTACCAAAATTTCACCTTAGGCTAAATTCGATACTCCGAATCCAAAAATAAAGTTCATTTTGAAAAATAAGATTTACTGGATTTCAAAAAGTGGTTATTACTATTCATAACGGCTAGTTTTAATAATATTTTTATAGCATATCGTTGTTTAGTGAAACTCGGTATTGCGTACTACACACGCTATCGAGGAAGGTCGCGATTGCGTGTAATGCAAGTCAAGTCAAGGATGTGTGTTGTGCAAGCTCCTTTTGGTGTAGCGTACAACACAAGACATTAATAAAATTAAAAAGAATATTTTTTTATAAAATCTTGGGCTGTTACACATCCCGGTTAAACAACCCAGACTATCCCAGTCTCAAGCTATGGATAAATTCCTAAAAAGGTCTCCCCACCTTAGGAATCGCCTACTCGGTCTCTACTCGAACAAAGTTCAAAGAAAACAATTAAACAAACAAGGCCCAACGACCTATTTCCCAGACCCACGGTCCTTCCGTGACACATCGTCACCCCTGCACCTCCTCAGTGCTCACGTGTCACTTCCGACACCCAACGTAACTCTCACCGTATCGGCGTCCACCTCCCTGAGGTCCTGAATCTAATAGATGATCAATTCAAACCTAGTTCCATGCACCTCATGTAACCCGCATATATGATTCCCCGATGCCCACGACACCTCAAGTAACCTTCATCCTTGATGCTCCTGATGCCACAAATCTCAAATATATATATAAATAAAACATAAAACACATCTAATATGATTCCAATCCCACTAAATAGCTTCTAGTCAGTCCAAAAGTATCCTGTGCAGCCTGTGCACTCACCCAGACATGCCTCAAGAGGCCATGCCAAAAGAAAGTAAAGAAACTCACGGCCACACCCGCGGTGTACCTGCCACCGTCGTCGGCTCTATAGCCTGCTCAAACCCTGGAAGCTCCACGACTTGCACCTAACCTGACACACGGTTCACTGAAGCCTTTCCTCCCTTCAGTGCTACCCCAGTCTCCAGCCACGAACCCCTCAGCTAGGCCCTACTATCCCTGTCACGTCCTCCGCGTGCAGCTGAACCTCGACCACCCTCTCCTGGTACCGAACCTAAACCAACTCCTGATGCCACAGTCTGTCCTGGTCCCTATCTTCTGGCTGTCTGAGAAGGCTGCCTGCAAAACCTCTCCAGATGTCCGACCTGTCCACACGCCCGACACTCCTTCGGGGGCCTATCGCACTGACCCCGAACATGTCCTGACTGTCCATACTAAAAGAAAACCACCGTTGAACTGCCATGAGGTGGTCTAGCTGAGTCCTTGTCCTGCCTGCCCTGCTGGAACTCATCTCTCCCCTGCTTCCTGCTATTCGAATAGTCACCTGAAGCTATCACCCTACCAAAATGAGATTTTTCTCTCTCGTTGCCCTCAGCTATGAGCGCCTGGTTTACCGCCTCGGAGAAGGAACCCATCCTGAAGATGTTTACCTGAACTGGAATGGCGTGTCGTATGCCGTCCTCAAAGTGCCTCACCCTAGATGCATCATCGCTCACCATACCAGGTGAAAAACAGGACAACTCTGTGAATGTAGCTGCGTAATCCATGACGGACATGTCTCCCTGCTGAAGACTCATGAACTCCCGAGTTCTCTCTGCCCTCAACATCTCCGGATAAAAGTGATCAAAGAACCTGTCCTCGAAGTCCTTCCATGCCAGTCCCTCGTGCCTACGAGCCTGTACCTGCACATCCCTGCAACATTTCGCCGGTCCTCTTAGCATGTACGTCGCCAGTTTGACCCTCTTCCCTGGAGGTGTCTCGAGCTGCTCAAAGATCATGTGCATAGTCTCTATCCAGTTTTCTGCCGCCTGTGGACCACCCTCACCCTGAAAAAGCTGCGGGTGCTGCAACTGGAAGTCCCGCGTCAGATACACCCTAGAAGGCTCTGTACCCTGCGCGCCTCTGTCAATCCCATGCAAGACGCAAACTAGGCTAGCTCGGAGCTGCTCGTCGAGCCACGGTCCGAACGCTACTAAACCCGGCTGCTGCCCTGCCTGCACTGGATCCTGAACCTGATCCTGTACTTGCGGCTCATGCTCTGCCTACACTGGATTCTGAACCTGATCCTGTGGTACCATATCCTCTCCTGCCTGTCGCTCCATCGTGTAATGAAGAAGTAACCCACTGAATACCATAAATGGTCAGACAACCCAGATATATCTATATATCAATATATTCTACGCAGATAAGGAAAGAAGAAAAAGGCAGTGCATAACAACTACCTTACTCCCCCTCATCGCAACCCATGCCCTCGGCACCTCGACCTCACGGCCTCCTTAACCGCCCTCAATAGAGCCAAGTATCAATAGTACCTTGGGTCGTGACCGTCCTGACAACCAACATTGCCTCAGTCCCGACGACCAAGTCACCAAATCCTGACAGTTACACTGCCTCAACCACAGTACCTGCCTTCTCTCATAAGAGCCAGACCCATATGTCCTGCACATGCAATTCTAGAAAAATACAAAGCATGGAATATAAATTACCATAAATAAGAAATTATATTATGAGTTTTACCTATTCACATTTCAGAGAATACATAGCATGGAAATTGATTTTATTCACATGGTATTATCACTTCACAAAGCATACGTGCAGTTATGAAATTGAAATGCCCTAAAATGTGCCTATCAAAAGCCAAACAAGGAACCCTTTCCATACCGGCCAAGGTTTACATATCATAATCAATAACATCGCACAACAAGTGGGCCACCGAGGTGGAAATCATATCAACTGTAATCTGATAAAAAAGCAACAGTAATTCCCACCCCCGAAAACTCAATCCATCCATCGTACATGGGGCTGCAGGCACCCAAGAACATGTTCAAAAATCAAGTTCCAACAACAACCTATCTCTAGTTTACCATATCCCAAATAGTAAAACCAGCAGAAATAAAAAGAGAAGTCTCAATCTCATTAGTCGCCAGAAAAACACTGATACTAAATACTTGTCAAGAACTCCTTTGATACCACTTTGTAACATCCCAGACCCGGCCATCCACCCAAACAGTGCCGAGCGGGTCGGGTGTCACTACCTTAGGCGCACCTCCCCTGAACACCAAAGGCTTCCGACTAGTAGCGAGGGTCTGAATAGATATAGTGGAGAGGCTATACCGTCTAGGAGGATCATAGTAAGGGTACTAGTCCGAGTAAAAAAGTAAAGATTCAGCGGAAAGAAAGACTCAGGAGACTCGAACCAGACCCGCAGAGCGGAAGCATATCCAATATCAACAAACAACGGAAGAAAAATAGGAAACAACTATAGTGGAAATAAACACAACAGCATGCTGATAACATGTAACTACCACAGAACAGTAAAACATGCATCCAAGCAAGTCATACAAATCAATATATATACAGTGGCGCCAATGGCTAACCAACAATAGCTACAATATAAGGTAAACATGCTGATTCAAGGAAAGAAAACTAAACAAATAACTCCAGTACGACTCGACCTCAGGGTTCGTACCAGTCTCCATGTAAACAACACTAAAGTCCAGCTCTTGAGGGTGACCCTCTACCTGCACGCAATTTCATAAAGTCTACACGCGTCCCGAAGGGCCCGTGTAGGGTGTGAGAAAAATCTCAGTAGGATACCACCCAGAGGTGCGTACCTAATATAAGTGTTTAGGCAGACATGCTTATACAAGAAAAACAGTAAACAATGCATTGGCCAAAAGTAAACAAAGACTTCACTGGTGATCAGCAGCCACCAGGAAGTGTCACCTGCTTCGGCCAACGCCAGAAAGTCTGATCTGCAGCCCGACACCTCATGCCACCTGACACCATGTGTCTCAAGTACAGACGTCTCGAAGGCACGTCCAACCATCGTAACCCAGCTCTAAAGATCAACCTTCCCTAGGCACAACATCCGGAGGAACAACGATACCTATCCTCAAAAGATAACCGGAGGGACATCGATGTCTGACCTCAAATCACGGCGAGCCTCTGCCCCCAACCTGACCGTCTCAAATCTGTCTTCTGAAGTCTCCTCACGTTCCACGTGGCTTCCTATGGCAAGCACCCCCAATACAAATATACCTAACCACATCTACCGGGGGCCTCTACCCAGCGAGTGGTCGTACCACCTCATCTCAGAGTCTATCTGTGTGCACACAACTCAAAATTACCCGGTGAGCGGTAATCACCTCAATAAGTTCCCAAGCCACAATATCTCTAACAGCTTGTGTCCCTGCAAACCTGTTTCTCCAGTCTGATGGTCTCGCCATCTGGTAGCCCAGGCCAAGCCCAACCTGACAGTCCAACTGTCTCAACCGACGTCCGTGACGCCCAATACCGTGGTAGAAACCACCCAAAGTAACCCGAGCTAAGAGCCCCAACCTGTGATCCCCATCACTCAACAATATATCCGAGCCACACCCAACACAACAAGCAGTTCAACATAGGAAATATCACACATTGCACATTCATACTTGGAAGCATCACTTTAAACAAGAAATTACTAAACAGTCAATTTGCACTACTTGTGGTATCCCATACCAGTACCTAACTCATTTACAATTTTACAATTAAACTAAACAATTTAACTAGAGGTATTCAATAAGCTGTATAAACAAATCAGTTTAAACAACGGTCTAATTCACGCGCATTTCGGCACCCCCGGCGGAATTTCCCCAAACGAGCAACGACCTCTAACCTGGTCTTTCTCAATCACAACAGGGTTAGGGAATACCCAGAGGCATCCCACAATGCAGATAATTAAATAAAAACAAAATAGACAGGGTTTAGCTCAACACCCGACATCGCGCCCGAAGGTCTCAACCCCCAAAAGTCTACGAAAACATGAAAGAAGGTATGCACCGCCTACCTCGTACTCGTACGATGCCACTCCTTTGATTTCAGCCTCTGAATCAGACTGAATCACAGTAGATCTGTGTTTCCGTCAAATCCAGCAATTCCGTTCAGATGGAATCTGCAGAGGAACATGTGATGAATCAAGGACGAAGAAGGGTGCGCGGGGTTAGCCTCTCCGATGCGGTCCCACTGCCTCTGACGGATCGAAGAACGGAGGTCGTATGGCAGATCTAGAAGGATTTTTGTTCGGGGAGGTCTTTTGGACGGACTGTTCGTCCAAAGGGGGAGAAGAATAGAATGCTGGAAATGAGGCGCAACGACGCCTCGATTGATCAAATAAAAAAAAAGTACACGGCGTGTATTTCCCAAGTACACGCCGTGTAGTCGTGTTTCCGTACTCTGACTTAAGCGGAGTCCGGCACACGTTCTGGACCGTGTACATGGTCAGCACATGGCCAGGGTCTCGGCCGCTACATGGGGCATGGGTACACGGCGTGTCAAGGAAGGCTACACGCCGTGTAGATGGAAATTTACACCCGGGCACCACACGACATGTACCTGGACTCGCATGGGTAAGGGATACACTGCATGTCTATAAATACATGCCGTGTAATAGGAAAGTTATACATGGTCCTCACAAGACATGTACTTGGCGAGAACACGACTGGTCACTCGGGTAAGTCATACACGACGTGTACTTAAAGTACACGACGTGTAGTCTGGAAATTTCCAGAAACTGCCCAGATTTTCCAGAATTCTCAAAAAACAAACAGTCAAAAGTTTAAACAGGGTTGTAATTTGACCCGTTTCCAAAAGCTCGGGTTCTTACAGAATGACACTTTTTGGGTTTGGCAGTTTTCGATGACATGAATAATCTTTGCAATAGAAGATTCAAAAGAAAGTAACGCAAAACCTTTGAAGGTGTGTTCATTTTGTTCTTCTTCATGGTAGTATGTTGATTCAGGATTCTAACATCACCCATATATTTCCATCTCGAGGAAGAAAATTTATTGCAATCCAATCTACTTGAATCATCTTCTCAATAAAGCATACAATCATTGGGACACAAATAAATTTTTGAATAATTCAGACCAAGCTTGTTATGAACTTTTATTTATAATTAAAAGACTCAGGGATCCTTGATTCAAGAAATGCATCACACAAAAATTCCAATATCATGGAAATAACCTTATTTTTAATTCCACATAAGCATTTAAAATTGTATAACTTCTACAGAAAAGAAGGTTTTGAATATTTCAAACATCTACTATACAAATATTCATTTCCATCATCAAATAAAAAATAAAATCCACCTGTCTTATAAATGAAATTTTCTCTTATATTAGTCTCTAAGAAATCAAGAGGAGGATCTCATTATATGTTATAATCTTTATCTGGTTGCCCTACATTCTAAAAAGTATCAATTTTCATGTTTCTTTTTGTAGCACCGTCAACTAGTTGTTTCGATATGTTTTGATGTTGATTCGGGTGTCTTTTAATGCCAAATGAATCTTTTATAAGGGTTTTCATTTCATTTTCCATTGTCGATAATGTTGGGAGCTCACTCTATGGATTGGAATCAGTGCTCAAACTTTCTGTAATTTTTGTTTCTCCATGATAAATCCAACACAAATAATGAGAAGGGAATTTCTTCAATTTCAAGTTTTCATAAACATCATCTCTCTTCAACGATCTTATAAATTTACATTTCGGACATGGAAATCTTATTATCCCATCAACAGATCGATAGGAAATTGAAAAATCTAAAAAGTACTCAAAAAACATAGCAAACTGAGGTGTGCTCCTCAGTAATGTGATCCAACTTTTATCCATATATATCACAATGTGCCTACACATTATGAAAAAAATTAAAACACATAAATATTACTTAATAGGAAAATAGATTTATATATACTAGATGAAAAAATATGAATATGTTAAATAACCATACACTACCTTTTAAATGTATTTATAACCATCTATGAAATAATAAGTACATAGACTTCTGAAAAATAATAAAAATATTAGGACTATTAGAATATGTCAATGAAGAAACTGATGTAGAGTAGTAAACTCTGAGCCTTATTTAATTGATGCAAAGAAATGGAATATAGGGCAACTATAAATGCATAAAAAAATCAGTATAATGAATCCATGAAGTTATAAATGTCTTTATTATTCTTTATCCACTTGTTTCCTTAGCTTCTATTTATAGAAAAAAAACAAATTGATAAAATTATTTAGAAATCCATTAAATCTTCCACACAATGGTGATTTTAAATTCATCATCATACATTAAAACCCCAAAAGTAATAAATTAAAATATAAACATATTATTGTTTAATGTATCACACTCAAATTCAATAATACTCAATGTATTTCAATCATAGTATCATTTTCTAGTGACATAGGCTTTCTACCATTCAAATAAATGAGATATGCTACTACTAAAATATAATAGGAAACTTTTATACCTATATAGGCAATGTAAGGGTAAAATAAATTTTTCTCATGCTACATAAGGATACCTCATAATTTTTATAATTTTCATAAATGTAACTTTTAAAATATATAGCTCTTATAAATATAGATGCATTTTACACAAGCTGTATAAAGGTAAATTATAATGCTATTTAAGAGTAAAAAAATATTATAAGCATTGCATAAGGGTAACTAGTAAAGTAGTGCAATGGTAAGATTTTACTTAAACTGGTCATGTAAAGGGAACTAGAAAAGTTGTATAAAGGAACTCAAAATTCACATAAGGTTAATAATAATTTTTCAAATCACATGTAATGGAAAAACATAAATTCCATACACTATTTAAAGGTTTTTAGTTCACTACACAAGGGTAACTTGAATTTTTTTCATGCCGCTTAAGGGTAGATTAGAACATGCATAGAGTTATGAAGCATTAGTGTAAGGGTAAGAAGCACTTGTGTAAATGTAAGAATCACTTGTGTAAAGGTAATAATATAATTGATTCCAATACAATAAATTACATACATGTTTTCCCTATGATACAGTCACATTAATATTTAAAACTAATTTATTTTACCACATGCTTGATATACAAGATTCCTTGCATCGTCCATCAATTTTTACTCTCTCAACATAATTATTTTCATCAGTTTTATCATGTAAAATCATCCTATTGTCTTCAGTGCAGTCTTAGTTGCTCATTATAGGATTAAAAAGAGTAATCCATAGGACATATTTTAGGGGGCGATTGACAATTAGAGTAGTGTTGATATTTTTGAACTCCTTTTGTGGGGAACAACTCTGTTGGATTCTATAACCATGGGAAGATGAACACATTCTCAAGAATTTTATATTTTATCTCTAGACCTGTCACTAATGTGGAAAGAAAAGAAATCTAAAGTGTTTCTGTGATAAGGCTTTGAGGTTGTTCTCTTCTAATTCAGGAACTAGAACTCAAGAGTAGGTGCAAACCCTTCTAGGGTTAGTGAACTACGTGAATCATGAGACTATAGGGTGTTATAGAGTGGTGGTTGGTATAGAATATGTGGCTAATCAGGATTTAGCTAATGATGGATCAGTACCTTCCATAATTTGAGGTAATTCCCTAATCTATTCAGATTTATTTTTTATTTTTTTGACACATGAGAATCCCATTGATTCATATCTTTTCCAGTGGTTGGTGTGTCAGATTTAGTAGTTAAATTCTTAACTAAGCTTATGTCTATCGATACAACCCTAAGAAAGAAAGTGTGTCATATTCATATCTTTCCAAACTATAAGTCGGTGGTTTGTTTCTTTGAGCATGTTTGGAGATTCACAATTCTAGAGATGACATATTTGGACATGAACCTTGGTATAAACTAGTTGACCAATTTCCATTCAAACTTTGATTGTAAGAAATGAAATATAGATCCTTGCCACTAACTCACTTTATTAAGAATTAACTAAGGCATTTTAATGCAACTGTAACAAGGGAAGTGTATAAGTCATTCATTTGAAGCATTATTAAATACACAATTAAAAAACGCTTAATTTGAAACTCGATTGAGATCCTATCAGTATCATACATCTAGAGTATATCTATTCTGATAAAATATATTTTTTAAAAATACAAATTATAGATTATAATAAAATAATTCTTGAAAAAAGGAATATTTTAAATAAATATTAGGATTGAAAAATAATTCAAAAACTAAATACATATTTTCTGGTCATGGAAAACATTTATTAAATAATAACATTATTCCACACTAATTGAAAAAATACTTTCTTTAATAAAAATATTTTTATCCGAGAAAACATTTATAATATCAGCATGAAATAATCCAATATCACATATCAAAAGAAAAAATCCAACAATATAATCTAAATACCTATTTTAAATTTAAATTCATCAAATCATGGTAGTACTTATCTAAATAATTCATAAGAGATGGAATACGATATAATTGATGTGTACTAGCAGTAACCCAAACAATGTATAAGACAGGGAATAAGAAACAACTAATATATACTAGTAACATTCCAATTAAAGAACATGTATTGGATTAAGTTACAAGAAATACATTATAAAAGAATAAATATATGTTCTTTATTCAAATAAGTTTTCAATGTTATAAAACATAATTTTGGGAAAAACTATTTAGAAAAATAGGTAGTATCCAAGGAAAAAAGGTTTTTACACATTGAACCCTTTAAATATAATAATTGTTCCATTAATACAAAATATGATTATATCTTAAGACAAACCAAATGAATCAAGTATGGGTAAAAATTGATAAATGTGATTGGATTATATAAAATAATAAAAACTACAAAAGGATATGTTTTCAACATAGAATATATTATATAATTAAATTGTGGTTCATGAACTAACCCAAACCCGAACCATTTTATAAATAGAGTAAAAAAAGTGTTTATTCTATTTAAATTTTTGGTCCATGAAAATCATTCACAATAAATTTCCAAATTAAATACAAATAGTGTTTATAAAATTGAAATTCTTTTCCAAACCCAATTTTATACTCAACACTTTTTCATAGTAAATGAAACTAATATAAATATTTTTACTATTTCTATTAAAACCCAAATTCATGATTACATAATTTATTAATGATGGAATACCATAAATGAAACATCTTAACGTCCTTTCCTAACCTAAAACCAAAATAAAAAATGCTTTATTCTTTCTTCAAGTAAAAAAAAGAATAAAAAATCAACTCCCTTATCTATATAACATAACCATGAATACATTTATTTAATAATCCAAATCATGTAATCATAAACATGAGTAACTTTCTCCTAGTTTAATATAACATAAAAGATTTAATTTTTTTCATTTATTTCAAGCATGTATCGATGTCATTAGCAGTTTATTGCTAAATTAAAAACCTACATGGAAATATTTCATGTTTTGTAGAAAGAAACAGATAAAATAATTTCCCATTATTAATAACAATTACATAATTCTATAATGAGAAAATTAATAAATTATTTTGTTTTGGATAAAAAAATCTTAAATAAAAAATAAAAAATCTCATTATAACACATTAATTGGTAAAACACAAAATACACAATCAAAATAATAGAGAAAAGTTTTTTACCTTGATTAATGGGTTTATGTATTTTGATGATCCAAGAGTTCAGAATCCAATATATAGGGGATGTGAGGCTCATGACCAGTGGTGAGAAGCATTGTGGGGAGATTAGTCTTGGGACTGGTAGTATGGCGTGACAAGGGGTAGAGAGGGGAGGTGATTCTCGAGGCTGACAATGAGGTGCAATGGTGAGGCACGATGAGGGTAGGGATACATGGGGTCAGTGGGACGGGGGTTTGTGGGGGTTGGGGGAGTGGGGGGTTCAAGGGAGGAGAAGTGTCGGGTTTCTGAAAAAATTAAATATTTAGTGGCAGTTTTTAACAAACCACCACCAAATTATTTAAAAAAATCATAGTATTTTTATTAATCGCCGTAAAAAAATTTCTACTAAACAGTGCTTTTGGTGTAGTGTAGGATAAATATAAGGTGTTATACATTGAAAATAAAGTATCATGATTGAGATATATTATATATAATTTTTCATGATAATGTGGTTTACTGCTATGATTATTATTGCTGAAACTATGAATTTTAGTTTTAGTTAATGGATATAACCTGAAGAAACCATATTAATGATGAATATCATAGGAAATGCAATTATTCATCTCTTGAGAAACCAAATTTTATGGGTGTTGGAATATAAAATATCATTTTTATGCTTATATAACTTTTTCAATATATGAGTCATACTGAGATTCCATGTTATAAAAGGAGGGAGTAATGTTCTATTTAGTCCTTCATGAGGTAATATTTAAATTCTTTTAGTAGGTCAAATGATCCAGTAGTCACTAAGAAATAGATCAGTAAAATTGAAAAGATATTTTATATTCACAAGTTTTGATAACATGGAGTGGTTATCTTGGTTTTATATCATTTGTATGGTTAATAAGATCAATGATGGAATTTTATCAAAAATACAACAAAACTTGAAGCAATTGACCCTATTTATTGGGATAAGTTTAAAAGAATATTTTTTAATAATTAGTTACCTTATATTATTTGTAGGAAAATGGAGAAGGAATTACAGGAGATAAAGAGGATGGATGATGAATTATTTGGTACCTATGAAAAAAATTATACAAGAATTCTGAGGTATTCTTTGGTTATTATCATCCAAACTAAATTTCAGGTTGTTCGATTATTCAATGAGTTAAAACCAAGTATCTGAAGGTATTTAGCTATAAGTCACTTAAATAACCATGGGGAATAATTTAATGTTATATCTATGTTTAATTGGAGATTGGATTTACCAATCAATCTCATAGTTGTTTAAGAAAAAAAATATGAAATTCAGAGGAAACTCTAAAAACCAAAGAGAGTAGAAGACGAATCTTTATTTATGATAGATGTGGGGAATGGAATAATGGAGAAAATAATCTCAAGGGGTTTGATAATTATTTTAAGCATTGAAATTAAGGTTATTAGAAAATCAAATTATGATATTATGGGAATAATTTATCAACATGAATAGTGGTAAATCTCTATAGAATACACCACCCACGCTCCAACATTTCAAATAAAAAGAGTATATGAATTATTCTAACAAGTTCTCAAATTTGATAGTTAATTATGATGATAGATGTTGGTAGCCTATTAAGATGAGATAAAAAGGTAAATCTCATGAGATCACTATTTCTAATGAGGGGTTTTATAATGACCTGGTAAATGATATTCTTATTATCAACTTAAGAACCGCTAATGTCTTATTTTACTATGAATAAACCCACTATTTTATATCGGAAGAATTTTCTAGGGGTATCAGAATTCCTCAAAAAATATTTAATGTTGAATTTCTAATGAAAACCCCTAAAGAAATAATAATCACATCTCAAGTATATTATTCTTCATTTGTTGATGTTTTTGGAAATGTGCTTCTGACAAATTTTTATATTTTTACTTTTATTGAATCTGATGTTATCTTAGGCCTAGTTTGGATTTATCTACATAAATTTCACAACAATTTATAAGGAAGGTAAGTTACATTTGATATTATGAACCATCATATGATTATCTATCACTGTGAGGAAAATTATGAACTTATGATGGAAATCATATCCATTGTGTTGTACATTATTTAGATCCAAAAGGGTGTTTGTCTCAACTAGATGGGGAGAAACTCTACATTAATTATATTCCTATAGTGTAGGATTTTTTTTGATGTATTTATTGATTATTTCCCTAGAATGACACCAAATTATGAAGTTGATTTTTCTATAGAACTCATACATGCTATTACACATATTTTAATGACTGAATATAGAAAAACCTTGATTAAGTTATGGGAATTAAAGAAGAAAATATAGTATAATCCTGAAAAGGGATTTATTTAGCCAAGTGAATCACCTTCAGGTGAAATGTTTCTTTTTGTTAAAAGGAAATATGAATCAATGTTACTCTACATTAATTATCGGGAACATAACGAGAATAATATCATAAAAACGTATCCTCTACCCCGGATTAATGAATTCTTTTATAAACTACATGTTTATAAATACTTTTCCAAGATTGATCTTTATTCTTTATGACATAAATTGACACTTAATAAGGAGGATATACCCTAGAAAACATTCCATACATGGTAAAAACACTATGAATTTATAGTGATTTTATTAGGTATTAGTAATTAGCAAATTATATTAATGGATTTAATGAATATAGGTTTTAGAGATCACGTTTATCAATTTTTGGTAGCCTATATTAATGATATTATTATATATTTAAAGTGAAATTAAGAGCATGAATATCACTTGAAGATTTTACTAAAGACCCTAAGGAAGTAGAAGTTGCATGAGAAATTTATGAAGAGTGAATTATGGATAAAAATGTTTCATTTTTGTGGAATATAATCTCAGGAAAGGGTATATTAGTGGATCCAACAAAGATGAAAGTTATTAAACATTGGAAAAGACAAACCACTATGGAAGAGATAAAACTTTTTCTTGGTTTGGATGGAAATCATTAGTTATTTCTGGAGAATTTTTTAGGTCTATCCAATCCACTCACCAATTTAACTCATAAGAGAGGAAATTTACTTTGGATAGATAAATGTGAGGAAAATTTATAGCAATTGAATGAAAGGTTATCCAACACACATGTGATTAAATTAAACCATAGTGAAATAGGGGTTGTGATTTTTGGTGTTGAATCAAAGAGGGGACTAATATATGTTCTCATGTAGAATGACATGGTGCAAGATTATTCCTCATGGAAATTGGTGGTTCATGAGGAAAACTACTCAACATAGTATTTGGATTTAACTATGGTATTTTTTTCATTAAATACAAAGAGGAATTGTCTTTATAGTGAAATATGTGATATATATACTAACTATAAGATTTTAAAGTATATATTCATATATAAAGAGTGGAATATGTATCCTAGAAGATAGTTGAAGCTAATTAAAAATTAAACTTATCAATACATTACCAGCTAGAGAAATTGAACAAGGTAACTGATTCTCTTAGTCAAAATGATCATGATATATTATCTATGATCTAGATCAAAAAAGATTTAATATTTCTATATTTACAAACTATGGATCACAAAATATTGAGGGAAGGGGAGAAATATTATCTTTCTCAAATTAGTATTCAACCATCTATCAAAGTGAATATTAAAGAGGAACATAACAAAGATGTATCACTATAGAAGAATGTGAGAAATATTATTGATTATATCCTTGATTGTGATGTAATGATAAGGTTCATGAACTGTGTATGTGTTCTCTCTATACCGGATTTGAAGGAGCTGTTGGATGAGGTTCATAGATCATCATTAAATATTTATCTTGGATGTAATAATATTTATAGATATAAAAAAGACTATTTATGGTGTTAAAAACTAAAGAGAAATATTTATACATATGTATCTTGGTTATTGGTATGTTAGTAAGTAAAGGATAAGGAACATAAGCTTAATGGGAAGTTACAGCCATTTCCTATAACAAAATGAAGATGAAAAAACGTAACCATGAATTTTTTTATTGTACTACACAAAATTTATAAGTTCCATAATACCATTTGGGTTTTCATTAATAAAAATAAAAATTCATAACACATCATTTACATTAGATAAAACTTCTCTCTTGATAATATTTGTACAACTTATATTAACTAATTAGTAAGTTTGAATGGAGTACCACATTCTAATGTATCAAATTTGTATATGAGTTTTACCCTAATGTTTTATATAAGTATTCAGAAGGCACTAGATATAGAGATAAGTTTCAGTACTTATTAATTTCCTCAAATAGATGTTCTATATGATACATACATTCAAACACTATAAGATATTCTAAGATCTTTTTTTTCATGGATTTCAATGGTGATTGGAATCAACACCTACCTCTAGTCTAGTTTTCTTGCAACAAATCATTCCACTAATCATTCACATGGCCATGTAGGAATATCTGTATTGAAATATGTGTAGGAATCAAACATGATGGGTTGGTTTTAGAGAAAGAAATATATGGGTACCTGATCTAGTAGAGTAAATGGAAGAGAATGTTAGATCCATTCAACAATACAACATAGAAGCTCAGAGTCAGAAGCAATGATATGTTGACAATATTCCGTGTGATATGAAATTTGAAGTTAGTGAGAAGGTTTTTTTTATGAATTAATCTATGTAATTACACTATGAAATTAATAAATAATAGATATATGATACCTAGGTATATTTTCCCTTTTGAGATTCTGGATTGAGTTGGGATGGTGGCTTATCACTTGGTTCTTCCATCGAACCTCTCTCAAGTTCACTATGCGTTTCATATTTCTCTCTAGAGGAAGAACATACATGATATATTAAATGTAATAAAGAAAAAGGTCATACAAATAGATAATGATATTTATATAAAGGAAAACTTCTAGAATTATTGGATCATAGATTTAAACTGATACAAAACAAGACTACTCACCTGGTTAAAGTTCTCTAGTGGAATCCAAAATTCAAAAAATCTAGGTGGGAACCCAAGGATATGATGAGGAACATATATAATCATTTTTTTATTATAATAACATAATTTTAATAGATAAATTCATTCTAAGGGGGTAGAATGTAACATCTGGAGATTTTATGATATATTTCTTTTTAAATAAATTTAATCTCTTTGATAGATTGTGATAAACACAACCTGGATTATAAATAAGATGTAATATAATATACCCTTATAACATTGTTGTTAAATTGTTGTGTTTTTATAGGAATAAATAAAATAAAATATTTATATGTTTTATACAAGTATAAAATAAATTTTTAGTAATCAATTTATTGGAAATGAAAATAAAAATCATTTAAAAGTAAAAGAAATATATTTTTTAAAGAATAGTCTTATATTCATAATGTGTTTCTATCTAAATATACAAAATAAATAGTTTTTTTAATGATTTTATAAAATTTATTTAATATATAATTAATATTTTTTCATTCGTCTAATTTTTGTTTTCTAATCATGGGATAATAATAAATATAGGTTTATGCCTAAAAATTGTATTTTTCTAACAAGTAGTTTTGTTATGTTTTTCCACTTATTTTTACATTAATATTTTACAATTATAGGAGAATATTTTGACAAAAATAAAATTATTTTTTAAATCAACATGTCAAAATTATCATAGAGTGAATTTTTTAATAATTTTTTGAGAAGATTATATTTTTGATGAATTTTGGAAAATATTAATTTTGATTAAAAATTATCTTTTCATTTAAAGAATTTAAAAAGTTAATTTTTTTTAAAAAAATTGTTTTAAAAGTATAATATGTCCTATTATATTATTATTTTGAACAATTTAGGTCATTGGAATTATTTTTATTTTGAATTTGGATATAAAAATCTATTATTATTACGAAATTATTTTCCTTAGAAAACAGTTTTTCATCATGATTACAAGTTTAATTATAAATAAAATTATACCACTTATTTGAATTTATTTTTATAAAATATTTTTCATAATTTAATCATAATATTTTATATTATTCAGTAAGGACAACTTATGTTTTGTTCATGATGAATAATAAAAACAGTTAAAATCTGTTAACACGATTAAGGTTGAGACATGTTTATCGGGGGTTATACGTAAGAGATAAGGGTTAAAATAACCTAAAAAGATGACTAACTAATATTTAATAGCCATATTTTTAACATATACCATTTAATATTCTATAATGGTCCATTTTGGATCCATTTTGTGTGAATAATATGTTAATATAATTTACTCTTTAAAAAAAATCCAAGTGTGTCCTCTACCCCACTTATAAAAGGAAACCCCTCTCTTCTATTAGAAACACTTCAAGAGACTTTTAGTTCATATAATACTTACATAAAACCCATTTTTATATCCATCCCCATGACCTAGAGTATCTAGTTTTATCATAATACTATCCTAGGAAGGATTTAGGTATAAACCTTAGGAGGTTTATTGAAGAAGAGGTATAATCCTTAACCTTCTGTTTTCATTTTATTTCTTATACTACTTCCTTAAAATATACATATTTTTTATGAAATAATAACACTAGTATCTTAAATAAAATTATATTTTATTATATCAATTTCAAATTCTATATATCTTTGAACTTTTATAAAATGATGAATGTTTTTTTTCGATCGTGTATATAACAGACTATGACTTCACAAACAGATGCAATTCATTTTCCATCACTTCCTCTAAAGCCTAGATATAAAGATGGATTTGAGTTATATATATATATGATATTTATGAACTAATTAAACTTATTAAATTTTAATATCACATCTACCTTCTTAACTTCCAATCTATTGAAAAACAATAACATCACTAGTGTGTACACGCAGACTACTACCTACATGAAGCGATGCGATTCAATTTTCATTTACATTTTATATGGATGAATATAATGATTTATTTGGAGAATAAATATTATGGATATTATATAAAAATTATTCTTTAAATGTAAATTATAATATATAATTCTATTTTTCCATCCATCAAAAAAAAAATTACATTCAATCGTACATATGACCTACTGTCTCCATGAACAATGTAATTCATTTTTATATCTATTAATTTAATAAATGAATATATATATAAATAATTAATTTATATTATATTATTTTAATTATTTAATTTTTATATATAATAGTACCAAGATCAAATTACAAGGACCAAATTTACCAAACACAAACATACATGGAAAAATAAGTAGCTATCATTCAGAATAGTGATTTTAATAATGAATTATTAATAAAATGGTGATAAAATGACATAATAAAATCATATATTTTATTATATATATTAATATGGTTCAAGAATTGATTTATAACAAACTTATAATTTTTATATTGTAAATTTTAACATTTATGAATGAATTCAGAACTGATGTAAAGGTTTTAAGTTGCAATCTCATTTTTTATTGAGATTGTTTATGATTATATATTCTACGATGAAATTTAAAGATATAATTATAATTAATCAAATAAAATTTCTTTTAATATGGTTATTTCAAGATAATATATTTTTTCTTCTCAATTTCTGCTCTTTATGAACTAAGGTCATAAATAAATTTTCATCCAAGTAAATGTTTTCTAAAAATATTTTCAATATTATTTTGAATACTCTCCTATGATTTTTTAAATTTATTTTTACCCATGATATAATTTTTAGATAATGTTTTAAAATTAATATTCTTATCATTGTCCAAATAAGGTACTTTTGGACTTTGTATAATAGTGTGAAAGTAATGATTTATTATAATTTATATGGAATGAATGGAATTTACCACAATCATGATTTTTCAATGCTTTGAATATTAACTGGAAAATTTAAATGGTTGTTTTAAATGTAAAATGTTTCCTTATTTTTTTGAAAAAAATTATGATTTATAATTACTTATTTCACAGTGAAAGGGTTTTTTTCCTCATGAAATGTTCCTAGTATTCATTAAAGGATTTTTTCATTTATCACGAAATCTATATATGTTAATGAAGCTTTATTAGGGATATGATCCAATGATACCATCCTTATTAATTCCATAGATGGTTAATGATTATGATGATAATATATTTAGGAAATCTATTTCTTTTCCATAGGTTATTCCATGGTGAAATGATTATGAAACTCATTTGTTTTGATGAGTTATGATGTGATAAATTTGTTTTTAACTTATTAAACATATAAATATGATTTCAATTATGTGAAAGGAGGGCTTGGAATTATATATCCCTCAAATTAATTAGGTAAAAATGGATATCTAATTAAATAAACAAGACTAGAATAGGTAGTGAACCGAGTTCAGTAAGGGACATTTCCCAGTACGTTAGTATTATGGGGTTAAACATAACTACTATAATGGTTTGGGGATTGAACCAGATCATGTACCAAAGTCGTGAATGTAATCCTTGAATACCATGAAAATGATTTTATATGATTACATATATTTTACCCACTCATGTCTTATGCCTATTTTATGCTCTCATGACTCATGTTCATTGATTATTTTTAATTCATGTTATATAAATTATCAATATTTATTCCATGACTCATGATTATTATTTTTATGATATGTTTTGTGTATTTCTCAAATGTTATGATCATTTTATTGTACCCTTATTCTCATGTTATGTTTTAGTGATCATTGATTTCTATCGTTTCCCCTTACTAATCATTAGTGATCACAATTTATTACATTTCTTTTCCCTTGGTTATGAAGAAAGTATTAAAGATGATATGTCAAAGAAGGGTTCAAGATATGAATAACATAGTGGCATTGGATGTAGTTTACAAATGAACTATTTTTTTATTTATCCATGTTTCCAAGGGCACTAGACATATATTATTCTGGAGTGGATCGTTATTTTACGTAATTAATATATATATATTAAGAGTTTATATCTATGTATAAAATGTATGGGTCTCAATATATATAACTTTGATATAGAAACATACTTATCCTTTGTTTAACTTAAGGTTAATTGTGTTTTCAACTTTTAATTCCATGAAATACAGCTTATACTAATAGGAAACACTCTACCAAATGTTTGTTTTTTTGACATCCATTAATCCTTCTATGTCAGTATTAGTGTATCCTTTCATATCCAACTCTCTATTATTATTTTATATCAACCCATAACTGAATTTATTTGAAATATATCTCAAATATATCTATCTTTTTCCCATATATGTGATTCATTTAGATTGAATTGAAATCTTACATAAATAATGAAAACTTACACAATATCAGGTCTAATAGAAGTTAAATAAACAATACTCAAAATTAATCATCTGAATTAATTATCATCCTCACATTTTCCTTTATAATCATTTATATGTTTTCCAACTATAACAATTGGTTTGGAAACCCTTTATATTCTTTCATATTGAATGTATTTAAGATCTCACAGTCATATTTTTATTATGAGTTGTAGATTTAATCAATATCTTGGGTAAACTGTAATCCTAAGGAAAATTTCATTTCTCCAAGAATTCATATATCATATCATTCATTCATGTCCAATGATAAATCCTAATACAATACATATACATTGCTAGAAAAAATTATGTCATCAATATAAACAATTATAAATAGTTTTTTGTATTGGTCTTCTTTAAATACAAGTTTCTATCAACTTTATCTTTCTTGAACTTCATTATCTTTATAAATTTCTAAATATTTAAATATAAATCCCACTGATCCTGTTTTAATCTATAATGTTCCTTCTTTGGCTTATACACATTTATATTGTAATAATAAATCATAATTACCTCAGGTTGTTCCATATACACTTCCTCATCACTTTCACCATTTCCAAAATATGATTTAATATATGTTTGAAATTATTTAATGATTATAAAAGCTATTATGGATAAGAATATTCATATTTACTAATGTTTATATATTTGGAACACAAAATCATAAATTTAAACCAATTCAATTTGTGAATATTACTTATATAAAAACTTGTATTTGTTTATATCCAATTCACCTTTCTAATCAATTTTATTTATAAAGGCCCATTTTTCTCCAATAACATTATTTTTAGTGGGTGTACAAACATGTACCCATGTTCTGTTATTTTCAATTAGATCTAATTCTCAATTCATGTCCTGAAACTACACTTATAGACATTTTATTTTCTCTTTCATCACTAGTATTAACCAATTTTTAATTTTGAGTCTCAATATCGTTACTAGAGAACTTATAATTCAATCTATATTCGTGAACCTGTATACTTTCAACATGTTATACTATAAGTTCTGATCTTTTAATTTCATCCTCACCATCTTTCAAAATAGTTTATTTTATTTCTTATTTATTCTCAAGGACATACACATCAAAACATTCAATAATTATTTTATATTTCTTATTATAGCACCTGTAAGAACTAAAATTTGGTGTATTACAATGGAAAAAATCTATCATAAACCATTTCATAAATGTTTCCTCCACCTATTTACTATTTACTAATTATTCATGGATATCAAAACACACATAAGTGTTTAATATGTGGCTTTATTGTAAAAAAATATCAAAAAGTGTCATATTATAATTTAGAATCAAGAGAAACATATTTTGAATGATTCCTTTAGATTTTGTGGACTATATATAGAACAATATTAAAGTTTCATGATATATAAAAAATGTTACATTAATTTATACTAAACTTATATTATTATATTAAAAAAATCTATTTTTCTAAGTAGTGCAGGGAGAACTGAATTCTTTGATGATGTAATATCTAAACTCATAGTTTGAGGTATTTATATCTTTATACTTGTTTATTTATGTTTGATTTAGTTGTATGTTTCAAAAAAGAAGTTTTATTTGGTATAATTGAATGATTTATAAGAGGAGGAGAGGTTGAGGTCCAGCTAATTGAAATTTTTGTAGGAAATATTCACGTCATGAAAGGGTTTCATGTCATGAATGTTTCAGAACCGATGTTGAAACATTTCAAATAATGAATGATCTCACATGGTCTATTTATGATATGAAAACTATTCTTGTCAAGAAATATGTTAATTGGGGAAAATAATCAGAGGTGACCTGAATATCATTGTAAGTGGTCTCTTGAGAAATTTACGACATGAAACACTATCACATTGTGAATCTATAAGGCTCAAATAGTTTTACCAAACTCGAAGGAGTATTATTTTATCATTTTTTATTCTCTTATTTCTCTTGACTTCTAGGGATTACCTAGGAGATGTTTGGTGAACATATACATCTAAACTCCATTAGCATTAAATATTTGATCATTCATTCATGAGATCAATGGTCAGGGTCTCTTGATTCTTCTACATCTTGTATCTCTTTTATTTGTTTCTTCTGGAACCCTGAATCAGTGTGTAGGAAAAGATCTATGGGTTTTATTTTTGGCAATGAGGAATTATTTGTTTTTTATAGAGGAACAAAAGGAAGGGCTTGATCAGCTGAATCATTCAATATCCCTCATGAAAAGGAAAATTGAGGTAGGTGTCTTCTCTCCCACTCTACCAGTTTAGAAATTATTTGCATGATATTTTTTAAACATTGTTCATTCTTATTGGAAATATATTATGAAAATTAACTTAAAAAACATATATTTTATGTGATTTCAAAAGGGTAGATTTTAATGATAATAATTTTCAAAATAAGTGTTTTATTTAGTAACTGTGAATAAGTTTATTGGCTTGAGTTCATGATCACATGGGGAGGGTAATGGTTAGAAGTACCAGTATAAGTTAAGGGAAAATTGGGGGAAATAATGGTTGAAATTACCACCATAAAATAGGTTCACCATGTTAAAAATTGGTAAAAGGATTGATCACCACTCACGAGTATAGAGAGGTACATGGTTAAATGCCTCATGTGTGTCTATGGATGTGAAATGGGAACAATTATGCCAAATATTAAGAAATTATATGAAAAATATTTATTTAGTGTTTTCCATGATTTTTTATCATGGTTTTGAAATAAAATATTTATCATCTCTACCTATATTTTATATAAAATGTGAAAACATGTTCCTATACTAGAATTATGTGTTGTGAAGTCTTTTGTTAAATTATATTGAGTGATATACTTACCCCATTCTTGGGAACTTTGGTGCATTTATAAATTTTGTTTATCAAGATATAGGGAAAGATCATTTGTCATAATTCTCCGGTGGCAATCCTTGATATAATGGTTTCATTAATGAAGATGGAGTAAGGGAGTTTCTGTATAATTGTTTTAGATGGTGACACATTAGTTCCAATTTCTTTCTATTTAGAGTCATAAATTTCAAAATTTATTTTTTTCTACTATAATATGATATTTTTAGGAATTTGTATTTGTTTCAGTCATGAGATTAATTATTTCTAAATCTTGTTGTTGTGTTTTATTATATTATTTATTTTAAATAGGTTATGTTTTCTTTAGGTAAAATAATCCCCCAATGTTCTCTTTAGGCCTTGGAATATATTTCTATCCTTTGGTTCCATTGGGTTAGTAGGAATGAGATATAAATGTCTAAAATTGAAATGTATAGAATAAAAATATTTAACTAACCTTTTTATGCTAAAATTAATTTTATAAGGGTGGTTTGGATATAAAAGTGTTTTAAGAAACTTCTAGATATGTCTTTATCTCAAAGTCATGGGTTTAGACAACAAGTATTTCAAATCATGAATTAGTATCAAAACTTCTTACTAGGGGTAAGTTATTTCTTTATTCTTCAAATGATTTTGAAAATGGTTAAAATGGGTTATTTTTTAAAAGATGGTTTCATTGGTTATTGAACATGGTGATGATAATTGTTTAAATTTTTTTAGAATTTATTCAATCCTTCAGTTGTTAGAGAGAAATGGTCAAAATGGTATATTGTTCTATTTGTAGAAATGGTACCAGGAAGATTATTTATTAATTTATAGGACGAATCTCCCCAGAATTTGGTTGCACCTAAACCAAAGGTGAACCAAAACTTGTATAGAGTATTGTACATGCATTTCATTCGATTAGAAGAGGAGATAAAAATTATGAAAATTGGAAATTGGGTTATTCAGTGTTGTTTTAGAAGTATAATCCACACAAGTTTTAGTGGATTCTGAACCTAAAAAAACATAAGTGTGGATAAAATGAATAAATATAATGTTCGATTTTCTTAGAACATCGATAGAGTTAAATATTACATTATAAAAACCTATATTATGGAATATCTTGCACGCCAAAAAAAGGATGTAGATGTTCACGATAAATATGACCAAGTACTTATATTGGAGGGTTTTTAAGAATTTTTAACAAAATATTCTATCCCCACACATTAAAAATAGAAATAAAAACATACTTATTCACCTTAAAGAATGAAAACCTCTCTGTGATAGAGTATGCAGTTAAGTTTATAAACATAGTTCATTTCACCCTGTTAAAAGACGTGACTGCTTTATGAAAGGTACTTATCTGAGAGTCAAGATTTTAACCAGAGATTAAATCCAAGAAAGTTTTTCCCTATATTACAGATTATACA
Organism: Viscum album; assembly: GCA_963277665.1. NCBI lineage: Eukaryota > Viridiplantae > Streptophyta > Magnoliopsida > Santalales > Viscaceae > Viscum > Viscum album. The sequence continues at coordinate 100,791,700 of OY728119.1, read as the reverse complement.
CAGATGGTGAATATGGAAATAGTATTAGAAAGAGAACTTACTAAGAATCATGCATAAGGTTGTCTATTTATTACTATGGGTAAATGTTTCAACTATATGTGTTGGAAGTAAGAGAAATAGGGATTCATATTCTCATAGAGGTATCACACCTCAAAATCAAACTAAATAATTAGTTAATTATTATGCATGACCTAATATTAAAACATGTTGTTTTTAGTGTGGCGTGTTAACACACTGGAAGAAAGAATATACTACACCATAGAAGAATTCCCACTAGTATGGATAGATAATAAATATCAAGAATTTGTTTCCATAAAAATATAAGATTAGAAGGTGGAACATGATCTATAGAGCCTCAGATTTCATATTCTTCGGTGGAATAGTTCCACTATACTACATTTTGTTTATATACCCTGGTGAAACATGTTGTTTCTATGAACACATTGGCTATTCAGTTGACAGGTCATCATGGAATCAAGAGTTTCCTCATAGAAGATAAGGGATAGACATTTGAAGCATAACAGGATATTTTGAGTGAACAATTAGGTCCCTCTATAGTGAGAGGTACCTGTAACACCCTGAGATTTTGTAAATTATATTTTCAAATTAATTTAAACCTTTTGATATTTAGCATTTCACAAAACACTAATAATGAATTTTATATATATTAAAGTAATAAGTTTGGATTGAGTTATAAGAAAAACTAATCATGTACTAAATGCAATATATAGTTTACCATCTTGTACACAAAACATCAAGATTAGCATACATTTCACACAAGATTGGCTTTCCTCTATGGATTGTGTAACATAAAATGCCGAGTTTTATCGAACAATAATATATTATTAAAATATATTTCTGTTATAAAGTAAGATATAACTTAGTTTCTAAATTATAGGTTCTGAATAGTACTAACTAACTTATGAAAATATATGGTCTATAAAAATATAATATGAATTCATAGGTTACCAATTAATTTAAAATGAAAATATAAGAACCAATTGAATATAAGCGATATATTTTTATCTTTGTGCTCCCAAAGGTGTTTTGACTTAATAAATTAATATAATTATAATTAGTGAGTAATATTAATGTAATATATATGTTATATATTCAATAATACATTCTTTATATTCATCTAAAATATTTTAAAAACATAAGATAAGAAAAAACCTAATTTTATTCTTAAAACCTTATATTTTTATAAATGTAGATTTACTACATTTTAATGGAGAAAATATTTAAATCCAATTATTGTAACTTTTATAGATTTTATATGTTCAAATAATATTCAAATTTATAATTAAAACAAAAAAATTATGTTAGGTTAACGTTTTGGTATTTTTCTATAAGATTTCATTTTTTAACGAATAGTTAAAAATATTGAATTTTTATTCAAAATATTTTTTCATATAAATTATTCATATTGTTAAATTAAATTTTAAATTGTTTTTAAAGTTTAATTAGATCATATATTTATCAATTAATCCAATCTTGGTCATTTTAGTCAATTTTACTTAGAAATTGCCTATAAAAACATACCAGTATTTGGAGGTTTTTTACTTTAAGAATTTGCACTATCATCCAATATGCGAGATTAATTTTAAAATAATTTCTGACAATTCAGTGATTGGAATTTTAAAAAATGGATTTTATATTTTTAATAATAATAATGTATAATTTACAATAAGGTTAAAATAATTTTGGACCAATATTTTTTGAATGTAGTTAAAATTAATTATAGTGGTTATGGTAAAATCAAGCTTATTAAAGGAATAAACCTTAAACTTAAGGGTCCAAATGACCTAGAATCTTGTACAACACCACGTTTCTGGAACTATTTCGTCCCTAAACCTTGTATTATTGATTTTTGTTGTTAGGTATGACTTTTTATAGGTAAAAAGGTTGGTACACCTAACTTGTTTTAAAAAATGCCATGTGTGTCCTTTCTATTCCCTATAAAAGGCCACCACTTCTCCCACTTCCTCACACATATCACAAAAATTATGTTTAGAAAATAAATACCCAATAGAATTCCCCCAAACCATCTCTTTGGGCATAAATAATTCCAAGGAATCCCTTTGGTGAAAACCCAAATGAGTTTCCCAATAAAGAGGTAACACACTCCCTCAAGCAGTTTTATTTTATTTCCATTATAAACCCCCTAAAATATTATTAATACAATATTTTATAACCAAAATGTATAAAAAAAATAATAGTATATTTTTATTCCATGTTATTGACCTAAAATTACACACACTTCCATATAATGGGTAAAAAACATACTGTTAACGTGTATGGCGAACTACGGCCACATGAAACGATGATTGTTCATTTTTTCATTTACCGAATCTGAGGGTGGAAATTATAATGGCCACTATATTTTTTTATGATATATATTATATTTATAGTTTCTTTATTATTATTTAATTTTTATTTAGAACTTACCCTTATAGTTTCCATCTTGTGTAAATACAATAATTTCATTTGGATAAGTGTGGACTACTGCCCCCTCAAAGCGATGTGATTCGTTCACACAGTACAAGGAATGTATTAATGATATGATTAGTGAAAATATATAATATATATGAAATAATAATTTTATATTAATGATATTATATACATATAAATATATTTCATTAACTTTATTTCTTTCAATACGATAGAAAAATGAAAATATCGTTCATGCGTGTATACGACCTACCATCTCTAGGAATGGTGTATTCAATTTCATACTTATATTTTATATGGAAATACTACAATACAAATATAATTAAAATAAATGATATTTATATCATGTTTTTAATTATTTAAATAATTATATATGTATAAGGATGAAATATATAACAAATTAATACACAAGCAAAAAACAAGGTGGATATTACTCAAAGAGTAACCATAACATGTAATTGATAATAATCAGGTAATGTAAAGAAATAATAAAATAATATATGAAATTAAATATTAGAATATTATTTTGTAAAGGGTTTATAATTAACTTAAATTTATTATATATGAGGTTCGAATGAGTTCCATGAGAGTCAAGACTTAAGGTAATGGAATTTCATCTCACTTTTTATCTCCAAGAGAAACATGTCTTATAAACCACTCATTTATTTTTTTTGGTATATAAAATTACCATGAATTTATTATATGAATATTATAATTAAATTTATTGGTATTTACATATCCATTTTATGATATTTCTCTCATGTGTTTTATGTTTCAAAATATACCAAGTCAGTAAAGTAGTTTTTTCCCAATTTGCATTCATTTAGACACATGGCATGTTATGCACCTACATTTTTGTATGAGGTGTATAAACTATATTTGATATTTTATATAATTGATCTCATTATTTTAATGATATTTTAAGATCCATGTAATTTCATTTTACTACACATGGAGTATGATTCAAAGTTACAATTTCGTAATAATTTATTGAAATAATATTGTCATTTATCAAGATTGTTTGTGATCACATTTTAATTTATAAACTATTATGATCAATATTTAAGTAAAAGTGATGAAATATATTATAATATGGTTAGTATTTATTTATTAATTTATTAGTACCATTTTCCACCATTTGATACTTAAGATAATTAAGAAAATGGTTTTAAGAAAATATGACCATACCTCTCTTTTCGGTTGGAAATCAATGTCCCTTCAATACCATGTTTTTAAAAAACATTTTCCATGAATTTTACACTTTTATTGTATGATATTTATTTTTTAACCTTTTTTTCATATACCGATGTTTCCAAAGTAATATTCTTTTCTCTTTCCAAACAATGAATTTTTCTTATCCTTTTTTAGAGTAAAAAAAAGAATGTTCTTTTTACCTCGTACGACCTCTACAGATTTAACCTCATCATTTATTTTAAACTTCATTTTCATGTTTAAAAGGTAATATTTTAATATTTTTTCTAAAATTTATTTCAAAAGAAATTGTTTTCAAAACATTTTCAATATTTATTAATAATTTTTCAATGTATTTTCAAGGAAATGGTTATCAAAATGTTTTCAGTAATTATTATTATATTTTCAAAGAATTTTCAAAGAAATGGTTTTCAAATAACATTCAATATTATTTTATATGTTTTCAAGGAAAATGTTTTCAATACTTTTTTAAGACTTATTTCTATGTTTTTAAATTGTTTTAAAAGAAAATGGGATTCAAAAGATTTTATGATTTAAAAATCCTTTTCCAAGAAGAAAGGACAATTTCCTTAAGAAATGTTTTCAAAAGATCCTTCAAAGTTATTTCACTTATAAGATGACATCTATTGATGTTATTCATAACCTTTTTAGAAATGATATAAATGTTTCATTAATATTCTTTATTTAATCAATCATGTTTTGATGGAATGATTTTTATGACACATGTTTCTCTTCCACATGTTATATGCTTTTAAACCTTGCTTATTTTTACGGGTTTTGATTTCATGAAGTGATTATGAAACCAATATATTTCCATAGGTTATGATGTGATGAAATGTTAATGATACCCATTTCATTTAATGAGTTATGATTTGATGTTTATAACACACATTACTTTTTAGGGTTCATTATATAATGAAAGTTTTATTTTGTGGGACATGTATGAATAATGTAAATATGATATGGGTGGGACCTATATATACCTCTAATGAATTATCTAATGCTAAACGTTTTATGATCTCAAAGGGTAGATGGCGGGAATCCCAATCCATAAACAAGATGGTACATGGGAGGATATCCCATGATAAAAACACGAGGGTACACAAGAGGACATCCCATGCCCCAAACAAGACAGTACACGAGAGGACATCCCAAGGACAAAATAAGAGGGTAAGTGGGAGGGAATACAACGACCAAAGCAGGTACATAGGTGATCATCCGAAGACTAACATGTTACAATCATCTTGGTAGGTAGACTTGACATAGGTTTTTTATATGATTATGTGTTTTCCACAATTCCTTATCTTATTCTTATATTATGATTTCATGGATCATGTTCATTATTTACTTATGATTCATGTATTATTAAATGAAAATATTAATTCCAAGATTATTTTTTATGTTTTTTGATATGGATAATATGATATTCTAATGATCGTGAGCATGATATCATAACCTTATGTTCATGATATGCTTACACATTTCCTATATTTACCCTTACTGGGAATTTGATCTCTCCCCTTTATTATGTTTCTCTTCCCTAGGTTATGAATATTTTTTAAGTATACAAACAAAGTGGGAATATATGTTTTGGAAACATTGAAGATATTTCTCTGAGTTATAATATTTTTCTTCTATGTTTCCAAAGTCACTAAACAAATATGGTCATTGGGCATTCGTTTTTTGTAATGATTTTACTATTCTGAAAAAGTGATGTAATGTCAATGTATGTCAACACTAGTTCATTATATTTGGTATCAAAGTGAAGGTTTATCCATACTTTAGAAACTATGATGATAAAACTTTAGTAATATCCCAAGGTATATTTCTAAGGAGATATTTCGGGATGTCTTTGAGGATAAATATTAGGCATTGTTAATATTTAAGAAACTTTCCTCAAATTTTGGTAAAGGATAGTTTGAATTGTTTCCAAGAAATACATCCCAATATCGATACTATAAAGGGACATGACTGTAGAAAAGATGTACCAATGAGTAATAACTCTGATAAGGTGTGTCAATAATGACTCAACATAACCTAGTATACGACAATAGGTCTTACAAGGCACCTGGTTTGACACTACCAGGGGTTATGATTTAGAAACTCACAAACTATTCATGAAACCTAATGAAAGATTTAAATGGTAAATTATTATAAATAAACTATGTTAACCTATAGTGTTGTATATAAAGTATGGTGTAATTATTTAGACATCGTATAAGTAATTTATCATGATTATATGGTTTTGTTCTACGATATGTGTTTCTCACGCTGTGCTTTCTAGTTTTAGTCAATGTAGGGAACTATAAGGAACATGGTTTACATTGAATGTTTACAATGAAGAAGGTATTGGAATTATATAAATAAATTTCTCAAGTAGAAATCTCATATAGAGAATTAGAAAGTAACTTTTATTATTGGCTATACTTCTGAAGATAAAGAGACTGAAGACGACATGTGTAAGGTATGTGATATTCTTATAGTATTTTTTACATTAAACATAATATGCTTGAAAAAATTGAGGTTGAAGAACCATAAGACCTGATTCATATTTCATATTCTAGTAATGATGTATTAAGGAATAATTTGACGAATCTAGAGTAATGGGTTTAAAATAAAGTTTGATGAACGAAGTGTTTATTTTTTAGAATTCAATGATTATGTTATATAAATCATGAAATATATAATAATTTTCAACAAAATATTTAAATAAGGATTTAAATTGATATTTTTAAGGGTGATGAATACTTAGAAATGTAATTTTTTGATTAAGGGAAGGTAACCCTTAATGTGATCAAGAGGATGAGAAAATTTTGTTTCACTTGGATAAAGAGATAATTTATTTGGATAAAGTAAATTTGATGGTGTGGATTACCCTGGAACAAATTATTGACAAAGTGGTCTATGTCATAAAGGATGAATTTTAATTTTTTTTTGGATTTAAGGAATATATTTAATAATCTTTGGAATAAGGAATCATGCATGTTTTTCAAAATGATTTTTTATAATTCAGGTTATTACCATGTTTCAAGCAGATTTAAAATGAGGGTATTCACATGTTTGGAATGTGAAACCCAATAGATACATTATGATATATGTAAGATTAGTGTTTAGATGATTTGATGAAATTATTTATAATTTTTTGGATTTAAATCTTCTGGAAGGGTTATATGGTTAACCATTTATGGGATGTTTAAGTTAAACTTTATATAAATTTTCTAATATTAAAGTATTATCTCAGTATATGTGGATTTATGAAATATTGGATAACCTATGATAAAAATATGTTGTATATAATATAAATGGAATAACCGATCATTATATTTATAGATCTCATTATCTGTTAATGCTTCAAGAATGAAAAATCTGGCTTCATTTTCTAGACTAAGAGATGAAGTGGTAGTTGATCAAGGCACAACAAAGGATGAGATTATACTTAATAAAGTAAGTATATATTCTCATGAAAAATATTTAACCTTGGGGAAAGTATCTTGAAACCAAAAACATTATCCTAGTACCTTATTTTCAGATGAATCAAACGGTCCTATAGGTCATAACAGATTTAGGGATATGTGACTTTTAACTCTCTCCTGACCATGTTCTCTATCACTCCCCTACATAACTTGATAGTCAGATTCCTCTTTCACATCCATTGTTTTAACTTACCACCTAATTTCTCCAATGTGGAAACCCAGAAATGTGTTACGTTTGGTAACTTTTATGGTTTCAAATTTCCCTTTCTAAAGATTTTTTTGTGTTCATTTTTTAGATGTGGGTTTCTTTGAAAGGAAAAATAATGTATTAAACCTTTAATAACCAATATTAATTTTGAATTTGAAATTAATTTGGGGGGGGGGGTAGAATGTAACAACCTAGATTTTATAAATTATTTTTTTCGAATTAATTTAATATTTTGGATATTTATCATTTCACACCACACTCAAAATAGTTTTTATTTATTAAATCACTAAGTTTGGATTGAATTATATGAAATAACAAGTTCTTCATACACTAAAAAAATATAAAATTTAACATTCTCTACATAGAATACTGAGGTTAGCATAAATTACACACAAGATTGACTTTCCTCGATGGCTAGCATAAAACGCAAAACCAAGTTTTACCAAACAATAATTTATTATTAAAGTATTATTATTTAATATAATAAAATCTAACCTAGTTGTTAAATTAGATATTATCAATAATAATAACTAAAATATGATAATATATGGTTTAAAAAAATGTAACATGAATTTATAGGATACATATTAATTAGAAATTAAAATATAAGAACCAATTGAATATGAAGGATATATTTTTATTTTTATGCTCCAAATGGTGTTTTATATAAATAAATTAAAATAATTAAATTAGTGAGTAATGTTAATTTAATTTCTATGGTATATATTCAATAAAATATTTATTATATCTATCTAATATATTTTATAAACATAAGATAAGAACAAACCTAACTTTATGCTTTACAACCAATATTTTTATAAATGTAGTTTTACCACCTGTTCCTGGAGAACCCATTTTAAACCCACGTTTTTGAACTTTTATTGATTTAAATTATAAAAATAATATTCACCTTTGTAATATATATATTAAAATTATGTTAGGATAATTGTTTGGTATTTTTCTGTCAGTTTTAATTTTTTTAATGAATGGTTAAAAATATTGAATTTTAATTAAACAATTACTTTTCATCAAATTTATTTGTAAGTTTAAATTAAAATTTAAATATGTTTGAATTTTTAATTAGATAATATTTTTATAAATTAATACAAATTCAGTAATCTTAATCATTTTCACTTAGGAATTGGATTTAAGAATATAACAATCTTTTTAATGTTTTTTTACTTTAAACACCCGCAGTGTCGTGCCGTATGCAGGATTAATTTTAAATTAATTTCTACCACCTAATTTATTTTAATTTATGCAAATGGATTACATATTTAGGATCATCATAATTTATAATTTATAATAAGTTCAAATTAATTTTTTACCAAAATTATAAGTGAATGCGGTAAAAATTAATTAAAGTGGTTGAGGTAAAATTAAGCTTAACAAAGGAATAAACATTAAACTTAAGAGACCAAATAAACTAGAATGTTATAAAAAAACCTTTGTTGGACATATTTAATCTATAAACCTTCCATTATTTATTTATGTTGGTTTTTATGACTTTTTGTTTCAATAAAAGTGTGGGTACGACTAACATGTTTTAAAAAATGCCAAGTGTTTCCTTTCCATTTCCTATAAAATCTCATCACCTCTACCACTTCATTACAACTATAAAAACAGTTCGGTTTGGATAATATCTACCCAATTAAATTCCAAAAAACTCTCCCTTACTCCATGAAGAATCCCCTTGGGCATAAAGACATTCAAGAAATCTATTTGGTGCTAACAAAAAAGAGTTACCCAATTAAGAGGTAACATCCTCCCCCCAAGTTCCTTAATATTATTTCCATTATCTACCCCCTAAAATATTCTTAGTCTATGAATTTATAACAAAAAAAGTATCGTAAATATATTGGTGTGTTATTATTCTATGGTTTCAACCTACAATTCCACGAAATTCTATCTAATGGGTAACAATTATATTATTTACATGTACGATGAAATATCGTGTCACAAAATGATGATTGTTCATTTTTACATTACCACCTCTCATAATATAAATTATGATAGAAAATATATTTATATATGATATATATTATATTTTTAATTTCATTATTCTTCTGTAATTTTTATTTATAACATACCCGTATGCTTTCCATCTTGTGTAAATACGATAACTTAGTTTGACGAAGTGTGGACTACCGCCCACTCAAAGCGATGTGTTTCATTCACACACTTCATGGAAAGTATAAAGATATGTTTAGTGAACCTATATGATATATATTAAATAATAATTCTACTTTGATGATATTATATGCATATATACAAATACATATATTTCATTTACTTACTTTCTTTTAATACGATAATAAAATGGAATCTTGTTTATGCGTATGTACGACATATCATCTCCCTAAATGGTGTATTACATTTCACAATAATATGTTATATAGATTAATATAATAAAAATTAATTAAAATAAATGATATTTATATAATTTTTTTAATTTTTTTAATTTCATATAGTTATAAGGACAAAATATATAACAAATTAAGACCAATGCAAAAAACAAAGTAGATATTACCCAAAGTGTAACCTTAACATGGAATTGATAATAAGAGGGGAATGTAAATTTATTATAAAATAATATATGGTATTATATATAATAATATGTTTCTTGAAATTATTTATAATGATCTTACATTTATTATACAATAGGTTTGAATGAGTGCGATGAGAGTCAAGACCCAAGGTATGGGAATTTCGTCTCACTTTTTATTTTCGTGAGATACGTATCTTATACGCCACTCATTTATTTTGTGTGGTATATATAATGACCATTAATTTATTATATGACTATTATAAGTAAATTTATGTGTATATAAATATCTATTTTATCATCTTTATCTTATGGGTTTTATGTTTAAAAAGTTACCAAGTCGGTAAAGTAATTTTGTATCAATTTGCCTTCTTTGAGACACATTCCATGTTATACAACTATATTTTTATATGAGGTGTATAAACTAAAATTTACCTTTTATATCATTAATATCCTTATATTAATGATATTTTATGCCCCATGTAATTTCATTTTACTACATGGGGATTATAATTCAAAGTTATCATGTGGTAATAATTTATTGAATAAATCTCGTCGTTTACAAAGATTTTTTATGATCACATTTTCATTTATGAAATATTATGATAAATATTTCAATAAAACTCATAAATTATATTATCCTATGGTAATTATTTATTATACATTTATTAGTACCATTTCCCCCCATGTTACTTAAGATAGTTAATCAAATGTTTTTTAAGAAAATATAACTTTACCTCTCTCTTCGGTCAGAAATCTGTTTTCCTTCAAAACCTTATTTTCAAATTTTTTTTTTCAAGAATGTAATAATATTATCCTATGATATTTAAAATAAACTTTTACCTTTTTTTATTTTACCAATCTTTTAAACAGAATCTTCTTGTCTCTTTTTGAACTAAGAATTTTTCTAACCTTTTTTACCATGAAAAAAGAATGTTCTTTTTACCTCAAACAACCTATACGGATTTACCCCCATCATTTTATTGATGTTTCCTTTTTATGTATAAAAGGTTAAATTTTATGATTTTTTTTAAAAGTTATTATCAACAAAATGGTTTTCAGAACATTTTCAAGAATTATGTATATGTGTTCAATGTATTTTAAAATTATTATTTTTAAATGTTTTTAAGATATATTTATATATTTTAAAATAATTTAAAAAATTGGTTTTCCAAAAAAATTTAACATTATTTAATATGATTTCAAAAGAAAAGGTTTTCACAATTATTTCTTGCCCTATATCTATGTTTTCAAAGTGTTTACAAATAAAATGGTTTTGAAAAGGTTTTATATTTTTAAGAAGTATTTTTCAAAGAAGATAAGATAATTTTACCAAGAAATTTTTTAAATGAAATTTCAAAATTATTTCCCATATAATTTGAAATCAATTTGTGTTACTCATTACCTTATAGTAAATTATCTAAAGGTTCAATTTGTATTCTTTCTTAAATCATTCACATTTCGATGGAATGATGTTTATGACCCCAGTTTCTCTTTTATGAGTTATATGCTTTTGAAACCCGCTTACTTTCACCGGTTATGTTTTGATGAAGTAATTATGAAACATATCTATTTTACATAGGTTATGATGTGATGAAATTTTAATTATAACCATTTCATTTCATGTGTTATGATTTTATTTTTGTAAAACCCATCTCTTTTTAGGGGTCATGGTATAATGAATATTTTATTTTGTGTCACATGTATGAATAATGTAAATATGATATGGGTGGGGTATATATATACATCTAATGCATTGGATAATGATAAATTATTTATGATATCAAAGGGTAAATGGGAGGTAATCCCAATCACAAAACATGAGTGAAAGCATGATGACATACCAATCCCAAGAAAAGAGAGTACACGGGAGGACATGCCAAGCCCAAAACCAGAGGGAATACAGAAGGATATCCCAAGATCGGAATAAGAGGGTTTTTGGAAAGGAATACCAAGTCTAAAGAAAATACATGGGTGATTATCCCAATCCTAACATGTTACAATGGTCTTGGTTGGAATACTTGATATGGGGTTTTTATATTCTTTTGTGTCTGTGAAAATTATATGTCTTATTATTATATTACGATTTCATTTCTAATGTCATTTATTTCCTTATTATTCATGTCTTATAAACTACATATATTTATTCCACGATTCATGTTTATGATTTTTCATATGGATGGTATGATCTTCTAATAATTTTGATCACTTTATCATACCCTTATGTTCATGAAATGATTATGCATTTCCTTCATTTACCCTTATGTTCACTGAGTTAGAAGATTTTTCTTCCAAGTTCACAAAGGCAATAAACTAACATTGTCATTGGGAATCTATTTTTATTATGTTTTAAGTGTTCTAAAAAAGTGATGTATTTGTAATGTATTTTAATACTAGGTCAATATAGTACCATTCTTATGAGATCTACACTTATGCATGTCATGTTTGATACTGTTGCATTTCATTCCTTAATTTATTCTTTTATGGTTAAAAAATGGGTTTTTATGTGGAAATGATGCCTCGTGTTATGAGAATTAGGACACCCCTGAGACAATGGGAGTGAAGAGGATTTAAATTCATAGTATGTTCTATTACCATTAATGTAGTGCAATTTCCTTGAGAGTTTATGGTCAAAGAGATGGATGTTTTTTATTTAATCTTTGTTATGGAATTTCTGGTGGTATTTATAGACCATACCAACTAATATGTATGACAAGTAACATTAACATATTCAGATGTAGTCCTTATTTATTTCAAGGGTGATTGGGATATAAATATAGGCCAATAAAGACCTTTAGTGTAAGTTTAAAGAACCATATATTCGAAGTTAAAGATAATCACTTTGTCCATAGTTAGTGAAATAGAGAATGAGACTCTTCCTAAAATAGTAGATCAATAATCAGATGTATTTCTAAAGGATTTATCTAGGTAAATACCTATATGGGAAATCAAATTTACTATTGACCTACTACCAGGAACAATTCTTATTTCTTTACCATCTTATAAAACTTATCCAACTAAGTTATAAGAGTTAACTGTTCAACATGAAGGCTTAGAAAGTAAAGGATTTAATAGGCCGATTACATCGTATTGGGAAGTGCTAATTATATTCATAAATAAATAAAAAGGTAATATCTACTTATGTGTTGATTATTATAAGCTAAATCAACTGACGATTAAAAATTAGTATCCACTTCCTCAAATATATGATATATTTTATTAATTAATCTGATCCAAGTGGTTCTCTAAAATTGATCTATGCTAAGGATATCATCAGTTTAGATTCAGATGAGATGATATTTTGAAGGCAAAATTATTTAGACCCTATGGCCATTATGAATATGACATCATCCCTCTTGGTCTCATGAACACATAAGATGTTTTCTTGGATTTGATGAACCATATATTCCATAGTTATCTCAACTTATTTTTTTTGTATTTTTGAAATATATTGTTGTATAATATAGAAATAGAAATGACCATGAGGATAACATGGAAATTTTATAGAGCATATTATGGGAAGATCATCTATATGCAATTTTTTCTAAGTGAGACATATGAATCCAATAAGTCTATTTACATTAGAATATAATTTATAAATAAGGATTATCAATTGTCCCTGGAAATATATAAGAATTAGTTTCATGGAAGACACTGAAGAATGTTTTTGAGTCACATGGTTTTCTAGTATTAGTGGGCCATTATCATCACTTAGTTCATGATTTCTCTAGACTTGCTTCTCCCATGACTTCTTTTACAAGGAAAGTTATTCCATTTTTATGGAATCATGAATGTTATAAATTATTTTTGCAACTTAAAAATCATCTCACCTTGGAAGTCACCCCAATCTTCCTAGAACCAGGTACCAACTATGTGGTATATTATGATGCATCTCGAACTGGTATTGGTTGTGTTCTCATACACAGAGACCAAGTCATGGATTATGGTTTGAAGTTGTTTTGAGTGATTGAGAAGTATTATTAAACACATGACCTAGAATTAGTTTTGTTTGTCCATTCCTTAATGACTTGTAGGCATTACAAATTCTGGAAAATTTCATCATTTTAACTAACAATTGGAGTCTTAAATCCATATTTTATCAATGATACTTGAACTTGAGAAAATGAATATGGATAGAGTACATACCAATGTTTGATTTTAACATGGTATAAAATTCTAGTAAAAGGAATTATATAGAAGATATGATGAGTTGGAATTCATAAAATGAAGTGGTTCGAGAAGCTCATGAACAATGGTAGTTGATGATTATGATTGATGATATGCATTTAAATTGTTCTACATAGGGTAACCACGAAATTTTCATTCCATGAAGTATTTTTATGGACATGATAGATTTAGTAAAAAATTCTTAGATAGTTGATCCAATTGTATCACTATTTGGCCATACCTAAATGGTGGTGGGACTTCTGACGATTAGAGAGAAGATACAAACTCTTTGGTATGTTTTTAGAATTGAATTATAGTTCCTAAATCCTTTTAAGAATATATCCTTTAAAAATTACACTTGTTTAAAATGGGTTATTCATCAATGTGTTCAGAATTTTTATAAGGCAATGAATGCAAATTTTTTATGGGAATGTATGAAATGTAAGATTGCAAACTATGTGATGTAATTTATAACATTGCGATTGTTAAAGGAATATAATCAAAGGCTAGATGGTATTATACAGACTATTCCTCTACCTCAATGAAAGTGGTATCAGATTTTTATGGAATTTTTCATAGGAATAATGAGAATGTTTCAGTAACATGATGCAATATTGGTAGCATTAGACTGACTTTGCAACTCGAAAGACTTTATCCCAATCAGAAAAATCCAACCTGGAAGAGGACATGGTAAAATTTTATATCCAATAAGTGTAAAGATTACATGTAATTATATTATTTATTGTATCTAAAATAGAACCTTATTTTACTACTCAATTTTGGTGATTTGTTCATTAGGTTATTGGAATTAAATTTACTATGAGTAAAAAACTTCATCCAAAGACAAATGGAAATTCATAACCCACTATTACGACATTGAAGGGTATTTTTAGATAATTTTGTAGTTCATGGGATTATCATAGAAATTTGGTGGAATTATTATATAAAAAAATTTATTAGGAGACAATATAGATTCCACTGTTTGCGGTGTTGTATAACCTAACTTGTTATTCAATTTTATGTTGGGTGGAAACAAGAGAGACATATTTGATTGGTAATATTATTTTCCACAAGATTAAAGTGAATGGTTTAATGATCTAGAAGTGTATAGAAATGGGAAAAATCATATAGAAGTCATATGCATATAATAGTAACCAACCACTATCTTTTTATTTTAGTGACCTTGTTTTGTTGAGAGTATCATAGAAACTTGGCACTCAATTCTTCTGAAAACAAGGGAAGATAGTTCCAAAGTTTTTCAAACCATTCAAGGCTATAGAATTAAATAAAACCATTTCATATTGTTTAATTTTTACAAAAATATTATGTTCTATTCATAACATATTCCATGTTACTCAACTGAATAAGTATCATCCAGATCCACGACATGTGATCAATTGGGATTATGTTACTCTTGAGATATATATATATATTATCTATGAAATAGTATGAGTTTGGGATAGGTAGTAAAACAAACTTTTAGAGAGATATTTTTACTTGGTTTGAGTAATATTTCATCATGGTCCGGTTCAAGAGTAAATATGGGAACAATATAAGTTTATGTAAGATGAATGGCCTAATTTTTTCAAGATTCTCGAGGATGGAAAGCCCAATGGTGGGTAAAATATATCACCCCTAGTTTTACGTATTTATTCTTTTTATTAGTTTTTTGTTATGATTTAATTAATTTTATGTTTTCAACTATAAGTGTTTTTTTATTAGAGGAAGAGATCTTGAGGTCCGACTACTAGAAATTTATTCTAGAAACATTGACTTTGTGAATGGTTCAAAGAATATTCAATGAATAATTTCAATCCATGAGAGGTTTATCCTTGTATGTTAAGGATATTAAAACCATACACATTATTAAATATGTTTTTCAAGGAAAATAATACTAGGGGACATGAATATTGGGGTAAGTGGCCTCTTGATGAATTCACAATGTGAAACCCTTTAAATTCATGAATCTGTTGGGATCAGCCAGATTTACCCAGCCAATGAGTGTATTTTTTTTCCTCTAATTCCGAATTATCTTCTCCATCTCAAAATATAAGGATTATATAGATTTTCTTTCTAGATAACATCAATTTATGATCTCAATTATAGTCTATTTTTTGAGAGTTCATTCTTGAGATCAAATATGAGGGCCACCTCTTTCTTCCACATTTGGGATCTCATTGATTTGTTTTTCATTAAAGCGTAGATTGGTCTATAGGACTAGATTTATGGGATTGGTTTTATAGTAATGAGATATTCATGTGTTATTACAGGGGAATATAAGGAAGGAGTTGATCCTAGGAATCATTTAAGATTTTTTATGTAAACAAGAATCATGGTAGGTGGCTTCTCTCTCACTCTACCATTCTGGAAAATATCATCATGATCTTTTCTAAAATATTTTATCGATTTTGGGAAGTCTCATTTTGAAATTTATTTTTAAAACCCCTTTAAGATGTGATTTTAAATAGGTAGGTTTTGAATGATAATATTTTTTTAAATAAGTGTTTTAATTGGTAACTGGGAATATATGTGTTGGTGTGAGTTCATATTCACATGGAATGAGTAATAGTATAAAGTACCACCATCAATTAATGATAAAATTGGGATGGATCATGGTAGGAATAACCATAATCAAATCGGTTCACTAATAAATATATTGGTAAATGTAAGACTCTCCACCTGCATGTATATGAAGGACAATTGTTTCATGCTTCATGTGTGTCTATGGGTGTGAAAAGGGAAAAGTTATGCCAATGAATTAATTTTTTTTGAAAGTATTTATAAAAATGTTTTCCATTATTGTTTCTTATGGTTTTGATATAAAATATTTATCCACTCTTATTTTATTTTATATAAAATTTTCTAACGTGTTCTTATCCTAGTGGATTTTATTAGAAATAATTTGAGGAAATCATATAGAGTGATTTACTCAACATCTTATTGGGTACTTTTTGGTATTTATAGATGTTATTTACTAAGATACAAGGATTGTTCAGGTTTTATACATCTCTGGTGGTGATCATTGATATCATAGTTCTTATTTTCACATTGGAGTTATAGTGTGTCTGTAACTTGGTCTAGGATAGTACCACAATAGTGGCAATTTATTTCTATTTAGAGTTTTATCCTTACAACATTCCTTCTTTTTTCCACTATACTCTGATATTTTTCTATATTGGAATTTATTTGAGTTATGAGATTCATTATTCATGAATCATGTAGAAGGAATTTATTATATATATTTTTTCATTAGGATATGTGTTTTTTAGGGAAAATCATCCACTAATGTTCTCTTAATCACATGGTATTTATTTCCATCCTTTAGTGTCATGTGGATGTCACCAAAGGATAGTATACCTACCATATCATCCAAAATAAATGTGTGAGTTTTAGGTTACTACACAATATTTTTCAAGATATTTAGTGAATCATTTATTAGAATATTCACTACTTTTATATAATCCCACCAATTTCAAAGGTAACCTTTCTAGATTCTCTAAAAGACATCTAAATCACTTGAGAATTTCTAAGGACTATGATTTATGTGAAATAAACATGATACATTTCATACTTATAAAGTAATTTATCAAAGTAATAATGTGACTTTATTCACAGTTTTCTTCCAGATCTTGGGGCCACATACATTAAAATGAATTAGATCAAGAAGTTTTGATGTTTTAATTCCACCTCTTTTGTTAGTTTTGTTCAATTTGTTTGCCTTTTTCCAACTTTAAAAAACTAGTGTTTTTCCTTCCTTTAATATGGGAATATTTATCATTGATTCTTCCTTATTGAGTTTCAGAAGATTGTTTTGGAAAATATAACCATATATAATTTTCTATATGGTGATATCTACATACCAACCTAGATAATTTTTAGTACTTGGATTTCTAATATGAAACAAATTACCTAGGGTTATATACCCATTTATAATAATAATTACCTCATTCATTCTCTTGATTATGAATCCATATTTTCTATAAATAGAAACATTTTAAACATCACATATCCATGATATAGTTAAATAATTATTCATTAATCCATAAATAAATAAATAATTTTTTAGGATGATTTTATTTTTACCAATATATATTTTTACAATTCCTCTAATATTGACAGAGTTGTAATTGAAAAATTTCACGCCTCCCCCATAATATTCATAAACATTAGTTAGGCTATTCTGATAACCTTTTATGTGATAGGAACACCCACTATCTATGCACTAAGGATTCTAATATTTTAATTCCTTAAATGAAACCTCAACCACAATATCCCACTACTTGATTTGATTTTGTTTTTTCCAATTTTTTGACACATACTCAACTATTTTAGAATAAAATTAAAAAATACATATAATGTATTCTATTATTTATCCAACTTCCACATACCCCTTTTAAACTTTGATAATTAATTTTACTGTATTCTTCTTCTAAATATATTTGTTCTTCCATTGAGTATTGGATTGAGGTTTCTATCACCACAATGATTCCTTATCACATCTTAATCATGGTGGAGACATGTTTTTTCTAGTATTTGTGTTCTTTATGTATAAATATCTAATGAAACTAGTAATATCCCAGAAAATTTCTTTTTTGAGGGAAATTATACAACTTGTTAGGTTATTTTTTATCCTTTTTCTTTTTTTCTTTGATACATTTAAGAAAACATTATCATGTCTTTTTTAACCAGTGAAAGATATATTCCCAAATATTTATCCTTCCAAACATGAGAACATTGTTCTCATTCATCATGTTTTATGATTACTCCAGTTTTCATACAATAACTTCCTTCTTCTATTGTTAATTCGTTCTCCTGAGATCATTATCCTACAATTTTTATTTATAAAATATAAATTTTTTGGTTAGATATTTTATTTTCAAAGTGTTTTTTTGGAGTAGTTACCTTCTTCTATAACAATTTTATTCCTATAATTATTTATATCTTATTTTAGTTTATAAATTTCACCAATCATTTTCCAACACCTATTAATGTCATAATGTTTAATAATAACATTGGAAGGCATGTACTCAATTATTTTTCCTCTATTAATATGTTGGTTTTTGAAAATGGGTTTAATTATAATATTTAATTTGAAATTATTTTTCTGTATTTTTATTATAATCCATTTTATTTTCTTTGTGTTCCTTTATGTGTTATCTTGAATTTTCTTTTAATTATTTAATTGTTTTTTGTGTTTCACATGTTTTATTTAATATTTCACAAGAAAATTATGGTGATACATCCTTATTGGTTTTATGTGTTTTTAATATTATTATTTTCCACAAGTGTGTTTTTAATTTGTTATTAACATGTATTATAAATAATTTTTATTTTTTATCTTATATATATATCATGTTCACATCTATTTATATTTATAGATATTAATATACCTATTTTCCTAAAATTCATGCTTTATCATTTTTTGAATAATGAATATGTATTATGTACATGATCTACCATGTGTATCTTTATTTTATGAAAAACTGATAATACAACTACTTGTTTATTTTTAATATACCGCTCTATATTAGAGAGACTATTTTGAGAGAATCAGTTTAAGTGACCACATGTTGAGATGATTTGAGATTGAATCATCCTATATACCACATAGAAGTAGCATCAACCACATGGAAATTTGAAAATATGTAACTCATCTGGCTGGATAACCTCTCACCAACCGTGCATCCCACTTGTTTGCTCTCTATCATTTGACAACATGATGAAGAAACCTCAAATCTGACCAAGTTGTTACAAAGTTCAATAACCTTTTTTCGACTATGGAAATATCCACTGACCACATGATATATATTCATCATATCAATAACCAGTGAAATATCCATAATAGTTCATCATCTTTTAGGGTGGGTTTACACCACAAGAAGAACTCCAATTAATCATGGAAGCTCGACTTATGTTATCTAATGAGTTCATATTCTTCTGCATGATCTATCAACAATAATAAAATACTCCATCAATGCTTGAACATATTTAATATTCATGGAACTATATTATGATTCACCACCATTCTCCATCTTCAGCACGTCAACACAATAAGACTACACACTCTTTCTTTGACCTTCGTACACACTTATTTCTCCTCATTGAACCATTCTTACATTTTCCATGTATAAAACCAATGATGAGCCCAACCACATTATCCATTCATGAATATGCCATATAAAACCTTGTATTTCATGGAAGCACTCCAATTCAACCACTATTCATCATCTTATCACACCGACAATGTATTTCTAATCTTGAGTCAAGCCAATATGAAGTCGTGATCTCATATTATATATAATAATAAGGATAGACTATATACATGAACAAAACTAGATGGATGTTGAATTTTATGATTGAATATATTTAGTAATTAATAATCCATAAGATATACCTCATAGTTTGTTCATTGACCATAAGAGAAGGATTGATCACACATTATGACATATTGACCAAAATTTATAAAGGATCGACCATATATTTAAGTGATTGAAAAAACACTATTTTTTTTATCAAAAGGTAATTCATGTGATGACATGTTATGTAACTCACATTAAGTGGATTTATCACAAACCTCATGGGAACTCCAACAATTTTTTAATTGCATAAAATTGTATAACATTATTAGTTTGTTCTTTATTTTGATAAATTTTTTAAATACATTATTGATCTAAGTGTTTTTGATGATTTATGTACATAATAAATTCTAATAAATAAAATAAAAAATATTTTTCAATGAATAGTTAAATTTTAAATAATCAAAACGCCACCAAATTAAAAATATTAATATAATCTGTTTGACGATGGATTTTCTTATTTATTGAAAGTGTGTAACTAATTATTTTAATTATTTTATAATTTGAATGATACAAATATCTAGTAATGAAAATGTTCAAAGTATTTTATAATGTGTATAATAGAAAAAACATCATGGAAAATATTTTTGTAAATAATAAGTTAAAAATTATTTATTTTATAATCTTTTTTTATAAAATTTTAATTATTGAATTACTAAAAAAAATTAACGAATATTATTATTATTTTTATTTTATAAAACACTCAATTATTATAACAATCATATAATAAATTTTTTCAAATATTTCAATGTAGTAATTAGATCATGAAACAATTATTATTTAAATAAGTGTGATGTTTAAATAGGCAACAACATATTAATATATTTTTAATATTCCAAACCATTGCATAGTGGGGATAGGTTTATGACACACACATTGAGAAACCAAGAAAGGAACCAAATTTTCATGGGTGAATTATATAAAAATAATGAACAAGGAAGGTAGTGTAGAAAAGAACAGATATATCATAAATAATGAGATATTCTGTGACTATAATTTCATTGATGTGATGATGAAGGAAATTCAATATTTGATTTTTTAGTGATGAAGTGATCATTGTTATGTGAGATACATTGGCATATAAATCTATTACTCTCTATAAATATTCATTGTTTTTTTGGATTTCACCGTGTTCTATTTTAACTCATCTATTTGTAATCATAAGTGTCAGATTATTCTATTCCCAAGCAAAAGAATATAGGGTAAAATTATTATTCTTAACCAAAAGAAAGGTCATTGGGTTGTGACTCTCAAAAAACATGCCATGTTAGTATAGGTTGTGACTCTTATAAAAAGTTATATTGGTTGTGGCTGTAGGTACTATAAAAAGTAGGCTCTATAAAAATATTATCACACCTTTAAAAGTGACGTTTTAATGGGTAATGGTATTCTTACTGAGTAAAGAAGGTTTAACAGTAGAGTATGATCATGATGATTCAAACTACTATAAAAATTTAATTTTATTTGATTTTTTCCTCTCCATTATTTTATCAATACTAAATTACAATATTTCTGTATACAATAATAAAGCCTGATTTATTATTTGTTTTCAATGTTTCAAAAAACTATTCACTCCCTCTAGTGAATTCCTTCCATCTATATGGTACAAATAATTGGTATCAAAGGGAAATAAATTTTAATACACGTTTTGTTTCTTGTTTTTCTATCATGCTAACCTGAATATCCTGTAGCTAAAACACTTCGGAATATTATCTTTGAAGATGGATGTTATTAATATAAATGATTGATGGGAACCTCAAAAGACTCAATATATTGATGTAAGTGATTATAGGTATTGGAAATAAGAAATGGAATAATAATTGAAGTAATTAAGTTTAAATAATTAGATAATCTAATAGGAACCATATAAAGTTCCTAATGAAAAGATAATTACACTTTTGGACAACTATATTGAAAATTAATTTTTAAATTATAAATTATTGAATATTTTTAACTTCTCTACAGGTATAAGAATGTATATCTCTGTTTCAGCCAGTATGGTAGCCCAAGAAATTTATAGGATTATATAAGTTACTCATTATTTGGTAGAAAAGCTTAAAATAATCATATTGTGAATGCTATAAGAAAAATACCATGATTTCATGATGAGATAGGATGAGTTAGTGATCCAAATTTTTCATTTGTTTTCAAGCATTACTAATGAAATGAGTGAACTTGTTGAAGAAAAATAAAATAAAACTCTAGTTAAAATGGTAATTATGGAATTAACCAAATGATAAAATATAAATAAACCAATGATTAATGAAGGTAATAATTTTAAAGAGTATAATTTAGATGAGAGAATTAGTTCTTTTCTATCGTATGAGCTTAAATTAAAAAATATTTATATTGAGTAGTCTATGAAAAGGAACTGTATTACTTTTAAGTCTAATGCTAATGAAACATCCAAATATTATAAACCTAATTTCTAGGAAACTAATAAATATATGTATTAGTTTACCAAGAAGCTACAATATGTTATGAAAAACAGAGGATTCAAGTGATTGTTTAAGAGAAAGAAAACAATGTAGTACAATAAAGTTAATACTAGTTATAATAATGATGTTATTGGAATAATTTTTTATGTTCACAGGAAAAAACGACACATCAACACTTATAGTCACAAAATCATCCATTCAAAGAAAGATAAATACAAAAGGAGAATGTAAAATCAAGCAATATTTAGAGGATGGGATTATTAAGATTATCCAGATTTGAGTAGTAACACATGAAGTGAATAGGAGATAGGGGAAGTTGATTTGATGGATTCAAATTATGTGGTACCTGACTCATTATTTACTAAATTAATAATGCTTGGTAATGATGAGCATAATTAAATTATAGAATATGAAAAAGAAATTAAAGATTATCATATTTTTTATTCTGGTTCATTCAATTATAAATTCAAAGAAAATTATAAAGAGAATGAGGAATTGAGTAATGATAGTATAAATACTTTTGAGAAATATATTGATATAAAAACTGTAAAATAATAAATTGGTCAACTAAAATTAGAAACTTGAAAGATAATGTGAAAATATAATTATCATTGTTTCCCAGAATAAAGAATATAAAAAATTGTGATTATGAGATATTGAAACTAGACGAATAAAATAGATGTCAGAATGATTTTATGGAATTATGTGATAAAGATTAATAAATAAGGTTTAAGCTATCTATGGATGTCTTGACTAATGTTTAGAATGAGTGTAATAATATCAAGAAATAAAATATAAAATTAATAATTACACCTTTTGATTCTGATGAAAAATTATATACTGATTTAGAAGCTATTCAAAATGAGAACGAGGATTTTAAAAATGATGTTTTAAATCTTAAATAAACTCTATATAAATTTTTCAAGTAAAAGAGAAATATGATAAAATGATTTCTATAATCAAATCAAACTATAAAAATTATTCTATTGGTTATAAAAACTTTTCATTGATGATAAATAAGAATAATTTGGTTGAAAAATTAAAAGTGAATATTTCTAGTGTAAAATTATTTAAATAAAGAATGAAAGGGAATTATTCCAATGAATTATATTTTATATTTATACAACCATTTTTTAATACTTAATAATTAATAGTTAAATATTTGTTTCCTAAAAAATCACCCAAATAAATGTTTTAAATCTATTTGGGTAACAAAATTATCCTCTACAAACCTAACAGACCCAAACCAGGATAGGTACCAAAATATTATACATGATTAATTCCTTTTATGAAATTTACCTTATAAGTGTAAAAGATTATTGGTATCTTGAAAGTGGGTGTTTAAGACACAACAAAGGTCGAATTTCAAATATTCTATATTTCAATTCCTCCAAATCAATTTTTTTATCTTTTAAATTTACTTTTATGGGAAAGTGGTAACCTCACAATAAAATACAAGCCAATCCATCCATATTTTAAGATTAAAATCAAACACAAGAAATAAAAAACTCATGACCCGATTGAAACACATTAATGAAATTTTGAATTCAAAAAATTCCGAATCAAACCTATCACCACTGGGGTGCCTCAGATACAGATCCTCGAGCAACAAGCCCCCTTGGGCAGCGCCCCTTGACATTTAACCTCTTAGTCGTCACCATCGTCCGACATCGCCAGGGAGACCCACCAGTCATCACCGCCACAACATCAAACCATTATTACAGAAAGAACCTTAAACCTGCCTTTGATATTACACCATGTTGTAGTCATCCCCATCCAAATATCATCACAATCAACATATCTCCATCATTTTCTGAATCAGCACATTAGGGAATAAACAAAAACCAACTAAGCAAACTATAAGAAAAACAAACTCCATAAATGTTGAAAGCGTCAGACAATTGATAATGTTTACACTTTTATTATTATTATCTACATAATATAATGTTAAGTTATTAAATACTATAGAAGTGGTTAATATTTTGTGGCATAGAAGACTTAAACTTGTAAGAATCAGACTATTTCACGTGTTTTTAAATCATGAACATGTTCTACAATTTCCAATGTTAAATTCAATAAGTATATTATGTATGATTCATATTCAAAGGGTTAGAAACATAAATAATGTTTTAAATGTGTCAATTATATTAATAGTACTAGGTGTCTTGAATTTCTACATCCTGATTTATTTTTCTCCATACACCCAACTATTTTAGGTGGAAGAAAATATGATTTTTTTATAGTTTATGATTATAGAATATTCATTTGGATTTAATTCATATCCCATAAAAGTGAAGCTTTAACCATGTTTTGTAATTTTTGATAGATTATAAAATTTTTCAAAAATATATCAATTTTCATTATCAAAAGTGATAGAGGTGGTGTGTTTTTAAATTTAGAATTTAGATTTTTTTATAATGAAAATGGGTACAAAAATTAATTTTTCTACCCTTATGGAACCACAAAAATGGTATTATTGAAATAAAAAATAAGTCAATTCAAGAAATGGGTAGATCAATGTTTAATTTTTTTTAATGTGGATAAATTTTTTTTTTCTAAATCCAGGAATAATGACTGAAATGTTTTAAATAGAGTGTTTATTAAGAAACCATAAAATAAAACACCTTATAAATTATTTAAAGGGTATAAACCCAAAAGTGGACATTTTATGAAATTTGGATGCAATATTTTGGTTTTACATAAAAAAAGATAATTTAGATATGTTTGATTATAAATGAGAAGAAGGAATATTTTTAGGTTATTATAATTCTACTAATGCATATAGAGTTTCCAATAAGATAAATTTAGTTTCTAAATACTCTACACATATTAGATTTCATGAAAATAACAATATCATGAAGAATTTGAATTTAAATAATACTAATGAAGAATTCACAATATTCAATTTTAGTGGAGATATTGTTCAAGAAAATGATAATTCATCAGTTAAAAGGGAGGAAATATCTTGTCAAACTAATTATAATGAGTGGAAAAATTCAAAAAGACGATTCTCTCCACAATTTAATTAAAAATATTTAATTTGAAATACAATCAAGGAAAAATGTTTTAAATTACAATGTTAATTATATATATATATATATATTTGTTTTTATTAATGTTCATATTAATTATAAATTAAATTATTTAAACTGAATTATTCATATTTAAGAAGAATAAATTCAATTTGAAATAAATAAAGTGTGAGATGTTAAATTAAAAAAAGATAAAAAATAGGAACTAAGTATATTTTTTGTAATAAATATAAGGAATATGGAAACATAATTAAAAATAAAAAAATATTTTCTCAAGTTTATTCTAGGGTAAAGATAATTTAATTTGAATTTTCTTTGGTAGTTTTTTCTAGGATAGTTCCTATTAGAAATTTATTTCGATTTTGTTGTTTTCAAAACAAAAAATTATTTAAAATGGATGTAAAATGTAAATATTTAAATGGAATAATTTTTGAAGATGTTTATGTTAAAAAACCCCTTGATTTAAAAATGAAAAATTTTAAAATCTAATTATTAAACTTAATAATGCATTTTGTGGTCTTAAACAAGCTCTTAGATCTTGGTTTGAGAGAATAAATCTATTATTGAAAAATGAATTTTCAAAAAGAAAAGTTGATCATAACATTATTATAAAGAATATTTCATTTGATATATCTATTGTAAAGATAAATGCTGACTATATAATATTTGGTTCAACATATGATTAATTGTATACTGAATTTTTAAAATTCACGAATACAAATTTCAACAGTGATTAATGAGATAATTCATTTTTTTCTTAGCATAAAAATTAATCAATGAAAAGATTGTATTTTATTAAATCAATATATGTATTATAAATAAATATTTAAAGATTTTGGATTTAATTCATGAATGTATATTGAAGAATCAATGAGTAGAAATTAAAAATTGGATTTGGATAATTTTAGAATAAGTACAGATGTCAAAATTTTATGAGGCATCTTAAAATATTATTTTAGTTGACAACATCTTTAATGGATATAATGTTTTCAGTTTTGTGTGTGCTAGATTTTAGTTTAATCATATCTAATGTCATCTTAATGTTGTTAAGATAGTTATTAGGTATATTAATGGAACAAATAGTGATGGTTAATTTTATTTAAACTAGAATAATTTTTTATTATTTTATTATGATTACGATTTTGGTGCTTGTAGGATTGACTGAGAATGAAAAATAGGTATGTGTTATTTTATTGGCAATAATTTAATTATACAGAGTTTTAGAAAATGACTATCAATTTCAGTATCTACTATTTAGGGTTGGTATGTTTGTTTCTTTTTTTTATCAAATTTGTTGTATTAAACACATTGTACGTGATTTTAATATTATTTCCGAAACAATTTCTATTTTTTGTGATATTTATATTGCTGTTTATATTTTTTAAAATCCTTTACAATAATCTTGAGAAAAACACAGAGATGTTAGATTTCAATTTCTAAGGGATCTTGTAAATAAAGGATAAATTAGTGTATAATTTAATCAAACTGAAAAAAGTAATTAAATATTCACTAAAACAATATATTCTTTAAGATTCGAGAAAAATAAGTTTGAAAATGGTATATTGGAAGCATGATATTTTTTATTTAGATTATTTATTTTTATAATTGGATACATTTTATTTCAATATATCTTCTCTCAGGAGTACTATTATTAATTGTTAAATTAGCATGAAAATAATCTAATTTGTGTTATAATTTAAATTGAATTTTTTAAAATATTTTCATAGATAACTGGTTTCCAATATTCTCATAAAATATTGAACACCCTAATATATTATGGTATATTTATTTATAAATAAATATAATTTCATCGATATCATATGATATATGCAACATTGAGTTTAAACAAACTGCAATATAATATTGAAATATTATTATTTAATGTGATAGTTATCGCCTAGTCATCAGATTGGAGGGCATGAATATAACTAACTAAATTATGAAATATTTATGGTTTACACATGAATAAAATGAAATAATTTTTTATCAATTTATTTTAAGTGACAATAAAAATCATATGAAAGTAAAATATTTTTTTCATTGAAAACTATTTTTATTTAGAAAATGTGTTTATATGTTAATAAATTAAATTAATCACTATTAGTGAATGATAATATATACATATATAAGTATATTATATATTAAACCAAATAATTTAATATTAATCTAATATTTTTTCAAGGAATGATATGAGAATATGTATCTATTTTTATGCCTAAAAATATATTTCTCTAAAAAATGTTTCTCATCACATTTTTTTCACTTATTTTAATATGAATTTATATAACTTATTAAAATTGAATATTGAAAAATTAATTTTATAATTTAAATAAGGATGTTAAAAATTTTAAAATATTTCTATTTTACTTTTTTTATATTGTAGTGTAACCTTGATAAATTTTTGTCATCTCGATAAGGGTGAAATAGGTAAAATAATGTAAAACCATTGGGGAAAATCAGTGAAACTCCTATAATGCTTTAATTTTCATATTGGATGAGTGTATTTAATCCATTTCATAAAATTATATAATATATGTTAATTTGGTGTGATATAGTTTTCATTATGACTATTATATAAATTTAAGGTATGAATAAATATTTAATGTCAATCACTTGAATTTAATATCTATATTTTTTCTACAAAAATATAAATAGAGGATATTTTTTATAAATACTTATTTTAAATATAAATTATTTTTTATCATGTTAATTTATTTATAATTTTTAGTTACTAAATTTTTACCTGAAATTATTATGCAACACAGATATTGTATTTATTGAATTAAAAAAAAATAAAATAAATGATTTTAAAAATATTAAAAGCCATAAAGTTTGGTTGAGTTATTTTGATCCATGGAATTTTTAGGTAAAAATAAAATATTAGAGATTTGTGAATGGATTATATTCAAATTCCATTACTGTGATATTATTTTCAATGTCAAATTACATGAATTTTTATTAAAACGACATTAATAGTATTTGATGAAAAGAATATTTTATTTAATTATTTAAAAATCAAAAATATATTTTAATAGGACATTTATGATAATAATTGGTCTAAAAATTCACACCATAGTCATTTAAAAACCATTTTTACCTTATTAGTAAAATTATAACCCTTTAATATTAAAAAGTCACCACCAAATTTAAGATTAACATTTGTTAACCAAAGGGTTAAACCAAAAGATGAGGTTTAAAATGAAACAAAAACTTGTATAAATATCATTGGATGATAATATTTAGACCTTATACTATTTGTATTCAAATTTAGGTCCATTTAGAGGAATTTATATTGATAATGACAGAATTATATTTTAATTTGTTTTGAAATTCCAAGTGTGTATATCCCCTCCATTATAAAAAGATACCCCTTATCTCGTTAATTTACAAAACATTGATCTATATAACACAACCATATCCTACTAAATTTTCTTCTAGACATCCTTATACAATTTATAGAGGTTCTAGTCTTCTCATAATACCAACCACTTAGTCCTCAATAGGATATCTAAAGAAGTTATTTCAAGTAAGAGGTAATCACCTTAACCAATCAAGTTTTTTTTGTTTTTCTTTTAACATATTAAATATGTATTATTTATCATAAAATAATAACTATATTATACTAGATATACTAATATTATATTATTATTATAAAACCAGCATTATCCACCCACTATCCCATATGTTGAAAAATGACAACGTTGCTCGTGCGTACATGTGGACAACCACCTCCACGAAGTGATGTGATTTATTTTTCATTTATGTTTTAAATATATGGTAATAAGGATATATTTAATTAATATATATGATATATATTATATGATAATGATTCAACAAATGTGAACTATTATTTACCAATCTTACACTCCATCCTTCGAAAAGTGAAAACAATTTTAATGTGTGCATATGACTTACCATCACTATAAACGGTATAATTTGTTTTTATATATCTATTCAGTATAGATGAATATATATATATATATTGAATATATTTGATATATATATATATATATGATGATTAAAATTATTGAGATGATATAAACACATAAATGGACCTGAACTACCAAATCAAAATTATCTGGAATAATGAAGTAGTGAGCACCAAAAAATAACAATTTTAATAAAGAATTACTAATAAATGGTTGTTGAAATGTCATAAGTAGATCATATATGATATTACTAGAATGAAAATAACTCTGGTATAGAAATATAATAAAATTAAATTTATTATATATGAGGTAAAATATGTTTTGACGAATGTCAAAATCTAGCCAAGGGTTTTACGAAACAATATCATTATTCACATGAAGTATTTATAATTAAGTATCTGATGATGAAATTTCGTGATATACCTCTCAAAAATATAATGAGTTTTATTATAATTTGTTTATTTCTCAAGATAACATGTTTCCTTTCATTTTCCTTTTTTATTTACTCTAGATATTGAATGAATATTTTTATGAAAAACCTACTATGTTTTACTATTCTGCTAGAAATAGTTTTCTACAATGTCTATATATTCATTAAAATTTATTAAAGAATATTTTACTATTATCTTATGAATTTTAAAATTCATTTTTACCCATGTTTTAATTTTTATAAAAACATTCAAAGGAATCTTCTTTTTGTTATATAAAGAAGGTACTATAGAGTTTTAAACAAATTAAGGTGAAGGGAATCTTTATTTTAATATACACGACATCAATGAAATTTTCCATTGTCATTAAGAGTTAAGTATTTTAATATTAATTTACACATTACCAAGATTATTTTTGAATAAAATGTATTCCTTAATATTTTGGAAATGTTTTTATTTTAAATATGTTATTTAAAATGGAAAGAGTATGTTCCTCAAGAAATATTTTAATTAACTAATAAAGGGATTACTCATACATGAAAACATTATTTGATTTTATATATGTTTTAATAGGTATATTATCTAATTATAAAATCTTTATTATTTATTTGGACAGTTTATGGTTATGATGATGAAATATAAGTGACACCAATTTCTATTTCTTTGGGTTAAGTTAAGAATAATGTTTTTATAATATTGTGGAATACATATGAACAGATTTATGATCACAATATTGGTGAGCCTATAATTATTCCAAACTATCATTAATTGGGTAAATATTGAGGTTTATGGGATCTATGGGTACATGACAGGTTATCCGATGACTAAAAAATTGGGTATATTGAAGGTTATCCTAAGCCCAAAAATGTCGCTACACCGAAGGTTATCTCAAGCCTAAAGCAAGATCACAAGAAGTTAACCCAAGACTAATATATTATAGATATCTTGGTGGATAGACTTGAAATTGGAGTTCTATGATTCTGATTATGACACACTTCATGACATTCTTTTATGAAATGAATTTTTGTCAATGTTTTTCTCTTATAGATTATGTTATTTTAATCACTTTATGATACAAGTATTATGAAATGTTGAACTTTATGCCATGAATTTGGATTATAATCTATGTTATATAGGGTATGGTTTTAAAATGATAATCCCATGTTCTCATACCCTTACACTCATGTAATGCTTATGTGATTATTGATATATCCCTTGTTTACCCTTATTGAGCATCTAAGTGCACCCTTTATTATTATTTTTTCAATCCCCATGTTATAATGAAAGGTTTTATGTAAAATGTTTCTAAGAAGGGTGTTAGTTATAATGAAATAAGTGGGTTATGATTTAGATATTTTGTGAGCCAGTTTTATATGTATCCATGTTTCCAAATACACAAAACCAATAATTTTTCAGTGTGAAATATAAGGTTATATAATTAATATTCATATTATATGTTGTAATATTTATGCATGAAAATTATGTTTCACTGTATTTGGTATCATAGAAAAATTTATTTACCTTTGAAAACTAGGATGATAAAAGTTTAGTGAGAACCCTTAGGATAACCCCATTTATTTGAGAACATCCAATTTTAAATTAAAGAAAAGTGTATATTTTTCTATTCCATGTATCCCAATATATATACTTAATGTTTATATGGTTTTGGTATAGATTAATATAGGGGTAATAAACATGAAAAGAGTTGGTTGTTTATATCCCCACTATTATTCTGGTACCTGGTGAGTGTGCCCTTACAATGCACCTGGTTTGACACTCCCGAGAGATATTACTAGTTTAATTCACATTTTATTTATGAAACATCCGGAAGTATTTGAAAATTTGATGATCATGGATATCCATTGTTAAACCTAAGGTGGCATGGATTGAAATGTTAGTGTCATGATTTTGACACCATAAAAATGATTTTTGATTATTATGTGGGTTCCTACTATGATTATTATTTTCCATTTTTGTTTTGTTTTAGTCAATGGCTAAAACCTAAATGAACTGTGTTAATAATAAATTTAAGGGGAAATGAAAAAAATTATCCTCCCAAAAAACTATAACAAATTGAGATTAACGTGGATATAAATTACATTAATTTTTGCAGAATACTTAATACATTACAAAAACAGATGTCCAAATACCGTATTAGTTTAGTGCATTATAAAACGTAGAACAAAAATATTCTAACTCAATGAATGATATTAAATGTTTCCTATAAAGATATATTATCCATATTAATTATACTTAAAAACAATTCTTAATAACTTGGGGAAAAGAAACAAAGGAATGGGGTGAGCTAAAATGCCCAGTAATGGTAAATAAAAGAAATATGTAAGCACAACATGAAAATAAGGGTATGAGAACATGATTGTATCATTAGAAGATAATACCCTACATATCAAATATTTTAAACATGAATAATGGAATGAAGAATAGAAATTCATAGGACATAAATCATAAGATAATCGGTAACATAATCCATGAAAGTATAACATATGAATAAAACATGGAATTGTGGCATACACATCAACACATAACATCATGAATATGTATGAGTAGAAACAGGTTAACACATTATGTTAAGGAAATGAAATAAGGCCCACAAATGTACCTATGGACATGTAACCATGTCCATGAATAATGTTGTGAACATATTATTAGGTTCATGTATAATATTTTTAACATGTAATGAGGTTCAAACATAAAATTATAGATATGTAATAAGGTTTATGCATAACATTGTGAACATGTAATTTGGTTCACACATAAAATTATGGTCTTTCATACAAGTGCAGGCATAAAATTGTGAAACTGTAATCAGGTTCATGCATTAAGTTATGAAAATATATTAAGGTTCACCCATAATAGTTTCAACATGTAATCAGGTTCATGAAAAAACTTGTGGACATGCAACCAGGTCCATGCATATCATTGTGAGCATGTATTCAAGTTCATGCATAACATTCATACTCATTCATCATTCTTAATTACCCAATTAATTTTAGGGATATATAGGTTCCATCCAACAAATAATAAGTGTTTGACATGATTATAAAAATTTATTATATCATAACGCATCCAATGAAATGACTATCATAAATATTTGATCATATCATTACCCATGTGAAAGAGATAGTTCTAATAATCATTTCATCAAATAATAACCTAAGAAAATAAATAGGTTTCCAAAGAAAAAAACCCATGGAAGAGAAATTAGTTTCATAAGAATCATTCCATAAAAAAATAAACTATTCAAGAAAGAATATGAATGGAACCTTTGGATTATTTCCTAGATGGGCATGAGTAATATCAAGAGATGTCATTTTTTATGGAAAATAACATGTAATGATATTTTCAAAAACTTTCTTGAGGAAAATATCATTTATTTTTAAAAATTAATTTTTAAAACATAAAAATCTTTTGAAAGCCATTTTCTTTGAAAATACCCAGAAAACCTAGAATGTAGGCTTGAAATAATATTGAAAGCCATTTTTCCTTGAAAAAGTATAAAAGAAGCTTGAAATTATTTTACAACAATTTCTTTTAAAATAATTTAAAAACACATAAAGAAATATTGAAAACGTTTGTAAAACCATTTTCATTGAAAATTAATTAAAAACATATAAAGAAATATTGAAAGAATTTTTATTAACCTTGGTTTGAAAAACACATATTTTCAACTGAAGTGAGAGGTAAATTTGGACTTTATTAATAATATTATGTAATAAAGAGAAGAAAAATGGAAACATTACTTGGATATAAAATGTATATCAATTGTTAAGAAAATTAATTAGATTATTGAGAGATGGATAATATGATTTCATCAATGGAATCATAATCATAAAAAATCTCGATAAATGATGAGATTGTATCAATAAACTGTTACCACATTGGTAAGTGTGAATCATAATCCTATGGAAATAATTACATTAAATGATGAATAAAATATAATGAAAACAAGGATATTAATTATATAACATTTAAAATGGTAGTATATAAAACTTATAGAACAATATTGGTTTATAACATGACATGTGCCTCAAAGAAGAAAAATTGAGATAAAACTACTTTACCAATTTGATATCAGTTGAAAAAACCCCATGAAATAAATACTGTAAAATGGATATGAATATAACCATATATTTAATTATAATAATCATTTAATACGTCCATGTTATGTATATACCACACATATAATAAATTGGTGGTTAACTTGAATTGTGTCCCATGGAAAATGAATGTGAGATGAGAAAACACATAATACTCACATTAGAATCATGATGACCATGAAAGAATAACAATATATTAATCAATTAATATAATTAAATAATGAAAATTTATGATATAACATATCATATTTCTGTATATATACCACACAAAGGAAGTGAGTGGTGACTATGGCATGTATCAAATGAAAATAAATGGTGAGATTAAATCCCTTACCTTAAGTCTTGACTTTATTTGTACACTTTAAAACCTCATATATAATAAATATAATTATATTATAAATATATTAAAGAAAAATATTATTTTATATAATACCATATATTATTTTTTATGATTTTATATTTCCCGTTTATTAACAACTCCAGGATAATGTTACATTTTAGGGTAATATCCACTTTATTTTTCATATAAGTTTTAACTTGTTATTCATTATCATCATACTTAGATCATGATCTAATAACTGAAAAAATATAAAACATGGTATAAATATTATATTTATTCAGTATAAATTTATTTATAATAATCTATAAAAGATATAAGTATGAACTGAAATACACCATCCAGGGAGACAGTAGGCCGTAGGTACGCATAAACAATGTTTCCATTTTATTGTTGGATTGAAAGAAAGTAAATGATATATATATATCATAATTAAAAATTGAATCATTATTTCATATAAAATATATGAGTACACCAAAATCATCCTTAATACATTCCATGTAAGGTGTCAAAGAATCACATCGCTTTGAGGAGGAGGTAGTCCACACTTCTACAAACGATGTTATCATATTTACACAGTATAAAAAGTTTAAAGGTAAGTGTTATAAAATAGTTAAATAAGAATAAATACCTCATATATATAATATATATCATATAAAAATAGAGTGTACATCATAATTAATATCCATTATAGGTGGTAAAGTATAAAAGAAACTACATCATTTCATGAGGCAGTAGTTCTCCGTACATAAAAATAGTAAGTTCATTACCTATTTTATGGAAGTGCATGTAAGTGTATGTATAAAAATCATCATAAAATCATATCAGAATATTTAGGAAATGTTGGCTATCATTTATTCATGTAATAAGAATAATTGATTTAGTGTAGAAAGAAAATAAATGATAGGATCTTGAGGAAGGATGTTACCTCTTCTTTGGGTAGCTCTTTTTGGTTTTCACAAAAGGGATTATTTGGTTGGATTTATGACAAAAAGGAGGATTAAAAAAGTAAGGTAGGAATTCTTAATATATATTTGGGTATATATAGTTCGATCCAATGTATCTTGAGAGGTGTGAGGAAGTGGGAGGGTGGTGGCCTTTTATAAGGGAGGGAGGGGACACACAAGGAATTTTTAAAAAATGTATGTGGTAACCACATTTTTATCAAAACAATTCATAAAAACTATAAAATGCAACAATATATGGCTTTTGTCTGAAATATGTATATACAATGGGTGTTTTATAATTATCTAGGTCATTTTCTCCGATAATTTTAAGGTTCAGTCCCTTGTTAAGCTTAATTTTACCTTAATCTCTGTAATTAATCTTAATCACTTTCACTAATATTTTAGGTCACAAATTAAGTTAATCTTATTAGAATGTAAATATTATACTAATTAAAACTGATAATATCTATTTTTTTGAAATTCATTTCACAGAAAATGAAAAATTAAGATTAATTCCAATCCAACAGATGTGGTGGGAAAGCTGGGTTTTTAAGCGATAATATTCAAAAGTTCCTAATGTTTTTTTTATATAAATTCAATATAATATTAATTAAAATGAACTAAATTAGATTAATAAATTTTTAATATTTATATTGTGACATTTAAACCAAATTAAAATATAATTTTACTATATAAATTAATTAGGCAAAAAAGTAGTTTTGAATTAAAATTCAGTATTTTTTATTATTCATCAAAAAATGAAGTTTCTCAGATAAATTTCAAAAATCCACCCTAAGATTATTTTTATATTATGAATTCAAAAATAATTTTTATTTTATCTGATTAAATTTCTAAATATTTCTAAAATTTATTTTATTATCATGTATAGAAGGACATAAAAAGCAGTTCACTAAAAATACTAGTATTTTCAAACATATAAAGACATTACCAGTATTAGATGTTTTGTTATAAATATGTTTTATTTATTAAAAACCATTATAAAGAATATTTAATTTTTTTATTTATATTCATATTACTATGTTTTATGGCTAGGTTATAACTATCTCATTAAAATAATTGTAACAATAAAATGATGTTTCATAGAAACTCGTTATTACGTGTAACGAAAACCAAATTGGTGTTGATTTTAGTGAAGGATAATATAAGTATTTTGTGTATGGAACACAAGACAAACATAGTTCTTTAATATATAAAAAAACAGTATTTAGTCTTGCGTGAAATGAAAAATATAAAAAAGATTAAATTAATATGAGAAAAATAATTTGAAAAATTTTGGGGTGTTATATTCTACGCCCCTTAAAATGAATTTCACCATTGAAATTCATCTGGGTTATCAAATTTTAATACAAGAAAGTTCCATTCATATAAAATGAAATTGAAAAAATGAATACCAAAACTTCCTTTAAAAAGGAAAGTTAGAAACATGATATTTACCCAAAGTAACTCATAACTAGGTTTCCACATAAGAGAATATTGGGGGGAATTTAAAATATAGACTTAGAGGAAAAGTTTAAATATTTATTGGTAGTGATTTATGTTATCAATAAAAAATAAGTGAATTAATAGTGTAATGTTTAGGGCCTCAAAGTTTTAAATCTATGATGATTTAAAAGGCCATTCATTTACCAAAGTAAGGTATTATGAAAATATTTAATTTCTATATGATTTTTGTAAAGTTGAAAAATTTTCATGAAAAGGTATACTTAAATGATTCAGGGAAAACCTCACATTTTTTTGTTCCTTGATAAATTCACACTTCATATCTTACTCTAGAGAATGATTGTGAATCTATCATTCTTGAATAACAAATAGATCAGGAGATCATTAAATATAATGAATGGTCTTTCCATATATCTTTATCACAATAAAAAGGTTATCACAAGTTATCTAATATGCATAAATCCTCATGTGGTGAAATAAAAAATTAATCTCACAAAATTCATCTAAAGGTTGACATAATATTTTTATAAATGTTTAACCTTATAAACCATCCAAAATATAATTCACCCTTTGTTCCTTAAATATACTCTTATCTTATAACAAAGTTTTTTTATTGGAAACATGAGTTTATCCATGCAAAGAAAGAACATTAAATTTGATTTTATTATTAAATATATATATATATATAGGTATGAGACTTCAGTAAAAGATATGAAATAATATTTTCATAGGTTATTCATACAAAATCCTACATGAACGTTCAAACTAAGGGGTGTGGGGGATAAGTTTTTCCATAATTTTCATTATTCAGTTTAGCTATTATGATTGAATAAGATTTCAATTTATTATTTTTCCTTAGTGGTTCTTTTGTATTATCGTCCATATTATACCATGGATTTGGGAATTGATTCAAATAATTTCCAAACTCCATGAACATGAAACATTGAAGTGTATATTGGTATTTATAACTAGATTTATCTACATTCATTTCATTGAATTTACTCTCCATATCACTTATACATTATCCTTCTCAGTGGCCAAGATTCCTAGGCTTGACACAATTTATTGTTCCTTTCAAGAACTATCCTCAGTTCTCTTTTTCATTGTTTGGTAATTAGAAGTGTGAAACATTTTCTTCTCTCTATGGGTTTTATATTTTATTTTAAACTCAATCTTTACTTTCATGTTAAAACAATGATATTGATACGTAAATACAAAATTAATTTCAAATATTATTACCAAACACACAATATCTTCATATATACTAAATAATATATTGTCCAACACTCTTCTAAGACTTGGATTTAATCCACTAAAGAACCTATCCACTTTACATTCAGGTTGGATGATATTACCAGAAGCATACCTCACAAGTCTTGTGAAATTAGCCTCATAGGTACCGATAGATTCATACTCATTTTTCTTCAACTGAAAGCACTCATTTTCTATCATCATATGAAGAAAAAGATGAAATTAAATTTTAAAGAATAAGTTCTTAAACACATCCCAACTCAAGGATTTAATCTCATATTGCTTCCCCATATTCCTCATTAGAGTCCACCACTGGTCTCTTCACCTTCTAAACAAAAAAACCTAGAATGAATTTCTCATGATCCAAACATTTGAGAATAGATAATATTCTTTCAGTGGTACTATTCTAGTGTTCAGCAAGAATTGGATTAGAAGACCATCGAAAATAAGGTGGAAATTTCCTCATGAAGGACTCAAAAGAACATTGTTCCATTCTTTTCTAATTTGGAAGCTCATCTTGATTGATACATTTAGAAATATGTGTGATCTTAAAAATAAGGTTTTTCATTCTATTTCCTATGGAATTCATATTCTGTAGAAGACAATAATTTCATTTTCCATCATAGCAACCATTAACATGGTTCCTTTGGGTTCTGACCATTCACTAAAATCAAATAGCATAGAGTAAAAAACAATTGTCATA
The DNA here is from genome assembly GCA_963277665.1 of Viscum album. Taxonomy (NCBI): domain Eukaryota; kingdom Viridiplantae; phylum Streptophyta; class Magnoliopsida; order Santalales; family Viscaceae; genus Viscum; species Viscum album. The sequence continues at coordinate 100,752,644 of OY728119.1, read as the reverse complement.
GTGAGGAAACCCATAATCATGATAAACGACTTACATGATGTCTAAATAATGAAACCTTTCTTAATCTATGGAATTATTTTTTTATACTAGGATATTTATAGCCAACATATTTGTAATTCCTTCATGATGTTTCATAAATAGTTTGTGAATTCCCAAAGCACATCCCCTGGGAGTGTCCAACCAGGTGCAGAGTAAGACCCATTGTCATGTACATAGTTACGATTGAGTCAGGCTTGGAGTACCATGCCAGATTAGTTAGTCCTGGGTGCATATATTCTAGAACCACATCCACTTGTAGTATCTATACATGGATGTATTTCTAGTAAAATACTAGCTCTATCCTTTACAAAAAATACCAGACATGTTTCTATACTTTTCCTCATCATTAAAAATATCTTTAGAGACATACATAGATAAATCATTATAAATATTCCTAGGGATATTACTAAAGTATTCTCATCTTTGTTTCTAGAGGTTGATTGAACCTTCACTATGATACCATCTATAACAACCGGAGCTTAACATACATAGACATTGCATAATTTTTTAGACTACATAATTCATTAAAAAAGATTCCCAAAGACCATAATAGTTTAGTGCCTTTGTAATCTTGGAAGCAATGTATTATAACTCATTGAAATATATTCAATGTTTTCCAAAAATATCTCCCATCTTTAGTAATTTTACCTAAAACCCAGTCTTCATAACCTGAAGAAAATAAATATAAGAAAGGGGTGAGATGGAATGCCCAATATGGTAAAATAAAATAAATATGTAAGAAAAACATGAAAATAAGGGTACTAGAACATTATCACATCATTAGAAGAACGTTCAATACATATCAGAGACTGAAAAATGAATCATCGCATAAATATTATCAATTCATAAGACAAAAATCATAATATAATTAGGAACATAAGCCATGAAATAAAAACATTTGAATAAGACATGGAATTTTGTCATACAAATCAACATATAACTTCGTGAAAATTTATAAGTAGAATCATTTTTACAATTTAAGTTAAGGACAAGAAATCAGGCCCTCACATAGATATATGGACATGTAAATAGGTCTACTCTTAATTTAGGGAACATGAAATCAGGTTTAGGCATAAAATTTTGAACATTTAATAATGGTCACACATAAAATTTTGGACATTTAACCAAGTACATGTATAACATTGTGAGCATGTAATTAGGTTCATGCATAAACTTATGGACATGAAACCAAGTACATGCATAAAATTTTGAACATGTAATCAGGTTCATGCATAAAATTTTGAGCACATAGTAATGTTCACTGATAACATTGTGAACATGTAATCCGGTTCACTCATAAACTTATTGACATGAAACCAGGTCTATGCATAACATTTTGAACATGTAATCTAGTTCATGCATAACATTTATACTCATGAATTATCCATTATTACCCAATGAATTGGTGGGAGATATAGGTCTCACATGTTGAGTCAAAATTTTCTTTATGACTTTTCCATTTCTTTTGTTTTAGAAATCACAAAATCCATCTTAACCATATAATTACTAACTATTTCACGTCCTAATTATTTTAAGAATGTTTTTATAGAAAACATATATGTTTTAGCATACTTAGATTTTGTTTTAACGTTCCATGAATATAAAATTACTTTATTTATCATAATTATCACATTGATCATATATCTGATAACTATTGGATTCACATTTATCAAATTTGATTTAAAAGTACTTTTTTTCTTACAACCATAATGAAATAAGGTTTTAAATTCATATTTATCTTCAGAGATGATAATATCATAATAATAATCATACATAAAATCATAATGGCATCCTATAAAGAAATCCATCAGATTTACCTAAGATTAAATTCTGAATACGGAAAACCATATTCTATTGTAACATAATACATTTTTCACTATAAATGTGTACAACTAAATTATGTTATGCATTATATTATAATATGACTGTTAAAGTGACATGTTTTCTTGTCATTGCAAAAATATTGAATAAAATATGACCATTGAAGGATCAAGATGACCATTGGATGCTTTTTTATAAAGAACTGGTCATTTGAAGAGTTCTTACGTAGATGTTGACTCACATAGAGACACTGCAAATTTTTTTACTATATGAGAGCTCTAAAAAATACAAGAGTTAGGGTCTTGTTACTTGTACTTATAATCTTTTTGAGTTTGTAGATGCTTTATGCATCCGATTGTGTGATCACAATCAAGAGATTTGAGAGATAAGAAGGTAGAGATCTAATCTACTTGATCAATATCTTTTGGGGATAACATGATAGAATTAGATCATTGTATCTACGGTTACCTAGGATAGGAATACAGATAAAATATGATCATCATATTGAGGTCTCACAAAGATAGTGAGATAGACCGATATTCAAATCATGGGATTTACCTAGTAAGGGAATGGCCGAATTTCTTATAAGTATAAAAAAGGGACATTTATCCTGGGTTACTAGATACACTTTGTTTTATGTTAAAATAATTGTCTTCATTTACTTGTTTTATTATAAGTTTTTTTTATTTCCACTACAATTATACTAGAAAGTGAATTCTTTTTTTTATTCAACTTTCTATTTTTTTCTGATAAATTTAAAAGCTTTAATTATGATACATTCATTATTACTCTAAAAAGGATTATATACACATTAAGATAAAATCATTAATTTATTATTATTCTGATTTATTATAACCATTTTGTTTATAATTCCTTTTATGGTTACTCTGATTAAATAATTTCTTCTATGAATAAGATTAAACGTTTAGTTTTTTACCACTGGTTATCTAAATATGATTCTATACACTATTAATATAGAGTGTCATTATGATAGAATCTACTTGATTATGATAATTTTTTCATCATACCCAAGGGATAAGTTTTCTTATCTTTTAAATACTTAAGAGGTATTATGAATACGATTATTTTATCCCTGTTCAAGTATGTTTCCTTTATGGTTTTAAATGAAAGTTTTAAATAGAAAATTCACCCTGTTATTGTATTATCCATCTTCATATCAATTATGATACAACAATTGGTATCAGAGACAAGTCTTTATTATACTAGTACATACATTTGGTATCAGAGGAGGTTTCCACTGATCATAGTTTCTACCTTTATCATCCTGAATTTTTTAGGTTTGGTTATATCTTATATACTTTTTTATCAATATTTTCTACAATAACGTGTATTTTGGAATATATTTTTTGTATTATATTTAAATATGGAAGGACTCAATGTTGTTTCAATATATAATCTCAATCAAAATAGACCATCTATTTTTGATGGAGCTGACTATGTGTATTGGAATGTTATAATGAAGGCATTTTTTTTTGAAAGCCAGAGTGGAAATTTTCTTCATGTTAACTAGATATTTCTAAATTCTTCATAAATAAGTGACTACTTTTAAAAATCAAGAAAATAAAAGAGTATAAATTGAATTATATAGTTATAAACACTTCATTATGTTATATGACTAGAAGTATTTAGTTAGATTTCTTCTTTGTAAGATGCTAGTAGTATTTGAAAAAAGATAGAGATTACTAATTTTAGAACATCAAGAGTTGTTAAAACTATAAGAGAAATTCTTATAGATGATTATTAAGATTTTTAATTTTCAAATGTTAAACCAATTACAATGTTAAAACAATGGTTTAAGATAATAATTAACAGTTTATAATCCATGGTATTGAAAGGATTTTAAGATGAAATTCTGGTTGAAAAGATAATTGATATCATGCCAAATGAGTGGGAATCAAAGAAAATAGTTATTGATTAATCGAGGAATATTTCAAAGAACACTGATGATTATTTTTTATAACTATTTTAAAATATTATGGTACATTGAAAAGAGATGTAGAGAAAGTAAAGAAATTGGATGGTGGAATTTATTTTACTACAGTTTCAAATTCTATAAGAGCTCAGACTCCTGATAAAATTTTTAAGTCAAAAAAGGAAAAAAATGTTTTTGTTTAATATGATTCAAGTGATTCTGAACACTGTGATAACGAATTTTCCAATTTTTATTAAGGAGGAACAAAAAAGTTGGAAAAGGATTTTCTGTATCTTTTCATGAAAATCAAAAAATTACTAGAATGAAGATAATGATTCTGAAGTTACTTTTTTTGACTGTAAAATAGGTGGACATATTCAACCTGATTATCCCAAGTAGAAAGAAAAAGACAAAAAGGATAAACATTATGATAGGAATCATAATAAGTAGTATAAGTCTAAAAATAAGAAATTTATTAATGATTCTGTTACATTGACTGCCAGTGGAGGTGAATCTTTAGAGAATTCCCCAGATAATGAAAGTTCAAATTAGAGGAAAATTGGTCTCTTTGCTACAATACCTAGTGAATATCATTGTTTTATGGATAAGGTACACACATATTAATCCTTTACTAATAATTTGTTAAATGAAAATTATCTTCATGAAAATAATACTACATATTTAGATGAATAATCCTCCTCATCTAGTGATGAAAATATTTTACCTTCTTTTGAATCAGTTTCTCACTTTTCTCACTTTTAGAAAATAAAAATTATAAAGTGTGTAAAAAAATTCATAAGGATAATGAAAAACATTCGAAAGATAATTCATGAATTGTAATTTTAACATATAAAATATCAGATCTATCAAAAGATCTTAATAAATTAAATTCTAAAAAGAATATTATTTCTAATGATTTAGAAAAAATTATTTCTGAATATGATATTTTTAAAAAAAAATTTGAAAAATTAAATTTGAAAACTAATACATACGTGGATAGGAATTTAGTTGTAAAAATAAAATCTGAAATTCCATTACTAAAGAAAATTTTATCTGACTTTTATAATGTTATGTAATATTTTGATAAAATTTATAATCAAATCTATCCACATTGTACTTGTTCAAGAATAATATATACTCATAGAAAACCTATTTTTAGTAATAACTTCCTTTTCCCTAAAAATGACCCATTTTGTAAAAAACGTTAAAGAGGAGGACATTGGGAAAATAACTTTTCTTTAAATAAATCTCAATCCTAATGATTTCACAAAGACCTTTTTCAAAAACAAATGTGGATTACTAAATTTGTTTTTCTACTATTTCCATACCTAAGAAGGTTTGGGTTCTAAATGTCTAATTTGTTTGTTTTTTAGAAAACAAAGAAAGTACCAACAAATAGAATACAAGGTACAAGGATAGTGGTTTTTCTAGGAATATTAATGGTAAAAATATTTATTTTAAAATATAATCAAGATAAAAGGTGGAAAAGTTTCATTTGGTGATAATTCTCAAAGATAAATTGTCGGTATATGTAATGTTTTTCTTCTTGGTAAAGAAATGATTTCAAATGCTCTATTTGTTAAAGGTCATAAGCCCAACCTTATATGAATAATTCAATTATGTGATGATGTTTACCTGTGAATTTTAGAAATGATAAATGTATAGTACCCAATTCCAAGGATGAATTCATTCTTTCTCCCAATGGGCATGAGAATGTAAACACAGTAAACCTATAAGTCATAGGAGCTAATATATACCTTTCCTTAGTGAAATGGAATATCAATCATGGTTATGGAAAAGAATATTAGGACACTGAAACATTATAATCTAATATAAGTAGAATAATAAATAATTTGTTAAGGAGTTACCAAAACATAGATTTTATTCTTTAAATGTTTGTGACCCTGGCCAATATTATAAGAAACATAAGTTTAGTTTTAAATCAATTAGTGGAGTCACAACTTCATATGCATTAATGTAAGTTCACATGGATTTATTAAACCATTTATCAACTTGAAGTATTGGAGGCATGTACTTTGTATTTGTTTTAGTTGATTATTACACTGGATACACATGGGTTTATTTTCTAGCAATGAAATATGAAACCTTTTTTATATTAAAATATTTGTGACCAATTGTAAAAATGAGAAAAACCTTCACATGATAAATATTCATAGTGATCATGGTGGAAAATTTGTAAATTCTTATTTTAAAACATTTTTTAGTAATTAAGTCATTACACATAAATTTTTAGCTCCTAGAACTCCTCAGAAAAATGGTGTTATTGAAATAAGAGATCATATTCTTCATGAAATAATAAGAACTATGTTGAATGAATACTCAATTTATAATTTTTTTGGATGAAGTGTTAAGAACTGATTGTTATAATATAAATCAAGTTTTAATTTGAGATTTTATTAATAAAACACTTATGAGTTATGGACAGGATGAAAACCAAAAGCTTCTTACTTAAGAGTGTTTGGATGAAATGTATTCATCTTGAATGCAAAAGATAATTTAAAAAAGTTCACACCCAAATCAATTTAATGTATATTCTTAGTTTATTTCAACACTTTTAAGGACTATAGAGTATTTAATAAAATTTCATGTATTGTTGAAGAAACACTACATATTAAATTTTATGAAAATTATACTTTTGTTTTTAAACAAACCTAACCAACATCCTCAATGTTATTTTCTAAAATTGATTTTAAAAATTTGATAGAAGATTCTTCTAATAATGAAAAATAATACTGAAATTTATTCTAAAGAATTTATCCTAGAATATTTATTACCTTATGTTGATGAATGGGTTTTACAAAACCCACGTCAGTTGTTTCATAGGAATTATCATAGTGATAATATCATTGGTGATGTTAATTCGCCAGTTAGTACTAGAAGTGTTTTAATGAATGAAGTATAAAATTTTTCTTCTAATTATCAATTTGAACCTTGAAATCATAAAGAGTCTTTAAGTGAAGATTATTGGATAAAATAAATGCAAGATGAGATAAATGAATTCGAAAGGAATAAATCCTGGAAGTTTGTTGAAAGGCCTAAAGAAACGTCAGTAATTTGAGTAAAATGGGTTTTCTAAAACAATTGAGATGAAAATGGAATTATCATTAAAAATAAAAAAATACTCATTGCTAATGGTGATAATAAAAAAGAGGGAATAGATTATGAATAAACCTTTTCACCTATAGCTAGACTTGAATCTATTCATATTTTATTAAACTTTGCACCATTATTTAAATTCAAACTGTTTCAAATGGATTTAATATGTTCTTTCATTAATGGATATGTATAGGAGGAAGTTTTTGTTGAAAAAACACTAGTTTTTAAGATACAAAACATAAAGGATATGTTTTTAAACTTAAAAAATCATTATGTAGACTTAAACCAGACCCTATTTCACGGTATGATATATTAACATGATTTTTGTTACAAAACAATTATGTTAAGGGAACTAATGATAGAAATATAATTATAAATAAATCAAGAAAACATCATGACTGTTCTAATTTATTTTTATGACATTATATTCCAATTAACTCAATAATATTTAATAGACCCATTTTAGAATCTTATGAAATATGAGTGTCAAATGAGAATGATGGGTGAGCTTACATTCTTTCTTGGATTTTGAATACCTCAAAAAATATAAGGTATTTATATATCTCCACATATTTTTATCAAAGATATTCTTAAAAAGTATGGATATGAAAATACAAAAATTATTAGTACACCGATTTGTACCTCAAGTACACTTGATCTTGATGAGGCTGGGCAACCAGTTGATCAAAAAAAATTTAGAGGTATGATAGGAATCCTTCTATACATAACAACTAGTTGACCGAACTTAATATTTTCGATATAAAAATGTGAAATATATGAATTAAATCCAAAAAAACCCCATTTAAAAGAAGTTAAATTAAGTTTTCATTATATAAATGGTACTATGGGTTTAGGGATTTTTTATTCTTCTAGAAATGATTTTGAATGAATAAGTTTTTTAGATTGATATTTTAGTGGTTATAGAATTGATATGAAAAGTACATCTAGAAAATGTAATTTCTTAGAAGATTCAATAGTTTCTTAGTATTGTATGAAACAACACTTAGTAGAACATTCCACTACTGAAGCTGAAGATGCACAAGTTGGAAGTTGTTGTGCTCAAGTGTTGTGGATACAAGAAAGAATCACCTATTATGGAATGCGTTTTACTAAAACTGAAATACTAAGTGCTAAAAGTAGTTCCATTACCTTAATTAAGAACTCTTCACATCACTATCTTTAGAAACACATAGATATTAGGCATCAATTTCTTAGGGACCACACTCATAAAGAGGATATAATTTTAAAAATAATCGGCTTTCAAGAACAACATCCTGATATTTTTATGAAACCATAACCTTCTGATATATTTGAATAAATTAAAAAAATCTAGTAATGATAGCTATAATGTAATAATTCATATCTAATTTTTCATACCATCTCCTTACATTAATTTAATCTTTTTCATAGAGGGAGTACATATGATTGTTGTTTTGAAAAAATGTTTAAGTTATATAATTTTTTTTGATTTTTTTAATTAGATTATTAGGATCATAAAAAATGTTTTTAGAAAATTTCTTTTAGACTTCGGAATTAAATTTCTGGACTAATGTATAATTAAAATCTGGTCCGAATTTTTTTTGCATTCTGGTTCTTTTTCATAATCAGTTTTTTAGATTCGTGTTTACCATTGAAATTTTTTGTAATCAATTTATTCTAAAACTATCATATTTTATTCCTTTTCATTTAAAATTTTTTCTTTTAATTTCCATAATCAGTTAAAATAAATAAGAACACATTATCGTATTAATGACTATACTTCGAAAGGTATTAATAATTTCTTTCATATTTTTACACTATTCCATTTGGATTAGTGTATTTCTTGTATTTAATTATTTTAATGATTTAATATTTTTATTTATCAATCATACTTAACCAATATGATAAAAAATATTTTCATATTTATCATATTCCCAAAATAAGATAAAAAGTATTTTCAAAATCATCGTATTCACCTAATATGAAAATTTTCTTTTAAAACCTCAAGAGTTTATACATTTGTTAAAAATGTTTTTTTGGTAAATATCACAACCATAATATCATAGAGATTAAATATCAGTTATTAAATCTTCTTGGAAGTTCAAAAATCACCTACAATCGACTATAAAAATTGGACCCCCTCAAGTCCCACATCGGTTTTTTCAGATTTTCACTATCAAGCACCACTACCCTTAAATACCCAATCTTTATTTCTTTATTCATATCTGAATATTCTACATCCAATCCAAATATGATAGATCATGTTAAATATTACATCAAATGGTTTGTATTATATGAAATTTTAGTTTCTAGATCATTTTATGAGAAATATGATTCATCTTTAAAAGGGATGATAGAGTTTTAAGGATGGGAATCGTTGTTTGTAGAACAGTCACATATGAATTATGATTTAATCTATTTTGATGTAGTTTAAAACATTTAATTATTCTATAATTTTTTTCAATTAAGATGTAAATAATTTTTTTTTTCATATCCTTGAGAAATCTTATATGATGACTCTCAAATCTTCCATACGTTTTCTTGGAATTTCAGATGAAGGGGATACATTTTCCCCATATTATAAGTCACCAGACATTAAAGGTAAATTTTTAAGAGATATAGAAAAAAATTATTTTTTCAAAAATGTATCGGATGATGAACTAAGAAAGAAAATGTCACGAACCATCCTCGGGGCCCATGCCGTGACTACCCCAAGCTCTCCTTCCATAAGCCAGGGGCTGGAGACTAGCACCAAAGGAATAAATCCCAATCAAAGGGAAGGATTTTCCTTTATATAATTAAACAAAAAAAACAGAGTACACGAGCTGAAGTAAACACTAAGTAAACTGAGTACAAAATTAAGTGCTGAAAAGTAAATGGGCCAGAATACAAACCCAGCTGAAAGTACAGTACAACTAAAAAGAAAGTACAGCAGCAGTAATGTAAATCAGCAACCACCGAGTCGTCCTCCAGCAATCCCACCTAAAGGGTGGGTACAGATGATCTCCTCAGATCCTCTGGTCCGGTCGTCCACTCTGTGTACGTCCCACATGATAGTCCAACTCCGGATACCATCCCACTCCTCAAGCCTCAACCACGATCAGCGTTGTCCATTGTCCGCAACCAACACCATGTAGTGAGGGCATAACCTGTGCAGGGGTGAGTATACGATACTCAGTAGGGACCGCGAGACCCCCGAAGGTCTCCCAGAATCCAAAAAGGTTAAATCACAAAGGAAGGATACAAACACGAAGTATCAACCAACTCTAATTAGGTATATTCCCATACATATACCTAAGACATCATTTCCAGTTCGGCTCCAACTCACGAGCAGAAGTACAACCCAGTCCGCACAAGAAAAAACAACCCAATCCACACATAAAAGCAAGTCAATCATATCGATGATAATGATTGAAAGTAATGACTCATCTCAGACAGGTATACTACTCACGAAGAGGGGTGGAGATAATTAGATGTAGCCTCTGAACCATCTTCTCTACCGAACCCACGTAGGATCCAAGTAGAGAAGTCATTACTGTCGAACCCACGTAGGATCCAGGTACAGTCTTCATCGCTGTCGAACCCTTGGAGGATCCAAGTAAAGTCGTTCTCACTGTCGAACCCAGGTAGGATCCAAGTACAATCGTCCTCGCTGCCGAACCCACGTTGGATCCAAGTACAGTCGCCATCGTCGTCACAGTCGCAGCCAGCTCTAGGGTTCCCGCACACAGCACGCTCGATTCCGGGGGGGGGGGGGGGGGGGAGGGGGGGCGCTCCATGAGCCAAGGGGTCAAAACATCAACTGTAAAGAATTTCATAGTATATGTATCACAAAGTTATGTCTCGTCAATATGAACTCAACGCGACAGATGGCGCGTCAATCAGATGCCCGATCTGAGAGATATTGGCTTTTTCGTCCTAGGGGCCTGGTTGGTTTTTAAGTTAAAACCAACCCGACCACACTCCATCTGCCTCGAAAACTCAAGAGTAGTAATCCAAAAGAACCGTCTCACTAAGAGGAATTCAACATAACTAATGGCACGTCGTTCGGACGTCTGGTCGTTATGTTATAAGTGTTTCCGCTCCAAGGGCCCAGTTGGTTTCGGGTTCGAACCAACTCAGACATACACAAACATTACCGAAATATTGAGTGTAATAAACCAAAACTACCGTCTAAATCCAAGGATCCAAACGCAACTGATGGTGCATCGATCAGAGGTTAGTAGCCCAAGATATGGGCATTTGAACGGATCTGTCCGAAAGTAGGGGGTTTGGGCCCGGTCTGACCCGACCCAATTCCCCATGTGTCAGCCCAAACCAGGTCGACTCGACCCGGGTCCGGGTCCGACCCACTTGGGCGCGGCCCGGCTCGGAAGCCAGCCGCCGCTCGGCTCGCGGCCGAGCGGGGTGCGAAGGGGGGTGCCGCCCCATTGTCCCGAAACGGCGGATCCGTGGGGTCCGACCAACGTGATGGCCGGGGGATTAAATCCCCCGGTCTTCCTAGAAATGGCCGGCCATTATGGCCGGCTTGTTGAGCTAACACGGGACCCTTCGGGGTCGCGCCTCCCAGAGCGTTGACGGCCGGTTGTCTGGCCACCCCTATTAGACTGCCGCGGCCTTAGGCCGCGACGGTCCCTCACCAGGCGCGGCATGACGGCGCCACGCCCCTCCAGCCGTGACCTCCCTTAGGTTCTCCGGCATGGCACGAAAACACCGCTCACCACCACCACAGCCCGCTCCGGCCGCGGTTCTCTTCGTCCCCACGCAGTGCAACGACACCGCGCCGCCTTCGCTTCGATCATCAACATAAATCAACAAGGAAACGGGGAGGAGAAATCAGTCGTGTTTGTGCGGTCCGATCTTCTCCCGTTACGTTGGTAGCATTCGGCCAAAAATTATCAGTGAAGAAGATTAAATTAAACACGAACGAAGATAACCCCTACCTCGCAAAGTAAATCGCGGTTGTCAAGCGCCGCAAAAATATGGCGTCGTTTCCATCGTCGACAGTGTGCACCTAAGGAATCGTCATCTTCTCTTTTATCACGGAGAGAAGAAGACGATTGTGGGTCGTTGGAGAACTCCCACGTTGGTGTCTCCTCCCTTATCGCGGAGGAGGAAGGGGATAGAGAAGCTGGGGTCGCTGAGTCATTCTTCGCGGGAGGATTGATGTTCTTCGATAAAGAAACTTCCTTCTTCTTTCTCTTAACACCACAAATGCCAAACAAGAATAAAATAAGGCTCTTCCATATTTTATTTACTAAATCCAAGCATTTAAAATTTTAAAAAACAAGTACTTAATTCAAATTATTAATTAAGTGTGAGTTGGCTAGCATTAAAATTTGAGAGAGTGGGGAGAGGAAGAGTCACCCACTTAAAGGAGGGGTTTAACATGTTAAGAAGAGTTACCAACTTTAAGAGGGGGTTAGAGGAGTTAAAGGAAAGTGAAGAGTTAGGTCTCATGTGGGCCCCACCCCACCTTTATCCTCTCAAGGGTAGTTAACAACCAGTGGGTCCCACCCAAACTCCCACACCTAGGATATAACCACTTAGAAAATGAAAAAAAATTGTACACATTTTTATTTACTTCACATTTAATCCTCAATTTTTAACAACTCCTCCCAAGAAAATGAACCTTTGGGAAAGGTCCTCCTAATCCATTACCGTCGTTGCGGTTTAATCGGTGCCCTCAGATTTTGATTCTGAGCATCGGTTCAAAAGATAGAAAAACTTGCTCATTCGTTCACTAAACGTACACAAACTAAACTTCGAAAATTGATTCCGGGCACACCGGGCCTCGAAATCAGGTACCGTCAAAAACTACATACTCGTAAAATCCCAAAGAGTATAAGAAAAAAATTTCCTTGAAATTAAAAGTTCTTTACATTACTCCCACCTCAGGGATTTATGTCCCTGTAAAGATACATCATAAACTAGGGAAACAAATGAGGGTACCGAACACGCATCTGATCCTCCCTTTCCCATGTGCTCTCCTGGAGATTCCCATGCTGCCACCTGATGCACACTAGAGGAATCGACCATCCACATAGGAACCGCTCCTATCGATCCTGTATCTCCACCGGTACCTCTGCAAAAGCCTCCCCGTCATCGATGTCCAGCCCCCCATGATCAATGATATGCGTCGGGTTGTGCACATATCTCCCCAGATGAGATACGTGGTAAACGTCGTGCACCCAGTGCAACTGAGGTGGAAGAGCCTGGTGATAAGACACCTCCCCTATCCTACTAAGAATTTGGAATGGTCCGATGAAGCGCGGAGATATCTTGCTGCCCCGACCAAATCTCTGTAATCCACGTCGACGCGAGACCCTTAAGAAAACGTGGTTTCTATCCTCGAACTCTAGTGGTCTCCACCTCCTATCAGAATAGGACTTCTCTCGGCTCTGAGCAGTCCTCATCCGCTCCTGGATGATATGTACCTTCTCCGTCGTGGCCTGAACCATCTCTGGTCCAACAAATGCTGACTCCCCATGGTCTGTCCAACATAGAGGTGATCTGCATGGTCGACCGTAAAATTCCTCGTATGGTGCCATCCTGATGGTGGAGTGGTAGCTTTTGTTGTACGCAAACTCCACTAAGGGTAGGTGATCCTCCCAGCTGTGACCAAAGTCAAGGACACATGCACAGAGCATGTCCTCGAGAGTCTGAATGGTCCTCTCTATCTGACCATCCGTCTTAGGGTGAAAGGCGGTGCTCAGGCGTAGCTGCGTCCCAAATGCCTCCTTTAACCCCTTCCAAAGCCGGGAAGTAAACCGAGCATCTCGATCGGAGATGATAGATGATGTCACACCATGAAGCCGTATGACCGCCTGAACGTAGAGACGTCCCATGTTCTCCACTGAGCCCTGCTCTATGATAGGTAATAAGTGGGTCGACTTTCTGAGTCGGTTGACAATCACCCAGATGGAGTCGTGTCCTCTGGAAGTACATGGAAGCCTAGTCACGAAATCTATAGATATCCTGTCCTAAATAAACTCCGGGACCTCCAAGGGTTGTACCAAGCCTACTGGTACCTCGTGCTCTGCCTTCACCTGATGCTAGGTGAGGCATCGTGAAACGAACTCTGCCACAACCTTCTTCATACCTGGCCACCAGTGCTGTCATCTGAGATCCTGGTACATATTGACTACTCCAGGATGTACCGCTAAAGGGGAAATGTGAAACTCCCTCAACACCTCCTCCCGTAAAGCAGCTGGTACCATGGTACGTCCACTGAAAAGGATGACATGCTCTCCTCCTATAGAAAATCCATCAGGTTCCTATCCTGAGGATATATGTGCACGTCGCATCTCATAGTCAACATCCCAACTCTGTGCCTCTCTGACCCTCTGAAGTAGTGGAGGAGTGAATGTAGAAAGGCTACCCCATCTCTATCCACGAAGGATATCTGCAACACGGCTATATGCTCCGTCGCCTCTCCAAGTAGTTGGATGACCGACCTCCTATTTAGAGAATCAGCTACTACGTTCCCCTTCCCAGGAGTATAGACTATCTCAAAGTCATAATCCTGAAATAACTCGAGCCATCACCGCTATCTCAGGTTCAGGTCCTTTTTTGAGAAGATGTACCTGAGACTCTGGTGGTCAGAAAAGACTTTAAAGCGCTCTCCCATCAGATAGTTCCACCACATCTTCAAGGTGAAGACCACTACTTCTAACTCCAGGTCATGGGTAGCGTAGTTCTACTCGTGCTATCTCAACTGTCACGAACCATAGGCGATCACTACCCGCTCCTGCATTAGGACACACCTGAGTACGGTCCCTAATGTATCACAGTAAACTACGTACAATACTCCCTCTTTCGGTAGCCTCAAGATGGGTGCACTGGTCAATCTCTGTCTCAGCTCTTGGAAGCTCTACTGACATCTATCTGTCTACATGAAGGGTTTCCCCTTCTTCGTCAAAGCTAAAAGTAGTGTTGAAACTCTGGAGAAGTCTGGCACAAATCTCCGTTAGTACCCAACGAGACCTAGGAAACTCCACACCTCCGTAACGCTCCTGGGTGGCTCCCAAGCTAGCACTGCCTCGATATTCGTAGGATGCACCGCAACTCCCGCGTCAGAGATGATGTGCCCCATGAAGTGGACCTCTCGAATGTAGAACTGACACTTTTAGAGCTTACCATAAAGATGGTGCTCTTGGAGTTTATCTAGTACAACACACAAATGGTAGGCTTACTCCTCCTCAGTAGTCGAGTAAATCAATATGTCATCGATGAATACTACGACAAATCGATCGAGGTAAGGCTGGAAGATCCTATTCATGAGACTTATGAACACTGCTGGAGAATTGGTTACGCCGAAAGGCATAACCAAGAACTCATAGTGGCTATACCGACACCTGAAGGCCATTTTCTGCACATCTTTGCCTCGAACTCTGAGCTTATGACAGCTTGGCCTGAGGTCTATCTTCGAGAACCAGCATGATCCCTAGATCTGATCGTAGAGGCTGTCAATCCTCGGAAGTGGATACTTGTTCTTCACGGTCACCTGGTTCAGGCGACGGTAGTCGACACACAGTCACAAGCTCCCGTATGCCTTCTTGGCGAACAAAATCAGGGAAGCCTAGAGTGAAACACTGGGTCGAATGAACCCCTTTCCCTGCAAGTCCCCCAGCTATACCTGTAGCTCAAGAAGCTCAGCGGGAGGTATCTAATATGCTGGTGTAAATATCAGTGCTATCTTGGGGTACATTTCAATATAGAAGTCTATGTCCTTGCGAGAAGGTTGTCCTGGAACGTCGTCAGGAAAAACGTCTGCATACTGATCCACCACAACAGGAAAACTTGGACTCTACACAACAAGTTCTCCTAGGATGAGACTAGGCAACTGATGGGTGATCGATTTTCCTCTCCTCTATGGGAGTCCATCCTGCACTGCAAAGGCTCCCTTCTCACCGGTGAAGGTGAACCTGCTCCCATCGATGCAGACACATCACACCTTGCGCCTAATACAGTCGATATGAGCATGGACCGTAGATAACCAATCCATTCCCAAGATGACGTCGTAAGGCCTCGCTGACGCTACAAGAAGATCCCATCCGAAGCTCTTTCCTCCTAGAGTAAGCTCACACTTCCGGAACCAGTGCGTAATCATCGAGTCTACTCCCGTAGAAGTCTCTAGCGGTAAGGATCGAGCCAACGGCTCCGTCGGAATCTCTGAGCTCCGAACAAGGGTAGCAGAAATTAAAGAATGACTCACTCATGTTTCTATAAGAACTGCAGCAAGGGTGGAGTATACACAGATAGTACCTCGAATCATCTCAGGTGCGCTGTGGTCGTAGGCCTCCACTGCCTGAAGCTAAGCCTGCCTCTGTCCGCTAGCTCTCTATGGTCGGGGTGGACCTCCTGATGGTGGTGGTAGAGCCTTGAAGTGTCGTCCACCACCTTCTACTCGGCCATATCCTCTTCCTCGTCTGCCTGCTCCATGAGGACCGCCACAGTCGAACCTCTACCTCTGCTTGGGTGGTCCTTCAACCGTCTGCTGCTCCTCTGCATGGCGGGTCAGACAGTACCGATCCATGTGGCCCTCTCCGCCGCATGCATAGCACTCTCTGCCTCTCGTATGACTGGCTCTACTACATGTGCCCCGCATATCTGAACCAGTGTCCTAAGGTCGTCCACCTGATGGACTGGTCATCTTGGACCTCTGTGATGTATGTCTACTGCCAGCTGCAGAAGACTCCGCTACATGTTGCCCTGTGGTAGGCCTCGCTGCTGGCGTAGGCTCAGAAAAGAAGCTCTCCACAAGAAGGGCTCACTCCAGTACTCCTGCCTGCGTCAGAATTCTGAGGGAGATCATCGATGCCCTGATCTCATGCATCAGTCTCTGGTCGAAGGTCCGGGACCGGAAGAATGGGTCTCGTACCATGTCCGTGGAGTAGCGCGAGAAATTAGTAATTCTCACCGAGTACTAGGCTGCTGTCATGCTTCACTGTCGCAGCTGTAGAAGCTCCTAAATGCGCACCATAAAGAGGGTGGTTGGAATGAACTTTAAGAGTAAGAGGCTCTCGAAGTCCGACCAAATAAGAGATGCCTCGTCGTGCACCGGGAGCATCAGGCTCCACCATCTGCCGACTGCTGAGTGTAGGAGACTCACCGCAAGGATCACCATGAGGTCAGCTTGTGTCCCTACTAATCTGAAGACTCAAACAACAGCCTATAGCTAGTCCTCGGCTGCCTGAGGGTCCGTCTCCCTGTGGAACCTGGGCAATCTCTGACACTGAAACTCGTTCAGTGCACTCAGGCGACGTCCACTCTCAGCTGCTGGGGATGGTGGTATCAGTGGCTCGGCGGGTAGAGGTACCGCCGGTGCCTCCACTGTAATGGGGCCCTGCACCAAGGCCTCGTCACTCGGTGGGCTTCTATCTCACACAAATATCGGAACCCTAGCTAGCTACCGTCGTGGGGACATCCGGAAAAGAAACAGGTGCGCCATGGTTAATACAGTATACCTAGTGAGATGACTCAAAGTAATCACAAAGAAAACCTTGAAACACACATGCAATCAATGTTTTCGTGCATTGAGTCGGAAATCAGAAGTCAGGGTCTTGGTGTATGGATACGTCTGCCACCGCACCAACACTGGACTCCCTAGACTGATAACCACACTCAATACCCTAAACAATATTTCTTCACATAGAAGAAATTATCAGAGTCCTGAGTTCTGTGGTAGAACTGACTCCTCTGATACCAATTTTTCACGACCCGTCCTCGGGGCCCGTGTCATGACTACCCCGAGACTGTCTTCCATAGACCAGGGGCTGGCGAATAGCACCAAAGGCGTAAATCCCGATCAAAGGGAAGACATTTCCTTTATATAAGTAAACAAACACAACAGAGTACACAAGATGAAGTAAACACTAAGTAAACTGAGTACAAAAGTAAGTGATGAACAGTAAATGGGCCAGAATACAAACCTAACTGAATGTACAGTACAACTGAAAAGAAAGTACAGTAGCAGTAAAGTAAATCAGCAACCACCGAGTCATCCTCCGACTATCCTACCTGAAGGGTGGGTACAAATGATCTCCTCAGCTCCTCGGGTCCAGCCATCCGCTCCGTTTACGTCCCGCCTGATAGTCCATCTCCAGATACCGTCCCACTCCTCAAGCCTCAACCATGATCAGCACTGTCCGTTGTCTGCAACCAACACCATGTAGTGCCGGCATAACCCATGCATGGGTGAGTATACGATACTCAGTCGGGACCCCATGACCCTTGAAGGTGTCCCAGAATCCAAAAAGGTTAAACCACAAAAGAAAGATACAAACACGAAATATCAACCAACTCTACTTAGGTATATTCCCATACATATAACTAAGTCATCATTTCCAGTTTGGCTCCAACTCACGAGCCCATGTACAACCCATTCCACACAAGAAAACACAACCCAATCCACCCAGGAAAGAAATTCAATCATATAGATGATAATTATTGAAATTCAAGACTCAGCTCACACAAGTATACTACTCACGAAGAGGGGTGGAGATGATTAGATGTAGCATCTGGATCATCTCCTCTACCGAACCCACGTAGGATCCAAGTACATAAGTCGTCACTGCCGAACCCACGTAGGATCCAAGTACAGTCGTCCTTGCTGCCGAACCCATGGAGGATCCAAGTACAGTCGTCCTCCCGCCCGAACCCATGTAGGATCCAAGTACAGTCTTCCTCACTGCCGAACCCACATAGGATCTGATTACAGTCGCCATCATCGTCGCAGTCGCAGCCAGCTCTAGGGTTCCCGCACACAGTACGCTCGATTCTAGGAGGGTCCGCTCCATGAGCCAAGGGGTCGATAAATCAACTGTCACGAAGTCCAGAGTTGATGTATCACAAATTTACATCTCATAAATGGGAACTCAACGTGACAAATAGTGCGTCAATCGGACGCCCGGTCTGAGAGATATTGGCGTTTTCGTCCCAGGGGCCCTGTTGGTTTTTAAGTTAAAACCAACCCAAACGCACTCCAGCTACATCCAAACCTCAAGTGGATTAAGCCAAAATAACCGTCTCACTAAGTGGAATTCAACGTAACTTACGACATGTCATTCGGGAGTCCGGTCGTTAAGTTAAAAGCATTTATGCTCCAAGGGCCGGTTGGTTTCAGGTTCAAACCAACTCGGGCATAACCAAAATTTACCGAAATCTTGAGTGTAATATACCAAAATGACCTTCTTGATCCAAGGATCCCAACTCAACTAACGGTGCGTCGATCAGAGGTTTGTAGCCCAAGATATGGTCGTTTGAACGGATCTGTCCGAAAGTAGGGGTTTGGGCCCGGTCCGACCTGACCCAATACCCCCTGGGTCGGCCCGAACCAGGTCGACCCGACCCAGATCTGGGTTCGGCCCACTTGGGCACGGCCAGGCCTGGCTGGTGCGGTGCGGCCCTGATGGGCACAGCCCGGCCCACGGCTGGGCGCCGTCCGGTCCGACTGGCGCGGCCCGGACCACGGTTGGGCACAGCCGGCGGCCTGGCTCTGAAGCCGGTAATGGCTCAGCTCGCGGCCGAGCGGGGTGCGAAGGGGGGCGCCGCCCCTTGTCTCGAAAGGGCGGACCCGTGGGGTCTGCCCTACGTACTGGTCTGGGGTTTCAATCCCCCGGTCTTCCTGGAAACAGCCGGCCATTAAGGCCAGGCGATTGAGCTGCAGTGGGACCCTTCGGGGCCCCGCCTCCCAGAGTGCCGACGGCCGGTTGTCTGGCTGCCCCTGCTGGACTGCCGCAGCCTAAGGCCATGTCTCTTCCTCGAATGGTGTGGCACAACAACGCCACACCCCTCCGCCATGGCTGACCCCAGCCACGACCTCCCTCGGGTTATCTGACGTGGCGCGACGACGCCGCGCACCACCACCACGGCCCACTCCAGCCACGGTTCCATCATCTTCACTGGCGCGGTGCGACGGCACCGCGCACCACCACTACGGCCCACTCCGTTTGTGGTTCTCTTCATCCCCGCGTGGTGCAACGGCACCGCGCTGACTTCGCTTCGATCGTCAACGTAAATCAACAAGGAAATGGGGAGGAGAAATCGGCCGTGTTTGTGCGGTCCGATCTTCTCCCGTTACGTTGGTAACATTCGGCCAAAAATAATCAATGAAGAAGATTAAATTAAACACGAAATAAGATAACCCCTACCTCGCAAAGTTAATCACGGTTGTCAAGCGCCACAAAAATATGGCGACGTTTCCATCGTCGACGGTGTGCACCCGAGGAAACGTCATCTTCTCTTTTATCACAGAGAGAAGAAGTTGATTGTGTATCGTTGGAGAACTCCCACGTCAGTGTCTCCTCCCTTGTCGCGAAGGAGGAAGGGGATGGAGAAGCCAAGTTCGCTGAGTTGTTCTTAGCAGGAGGATTGATGTTCTTCGATAAAAAACTTTCTCCTCCTTTATCTTAACCCCAAAAATGCGAAACAAAAATAAAATTAGGCCTTTCCTTATTTTATTTTCTAAAGCCAAGCATTTCAAATTTTGAAAAAGAAACACTTAATTCAAATTATTAATTAAGTGTAAGTTGGATAGCATTAAAATTTGAGAGAGTGGGGAGAGGAAGAGTCACCCACTTAAAGGAGGGGTCTAACATGTTAAGAAGAGTTACCAAATTTAAGAGGGGGTTAGAGGAGTTAAAGGAAAGTGAAGAGTTAGGGCTCGTGTGGGCCCTACCCCACCTTTTTCCTCTCAAGGGTAGTTAGAAACCAGTGGGTCCCACCCCAACTCCCAGACCTAGGATATAACCACTTAGAAAAAGAAATAAAATTGTACACAATTTTATTTACTTCACATTTAATCCTAAATTTTTAACAACTCCTCCCGAGCAAACACATATTCGGGAAAGGTCCTCTTATGAAATTACCGCTGCTGTGGTTTCATCGCTGCCCTCAGATTTCAATTCCATGCACTGGTTCAAAAGATAGAAAAACCCGCTCGTTCGTTCACTGAACGTACCCGAACTAAACTTCGGAAATTGATTCCGGGCATGCCGGGACTCTGAATCAGGTGCTGTTAGAAACTGCGTACTCATAAAATCCCGAAGAATTTAAGAAAAAAATTTCCTTGAAATTTATGGTTCTTTACAGGAAAATCATTTAATTCCTGGTCACTGAGTGTTGTCCATTAGGATGCAACGATTTCTCATTTCAATAAAGGGTGACGGAGTTACACTCAAAGTATCTGATATATTCATTTTATATTACCTCATCAATATGTGGATGATTAATCTTTCTATATTTATTCTTTTGACTATCAAGAATATCAAGTATAATTCTATTAATTCTAAGATTATAATGTTTCCCTGATTGATTAGTATGATGATTGAAGAGAGCATGATAAATTTAAATATTGAAATCAAGTGTAAACATGTAAAAGAAAAGGAAAAATTTATCTTTGAAGATACAATCATAAGATTGAAGTATTTTTTTCATTTGGATTTTTTTTTCAAAAGTGATCGTGTTTCTACATAGGAGGTAGAACGTTCAACAAAAACAATGAAAAGTGAAAAATTTAAAAAGAAGAGAAATATATATTCTCTTCTTTAAAAAGAAACAAAATAAGAAAAATAAAGTATCTGATACAATTTTAAAAGGATGGAGAAAAAAAGAAATATTAATGAAAATAATGAGATAATAAATTCAAACACTACCATCTAAAGCTCTAGGCATAAGAATTTACATAGCTAATATGTGAGAAAAATATAAAAAGGAAAGGAAGATGAAGAATAAATAGAAAAATGAATCCATGGTTGAAAATTTGATGGAATGTATTGAGAATGATTCTACTAATTTTTTACCACCTAATTCCAATCTAAAAATTCCATAATTGGAATTTATTAATATTAAGGTTTCCACACTGTTGATAAGTGAAAAGATATAGTTGATGAAAAGGAATTAGTTCCAGTTGGAAAAGGTGATCTAAGATCATAGTTAGATGTTCATGATTTGTTTAGAAAATATTTAGAAGAATGGATAGTAGGATTTTATGCCCTTGGTAAATCTAGTAAAGGAATTTAAGAATAACATAATTGTTTTAATAAAAAAGAAGAATATCATGATAATGAAGAAGGAGAATAAGTTAATTTAGGAGGAGAAAAATAATAAGAAGTACAAAAGGATGAAGAAAAAAATTCTGATGAGCTATCTATAAGTTTTTTTAATGCCTGCTAAAAACAATTACCATATATGGGAAATCATAATGAAATGTTATCTAGTCAGTAAAAAAAAGTCCCCATTATTTATAGATATTGTTTTTTTATCCAAGAAGGATGAACAAAATAAATACAAAAAATATCAAGAAAGTAAAAAAGGATATTCTAGAAGAAATTGAATTTCCATATGGTAAGAAGAATTTGGATTCAAAGAAAGAAAATAATGAAAGTGGAATAAGAATAGATCAGAACAATAAAAAGAAACAATCAACACGAACTAGAATATTTGAATACAATTAGTGCCCATGGTCTTGATTACATTTGTTATACGTTAAGAATATTAGAGAAAAATATTCCATACTTTTCGAGGTTGGAAACCAAAGTATATTTGGTTTTTGAGAACCAATACAAAGATTAAAATTCCGTAAAAGTTTTTATAGATAGGATGATAAGGTTGGTAGAATATTTCAACGTGTTTAAAGAAAATATTGCATCTCAATGAAATCATTGTAACAAATTCAAGAAATGTTTTCTAGGTTTTTTTGAAGACATAAAGATTCGTGATGATAATTTTTAAAAGTTTAAAAAGTCATTAATTGAAACTGGTGCTTCTTTCAATGATCGTGAAAATGAAATATCCACCAGGGTTAAGTATCTTGAAACATTCAGAAGCACATTTAAAAAGAAAACTCAATATATCTCAGATTTAAATGAAATCAAGAAGTTTATGCTCAAATATATTTCTAGATTCAAAGTCTAGAGATATGAAATTATTTATTTCAAGAATAATAGTAATGTTTTTTAAGAAATAATCAAATCCCAAGAAGATCAGAATAATATTTTTGATCAAAATTTTTAATCTCAAGAAGAAATGATAAAGGAGAAAGATGAAAATATTCGGATCCAGGAAGAATGAATTCTTGAATTAGAAAAGAAAAAAAAGTCTCATGATGAATTTCTATAAATGATTAAATAAGAAATAAAATATTTTATGAAGTTGAAGAAAATTTTTAGATCAATGATGTCGAAGAAAGAATAATTTTCTTAAAACTCTTGTTGTATAGATTTTGTTTGCTGTAATTTCAATAAATGACGGATTCATCTATATTAACTTTTATTGATGGTATTCCAATTATTATAGTTGAATGTTATTTCATTTATTCTAGATGATCTAGTACATTATATTTGAGTTTTATATAACATATTTTCTAAACCTTTTTGGTATTTCAATAATTTTTCAGACTCCCTTTTGAAAATAAAATAGGGGAGAATTTTATAGGGAGGGGGAAGTGCTTTATGTAGGGGATAAATACTTATAAAATAAAAGAATATGATCATTATAGAAATTATTATCCTAAGGGGGAGTCATTCGTATTCATCCTAATATTCATATGAGTTATAAACATATGGGGATAGAAGTATTAATGTTTCATTCTGGAAACAATGTTTGTGAAAAGAATAGTGGGCTTATATTTTTCTAATACTTTTTCTATTTAAGTATTGAAATTTGTGTTTTCCAAAAGGAAGATAATGTTGAGTCAAAAGTTTCATTATGATCTTTCCATTTATTTTTTTTTTTAAATAAAAAACTCTATTTGAAATACTTAATTAGTAACTATTTCATGTCCTATATATTTTAAGAACGTTTTTATAGAATACATGTATGTTTTACCATACTTTGATTTAATTTTATAGTGTTTGTGAATATAAACTTACTTTACTATTATATTATCATATTGATCATAGATCAGATAATGATCAGATTTAAATTTATTAAATATGATTTAAAAATAATTTTTGTCATACAATAATAATGATAAAATATTTTATAATCAGATTCCACATCTAAGACGATTGTGTGTGAATTGTACTCATACAGAAATAATAATTAAATCATATAAGGAAATCCATTGGATTTACCTATGTTTAAATTCTAAATATAGAAAAATATATTATATTGTATTAGAATACCTTTTTCACTATAAGTATGTAAAACAAAACAATGTTTTGCATTCTGTTATAATATAACTGTTCAAGTTCTAGGTGTCTAAGTCCATGAAAAAATCTCAGAGAAAATATGATTGTTGGAGGATCAAGATGACTATTGGTAGATTTCATATAAATACATGGTCATTTGAAGAGATCGTAAGTAGATGTATACTCACTTAGTGAAACTCTATTCATTTTCTTGTGCTGTGAGAGCTCTGAATCTTAAAAGAGTGAACTACTTGTTCCTTGTACATGTAATATTCTTGAGTTTTTAATTGCTTTGTGTGTCTGATTATGTGATTATGATCGAGGTATTACGTCAATAAGAAGATAGATTCGGATTTACCTAATTGAGGTATTTTGGGGATATGAACAAAAAATATAACCAACATATCAAGGTATTCTAGTATTATGAAGATAAGGAAAAGTTGATCATCGTATCAAGGGATCCTAGGGATAGTGAGACTCACCAATCTTCATATCTAGAGATTTACCGATTAAGGGAAATAAATACTTTCTTGTAAGTATAAAATAAGGGACCTTTATCCTAGGTTACTAGACACCCTTTTATTTGGGTGAAATGAATTGTATTCACTTACTAGTTTTATTACAGGCTTTTTATTTTTGCTTTATTTTTAATAGAAAATGAATTATTTTTATATTCATCTTTATATTTGTTTTATGATAATAATAATAACTTTAATTATGATGCTTTCATTATTATGGTGAATACAATTCTATATTGTTTAATATAGAATCATTACTTTTTTATTACTCTAATTTATCAAAATTGTTGTGTTTATGATTACTTTTATGCATACATTGATAAAATCGTTTCTATAGTGATTATGATAAATATTTGAATTTATTACCTTTTCATAACTTAATATGATTTTATACACTATTAAGATAGATTCTAATTATGACCTATGGAATACATATTAGAATATACTTGATTATGATACTCTTTTCATCAGACCCAAGAGCCATGTCTGATCATCTTTTAATTACTTAAGAGGTATTGTGAATACGATTTGTTTAAACTTGTTAAACTAATTTTCCTTTTGAAAGGACTGGTTTGGTATATACCTAACAATGAGAGGGGAGGGGGTGAATCCGTGTTGGGGACTTTTTAAACCAATTCCAACTTTTATCCTAGTACCTCTTGACATGTTAGGATCTTGATTATCTTATTCTCTTTTCTCTATCACATGAAATAATATAAAGTAGTAAAAATATACACACGATATGTTTACAAGGTTCACCACTCAATAGGAGTAGATACATCCTTTCCATTCATAGATATGACCAGTGTATGGATTCTCCACTATGATGTGATATACTATTATAGTGGAGTGTCTAGAAAAGAAATCCTCTAGCCAGTGTGAATCCCTACACTTTAGACGGGGTAGTAAAAAATCCTCTTCCCTGGACTAGTGATGGACTAATACAACTTACAACCTCTAGAAGGTTCTTTATACTGCCTATGGAGACAGTCTTCTTCATTCTTTATAAGGTAGGTTGTGCTCTTGGTCATCTTTAGTACTCTTCACTTGATTACTTGCAAAGTAGTAGGAAAGCAATTCTTTCTTCTTTCATTCTCTTCTTCTCTAGTCAAAAACTAACTGCACTTGACTTCTTCTTTCCTCTTCTTAGTGCAACATCAAACTCTACTAAAACATATTCTCTATTCTTGGAAATAATCATATAAAACAATGTGATTATTCAGGAAATGAAGATCAGTTTACTTGGCATCATCTGAATCAAACTGCCCTGAATAATTATCAGCATTCAGTTAGGAATACTCGGTTCTTCTTCTTCTTCTCTTCTTTCTCTTTAACACAGTATAATAAGAAATAGTGCTGCAGTGTCCTAATATATTTATTCAATTCTCAATACCAATACATGAGTGTATCAGTATATTTATTTCTTCCATTGTGCAGATATGATATTAGTTTCACATGTGTCTCTTTGTCACATAAGAAACAACACCCCTTAAAATAGTGTATATAAATCGTGTAACCAGAGAGTGTTCACCTTCGTGAAAGTGGATAGCTCCATGGGACTTCTTCTTCATGCAGAGGAAGAATTATTATTCTTCATAGAACCAGGGATGATTCGTGGATCTGTCTTCATGAAGCACTACATGGGTGATTATTCACTAGTTGTGTACTCAAAGGATCTCCTTCACAAAACACCGTGAGGGATTGAGAAAACCAATAACTTTTTTGTGGTTTCTTATTCGCACATAGGGTGCAGCTATCCTTCTTTTCGAGACACTTCAAGATTTCATAGAACTTGTTAAAGGAATACGGTACCCTCAAATTTTCCGCGCACCCTTCTAGGTGACTTGCGTGTAAAATTCAAACCCTGCGTGTAAAGGCACCTTTTGGCGCAAAATATTTTTCCGTGCAACTCCTCTTTTTCATGAAACACTTCCTTTTTCACACAACACTTCTTTTTCACACAACTCTTCACTTTTTCGTGCAACACTTGCTTTTTTTCGCATCCCTTCACCTATCCGCGCAACATGTTATTTTTCACGCAACACTTCTTTTTTTCATGCACTACTCAATACATAAATTTTTTCCACACATCAGAGCTTGGGATATGTCTAAGTGTCGAGCCTTAACAAATGATAGGGGTTAACCTCATATTTATAGGCATTTTTAACTCCGCGTGAAAAAATATAATGTGCACGTAAAACCCTCTTCATGCGCGTGAAAACTCTTTCGCGCAACATCATATTTCATTCAATGCTCCAATTTTTCACACAGCTCATGCCTTTTCCATTTTTCAAGCTTCTGATCTCGAAACACCTCTTGTGTGAAAAAATTCATTTTTTATTTTGCGCACCATGCCAATATTTCACGCACCGCTTTATTTTTCATGCATTCTTCTAATATTTCACGTAACTTTTATTTTTCACGCATCCCACAGATATTTTGCGCATCTTGCTACTATTATGCACATTACTTTATTTTTAGTGCAACTTTATGATATTTCACTCATCCCATTAATATTTTGTTCAGCCTTTATTATTTGCGCAACTTGCCTAAATTTCCACAAACTCCAT
Organism: Viscum album; assembly: GCA_963277665.1. NCBI lineage: Eukaryota > Viridiplantae > Streptophyta > Magnoliopsida > Santalales > Viscaceae > Viscum > Viscum album. Next base: position 100,725,532 of record OY728119.1, on the reverse strand, counting down.
GTGTTTTCCATTTTTCGATGTTCTGACCTTAAATCATTCCTTGTGTGAAAAAATCTAACAAATATTTAATATTGCGTGCAACATCTATTGTCAAAATCCCATTTCTTCATCTCTGGATTTTCAGGCCCTAAAATTTAGAAAGCACTGGAAAACAATGCCACCATAAACTATTTTTCTGTGCCACCTCCAGATTGGTTGTTCCTTTTTCATTGCTCTCTTCACTACCTCCCATAACCATTCTTCAGCTTTCATCATGAACTCCACTATAATGATATATAACCTTTGATGGACCAGATTTCGCATTGTCAGAATTACAATGGAACATACAGAAACTTCTCTATCTTTCAGCAGCATCATTCCTTCCAATCAAAGTTGTATATGACTGGTATCACAATTTCTCCCCCTTTACTTTATAAGGCTTGCATCACAAGTTCTCCTAACTTATGATATTTTTGAAATAGATATCATAAAAGCATCGTCTGGTTTAAATCACCATTCTTCATTATTATAGAGAATGTATCACCATTGATACATGTGCTTCGAACTTGGGATCAACTCAATAATCATCTAAATTTACTTCATAGATAATTTCCAAGTCTGACATTCAATGATATGATTTCATAACAATTCTCCAGTCATCCTAACTTCAGCCGATCTCCATTAACTTTGGAGTCCTTCTTCATTTTGACCGATATTGACAACTATTAACAATAAATACAATTTTCATACACCAAGTGGTCCCAAAAATCTCCCCCTATATATTTTGTAGTCAATACCTTAATGTCTCCTCGGATGAATGGGTCAATGTCAAATGATAATATTATCTCTCCCCTTTACTTTGGTCTCTCTCCTAGACATTCATTTTATTTCTCACCCCCTTATTGACAAGAAATACTAATTTCATGGTAGAGAGGCTTTCATTCCATACTTAAGCAATGTGCCATCAATCATTTCACTATAAGTATACTTTAGAAATGCTCTGTGTAGAAAAAAAGAGGATTTGATTTAGACAACAAGCAGTCCATTACCCACTCAATATGACACCTCATGTGATGAGAACTCATACACTTTTCTTCAAGGGTTTTCCACTTTTATTCCAGGCTGAATATATTGAATGTGATTAGAAATAATCAACCTGAAATTCCTCTACTCACTTCCACAAATGAATCAAAAACATTCAAGTAAAATTGGAAGGATATGTTGCCTTGGGGGACCTTTCATTCTTCTTATGCTATTGATTAACATTGTTATTTTCCATGTGTAGAATAATCTTTATTTTTAGAAACCAAGGGTGAGATGTTTAGAAACAACATAACTTTTCCAGTGACATGATCTTCAGAAAAAATTCAAAGTAATTGAGTTTTATACCAACTAATGTTGATACTAATTGAGATAATGACTATGGAAGATTCTTCATGTATCTCCCCATCAAGGGAACACTTCTAGCCATTTATTCTTTGGATTCCCCCCCTGAGAGATTTCCTCACCTTCATTTCCTTGTATGATAAGAACAAATTCAATACTCTATGATTTAAGGGAATAAGGTAGATCTTTTATGCTTATTCAATGTGAGTTGGAAGGATGAGATGATTTTCCTAACCAAGATGCTCTAATTACTCCACAAATCACACTTTTACATTTTATCTTTAATTTTGAATGTGGCTGTGTGGATCTCAATACTTCTTCCATATCCTTGTGTGTGAATCCTCTTTATCCAAGAGCTTTCCAAGAACAAGAATCTCTCAATACAACTTTCATACTCTTCATGAATTCTTGTTGGGATGGAATAAATTCAAATCAATTTCTGACAGTACGGTCAGACTTGTTTCACCTCACACACAAAACTTATTTTTCTTCATGTAAAATCTTCTTTTTTTTCTTTTTGAACAAGTCTTAGCCTGTGCATCTTCCATATTTCTCATTCATTCCAAATCTCTTGTCCAAACCACCAAAATACCATTAGTGAATAAGGCATCATGATTGGATCTTCTACACGGCTTCTTCTGAGTGGCTTCCTTCTTAGTAGTTCTTTTGGATGCACCACCCTTCTCTTTCTTGGATTTAGAATCCAATGACTTCTCATATTTCCTTCTTGAAATATTCTTGAGATAATTTTATTTCACATTATTCATCTGATATCTTGCCAAGGATGGTTCTTTATTCTTACCCAACTTCTTTGGTCTTTTTTTCTTATCAGTTTTGGGTACCTATTGAAATTAACATGCACTATTCATATCACCACTCCCATTGCATACATCACAAATGTTATCTAACATTCCAAATCTTTTTGCAGTATATAGATGTTTCTGGATCTGTGGATGTTGCTTCTTATTCTCTAGATTTCTCCCCCTTGAGATGGTATTTTTTGTGCTTTTACATTTAAGATTTTGTACCAACAATCCAGTGCACAATGCCCAAATTTATTATAGCACCGACATTGACCAAAAAACCTTGAATTCTTCCCATATTCCTTATAAGGTTGTTGAATCATCTTCTTGAATTATTTTTCTTTAAATGGTGAGATATCTTCCACACTCTTTCCCCTATCCACCATATCCATGGTGGTAAGTTTCTTCTCATTCTTCTTCATCCATACTTGTTTAGAATTTTTCATCCAACCTGCACTTTTTGTTGATGAAATTTTAGAGACATTAGTACAAGTTGTTATAGAGGGTACCTTTAATTTCTCAGCTGCTTTTGATAGATCAACGAGTGAAGCCATGATATTCTTTCACATGTTGGAGGCCTTTTGACAGTAGAATCCTCCAGTAAGCATTGAGTACTAGCAGAAACTGTTTCCTTCTTTTGGGGAGACTCAATATGTGTCTTCTCAATATTGATCAACTTAGATTCCAATTCTATCAATACCATATTGAGGATGAATTCCTGATGTTCAATCATTTTCATATTCTCTTCACAAGTGTTCTTTAATCTTTCAACTTCATCTTCATGTATCTTTACTTTGCTTTGTAACAAAGAGTCAAGTTCTTTGATCTTTTTGGAGTTTTCTTCCAAATATACCTTCTTGATATTATTGCTCTTTTTTTTTCATCTCATCTTCAAGTGTATATATCTTCTTTTCTAGAGTCTTGTTGACTCCATCTTTCTCTTGAACATCTTTGTTCCACTTTGAAGAACTTACTTAAAATTCCCTATTTTTTGCTTCAGAAGCACCAACCTGTCTGGAGATCTTTAGACATTCAACAATTTTTGCTTGTAAGCCATTCTCCAAAGCATCAGTTTCTTCTACCGGTTGAGTGATATTTTCCTGCATGCATAGAAATATACTGCAAACCAAGGATGTACTTTCTTCAGGGATCCCATGAAGAATCATTCTTTATATATCAACTGATATTTCTTCAGTGGTTTTAGATTGATCATCACCACTTGTGCTAGCATTTTCATCATGAGAATAATTTCCAAATGTACTAACACATACGTCTTGAACAGTTGCAGTTGGAAGGTTGTCCATCTTCTTAGTGGGGACTTGAGCCACCTACGACTTACTTTATAAGTCTTGTGTGTCTTCAATATCAGCAAGATATGGAGAACCAGATTCTTCCTCTTCTTTAGATAAGTGGGAATTCTTCTTCAACCTTCTCTTCTCTTTCTTTTTCTTGTCCATCAAGGTCTTGGTAGATATAGCCTTCTGGTCAAAGGTAACTAAATATTCACCAACACTGCTCTTCATTGTTGACATGAGAAAGGAACACAAGTTTTCAAAATAGAATAACTTCAATTTATAGAAGCTAATAGAGGTTAACCTGCCTCTGATACCAATTAAGTGGAAAAGTTTGGGATATACCTAACACTGAGAGGGGGGGATCGATGTTGGGGACTTTTTAAACCAATAAAAACTTTTATCCCTATACCTCTTGACCTGTTAGGATCTTGATTCTATTATTCTATTTTCACTCTCTCATGCAATAATAGAAAGGAGTAAAAATATGCACACAATATTTTTACAAGGTTCACCACTCAATAATAGTAGCTACATCCCTGCCATGCATTGATATGACCAGTGCATGGATTCTCCACTATGATGTGATATACTATTACAGTGGAGTGTCTAGGAATACAATCCTCTAGCCAGTGTGAGTCCCTAAACTTTAGAGGGGGGTGGGAAACAATCCTCTTCCCTGAACTAGTGATGGCCTAATCTAACTTACAGCCTCTAGCTGGTTCCTTATACTGCCTATGCAGATAGTCTTTTTCCTTCTTGATAAGGTAGGTTCTGCTCTTTGGATTCTTTACTACTCTTCAATTTATTACTTGAAAAGAAGTAGGAAATAAATTCTTCCTTCATTCTTTATCATCTTCTCTAGCGCAACATAAACAACACTATACTTCTTCTTTCTTATTCTTAGTGCAACAACCTACTACACTAAAATATCTTCTCTCTTCTTGGAAAGAATCACATACACCAATGTGATTATTCAGCAAATGAATATTGGTTCACTTGGAATCATCTCAATCAAACATCCCAAAATAATTGTCAGCCTTCGGTTGGGCATACTATGTTATTCTTCTTCTTCTCATCTTCTTTATCTTTGACATAATATAATAAGGAATAGTAATGCAGTGTATTAATCTCTTTCTTCAATTCTAAATATCAATACCTGAGTGTATCAGTATACTTCATTCTTCCTTTGTGAAGATATGATTTTAGTTGTACATGTGTCTCCTCGTCACACAATCAACAACACCCCTGCAAATAGTGTATATAAATCATACAACCAGAGAGTGTTAACCTTCGTGAAAGTAGATACCTCTACAGGTCTTCTTCTTCACGCAGAGGAGGCGTGACTCTTCTTTACAGAACCAGGGATGATTCGTGGATCTGTCTTCATAAAGCACTACACGGGTGAGTATTCACCAGTTGTGTACTCATGGGATCTCCTTCACAAAACACCAGGAGGTATTGATAATACTAATCTCATTTTTGTGCTTTCTTCTTCGCATAGAGGGTGCGGTTCTCTTTCTTCGCAAGACACTTGATGTGTTCATAGCTCTTCTTAAAGGCCTGCGGTACCCTCAAATTTTTCACGCAACCTTCTAGGTGACTTGTGCATAAAATTCAAACCCTGCGCATAAAACACCTTTTGGCGCAAAATATTTTTCTGCACAACTCTTCTTTTTCATGCCGCACTTCCTTTTTCACGCAACACTTATTTTTCGAGCAGCTCTTTAATTTTTCACGCTGCACTTGATTTTTTGTGCAACCCTTCACCTTTTTGTGCAACATGTCATTTTTCACGCAACACTTCTTCTTTTCGTACACTACTCAATACTTCAATTGTTTCCGCATGTCAAAGCCCGAGATTTGTTTAAGTGTTGAGCCTTAACAAATGAGAGGGGTTCACCTCATATTTAAAGTAATTTTTAACTCCACACGAAAAACACTAATACGCACGTAAAACCCTGTTAATATGCATAAAAAATCTTTTGTGAAATATCAAATTTCGCACAATGCTCCAATTTTTCACGCACCTCATGATTTTTCCATTTTTCGAGCTTCAAATCTCGAAACACCTCTTGCACGAAAAACTTCATTTCATTATTTCACGCACCACACCAATATTTCATGCACCACTTTATTTTTCATGAATCCTGCTAATATTTCACACAAACTTTATTTTTTCACGCATCCTGCTGATATTTCGCACATCCCGCTACTATTTTGCGCACAACTTTATTTTTCACGCAACTTGCCAAAATTCCTGCGCACTCCATGAATTTTCTATTTTCTGATGTTTTGACTTTAAATCATTCCTTGCATGCAAAAAATCTAAAACATCTTCAATTATTCATGTAACATCCGTTGTAAAAAACCCATTTCTTCATCTCCTGATTTTCAAGCCCTAAAATTTGGAAAACATTGTAAAACAACGCCACCATAAACCGTTCATATGTGCCGCCTCCAGATTGTCCATTCCTTTGTCATTGCTCTCTTTACTGCTTCCCATAACCATTCTTCTTCTTTAATCATGAACACCACTATAGTGATATATAACCTTTTATAGACCAGATTTAGCATCTTCATAATTACAATGGAACGTACTGATACTTCCCTATCTTTTAAGCATCATTCCTTCCAATCAATACTGTATATGACTGGCATTATCATTTCTCCCCCTTTCCTACATAAGGCTTGCATAACACATTCTCCTATCTTATGATATTTATTAAATACATATCAGCAAAGAATCATCTAGTATAAATCACCATTATTTATTGTTGAAGAGAATGTATCACCATTGATACAAGTGCTTTGAACTTAGGATCAGGTCAAAAAATCGTCTGAATTTACTTCATAGTGAATTTCCCAAGTATGAAATTCAATGATATGATTTCATAACAATTCTCTAGGCATCCTCACTTCATCCGATCTCCATTAACTTTGGATTCCTTCTTTATTTTGACTGATATTGAAAACTGTTGACAACAAATACAATCTTCATACACAAAGGGGTCTCAACAATCTCTCCCTTTGTATTTTGTTGTCAATACCTTAAAGTCTACTTAGATGAATGGGTAAATGTCAAAATGAGAATGTCATCTATCCCCTTTACTTCTGTCTCTCCCTTAGAAATTCATTTCATTTCCCACAACACTTATTGACAAGAAATACAAATTTCATGGTAGATAGGGTATCATTCCATACTTAAGAAATGTGCCATCAATCATTTCACTCTACGTCTACTTGAGAAATTCTCGGTGTATAAAACAAGAGGATTTGATTTAGACAAAAAAGTTGTCCATTAGCCACTAAATATGACACCTCATGAGATGAGAACACATACTATTGTCTTCAAGGTTTTCCCACTTTTATTCTAGGATTAATATATTGATCATGATAAGGAATAATCAACCTGAAATTCCTACACTCACTTCAAAAAACAGATCAAAAACATTCAAGTGCAATTGGTGGGATAAGTTGCCTTGCAGCACTTTCATTCTTATAATGCCATTGATTAACTTTTTTATTATCCCTGTGTAGGATGATCTTTATTTTGAGTAACCAAGGGTGTGATATTTAGAAAAATCCTACCTTTTCCAGTGACATGATCTTTAGAAAAACTTCAGAGTAATTGAGTTTTATACCAACTGATATTGATATTGATTGAGATAATGACTCTCGATGTAACACCCCAATATTTTATGAGAAGTATTCTTTTTAATTTATTTGATGTCTTGTGTTGTATGCTACACCAATATTATCTTGCGCTATTTGCAACATCGTATTAGCTTGCAGTATACGCAACACTATTCTTGGATCGTGTTACACAAAATTTCAAGATCGTTTGATAGAAGTTATTTTATGCAACATTGAGTGTTTATATATATATATATTCCATGTATAAATTAAATATGGTTGGATTCTATTGTACACAACAAAAAATGAATCTTGCACTACACAAAACCCTGACTTGGCTTGCTTTACACGCAATCGCGACCTTCCGTGATAGCGTGTGTTGTACGCAATACCGAGTTTCACTAAACAACAATATGTTATAAAAATATTATATAAAGTAGCCGTTATGAATAGTAATACATACTTTTTGAAATTTTATAAATATTATCTTTCAAAATGGACTTTATTTTTGGATTCAGAATATCGAAATTAGCCTAGGGGGGTATTTTGATATTTTTTTGAAAACATTCAATTTTTGATGAATAGTGAAAACATTGAGTTATTGGTTAAAATAAATTTTTTATTTAAATATAAATTTATTTTATTTAAATGTATTTTAGGTCAAAATATATACATAATACTTATATAAGTTCAATTTAATTCATTGGAGTCATTTTATAATAATTTTAGATATATAAACATTTTATTGAACTTTTCACCGTCTTTTACCCACCTCCTAGGAGCATTTTCAATTGTACATAAAACTTAATTTTACCACTTCTGTGAGTTGAATTTCTAAAATATGAGAGACAAGGTTAATATCAAAGAGTAAAATTTGGTTCTATATGATAAAAATAATTTTGGGTGAATAGTAACTTTTAACTTTTATTTACCACGATTAATAGTAAATAGAGTAATTAAGGGTAAAAATGATATTATTATTAGCCTAACATATGTCCTAATTCTATTGGATAGGTATAATTCAACAAAAAACAACCTTAGGAATAAAATATTACCCTTTAGGTCCACTTGGATTAGATTAGGACACTTATTATTATTTTATTTAAAGAAGAGTTAAAAGAGTTAAAATCAATGTTTAATAACTAAAACATTTTTAATAAAGGGTTATACATAAGATATATTAGAATATAAATATTCATTAGAAATATAAAAAGATTTACTATATAATGGTATTTTATCTATAATTTTTAGACATTAAATAAATTAATTTATTTAGGACACAATGATGATGCATTAATTACCTTATTAATGACATATTAAAATAATTGATGTTATAAATACCCAAATAAATGTAATTTGAGACTTTTTATGTATTAAAATATTTTTCTAGATTAATATTACATCTTAATATTGATTTAATTAATTTTTTTTCTAACTAATAATGCTTTTATGATCTTCACACAAATCAATTACCAAATAGTGTCAAAATGTACATAAAATTGTTTTTTTAAAATATTATATTATTAGTTGTTCTTATATTACTAAAAATATAAGGTTAGGCCAAATTACATAGATAAGGTTATATATATTCATAATGAAACTATTGGGGTTATTTTGGATTTTTATTGTAAGTTTATTAACCATATAGTGTAAGATAACAAGAAGACACAGTCAAAGTTAAATTATTTAACTTAGAGTTAAATCTAAATGATAAGGTTAAAATAGTATCCTAAACTTTTCTAAAACCTATTGGTTGAGGGTATTTATACCCATCCCCACTTTATCTTCCATATAAATCGATTTGGAGATATTATAAACCGAATATGACTTTATTATAAAATAATATTTTAAGTTTTTCCTAAGGTGCCCCTCTCCTCCCTTATAAAACGGAACCTCCTCCCTCTTCTCTTTACACAATTTTGAACTTTAAATCTCGGCCAAACCCTGCCCATTTACCTTATACACTTCACTAGAAACATTATAGAGGTTCTATTCTCCTAAAAATACCAACTCTAGTGCCTTAAGAGGAATCTTAAAAGAGGTGCGTCGAAGAAGAGGTAATCTCTTCTACCGATTCATTCAAGTTTTCTTTCATCTTCAACTTCTTCTTCATTAGTTGTTTCATTATAATGTAATAAAATTAGAATAACTAATATACTGATATTTTATTATAAATATTAAAGAAAACCATTTTACCTTCTATCCATCCTATGGAAAACGAAATCATCGCGCGTACGTACGTACGAAATACCGTCTCCAAGCCATGGTGTAATCTATTTTTCCACCACCACCTTACTTGGATGGGTATAATGGTGTAAAAAATAACTATATATAGTTTTTATGACATAATATGGATTCTGAGATATTATATCTTCCACTCCAACTCAATTCAATAATTATGGGAACAATATCATCGCTCATGCGTACGTACGGATTGCTGTCTCCACGACGCGATAAGATTCATTCTCCATGTTAACCACTCAAGAATGATTGTAAAGTATATATAATGTATAATAATGAAATATATGACATGATAAAGATACTGGATTTATGTATATATATATATATGTCATCTACTTACTTCCATTTAATTCAATAAGGAAAGGAAAACAACGTTCATGCGTACGTACGACCTACCGTCTCCATGAACGATGTATTTAATTTCATTTATCTATCTATTATATATATATACTGAATATATATGATATATAAATAATTATTTAAATTATGAAAGTAAGTAAATCATGATATAAGTAATAATAATATCAATAATAATAAGTCGAAACACGTACGATAAATAAAACGATTTTACCCAAAATGCTGCTTTAACATTGAATTTACAATAGAACAGGTAATATTAAGTCATAAGTGAACCATATATGATATAATAAAAATTAATATGGTCTGTAATAAGTCAATGATATTATGTAAATCATTATACAAGAGGTTTGGATATGTATGAAGCATATCAGACCTAAGGTAAGGGACAATTATTCCAATCTCATTCTTATCCGAGATTGTTTATTCGTAAGTATTTATTGGGGATATTTTTTTCATCCATGTCCATAAAAATGTTTTTCATAAAGTGGTTAATATTCTTCCATGTATGTTTAAAGTCATGTTTACCCCTCTATTACTTTAAATTTGTGTTATGGAAGGAATATTTATTTTGTTAACCATACGTGGTACTTTTTGACTTTTTCGTTAAATTTACAAGGAGAATGTTTTTTTAACTTATACGACATGAACAGAATTTTACGGTTTCAAAACTCATTTTCTTCATGAAGATTACTCTACAAGATTTCATGATTATTTTCAATAAAATCCATTTCTTTTAAAATTGTGTGGCATTTTGTAAAAAGAAAATGATTTTGAAGAAGAAAGGATATTTTTCTCAAGAATTCATTTCAAGTGTTTTATCAAAACCATTTTCCATATAAGATGAAATTATTTCATATGTGTATTTTTCAAGTATAATGTCTCTATGATTTACATGGTTTCACTTTTCTTTTGATTAAATGATATCTATTTTTTATATGGATTATGTTATGATGGGATGATGTTTATGAAACCCATTTTATTCTTTGGGTTATGATGAATGATTTATGTTTATGTTGTGGATCACGTAAACATGATTTAATTATGAGATGGGTGGGACATATATATCCCTCAAATTCATTGGGTAAAGACTTATATCTCATGAGATAGACATGGCTGGAATGGTAAGTTAATCCGGTCCAGTGATACAGGACTAGAACGAGGAGTGAACTCGATTCAGAAAGGGAAGTTGTCCACTAAGATGGTCTTGGAAACAATGACTTGGATACTATGGAAATCATATCTTGTTATTAATAGTTTTACACAATTAAATGTTTTATTCCCATTCTATTTTATCATGATTGATGTTCCTTTATGACTTATGCCTTACGTACTGCGAAGATTTATTTCACAACTCAAGATTTTGATGTATAAACTTTATGTTCATGTTTTGAAGTTCAAATGTATATGGTTTATTTTATTTTCTCCACGCTTACCCTTACTGATCATTTGAGCTCACCCTTTATATGTTTTAATTTCCCCAGGATATAAAGAAATGTTTTAGGTAAGAAAAAAAGGCAAGATCTTTATGGGAGATGTTGAAGATCTTTCACCAAGATTAGAAGATTATATTCCGAGTTTCCAAAGACACTAAACTATTACGGTCATTTTGTGTTTGTTTTTGTTATGTATTTGGTATTCCATAAAAGTAATGTAATTTCCATGTACGTCAAGTATGGGTCTCTATAGTTGGTATCACAGGAAAGGTTTAGTTAACCTTTTGAAACTAGGATGCGATAACTTTAGTGAAATCCCTAGCAATATTTCTATAGTATGTCTAGGGATGTCTCTAATGTTAAGTATACGTACAGGTTATAGTCCTAGAATTACGGTAACTATCTTTGAATTAAACCTAAGATGTTATATATTGAAGGTAATCCTCCTTTATTATGTTGTTTTCCTAGCATGATTTTTTCCTCTCACACTATTCTTTTTGGGTTTTAGACGATGGCTGGAACCTGAAGGAACCGTGTTGATCAATGTAATGGAAAATGCAATGATTGTACTCCTGAAAAAACCAATTTTATAGGATATGGAGTGAAAAATATTATTATTATACTTACATAATCTATGAATCATTCTGGACTTCCAAATGAGAAGAGAAGGAACAATATTCTATTCAGTCCTTCATGAGGCAAGGTACACCTTCTTTCAGTGGGTCTTCTGATCCACTTGTTTCTGAAAAATGGATTAGCACCATTGAAAATATATTTTCAATACTTCCATGTTCAGAGTATGAAAAAGTCATTTTTTCTGTTTATCAGTTAGAAGGTGAAGCAGACCAGTGGTGGACTCTAGTTAAAAATATAAGGCCCCAAGTTGAAATTGCATCCATGGAATGGGACGAGTTCAAGAACTTGTTTTTTAATAAGTACTTCCCTCATATTCTTAGAACAAATATGGAAAAGGAGTTCCTTGACCCTAAGAAAAAGGATGATGAATCTGTTGGTATATACGAGGCGAATTTTACAAGGCTTGCAAGGTATGCAACTCGATTTATCATTCAACCTGAAAGTAAAGTTGATCGATTCTTCAGTGGCTTAAAACAAAGTCTTCGAAGGGAATTAGCGATAATAGACTTCTGTAGCTATGAAGAAATTGTGTGTTGTGATATCAAGGTAGAAGTGGAAGTTGGTGTTACATATCCATCTCATGGTTTTGACAAGAAACAGAAGATGGAGTTCAAGGAAAAATGTCAAAATAATGGTGAAAGGAAGATGAATGTTTCGTTATGCTCAAAGTGTGGAAGGAAGAATGGTGGAGATTGTCTTAAAAGGACTAGAAAATGTTTTAAGTGTGAAAAAGAAGGTCATAGAGCATCTGAGTATCGAATTAATGGGAAAAAGGTAGCTAATTATGAGAATAGGGAAAATAATACAGAGAATGCACCACCAACACTTCAATGCTTCAAGTTCAAGGAAATGGGTCATTATGCTAACCAATTCCCTAATCCAAGGGTTAATGATGATTCACTTCAAAAACCTATTAAGGGAAAGGAAAAAAGGGAAGTCACATGCGATCACTATTGGTGATGTTGAGTATGACAACGATATAGTGGAATGATTATGTTTTTGTATAATGGGATTCTGAAATAATGTTGTGGAATCTCATTTATAGTATTGTGAAATATTGGAATATCTATGTACTAGTTTATTGTGGTTTTCAATAATTGTATGGTACTGATAACCATGAAAATTGATTGAAATATTTTTGGAATGCGGATGATATGCTCATAATGAAGGGATAAGGAGAAAATGAAATGTTTGATAGTATTCATGATCTCATGACTGATATAAGGAAAAAGTGATATCATGGTTTGAGTATATAGAATTTTTGGGATTTTGGTATGTGGAAAGAGTAAACTTTTGACAACATTCATTTTTTCACTAAGGTTCTATGGTAATTCATGTTTCAAAATAATACATTATTAAGGTATTCACATGTTTGGAATGTGACCAAAAAGATATATCTTATGATATATGGGGGATAAATGATTGTATTCACATGCTTATTATGTGAGCTTTCAAGTAATAGTTTTCTTTATACTATATGATTTGACAGATGTATTTTGGATAAGCCTAAAGATTGGAATAGATTATTTTGGACATCAAATATTATTATTTAAGGATAGAACTTCTTTTTTGATATTATTTCTAGAATTTTATAATAGTATTGTTTTAGAAAAAAGACAACCCATAGGACGAGAGACAACCCGTCGCGTCGAACAAGGCTGTGGGAATCGAACCCACAACTGAAGTGTGACATGCCTTTATTGCATACCACTGGTCTACAAGAAGTCCCTGGTTAGTATAAATTAGTTTTAATTTATTAAGTGGCATTATATATGAAGTATAAGTCCATTTTAGGAACCATATACGATTAATCTCACTATATATGGAGTTATGTATATTTAATAACTTTTGCAAACATTTTGTTTGAGAGAGATGGAATGACCTATCATTCTATCGCATGATCTACTAACACTTCATGGATGAGAAATTTAACTTCATTTCTTTAAGAGATGAAGTTGAAATTGTTCAAGGAACGACCAATGGTGAGATTGTACCAAAATCAAGAAAGCATTTCTTCTAATTCCATTTTTTTTAACTTTAGGGAAATGATCTTGAAAACCAAAAATTTTGTCCTATTGCCCTCATATCTGATGAATCAGATGGTACCATAGATCATAACAAATTTATGGCTAAGTGATTGTTGGCTTTTCATAGCCATGTTCTCTACCACTCTCTATCAGAACTTGATGGTTAGATTTCTCTTCCATATACATATTTTCACCTATGTTCTCCTACGTGGAAACCTAATTATTAGTTAATTTGGGTAACCGTTACGTTTCATAATTTAGTTTTCAAAGATAAGTTTTGGTATTCCTTTTTACGATGTGGGTTTATATTAAAGAAACTTTCAAGTAGTAAACCATTTATAACCCCGATGAATTTCGAGGGAGAAATTCATTTTAAGGGGGGTATAATGTAACACCCTGATATTTTATGAGAAGTATTATTTTTAATTTATTTGATGTCTTGTGGTGTATTCTATAACAAGATTATCTTACGCTATACGCAACACCGTATTAGCTTTCAGTATATACAACACTATTCTTGGATCGTGTTACACAAAATTTCAAGATCGTTTGATAGAAGTTATTCTACACAACATTGAGTGTATATATATATATATTCAATGTATAAATTAAATATGGTTGGATTTTATTATACACAACAACAAAGGAATCTTTCACTACACGCAACCCTGACTTGGCTTGCTTTGCACGCAATCACGACCTTCCACGATAACGTGTGTTGTACGCAATATCGAGTTTCACTAAACAACGATATGTTATAGAGATATTATATAAACTAGACATTATGAATAGTAATACCCACTTTTTAAAATTTTATAAATTTTATCTTTTAAAATGGACTTCATTTTTGGATTCAGAATATCAAAATTAGCCTAGGGTAAATTTTTTGCATTTTTCTGAAAACTTTCAATTTTTGATGAATAGTGAAAACACTGAGTTATTGGTTAAAACCGACATTTTATTTAAATAATAATTTATTTTATTTAAATTTATTTTAGGTCAAAATAGAAACATAATACTTAAATAAGTTCAATGTAATTCATTGGAGTCATTTTATAATAATTTTAGATATATATAAATTTTATTGAACTTTTCACCGTCTTTTACCCACCTCCTAGGAGCATTTTCAAATGTACATACAACTTAATTTTACCACTTCTGTGAGTTGAATTTCAAAAATCTAAGAGACATGGTTAATATAAATTAGTAAAGTGTGGTTCAATAAGATAAAAATCATTCTTGGTGAATAGTAACTTTTTACTTTTATTTACCACGGTTAAAAGAAAATAGGGTAATTAAGGGTAAAAATGATATTATAATTACCCTAAAACAAGTAATAATTCTATTAGATAAGTGTAATTTGACCAGAAACAACCATAGGAATAAAATATTACCCTTCAGGTCCACTTTTATTAGATTAGGACACTTATTATTATTTTATTTAATGAAGAGTTAAAAGAGTTAAAATCAAAGTTTAATAACTAAATAATTTTTAATATAGGGTTGTACATAAGATATATTAGACTATAAATTATCTTTAGAAAGATAAAAATATTTCCTACATAGTGGTATTTTATTTAAAATTTTTAGATATCAAATAAATTAATTAATTTATGACACAATGATGATGCAGTAATTACCTTATTAATGAAATATTAACATAATTGATGTTATAAATACCCAAATAAATGTAATTTGAGACTTTTTATGAATTAAAATAATTTTATAGGTTAATATTACATGTTAGTATTGATTTAATTAATTCTTTTCGAACTAATAACGATGTTATGATTTTCACAAAAATCAATTACCAAATATTGTCAAAATTTACATAAATTAGTGTTTTAAGAAAATATTATATTATTAATTGTTATTCTATTCTTAAAAATATAATTTTCATCCAAATGACTTATATAAGGTTATATATATTAATAATGAACCGCTTAGGGTTCTTTTAGCTTGTTATAGTAAGTTTATTAACCATATAGTGTAAGAAAACAAGAAGACACGATAAAAGTTAAATTATTTAACTTAGAGTTAAATCTAAATGACAAGGTTAATATAGTAACCTAATCTTGTCTAAAACATATTGGTTGAGCATATTCTTACCCATCCCCACTTTATCTTTGAAATAAATCTATTTGGAGCTATTATAAACCGAATATGACTTTATTATAAAATAATATTTTAAGTTTTTTCTAAGGTGCCCCTCTCCTCCCTTATAAAAGGGAACTTATTCCCTCTTCTATTTACACAATTTTGAGCTTTCAAGATCGGCCAAACCCTACCCATTTCCCTTATCAACTTCCCTAGAAACATTATAGAGATTCTGATATCCTCAAAAGACCAACTGTAGTGCCTTAACAGGAAGCCTAAAAGAGGTGCATCAAAGAAGAGGTAATATCTTCTACCGATTCTTTCAAGTTTTCTTTCTTGTTCAACCTATTATTATTTAGTTGTTTAATTATAAAGTAATAACATCAGTATCACTAATATACTGATATGTTGTTATAAATATGATACAACCCCATTTCAACTTCTATCCATCCTATGGAAAATAAAATCACCGCGCGTGCGTACGTATGGAATACCGTCTCCACGCCATGGTGTAATCTATTTTTCCACCACAACCTTACTTGGATGGGTATAATGGTGTAAAAAATAACTATATATAGTTATTATAACATCATACAGATTCTGAGATATTATATCATCCACTCCAATTCAATTCAATAATTATGGGAACAATATCATCACTCCTGCATACGTACGGATTAACGTCTCCACGACGCGATGAGATTCATTATCCATGTTAACCATTCAAGAATGATTATAAAGTATATATAATGAATAATAATTAAATATATGACATGATAAATATACTGGATTTATTTATATATACTTCATCTACTTACTTCCGTTCAAGTCAATAAGGAAAGGAAAATAGCGTTCATGCGTATGTACGACCTACCATCTCCATGAACGGTGTATTTCATTTAATTTATCTATCTATTATATATATATATACTTAATATATATGATATATAAATCATGATTTACATTCTGGAAGTAAGTAAATCATGATATAAGTAATAATAATATCAATAACAATAAGTCAAAACACGTACGATAAATAAAACAATTTTACCCAAAACGCTGCTTTAACATGGAATTTACAAAATAACGGGTAATATAAAGTCATAAGTGAACCATATATGATATCATAACAATGAATATGATTATTTAATAAGTCAATTAAATTATTTAAATCATTATACAGGAGGTTCAGATACATACAAATCCTATCGGACCTAAGGTAAGAGATAACTATTCCAATCTCGTTCATATCCGAGGTTGTTTATTCGTAAGTATTTACTGGGGCTATATTTTTCATCCATGTCCATAAAAATGTTTTTTATAAAGTGTTTAATATTCTTCCATGTATTTTTAAAGTCATGTTTACCCCTCTATGACTTTTACTTTGTGTTATGGAAGGAATCTTTCTTTTTTTAACCATACATGGTACTTTTTGACTTTTACATTAGAAGTACAAGGAGAATGTTTTTTTAACTTATATGGCATGAACGGAATTTTACGGTTTCATAACTCATTTCCTTCATGAATCTTACTCTACAATATTTCATGATTATTTTCTACAAAATCCATTTCTTTTAAAATTGTGTGGCATTTTGTTAAAAAAATGATTTTGAAGAATAAAGGATATTTTTCTCCAGAATTCAATTCAAGTGTTTTATCAAAACCATTTTCCTTTTAAGATGCAATTATTTCATATGTGTATTTTTAAAGTATAATTTCTCTATGATTTACATGGTTTCACTTTTCTTATGATGAAATGATATCCATTTGTTTTATATGGATTATGTTATGATGGGATGATGTTTATGAAACCCATTTTATTCTTTGGGTTATGATGAATGATTTTTGTTTATGTTGTGGGACACGTAAGAATGATTTCATTATGAGATGGGTGGGACCTATATATCCCTCCAATGCAATGGGAAAATATTTATATCTCATGAGATAGACATGGATGGAACAATAAGTTAATATGGTTCAGTGATACATGACTCGAACGAGGAGTGAACTCGATTCAGAAAGGGAATTTGTCCACTAAGATGTTCTTGGAAACAATGCCTTGGCTACTATGGAAATAATATCATGTGATTAATGGTTTTACACAATTAAATGTTTTATTCCCATGCTATTTTATCATGATTTATGTTCCTTTATGACCTATGCCATACTTACTATCAAGATTTATTTTACAACTCAAGATTTTTATGTGTAAACTTTATGTTCATGTTATGAAGTTCAAATGTATATGGTTTGTTTTATTTTCTCCATACTTACTCTTACTAAGCATTTGAGCTCACCCTTTGTATGTTTTATTTTCCCCAGGATATAAAGAAAAGTTTTAGCTAAGAAAAAAAGGGAAGATCTTTATGGGAGATGTTTAAGATCTTTCACTAGGATTAGAAGATTATATTACAAGTTTCCAAAAAAACTAAACTATTACGGTTCTTTGGTGTCTGTTTTTGTTATTTATTAGGTATTCCGAAAAAGTAATGTAATGTCCATCTATGTCAAGTACGGGTCTCTACAATGGAAGCTTCTTCATGTATCTCCCCCTCAAGGGAACACTTCTCAAAAATAATTCTTTGGATCTCCCCATGAAAGATTGCCTTACCTTCAATTCCCTGTATGATAAGAAAAAACACAATACCCAAATATTTAAGGGAATAAGGTGGATCTTCCATGCTTATTCAATGTGAGTTGGAAGGCTGAGATGATTTTCTCAACCAAGATTCTCCATTTTCTCCACAAATCATACTTTTACATTTTATCTATAATTTTTAATGTGGCTATGTCGTTCTCAATACTTCTTCCATCTCTTTGTGTGTTAATATTATTTCTCCAAGACCTTTCCAAGAACTAGAATCTCCCGGTGAAACATTCATCCTCTTCATGAATTATTTTTGGGATGGAATAAATTCAAAGAAATTTATGACAGTAGGACCAGCCTTGTTTCACCTCACATACAGAACTTCTTTTTCATCATGTAGAATCTTCTTTTTTTCTTTTAACACAAGTCTTATCCTGTGCATCTTCCATCATTCTAATTCTTTCTAAATATTCTAGCCAAACCCCAAAAATATCATTAGGGAATGAGGAATCAAGATTGGATCTTCTACATGGCTTCTTCTGAGTGTCTTCCTTCTTAGTAGTTCTTTTGGATGCACCACCCTTCACCTTCTTGAATTTAAAATCCTAGGACTTCTCATATTTCATTCATGAAATCTTCTTGGGAGATTTTTTTTCACATAACTCTTCTGATTTCTTCCCAAGGATGCTTATTCATTCTTACCCAGCTTCTTTGGTCTTTTTTTCTTATCAGTTTTGGGTACCTGTTGAAATGAACATGCGCCATTCATATGACCACTCCCATTGCATACATCGTATATGTTATCTAACATTCCATATATGATGGCAGTATACAGATGTTTCTAGATCTATGGATATTACTTGTTTTTCTCTAGATTTATCCCACTTGAGATGGGATTTTTTGTCTTTTACATTTAAGGGGTTGTACCAGCAATCCAGTGCACAATTCCCAAATCTATTACATCACCAGCATTGACCAACAAACCTTGACATCTTACCATCTTCCTTATATTGTTGCTGAATATTCTTCTTGAATTGTTGTGCTTTTTCTGGGGATCTATCTTCCACACTCTTTCCCCTATCCACCATACCCATGGTGATAGGTTTCTTCTTATTCTTGTTCTTCCATACTTGTTTAAAAATTTTCATCCAAGGTGCACTTTTTGTAGAATCAATTTTAGAGACATTAGTACAAGTTGGTATAGATAGTACCTTTACTTTCTCAGCTTCTTATGATAGATCAATTAGTGATGCCATGATCTTCTTATCACATGTTGGAGGTCTTTTGACTTAATAATAATCCAGTAAGCATTGAGTACTAGCAGCAATTGTTTCTTTCTTTTTGGGAGACTGAATATGTGTCTTCTAAATATTGATCAACTCAGATTCCAATTCTAGACATCTCATATTGAGGATGAATTCTTGATGTTAAATCATTATTATCCTCTCTTCAAAAGCCTTCTTTCATCTTTAAACATCATCTTCATGCATCTTTAATTTTTTTTGTAATAAAGAGTCAAGTTCTTTTATATTTTTGGAGTTTTCTTCCAATTATAACTTCTTGATATTATTGATCTTTTTCAGCACATCTTCAAGTGCATGGATCTTATTTTCTAGAGTCTTGTTGACTCCCTATTTCTCTTCAATATCTTTGTGCCACCTTGAAGAACTTACTTCAAATTCCCTCTTTGTTGCTTCAAAGGCTCCAACCTATCTGGAAATATTTAAACATTAGAAAATTATTTCCTGTAAGCCTTTCTCTAAAGCATGAGTTTCTTCTTTCCAGCTGAGTGATATTTTATTGCATGCATAGAAATACACCGCAAAATAGGTATGTACTTTCTTCAGGGATCCCATGAAGAATCATTCTTAATCTATCAACTGATATTTCTTGAGTTGTTGTAGATTGATCATCACAACTTGTGCTAGAATTTTCATCATGCAAATAATTTCCAAATGTAATAACACATACCTCTTGAACAATTGAGGTAGGAAGGTTGTCCATATTCTTGATGGTAACATGAGCTACCTTATCATTACTTTCCATGTTTGGAGTGTCTTCAATGTCATCTAGACATGGAGAACGAGATGCTTACTCTTCTTTAGATAAGAGGGAATTCTTCTTCAAATTTACCTTCTCTTTATTTTTCATGTTCATCATGGTATTGGTAGATATATCCTTATGATCCAAGGTTATTGAATCTTCACGAACACTGCTCTTCATTGTTGACTCGAGAAAGGAACACAAGTCTTCAAAAGAGAATAGCTTCAACGTAAATAATCCAATAGAGGTGAACCTGCCTCTGATACCAATTGAATGGACCAGTTTGGGATATACCTAACACTGAGAGGGGGGGGGGAGTGAATCAGTTTTGGGGACTATTTAAACCAATTCCAACTTTTATCCCTGTACATGTTGACCTATTAGGATCTTTATTCTCTTATTCTCTTTTCCCTGTATCATGTAATAATAGAAAGTAGTAAAAATATGCACATGATATTTTTACAAGGTTCACCACTCAATAAGTGTAGCTTCGTCCTTGCCATGCATGGATATGACCAGTTCATGGATTCTCCACTATGATGTGGTATGCTATTACAGTGGAGTGGCTAGGAAAGCAATAATCTATCCAGTGTGAGTCCCTACACTTTATATGGGGTGGGAAACAATCATATTCCATGGACTAGTGATGGCCTAGTCCAACTTACAGCCTCTAGATGGTTCTCTATACTGCCTATGGAGACAGTATTCTTCCTTCTTCATAAGGTAGGTTCTGCTCTTGGGATTTTTTAATGCTCTTCACTTGATTACTTTCAAAGAAGTAGGCAAGTAATTCTTCATTATTTCTTTATATTCTTCTCTAGCGAAACACTAACTGCACTAGACTTCTTATTTATTCTTCTTAGTGCAACAACCAATTTCACTAAAACATCTTCTCTCTTCTTGGAAAGAATCGCATACACCAACGTGATTATTCATGCAATAAAGATTGGTTCACTTGGAATAATCTGAATCAAACTGCCCTGAATGATTTTCAGCCTTCAGTTGGGCATACTCTATTATTCTTTTTCTTCTCTTCTTTCTCTTTGACACAGTATAATAAGGAATAGTACTGTAGTGTCTTAATCTATTTATTCAATTATCAATACCAATACTTGAGTGTATCAGTATACTTCCTTCTTTGTGTAGAAATTATTTTAGTTGCACATGTGCCTCCTCATCACACAAGAAACAACACCCTTGCAAATAGTGTATATAAATTGTGAAAATAGAGAGTGTTCACCTTCGTGATTGTAGATAGCTCCATAGGTCATCTTCTTCATGCAGAGGACGCAAGATTCTTCTTCACGGAACTAAGGAATATTCGTGGATCTGTCTTCATGAAGCACTACATGGGTGAGTATTCACCAGTTGTGTACTCACGATATATCCTTCACAAAACACCATGAGGGATTGAGAAAACCAATCGCTTGTTTGTGCTTTCTTCTTCACTCATAGGGTGTGGTTTTCCTTCTTCGTAAGACAATTCAAGAATTCAAAGCACTTGTTAAAGGTCTGCAGTACCCTCAAATTTTTCGCGCACCCTTCTAGGTGGCTTGCATGTAAAATTCAATACTTGTGCGTAAAAACACCTTTTGGCACAAAATATTTTTCCGCGCAACTCCTCTTTTTCACGCAACAGTTCCTTTTTCGCGCAACACTTCTTTTTCGCATAGCTCTTCACTTTTTCAGGCAAAACATTATTTTTCACGCAGCCCTTCACCTTTTCGCGCAACACGTTATTTTTCGCGTAACACTTCTTCTTTCCACGCACTACTCAATACTTCAATTTTTTACGCACGTCAGAGCTCAAGATTTGTCTAAGTGTTGGGCCTTAAAAAATGAGAGGGGTTCCCCTCATATATATATTCATTTTTAACTCTGTGTGAAAAACAGTAATATGCACTTAAAACCCTCTTTATATGCGTAAAAACTCTTTCACGCAACATCATATTTCATGCAATGCTCCAATTTTTCGCGCATCATATTTTTCTTCTTCAGATATCGAAACACTTCTTGTGTGAAAAATTTAATTTCTCTATTTCATGAACCACACCAATATTTCACACACCTGTTTATTTTTCTCGAATCTCACTTATATTTTGAAAAACCTTTATTTTTTTCGCATCCCGCTGATATTTTGCGCATCCCGGTACTATTTCACGAATGGATTTATTTTTTGCGCAACTTTTTGATATTTTTTTCATCCCGCTAATATTTTTCACAGGCTTTATTTTTCACGAAACTTGCCAAAATTTCGGTGCACTCTATGTGTTCTCCATTTTTCGATGTTCTGAGCTTTAATCATGCCTTGCACGCAACATCCATTGTCAAAAAACCATTTCTTCATCTCCCAATTTTCAGGCCCTACAATTTGGAAAACACTAGAAAACAATGCCACCTTAAACAGTTCTTCTATTCCGCCTCTAGATTGTTTGTTTCTTTGTAATTTATCTCTTCACTACTTCCCATAATTATTCTTTAGCTTTCATCACGAACTCCACTATCGTGATATATAACCTTTGATAGACCAGATTTAGCATTGTCATAATTACAATGGAACATACTGAAACTTCCCTATCTTCCAGTAGCATCATTCCTTCCAATCAAAACTTGTATATGACTGGCATCACCATTTTTCCTCCTTTCCTTCTTAAGGCTTGCATCACAAGTTCTCCTCACTTAGGATATTCATGAAATACATATCATAAAATCACCTTCTAGTTTAAATCATCATTATTCATTGTTGTAGACAATGTGTCACCTTTGATACACGTTCTTTGAACTTAGGATCAGCTCAATAATCGTCTGAATTTACTTCATAGAGAATTTCCCAAGTATGACATTCAATGATATGATTTCATTACATTTCATCAGGAATCCTCACTTCAGCTGATCTCGATTAACTTTGGAGTCCTTCTTCATTTTGACCGATATTGATAACTGTTGACAACAAACACAATCTTCATACAGAAAGTGGTCCCAACACCCTTAAAGTAAAAAATGAATGTTTTTAAACTTTCAATTCACACCCTCTTATAGTTATTCATCTTCATATACATTTTTATCCAAAACCATATGTCGTATAATATACGAGACAAAAGATTATAAAAAATCAACATCTCATAACCCATGAAATGAAATGAGTATCATAAACATTTCATTATATAATTAAATATTGGTAAGAGATACGTATGATAATCATTTAATAAAATTATATCCTCTGAAAATAAGTAGGCTTCAAAATCATATAAACCATGTAAGAGAAACCAGTGTAATAAGAACCTATATATATAAACATAAACCATTTATAAAAGAATATGAATGTAACCTTTGGATCATTTTCTAGAAGGCCATGAGTAATATCAATAGATGTTATTTTAGAAGGAATGTAACATGGAGATATATTTTGAAAACCTTTCTTAATGATAAAAACATTTCATAGAAAAGGGATCTTTAAAACATAAAACCTTTAGATAACCATATTCTTTGGAAATTACATGAAAAGTTATAAAAGAGCCTTGAAATCATTTTGAAAACCCTTTCCCTTGAAAAATTATAAAAGATTCATAAAATCATTTTGAAAACAATTTCATTAAAAATACTATGAAAACATATAAATAAATCCTAATTTTTTTTTTAAAAAACAGTTTTTTTATAATACTTTGAAAAATTCTAAATTATTCTGGAAATCTATTTTAGGATACATGGTTTAAATGAACACATATTTTTTACTAAAAAGAGTGGTATAGTCGGACTTTCATAAAAAACTTTTTTAATCATCTTATGTACCAATGATTTGATAAAATGGTACCATTACTTGTATATAACATGAGTATCCATGGTATAAGAAACTTATTTAGAGTTATTGAGATATAGATCATAATGTTTCATCAATGAATGCATAATCACAAACAATCTCAATAAAGGATGACATTGTATCAATAATTTGTCACAACTTTGGTAAAATTGAATCATAATACTATGTAAATAATAAGATTAAATAACTCTTAAAATATCATGAAAATAATGATATTAATTATATAAAAAGTCAAATGGTAGTATATATAACTCATAGAAAAATAAAGGTGAATAAAATGACATGTTTTTCAAAGAATGAAAATTGAGACAATACTACTTTACCAATTCAGTTTCTTTTGAAAAATAAACCCCATGAAATAAATTTCATCAAATGGATATGTAAATATAAATATATTTAACTATAAAAATAATATATTAAATCCATGGGAAGTATGTATATCACATATAAGAAATTGTATGTGAACATGGATTGTGTCTCACAGAAAATGAAAGTGATACAAGAAAACAATTAATAATTGAGTAAATATAGGATCACGATCCCCATGAGTGAATAAAATAATTTAAAAATATTTTAATATAATTAAAAAACGAAAATTAATGATATAAAAGTTTGAACTGCTGTATACACACCACACAAAATGAGAAAGTGGGTATTATGGAATGAATCTCATGGAAATAAAAAGTGATATGAAATCCCTTACTGTAAGTATTGAATTTCATTGTACACATTTAAATATCATGCATAAAAAATATAATTTTATTATAAATCTATGATAGAACCATATTATTATATCTAATACCATATATTATTTTTTATGACTTTATATTACCCATTTATTAAATCATCCTTGTTAATGTTATGTTTTGGGTAATATCAACTTTATTTTTCAGATATGTTGTGACTAGTTATTCTTGATCATCTTACTTATAACATGATATAATTATTTAAAGAATGTAAAAAATTCTATAAATATAATATATATTTAGTATAAATGTATTTATAATGATCTATATAAGATATAAGTATGAAATGTAATACACCGTTCATGGAGATGGTAGGTTGTACATTTTCATGAACACTGTTTTTGTTTTTTGTCATATTAAATAAAAAAAGAAAATGAAATATATGTATATTTATAAATTATAATTATAGTAGAATTATTATTTCATATATATCATTTAATTTCACTGAAATAATCCTTAATACATTCTATGTAAGGTGTTAATGAATCACATCACTTGGAGGAGGAGGTGGTCCACACTTCCACAAATGCTGTAATCATATTTTCACAAAATGGAAAGTATAAAGGTATATGTTATAAAAAATTAAAGAATCATAAATAAATCATATATATCATAAAAATATATAGTTTCTATCATATTTCCCAACTATGGGAGGTGGTAAAGGGAAAAAATGAACAACATCGTTTCGTGAGGTGGTAGTTCATCATACACAAAAAGGTAAGTTCATTACCAATTTAATGGAAGTGTGTGTAAGTGTATTTTAAACCCTTTTCATAAGAAAATATCAGTATATTTAGGATATTTAGGGTATTATTTATGCATAGAATAAAATTAATTTATGTAACTGAGAAAGAAAATAAAATAAAGGAACTTGAGGAAGGATGTTACCACTTCTTTGGGTAACTCCTTTTGAATTGAACCAAAGGGATTCCTTGGATGGATTTATTATCAAAGAGAATATTCAAGGATAAAGGTATTTAATTTTGAGGAAATATTTGGGAATATATATGTCAATCCAATGTGTCTTGAGAGGTTCTAGGAAGTGGGAGGTGTGGTGGCCTTTTATAAGGGAGAGAAGGGACAAAATTGGCATTTTTTAAAACAAGTTAGTTGTACCCATGTTTTTCGCTAAAAAAGTCATTCAAAACCAATAAAACTAAATAATTGAAGATTTACCACCGAAATATTTCCATAAAATGGGTGTTGGATAAATGGATATGTTATTTTGGCCATTAAGTTTAAGGTTTAGTCCCTTATTGAACTTAATTTTACGTTAATCGCCATAATTAATCTTAATCAATTTCAATAATTTTTTTAGTCAATAATTATATTGATATTATTTGAATATAAATATTATAATGATTAAAATCGTGTATGTACATTTTTTGAAATTAATTTCACTAAAGTTGTAAAAAAAATTAATGATAATCCCGCAGATGTGGCGAAAAAATAAGGTTTTTTTAAGTGAGTATGTTAAAAAATTCCTTAATATTTTAAATTTATTTCAATATAAAAATTATTAAAGAAACCTAAATTTAATTAATATATTTATAATTGATCTAATTTTTCTTGTAAAAAACTTCAAATATAATATAACTATGTTATTAAACTAGAATAAAAAGTAGTTTTGAATTAAAAATCATTATTTTCACTACTTATCAAAAAATTATGTTTCAAAGAAAAATCCTCAAAACTCAGCATAAGATAATTTATAAATTATGAATTAAAAAATAAAGTTTATTTTATCCAATTAAAATTTTAAAATTGTATAAAATTAATTTTATTATAATTCACAAAAGGACATAAAAAATCAGTTCATTTGAGAAAATAATTTTTTCAAACATATAAACATTTTACCAGTATTACATGTTTTATTATAAATAAGTTCTATTTATATAAAATCATTATAAATAATATTTAAAAATTAGTTATTTCTATTCATATTACTAATTTTAATGTCTAGGTTATAATTATCTTGTTTAAATAATTGTAACAATAAGATGATGTTTCATAGAAACTCCGGGATTCATGTGACACAATCTAAGTTGGTGTTGCATGTAGTAAAAGATATTATAAGTCTTGTGTGTAATGTAAGGAAGACAAAATTATTTATTTAATATAAAAAACTATATTTAGTGTTTTATGAATTGAAAAATATCAAAAATATTAAATTAATTTGAAAAAAATAATTCACAAAATCTTAGGGGTTATAACAACTAAATGTTAAGGGAAATAGAATAAAAATATAATTTATATACTAATAAAACATTATGAAGACATGAATAATGTTTAGAATCCAAATAAGTAAATTAGGGAATAAAATTATTTGAGTTTTTCATGAGGTTACTTCCATATTATTTTAGTGTATATGATAATCAAATAATTTATAAGAACTTGATCAATACCAGTGAAATGATATTTTATATAATCCATTGTTTGGATAATGAAAATTTAATTTTGGCTGTCTATAATTTGAAAAAAATAGATCCATGATAGACTCTCACTAAGAACATGAGGCAATGATAAGAAATTTTCTCTATGGGGTGTGATGAATTTAGAAGTCTATTTTTAATAATGTACTTTCCTTATTTTATTCATATGAAAATATAGAAGGATTTTATTAAATCGAGGAAGAAGGTTGGTCAATCCATTTCTGTATATGATGAAAATTTACAAGACTTCAATGGATACATGGGTTATTATCATTGAACTAGAAATTAAAATTGATCAATTATTTAGTAGAACAAAACCATTTATTTGAATGGAGTTATCCTTAAGGGACTTTAATATTTTTGATTAAATGATATTATGTGATACCAAAGAAGAAATGGAGATTGGATTTACCAATAAATCACATGTATTTTATAAGAAAATAAACATTTAATTAAAAGTAAATTCTAATATTGAAAAACCATGGAGGGAAGAAGGAGAGACATCCTTTATGCTTCAAATGTTGAAAGACACAAGGAGGAGATTTCATAAGGGGTATAGTAAATGAATTTATGTGTGGCAATAAGGGACATACAGAAATAAAATATTGAATTGATGGGATGAATTTAACCAATGATGGGGAAAATCACTATATAATACACCACCTATACACTAGTGTTTTTAATGAAAGGAGTATGTGAATTACACTAACTAGTTCTCAAATTCATAGGTTAATGATGGTGATAGATGCCACCAACCTATAAATCCTACAGTAAAAGGGGAATATCACGTGATATCTATTTCTAATTAAAGGTAAAATAATGATTTGGTGAAAGGTTCACTCATAACACAATGCAAAGTTTCTAATGTCTGGTTTAAGTATGGATCTACCAACACTTTTATATCTTAATAATTTTCAATTATTACCACAATACTACCTTAATAATTATATATTGAATTAGTAATAAAAAAACTAATGGTATGAAGACCACATATCAAGTTTATGATTCAAAATATATTTATGTTTGTGTGAATGTGCTTCTTGGAAATCTCGTTATTCTACCACTAGTTGAATTTGATGTTATCTTTGTCATGTATTAGCTTTCATTATATAAATCCCATGTAAATTGATGTAGAAGGGAAGTCATGTTTTATATTCTGAAACAACCTATGGTTGTCTATAATAGTGAAAATAAATATTCACTTCTTATGGAAGTAAAATATGTTATATGGGTACTGATTCCTATTAAAAAATGGTGTTTATCTTAGATGGTTGGAGTGAAACCAAACATCTAAAATATATCTATTGTTAGGGTGTTTTTGATTTATGTATATAAAATTTTTCCGATCTTTAATAAAATATTGATTTTGAGTTTTTAATATAACTGATAGCAGAAGCTATGGACATTTCAAAGACTCCATATAAAATGTCCCCAATTCAGTTGTAGGAATTAAAGAAACAACACTAGGGGAATCATTATAGGGGATTCATTCTTCCTTGTTCATCACTTTTTGTAAGACAATTGTTTATAAAAATAAGGAGGGATCAATGCGACTCGGTATTGATTATTTAGATATTAACAAGATCGCTTTCAAGAATAAGTATCATATACCCTATATAAATGAATTTTTTTATCAACTATTTAGAGCATAATAATTTTCCAATAGTGGTCATCATTATAGATATTATTAATTGAGACTCAAGTATAACGACATACCAAGGAAAACCTTTTTTACAAGGCATTGACACTGAAATTTTTTTATTGATTCTATTTTATCTTAATAATTCCCCCACTAACATCATTGATTTAATGAATATAGTCTTTAGAGTTCACCTTTATCATATTATGGTACTCATTATAGACCATATTACTGTATATTTAAAGAGTATGGAAGGTAATGGAGATAAATTGAGGATCGTAATAAAGACCCTAAGTAAGAAGAATCTATATGGAAAATTTACCAATTGTGAGTTTTAGATACACATGTTTTATTTTAGGGTTATATAATCTCTAGTGAGGGTATATATAAGGATCCATCAAAGAAAGAAGTTGTTGAAAATTGGCCCAAACCAATCACTAGAATTGATATTTATAGTTTTATTTGTTTGGATTGATATTATCGATGCAATTTTGTTAATTTTTCACCACTATCTAATCAACTCACCAAGTTATCATGGACGGGATTCATGTTCCTTCAGAAAAATGAATGTGAGGAAAATTTCAAAGATCTAATGAGAATGTTAGTTAGAGAACTTGTAATTACAAAAATGTATAGTTTATATGGGTTTATAATCTATAGTGATGCACCAATGAATATATTTGGATGCATCCTCTACAATAATGATATCATGATATCATATGACTAAAAATAATTGAATGACCATGGGAAAAGATACCCAAAACATGATTTAGAGTTAGCTATGGAAATTCTCACATTAAAGATATATAGGTGTCATATTTATGTATAAATTTGTGATATATATATTTATCACAAAAAAATTTAAGTATATATTCACTATGAAATATCTTAATATGTTCCAGAGAATATAGTTATAGTTGATTAATGATTATGTACCCTCAATAAATTACCACATTCGGAAAGTGAATATAGGGGGAAAAATCCCTTATTCGAAAAGATCATGGTAGATTTTTTATGATTCAGATAAAAGAAGATCCAATATTTATGGATTTGGAAAGGATTAATATTGGGATAATGAAGTATGGATATAAATCATACCTTTACAAAATGAGTATTCAACCATCTGTATATTTGAGGAATAAAGAGGCATAGAGAGGCATAAAATTAATATGTTAAACTGAAGAAAAAGGTCACAAATATTCATAAGATTAACCATGAGGGTGATGGAATGATAAGTTTAAAAAACTATGTATTTATTTCATCCATATCATATTTAAATAATCAGTTATTGTATGAGGCACACAATTCATTATTTTCTATTCATCCTAAATGTATGAATACGTATAGAGATCTGAAAGAGTATTTTTGGTGGGAAAATATGAATAGTGATATTTCACAATAGGTATCTAGGTTCAAGGTATGCCAACAATTTGATATTGATATTCATAAGTATAAGGGAATTTAATAACCATTACCCATACTAGAATGAAAATTGGAAAATATCACTATAGATTTTGTCTTCAGAATTCCTAAAACATCTAAAGTCTAAAATGTGATTTAGGTTGTAGTCAATCAGGTTAAACATTCAACAGATGTCATTGAAAATAGTGATGATTTCTCTATTTATAGTCTTTCTAGAATATATAATAAATAAATGTTAAGGATGTATGGAGTACCACTTTTTATTGTGTCTGATTGGTATACGATATTTTACATGATGTTATAGAGAAGTCTTTAGCAGGATTTCGATATAGAGTTGAGTTTTAGGACTACTTTTATCCTCAAAATGATGGTCCTTTGAATATAACCATTCAAAACCTAGTGGATATGGTGAGATTTTAATCTATATATTTTAATGTTGGTTGGGATGAACACCTTCCTATAATTGAGTTTTCTTACCAAAAATAGCTTTCAATTGAGTATTCATCTGACACCTTATTAATACTTAGAATTAATGAAGTGTATAAATCCAACATCATTTGATAAAGTTAAAGATATAAATATTTTGGGACATAAGATAAGTGTGGAAATACAAGAGAAATTGAGATCCTCTCAAAAACATATTATTTTAGCTCAGAGTTGAAAGAATATTTATACTGACAATCATCTATGAAATATGGAATTTGAATTCGGTGAGAATGAATTTATATGAATGTATATATGGAAGAATGTTATGATATTTAGAAAAAAAAAATATATATAAGTCGAAGTTATATTGGAATATTTTAGATTCTTCATCGAGTAGGGATGATATCTTATCACTTGGTGCTTGCACCAAACCACTCTGAAGTTCATAATGTGTTCTGTGTGTCTCTAATGAGGAAGTACATATTTGATCTAACACATGTACTGAAGTCAAAATTTATAGAACTAAATCCTGATATTTTATATTAAGAACAACCAATAAAAATCTTTGATAATAGGTATAAAGTTATAGGTATCATGACTACTCACCAGGTTAATTTTCCCTAGATGAATCAAAAATTTGAAGAAGCTACTTAAGAACCCAAGGATGTGATGAAACTGAGATATCCTCATTTGTTTGTATTAGAGTGACATAATTTTCTAGAGTTTAATTAATTCTAGGGGGCAGTATAATGCAGCACCCAGATATTTTATGATATATTTCATTTCAAATAAATTTAATTTCTTCAATATCTTGCGATACATGCAACACCGAGTTTAGAAAAACCATGATATACTATAAATATTTTATTATATAATGTGACTATAATCACCTAATTATTGGATTGGAGGGTATGAATTTGAATAACTAAATTAAGAAAAATATATGGTTTCCACTTGTATAAAATGAATTCATTTATTTTCAATTGATTAGAAATGAAAATAAAAACCATATATTGGTAAAATAATATTTTTTTTGAAAAACTGTTTCTATTCATGAAATATGTTTTTATATCAAAAAATTAAATTAATAAGTTTTGGTAAATAAATAAATTTCAATATTAAAAATTAAATAATTTTTTAACAATGATCTATTGTTTTTCATAGCATGAGATCAGAATATATATCATGTTTTATTCTAAAAATGTATTTTTTAAAAATGGGTTTCATCACATTTTTCAAACTTATTTCAAAATGAATATCTAAAACTTATAAAAATTGAATCTTGAAAAATTAAATTCATATTTGGAGTCATGGGGATAAACTTTTTTCAACAATAATCTTTTATTTTTGGTCATTATGAATAATAACCTTTAAAAATTTTGGTCACCTCATTAAGGGTAAAAGTGGTAAAATAAGGATAATACTTCGGGATCAGGCATCACAATTCCTCTAAAACCATCATTTATCCTATTTGATGAGTTATATTTTTTTATTTGTATCCAATTATAATATATGTTCTAATTTGGTTCCATATATCATTGATTATAAAATTGGTATTAATTTAAAGTTAGAATAAATACAAAATATCACTCTCTTGAATTTAATATCGCTAAAAAATTCCATGAGGATAAGAAGATTATAAGTTCGGTTTTAAATATTTATTTGAAATATAGATTATTTTTTTATCATTTTATTTTATTTCTAATTTTTAGTGATTAAATAATTACTTTAAATTCTTATGCAATAACGATATTTTATTTATTCAATTAATAAAAAAAAACGTTTTAAAAAATATTATAAGAAACAAATTATATTAATTATTGTGATCCATGAATTATTTAGACAAAAATAACATATTAGATATGTGATAAAGTTTTATATTCAAATTTTATTAAACTAATATTTTTTAAATTTTAAATTATGTGAATAGTTTTTGAAATGACATGAATAGTTTCATATATGAAAATTGTAATATTAAATTATTTTAAAAATCATAAAAATATTTAAGGAGGACAAGTAGGAAAATAAATGGTTGAAAATTGCATCCCTTGATCATTTATGATCTAATTATAACCTAGTAATTAAAAATAAAACTCTTTAACATTAAAAATAAATTACCACAATTAAGATTAAAATTGATTAACCAAGGGTTTAGAAAAAATATATTGTATAAATTTAAAAAAAAACCTATATAAAGTTAATTTATGATGATATTTTAACTTTAGAATCTTTTTATAGGAATCACTGAAGTGTGTCCCTTCCCACCCTTATAAAATGACACCCATTATCTCTTTTATTTAGAGCACTTTCATCCATGTAGCTCAAAAAAACCCTAAAATTTTCTCTTCTAAACATCATTATAAAATCTATATAGGTTCTGGTCAATTCAAAAGACTAACCATAGTGTACTTAAGTGGAGATCTAAAGGTGTTTTACAAAGAAGAGGTAATCACCTTAACCATTCACTTTAATTTTTTTACTTCTTCTGTTACCTCCTATAAATATGCGGTATTTATCCTAAAATAACAAATTCATTATCATAAATATATTGAAATGGTATTTTGATTATTAAATCACAATTATCCACCATATTTATCATCTATTGAAAAATAATAATATCGCTCGTGTTTATGTGTGGACTACTAGCTCCCTAAAGTGATGTGATATATTTTTCAGTTATGTTTTTAATGGATGTTAACAAGGATAGATTTAATAAATATATTTGATATATTAATTATTTCTTAAATTTGAACCATTATTTACCTTTCTTTCACTCCATATATTGAAAAATGAAAATAATGTTCATGCACATGTATGAAGTATGATATCTATGAACAATGTAATTCATTTTTCTATCCATATCCTTTATGGATAGATATAAAAAAATATATCATAAATATATATGATATTTATATATTTATTAAAAATCTATTGATTAATCAATCAAGTACAAGTACCAGAACTACCAAATTTAAATTTTCTTGAAAAATAAAAAGGTTGACATGTGGAAATGACAATTTTAATAAGTAATTATTAATAACATTTCCGTGAAATGTCATAATTGGATTATATATTATATAATAAGTATTCAAATTATGTTGGAATAGATTTATAATAAGTTTAAATTTATTATATTTTATTTTTATGTTCTTTTTATGCAATTCTAACTCAAGGTAATAGTTTTATAATACAATCTCTTTATTTACTGTGATTTTTTATAATTAATTTTATGATGATAAAATTTTATGATACAACTCTCTAGAACCAGATTAAAATTATTCTTGTATGGGAATATTTATAGACTACCTATTTTAATTTAAATTCTATCTCTATATGTACTCAATAGACAGAAATAAAATTTTTATGGAAAACTAACTATGAATTACTATTCTCTCTTGATTATTTTTCTTCCATGTCCATATTTTCTTTAAAAAAAACTCAAGAATATTTTAATATTATCATATTATTGTCTAAATTATTGTTTTACCCATGTTTTACTAGTTATAAAATTATTTCAGAGGAATATTGTTTTTGAACGTGGTGCTTTTGAATTTTTACCAAAAAAATGTAAAGGGAGTCATTATTTTAACATACCTAGAATTAATATAATTTACCACCATCATAAAAACTCAAGCACTTGAAGATTTATTTTCATGTTTCCAATATTCTTTTTAATGAAAATTATTTCCTTAATATTTTTGAATGTTTTAAATTTTATGTAACATATTTCAAACAGAAAATGGTATTTTCCTCAAGAAATGTTCAAGTGACATTTAGAAGTGATTTTTTTATCAATGATAACATCCCTTCATGATTACTATGTTTTACATGGGATTTGATCAAATTTTACCATCTTTATTCTCTCTGTTGATGATTTAAGGTTATGAGGAGGAAATATCATTGAAAATAGTTTTCTATTCCATGAATTAATTCATAATGAATGTTTCTATGATCATGTGGCATGAATATGAAAGAATTTATGATTATTTGATGGGTGATCCTAAAATGATATTGCCTACAATGCATTGGGTAATGATTACTATTATTGAGCTCAAAGGGTACACATGTGGTTTTCCCATGCACGAAGAATAAGGTCACCAGTCTTTATATTAAGACTAAGAAAGTGGTTACAGAGTAGGTTATCCCAAACATGAAGTAGGTACTTGTGAGGTTATCCCAAGCCTAACATGTTATGAATTTCATGGTGGTTATTTATGACATAATATTTATCAGATTATGATTATTCCGCACATTATTCCACTCTTTTATAACATGATATTATGTCAATGTTATGTTCTCATGAATCATGTTATTTGATACCTTTATGTTTCATGTCTTATTAACTGCAATTATTTATTCTATGAATCGTGATTTTAATCTACGATATATGGGGAATTGTTTTCAAATGTTAATTCCATGTTATCTTACTCTTAAAATCATATTATTCTAAATTGATCATTGATATCTGCTTTTTTTACCCTTACTGAGCATCTGATCTCACCCTGTATTATGTTTCCTTTCTCAAAGTTATGAAGAAAGGTTTTAAGAATGATGGTTCAAAGAAGGTTTCTAGTTATTAGGAACAAAGTGATAGAGGATATAGATATTTTATAAACCATTTGTTTATGTATACTAGATTCTATAAAAACTAAACCTATAAGATTATGGTGTGGAACATAATGTTATGTAATGATTATTCATCTAATAAGAAGTAATATATATGTATGAAAAGTATGATTCACTATAAAATAAGTCTGTAATATTCTTATCTTATGTTTCTCAGTAATCTGATTGAGTAATATACTTTTCTTAACATAGTCTTAATATTGATATACATGTGACAATTATATTAATAGTAAATATCCAGGGGAGATTTATGAATTTGATATCTTTTCTTGATTGTTTATAACATTACTTAATCTGTACAAAAATGGGAACAATTTAAGGGGGGATTTTTTTACTTCATTTACTTCCTTTTTGATAAATTTTAAAAAGGGGGAGAAATAATATTTTACTAATTTTAAAAAAATGTTCTGTATTGTAATTTATAGAAGGGGGGATATTGTTGGTGTTTCAACTTGGGATAAATTATAATAATTTTTTTTCAATTTATTTTATTCTCTATAAATTTCAATCCCTATCATTTATTTTCTTGGTGTTTATTTATGGTTTATCTTGAGTTTTATTTTAATTATTTATTTTTTTGATTCATATTTTTATTTAATATTTCACAAGTAAATTATGGTTTTACATGCATATTGTTTTTATGTTTTTTAAAAATTTTATTTTTCACATATATGTGTTCAATTTAATATGATAATGTGTTATAAAAATATTTTTACGAGTTAAACACACGCACACACAAATATTTATATGTATATTTTTCACATATATTTTTTTCATTAATAAATATTTATATTATTATTAAAATTTATGATTTAGAATTTTTTAAAAATAAATATGTAGTGTTTATAAGATCTAAAGGTTTATATTTATTTTTCTACAAACTGATAAAGCAACCACCTGTGTATTTGTAATATACCTCACTATATTGTAGAACAACATTTGTGGAAACTTTTTTAAGATAGCTCATGTTGAGCTACTATGACAGTGTGTCTTCCTATATAAAAAAGTTAGCAGCATCGACTACACAGCCTTATGAGAATCTGTATCCCTTTTGATCCCACAACCTCTCACATACCGCTCATCCAACTTTTTTCCGTATTTCATTTAACAACATGATAGCGACCACTCACATCTAAAAATTTGGTTACATAATTCCAACACCTTGGTTCAACCGTGATACTCTCCATCAATTACAGATTGTGTCTTTATAACAGAGCTAACTAGTGAAATACTTATAGAATTTTGTCAATATGCATGGAAGGATGAAACTGCATCAAGCACTCTAGTTAATCATTATAGATCAACTTATCCTATATCATGAAATGATTTTATTTTTGATGATTGAATGATTATATAATCATATTCCACAAATTCTTTAA
Source organism: Viscum album (assembly GCA_963277665.1). Taxonomy (NCBI): domain Eukaryota; kingdom Viridiplantae; phylum Streptophyta; class Magnoliopsida; order Santalales; family Viscaceae; genus Viscum; species Viscum album. Next base: position 100,688,525 of record OY728119.1, on the reverse strand, counting down.
CTTATTTAATTTTCATGGAACTAGATTATGACACACCATAGTTCTCCATCCTCAGCATGTTTTCATGGTAGGAATGCGTAGAATTTATTTATCTTTCACGAAATCCCATTTCACTTATATATCAAATTACTATAATATATATTGTAGTTAACCTATTATGATCCCCACCATTTCATATATACATTAATTAGTCAGAAAACACCATAGAGTTCATGGAGGCACACTTGTTCAACCACTATTATTATCTTATCACATGACAGATGTATTTATAATATTGAGTCAAACCCACATGATTACAAAATGCTATATTGGATGTTCTTATAAGGAATGAAAACAAGAATAACAAAATATGGATTGATCATGAATTTTATCATTTAACATAAAATATACCTCACAGTACATGTATCACCCATAATAGAGGGATCACCCTCACATTATGAAATATTAGAGGTAGGTTATAAAGTATCGATTATGCATCCAAGTGATTGACCACTCATTATATTTTTCGATCACACTGTATGTCATACGACCAAATTTTATAAACCCCATAGTAAGTGGATTTTCTATGAAATATATGAATACTCAAACACATTTTCCATTTTCTAAAATTATATAACATGGCCAATTTTTTAGTATTTTGATAAATTTCATAACTATAAGTTTAATATTAGTGTTTTTAATGATTTATTTACTTCATAGATTCTTATAAATAATATGAAAAATATTTTTCAATGAATATTTAATTTTTTTCATTGACACAGTATCAGTGGAAATCTGTATATACTCTATATAATTATGTATATTTTTTATTTTTGAAATTATGTCAAAATTTATTTTATTTATTTTATCATATTTATAATGTACATATCTACTATTGAAATCAATGGATGTATTTTTAAATTTTTTTGATGGAAAAAATGTTTATTTTTATTAATAAGTTACAAATTATTTATTTTATACTATATTTTGATAATTTTTGAATTATTGAATTAGTTCAATATTATAATAACGTTTTTAATTTTTTTATATATTTTAAAAACGTCCATTTATTCTAATAAAGATATTAAAAGTAGTTTTGTTGAGTTCATTTTTGGAATTTGGGCACGCCAAAATTATTCTTTGAACAAAAGTGAAATTTTAACATATAACAACACGTTTCAATGTTTTTTATATATCTAACTATTGAATGATGGAGATGAGTTTAGGAAACTACCAAAAAATGAGAAAAGGGGGGATCTAGATGACCAAAATTGATTTGTTTATAAATAAAGTTCAGTGTACCTAGTTTGAAAATAATTGACATATCATACACATTAATATCATATAGGAATAATGTTATATTAATTGTATCACATGTAACTTCAATGTTTGATCCATTAGTGCTGAAGTGATCGAAGTTCCATGAGATAAATCAACTTCTATATCTTCTTCCCTCTACCAGTATATTTTTTTCTTTTTCACCTTGTTATATATTAATTCATCTATATAAAATTGTAATCATTATTTTAGGATTTTCCTAATACAAATAATGTATGGTATCTGTTATTCTACTTTGCTAAAAAGAGAGTCCATGGGTTGTGACTCCCAAACAAATTTCATGTTGGTATTGGTTGTGACTTCAAAAAAAATTATATTGGTTTTTCCTTCAAGTATTGTAAATGGAATGATCTATGAAAAAATTATCACACATTTAAAAATGAGGTTTTAGTGGGTACCCATCTTCTCACTAAGTAGATAAGGATGAAGAGTATTGTATTATCCTAGTGATTTGTATTACTATTAAAATACTATGTCTATTTTTTTCCACTACATTATTTCCTGAACTATGAAATATAAAGTTATTTCATACAATAAATAAATATGATCGATTATTTATTTTAAATGTTTTAAAGGAAAATACTTCCCCAATAGTAAATTAATTTCATGTATCTGGGACTAAAAAATAATGTTTAGATTTAGTAATGAGTATTTTTTCACAATATTGAATTTTTGAAGATATATTTGAATCTATTTATGAGACCCACTTTGAGCTGAGTGTTATCTTCTCCCAACCTTACTTTTTTTCTCCTTTCTCATAGTATATTGTTCAAAATTCACTCCTTCCTCTACAATATACTCAAAATTTTATTGTTTATCACATTCCGTTGAATTCATCTCTTTCTTATGTTCCGTGAGAACCCTTTTTTATGCAAGTTTTATACATATCTCATAATAATCACTTTCTTAACTATTAGTCAAAACATCATCAACTGAAAAAAAATTCTTATGAAATACTTTAGTGAAATCTATTAATTTCCTTTTTATTGGTTCCTCTAGTTTTTGGCCTCATATATACATTTAATATCATCACATTCTCTATTGATATTTTATAGATAATAAATGATAAGTGGTTAGCATTTTTGTTATTAAAGTTTTTTAATAGGAGTTTACCTTGGTACATACCTTTCCCCCATATTTTTTTCTTTGACATAAGAAAATGTTTTTCAGAAAAATCATCCAATCATTATTCTTCTTCAAACAAATCATACTCTTCATCTTTGAAAAACATTTAATTTATTTTCATTTTTTACCTGTTCTTTTTAGTGCTTATCTTTTTCTAATTTTTTAATCTATGAGAGTATTGTGATTTATTTTTGATCTATATCTTCAATAGATAATATCATTTCATTGAATTTATATATTAGGATTCTCATAAATTTCATCACCATAGTTGATTATTCAAGAGTATCTGAAAACCCTATAATAGTGTTATCAATTAATATAATTTTTTTTGAAAATCCATCAATTTATTCTTTTTCTTACATTCTTATGTCTTTCATATATTATATACAAAAATTATATTAAGAAAATTTTGTTTTTTTAATTCAAAAATTTTATGAATCTTCTTCCTAATATCATTCCTCATCCTATTACCAATAAACTTTGTCAAATTCTTCTTAGATAAGGTAGAAAACAATGTATTCATTCAGTTTCTATCACTTTTAATGTTTTCATTATCACATATATTCCATTCCAAATTTTCACAAGGAATTTGTGATCCCAAATGTTTGGAATATAATATATAATGTCCAATATAGAGACAAGATGGTACCATTCTATCCTTCCTTATATGAAACACTTTTCCATCAAAAGTTGGTACTCCGATGCAACTATAGAGTATTGTAGATCCATACAAGGAAACTTGATAGAAATACTAGAGAGTCAACCTTTCTATTACACTAGTTTTTATGATATATTGAAGGATTAAATACATTGATAGGGGTGTGATTGAATTAGTGTCTATAAGTTTTCATAACCTCTTTTAAACAACAATTAGGTTTCAACAAATATTTATCGAGTATCTCACCAATGAAAGAAATAATAGGAGACAATGTGTTTTCTAATGCGGTTTCCCAGGATTATAGAATGAATAAATCCTTTATGAGTCATTTTTTTTTATAAAATGAATATATATTTACTATTATTATGAATAATAACTTGGGAAAGGGTATAATCTTAGACTAGTTATAGTTTTTTGCTCAAAAAAGTTATAATACCACCATAAATAAAATACATGGTTCCCTTTGTATAGAAAGATAATCCAAAAATGTTATTTCCTCTATACAGGTGAAAGATGATGATAATATTTTTCTTTAGTTACAAGTCTTCAAATAGTCATTATGTCTTCTAAATACCATGAAAGTGATGAATTCGAATCTTGGATGGAGGAGGAGGATGAAATAGTTTTTAAAAGATACAGGAATGGTAAAATATATGCAAATACCTACCTATAAATTAGAAGGTGAATGTACATAATGATGGTGGAGTAATTTAAGAAACATCATGATTTTATTTTTAAGGAAATTCCATGAAAATTATTTGTCTTATCATTTCCTTGGTTGGATGCATGAAATTTGTGACATGTGTTGTTTCTTTGGAGATGGGAGCTATTTGTCCTTGAAGTTCCTTTTGCCTTATTAGTCCAAGGCATACACTAATGATCATGGTTCTTGAAGTGTGAGGATTCTTGAATTTCAGTAACTGGAATGTCTGGTTGGTGTTTTTTTGTTCTTAGAGTCTTAGTTAGAAGCTCTTCATGCATGCTTGTACACTTGTTCATGTACCTCTTAAACATGTCTTTTTAATCTTCTCACCTCGTCATTGATCGTACAATGATTGTTTCTTCTTAGAACAATATTGATGTCTTCCTGTAGTTTTCTAAAAGTTTTTATTCTACTTGTTTGCCCATGAGGTGCCATACTCTTAATGATATAAACCAAGAAGGTTCTTTTTTTATCATTATGTTTGTCATCCTACTTCTTCACTGCTAAAGCTTGTTGTTTTTTGAGTTTTTAGCCTTGGGGAAAGATGATTCAATATTGGTGACCACTTCTATTCAACATCAAACTATTTTTTGGGTTTTTTTTGGGTTGCCCTGCCACTTCCCTTCATAGATGATGGCTTTGAAAGATCAATAACATGGCTTCCTAGACTTGTCTCATGGAATCCAAGATTTTGTTTGTTTTTTTGGAAACCTCAAGTTGTATTCCTCTAAACCCCCAGTTGGGGTAAGCTATTTACACCTCGTATTTGTAATGTAACCCTTTATTTTAATAAATTCCCTTGGTGCTTGAATTGGGTGACCAATTCGTGTCACAACTTTTATAATAAAAAACATTATTTTTTTTTGATTCTATCACTTAATTTAAACAATTTATTCATTATTATCAATGAAACCTATTCTTTATATTTTCCATTCTATATCCTACAGTTTATGTCAACTTTATACTAACTCAATATTTTAGAAAATATTTAAAAAAAAATTATTTTATAATATCTCCTTGACATTTTTATTTATTTTTATTTCCACATTCCAACTTCATTTAAAACTCCATGCTACTTAGCTTCTTTCCCGTACAACAAATTTATATATTGAGATCTTGTTTTTCACACAAAACATATAGATTTTTTTATTTTAACTCAACTTTTACATCATCGTGCATGAATTTCATTCTACAAATTTTTTAATGTTTCTCTCTTGTAATGATGCATGGGAGAAATCAAATTTTTGGTGAGTTTCATCTTGATTAAATTTTACACATATGGAATCAGAATTGTTATAAATTTATTATGATGTTTAGTTGTTTGAATACTGATTCATGAACAGAATAATTTATCGCTTTATTTATAATTTATGATTTTTTCGGCTCAGGTATCTCTAGTTCATCATTCTTAAAAAAATTTCATAATGTGTTGAACAAAATGTACATATCAATTAAGTTAATGAAGTTTCACATAGATTTCTTTAACATTATCACTTTTTTAAACAACATTATTTTTTCCTTGGCATTTATATATTGCTTCATATGTACTCTACATATTTATAGAATGAACCCTATGTGTTTATGATGAAATATCTGTGGATATAGTATGAACCCTAAATTATCATTCCTTTTATATATTTATCATTAATCAACCATATAATTATAGTGGAAACTATACATTACATCGTATGAACTCAACATTGATATTAGATGAACTCTATATTCCTACCACTTTCATTATTTTTCTTAGGGCTAAACTCCATTAAATTCTATCCAGTCTAAGAGGTCTGTGTGAACTAAATAAACTCCACATACAACTCATGCCTTGGTGAAAATTCATATTGAATCCAAAAAATTAAAAAATCATCAAATAATTTCATAACCACATAGGATGATCTCAATTCCTTCTTAGTTTCTCAAAAACATCTTCAAATTTCACCCAATGGTATTTTTGATGATAAGTTCCCCATGGATAGATTCCACAATAACATTAATATTGTCTTCAGCTATAAAAATTAATCTTGAAATAATACTCATTTAGAAAACATTTATTCTTCTACAAACTATTGTAGTTAGTGCTTATTCATCCATAAACACCTATGTTTGACTTGAAGACCAATTAAAAAATGGTAAAAATTATTATAGTATTCAACAAAAATACAACATCATCCTATAGAGGGTTTAACAACCCTCAAATATATTGTTAATATCATTCATCGCTTATCCACCTTATTGACAACAATGAAAAATTTGTTAAATACTATCAGAAAACAAAAAATTATTAGGGAAATTACTTATGGACTAATTGAATTTACATCTACATGAGATAGATCTATGTAATCAACAAGTTCGATTAAAACAATAATTAATTCAATTATTAAGAACTCGTCACTAAAATATCAAAATTATATTCTCAAATTTTGAATTTATTTTTCCAATTAATTCAAATAACAATCAATAAAGACTTAAAAAATTCAAAAAAGGAAAATAATTATCACACCTAACATATTATAAGTCCTAAGTGAAATTTAAACACATCAAAGGATAGAGGATGAAACTCTATAATTTTCATACCTCAAATAAGGTGAGTTTGATGAACTCCCATATATAGCATCATATTCTCAATCATCCCAGTTGTGAGGGATTTTATAATATTATTTTCCAACCTGTCCTTATAAGGAATACACTATTTCTATAGAATAACTTCATGTGCCTCTCCTTTAAGAAAATTTTACATTATGTCTATATTCTTTGACATGGATTGATGTATAGTATTTTTGGATAAATTAAATCACTATGATTTTCACAACCTATAATCATATACTAAAAATATTCAATATTTAAATCCTATATATTTTTTCATCCAAATATTTGTGTAGATACATGTGACTCAACTACATAATCATCATTATTTAAAATGAAGTTCTCAAATTTTTTATTCTTCGAATGAAAAGATATAAAAATTTTACAAATAAATAACTATTTTAACCATGGTTTAATATGATTAATTTTTGAAGATACTATGTAAGGTGATGATTATTAGAGGATTATTCAGTTTCCTGATGACAACTTAGTTATTAAGGGTGAATATTGGAAGAAATATTGGGTTCGAGTTATTTCCAGAAATGATAAAAATAAATGATGGTGATTATTATGTATACAAATATATATATATATATATCATTACATTAGGGATGAAAAAGATAGTCACAAACCATGTATATAGGGGTGTAGGTGAAGGATATCATGGATTTTCAATAGTAGGTGTGAAGTCGAGAATGTTCATTGGTTGGCGGTCAATATATATCACTCTAGAAGTCCAAATTGAGTGACACACCACCACATTTCAGTGGATAAGTAATTTACTAATGGGTTTCCACCACATTTATAATTTTTTACATTCAATAATATAATTTTGGTTTTGATATGGGAGGCATTAATAGTTTTACTATTCATTCATTTTAAACTTCAGATGAAATTCCTGGAATGACTGCATACAAATCATCATCTACCTTCAAGATCATGTATCTTCATGTGTGGTGGTTCTAAGACGTGTTTTTTCATACCACACCACATAAATATAAGGATCAAACATCATGTCAAGATCTTTAGGATACTTATTCACCACAAGTTATACCCCACATCATATGGTTGAGTCACATAGATCTCTATTTTTTCATAAGAGGAAGGATTACGATGCATAGGAATTAGGAGCTATATATGATGAGAATACTCAATTATTATATAATTTTACTAAAGGAAAGGTATCCTAGGGATCTATTCAAGTATTAATGTTGTAGATAAGATTTTTTGAAGAGGTAACTGGTCAAGGTTGTGTTAGGTTATATGCTTACTATAAAAAGGAATCTGTATTCATTTATGTAGTGACCAAAATAATACCTACATAAATATTAAATCTTATTATATGAATCTTAAATATATAACACTTCAATCTATCCCCGAACTATATAGGTTTAGTTTATTGGAATCATGAATACATAAAAAACTGGTAGATGAATGATTTAAATCATCTCCCCCTACGTTCTTCACAACTAGTACCCTTCTCAGGCACATCACACGTAAAACCATTCTTCAAATCATAGTGAAAATGAAACATAATTAATGGTGAGATAAGATTACAAATAACTGTAATCATAGTATATATCAATCGATGATCATATGAAATCATAATATATGAATAAGGTTATAATATCATGATCATAACTTACAATAATCATACCAAATTAGTCAGTGATATTTAATCTCGAATCATGGAATATATTTTTATCAAAAAAATGACATAAGGAAAAATAGTACAAAATCAGTAATAATCAATCCTGATTCATGATAACATACCATAAGAATAAAAATAAGTTTTTTTCACACATATAATCATATAAAGTCATTTCCTTAGTCAAGGTTCCATGATAAGTGTATCATGGTATATTGTGTTCACTCTCCATTCCATCATTTCCTTAGTTAAACTTTACTCCCAAGACAATTATAGTGGAAATAGTCCCTTACTAAATTGGGTTTTATCCCTATTCGAGTCCATATTATCTCATGATATAACTTTAATTACTCAATTAATTTGAGTGTTATATAATTATGGTCCCATAAATCACATAATAAAAACCATACATATGTGTGTCATAAAATCAAAAAACATTCATCATACCACCATACCATAACTCATGGGAAGGAAATAAGTTTCACAAAAATATTTTCATCATAATAATAAAGCATCTAGATAAATAATAAAGGTACTATTATTGTATTATATTCCATTAAATAATAATTTAAATCAAAGGATGTTAAGAAACATTCCTTCAAATGATAAATGGAATATTTCTTGAGGAAAGTACCCTTTTTTTTAAATAAGCATATAAAAATGTAATATATATAAAATATTAAGGAAAATATTTTCTTTCAATATTACCATGAAAAAAACAACGAATCTTTAAAAAATTTAGGTGTTATAATAGTGGAAAAATGTCATTCATACCATGTACATTAAAATTAAGATTCATTTCCCATTTTTTGAAAAAATTGAAAAGTACCTCATTTTAAAAATGACAAGAGAATTAATTTTAAATATTTTATTAAAAATAATAGCACGGAAAAAATGAATATAATAAATAAAATGATAATATTAAAAACATTCATGAATAAATTTTAATTAATATATAGACATTTAAGAAAACAATTCATGACCAGATAGCGAAACACAATCAACTTTCCTAAAAATCATTCTTTTGATATTTTTAATGCCTAGAAGAAATTGAATGGAAAATATTTAATATAAAAAAAATCAATATATAGAAAAATAAATAATATTTTGGTGATAAATAACATATAATTTTCATCATTAACTGTTTAAGAGTATACAATCTTGGGGAAAATGAGATTGTAATGTAAAACCCTCACAACTTAGTAAATTTTGAATCATAATCCCCATAAAAGAAATAAATTCAAATGAAAAATTTAATACAATAAATTTATATAGAATCATGAAATAAAATATCAACTAGGTATTATATACACCACATGAAAAAAAACATTGTGAATGTGGCATATATCTCAAAGAAAAAAAAGTGAGATAAAAAACCCTTACCTCAAGTTTGACTTGCTTTGTAAGTGCTCTAACTGATTATATAATAATTTTAAATTTATTATAATGATATAAAAAACCATTTATAAATGTATAATATCATATATGATACACTTATAACATTTCAATAGATATTTATCAAAAACAATTATTAATATCATTGTTTCTGGGTGTTACATGTTTCATTTTTTGTGAAAGATTCAGTTCGACAGTTTCAATCCTTGTACATGGATCATGGTTAAATATTCCTAATAATGTTAATGATGATAATAATATTACATAAAATTATTATATAGATATTAATATTCAACCATAAATGATATAGACCGAAAAATGGATTACACCATTCATGAATATGCTAATCCATACGTACACATGAATATTGTTTCCATTTTCTAAAAAAATAAACAAAGAAGAATAAATAATATATTAACATTTTACAAACCTAATTATATCATAAATTTCAAATTTAAACATTAAATTTATGATAATATTCAATCATTAATTATGGTGATGGAAAATGAATTATATCACTATGTGGAGGTGGTAGTCCGCAGGTATGCATGAGTGATCCTTTCACTTCCCATTTTTAGAAACAATGGTGGATAATGATGGAAAACTATTCATAATAACATTTTATTATATTGAGGATACTAATTATATTATTGTATGATAAATAAAATATATAAAATTGAGGTATAATAATAAATAAATTGAAAGTGGTCGGGTAAGATGATTTCCTCTTATTTAGTAGACCTCATTTAGAAAACTTCTTCAAAACCCATCGAAATGAATTTTAAGAAGATTAGAACAAATAATTAGTGGATATGGAATTTTCTAAGAGAATTTATTAGGGTCTTTGTTTCAATGTGTAGAAATAACTTGTGAAGAGAAGTGCAAAAGATGTTCCCATTTATAGGTGGGGGGACAGACACAACTTGATTTTTTTTAACAATTAAAATATTATTAAGTGATTTTAGAGGAAAATTTATCAATAAATAATTAAATATTGATAATGTGGTTATAATATTAAAACTACCTTCATCTAGAAATAATTATGATGAAATATTGTTTCCTTATAATTTTTTTTATCCTAGGTTAAATTGATTTACTCCTTTACAGTGTTGAAATGTTTTCACGAATTTTTACTATTCATTATCATAATAATGTATGATAACCATTATTAAATATTATTAATTATGGGGATTCCAAATATTATTTACATTTTACAATATTTTATTTCTTCAAGTGGTAAAAATTAATTTTTCAATAAACCCAAAAAATGTGATGAAAAAATTGTTTTCCATAAAAATGAATTTTTAAGTATAAAAAACAATTATACCAAAATAAAGGACAATTTAGATTCCACTGACATTAATTAGATTATTTTTTTAAAAAAGTTAATATTAAATTTTCAAATCAATTTAAAAATAAATTTGATGCTTTAATTATTTAATAGAAAATACATTTTTCTATAAAATCGATATTTTCCACCAGTTAGTGAAAAATTGATCTTTTAGAAATATCCTTAAACATTAAATAATTATATATTTGAAATAAAACATTAAAAAATGAGACCTTTTTTTATAGAATAAATCTTATAAAATTTGTATAAATTAATCATAATATCCACTAATTAAATCCAAAAAAATCCATTTTTGAAGAAAAAATATTTTTGAAGCATAAAACAACTATTGAAAATTTACTACTTATTTAATATAAATCAATATATACCTTTCAAATTGAAAAATATTTGTCATCAATTGGTTATTATTATTCATAAAATCAATTTAAAAACTATATTATAATATTATATTATATCATGATTCATTTAGACTTGGGGTTTCATGTAAAACAAGCTATCAAATACATCAAGTTTATTTCAAACGAAATAAATATAATGTTTCTGGGTGTTACATTATAACAGAGTAAAATGAATATGTCCCCCAATTAAACATCATTATGATATTAAAAAATGGGGAAATATTTGTCTCATCACATCCCAAGGTTCTCATGTAGCTTCTTTGTATTTATTATGCCTCTATAGAACATTATACTATGTGAGAAGTATTGTTTCATAGCTATTTATCTAAAAAATACATGATTTATACATGTTTCCCATCCTAAGAAAGATCATACTCCAATGGTAAAACCTATGAAACCCACTGTGTCATAGTGCTATTAATTAGTTAATTTTAAGTCGTTATGGGTTCACAAAAAGTTTAGGATGAAGTTTTTAAATAATGAAGGAGTCGATATTGCCCATGGTTTGTGAATGATTAGGAGTAACCATGAACTAACATTGAATGAGGGTTATTTTTTATAGATTTAATTTTTATGATTTGTGAAAAATTATCTCAATCAATAGTATTTCCCATGGGAAACTGTGAAAGTTCCTCGTTCTTTCCCCGTAGGGACAAAAAAGTTAGTATATGATTTAGAAAAACATGCACCTAAATTGTGAACCATTTCCATAATGTTAAAAATTTATTTTAATCATTTACATTTTTTATTTTCCCCATAAAATGTTTTAACGGCTCTGAATCTTCCCACAATCTCCCTTTGAGTCACATTATTCCCTAACCCCCAAACATTCAGCATACAATCCCCTCTCTCGATCATTCCTCCCCATTCTATATCACCATGATTTATTTTGGATTAATGTTCTATGCCTCAAGTTATGTTATTTACATCCATAATTATCCTCTGTTCTAGTTTTTACCCCTCAAGTTATCCCTCCATAATTGAATGAACAATAGATAAATGGGGTTAAGCTATTTTTTAAAATTTATTCATTTATAAGGTATGTGATGGGTCTCTCAGGATGGATTCTTACATGCTTTTACATCCTCAGCCAAAGAAAAAGTTCATTAGACCAATTTGGATTCTCCACAATCGTTTTATGGTAGGTTTTTCGATGGAACCCCCTTGTATTAAATTTTCTAAATTCATAGGCTTGTTTAAGATGATTTCTTGAAAATTTATAGTCATTTTTGATAACTCATTAGGATAAATTTATTATTTGGTTGTCTTTTGAGATTTGAATGGGTTGTGGAAGAATTCTAATAACTTGTTAAAATTAACATATATCCTTTAAAATTGTTTAAATCAACATTTTATATTTTTTATGGCATACAATTGTTTTTTGTATAACCAAGTTTGTTTTTAATAGATTTCAATAATTTTTAATGACTTGGAATAGACTTGGATTACATTTCAATTGTTTGTCATGATCCATTTGGGTTTTTAAAATGTATTTCATTATTTAAATTTTTTTAAGATTATTTTTTTTGGAAATGGGTGTGATTTATTTAAATGGGTTTCTATATCTCAAAATGGTGGTTTTTATTTATGAAAAGAAATGGATATTAATCTGAGTTTTATAGGTAATTTTTGTAATTGATTATTATTTCACATGTTTTTATCTTTTTCATACAAATTGGTTTTTAAATGGGTTTAAAAAAATATATAAAAATTAATAAGTAAAAGGCCTAGTTGGAACTTTTGGAGTTATTTTTGATAGATTTTTTTGAACACTTGTTCAGACCCATTGATTTTGTTGATAATGTATATATATTTCCATGTGATATATGAATGAATATTTATTCAAAATATACTTATGGATTTGGTCTCTAATTAGTGGAAGTTTGGGAGACATGTATGACGTTATTGTGGTTTCATCCCTTGGGGATACTATTATTTATTTGAGAAGATACTTATTTTGAAAGTGGACCCTTTTTTAGTTATTCCATTTAGAATCCTACGCTACTAAGTGGAAATCCATTGGATGTTTCTTAGATAATTAATATTACACATTGTCTAGTCACCCCTAGTTATATTTAATTCTTAGCTAGTGTGGTGTCACCAATGGGACTAGGTGAGAGTGATTCAGTTGAAAGTATGTGTGACTTTTAACATGTTAGTAGTAGGAAAGCCTTTCCATGAAATATACCAGTTCCATTATTTTTTATGGTATATCCTCACAATATGCATCATATGTTATTCCTTTCATTATATATTTTAATGTGTGTTTCTTATTGCAGGGATGAAATTTATGTGATGTATTGATCCTTGTGTGATTAGGTCATGACATTGACTCGTATTGTTCCACCTATTTATTCAAATTATTTATGTGTTTCTCTTGACTTGGAAGAATGATAGTTTATCTTATTTCTTTTCATAGATTTTATTTGTGTTGGGGGAATTTTTTAAATTAAAATGGGTGATGTTGCTTTCAAAGTAATATTATTTTATAAAAATGATTTTGAAATGTTTTGAACCATGTGATAGTTTCTTTAAAAAGTTATTTCTTAAAAGGAAAGGATTAGATTAACTTTATTATTTGAAAGAATGATGTTTTAAAGATATATTATTTGGTTTGAATTGGAATTTTTTGGGAATTTTTTTTTCTATTTTTTATAAAGGAAATTCTTCGACATTGTTTGTGTGATTTGGTTTTATAAATCATATAAAAACCTAATTTATAGAATATGTTCAAACTATAATTTTATAAACTATTTTTCTAATTAATTTCCATAGATACAGTAGGTATTTCTAGCCTACTGAATTCTTATGTTCTCACACATATATTATTATCTTAGTTACAGGTTCCTAGTTATTCTTTATAGCACCTAATGAATGTTGCTTATCTAAGTTCATTTTTTACTTTTTATATTCAGACAGTGGTGAACAATCCTTTATTTAGTAGGACCTACATTTTATTTTCATAAATTTATTTACGTGTGGACTCATATTTTATTTATCAAAATTGAATTTGTATTTTAATTATTTCTTTGGTTAGAGGGTAACTGTCGCTACTGGTGTGAAAATCCAAGACATTATGTTGGCATCTTTTCATTATAAGAGAGGGAGACTAGGGTGGTGAGAGAGTTTTTTTGTTCTCACATGATGTTTACTAATTTTATAGTATTGATAGTCTATTTCTGTATACTTTTTGTTTCATCATGGATGTATGATATACGAATGCGTCATTCCATATTTTAATTATATTCTTTCTCTTGTATTTACACTAATTATTGGGGTAAAAATTTCCCAAATTTGTTAATTTTATGTGCATAAACTAATTGTCAACCCATGGGGATCGGTAATGCTCTTCAGGTCATTGGTGGGACAGTTTGGGAGTCTTTCACTGTGAAAAACATTATCGGTTAATTAAACTTTTTATCAGATGTTTGGGTTATTACTTTTTCCTATGAACCTAGATTTTTAGAATTAACTTTGATGTTTTAGGTTTTATGGGAAGATCGAATAATTACTTTTTTTTGAGACTCATGAGGTAGGTTAGGTGAGAGTTTCATGAGCTCTCTTTCACATTGAGCCTCGAGATTCCATGGGAAGGTGTGGTTATTCCCTTGATTCTGGTTTTCTGTTAGATGGTACTATTAGATTATGATTTTATATGAATGGTGATTGTGTTTGATCATAAATTGTATGTCTTTAGATTCCATGGGGATCATATGTGATGTTTTTGGATGGTGATAAAGAGGTAATTGAATATGTAAGTTTGGTTTGTAGGTCCTGCTAAACCATGAAATGAACAATTTCTTGATTTTAGACATGATTTAGAGACTAATTCATGATTGGAATGTAGCTATCAATGATTTTTCCATGTCAGGAATGGTTTGTCCTCATAGTTTTTTTATTCATTTAGACCCCTGGGACCTTAGATATTCAAGTGTGTGTGTGGGTAATGGGATAAGGGTCTGGGTTGGTCTTATGATATATTAGAATATTTGGATTTCTTATGATTTTTCTATTGTTATATTTATACTATAGTTTATGTAATGCAGAATTGATTTGGGTGAGTGAAAAATGGATTTCATGAGAAAATGTTTTTGATTTTAACACAATGGATTAGGGATAATTTCTAAAGTGAGCTTGGGTTGTTAATTTTATTTTGATACAATTGATTTTATTTGGAATTTGGATTTTTTACCTATTATTGATTACTTCTAATCAAGTTCACACTGTGTTTTAAAATAATAGTTTCTTATATTAAATAGAACCTCTAATTCCCAAATGGATTTTTTAGAATTTTTGGGATTTTAAAATTGGTGAGTTTATTTTAAAGGGGTAGGTGATTTGAAAACTATTTCAAAATTGAAAGTTTTATATTTTTTGAAACAACATGTATTTTTTTTTGGTTTTAGAAAAAGTTAGTGTTTTTTAAACTATTTTGGAAGTGTTTTAGAATTAATCATGTCACATAAGGGTTTAGGTTTTGAATTTTTAAAATAGATTCCATTTGGTTTTGAATGATAGAAGGCCACAATTTAATGGAAACATGGTTTTCAAAATAGTATTATAGAAATTAATTTCTTATTTTATCAAAGGATGTATTGTTTTGTACCATGTGTTCTTTAGGGAAACTTGGTGTGTTTTAGGGAGATGACCAAAAAAGTTCATATGAATCTAATTGTTTGACGTGATCCCCATAACCCTATAAAGATATAGTTCAAAATTAGAGTGTTTACTTTTGAGAGCCTTCATATTTTTTTAACACTACACAAACTCAAAATGTAGTTGTTGGTGTGGTTTACTCCTCAAACTTTTGTTCTTTGATTTTATCTGAAGGAGTGTTTATTTAGTATTATATTTATATATTGTTTGGTCCAATGGTTTAGAAATGTGAGATTTGGTTTGATAGTAGAACCACTTATTCTTGGAGTCTTTTTCTTGATATTTTATTTGATGTTTGATAGGTTAGTGGTAACCACAATGGGACTTATTCTAATTGGGTTTAGAGATGTTTTTTCTTAATGAATATTTAGACCTATGTTTTCTTAGGTTCTTCTTCGATTTCTCATCATGGTCATGTTCATTTTTGGAATTTATCATTCCTCTTTAATTATTGATGTTTATTTCTCCCTTTTGTGGTCTAGACCATGGTTTGTCTATTACTTATTTCCTGGTATAGTGAATCAATCTAGGGAGAAATACTGGATACTTAGGGAGAATTTTTATTTCCATTTGGGATATAAATTCTACCAGGTTTTTTTTTCCCTCAGAAGTCACCATGGGACGGTATTCTAAGAATGTGAATCTACACCCCCTTGTATTCTGGTTGTGACCTTTATCTTAGTTCTTTGTCATTTCATAGAAAGGCATGTCTTCCGTTGTTGAGTTCCTTGTTTGGATTCCATGTTTTTAGATTCTAATTTTCTATCCAATGAGATTTTTCTAGGATTAGTTATATCCTTGTGGTTTTGAACTTATTTCTTGTGGTTGTCTTTGGCTAGTGTAGATTGTGAATTCCCTTAGGATATTTCTGGAAAGTGGTTACTTTGTGATTTACATGTTATCTGAGGTAAAAAATTATCTATTATTCCAATATGTTAGTTCATTTCATAATGATAATGAGACAAATTCTTAGTCTCCTTATCTTATGGGTTTTCCTTCTTTTATCGGGTATTGATTAGGTCTGTTTGAGGATGCTCTATTGCTGGAGGATTCCAATTTTTATAGGGAATTAACTTATAATTTCTTCCCTTTTTCAAATCTATATTGACCTAAGGAATTATAGGGTTAGAAAGTTAAATGTCGGGGAGTTTTTAACACCAATTGTGTTATGGTGGTATTAATTAATTAATCAATTTAATTATCGTTGAATCGTTGTGGGTTTTCAAGAATTTCCGTTGAAGATTTTAATATTTTTAGGGATTAGGTGCTACACATGGTTTTTGCATGGTTAAGATTTACCATGTGATGACCTTGAGTGAGGGGTTTATACATGATAGAGTTAATTTGTCTGTTTTGATCATGGTTAGAATTACTATAGGACATGCCTAGGGGTAATAGTGTGGGTTCTTCATTCTTGTCTTGTAGGGACAACACTATTAGTGCAGTGTTTGATAAACTGTGAACCCTTTCCAAATTTTTAAAATTTCATTTTTATTTTTACATTTCTCATTTTTATCCTCAAATTTTTTAAGGATTTTAACATTTATCCACTCCCCCCATTGAGTCATGCCATTCCAAAAACCCCAACCCTCTATGACACGCACCATCCCTTATCTCAAGCACCCATCTCAATTCCAACAATCCACGATTTATTCAATATTCTTCATCAATACCCAAAGGTAAGGTATTCACCTTCCTCCTTCTCTATTATTCTCGAATTTTTTTTGTCTTTCTCTCTCTTCACCCCTCCTTGCTCCGTTGAACTTGTGGTCAAAAGGTTTGTCCTGGTTATTTTAATTTATTTACTTATAGGGTATGTGAAGGGAATATCAGGTTGTCTTCTTATATTCTTCAACATCCAGCACATAATGAAAATAAATTCATGTTGTTTCAGATCACCAACAATCATTTTGAGGTAGTTGTTTCCATGTAAGTACCTTTTATTACATCTAATAAATTTATTGTCTTATTTAAATGATTTTTTTAAATTTATAATAATTTTTTATGTGGTATTATGTTTCAGTTATTGTTATGTTTTATTTTTAGATTTTATAGGAATAATATATATACAAAGATTTTTTTTAAATTCATGTATGGAATTTGAATTTTTTTAAATGAACTTGTTGTATTTTTATTGTCTTAAAAATTTTTCTAGCATAACCATACAGTGTATCAATGTATTTAAAATATTTTTAATTATTTCAAATTTAATTGGGTCACATGCCAACTGGATTTTAATGTCTATTTGTCTTTACAAAAGTGAATTATTTATTTTAAAAATAAGTTTTAAGAAGGTTTATGTTTATGGAAATAAGTGAGATTTATTTTAATTGAGTTCCATGTTTCAAAAGGCTATTTTTGTTGTACGAAATGAAATAAATATTCCTTTGAGTTGTTTGGGATGTGTTTGGTATTGATTATAATTTCCTTATAATTTATATTCAGATTCTAGTTATATTTTAAAAGGATTTCAATATATGTATGTAATATTATAAGTAAAAGGCCCAGTTGGAATTTGTGAAGGGTTTTTTGATTAATTGATTTGTTGTGAACTTGTTGAGCCCCATTGAATTTGTGGATTGTATTTTTGTTTATCCATGTGATAGATTCTTGAATTTTGATTCATGACTTGATTATGGATTTGGGCTCTGATTAAGGGATGTGTGGGAGGTGGGAATGACGTGATTGTGATGGTGTCCCCTAGTCCTTTGTTATTTTAAAAAGATGGTATTTATTTTTAAAGTGAATTCCCTCTATTTTTTATTCCATGGGAACCATAGGCTACTAATTGGGAAGTAATTGGACATTATTAGTCTAGTTGAGATTACATGATAGCTAGTATCCCCTAGTTATACGTTATACCTGGATAATGGGTTTTAACTAATGAAACCTAGTGAGAGTGATTCAATTGATGGTGTAACACACTGAGATTTTATGAAATGTTCAGTTTTTCAAATAAATATAATTTTTCTATAGAATTCATTACAAACAACACCGATTTTTAATGATTTGTGATATACATATAATATTATTATTTAAATAAGACCATTATACTCTAGCCATTAATCTTGGTGGTATGAATAAGAATAAACACATTTTGAAAAATTTGTATCAAGGATTTATATATATATAATATATTGATAAAAAATAATTAATTTTTAGTAATTTCTTAGAATGCTTTGAAAATAAAATTTTGTCGAAAAATAAATTTTATTTGTTTTTATTGAGAAAATATTAAAACTAGAATTTTAAGCTTTTATAAGATTTTTTTGTTAAACTGAACTTCATTTTTTTGAATCAACATGTCAAAATTAGCTTAGGGTGAATTTTTAAGATTTTTCTAAAATTTTTAATTTATTATTGAATAGTGAAAAATATTTCATTTTATTGAAAAATACCTCTTTATTTAAATAATTTAATAGTTACATTTTTTTAAATTGTTTTAAAAGAAACATTTTCTCATTATAATAAGATTAATCTAATTTAGGTAATTTTAAGAATTTTTTTGTTCAACTTCGATATAAAATCTATTTATACTTATGAAAACCTTTTCTTTCGAAAATATCTTTTTCATCGCATGTGTGGGTTTAATTTTAAATTATTTTTCCTTATTTAGGTTAATTGAATTTCGAAAAATTTATTACATATTTGGAATAATAATAACTAAAATTATATAATTAAGTGAACTAAATTTTTTGTTCATAATTAATAGTAAAAATTGTAAAAGTTAATTACCGTGGTTAAAGATAAACTGTGTTTATCATGGCTTAAAAAAACATACAAGGATAAAAATTACATAAAAACATAGACTAATTATATTTTATACTAATATTTAGACCTTATCATATTTAAGTTTTATGTATTATCTATTTTAGAGCCTTTTGGATGGTGTAAAACATGGGTATAAATTTTTCTTTTCAAATATTTATAGTGTATTCTCACCCCAACTTATAAAAGGGATCACCCTCTACTATCCCATTAAAAATTAAAAATCTTTTTATTTTAGACAATACCAAACAAAATATATTCTTAATTTCATCCACAAATATTTTATTCCATAGGTTTATTGTTAATCCATCCTAAAAAGGATTTTGGTGCTAAACTAAAGAAGATTTCCAAAGAAGAGGTATCGTTCTTAACTGAGATTTTTTTTTTATTTTCTATTTCAAATACTTAAAAAATTATTATACATTTTTAATATAAAAAGATATGTATCCAAAATATACTTTTATGTGTTTATGTTAACGTAATAACCTATATCAATCCCTACTTCCATCAAATGGGAAACAAAACCGTCAATCTGGTGTACAACTAACTACCGCCTCCCAAACCAATGTAATTTGTTCTTCTTCACCACATATCATGTATTAATATAATTATGGGTTTATAAAATGTAAAATATATTTATGAATTAATTATAATTTTTATTATAATATAAAATATACCATCTTATATTCCAAAATTTTTGTAAATGAAATCGTCACTCATGCGTATGTGTGGACTATCGCTAACAAAAATCTATATGAAAATTTTTATATTTTATTTTAAAATGGATGGTAATGAGGGTATATTTAAAGAATATATATTATATATATGATATAAAATTTTTCATTAATTTTCAATTAATATTTTACTTTATTTCATTCCATCCGTCGAGAAAATGGAAACAACGTTCATTTGTGCATACTGTCTACCATCTCCATAAACAATGTAATACATTTTCTACCTCTAACATTAATGGATTAATATAGATAAATATAAATTTAATTTATATAAAATTTATATCATGTATTAAATTATATATATCATGTAACAATGAAAAATATAAAATAACTGAAAATACCATACCAAATCATACATGGAAAATGAAGCAGCAATTATCGAAATGAGATTTTAACAAGGGTAATAAAATGTCATAAGTAAATAATATATGGAAGGATATTATTAGTATGTTTATATAATAGATTTATAATAATCCTATATTTATTATAAATAATTTTTGAATGTGTACATAGAAATTTGATACTTGAGGTTAGATATTTTTTTCCTCTCTTTTAATCCTAGGAAACAAAAGTAATATTCACCACTCATTTATTTTTTGTGGTATATATATTACACCATTGACATGTTATATCATGAATATAATTATTTTAATTATAATTATTGTTTTATTTTATGTGTTTATTTAATTTTTCTTATGATTAACAAGTTTCTAATATGGTTAGGTTATTTTCGTCTCACATTTATTTACACGGTACACATGCAATATTCACCACTTATTTATTATGTTTGGTGAATATTATACCAATGATTGTATTCTATAATAATTCTTATGAAATTTTTATGGATTTAAATATAAATATAAATTTATTTATTTTTTGGGTATTATGATTCAAACATTACCAAAGTTGTAAAGGTTTTATGTTACAATCTCATTGTTTATCAGGATTGTTTATGATTATCTTTCTGATGATAAAATTTTATGATCTATATCTAAAGAAACTCAGGTATTTTATTCTCATATGGTTATATAACTAAATTACATGTTTTATATTCCTCTTACCGTATTTATATAATAATGGTTAAAAAATAATGGTTTTAATAAAAAATGAATTTATTTCCCCTTTGGCCAAAAATACCTTCCCTTCCTTGTATATTTTTTCTAAAAGTTATTTAAAGAAAGTTTTAACTATTTTCTATATATTTTAGAAAAAAATTTATTATTTTTAAAATTTTAACAACATGTTTTAGAATTAATCTACTTTTCATTTTCTGAACAAGGCTCTTTTCACTTTTATCCTATATTATGAAAAGAATATTTATATTATTGTATATGAAATGAATGAAATTTCCCACTATCATGAATGCTAAATGATTTAATACTAACATTAAAATCATCCAATATTATTTTAAAATAATATTTCATTTTTAAAATTGTGGAAAATTTTAGATTTTTAATAAATTATTTCAATGTTAAAATGTTATTTCCCTCAAGAAATGTTACAAGTGATCAATGAAAATAATATTACATATAAATTGGAATAATATAATGTTAATTAATATTTAAATGTGATAATATAAAATTATACCAGACTTATTATTTCAATTTATTGTTTATCTTTATGATGAGATAATTTTCAATAAACTCGTTTCTTTGTCGCGGGTTATGCTGTGATAAAATAATTATGAAACCCATTTCTTTTTATTGGTTCTGATATGATGAATGTTTTATGATCTTGTATAAAAAATATGTGCAATGACCTTGACACTAATAACCTGTAGAATATTTCTTAATTTATTACATTAGAATAAGATACAAGGAATCACATCCCAAAGGACCAACTAGTTTAGTAACAACAGTAAACTAGATACATACATGATTCCTATATTTGATCTGAAAATAAAATTTACAACAATTATTTCTTGAGAATATCAATATTAACTTTATCATATCCATGCATATAATTCTCAGTACACATTCTATATTTCTAGTAATGGAAATAAAATAAGGTTTATCTCACATGGTTATTAAGTATTAAGTACAATAGAAGCTACCATTAATCAATAAGGATAATAAACATGGAAATTTATATAACTAAAAACCCATAAAATTTAATCAATAACATGTCTATCATATCTGGATAAATAATAATCAATATGTAAAGGTAAATAACTTATAACAAATTTCATTTAATCTATAAAATTTATATCATAACTAGATAAGAAATAATCAATATGCAAAGGTAAATAACTAAACACACATGTCTTTTAATCTGTAAAATAAGAGTTAAATGAATCCAGAGGTAATATAATTTAGAAAATATCATGGATAATAATAAAGGAATTTTTGAAGAATGGAATTCTTAATTATTATACATCACGATCTCAGGTATCATGAAAACCTCTACTATCAATACCCTTCACAGGATAGTTAAAAACTAATGGGTAGGTATATACTTGATACCTATTTTACTAAGCATATCCAACTAATTATTCTCATCAGACAACTAATTCATAGAGAGGCCATTTATAATAGGGTCCCACCCATATCTTCATGTGTAAATTATTCCTCACATACCAAATAATCTATTTAATTTTTGAATAATATACCTTATCAACTATGATCTATATTGAGGAATGAATATATATTTATCAGTATTTTCATAGTCAATCAAATAACTTTCAATGTAAAATTACATGTGTAGAAATGATATATAATTTAATAAATAAGTATAACCATGATAAATAATATAGATATTTAGGGTAAATATAATTTCCAGTTATCACTAGAAAGTGGATACTTATTGGAAAAATTAATGACTAAAAAATGAATCAAGATATTCAATGACAATACATTTATTTTTCAAAATGATCATAAACATCCATATAAAGAATGACTATGGAATTAATAAAATATAAAACCATTTTAGTATAAGTAAAATAACGGGGGTTTCCATTGAATAATTTAAATACCACAAAAACATTAAAAACTCTTGAGGAAAATAACCTTTTAATATTGAAAATATTTTTAAAAATAAAAGTTCATAATTTTTTTAAATAATCTTCATTTAAAATAACACTTGAAACTTATAATTTAATATTTTAAATATTTATTGGTCAATATGACTTGAAATTATATTCATTCAATACATCTAAAAACTAACATTCCTTTCAATTTTTTGGCTAAATCCTTACGTGCCTTGTTTGGAAAATGGAATAAAGACCCCTTTTAAAACATTTTATAAAAACTCAAAAAATGGGTAAAAATGTCATTATTAAATCATTTATAAAATGTTAGGATAATTTTTGGAACAATTTTAAGAAAAAATGGTTGTGGAAGTAGATGGATTTTCTATTGAAGAGTGAAATGAAGATTAATTTTATCAAAAACAATCTCAATCATTTTAAGTACCGAAGATTGGAAAAATTGGTTGTAAATACTCCAACTATAGTAACTAGATGTTGATGCCTACTTTTAAAATTAATATAGATACAAGGGGTCAATTAAAAAAGTATCGATCAATTTATCCATTTTAGTAAACTATATATATACATGATACCCATTTTACATTGGTAAATAAAATACAATTAAGTGTAATGGAGAACATTTGGAATCCTTAAACTCATTCCATTAATTATTCTTTATATCCTGGGTAAAGGAAAAAAAAATAAGTGTGAGCACGAATGTTTAGTAATGTTCTCATACAGTGGAATCTATCATAAATCAATAAAGAAATATTTATATAGAAAGGTAAATAACTAAAACACACATCCTATTTAATCAATAACTTATGTATAATAATTAGATAAGGAATAATTAATATGGAAAGGTAAATAACTGAAAACACACGCCACTTAATCAATAAACTGATAATGAAATGCATCTGGAGATAAAAGCATTGTGAAAATATCATGGATAATAATAAATAAATTACTAATGAAGGAAATTCTTAATAATTAGATGACATGTTATCAGGAACATGATACATTTTCGATCAAGACATTCACATGAAAATTTAAAACTATAGGTAGATACATGTTCAATTTGGCCAACTAATTTGTCTCATGATACCTTTAGATGATTTGAGGGGATATATAATTTCAAGACCCACCCATAACTACATGTACAAATAATTACCTATATATGGAATAATTTATTTAATTCATTAATAAATATTCATTATAATCAAATATCCATATTGAGTAAAGGATATAGATTTATCAATATTTCCCAGGTTAATTAAATAAAAATAAAGTAAACAACACATATAAAAATGGTATATGGTTTATGAAATAATCATATCCATCATAAAATAATATTTATATTTAAGATAAATATAATGACCAATGAAAAATGATCATAAGAAAGTGATTGTTTGAAGTGAAAGTTAACTATCATAAAAGAAAGTGAGATAGTAATATAACTTTCACCAATTTGTAAATTTCATGTAAAATCCCATTGGATGAAATAAATAAAATTGAAACTTGAAATACCATGAATTATTAAGGAATCATTATATTAAATTTCAATAGAGTAGTATATACACCATATAATGAAATTAGGTGCATATCATTATAATATACCACAACGAAGGGAAATTGAGACGAAGTCCCTTACATTGGGTCTGACTCATCATGTATGTTATTTATATTTAAGAATCATAAAATTAAGATAACAATTCAATTTTATAAAAACATTTTTCATGTTTATTATTCTTTGTATTTCAGTAATTACTAAGTTATATACAATTACAAAATCAATTAAACTTATGTCAGTTGTTTCGATGATATTTGACTTGTATGTAAAAATGAATTTTCTTGGTTGATTATTGGTCTAAAAGGTAATTATTTAAACATATACAGAATAATAATCATGAAATAATTATTATATTTATATGAAATTAATTTTAATATCAATCATTAAAGTGTTTTAAATGAAATTAAGTATGTTACAATCTTGAATATAGTATGCCATACGTACACATGAATGATGTTTCTATTTTTAAATGATCATTATGGAAAAGTGGTAAGAAATATTTTATCTTTATATAATGATAATAACATCATAAATATAATATTATTTATTTAATTATTCTTATATATATATATCATCATGTGGTGTGGTGATGAAAATAGAGTCACATCACTTTGTGAAGGTGACATTCTACATGTACACAAACGATGTTATCATCATTTAGTGAGTGAATAGTGAAGAAAAAAATGATACATTTTATTTTAATAATAGTTATTATTTAAGTATTATCATAATTAATTCATGTATATCACATATATTCATTAATTGTATCTTTATTAACTTCATTGTAAAGCGTTAGTGAAAAATAAATCATATCGTTTTGTGAGGCGACAGTCCTCTGTACATACGAGCGATGTTATCGTATACTAAAAGAATGGAAAGTAAAAAATGATATATATGAAATAAATAATATAGAGGTATAATTATTTTATAAATAACATATATACACTTTATATCCATCATCATACCTGTTGACATATTAAAATTAGATCCTTGAACTTTTCTGTAGAACTGAAGAAGTGAACCTCTCTTAGGCACCAAATGACGAGTTTAAGAAGAAATACATATTTATTCCAGAAGTATAAGTATATTGGATTTCTATGTGTCATAGACAACACCTTCCTTCATTGGAGTTGAGAATTTCATGGTGAGACTCTCTACATTTCACAGGGGTCATTGATAGTAGCGAAGGCACATACATTGATCCGAAGTAAGGGTGTGTGTGTGTGGGGGGGGGGGGGGGGGTGGCAGCCCCTTTGTTATTGAACATCAGGTTCTACCAAGTGAGATTATCATGTCCCCCAAAATAGAATCAACACACAAGGTGACTACACAGAACCCCATACAGCCATCCTACATACATGACTTGCAAAAAAAACTCCTTCACCTATGGTCCCATATTTCCCAATAAATAGGTCCCTTGTGGCATTCATTTATACAAACAAAATTCCCTGAAGTTCGATTATAGCTCTAATTTCCCTATTACTTCTTTCAAGTCCTCAAAAACCCTATTGGTAGTTTCTAACACCTAAAAATAGGGAATTAAATTGGGAAGGTAAGACTTATGTCTATTTAGTGTTAAAAATAAGCAACAATTAAACAACTCATTCACACACCCACCTGAATTTATAATAATAGAATGATTCTCCCTTACTCAAATAGGAAATTTGGATAATAACTTCTTGAAATTCCATTGGACACCCTTGAAGGATTGAGAATATTATCTCCAATGTGTATTCATATAGGTTTTTCATCACCAAAGGTTTTATCAGTTAACCCCAAACTACTTGTGTGGATCACCCCCTTTCACAATCCTCCTTGGTTCTCCCTAACATCTAGCCTATGTGAGACATATATTTTGTCTTCTTCAAATCCATTCATGGATAGACCTCTCCCCTATTGGCTCCCCTATCTGAGAGGGATCATTTCGAAACCTCTACCTAGACCTCTTAATTTACAAAACCATAGCAAAAGGCACATCAGTGTGTCTCCTATTTGGATTCGTATTACTATAGTCATAGGATTCCCACACATTTCCTACCAGAGGGTTAGGTTCCTTGAAATTTCTATATATTTTTATATCTACGATCATGTAGACCCTTACCCCAAGGATTGTGTAGGGAATTTCTCGATCCATGAGATTAGTGTTTGGACCATGTCTAACCCTTCTCATCTCTAAGACCGAGATCCTCTAGTTCCTACCAGGGATAGAAAGGAAAAAACATTCATTTCAATTAATCATTTAGTGATATACACCTCTTTTTGTTGAACCAATTTTAGGGAATTTATCCTGGTTTATGCCATTAGCCTTTCCTATGGGAGGTTACAGTCTTCCTTCCCTTCACCTCCATGTCTGTCACCTTTATTCATTCCTTACCTTGGACTCTTATCCAATGTAAAGTGAAGAGAGGGAAGTGTTGTAGCCCTAACCTCTTCCACCTGTGAAGGAAGAAAAGTGTGTGATTTTCAAGTATTCTACTTGCTCTAGTTTATCACACCAAGATTGACTCATGTGGTCTTAGAGGTTAGTTTTGATCATGACATCCACACAATACACCTAAAGGAGGGAACTACTAGAACTCTAATTTCTGCTATCCAAGATACATAGGATGCCTAGTTAGGGCCCGATCTCAATGATAATTCTCCTTTGGAATAATCCTCAATCACAATTCCATTAATATGGGCATCTTCCTTAAGAGTAATCCCAAAATTAAGCTTCATAACCACCATGATTAATAATATCTCTCATGGTCCCTTCATAGGGAGATCCTTCTCAAGATTATGCCCCATCCTATTCCCACAAAGGGATATACTCCCCTGAAATATTTATTGAATTATGATAACTTTGATTTCTATTAACTTGGATATGTAGGAAGCCCAACTATGCCCCAAGCTCACTAGAAATCCCCCTCAAGATTAATCCCCAACCCTAATTACCTTAATCCAGTAAGTTTTTATAGGAGTAAGCTCTAAATTAATCCTCTAAATCAACATGAGCTAAAACATCCATTATGGTCCCTTCATAGGGAACATATTTCTCAGGATTAACCCCCAACCTATTATCTCAAAGGGTTATACTCCCCCATGAAACATAACCTTGATGACCATAATAGGATTGGGTCATCACCAAAAACAATGTGGGATTTGATTCCCATTTAAATGGGATATGTATGAATCAACCCTGAGGTTCAAACCAAAATCCTAAATCAACCCTATTCTTTTTGGTCCATATCCCCTATAGCGTCTAATTAAACTTGGAAACTCATATTCTTTCCAGGTTCCTTGGGTTGTTTCAAAATATGTCACATACCAAATTTTGACTAGGAACCTTTTTCCTCGACGTCCTTTCCACACAACTTTAAACTCAATGTATGGGTCCTCATCCCATGACCATAAAAGGTATGATGTGCCCCATTAAGAGGAAACTGACTATGTGGGTTCTGATTCCTTTCACAATGATACATAAGAATCCCATTTATGGGTTTGATACTCACATCAAACAATTTTTGGCTCCCTGGATGACGATAAACTCCAGAGTGACCTTCGTCTACTAGGATGATAATAAACATCAGAGTAACCATTATCTACATCGGTCATAATAAACTCTAGAGTGACCATTTTATACCTGGAGGATAATAAACTCTAGAGTGGCCTTTGTCTACCTTGGTAAAAATAATCTCCAGAGTGCCCCACTGTGTGGCTAGAAAACCAGCATCATCATAATAACCAAAAACAATCTATGTATTATATGAGAGGATACCCTCGTTAGAGAACTTCAGATACATAAATATGTATCTCCATCAATGAATAACCTCAAATACATAAAGATGATTCTAAATTCTATACATGATAATAACTGATTTCTAATTTCTAATGAATCACATCATACTTGGGAATTAATGAAGGATTCCTGAACATATCATAAATCTATAAGAGAGAGTCATAGTAGGAAGTAATTCCCCCCAAAAGGGTCTAATGAGCCCAAACTCCCATCCTATCACCCAATGTGAGTTCTTAAGCATTGTATGTCAAAAAAACTAATGAGAGTCTGCCTTTGGAATGTAGTACCCCATGGATATAAAACCATTAGGTGTTTCTGGCTCCATGAACAAACCCATTGAAAACTGTTCAGAAATATTAAATTATTATGGGCCTGAACCTGACATGAATGACTTAAACTATGGAATCTACTTAACACTATGTATGGTATGTACTAAATACTCTCTGTAATACCATTACATTTCCCTAAATGATTGTACCCATTTTCATTGGATACCAGAAATGGTGAACTCAACGTGAATCTTTAACCAAGATGATAGTGTTAGCTACATATTAGGCCCTTCCCAATCTTAAAGAAATTGAGGGTCGAACATGAAAATATATCATGCATGTGTTCACTAAAGAGAGATACAAGTTTTCTAGGATTAATTATTTATATTTTTTTGTATATACATGCACATCCTTCCAAGAACTCCCTTCGATCCAACGACCTCATTAAAGTTTTCACCAATGAATTCCACAACTATTACTCTAGATAGATCTTTATCCATGCGAAGGACGTCATCACCAAATCAACATCTTCAATGTTGGGTCTCAAACTCTCTGTTCCAAGAGTACCGTCAAAAAAGTATGATCTCGACCTTGGAGTCCACCTAATAAGCCCTCCATCTCAACCAAAACCATAAAAGACTGATCAATGATGACTGATGGTCCTAAAGAAGACAACATCAACAGCCATATTCAACCATTTCAGGAGATTATCCCCTGAATGCAACAACCATTCCCTCTTATAATTTAGGGAGGTGGTCCAAGAGGCGACATAGATCCTCGTCTAGAAGATACACGGGTTTTTTCAAGGGTTCCTTCCAGTAATCACCACTTCCAATGTCACATGAAAATTAACCCTCAACAAGATGAAGGTGTCACCATTTGCTGTCCGGCCTAGGTACCTTAGTACTGGGCACACTAGATGGACCGACATGGACGAAAATTGGACAGTAGTTAGTAGGTTCACACCTTTTTCCCGTCCATGAAATTTCACCAACCCATTTTTGTGGAAAACAGAGTGTGGGAACATACACATGTATACCATAATTCTTCCAGCCACCAGACTCACCTGGAGGGATTATAAGAAGCACATCAACCAAATATGGAGATAGCTAGAAAGAAGGAAAATAAACCTACCTGAACCCACCAATCATACCAATAGAATCATCTGGAAGCACTCTAAGAAGGCCACTGACCATATTTGGAGACAAACAGAGAGAATGGACACACACCTACCAACATTTATCAAGATTGACAGCAGCCTCATCTGGAGGCTCATGGAGAAGTCAGTCAGAATGTAACAATGAAAAGCATAGGGCCGACACAACTCCCTTCCCCCACACACAAGTACTATTAGTATCAACAGACATGAATGGGACGATAAGAGAGGGCACAAACACATACTCCAAATACAGAATGGGAATATATCCTTATTCTGGTCTATGAAGTCCCCAAACATATCTTGGAAATGGTAAAAGGGTAGATGAAAATTCCTAGCCACATCTTATAGAATTTCTAGGATATCATCACAAAGATGCAATTAGTTCCTGAGGGACCCACACAGAACTATTTCCCTATAAATGGGGATGGATCATCAGTATAACACCCTAGAAAAGACAGATTCCTCTGATCTCATCTATTAGGGTCATGAGGAAAACACCCCCATATTATACGGATAGTAGAATCATTAATATGCACTCTCTCCAATCAGAGGTAATCAGCCGATTCCAATAGACACTCCAAGGCATTTACAAACATCTTCCCATGATGACCACTTCTCCCATCAAGTGGACCCAATCTCTCATGAGAAGGCATCTAATAAGAATCCTCATCAAATATGATTATAAAATCAAGAGCCAATCTATGACCAGGTTTCACCTGATGATAGAGTACTTAAAGCCCTTAGATGTTTATCTATTACAGTTCAAGATCCTACCCTATAATTAACAAATTATAGGAAAAATAATAGTAATTTATAAGTTCCTCATTAGACACATCCCCAAGAAAGATTTTTTCATGTAAACAATTTGTTCAATTTCTAGAGCCTATCTCTTCATGAGATCCATGACAAACATATGTGTGTCCAGAAAACCTATGGGAAAGAGGATATTCACCTTGATGTAATCCCCAATGATGGTCCTCCCTATGATGGCATGAACTGCGAAAGTTCTCTCCCCAATAGGGATTTTAATTGTCAAAAGATTTATCCAATTGGAAATGTAGTGATGAGAAAGACCTATTATTGTGAGGCACTTGTGAACACAAGGCCAGTCATGATTGATTCCTTGAACTGGTAGGTGGAATCCTTTCTCAACCATAAGATAGCCCAAGGTGATGGTTATTCTCTAAACTACCATTGGGTCACCTACTATCCAACATAGTAGAGGAAATCCCAACAAATCCTATTGATTATGGTAAATGAATAGGGATGTGTCCACTCTGTTTGGACCAGGTTGAGGAACCTCTTCTAAAAGATGAAGAATATATACTAAACATGAGGTAGTGGATAGCTAAAGATGACATATTAGTCATGTTTTGGTCTTTATACACCTATCAATAGAGATTTTAAAAGGTGTTAGTGGAGGATTGAATACAAGACATCCACCTCAATATATGGAAAATTAATCATACCCTATAAGAAAATTCATTACCCTACGATGATTATCAAACTCAGGTCAAGGAAATATAAGGGTTACAACACCAAAATTGACTTGAAATCTCTCATAGCTTCCCGACATCCCATGATTGAGAAATAGTAAGGATCCCTTCAACATAAAATCCTCAATGCATTAATGAGGTTGAGAAATCTGATTATAGATACCCCATCTAGTGTTCGTATCAATGGATGGGGTGTACAATGAGAATTTCATTTCACTGTGCTCACAAGCCAACAAATCTTACTAGAGGTAGTATCATGAAATGTTGTTCCCTCAAGATGGATACAACTAACAGAATCTATTTATCATCGATGATATTCTCAATAAGAAAGTGCCTCGATCAACTATTATTGACATATTTCCAGAAGATAGAAAGCTATCGAGAAACTATTGAGTCAAGAATCTAAGAACATATAGCAGGCATACCTCTTAGAGTATTCCATCTGTAAGATCGAGAAAATGTTTGAAATAACCCAACAGTCTTAAAAAGTGGAAGACTTATGTGAGTTCCAAATAATGCACCCATCCCATGTTTAGACAATAATCCATAAAATTAGAAGAGAAGTTTTGGTAATATCATTCACCACAATTCAGGAACAACCCCATCCGCAAGTCTGGGGGGTTATTTTACCCAACCCTCGGGATCAACCCACTGGGCTCGAAGGGTTATAAAGGCAAAAAAGGAGCATACCCAGCCTTCAGATGGTGGATTTTTCACCTCAATAATCACCTCCTCAATGGGAATTAGTCTTATCAAAATTAGTGAAGACTCCAAAGAGTGAATGCTATCAAATTTTCTTGTCCCGTGATCCGGTGAATTCACTTGAAAATTATATAAATAAAATATTTGGAAATTACCTTTGGGTCATTGTCCATCCAAATGTATATATGGAAACAATGATGAAGAGGAAAAGGTCTCAGGGAAGGAACAGAACAATGAAATAACATAGAAATACCAATAGAATTTTGGAGATACACTATGAATCTGCGAATTCCAACAATACCATCATTGAGGACCCTCTAGAAAATAAGACCAATTTAGAGGATTTCGAAGTAGATGTTTCTGTCTATGAGATGGTCCACACTGAAATGAATGTAGAAGGTGTGCATACCTGAAACAATAGTCTCACCCAAAATTTGGGTATACCCTAAAATAATTAACCTGTACATCCTTAAAAGGTACCTAATAAGAGAAAAGTTAAGTGTCATACCATGTTAACTTACCCTAGAGAAGGCCAATCCCTTTCTCTAGTGGAATGATTGGATCAACAAGAGGAGGAAATGAAAAAGTTGAGAAGACTTAATGAAAAGTTATTCCAAGAAAATATTCCTTCCAGATATGCTATCCAAATAGACCCTTAACTCACACATCTTGTTGACACACCTCAGAAATGAGGGTTTTCTCCTACAACTAATGAAGAAAGGTAACATATGCTAAATATGGGACATCAACCACTAATATATTTGGATCCCATAATAGCATATCAAGAATTCCCTTTATTGGGTACACAATGAGAATATTTTTAGAACCATACTTATCGGTCTGCCCCTATTGGTTACCCACAATAGATACCAGCGGTGCCACCACAAGTGGTCCTGATAGTCACTGCACCCATTGAGGCTCTAATCATTTCACCTATTTAATTCTAGCCTAGCTAGATATTCATAAAAATTATATGAAAACCATTGAGTCATTAAAAGCTTGATTTTAAGATATGGATAGATGGTGTTTTCTAGTACAACCCAAGAAGAAGAATTACCCCTAATGGGTTGATCCTACTCCTCCCTCACTAAAATTTGGTAATCCCACATTTCTAATCTTTAATGACTCAAGAGATCCAAAACAAAATTTGATGAATTTCTTCTCTCGCTGCGATCCCATGATGGGGACCCCTGATAAACATAAAGTAGTGAAAATCAGATACTTCATATAATCATTGTAGGGGATATACTTTGTATGGTAAACCATTTTTTAGTTTTAATCAATCACTGGATGGGAAGTCCTATGTTAGAAATTCCTCATCCAGTTTAGTTGAACCCTCTGAAGGAAAGTCCTCAAAAAAGTGATGTGGAAATAAGGATAAATATTAATCAGAAGAAGACGAGATCATGTCACGGATAAATTTTTCCGTGACATTAGTTGACTTCATTAAAAAAAATCCCAAAAGCATGGGCACCTTCCCCTATATGGTATAATAAAAGTTGACCCCCGGGGAGAATATTCAGAAGACGAGGAGTTGATCTTAATCTCTATTAACGTTATTCACATTAAGAATCCCCAATAAAATGTTTATTATGATTATGAACATGAGTTACTAATATTTATTAGGGAAATTGGGGAAGAGTTTGTTTGGGTCACAGATACCAGGGAAGATGTTGTCATTCCAGGAGCCACTACATCAACCAAACCCTTGCTCAAACCATCTACACGGTCGCAACACTTGGGAAATCTCTCTAGTGAGCTCATTAGGAACAAGAGAGTTATTTCTATATACATGAAAGGGTAAGGCCTGCCATGATTATTTGGGAAGACCGGTTTAAGGTTATTCCAACATCTCCTCAGTCGGTAGGTAGACCTAGCTGGCCTCATCCACCATGAAGAAAAGCACTTCCATCTCATATCCCAAGGAATAGACCATCCACAATAGTAACATCAGCTCCTAATGTTACTTCAAAATAGAATCCAAACGTTGGGAAGCACATATTGTTAGATCAAAAATTTGATGTCTGGAAGAAATTGTCCCATGTAATGGCCAATAAATCATTCCTAGATTCTCTGATCCTATCAAAAGACCTCCAGGAAAGACTTATTGAGGCCTTATCAAGACCTCCAAAATTTGATGTTGAAGTTTCCCCTGAGAAAGTATATTGCATAGAGAATGATCCTACATAATTCCATGTGGTAATTTCCTTTATTGACCAGGATGAGTAATCTATCATACAAATAAATGTTAGAGCCTTGTACATATTTGGAAGGCTAAATGATGTTGATATCTGACAGGCCTTCATTGATAATGGCTTATGATTCAACCTCATACTAGTTCAGACACTTCGTTAACTCGGTCTAAATGAATCACATTTTCCTCCCTCCACTATAATGTTACAGGTCTATGCTAATAATGAGTGGGAGCCTCTGGGTGATATTACACTCAAAACTCAGTTTGCGAATCTCATGTCAGACTCAAAATTCAGGGTTGTCTGAAAGGATATAGTTCTCAATGTTTTACTAGGATAACCTTGGTTACATCAACATGCATCAATTCCTTCTCCATACCACCCAAGTATAAAGTATTCCATCAATGGTAAAATTGGGACATTTTATGGTGAGAAGAACCCGTTCAAATCCTACAAGATACAGTACACCGATGTAGGGTTTAATTAATATGGAAGAAAACATTCCATGACTGATGGTGTTACTCAAATCAATGCCCTGCATGTATTGGATATTATCCAAGATAACCCTTTTATATAGAAAAATTTAGATTGTTTTATACATATTAAATAAATTTATAGGGTGATATAGAATTCATGAATTCATTCTGTAGCTTCCATGATGTCAATTATGACAATCGAGCCTGATGGTGCTAAATATGTTATAAAATCTCTAGGTTTCAATGAAATATTGATATAAAATGTCTTAATTATGTCTCTGGAACTTCAAAAAATCCTATTTATATCATCTATGATATAAGAAGTTGTTGTGAAAATAGGATAATGTTAAGAGACTCATTCTCAGTCCCTTGTTTCCCCTTCATGACTCTAAGAAGGCTTCATGACAGCAAGTGAGCCCAAAATGATTTCATCATCCTTCGAATGTCCAAATAGAGACTCCCCTATTCCTTCCAAGGAACTTTTTTTATCTTTTCCTCTTTAATAAGAAGTAAAAATAGTGGATCATGGGAAAGAGGACAAAGAATAAGATCTTAGGGATTCCTTGCCATCATTTTAGGAGGTTATCACTACCACTATAGATGAACTCAGAGAAACAAATATGGGTACAGAAGAAGATCCACAACCCACTATAATTAGTGCATCCATGACTCCCAAATAATAAGATCTATTCACCGACTTCTTAAATAATCACCGAGATGTGTTTTCCTAAAACTACATCGAGATTTTAGGCCTTCTCCCCAAGGTTTCCACCCATCAATTGGGTTTTGCAAAAGATCATCAGGTAAACAAGCAAGAATCTAGGAGGACACACCTAACTCTTACCTCCAAAATTGAGGATTAAGTGGAAAAACTTATCAATTATTATTTTCTCTAAGAGGTAGAGTACCCAAAATGGTTCTATAATATTATCCCTGTGAAAATGAAGAATGGGAAAATTTGAGTTCTCATTGATTTCAGAGATCTCA
Organism: Viscum album; assembly: GCA_963277665.1. Classification (NCBI taxonomy): domain Eukaryota; kingdom Viridiplantae; phylum Streptophyta; class Magnoliopsida; order Santalales; family Viscaceae; genus Viscum; species Viscum album. The sequence continues at coordinate 100,652,595 of OY728119.1, read as the reverse complement.
ATTGGAATTTTCCCAAAGATGACTTCATGCTTCCAATCATAGAACTCTTGATTGATGAAACAGCCAATTATCAGGCCCTTTAATTCATAGATGTCTATTAATGGTACAACCAAATTAGGATGGCCTCATTGGATGAAGAATCCACAACTATTAGAGCACCGCATGGTGTATCGTTCTATAGGGTATTTCCCTTTGGCTTACAGAATGTGAGCGCAACATACCAACATGATATTAATCACATATTTAAAACATTCTTTGAAATTTTTAAGAAATGATTTGTTGAAGTTATTGTGGTCAAATAATGGAAATTTTCTCTCCATATGGCTAACTTAGATATTATATTCAAAACTTTTCGACAATATAGTATGAAGATAAACCCATTGAAATATGCTTTTTGGGTAACCTTAGGAAAATTTATTGTTTTCATTATACCCTATTGTAGCATCTATGTGGATCCTTAGAAGACTAAATTTATCCATGGAATTTCACCTCCTCAAAACTTGAACGAGTTTAAAGGACTTCAAGGACACTTGGCCTAAATTTGGTGCATCATAGCCAACCTCAAAGGAAAGTGTTCACCCTTCACCAAATTAATGAATATGGGAGTCATTTATCAGTGGTCCAATGACTGTTAATAAGCATTTGAATCTATTAAGAAATACCTATTGAGCCCACTAGTATTGATTCCACCTATTGAAGGAATCCAATTTAATATATACATGACAACCTTTGTAACATCCCAAGATTTTATAAAAAAATATTCTTTTTAATTTTATTAATGTCTTGTGTTGTACGCTACACCAAAAGGAGCTTGCACAACACACATCCTTGACTTGCCTTGCATTACACGCAATCGCGACCTTCCTCGATAGCGTGTGTTGTACGCAATACCGAGTTTCACTAAACAACGATATGCTATAAAAATATTATTAAAACTAGCCGTTATGAATAGTAATAACCACTTTTTGAAATCCAGTAAATCTTATTTTTCAAAATGAACTTTATTTTTGGATTCAGAGTATCGAATTTATCCTAAGGTGAAATTTTGGTACTTTTCGGATAACTTTCATATTCTGATGAATAGTGAAAATTACTAAATTATAATTAAAAACAATTTTTTTTAATCGAAATAATTAATAGTGATAAATCATTAATTTGAGTGGTTTTAAAGTATATTTAGAATATATTTTTACAATTTAATACAATGTTGGTCATTGGATGTAATTTCACATTTAAACTAGACATAAACAAGTGTCAATCTTTTGATAGATATTGTTTCTTAAAAACACGCTATTTGTTTTAACAGTGGGATTTAATTATAAAATTAATTAATGCAACTCTTATGTTATGAATTTGGTAAAATAGACTTCATTTTTGAATTCGGAATATGAAATATAGCTTGGGATGAAATTTTGGCATTGTTCTGAAAAACATCAATTTTTGATGAATAGTGAAACTACTAAGTGGTAGGTTAAAAACTGAATTTTGCATAAAACTTAATTTTACCGCTTCTGTGAATGGAATTTTGAAAATCCGAGAGACACGGTTAATATCAAGGACTAAAATGTGGTTCAATGAGATGAAAATAATTTTTTTGGTGAATAGTAACTTTTTACTTTTTTACCACGGTTAATAGTAAATAGGGTAACTAAGGGTAAATATGATATTAATATTACCCTAACACATGTCCTAATTCTATTGGACAAGTGTAATTCGACCAAAAACAAACTTAGGAATAAAATATGACCATTTAGGCCCACTTGGATTAGATTAGGACATTTATTATTAATTTATTTAAAGAAAGGTTAAAATAGTTAAAATCAATGTTTAATAAGTAAATCATTTTTAATATGGGGTTATACATAAGATTAATTCGATTGTAAATATTAATTAGAAAGATAAAAAGATTTCCTACATGATGGTATTTTATTTGTAATTTTTAGACATCAAATAATTTAATTTATTTATGACACAACGATGATGCAGTAATTATCTTATTAATGAAATATTGACATAATTGATGTTATAAACACCAAAATAAATGTAATTTGAGATTTTTTATGAATTACACTAATTTTCTAGGTTACTATGATATATTAATGTTTATTTAATCAACTTGGTTCGAACATTTAATTCTGTTATGACTTTTACAAAAATAATATATCAAATAGTGTCAAAATTGACACAAAATAGTTTTTAAATAAAATATTATATTACTAATTGTTATTTTATTCCTAAAAATCTAAGGTTCGGCCAAATGACTTAGATAAGGATATATATATTAATAATAAACAATTTGGGGTTCGTTTGGCATGTTATAGTAAGTGTATTAACCATATAGTGAAAGAAAACAAAAAGACACGGTAAAAGTTAAATTATTTAACTTAGAGTTAAATCTAATTGATAAGGTTAAAATAAGAACCTAAACTTGTCTAAATTTTATTGGTTGATAGGATTTCGACCCATACCCACCTTATCTTCGAAATAAGACCCTTTGGAGCCATTATAAACCGATTTTGACTTTAATATAAAATAATATTTTGAGATATTCCTAAGGTGCCCCTCTCCTCCCCTATAAAAGGACACCTCCTCCCCCTCCTCCTCACACCAATGTGAGCACTCAAGCTCGGCCAACCCCTGCCAATTTATCCTCTCCACTTCCCTAGCAACATCCTAGAGGTTCTGGTCTTCCTCAAAGACCAATTTTAGTGCCCTAAGAGGAGGTCTCAAAGAGGCACTTCAAAGAAGAGGTAATTACCGTTACCAATTCTTTCATCTTTATTTCTTCTTCCACTTCTTCTTCTTAGGTTGTTTCATTATGAAGTAATAACATCAGTATCACTCATATACTGATATGTTATTATAAGTATGAAACAACCCTATTTCACCATCTATCCATCCTACGGAAAAAGAAATCACCGCGCGTGCGTACGTACGGAATACCGTCTCCACGCCGTGGTGTAATCTATTTTCCACCACCACCTTACATGGATGGGTATAATGGTGTAAAGAATAACTATACATAGTTATTACAACATCATATTGATTCTGATATATTTTATAATACACTCCAATTCAATTCAATATTTATAGAAATGATATCATCGCTCGTGCGTACGTACGGAATACCGTCTCCACGACGCGATGAGATTCATTCTCCATGTTAACCATTTAAGAATGATTATAATTTATATATAAGAAATAATAATGAAATATATGACATTATAAATCTACTGGATTTATGTATATATATACATATGTATGTCATCTACTTACTTCCATTTCAAGACAATAAGGAAAGGAAAACAGCGTTCATGCGTACGTACGGACTACTGTCTCCATGAAAGGTGTTTTTCATTTTATTTATCTACCTATTATATATATATATATACTGAATATATATGATATATAAATCATATTTTATATTCTGGATGTAAGTAAATCATGATATAAGTAATAATGATGTCAAGAACAACAAGTCAAAACACCTACGATAAATGAAACGATTTTACCCAAAACACTTCTTTAACATGGAATTTACAAAAGAACGGGTAATATAATGTCATAAGTGAACCATATATGATATCATAACAATGAATATGATTCTGTAATAAGTCAATAACATGATTTAAATCATTATACAGGAGGTTCGGACACTTACAAAGCAAGTCGGACCTAAGGTAAGGGAAAATACCACAATCTCATTTTTATCCGAGATTGTTTATTCGTAAGTATTTACTGGGGTGTATTTTATCATCCACATCCATGTTCCCTCAATATGTAATATTGTTTCCATCCAATTAAAATAGTTTAAATCCAATTTTACCCTTCGGTGAGTTTTTAGTAAATAATATGAACGGAATCTTTTGTCGTTTTTTTTTTCGTACGAGGTACTTTTTGACTTTTCCGACAAAGGTACGAGGAATGTTTTTTTTACTTATACGGCATGAATGGATTTTTAAAACATTATTTCCAAGAATCTTCCTTTACAAGTTTTCATGTTTATTTTTAATCAACTTCTTTTATTTTAAAGTTGTATGACATGTTTTGAAAGGAAAAATGTTTTTGAAGAAGAAAGGATATTTTCCTCAAGAATGGAGTTCAAGTGTTTTATCAATATTATTTTCCATCTAAGATAATAAAGGGTTCTGTTTTTATCCCTATTATTAAATTGATTTGATCATGTTGTGATGGAATTATTTTTATGAATTCCTTTATCTTATATGAATTGATTTATGATGTCATGATGTTTCAAGAATCCCATTTTTATTACATGGGTTATGCGATGATGTATGATTTATGATTATGTGGCACACATAAGAAAGGATTCATTATAAGATGGGTGGGACCTATATCTCCCTCCAATGCATTGGGTAATGATTTTATATCTCATGAGATAGACATGGCTAGAATGGTAGGTTATACCGGTTCAGTGAAACAGGACTGAAACGAGGATTACTCGATTCAGAAAGGGACTTTGTCCACTAAGATAGTCTTGGCAATGAGTCTTGACTAACAAGAAATGATTCTCTATGATTATGTGTGTATGCCACAATGAGTAATGTTTTAAGTTATGATTTCATTTTCACTTCTATGATTTATCCCACGTTATGATATTATGAGCTCTTTTGCAGGTTAAGATTTCCAAAAGCTATGTTCTTATGTATATGATGTGATTGATATTTCTTTTGTTTACCCTTACTGAGCATTTGAGCTCACCCTTTTATGTTTTCTTTTCCCCAGGATATAAAGAAAGGTTTTAGGTAAAAAAAAAGGAAGATCTTTGTGGGATATTTTGAAGATCTTTCACCAGGATTAGAAGATTACGTTCCGAGTTTCCAAAGACACTAAACTATTACGATCCTTGTGTGTATATTTTTGTTATGTATTAAGTATTCCGCAAAAGTAATGTAATGTCCATGTACGTCAAGCTTCGGGTCTCTACAGTTGGTATCAGAGGAAAGGTTTAGTCAACCTTTGGAAACTAGGACGCGAAAACGTTAGTAAGATCCCTAGAGATATTTCTAAGGTATGTCTAGGGATGCCCCTATGGATAAGTATACGTATAGGATATAGTTCTAGAACTATGGTAACGATATTAGATTAAACCAAAGATGATAGATATTTAAGTTACTCCCCCTTTATTACGATTTTTTCATCTAACACTATTCTGTTTGGGTTTTAGAAAATGGCTGGAAACAAGATGATTCACAATAATGGAGGATATGATGGAAAATGGAATGATATTCTTCATGAGCAACCAAATGAAATGGGATTTGGATGTCCAAACATCATTATTATGCCGAATCAGCAATCTCACAACATGATCAATAAAGTAAAATTTGGTATGTTTCCTAACTCGACTAATAAGAGAAAGATGGAGTTCCATGATGATCATAGAGGAAAGAAAGTTCAATTTCCCCTATGTACATCATGTGGGAAGAGGCATCAAGGAGAATGTTTCAAGGGAACTGGAAGATGCTTTGGGTGTGGAAAAGAAGGACACAAAGCAAGTAAGTGCAAAGGAAAAGGGTCAGTTAACACCATGGATGAGGATAATGGTATTTCTACGACATCAAAAATGGTTAAGTGTTTTAAATGTGGAATGTATGGGCATTATGCAAACAAATGCCCTAAGGGAAAGACTCATGAAGAGAATCAGTATGGTCATATGGGTAGTATTTATGTGGATGATGATGAAGAGACTACAAATGATATGTGAGATGAAAGAATTTTTGAAGCTCGGTCAATGGTTTGAGAATGTAGTGGAATGATTACATGTTTATCATGTGTAATTTTGGAATAAAGAGACATCTATGGATTGTTACACTGTTGTCTTTCCTTGTGTTTTGAAAGTGTATGATTAATGTTACCAGTATCCATGAAAGGTTATCCAGATAATTTTGGAATGTAGATGATATGCGCATAATGAAGGGATAAGGAGAAAATTAAATGTTTGATAGTAATCATGAGCTCATGATTGATATAAGGACTAAGTGATATCATGGTTTGAGTATATAGAATTTTGAGGATTTTGGTATGTGGAAAGTGTTAACTTTTAACTGCACTCATGTTTTCACTAAGGTATTCAAGAGAATACACGATTAAGGACTTTGAATGTTTGGAATGTGACCAACAAGACATAACTTATGATATGTGGGGATCAACGACAGTATTAAATCTCTGGAAATCGTTGTCACTATATTATGAGAGTGGACTGCAGTATTATAAACCTAAAGATTAGATTGGATTATGTTGGACATAAGTTAGTATTGTTTAAGGATAGAAGATTTTCGATATTATTGATGGGATGTTATAGTAACGTAGTTTTAAAAAAAGGGACAACCTGCAGGACGGGCGACAACCCATCGCTTCGGACAAGGCTGTAGGAATCGAACCCACAACCAAAGTGCGACTGGCCTTTATCGCCTACCACTGGCCTACAGGAAGTCCCTGTTTAGTAGAAACTAGTTTTATTATATTAAGCAGTATGATATATGAAGTATAAGTCCATTTTAGGAACCATATATGATTAATCTCACTATAGATCGACCTATGCATATAATTTTGCTAACCTTTTGTTTGAAACAGATGGAATGACCCTTCATTCTATCACATGATCTGCTAACACTTCACGAATAACAAATTCAACTTCATTTATTTAAGAGATGAAGTGGAAATTGTTAAAGGCACGAACAACAGTGAGATTGTACCAAAATAAAGTAAGTATTTATTCTAATTCAAATTCTTTAACTTTAGGGAAATGATCTTGAAAACCAAAAATGTTGTCCTAGTTCTCTTATACCTGATGAATCAGATGGTACCTTAGATCGTCACAAATTTATGGATTTGTGATTACTGGCTTTTCCATAGCCATGTTCTCTACCACTCTCCATCAGAACATGATGGTTAGATTTCTCTTCCATATCCATATTTTCACCTATGTGGAAACCCAGTGATTAGTTTATTTGGGTAATCGTTACATTTCATACTTTAGTTTTTAAAGCCAAGTTTTGGTATTCCCTTTTACGATGTGGGTTTCTATTAAAGAAACTTTCAAATAGTAAACCATTTATAACCCCGACGAATTTCGAGGGCGAAATTCATTTTAAGGGGGGTAGAATGTAACATCCCAAGATTTTATAAAAAAATATTCTTTTTAATTTTATTAATGTCTTGTGTTGTACGCTACACCAAAAGGAGCTTGCACAACACACATCCTTGACTTGCCTTGCATTACACGCAATCGCGACCTTCCTCGATAGCGTGTGTTGTACGCAATACCGAGTTTCACTAAACAACGATATGCTATAAAAATATTATTAAAACTAGCCGTTATGAATAGTAATAACCACTTTTTGAAATCCAGTAAATCTTATTTTTCAAAATGAACTTTATTTTTGGATTCAGAGTATCGAATTTATCCTAAGGTGAAATTTTGGTACTTTTCGGATAACTTTCATATTCTGATGAATAGTGAAAATTACTAAATTATAATTAAAAACAATTTTTTTTAATCGAAATAATTAATAGTGATAAATCATTAATTTGAGTGGTTTTAAAGTATATTTAGAATATATTTTTACAATTTAATACAATGTTGGTCATTGGATGTAATTTCACATTTAAACTAGACATAAACAAGTGTCAATCTTTTGATAGATATTGTTTCTTAAAAACACGCTATTTGTTTTAACAGTGGGATTTAATTATAAAATTAATTAATGCAACTCTTATGTTATGAATTTGGTAAAATAGAATTCATTTTTGAATTCGGAATATGAAATATAGCTTGGGATGAAATTTTGGCATTGTTCTGAAAAACATCAATTTTTGATGAATAGTGAAACTACTAAGTGGTAGGTTAAAAACTGAATTTTGCATAAAACTTAATTTTACCGCTTCTGTGAATGGAATTTTGAAAATCCGAGAGACACGGTTAATATCAAGGACTAAAATGTGGTTCAATGAGATGAAAATAATTTTTTGGTGAATATTAACTTTTTACTTTTTTACCACGGTTAATAGTAAATAGGGTAACTAAGGGTAAATATGATATTAATATTACCCTAACACATGTCCTAATTCTATTGGACAAGTGTAATTCGACCAAAAACAAACTTAGGAATAAAATATGACCATTTAGGCCCACTTGGATTAGATTAGGACATTTATTATTAATTTATTTAAAGAAAGGTTAAAATAGTTAAAATCAATGTTTAATAAGTAAATCATTTTTAATATGGGGTTATACATAAGATTAATTCGATTGTAAATATTCATTAGAAAGATAAAAAGATTTCCTACATGATGGTATTTTATTTGTAATTTTTAGACATCAAATAATTTAATTTATTTATGACACAACGATGATGCAGTAATTATCTTATTAATGAAATATTGACATAATTGATGTTATAAACACCAAAATAAATGTAATTTGAGATTTTTTATGAATTCCACTAATTTTCTAGGTTACTATGATATATTAATGTTTATTTAATCAACTTGGTTCGAACATTTAATTCTGTTATGACTTTTACAAAAATCATATATCAAATAGTGTCAAAATTGACACAAAATAGTTTTTAAATCAAATATTATATTACTAATTGTTATTTTATTCCTAAAAATCTAAGGTTCGGCCAAATGACTTAGATAAGGATATATATATTAATAATATACAATTTGGGGTTCGTTTGGCATGTTATATTAAGTGTATTAACCATATAGTGAAAGAAAACAAAAAGACACGGTAAAAGTTAAATTATTTAACTTAGAGTTAAATCTAATTGATAAGGTTAAAATAAGAACCTAAACTTGTCTAAATTTTATTGGTTGATAGGATTTCGACCCATACCCACCTTATCTTCGAAATAAGACCCTTTGGAGCCATTATAAACCGATTTTGACTTTAATATAAAATAATATTTTGAGATATTCCTAAGGTGCCCCTCTCCTCCCCTATAAAAGGACACCTCCTCCCCCTCCTCCTCACACCAATTTGAGCACTCAAGCTCGGCCAACCCCTGACAATTTATCCTCTCCACTTCCCTAGCAACATCCTAGAGGTTCTGGTCTTCCTCAAAGACCAATTTTAGTGCCCTAAGAGGAGGTCTCAAAGAGGCACTTCAAAGAAGAGGTAATTACCGTTACCAATTCTTTCATCTTTATTTCTTCTTCCACTTCTTCTTCTTAGGTTGTTTCATTATGAAGTAATAACATCAGTATCACTCATATACTGATATGTTATTATAAGTATGAAACAACCCTATTTCACCATCTATCCATCCTACGGAAAAAGAAATCACCGCGCGTGCGTACGTACGGAATACCGTCTCCACGCCGTGGTGTAATCTATTTTCCACCACCACCTTACATGGATGGGTATAATGGTGTAAAGAATAACTATACATAGTTATTACAACATCATATTGATTCTGATATATTTTATAATACACTCCAATTCAATTCAATATTTATAGAAATGATATCATCGCTCGTGCGTACGTACGGAATACCGTCTCCACGACGCGATGAGATTCATTCTCCATGTTAACCATTTAAGAATGATTATAATTTATATATAAGAAATAATAATGAAATATATGACATTATAAATCTAATGGATTTATGTATATATATACATATGTATGTCATCTACTTACTTCCATTTCAAGACAATAAGGAAAGGAAAACAGCGTTCATGCGTACGTACGGACTACTGTCTCCATGAACGGTGTTTTTCATTTTATTTATCTACCTATTATATATATATATATACTGAATATATATGATATATAAATCATATTTTATATTCTGGATGTAAGTAAATCATGATATAAGTAATAATGATGTCAAGAACAACAAGTCAAAACACCTATGATAAATGAAACGATTTTACCCAAAACGCTTCTTTAACATGGAATTTACAAAAGAACGGGTAATATAATGTCATAAGTGAACCATATATGATATCATAACAATGAATATGATTCTGTAATAAGTCAATAACATGATTTAAATCATTATACAGGAGGTTCGGACACTTACAAAGCAAGTCGGACCTAAGGTAAGGGAAAATACCACAATCTCATTTTTATCCGAGATTGTTTATTCGTAAGTATTTACTGGGGTGTATTTTATCATCCACATCCATGTTCCCTCAATATGTAATATTGTTTCCATCCAATTAAAATAGTTTAAATCCAATTTTACCCTTCGGTGAGTTTTTAGTAAATAATATGAACGGAATCTTTTGTCGTTTTTTTTTTCGTACGAGGTACTTTTTGACATTTCCGACAAAGGTACGAGGAATGTTTTTTTTACTTATACGGCATGAATGGATTTTTAAAACATTATTTCCAAGAATCTTCCTTTACAAGTTTTCATGTTTATTTTTAATCAACTTCTTTTATTTTAAAGTTGTATGACATGTTTTGAAAGGAAAAATGTTTTTGAAGAAGAAAGGATATTTTCCTCAAGAATGGAGTTCAAGTGTTTTATCAATATTATTTTCCATCTAAGATAATAAAGGGTTCTGTTTTTATCCCTATTATTAAATTGATTTGATCATGTTGTGATGGAATTATTTTTATGAATTCCTTTATCTTATATGAATTGATTTATGATGTCATGATGTTTCAAGAATCCCATTTTTATTACATGGGTTATGCGATGATGTATGATTTATGATTATGTGGCACACATAAGAAAGGATTCATTATAAGATGGGTGGGACCTATATCTCCCTCCAATGCATTGGGTAATGATTTTATATCTCATGAGATAGACATGGCTGGAATGGTAGGTTATACCAGTTCAGTGAAACAGGACTGAAACGAGGATTACTCGATTCAGAAAGGGACTTTGTCCACTAAGATAGTCTTGGCAATGAGTCTTGACTAACAAGAAATGATTCTCTATGATTATGTGTGTATGCCACAATGAGTAATGTTTTAAGTTATGATTTCATTTTCACTTCTATGATTTATCCCACGTTATGATATTATGAGCTCTTTTGCAGGTTAAGATTTCCAAAAGCTATGTTCTTATGTATATGATGTGATTGATATTTCTTTTGTTTACCCTTACTGAGCATTTGAGCTCACCCTTTTATGTTTTCTTTTCCCCAGGATATAAAGAAAGGTTTTAGGTAAAAAAAAAAGGAAGATCTTTGTGGGATATTTTGAAGATCTTTCACCAGGATTAGAAGATTACGTTCCGAGTTTCCAAAGACACTAAACTATTACGATCCTTGTGTGTATATTTTTGTTATGTATTAAGTATTCCGCAAAAGTAATGTAATGTCCATGTACGTCAAGCTTCGGGTCTCTACAACCTTGGAGTGATCGCTGGGTTCTTTCCTCACACAAAAGAAAGATGATGGGAATGAAAACAACTTTTATTATCATAGTCGAACAATGATTGACATCGAGACTCACAATTAATATATCAAGAAGAGCTTACTGGAATTAATATTTGTTGTTATGAACTTGATTCACTACCGGCATCACCACGCGATCAACTTGGTTAATCACAATAACCTACCCCAATTTATCATCATCCATCTTATGCTGATAGGATGTTTGTCATGGTGGTAGTTATTCTAAAGTAGTTTGATATACAATTGGCTCCTTAGAAAGAATTAATAGGATAGGCCTAGGAAGACGTCCTTGTTGATCACCCATCTATATAAGAGACATCATTAAGTACTAAATTCCTTAATAAATAAATCTTGTATATTCAGGAAAACCCCCAACATGGAAAATTTACTATGATGGTGTTTCTAGGAGTCAAACAGGGAAGAGAATGGAGGAAACTAAGCTCAAAAAAATTATGTTAGGAATTGATCATGTATCCCCAATGATGGAAGTGTTTCCATATTCCTTCATATTATCACACAAATCCTTTCTACATGAAATTAAACTGCATGGCCATTATCCTCACTGCATGACTTCAAACAGCCTAGTATATTTTGAACTATGTGTGGCTTGATTCTTATCCCATTGACATATGTAGTGAAGCCTAGGCCTTATTCACTAGCCCCAGCCATGGGGTAAAAGAAAATTCTCCCTTCCCTATATATAATAAAAAATCTATGTAGGATATTTTATTTTGCATAACATCGTTAGAGAACCCACTAAGGAAGAAAGAGATTCCCCCATCTACATATTAGTCAAATATCTAAAAGGGACTCTGAAATCATGTCTAGTATCTGTCCAATGCTTCCTTAATTCATTGAACAATACGTTTTTTCCCATGTCACACTCCTAATCTTCAATACGTTTAGATCTTCATAACCATTCATCAGTTTTTGGGGTCTAAATGTTTGAAGCCTGAGAACTCCTTTACCAGACTATGCAGTAGGTGCCCCCATTGGCCTTGCAAAAATTTCCCACATAATTTTCATGCAAGACAATGGATGAAATATTTGACTATGAAATATGTACCCTAGTTTTCCTTTCATAAAATATCCCCCATAGTAGGGTTTTCAACAAGTGTTAACTTCCTTATTTAGAGAATCATCTTATGTCCCTTTAAGCATTTGACAATGGTATGATAGAACCCCCAATTTAAAATCATCAGTCATCCACTACATTTTTGTCCCATTTCTTTTCCCCTGGCTTGAAAGTCTCCAAGACTATGGTTTATATTTCTCCTCATCATATGTTCAATGAATATAGGAATAATATTGGGTCATTTGACCATGTACCATACATTATTTCCATAATCTTATGGTCTTAGTGGTATGACATAACACTATTGGAACCATACTTCCTATGGTTGGTTCAGACCTGTATAGAGCATCCATTTACCCATATTATTCGGAAACCATGACTAGTAATATCCATTCCGTATTTAGGTACATTCTCCACAAAACAAACACTATGCTTGGGAAAATCCAAAACTCGATAAACATTCATAAAAGTTTAAAGATATAATGTCAGAATTATTTAGATCTCTATTCCTAACCATGTAGTACTCACCCCAGTTTTCCAGGAATAAGTTTCCCTAATAACAGGTATTTCAGTCAAAGGAATCCACTATTGACTATGCAGTATGTTCCCCAATTTCCCTTGCATAAACTAGCCCTAAAAACAAGGTTTTCAACAAGTGGTAACTTTGTTCTCGAGTTAGACCTCCTCTAATTTCATAATTTCTTTTTCCCATACCACCCTTCAGATCCCGAAATCTCCAAATCATTATTCACAACTTTCTCCACCCATACCAGAATATAGTAGCACAGTTCCAAAAAAATTACCAATAATGAAATAATCATCAATCGTTTTGGTAAAATCTAAATACCATAAATTACACCCCTATAATTTTCTTGTTTCACAACTTTAAACTACACAACATAATGTCCTTGTAGCACGAATTTAAATTTCACAACATAAAGTCCTTGTTGCATGAAATTAAATTTCATAGAATAATGTCCTCATTTCACGACGTTAAAATTCACAACATAATTTCCTTTCCACCGAACATTAAAATTCACAATATAATGTCTTCACTGGATGAAAATAAACTATGCAACATAATGTCTTAGTCGCATGACATTAAACTGAATGATAACTCCATCCTTTGTTAGAAAATGAGTCTTATCCTCCTGACCTTGGTTAGATAAATAAATATATCCTCCTTCACACTTTAAATTCTTGTAAGAGTGGTTTCCATAAATGTTCGGTGTCAACATATATATTTCCTTCATTTTCAGACATCTTACCTTGGTAAAACCACCCCCTGTGGTTATAAGAAATATGATTCTCCATAAATTCCTTCACCCAAGACCAATAAAATGTCAAAATTCCTCGGGAATCCTTTACCTGAATATGTTGTACAAGCCCCCATTGGGCTTTCATAATTCACCCCCAAAATGGGCATCTCAGCCTAAGGATTCCTCTACATGACCATGCAGTACATGTCGTAGTTGGACTTTCATAAAATAGCCCTCATAATGGTTTTCACAATCAATGTTAATTTTGGTTTTAGGATATACCTCCTCTATTATCAATTATCAAGTCTGAGATTTTGGATCCATATAATAATGGCACAATATTACCATTGGAAGTATCTAAAGAATTCAAGAAAATTCCTAGTCACTAATCCTTGTTTGGGATATCATCTCAAAATTCATGTTAAAATCTATTCAACCTAAAACACAAGATTTATTAGTCTAACTTGTATGACTTTAAAAATACCAAAAAATCGGCACATTAATCACCTGGTTGAAAACCTACAAAGGGAACCTTGGAAAAAAGTTGAGTCTCAACTCACTAGACCTACTTTCTATATAGTTTATGAAATATTGAATAAAAAAGGTAAAATGAACAGATCTTGTAAGACTAAAAACTCAAAGAGGTAAGCCTAAAAAAATCTAAGTCTCTCCAAATATTTCTCTATAATAGTTATATTAGGAAAGAATTGGGGTGATGACACAAAATACATGAAGTTTATAGGGTTTTCCATATGACCCTACTAATAGTCAAACTATTCTCATTATACCCCTTGGTCTAGGAAAAAGTTAAAGAGCCCCCATCCATATAATTTTAATTATGATTAGAAGTTATGAATATGTGATGCTATAGAAATTAGTTTTGAAATTATGATTACATGAGGAAATTAGGTATGAATACATATACGAGTGTAATGAAAATTCATTACCTTTATGTAGAAAAACTAGAGAAACATCCTCAAAATGGAGTCTCCTTGTCATATATTACAAGTGGCCTTCAACGTAAATCTTTATCTATTGAACAACCTCCTGAACCCCATTAGCTGTTTGATGTAGCTCATTTAATCGACCAACTTTAGTCTCCTGGACCTGATAAAGTTCTTCCTTGGAAGTTGTAATGATAGTTTACCCTTATATTGGGGCGTTTTTGAATGATTTTGGAGTGCATGAAAGTGTCACACTTTTACCTGAGACTAAGATTCTATTTGTTCCAAATGAATCTAAATCTAAGGGGGTTTTTTTGACATAGTGAAATGTGTTCCATGAACTTTTCTAGATAATTAAAGAAGTTAACCCTATTTAGGCACCAAATATAGAGTTTATGTAGAAATAAACCTTTATACCAGAAGTAGGAGCAGTTTGGATTTCCATTTGTCTGTCCCAAATAATCCTCGATCAGACTTGAAATTTTTGTAGTGAGAGTATCTGTTTTTAATGGGGGAAAGTTATGGTTGTGAAGGGACTAGAAATGATCCCAAACATGGGTGTGGGGGCATAGCCCTTGAAATATGGAATAACAGGTTCACCCATGGGATCCGCTAAAGTCCCACAAAATAGCATCAGTTTGCAAGGTATCTATGTGGAACCCTATACGACAACCCTATGAGGCTGACCTATGTGCATGAATTGTGTGAAATTACTACTTTTTATAGGGTCCTATCTTTTCCTATAAATAGGAAACTTGGGGTCTTCATTTGTATGAATAAATTCTCTAAAGTCTGATTGTTTCTCTGATCATCCTAGTACATCTCTCAATTTCTCTAAAACCTTCTAGGTAGTTTTCTAACTCCTAAAAAATATGGAATTAAAGGGGTATAGTGATAATGAAGTCCATTGTGTATTAAAAATAAAAAACACTTGTGTGACTCATTCTTCCACCCCAGGATTTGAGAATACTAGTATGATTCACACTTCCATAAATAGGAACTTAATATAATCACTTCTAGGAAGTCATTTGGTGACTCCTGAAATCATAAAAAAAATCTCTCCCGGGTGTAGTCATCTAGGTTGTTTGTCACCTAAGGGATATCTTTTTTCCAAGGCATACCTCCACAGAGCATACCCCGCGCAATCCTCCGTGGTTCTCCCTACCTTATAGCCTACACTAGCCTTCCATTAGGACTTATTTAAAGCCATTCATATCCATCCCTCTCTTATTTTTTCTCCCTTGTCCGAGAGGGATCATTTTGAAACCTTAATATAGACCTCATGATTTAAAAAACCTTAGGGAAAGGCACATTAGTGTGTATCCTATTTGGAATTGTATTTCTATGGTCACAGGTTTTCCAAAATTTTCCTTCCAGAGAGTTATGTTCCTCAGGACATCTGTAGATTTTTATATCTACAGTCACATGGACCCTTACCCAAGGGAGGGTGTTGGGAAGTTCCCAGTATAGGGGATTAGGGTTTGGACCTTGTCTAATCCTTCTTGTCTATAATACCTAGAGCCTCTAGTTCCTATAGGGGAGGGTAAGGATCACACTTTCATTTCTATTCAACATGGTGTTAAATCCGTATCCCATTGAATAACTATGTTTAGGGAATCCATACAGATATAAGCCCTTATAATTTCTAATGGGATATTATAGTCTTTCTCCTATCCACCTCTGTATCCTTCACCTTCATTCATTATTTTCCATAGACTCTCATCCAATGTAAAGTGAAGATAGGGAAGTGTCATAACCCTGGCCTTTTCCACTAGAAAATGAGAAAAAGTGTGTGATTTGTCAAATATTCCACTTACTATTGTTTCTCACATAGATAATGACTCACTTGGTCTAATAGGTTAGTGGTGATCACGAAATCTGTATAATCCAACTGAAGGATTGAACTATGAGAACATTCATTCATGCTAAATAGGATTCGTAAGAATCCCACTTAGGGTCCAAGCTCAGTGGGAATCATCCTTAGGATTAGTCCCTAATTATAATTCCCATTATCAAATAATCTTTCTTAGGCGTAAGACCCAAAATGATCCTCCAAACCACCATGAGTTAAAACATCCCTCATAGTCCCTTTACAGGAGTATCCTTCCCATGGGTAAGCCCCAACCTATCCTCCCAAAGGTATTTACTCCGTTTGATACTTACTGAATTATGATAACTCTGATTCTTGTTAATCAGGACATGTTGGAAGCCCACCTAGGGCCTGAGCTCATTTGGAATCCTCCTCAGGAGTAATCCCCAATCCCAATTCCACTAATCATGGCATTTTCCTTTAGAGTAAGCCCCCATTTAAGCCTCCAAATCAACATGAGTTATAAAAATCCATCGTGGTCCCTTAATAGTGGATATTTTTCATATAAACAACCCCCAACCTATTATCTCAAAGGGAAATACTCTCTTATGAGACATACCCTTGATGGCCTCCATAGGCGTGTTCCCTCACCAACAAACTACATGGGATTTGACTCCCATCCAAATGGGATACGTAAGAATCCTCCATGAGGTTCAAACCTATATCCTAACATAATCATGTACTTTTTGGACTATATCCCCATCTAGGTCTAATTCAACTTGGAAACTCATATCCCTTCTAGGTTACTTAGGAAATTTTTAAATGAGTCCCAGACTAAACATTGACTAGTTACCTTATTCCTAGATTTTCTTTCCACCGATGTAAAACTATATGGTTGGGACCTCATCACAAAACCTTAAAATATTTTGTTGTGACCAATTAAGAAGCACCTAAATATGTGGTTTTTGATTTCATTCATAAGGATACGTAGGAAGCCGATTTATGGGTTCGATCCCAACATTAAACAATTCCTATCTTCCTGGATGACGAGAAACTCCAGAGTGACTTTCGTCTACCTGGATGACAATAAACACCAGAGTAACCTTTTTCTATATAGATGGAAATAAAATATAGAGTTTCCTTCATCTACCTAGATGAAAATAAACTCCAAAATAAACTTTGTTTATATGGATGAAAATAAACTCCAGAGTTCCCCACTTTGTGGCTAGAAAACCAGCATCATTGTAATAACAACCAAATAATCTATAAGTAGTATATGAGAGGATACCACTGATTGAAACCTTGTATAGATACAAATATTCCCATAAATAATGAACCATGAATACTTATAGATGATTCAAAACTCCCCACTTTCTATCAATTGATTCCTACTTTTATATGGCCCACATCATACTTGGGAATTAATGAAGGATTATTGAAGATATCTTAAATCTATAAGAGAGTCCCGAAGTAGGAAATAATTTCACCCAAAAGGGTGTGATGAGCCCAAAATATCATCCTCTTGACCAAGGCATGTTCTTAAGCATCATAGTTCAAAACACCGAATGAGGACTTGCCTTTGGAATGTTGGTCCTCATGTTATCAAAACCATTGGGTGTTTCTGGTTCCATGAAAAAACCCATTTGAAACTGTTCAAAAATAAAAAAACGTTATAGTCTTGAACCTAACATGAATGACATAAACTATGGAATATTCTTTAAAATATAAATGGGTTGTATTGAACAGTATCTATCCATCCATTTTTTTATCTAAATGATTGTACCCATTTCTGACAAAAACAAAAAATGGTGAACTTGATGTGAATCCTTAACCAAGATGATAGTGCCACCTACAGGTCAGTCCCTTCCCATTATTAAAGGAAATGAGGGTTGTACAAGTCAATAAATCATGCACGTGTCCACTAAAGTGAGATACAGCTTTTTCGAAGTTCATTATTTGTGTTTTTCATGTATTCAAGAACATCCTTCCATAAACGCCCTTTGATCCAATGGAATATTTAATGATTCCAATTGCGAATTCCCAGACTATTACTCAGGATGGATATTCGTCTTTGACAAGGACATCATCACTTATACATTATATAAAATGATAGGTCTCAAACTCATTGTTCTAAGAGTACTGTCAAAATAGTATGATCCCAACCTTAGAGGCTGCTCGACATGACCTCCAGCTCAACCAGCACCACCAACGGTTTAGTCAAAGATGACAAGTGGTACAAAATCAGATGTAATTGAACACAATCTTCAACCATTTAGGATATTATCCTCATATTGCAATAACTATTCCCTCTCATGTTTAAGGGAGGTGGACCAATAGGCCACCTAGGACCTTATCTAGGATACACAGGGGTCCTTTTCAAGGGATCCTACATGCAATAAACTTTACCAATGTCACATGAAAGTTTACCCTTAACATGATGAGGGTATCACCTTTGGCTGTCTGTCCTAGGTCACCCAGACTCGGGCATGCTAGACAGCTCACTGGGGATGATAACTGGCCAATAGGGAGAAGGTTCACACCATTTCCCCTTTGGGAGAATCCCACCAGCCCAGTATGGATTCAAAAAGTTAGTGGTAATATACACCCATCCACATTCATTCTTCCATCTAGTAGACTTTCCTAGAAGTATTCACAGAATCCTATCAACCAAATATGGATGCATCCTACAATAAGGAACAAACACCTTTTTTTACCCACCAAGCCTACCTACAGACTCATTTGGCATCACTCAAATAAGTCTTCCAACTATGTTTGATAGCAAATAGTGAGCAGGAACACACACATGCCAACATTTATCAATCCTTTTGGAAGCCTCATCATGAAGTACATGGATAAGTCAGTTGAAAAGAACTCACAAATAGCATAGGAAAAAACTCAACTCTCTTCCCCCACACATGAGTACTTTCAGTATTCAATGAAAGGAAAGGGAGGAATAAATGAGACAAATACACCTACTCTGGACACAGAATGGGCATATATCCCCTTTCCTATTTCTAAAGTAACCAAACATATATTGGAAATGGTAAAAAGGGAGATGCAAATTCTTGACCACATCCTACAGACCTACCAGTATAACATCACAACAAAGGCAGTAGTTACCGAGGGAAAACAACTTCAATCATTCCCCATAAATGGGGTGGATCATTAGTATAACACCCCGGATAAGACACATACCTTTGATCTCGTCCAAGAGGATCATGGGGGAAACTCCCCCATATTATACAGATAGCAGGATCGAGAACATACACCCACACCAATTAGAGGCAATCAGCCTCTTGTAATGGCCAATCCAAGGCAAGAAGAAACACCAGCCCATGATGACCACTTCGTGTAGTACGCGGACCCAATCTCTAATGAGAAGGAGTCTATGAAGAAGCCTCATAAAACATGATTGGAAATTTCAGTGAAGATTGAAGACTAGGATTCACTAGATGTTGGAGTTCTTGAATCCCATAGACATTTATCTGTCGCCGCTCAAGATCCTACCATCTTTTTACTAAATTACAGGAGGAGAAGCATTAATTCTGAAGGACCTCATCGGACACTTCACCATGAAAGTTATATTCATCGAAACAATTCATTCAATCTCAAGATCTTATTGCTTGATGAGATCCATGGAAACCCTCCATGTGGCCAAAAGTCCAAGGATAAAAAGGTTCTTCTCCTTGCTATAATCCACCATGATGGTGCTCCCCATGATGTTGTGTGATGCTAAAATTCTATCCGAAATAGTGATTCAAATTATCAAAAGATTTTTTCAATTAGAAATGTCATGAAGAGAAATCCCTCTTATTGTGTGGCACTTGTTAACACAAGGATATTCATGTTTTATTCCTTGAACTGGAAGGTGAAATCCTTTCTCAATAAAAATACAACCCAAGGTGACAATCGTTATCCGAACCACCGTTGGGTCACTTGCCTTACAACATAGCAGAGGAAATCCTAAACAATCACATTACTTGTGGTCATACAATAGGGAAGTCTCCACTCTAGTAAGACTAGGTCGAGGAACAACTTGTGAAAGATAAATAAGATCTACTAAACATGTGGAAGGATATTTCTAAACACAACATACCATTCTTGTTTTGTCCTTTATCCACTTCCCAATATATCATTCGGGTGGTGTGTGGAAGATTTTATGCATGACATATTCATCAGTATATGAAAAAATCTTTTTCACCTAAAAGAAAAGGAATTACCCTATGATGAGTATTGAACTCACATCAAGGTAATTGAAGGGTTACTACACTAAATTGACTTGGCATCCCTCCAAGCTTCCTAACATCCCAAGATCAAGAAGAAACAAAGATCCCTTTAATGTGCATGCCTCTATGTATTAATGAGGTTGAAAAATATGATTGTAGACACCCCATACAAAGTTCATATCATATGATTTGGTGTACAATGAATATTTCATTTCACTGTGTTCCCAAGACCACAAATCCTACTAGAGTTTGTATCATGCAATGTCATTACCCTCTACCAACTACAAAAATAGAATATGTTCATGACTGAAGATATTCTGAAAAAGAATATGCCACAACCAAATTTCACCTACACTAG
This sequence comes from Viscum album, assembly GCA_963277665.1. Lineage (NCBI taxonomy): Eukaryota > Viridiplantae > Streptophyta > Magnoliopsida > Santalales > Viscaceae > Viscum > Viscum album. The sequence goes on along the minus strand of OY728119.1, from coordinate 100,631,537 downwards.
GCTAGATGATAGCAATATGCTGAGGTACTCTTGCATCAATCATCTCATATCATCAAGCAGGCATCCCTATTAGAGGATTTTAGTTGTCAGAACGCGAGCATGTCAGAAATATCACTGTGGGATTATGAAATAGATGATTTAAATGAGTGACAAATAATGAACCTAGTCCACGTTCAGACCAAAATATATAAAATTTCAAGAGAAGATATGGTAATATCATCAAAAACAGTTCAAGAACAACCCTATCCTACAGGGATGGGGGGATTTTTAACCCAACCATCGGAATCGTCCAACCAGGACTGAAGGGCTGTGAAGGTAGAACAGGAACAACGCCAAACCTCATATCTGGGGCATTTTCACCTAAACAATCCCCTCCTCAATGGGAGTCTATTTTATCTCAATTAGGGATTATTTTAGAGAATGAATCCTCTCGATTTTTTCAATCTCGTGATCTAGTGAAATCACTTGGAAAGAAAACAACTGAACTCTTTGGGAATTCCCTTCGGGTCACTATCCATCAAACAGTTATTGGGGAACCAACGAAAAATATGAAGACGTCTCATAGAGGGAACAGAAGAAGAAAATCTCACAGAAATACCAATATAATTAATATGATGAACTATGCATCTGTGAATGTCATAAATTCCATCATTGAAGACCCTCCATAACAAAAGGACGATTCATAGGATTTTGAAAAAGAATTTCATGTTAATGAAACTGTCCACACCGAATCAAATGTAGAAATTGTGAATAGTTAAAATGATAGGCTCACCATAAATTTGGATGTCCCCTCAAATACTCCACTTCTACCTCCTTTGAAAGAACATAATATAGGGATAAGTTATGGGTTATACCTTGCCTCAACTTCCCCCCAGTTAAGTTCACTCCCTTTCACTAGAGGAAGGATTTTCTTAGCTAGAGGAGAAAATGAGAGATTCGAGAAGATTCAATGAAGAGTTACATTGAGGAAATATTCCTTCTAGATATGATCTAAAAGATGACCCTCAACTCACACTTCCAGTTGGTTCACCTCATCAAAGAAGTTTTTTCACTACAATTGAAGAAGACATGGAACATCCACTCAATATGGGACATCAAACACCAGTATATTTAGAACCCACAACAACAGATCAATAATTCCATCTATTGGGTGCACAAATAGAACAGGTTCAATCCCATTCTTACTAGTTTTACTCTATTGGTTATCAATGATAGATACCAGTTGTTCCGGCACCAGTGGTCCTTCCAGTAACCTCACTCATTTAGACTCTAGTCGTTGCACCTATTCAGGTACCAAACCCTCCATATATTCTTAGAATTTTTATGAACACCATTGATTCATTAACAACTATATTATAATCCATTGAATAATAGTGTGTGCCAGCAAAACTAGAAAATAAGACTTACCCTGAATGGGTGGATCTGAATTCTCCCCCTCCAAACATTGGGAATCCCACATTTTCAATCTTCATGGGCTCGAGAGATCTAGAACGACATTTGACGCATTTCATCTCTTATTATGATCCCAAAACGGGGACCCCTAAGAAAAAAGAAGAAATGAAACTCAAATTATTCATATAATAATTTCAGGAGCCATACTTTATATGATACATGAGTTTTCAGTCTCGATCGATCACTGGATGGGAATAACTCCATTAGAAATTCCTATTATAGTTTAGCTCAACCCTATGAATTCCAGTAGTCGAAAAAGAGACATTTCAGAAGGATGAAGATAAATTAGATGAATATGAGATTATTTCAAGGCCAAATATTCCCTTTACCTTAGAGGACATCATGCCAACTAAACCAAAAGCACATGAAACACCCTACCAAATGGTATAATAAAAGTCGACCCCCTGGGCAGAATCTTTATCAGATGAGGAGTTAATCATTGGTTCTATTAATGTTATTCACTTAATTTGTACCGTCTCAAATGATGATTCTGGATATGAGTGGGAGTTCCTATACTTGATTGAGTAATTGGAGGAATAGGTCTTCAGGTTCAAAGATATATGGGATGATATGGTCAAGCTAGGAGCCACTACTTCAACCAAACCCCTACACAAACTATCTATGCAGTTGAAACTTGTGGGAAATATCTCGAGGGATCCCAACATGAAAAAGAGATTTCTTCCTCCACACATGACAGGGTCTGACCTAACATGATTATATTGGGATACCAGTTAGAGGATAAACCACCACCTCCTCTGCGGTTAGGCAGTCATAGTCAGACTAATCCACCATGAAGAGAAGCACTTCCAGCTCTTACCCCAAGGAACGACCCATGCACACCAGAAACATCATCTCCTAAAGTTCCTGAAAAATAGAATCCCCAAGTTCGGAAGTGTATACCTTTATATCATAAATATGATTTATTGACGTAATTATCCAAAGTACCAGACAATTTATCAATCTTATATTTAATGAGTCTATCAAAAGACCTACAAGAAGCTCATATTGATTCATTATCAAGCCCTCTGGAATTTGAATTTTCCACGACAAAAGTATGTCATGCAGATAATGATCTTGTGGAATTCCATGTGGTCATTTCCTTTAGTGACCAAGATAAGGATCATTTCATACAAGTATATGTTAGAACCTTGTATAAATCTGGCAGGCTAAATGACATTGATATTCGATAATCCTTCATTGATAATGGGTCAAGAGTCAACCCCATCCCAGTCCATAAAATTCATCAACTATGCCTCAATGAATCTAATTTTTCTCCCCCACTCTGATGTTACAGGTCTACAAAAATAATTACTAGGATCCTCTTGATGATAATACCTTAGAACTCAGTTCGGGGATCTCGTTTCAAACATATAATTCCTGGTTGTCTTCAAGGATACATATTTCAATGTTTTACTGGGAAGTACTTGGTTACATCACTTTGTATCCATTCCTTCATCATACCAATAGTGTATCAAGTATTCTTTCAATGGTAAAATTGGGATATTTTTTGGTGACAAGGCCCCATTCAAATCTTGGGAGATGCAGTACATCTATGGATGGTTTTATCCCAATGGAGGAAAAAATTCCATGATGGATGATGTTACTCAAATCAATGCCACAAATGGATCACAGATGATCCCATATAACCCTTTTAAGAATCCCAATGCAGATTATGTGTTGCTTATTAGTCAAATTGAGAGGGTTGTATAGAATTCATGAACTCATTTATTAGCTTCTGTGATGTTAATCATGATAGTTAAGCCTGATGATGCTGATGAAGTTGTCAACTCTCTAGGTGATAATGAAATCTTGATTGAAAATATCTTCATTCCATCCCCTGAGATGAAAAAATTACTGGTTATGGAACCCATTCTAGAATAAGTTGTTTTTACAAATAAGAGAAAATAAAGAGACTCATTCTCAGTCCCTCGTTTCCCCATATGGACTCTATGAAGGCTTCAGGCAAGAAAGTGAGACCAAAATGATTGCCATATCCTCCATATTTCCAAATGGAGACTCCATTATCCCATCCAAGGAATGTGTTTTATCATTTCATCCATATGAAGAAGAAATAATATTGGATCATAAAGAAGAGGAAGAAGAAAATGACCATAGAGATGCCCCTCTAGAATTTCTGGAGGGCGTCTCCACTACTATGGATGAACTCATAGAAATAAATATGGATAAAAGGGAAGATCCACACCCAAATCTAATTAGTGCGACCGTGAAATAAAAATAACAATACGTATACACCTCCTTTCTAAAGCATCCTTAGGATTTATTTTCTTGAAATTATAGAAAGATGCCAGGCCTTGACCCTGAGGTGGCCATTGATCACTTGGGGTTTTCAGAAGATCATTAGGGATACAAGTAAGCATCCAGGAGGACACACCTGAATATGCCTCCAAAATTGAGGCTGAAGTGGAAAAATCTTTATGGATGATTTTATAAGAGAGGTACAATACAAAAAATGGATATCCAATATTTCCCCCATTAAAAAGATGAACGGAAAAATTATATTTAGCATTTATTTTAGATATCTCAATCGGTATTGTCCCAGAGATGACTTCCCAGTTCCAATAATAGAACTCTTGATTGGTGAAATGATCATTTATCAAGACCTTTCCTTAGTGGATGGATATTCTAGGTAAAACCAAATCTAGATGGACCTAGAGGATGAAGAATCCATAGCCTTCACATCACTTAAAGGTTTATTCTACTATCGAGTAATGCCCTTTGGCTTAAATAACGTCGGCGCTACGAAGCAACATGGTATACATAACATATTTAAACCCTCATGGTAATGCTTGTCAAAATCTATGTTGATGAAATGGTGGTAAAATAAAGACAATTTTTTAACTACTAGGCTTATTGAGAGACCATATTCTGTAATCTTAGAGAGATAAATATAAAGATGAACCCCTTGAAATGTCATTTCTGGTAACCTAGGGAAATTTATCTACTTCTTCGTACACCATCGTGGCATTGATGTGGATTCTAAGAGGACTAAAGATATCCTTGTAATTTTAATTCCTCTAAACTTGAAAGATTTAATAGGACTTCAAGGAAACTGGGCCTACATTCAACAACTATTATCTAACCTCATAGGTATGTGTTTACCCTTCACCAAATTACAGTCTTAATCCTCTCCACCTATGAGTCCTTCAACATCATTACTTAATTACCTTGGAATCTCCTCCAATGTAATATGAATAGGGGGGTGATGTAGCCCCGACCTCTTCCACCAGCTAAAAAGAAATGTTTGTGATTTTTCAAATATTCTACTTCATATTGATTCTCACAGAGAGAATGACTCATGTGGGATTAGAGGTTAGTTATTATCATGACATCCACAAAATTCACCTAAAGGATTGAACTATGAGAACTCAGATTCCTACTAATTGGGATATGTAGGAATCCCACTTAGGTCCCGAGCTCAATGAGAATATCCCTTAGGAGTAATCCCCAATAATAATTCCCTTAATCAGAGCATCTTCCTTAATAGTAAGCCCCAAATTAAGCCTCCAAATCCTGATGATTTAAAACATAAATAATGGTCCATTGGTAGAGGTATCTTTCCTAAGAGTATACCCCAACCTATCGCCTCAAAAAGGATATACTCCCATGCAATACATATTGAATTATGAGAACTTTTATTTCTGTTAACCAGAATATGAAGAAAACCTACATAGGGCCCGAGCATATCGGGATTCCTCCTCAAGAGTAATCCCTAATCCTAATACCCTTTATCTAGGAATCATCCTTAGGATTATTCCTGGAATTAATACACTAAATAACCATGAGTTAAAAAATCCCTCATGGTCCCTTCAGATGGGATATCCTTATTAGTAATAACCACATCCTATCATATCAAAGGGACATACTCTCTATGATACATAACCATGATGTCCTTCATAGGCATGGGTCCTCACTGACGATCTATGTGGAAAATCTAATCCCTTCTAGGTTCCTTGGGATTTTTTGTCAGGGCCCAAAACTAAAATTTGACTAGGCACCTCTCTCCTAGAAATCCTTCCCACATGATGTTAAATTATATGGTTGGGTCCTCATCACATGACACTAAAAGGTAAGATGTTCCCTATAAAGTGGAACCAACTTACATGGGTTCAGATTCCATTCATAGGGAAATGTAGGAAGCTCATTTATGGGTTGGATAATAACATTAAACAATTACTATCTCCCTAGATGACGATAAACTCCATTGTGACCATCCTCTACCTAGATGAAAATAAACACTAGAGTAAACTTCATCTACCTAGATGAAAATAAAATCTAGGGTGACCTTAATCTACCTAGATGACAATAAAATATAGAGTGACCTTCATCTAACAGGATGAAAATATACTCTAGAGTGCCCCACTTTGTGGCTAGAAAACCATCATCATCAAAATAATCACCAAATAATCTCTAAGCTGTATAGGAGATAATACCATTGAAGGAGAACCTCATATACATTATACATATCCATCAATAAAGAACCTAAAACACATACAAATGATTATAAATTCCATACATGCTAATAATTGATTTCTAATTTTGGATGAACCACATCCGACTTGGTAATTAATGAAGTTTTCATGAACATATCTTAAATCTAAAATAGAGTCTCAAAGTAGGCAATAATTCCCCCAAAAGGGTGTGATGAGATCGACCTCCCATCCTCTAGACCAATGCAAGTTATTATGCATCAGAGTTCAAAACACCTAAGGAGAATATACATTTGGAAAGAAGGTCCCCCTGGATATAGAACCCTTTGTTTTTTTGGTTCCATGAACAAACCCATCATGAACCACTCTGAAATAGCAAACCATTATGGGGATGAACCTGACTTGATTGACATAAACTATGGTATCTCATTAAAAATATAAAAGGTATGTACTTACCAGTATCCATTGGACCACTGTGTTTCCCTAAATGATTTTAACCATTTCTAAAACAATACCCAACCGATAAATATTTTAATGGAAGCGTGGAACATTGTTTCAGGAGGTGGTAGTTCTCCATACACATGATTAACTTTGTCGTTAACCATTGGAGGTAAGATAAGATGAATATTGTTAATTACAATAACATAATAACATATAAGTACATGGTAAATACTGGTGTTTTTATATAAGAACAAATTATAAATATTTTAAGGAGGTGGAAGAAGAAAGAAAACAAAAATGCATATTTAGGAATTTTACCATTTCATGGAATACTTATTTAGGACTATTAGTAAAGTATTCATAGAATGAATTTTGGACCAAACCAAGGATTCTAGGATTAGGGTACATATTTTATGAAATTATTTGGGTAAGTATAATCTGAAAGAATGATTTGAAGGTGTGAATAAAAGAGTGGAGGGGGTTAAGTGAGGTGAGTGGCACACTTGTAGATTTTGAAAAGAAAAAGGTCTAACCACATTGTTTACATGAAAAATGGTAAAAATAGATTATTATTGAGAATTAAACATTATAAGGTCATAATATTTCCTTAAATTATATTTTAGATATGTTTTTATGTCACTTTAACCCTTATCTTTTTAGTTTACCCCCGGTAAACCCATTTTTACATTAACTATGGTAATTTGTTTTCTTGTTTTAATTATTCATTGTGGTAAAAAATTAAGTTGAACATATAATAAAATATAAATAACTATAATTCCAAGATATGTAATCCATTTTATCAATGAAATCAATATAACTTGAAAATTTTAATTTAAAACCAAACATGTAAATGGGATGAAAAAGTCGGTTTTCTAGAAGAAAATTCTCATAAATATAGAAGGTTTTAAAATAATAATTCAATATAAAATTTATTACAATGAAAAATATTATATTGGTTATAATATTATATAAATAATTTCATTTTAAAAACAATTTTAAATATAATTTAACTTGGTTAGTAATTTATATGAAAAGCTATTTTTCGATGAAATATCAGTATTTTTCAATATTCATCGAAAAATGAAACTTTTCATAAAAATCACCAAAACCCACTATCATATAATTTTTGATATTATAATTTAAAAAATTAATTAAATTTCATCAAATAATTTTTCTGAAAGCTCCAAAAATTAATTTAGTCATAAATTCTCAAGAAATGACAAAATTGTTTTCATTAAAAAAATAGTTTTTTTAGAAAACATATATTTTCATATCAAGTGACTCATCATTTATTTATAATATATATATATCCATTTAATTTATTTTATACATGTATAAACCATATAAATTTCATAATTTAGTTTTTTATTATTCATACCTTTTAACTTAACAGATATGTTGTATTGGTCATTTTTAAATAATATTTTAATACATTGTTTTTGTTTAAACCTTTTGCGACCTGTATCAAAATATATCAAAGGGATTGAAAAAAAGTCATAATATCTCAGGGTGTTACATTATTCCCTCATAAAAAATTAAATCCTCTAAATTTTTTTTGTATATTACGTTACAAATAGATGATATTAGTTCTTCTTAATATCATTATCTAGTTCCCATGATGCTTCCTGCATTTTGTGATTTCTACAATATACCTTTACCGAATGATTCATCTGATTCCTCAAAAATTTATCTTTAGTATCATCAATTTTGATGGGTTCTTCTCAGTAAGGTCGATCATGTTACAATTCTATTTCATCAAAGATGTACACATGTGTTGAGTCTGGAATTTACTTCATTAACCATGATGTATGAAACACATCATCTAATTTTGGGAGACTTGGATGCATTTCCAAAATGGTAAGTGACAACTCCAATTAATTCAAGGATTTTAAAGGGTTTTATGTACAAAGGGCTCATATTTTCTCTTCTTTCTAGACATTATAACACTCTTCAATGGAGATACCTTAATGAAAACATGATCTCACACTTGGAATTATAAATATTTCCTCTAATTATCATCATATCTATTCTTCTTACATTAAGATTCTTTAAAGTGTTCTTGAATAGCCTTTACCTTTTTTATTATCTCTAAAACAAGTTTAATGCCTAAATATGACATCACTTTCCATATAATTCTTTATATAGTACTATTATAATACTTGAACAGAAACTATTATTATAGGGAAACTCTACCAAATATAAATAATGATCCCTAATGCTTTGAAATTAAAGGGATAAAGATACCAAATTTTCTTCCATTGGTTGAATGTGGTGTTCCATTAATTTTTACAACATCATTAATATTGAACCTTATAAAGTGATAAATAGGAAAATCTTCTCATATAGTGAGGAAATGTGCAAATTTGGTTATGAAATCAATGATATCCCATATTGCATCATTATTTCTAGGATTATTTGGTAGTTTGGTGAAAACATATATAGTAATGTCATTCCACTTTCACAAAGAAATAGGAATATGTTTCATGGAAACTCTAGGATGTTTCCTCACGTATTTCACTTTTTAAAAAACTAAAAAACTAGACACATAATCAGAACTTTCATGCTTCATGTTATCCCCCAAAAAATGATTCCTCAAATCCATATAAATCTTTGTTCTAGTAGGATGTATAGAGAAATTAGAGCTATAAGGGTCATGCAACAATTCCCTTTTTTAGATCTGGTATATATGGAACACATAATCTATTTACAAATTTATGGATACCATTTTTACAAATGAAGTCTACTAAATTCCCATCATTCACTTATTTAATTTTATTATGAATTTTCTCATCATCAGATTGAAAACTTTTTATATTTTCTAATAAATATGTATTTAAAATTATTTAAATATATAATGATAAATAACCTTTATTAACTATCCCTATATCCATCTTTACTAGATCCATGAATGTAGGATCCCTCTAAATAATCATTTGAGTCTTAACTCCATTATATTTCCTACTCAATGCATATAATAACATATTTTTTACCCAAGTGGTAGAGTATTAAGAAATCACAATCCTAGAGTAGAGAGACCCATCACCTTTGTATCATATTGATCTAATTATATGAAAATATTTATTCTAGGATTTTATAATCTGTGTATATCTAACACATTTCATCATAGAGATAATGTATCCATATATTCAAATAAAATATTAGATCTACTAACTAAAGAGCATGGGTTATATAGTTTGGTTCATGTGTATTTAAAAATATTGTTCCATATGCAATAAAATTATCATTTTTCATTAGGAAACAAAGAATTACCTTATTAAATGAATCACTACATATTAAAAATCCATCATTTCTAAATGGTAGATTCAAAATTATTGCATTGACAAATATCTTCTTTGGTTCATCGAAATATTCTTTACATTTATTTTTCCAAATGAACATATTCCATTTACATGTATTCTTGGTCAATGAGTTATCCAATTAAGAAAACATCTAAATGAATTACCAATAGTAACCTTCCATACCAATGAAACATTATACATTGGTTATGTTCATTGATGTATGCCATTCTCTGACTGACTTTGTTATTGAAAGATCAACTAAGATTCCATCCTTTCAGATTAGATGGCCAAAAAAAGTAACTTATTTAATTCATAAATCATCCTCACTAAATTTTCCATACAACAATTCCCTTATAAGAGTATTAAAGATGATCTAAAAGTGATTATCATGGTTTACATAGCATTTAAAATAAACCAAATTATCTATAATGATTACCACAAAAAAATCATAAATTTATTCATTGAATACGTTGTTCATCAGATCCAAAAAAACCTAGGATGCATTAGTCAATAAAAATAGAATTATAGTAAAATATAATATTCATACCTCATTTGGAATAAAATCATCAAAATTCATTCCTTGTTTACTCAAAATTAATGATACCCAAAATGATGGTCAATATTTGAGAAATATTAGGCTTCATGAAGTAGATCTAATAATAAATCACTATAAGGTATATGTTACATGTTTTTTATTGTAATGTAATTGATTTCCCTATAACCAATACATATTCATATAGATCCATATTTGTTTATAATGAAGAGGAAAGGGGCTCCCCATGAATAACCACTAGGGTGAATAAATCCCTTATCACACAACTCCTCTAGTAGTTTCTTCAAATACAATAATTTCACAATATCCATTCTATAGGGAGTATTTTATTTTAGTAGTATATCAGGGATTAAATAAATGGAAAAATATTTTTCATTCTTTGAGGGATATCAAAATGATTCCTTAGGAAATAGATTAATTCATTCTTGTATAATAGGTACATCCTCAATTTAATGATTTCCTTATCCAAACCTATATTTTATTTTACCTTATTCCCAAAGAATCTCATTTATTAGAACTGCTAGGGGTGAATATAGACATGTCTCAGATGTAGATTTACTTTGTCTAATGATATGGAATTATATATCATAATTATGATTCATAATTTCCTTCTTATTTCAATAATGTTTTTTATCATATTTTGATAACCAATCCACACTAAGGATTTTAATTAATTCAACCATAGGTATGATAATAAGGTTAGAAAATATAAAATTTTTAGTTTTCATAATGGGGACTTCCCAATGTATCCTTATTGTAGTGAGACTTCCAATACGATTTTGACTGATAACTCCCCTATTAAATTAAAACATATGTGTCTAATGTTATTACCAAACTAGTTATGTATAAAATAGTTTGAAGATATAGAATAAAATAAAGAATTATCTAAATTTGAAGACATGATTAAAGTACCTTTCACCACATTATTAGGAACTTCCAAATTAGCTGTAGTGATTTCATAATCTAGGACTTGTCCCATTTCCCTATTCTGTGGTAGATTCCGTTAACACTTGATATATTTGTGTAAATAAATCCCCAATTCAATAAAATTTAATCACTAAAAATAGTTGATTTTTTTCTTCCCATTGAATTCATGAGAGAAATAGATCTTATCAATACACTTAAAACAAAATCCCATTCCGGTCATGAATTTCCCATGATGATTCTTTGAACATTTTTCACAAGGCATAAATTTCATCACTCTTTAATTTTTCTTCTTCTAAAATTTACCTTTTTCACTCTTCCTATCCAAAATCTTATTTTCTTGATTTCCTTTGGACATGTGGGATCAAGATAATTCATTCTCCATTTTTATGTAACATAAAAACAATTTATCATATGTGGAAAGAGTTTTAGAGACCAACACCCTATAGAGACTTGGATTATGGCCTTAAAATAAATGACCAATCTTGTAATCTATGTTTCATATGAAATATATTACATAAATGGATATCCTTGTAAAGGTATCCTCATAAAAATAAGAAATTTATTCTTCCTTTTTTATTTAATCTAATGAAACTTCTATTCATTTTAGTTTATTTCAGATGAGAGAAATATTTTTTTAAGAATGTATCTTGAAAGTATTTACATTCCATGAGTTTTATTTTCTTTTACATACAATTATTCTTGATCAAGGAACACTATTAATCAAAATCTCATTTGAGATAATGCACTGTATGTGTGACCTTTTCCTTTTCATCACATCCCAATTCCATAAATATCTTATCTAGATACATAATCCATTACTTAGAGACCATTGTATTATTAGTCCCACAAAATATTGAAAGCTTCTATCGTATGAAGCAATCTAACTTAGGGGAATCATGCCATGGAACAAGGTGTTCAATATGGGAAAGGTTATATTTCATTACCAAACTAAGATTCCATAAAAACCATAATTTTTTTAGGTTCAATAGCAGATTTATTAGCTTCTATATAAGGGAAATCTCTACATTGTCGATGATTATTGATACCCTTCTTCCTTCCTGGAACAATTTATAAACATTAGAAATACATGATTTTCTTATAAAATTATTAATTTTAAATCATAATGTATAATTCTAAATATTTTTAACTCTTAACATAAAATAAAATATTTATGAATTGTTAATTTTGACATCATAAACAAAGTTTCTTTGGGGATATCTTTATTTTTAAATCCTTCATAATGGTTTGTAAAGAAAATCTGAATTATCCTAAAAATATTCCCCGGGAGTCTCAAAATAGGTGCATAGAAGGGCCCTTTTTCGTGCACCATGTGATTATCAGGTGAATCCCAATACAGAATTTTTAGTGTTATTACCCCTATGTACCTATTTTATGGAAACATATTAACTTGTAGTATCCATACATGGATATATTTATATGAAAAACCACACAATCTCTTCCTTACCAATACTTTAGGATGATATCCTATAATTATCCTCAAATTCTATCAAAGGGTTATATTCCCTAATCCAAAATCTTATTTCTAGGGTTTATATTAAACCTCTTTCTGATACCAACGGTAGAGACCCTACACTAGTAACCCTTAGTCAGTGACTACTTGATTACAATAGCATAGATACAAGGGGTCAAATCCTAAAGAACATATTAGTTTAGAAGTTTTATTGAACCAGATACATACATGATATCCATTTTACACTAGGAAATAAAAATAATTAGAGTAATGTAAAAAATTTGGAATCCTTAAACTCATTCCATGAATTTTTCTTCATATCCTAGAGAAAGGAACCCAAATAAGTGTGCGCTCAAATGATCTATAAGGGTTATATATAGTAGAATCTATCACAAATCAATAAATCATTATCAATATCGTAAGTCAATAATATAACACACATTCTATTTCATCAATAACTTGAATATCATTATTAAATAATGAGTAATCAATATAGAAATTTATATAACTAAAAACACATGCCATTTAATCAATAAAATTATATTAAAATGTATATAGATAGAATATAATTGTGAAAATACCATGGATAATAAAAAATGGGATCTTAATAAGGGAAATGTTTAATTATTGGACATCCTATTCATCGTAACTGATACATCTACCATCAAAACCTTTCAAAATATGGTTTAAAACTTAAGGTAGAAACCCGTTTAATTAAGCTATCTATTTTTTCTCAAGAGGCCTATCGATACATCAAGGGGATATATAATTCTCCGACCCACCTATCACTATATTTCAAAATAATTCTTTATACGTTATATAATTGATTTAATTAATTAATAAATATGCATTATCACCAGATATATATATTGATAAAAATATATAGATTTTACAATATTTCACTAGTTAATCAAATGATTTTCAAGTAAACACCATATGAAAAAATGGTTTATAGTGTAGGAAATATTAATATCCATTATATAAGAATATAGATATTTATTATAAATTTAATTTACAATTAAAAATGATCACACAAATGTGATTGGTTCAAGATAATGTTGACAATCGCAAAAGAATGTGAGATTGTAATATATTTTTTACCACTTGGTAATTTTCAAGTCAAATTCCCTTGGATGAAATAATTAAAATTTAAACATAAAACACCATTAATTATTAATTAATCATGATATTATATGTCAATCTTGATGTATAAATACTATATAAAATAAATTAGGTGCATAACATTACAATATGCCTCAATGAAGGGATGACGTCATTTTCCTTGACTCCGACTCATCATGTATGTTATTTATTTTCATAAATAATAAATTTTTTTCAATTATTTAATTTATTAACAACCATTTAAATTTTATTATTAATTTTATTTCACTTATTACCATTCTATATACAATTACTTAATCAATTATGTTTACATTGGGTGTTTTCATGATATTTTTCTTATGTGTCAAAAGTAAATTCGAAATGTAAAAAATTGGTCAAAGAGATTATTATTTAAACATATACAAAATAATTATCATTAAATAATTATTATATTTATAAACTAATCATAATTTTATGAATAATTAAGAAATACGGATTGATAAATGATGTACATTATGACCATGGTGATGGTAGGTCATATGTACGCATGAGTAACATTTCAATTTTTCAAACATCATTATGTAAAGGAGGTAAGTAATATTTTCTCATTATAGAATCATAATAATATCATAAATAGCTTATAATTTATTTAATTAAACTAATATATATCATCCATGTGGTATAGGGATTAAAATAGAGTCACATCACTTCCTGAAGGCGGTAGACCACACGTACATGAACAATCTTATCATCTTTTAGTTATTGGAAAGGGAAGAAATAAAATGATATATTATCTTTTAATAATTATAAATATGTAATTAATATCATAATTATTTCATATATATCACATATATTTATTATCATTATACTTTTTAGATTCCATTGAAATTTTTAGTGAAAAAACGAACAACATTAATTTGCGTGAAGGTAGTTCGCCAAACGTATGAGCGAAATTATCGTATACCCTACAGAATGTAATGAAAAAAGGTATGGATTATATAATTACTATTGAAATATATTTATGTTATAAATATCATATATATATATATACTTTATATCCATCATTATACCCATAAATGATAGGTTTTTTTGGAAAACTGGTCACATCGGTTCGTGAGGCGATAGTCTGCCATACACATGAGAAAAATTATAGTTTACCATTTAGGGGAAGATATGATTGATAAAGTTAATCACTATATAATAATAATATATTAGTATAATTTAGATACCATTGTTATTATATTATCATAAATTAATAATATTTAAAGGAGGTATTAGAATAAATAAAATAAAAACATATAGCTTGGAATTTTACTACATTCTTTAGAATTATACAGATATTATTCCTATAATGGATTTATTATAAAAAATGATTCTAGGATGTGGGGATATAATGTTTTATGTTATTTTACTTGGTATTATCTTATCCAAAAGGAATTTAATGTTTTGATAATAAATAATGGGTTTGGCCTTTCATAATTGAGGTGAGTGCCACACTTGTAATTTTTGAAAAGAAATAAATGAACACACATTTTTTAACATGACCCAAGGGTCTAAAATAAATAATTATATATAATTATTCATTATAAGGTATAAATAGTTTAAAAAATATACTTTATTAATGTTTTTGGGTCATTTTAAAAATTATCTTTTTAGTTTATCCCTCAGAAAACTCATTATTCCCTTAACCATGGTAATTAATTTTTACAACTTCATCATTCATTATGGTGAAAAATTAAGTTGAAATTATTATAAAATATTAATTCTAATTCCAAATATGGAATCCGTTTTACCAAATTTAATTACTATAATTTTAAAAATTAAATTTAAAATAAAACATGCAGACGTGATGAAAACGAGGGTTTCCACAAAGACAATACTCATAATTATGGTTAGTTTCAATATCAAAATTGAACATTAAATTGTTTAAAATGTCCTAAATCATATTTATTATTATATAATTGAACAAAGTTTTCTACAAAATAAATTTAAAATAAAATTTAACATTGAAATTATTTAAATGACAAGGCAGTTTTCAAATAAAAATCAGTATTTTTTGACTATTCATCAAAAAATGAAACCTTACTAAAAAAACTAAACCTAAGATAACTTTGATATTACAATTTAAAAAATTATGTTGTTTTTAACATTTTTTTAAGTCTCAAAAATTTATTTTATCATAACTGTGCAAGAAGCATTGAAATTATTTTCTTTTAAAAAATAGCTTTTAGAAAATATTTCTTTTTTTGTAATTTTTTTTATTTGTAATAAATAGATATACATTTATTTTATTTTATACATGTATAATCTATACAGTTTTTATAATTTATTTTTGTCTATTCGTACTTTTCAACTTAACAGATAGGTTGTAATGGTCACGTTTAAATAATATTTTAATATAGTATTTATGTTTAAATCTGATGTTTCTGCATCACATGGTATAAAAGTGATTGAAGAAAATAATGAATGAAGTATTTTGTGTGATCCATAGTGTTCTACGATGCTTTTTTCATGATGTATTCATCTCTGACTTTGGGTCCTTACTGGGCTTGATCATTATGGGTTTTTAAATCTTCTTTGATTTCTTGGTTACCATCATTTTCTATAATGGTGTAGTTTCAATGATGATGATGGATTATAGAGGAAGATTTCTTAATGGCGGACTGGTGTTCTAGAAGGCTATGGCCACCATCATTGTTAGTGAAGAAAACAACGATAAAGGGTTTGGTTTCTTGATGTATGATGTATCTCTCAGATCAAGGCATGATGTTAGGTGTCACAAGTCATCATTCTTTTGTTTGTTTTTAAATTTTGAATTTGGAAATTATGTGTTTGGTCTTGTGGTGTAGTGATAGTTTACTGAAGTATGTTTGAATTTTTTTTGTGATGGTGGTTTTGGTTTCAGTTGGATAGTTTTTTGTTGGATTTTTGGTATGTGATCCCTATTTTGGTCTTCCTGTAAGCAGTTCCCACCTAACCTCAATGTGGGTTTTATTTGAAAAAAATTAAAAATAGGTATTCAGAGTAAAGAAAATATTTTGAAATAAACCCTTGCAATGATCATAAAATTGAAGTGTTAATTAATAAATTAATAGATTATGTGTAAAACATTAAAATCCACATATAAGAAGTGGAAGGAAAATATAATCTATTCAATATTATTTACACACAAAATATTGAAATATTAATCATAGTGAAGAAGAAATCTAACCCAATGAAAAGAAATTGAGTGAAGAAATTCTTTACCACTTGGTAACTTTAAAGTCAAAATATATTTGGATTAAATTATTCAATTTAAACTTAAAAAACAGTATTATTAATTAATAATGGTATTAAATGTCAAAGTTGAAGTATATACACCATATAAAATAAATTAGGTGCATAACATTACAATATGCCTTAGTGAAATGAAATTAAGATGAAATCCCTTACCTCACACTTCCTGTTGGATGAAAAAAATTTAATGTCTTATATAATGGATTTATAAGTTTGTTAATTTATATTATAACTAAATTAATATTTATAATAAAATATAATATCCTCTTATAACTTCTTATCATCCATTAATTATTAATATTTCATTATTTTTATTGTTTTTTGAGTAAATTTCCTTGTTTTGTCATGCGTGTTTTGTTAAGAAAGTTAAAGTTATTAGTATAGGAGATAGATCAATAATATAAAATTTGGAGACCTAGTTTTTTCAATGTAATACAATAAATTGTTTCTATATATATTTATCAATCTAGGTACTGGGACAACATGTGATTCTGAGGTCCAATATGCTAAAAATTAAATTTATAAAAATATTAAATATATTTTATTTTGTGTGTGCGTAGATTCTTAAAAAATAGAATAAATATTTAATGGTTTCTCATATCACAAATCCAAGACCTTAGTTGAGTCTAGAATGTGGTGTTTACCATAGGCGTGAAATAAAATGGGTAGGCGTAGGGCGTTGGGATCCCCTGCTCGTCGGCAGTACATTCATTGAGTTAATTAATTATGAAATTAATTAATTAAGTCAATTTTACCTAAAAAAGATGTTCGTTAATATATAATTATGTATAAATATCATGGTTTGTCTCATAATTATGTAATTCTTCCATGATACTCTCTCCCTCCTGCATTGGAAAATCACGCCAGATGATGAAAAATATGTGGATCTGATGCGATCATGAAGAAGTTAACACACTGAAATCTCTCTATTATTGTATGATGTGTTATTAATCAAATAATTTTCTATAATGGAGGTAATAATTGTCATTTTTTCTACCCCCTTTTATTATATAGTTAAATATATTTATTGTTTTCTTCATTCTTCACCCTTGCTAATAGCCTTTGCATACACCCGTGTAGAGAAAATAAGTTGTTTTTAGTTATTTTCTAATATGAAACCTCCAATATTGTTAGAATGAACAAAAATCCTATAATAAATTTAATGACCTTTGATTTTGTTCCATTACCCCCTTGTTTCTTTGTGTTCACCACTGTTTGGAACTCGAGGTCCCGATTTAACAATTTCTCGGTGGTACTGAGCCTCATCAAACCCCTGGATTCACGGAAGATCAAAAATCAAGTCATTGATTGATGAATCAAGCATAGATCTAGGATTATTTCTAGGCATTGATTCTATATTCAGCGGTTTTAGATCAATAAATATATTGTTGAAGCTGTGGAGGTGTTCAGAAAGAACATTAGAACCCCAATGACGAACAAAGGCCAATTTCCAGTGAGTGGCAATACAAAATCATGATTTACAGGAAGATCCACAATTTTTTCACCATATATGGAACTGAATCTAAAGAAGGATAGAGTTATTTAAGGTATAAATACCAAATCTAATATTCTGGTGTAAAATTTGACTTCATGTTGTGTTCAATAATAGACAGATGATGTGTAACCCCCTCAGTTGTGGCGGCTAAGGTTTCATAAAAGTTAAGGATGGTATGACCTATACCTCCCATCACATATTGGGTATCCCTTTCCTATTTGAAAAATCTATGAGGTGGATCACATAGGTGGGAAGTATTTTGACATAAATGGATAATTATAAGGTTTTGTACTCAAGTACACATGCTGGAGGTCCGTTACACGGACACTTCCAGTAGACACGGTCTCGATCTTGGTTTGCATAGACCCACTTTGTAATCCACCTACATGGTTGGTGATCCTACATGGTTGGGAGCCATGTCCTAGCTAAGGACATGACCAGCTGTTGGGGTGGGACCACATTTCACGTGGGTCTCCTCACACATCATGTACCCCTAGTTCCTTTTTAGGAAAAATAAATCAACCATATCCCCTTCACTGAACATGAAGTCCGGCTTACGAGTAGCTTATCCTAATGATTTTTTCATGAAAAACGTGGTGGTGGCCTTAACAATGGATTTTGAGATATGATGTGAAATTTTCAAGTTATGGAATATTCTTATGTGACAATCGATGACTACAGTGATCAGGAAGGATCATTAGTGACCTTCGGAGTTATACCCTCTATTAGAGCTTAGAAGTGTGTCCTCGATGTCTTCCAGGTGATACCCTACAGTAGATCTAGGTAGTGGGTCCTTGATGTATTATGAGTGGTACCATCTATTAACGGTGGGAAATGGGTCATTGATGCTTTTTGAGCAGTACCCTCTAGTATATTTGAGCAAATGGATTATTTATTTCTTTTTGGTGGAACCCTCTAACAGAGTGGGGTTGCGGGTCCTTGATTCCATAAGAGTGGTACCCCTATTCGATAGGTTATGGGCCCTTGACCACCATAGTTAAACACCCCCCCCCCATTATCATGGGATTGGTTCCTCTACTTCGAATTTGTACCTCCTCAATTATGAAGTACAACTATGAGGCATGGCTTGACATGGATAGTAACTTCCCAGAAAACGTGTGGGATACTCGGCATCACTGATGGAATTTTAGAACTATTGGATTCTCTTCTTCCTGGGATGAGCTGTGGTATGAATATGAAGTTACTATCTTGGGTTGGACTTCGTTGACTTAATATATATATATATTATTTATCCACACCTTATATTTGGATCTTCTACATTTAGGAGAGACAAAAAGAGGCATGGGGTATGCCATGTGCCTTCAATTTTTAGCTTCTCATGGTTGGATGAGTCTACTCTTCTACTAAAAGCATCAAATACTCGACGAGTAGTTTGTCTACTCACCTTGTTGATCCCCTTGTTTTTGTGTGAGGTTACCTTCAGTCTCTTTTTGGGTTTAGAAACATTCTTTCTCTTCTATTTTATCTGTTACTGCTCCCCTTTATCTGTTGAAAAAACATAATAGTTATGTTTATACGTACCTTTAAATTATATTTCCCCAGACATATCATGTCTTATATAGACAGCATACAGGTTGACCGTGACTATAGAGGTTGTTAGGGATACAGGGTGCTTGGACAATGCATAGTGGTCATTGATTTGGATGTAGGATCAAGGACCACTTTCATCTAAATAATTTTCTAGTTTTTTTGTCAGGTTTAGGAACATTTCTTATGGGGTGTGTATTTTACTCCTTTACTTTTAAATATACACTACCATAATTTTATATTGTATAGAGGTTCATGCCTAATTGATTTACTTTATAGTAGTGTCGCATCTTTTATTCTTTCTCTATGAACTATCTCATTGAGATGGTTGTTTGTGTGAACACGTATTTAGGCAATGGACTCCCCAGTTTAGTTATGAATTTGGCTCTTGTCTCCACCCATAGCCTATGTAGTCAGTCCTGGGTAAGTTGCTGATCAAGGCCCGACATAGGTTGGGTTGTGACAGATTGGTATCATAGAAAGGTCATTGTTTGAGACATTGTTTGGACATATCCCCTTAAGAGGATTCCGTTGGGTTTAAGGAAATAGTTTAAAAGTGTCTCAAGACTGGTTCTCAGGCCAAGGAATCTAGTGATGGTGAAGCAGCTGATGTATCCATTCACCATGACCTTGACTACCTTCTTGTTGACTTGGCATGATAATATATTTGTTATAGGGATTAATGGTACATGAATCATATAGTATTGAGTCATTCACTATCCTTGACGATTCATCAACCCACTATTATATATAGACACACACACACACACACACACACAGACACACACACACACACACACACACATACACACACACATATATATATATATATGCTCTTCTGACCATGGTACGCCTTGATAACTTTTTGGATGCATCTACGATGACAGCCAACTAGGATACCAGTTCTGCCTTATGATGATGACCATATGAGAAACAAAGCCTCAATTCAGGGTTCATCATGGGATCCCTGTCCTCTAGGTGGGATGGTAGTAGAACCTTCCTTGTGGAGTAGTAGACCATCCCAATAGAACATCCAAGGATGAACACATGTTTAGCGCACTCAATGAGTTCTAGTTCCAAAGGCCACTGAGGTTTTGTGGAAAGCCATATCCTCAAGAAATAAAGGATTTTCTAGAGTTTTTGGTCTATATCATTAGCCTTGTGCGACCCTAATGGATCTGGTTGTTGTGCTAGCAGCTAGCCTCTTCCACAATGTAGTTGAGCATTGGTAAAGCCCCATTACACAGATGCAGGATTAGTTGACACTCTCATGGGATGACTTCAAGAATCTATTCCATGAGGAGTTATAACCTCCATAATGCTCTCTATTCATATTTAAGAGATTCTATAGGTTTAGTTGATAGGGATGATATTGGAAGAGTATATAGTAAGGTTCACATACTGTACACATTACTCCCTTGACATGATCTGGGAAAAAAACTTCCGAGCACAGAAGTTCATGTAGGGACTCCCAAGAGAGATATATTCTATCATTAAACCCTTGTTAATCCCCAAATATGTCGGGGTGATGGAGAAGGCACTATTGATATATAAATTCTTATCATAAGGACACTATACAACTAGAGCTAGTAGTGGGTGTCGAAGTGATGAGTCCTCTGTTATAGCTAATAGATGCCAGGTGTTATAACCTCAATGCATGAGACCTTTCTATGATCAGACTAAAGAATGTGGTCAGTGGAACCATAGTGAACTAGAGTATTAGGGGGAGGAAAAATTCTTTACTTATGATGGGGAAGGTCACATAGTGCATGTCAACCAGACTGGATGTTCTGATCAGCACTGACAGATAGCTGATGGACATCCATGGCCAAGGTAGCACCGTGATCAGGGATCTCCCTGGTACGGAAAGGGTGGTCCCTATAGAAGGGGAGCTGGAAGAGGAGTGGGGGAGAGATATAGGTTGAGGAATAAACAATGATATCCTTCCACCACCACTACTTGGGATCCCTCATCAGGCTTAGGGAGCCGGAGGTCGGGGCTGCAGACAACCGCAGTATTTGGATATCTATAATTCTACAACACATGAGATGATAATAGGTATGATATATATGTTTTTTACTCTTTATTTTGTAGTATTATACATAGGTTTAATTCATTCTTTTATCTTAATAATCCTAGTTCTAGAGCTGGAACTCTCATTTGAGGCACTATCCCAACAACTTTGTCTTGAATTTCTTACAGGGAACACTTATTTGGTATGTTTTATCATCAAGAATTGTGATCTATATCTTGGTAAAGAGAGGTTAACATGGTACATTTTGTTCATCACCATGTAACCTTATTATTTCATATTTGGTATAGATTGGCTATCCACGGTCTGAGCCCAGATTGGAAATCATTGCAGATTGGATAGATGCCTACACACTTATGGAACAATATTCTCATTTTCTAGTGAGAGAGATCTCATGGTAGGGAAATTAACTTTTATGAGAAGGTGGATTCATCCCATCACCCATTAGTTAGAAATTATATCCATTGGTGATGTAGGATCTTCAAGAATCTGGGTTCTTTCAGTTGTGCAGGATTGTATGGATGTCTTCCACGAGGATGTTTTAGGACTACCTATGAGGTGAGAGATGTAGTTTTTCATCAATTTCCATACTAGGACCACTCTGATATATTCTGCAGCATATCATTTGGATCCTACTAATATTTGATAGCTATGGTTTCAGTTGGAGGACCTTCGTGAGAACATTTTCATTAGACCTAGTGTGTCCCCCTTGTAAAATCTAGTGTTACTCATGAAAAAGGTAGACGAGATCTTACATATTTGTGTGGATTATAATATCTTGAATTAGGACAAGATAAAGAAAAATTACCCCTTACTGAGGATTTCCAACGTCTTTGTCCAGTTTCAAGGCATAATATGGTTCTCGAAGATTGATTGTAGGTCCATCTACCATCGGTTAAAGGTTCACGAGACTGATATTCTAATGTTTGAATTACGATGTTGCTACAGACACAATGATTACCTAGTGATACTCTTTAGTGTGAATAATTCTTTTTTCGGGTTTATGGATTTAATAAACAAGGTTTTCCAGTCATACATGGACCAGTTTTTTGTTGTCTTCATCAATAACATACTATTTTAATCTATATCATAGGAGGAGAATATAGAGAACTTGAGGATGGTTATAGAATTTTTTTTAAGAGTGCAAAAATTATGGGAGACTCTAAAAGTTTCATTTCTTGATACATGGGGTTATTATTATGGGGCATGTCATTTCTATGCATTTTATAGCCATGAACCCACCAAAGATCAATGCAGTACTTTCATGGGAGCCACCCAAAAACATGTCTAAGGTGCGAAGAATTCCTAGTTTAGCAAGGTACTATTTGAGGTTTGTGGATGACTTCTCTATAATCATAGACCCTTTGACCACCTTGACGTGAAAATGGAAGTCATTTACCTATTATGAGCTAAGCTACATGTTGATGCAGTAGTAGGACGTTATCTCATAAGTGTCAAAGTAGTTGAAACCCCAAGAGAAGAACTATGTGACCCATGAACTATATCTGAAAGAATTATATTTCCCTAGGAGGATGTGGATACACTACCTTCTAGAAGAGATCTTTGTGTCGTACTCAGACCTCCAGAGTCTCAAGTGCAACTTCATGTAGAGAGGCCTAAAATAAAGACAACGATGCTAGTTGGAGTTCATGCAGTACTATGGATTCCAGATATTATATACTCTAGGGGAAAGAAAATTATGTAATATATTTCCTTAGTTGGAATTACCATGATCTCTTAGTATAGAAATCTTTAAATCAGTTAGATTACCTACAGCTAACCCTGGTGGAGCAGAAGGGTAAATATTTTTTGTAGTCGATGGTGATAAGTCCTTCACTCCTTGAGCATTTGAGAGAGTCCCAAATGTGTGAAATCAACTAAAAGTAATCATGACATGAGATATATATAAGAAACTAACCATATGGATATTCTAAATGAGGGAATCATGTTATCTTGTTCATGGGACGAACAATGGTTCCAGTCACATTTCGGGGAGTTTGGATCACTCATTCATTGGTGGTACATTTAGTGAGTTAATTAAGTATTAAATTAATTAATTAATTCACTTTGACGTAAATGATTTGTTTATAAATATATCTATATTGATAATTTTCTAGGGTTAGATCATAAATATATAATTCACCAATGACTCTCTTCTCCCTCATCCTTTGTAAAATCAAGTCAGAAGATGACGAATCTCTAGATCAAGTCGTATTAGGATGCAATGAATGTAGTAAATATATCGATAATTGGATGTCACTTTATTCATCAAGGAAAGATCCATAATCAATTTAAGACTCATCATTTGTTGTTTTTACATGATTTTATTAAATATTTTGGTAGATCAATTGTTTTTTTATCTGTGTCGTTGTTTCCCTCTTTTGAGTGTTGTCGTGTGTAAAAATTAAATTGTTTTCAGTTGTTTTCTAATCTAAAACCTTCATTCTAAATTGAATGACCAAGAAGATGCATCATCCATTAATTCAGATTTTTTCTTGATCCACTCCCTATTTTGTGGCATTCATCATCGGTTGGACCTTGAGGTATCAGTTCGAATATTTTTGGGTGGTACCGAGCCTGATCAGACCACTGGATTCACGATGACTTGATGACAAAGTCACATATTAATAAATCGAGCATAGATTTGGGATCACTTTAAAGTGTGGATGCTAGATTTAGTGGTTTGAAATCATGAAATAAATTGTGGAATCTATGAAGGTGTTCAAAACAAATGATGAAACTACGCCGATGAACGAAGGACAATTTCGGGTGAGCGGTCACCCAGAATTGTAATTTTTTGGATGATCCTCCATTTACGACTACAGATGGTGCCAAATATAAAGTGAAATGGCCTAATTTAAGGAATGAACACCAGATATAAGATTATAGGGAAACACTTGACTATGCATTGTGATCAATGATGAAAACATGACGTATATCCCCCTTAATGATGGAAGAAAGGGTTTCAGAAATCTTATAGATGACACGACATTTAACTCCCCTCACAGACCATATAACCATTTCCTAGTAGGAAGAATTGTCTGATATATCACACAGGTTGAAAGCATGTGTAAATACATGTCCAAGTACATAACCTTGTACTCAATGTACATAGACACAAGTTACAGTACACTGACATGACCACCTGATGCGATCTCAGCCATGGTTAACATTGGTATGCTGTGTAGTCCACCTACAGAATATGCGGTCTTAAACAGTTGGGAGATGTGTGTCTTCCATATACATGACCATGTGGTGGGGTGGGACTACAAATCCTATTGGTCCCCTCACACACCATGTACTCCTAGTTCTTTTTTTAAGAAACTTTAATAATCTGTATCTCCTTCATTAAACTCCAATTTTGGATAGTGAGTATCCTATCATGAGTTTTTTTATACGTAGACATTGATGGTTCCCTCATTGTTTATTTAGAGATACCATTTCAACTGTTCTAGGTACTACACCTTTTTAGGTGACATTTGAAGTTGGAAATGATCTGGCGGGATCACTAGTGACCTTACAATTTTTCCCTCTAGTAGAGATGCGTAGTGGGTCCTCGACATCTTTAGAGCGGTACTCTCCAGTAGAGCTGGGATGTGGGTCCACGACATCTTCCAAGTGGTACCCTCCAGTAGTGATGGGTAGTGGGTCCTCGACATCATCCGAGTGGTACACTCTAGTAGAGCTGGGTAGTGGGTCCTCAAATTCATCTGAGCGGTACCCTCCAGTTGATATGGGAAGTGAGTCCTCAATGCCTTCAGAGTGGTACCCCTATTAGATAGAGAATTGTCCCTCGACCACCAAAGTGGAACCCCCATCGATATGGGTGTGGGTCCTTTACGTGGAGTTTTTACTCCCTCAACCATGGAACATAGTGAAAAGTCATGGATAGACTTAGGAAATTACTTTTAGGAAAATGCATGGGATGCTTGGCATCATTGATAGAATTTTTGAATTGTCGGTGTCTCTTCTTCATAGGCTGATCTATGAGATAGAGATCCATTTACTCTATAGGATTGGGATTTTTTGACTGATCATATATATATTCTTATTATGTATCCACACTTTTCAATTGGATACTCTCCTTCCATGAAAGGAAAACATGCATAGGGTATGCCACGTGATTTTTGTGTTTGGATTCTCTTGGTTGGATGAGTCTACTCTCCTGCTATAGGTGTCGAAGACTTGACGATTAGTTCATCTACTCACCAAGTTGATCCCATTGTGTTTGGATGAGGTAAAATTCACCAAATTTTTGTGTCGACCTTCACTCTTTCACCGCAACTTGGGATATATATGTTCTTTCTCTTATATTATATCTCTTACTACTCCACCTGCAGCTTTTGAGGCATCCTACTTGGTATGTTTGGACACACACCTTCATGGTATTTTCTTGTATGTATCGTGTATTATAAAGAGGTTTTATAGGTCACCCATGACTATATAGGATCTTAAGGATACTGGATTCTTGGACCACATACAGTGGTTTTTGCTTGGGATTTAGGATCTGATCTCTGTTTCAACTAATTACTTTTCCAGTTTTCATTCAGGTTGGGACACATTTTTGGTTGGGTGTGCATTTTTTCCCATTACATTTTATTTTACACTACCTTACTTTTTTACTATCTAGAGTATCATGCATACTTGGTTTCATTTATAATAGTGTTTCATATTTTATTGTTTCCTTATACACTTTTTCATTGAGATTGGCGCGTGTGTGTGTAGGTACTTGTGAAAGGCCTCCCTGAGTTAATTATGCCTTTGGTGTTTATCGTCACCCCCAGACCTATGGAGGAAATCTTGGGCTAGTTGTTTCTCTAGACCCATATTGGGTTGGGTCAGGAAATACATAATGATATTAATGTTATAAATATCATATTGACTCATTATAGACACCTTTATAATTATTCTTTATTGTTGTAAATGGAAAATGAATCTCATCAATTCATGGAGATGGTAGGCCATATGTACGCACGAGCAATAATATCATTTCATTAACGAGTGAATGGATAAGAAAGTGGGTAATATATTAATCTTCTAGAATAAATTTAATCTCATAAATATCCTAGAAATCAATTAAATTTATTCTTATTACTTTCTATATTGTGCATATGTGAAAAATGAATCTCATCACATCACAAGGTGGTAGTCCTCCATACACATGAGCGACGTTATCATAATTTAAAAGGCATGAAAATTAAGAAGGTATATGTGATATTATAACTCTAGAAGTATACTAATATCTAACATGTTCCTTTCATGAGGTGTGGTGAAAAAAAGTATATTCTAAGATAATATGATGTAAGGTGGATAAGTTGGGTTGTCTCCAGAGAGGAGCGTACAATAATAATGATGCTCACTTTAAATTTTAGAAATAACTGAAGGTTAATTTCCAAATTTTTTAATATTAAAAAGAAATAAATAAATTAAATAAAATTTGAACCTAAATTGATGAAAGAATTGATTGGTTCAGGGTGGGATCAACTTTTAAAGTTTCATCATGGTCTTAAAAAACATTCCCCCTCTCTTCCTATAAATTATAAATGAAATACTCCTCGATCGAGTTGTCAATCACCCTAGGTTAGAGGAAGAAATGGAAAATAATCATTTTTGCATAAAAATGAGAAAAACATTTCCCAAACTACTAAGGCAATTACCGATTGAGAATTTTTTCACCTTATTAATCTATAAACCACTAACTTATTCAACACATTTTCCAATGATAACAAACACTCACTACATAACATAATTTTCTTGATGGAGAGAACTTGCACTAGGCAGAGGGAGTTTCAATAACTTCAACCAAATCTGTAAATAATGAATGAAAATAAAAACATATATGAAATATGATTTCGAGAATTAAGGACCATTTAAAATAGAAATCATTCAATAGAAAAATGGAGTTTTAAATTAAATCACAAGACTCTGATATTAGAAAAGTAAAACTGCCCTTCCCTGATCAGTCAAATTTTTACCCCTCTATATAATGAGTAACAGAGTTAAATGGGGAATAAGAGAGTATTTTTAAACTAAGATAATAGAAAAGATAAAATCAACAGTACTTAAAGGTTTCAATTCTCCATCATAACCCCTATTTTTCATTCTTTAACAACATTTAATGGATGTGGATGCACATATTTATAGGGTTGTGGTGTGAAATGTTTTCCCTATATTTTATGTACACGTAAAATTTGAGCTTATTTAACATAGTAAATGGGTGATTATAGGGAATGTTTATTCATAAAATTTTTAATGTTATATTTTCCATGAAAACCCAAAATCTCATCTTATTTTGATATGTTTTGAATATGTTATTCCTGAATTACTCAAGGAAACATTTGTTGGTTGAAAAGGACCTTCAACTTCCTCCAAATTTTTATGTTAAATGGATATCTTAATGAGTGAAACACTCTATGAAATTTAACATGTAAAAAAGGTTTCAATTCCTCTTTCAAATATATTTGTAATCACCTCATTTGGATATATATATTTAGAGTTACGTCTCAATTACTGAGTTGGGGTCCATTCTGCTGTCCAGAGAGATTTTTAAATGTGATTGTTTTTTGGGCATTTGTATTTATAATTATATGTAGGACAAAAAGAATAAGTTAAATACCATAAAAATATATCCTATAAAAAATATAATCTATCAAATTTGGTTAATATTGTAAATATTATCCTAAAAATATAGAAGTGGTATAAAACTATTAAAACTAATTAAGAAATTTTCACATTTTATCACAAAATTCACCAAAATCCCAAAAATGATGAAATTAATCTATCTTTATTAAATTTTAAATTATTAAATCATTGAAATAAATATGATAAAAAATGAAAATATTATTTCCATCAATTCCTCCATAGTTAGCTCTTGGAATCATGGATAATTAGGCATCAAATTCAAATTAATGAATATTCAAAACACATACCCCTGAGATTTTAAAATTGGAAAACAAGAAAAAAAGATATCATATCTCCTCAAAGAACATTAATTCATGTTCTACATTCATATCATTCAATATATTTCCAATTAATTTCTCCTGCCATACACAAAAAACACCCACCTCACTAAAATTTTCTTTCATCTTGCAAACTTCAATTTTCCAAAAGGATTTTCTCATCCAAACCCATGAAAGAGTCTCCATAGAATTGATAAATTCCAATATCTCTACCTTATGTGAGTTAGGGACATGTGTTTATTAGGATGAATTTTAAGGGTTGCTATATAGATTTTAGTTTCTATGATTTGGATGTCAAAAATTCTAAGGCTGAATAAGGAGGTCTTGGATCTTTTTGAAGAAAACTATCATGATTATAATTTTCACACAATTATGGTGTACTCATCCCTCCCCTAGAAGTAAATAATATTTAAATCATCATTGAAAATTTCATATACATCCCACACCATTAACATTTTAGTATAAAATAACATTTCACTACTCCTTTTTTTCATGAAAGATCCAAATAGGCATAACTTTATTTCTCCTTTGGAATCTATAGAAAGGCACAACTTATTTTATCATTAAAGCTCCAGAATGGCAGAAATTTCGATAGAATAATTTTTTCACCAATAAAATCATCTCTTAAATATTTTATTCTTCACGTAAAGTATCAAAAAATGATGTAACATAATACAAGATAGCTTCCCCCACATAGTAGTTCAACTAGAATAGGAAATTTCACTTCAAGAGCATGTTGAATAGAGAAAATTGGGTTGTAATGTGTATACAATAATATCTTGTTCATAGATTCATTGGGATAAAGGGATTAAATGTATAAGGAATTCCAAAATAAAATAGATTAATTAGAAAAGGGGGATTTAAAAACAATTAAATGGATCAATCATTTTTAAACCAGATACCTAAAACACTCACATTTTTAATTGAATAAGACAAATTATAGTTAAATAAATAATGGTTTAGTTATATAAGGAAGTTAGGTGAATGTATATACTATTAAACATTAGTTTTATTTGTATCACATGAATGTGGTTTCAAAGATAAATAAAATGAGATGTAACATGTGACTCAAAAAGCAGAATTCATTTAAAGAATTTACTAATGTTTTTAACTTGAAACAAAGTCATTTTCAACATTCATTTAAGATTATTTTATTGGGATAAATCTATTCACATATTGAAATAAGTTTTAAAAATGGAAATTATAATCATTTGAGTCCAAAATTATCAAAAAATCCCAAAAACTGAAAACAAAACTGAAAAAAATTTGAAAAACACACCCAAAGTATTTTAGAAAATAGAAAAAATGAAAATTTTAAACTAAAAAGGATCCCTCCATAAAACATAAATTATGTAGTTTCCTTAATTAATTCATTTATATTTTACATGTAATCATATTTTAAATAGTATGACAACAAGACAAATTTATAAAAGAGAGGTATAACATGATGGATTTTACTAATAAATAGGTTGAAGGAGTGTGATATCCTCCACTTGATTTGATTTTATGGTCCCAAAAAATTTCTTCAGATTGATTCCAATAATAGTTAATATATCATACCTCCATAATTCATAATCTTTACATCATTAAAAGGATATACATGAGTAACTATAAATAAACCTTCTTATTTTGAATGAAGTTTACCTACAATCGTCTTGAGTCTAGTGTTGAATAACAAAATTGTGTCTCTAGGATGTAAATATTTTGTTTCGATCAACTTATCATGATCCAATATTATTATCTATTTGTAAATCCAATAATTTTCAAAAGAATCCCTTCTAATTTACACCCACTCAAACAATTATAAACTTATCTTTTTCCCATTTATCTAAAGATCAAAATTCAATTTTATTATAGCCCAATACACCTTATGATTAAATTCCATAGGAAGGTGTTATCCTTCCCATGAATGAACCTATATGGACTCATTCCTATCACATTTTTGTAGGATTTCCTGTAAGTACATAGTGTGTCTTATGACCCTTGGATCTAATCCTTCTCATTTGGTTTAACAGTCTTTTCCAAAATTCCTTTTATTTTTTTGACACTTCAGCATAACCATTAGATTTAGGATGATAGGAAGATCATTTTTATAACACACCCCAAAATTATTTAGTTGATCCTCCATTATCTTATTGAAAGTGTGAGTCCCCTGATCACTGATGATGAATTTGGGCACTCCAAACCTATATGATATGTTATCCCTAGAAAAACACAAAAAAATAGGATCATTATTTATTGTGTATTTTTATTCCTCCCATTTTAAAATATAATCAACTAAAATAAATATATAATAGTTTAAAAATAAATTGGGAAATGGATCATAAAATATATCACCCATTATTTAAAAATTTCACAAAAATTATGTCTATTTTGGGGTATTTAATATCTCTTGGAAATATTTCCACAAAACTGACATGGTTCACACCTTATGCAAAATTCATGAGCACCTATAAATAGGGTGGGAGAATAAATTCTAGATTCTCAAAAATTCATTTCTATAATTTGTTTTCCAAAGTGGCATCCATATGATAAATTTTGACAAAACTAAAAGAAAACCAATTTCAATTTCAGGAAAATTTATTCTTATCAGTTGGTCATTGAAAATCATCTAAAAATGGATAATCCCATATACAATATCTAGATTCAGATTTATGTTTTTTATTTTAGTGGTAATTGGAATGATTTGGGAACTGATATGTTACAAGATAATTGACCATGTCAACATTCCAAGGAACTTATTATTCAATATAATAAAACTTCTCTCATGGAAGGTGATCATTAAATGGTTATTTGTATGGAATTTCAGCTTCAATTGTGTTGAGAAGTCTACTTAAGTGATCACCTAATTAGTTCTCAACTCCCTTATTTTATTTGAATCATTTTATAAACTCTTGCAGTAGTAAAACCAATCTCACTAGCCTTTGATTATCTTTAAACTTCTTTATAAAGTACCTAATTGATGAATGATCCCAAAACAAATTGACTTTAGTTCCAAGGTGATATGATCTAAATTGTTATTAGGAAAAGAATAATACTGGAAAATATTTTTTTGGGGGGGGGGGGGGTTGTGTAATTAAATTGGGCCGTATCTAGGGTTATTGGGGTATAATAAATGACTTGTGTATATTCCTCAATTCTCTAATAATGATCTGATCCAAATTCTTGGAAGGAAGAAACAAAAAGTTGCTCGAATGTTCCTTCCCAATTTTTTGGCTGAATCACTAGTGGTGTAATCAATATCCTCTTCAACTCATAATAGGCTTCAATAAATGCACATTTGAAATAAAATTTAGTATATTTCAAAATTAATCTAGAGAGAGTGTGATGCATCTTACTAAAATATTTTATAAACATCTAGAAGAATCCAACATGCTCTAAAAATGGTCTAACATGTTTCACATGATTTTGGTAAGATGATGAATTTATCACTTTAATTTTTAATTTTTCCACTTCATTAGATTTTTGTGAAATGACATTCTCAAGGAAAGTTCATCTCTAAACCATGAAATGACACTTTTCAAAATTTTAAAAAGACTATTTTCAAAGTAGGAATTCAAAAAATTTCTATATTTTTCAAACAATTGTCAAAATAATTCCCAAAAATTGGGAAATAATCTAAGAAAACATCAAAAAAATATTCAATGTGATCTAAAATATACTTACCATGTAAATCTGAAATGTAACTTGAGAAAATCATAATCCCATTGGAATATTTTATAGGAAAACGTTCATGAGGGACAAGTAAATGTATTTTTCTCTTTATCCTCAAGAGATATAGGTACATTAAAATAACATAAAAATCCATAAAACAATTAATAATGAGTTATCCCTACGAATCTCTCTAACATCTAGTCGATGAAGGGGATGGGGAAATGATATTTCTAAGTGACCTGATTCAATTTCCTAAAATAATTGAACATTTTATATTTTGAATTTTCATGGGGATTAATTCATTATTTTCATCCCTCACCATGGTTAGGCTAATTTTTTAGAAATAAATGATTGGGGATTACCCATTTTGAATATGAAATGGGATAGATGATTCCATATCCCTTGTGCTTCTCAATATCCTTCTTCAAAACCTCCACTAAGGTGGGATTCAACCTCCTTTGGTGCTATTTGATAGGGTTGGAATCTCCCTCAATAAGAATTCCAAATTAGCACAATTATGGGTTTATTCCTAGGATATCCCCTAATATCCACCCAATTTCTTGGGAATCCTATGTCGAAATAATAATGAATATTTTTTCTTGGGTTTCAAATAAATTATTAGGAATTATCACTAGAAATTTCTCCCCCTCTATATGGTACACATATTTGAATTCACTAGGGAGTTGTTTTAATTCCAGATCAAGGGGTTTCTCAAGGGACAAAATTAAATTGAGGTTCCCCAATTAAAATGGTTTAACCTCATGTTTATAAGTACTCATATTATTTTTTTCATCATTTATCAACTCATCAATGAAATCATATTTTACCTCTTCTTCCCACATGAAATCGAAATCTTCAGTTTTCTTCGCATTCAATTATTTTTTGCGATATTTTCAATAGAAATATTCCTTCCAAAGGATAATAATTCAAGATAAATACCTGATTCTCTAATAGGTTTAGTAACAAACATATTGGAGAGCGAATATATTGAGTTATCATCAGATGGGTGCCACATATATTAAATACTATTTAAGTGGATGGTGTTATCTCCATACTAGATGGTGAGTGCCCCTTTAAGGAAATTGAAGATGATTTTGGCCATATTTAAGAAAGGAATCCCCATAATGATGGGTGAGTGTGAATGTATACTATTGTTTTCCAAATTTATCACGTATAAGTTAGCTAATAATTAGAGATATTTGACTTTTACAAGGAAAAATTCCAAAACATGTATGGGGAAAACATTGGATATATTCATAAAGTAGACCACCACTCCTATGGGATTCAATTATCAAATTTACCAATAATTGTATAGTGAGTGAGGAAATACATGAATTGAATCACATAGATAATATAAATAATTATAGGGATTTGAAGAGCTAATGGGGAATGGAATGTAAAACATCCATATGTCTTGACATTTGGTTGCAATTTATAGTGTGATAAGGACGGAGACACTTCTTCCAAAGTTAATCTTATTATTCCCTTAAGATCTTATCTTATTGGTAAAAATACCTTTAAATAATTTACCATATTTTTGATTTTTTGAGTTCATAAAGAAGGGGGATATTAATCTCCACTTTATATAAGGCGTTTAGATGTTATTTTTTGTAGTGCTTATTTTTAAAATAACTTTTATTCAATCATAATTGATATAAATTATGGGTAATGTGTTTCTTCTCCCTTTTTTGTTATTTAATCCCACAAAATGAGAATTAAAAAATTAAAAAATGAATAAATACCTAAATATGGGCTTTATTTTCCCATAAAATAAAAGGAAGGAAAAGGTGGCCAAAACTCATGGATCGCATGAGATTTCAAGAGAGTTGTGATCACATGATCATTATGATGTCAGGTGAAGACATTGGGTGAAATGTAAAGTTTAAAGTAGGTCCCAAAAAATCCCTCTTGAAAAGCCCTTCTACACTCACAAAAGGTGTCTTAGACACATGGTAGTGATGCGATGACAACTGGATATGCTCCCCAAAGCCACGTGGGTTGTCAACAGCAAACACCTGAAGATCCAATAAAAAATGAATTGAAAATGGGAGGAAATATGTACAAAGGGGGAGGCCTCTAGAGGTCTTAACGATCATGTGATTCATCACTGATGAGAAAGATAATTTTTCTTGACAACATCCAAGTGAATCTACAAGACTCACAGACCTTTGTAGAATAAATACAAGGAAATAAAGGGGGGGGGGATGTTGGAGATACTTGTGGTCATAAAAGACATGTGACTTGATCCTGGTATCCCAAAATACAATGCGGGTCCCCTATGACATGTCTATGTAACAACCCAAGATTTTATAGTACGTTATCTCTTTAAAATAATTCAATAGCTTGCGCTACATGAAACACCGAGTTCGAGCACACCACGACTTACCATACTAGCCATTTAGAAAGCGTTTATGAATAGTATTAACTGCATTTTGATTTTTTTTATACTCCATATAATTTTAACATCCATATTATGAGTTTTTTAGACATAATATATGATCAAATTTAAATTTTCAGATAAAATTAGTGTTTTTCAAAATAATGCAATTTTACAGCCCTTTAATGAAGAACCTTTTTTTAAATCCAATATTTGATACTTTTATAAATTAAAATTGGAAAAATCAAATTCTTATTTGGAAGAGGGACAAACAAATTTAGTTTAGATAATTTTTTTGTGTTTTTCTGATAACATTCATATTTTTATGAAAAGTGAAAAATACTAAATTTTAATTGAAAACAACTTTCTTAATTAAAATTATTTATAATGGAAAATTATACATTTTATGATTTTGAAGTATAATTGGATTATATTTTTATCATTTATTCCAATTTTTTTCATTGTATGTAATTTTACATTTACATTGGACATAAACACATATCAATCTTTTGATACTTTTTACTTATCAAAAACCCACTTTCTGGTTTCGACTACAAGAGTTAATTTTAAAATAATTAATGAAACTTCAAGGTTTTTAATTTGTTAAAATAGAAATTATTTTTTAATTTGGAATATCAAAATAACTTTAGGATTATTTTTTGGTATTTTTCTGAAAACTTTCAATTTTTGATGAATAGTAAAAAACATGAGTTATTTTTTAAAAACAACTTTTTATTAAAATAATTATTTTTAATTTAAATTTATTTTAAAGTAAAAATTGGTACATAATACCTATATAAGTCCAATTTAATTAATTTAAGTCATATTATAAAAATATTTTATATATAAAACTTTATTGAACTTCCTAACGTCTTTTACCCACCTTCTAGGAACATTATCAATTTTTCATAAAATGTAATTTTACCCCTTCTATGATTTGAATTTAAAAAATCCTAGACACAGTTTAAATCATTATGTAAAATTTGGTTCTATAGGATGAAAATAATTTTTGGTCAACATTAACTTTTGAATTTTATTTACCACGGTTAAAAGTAAATAGCATAATTAAAGGTAAAAATGATATTATAATTACCCTAAATCATGTCCTAATTAAATTGGATAAGTTTATTTCCACTAAAATAAACCTTAGGAATAAAATATGATCCTTTTTTATCCACTTGGATTATATTAGGACATTTATTATTATTTTATTTAAAGAAGAGTTAAAAGTGTTAATTTTACATTTTAATAACTGATCCATTTTTAATATAGGGTTTCACAAAAGATAAATTTGACTATAAATATTCATTAGAGTTATAAAACTATTTCCTAAATCATGTTATTTTATTTATAATTTTTACACATTAAATAATTAAATTTATTTATGACACAATGATGATACATTAATTACCTTATTAATGAAAACATAAAACAATTGTTATTATAAATATTAAAATAAATGTAAATTGAAATTTTTGATTCATTCCAAGAATTTTATAGGTTAATATGACATTTTAGGGTTGATTCAATGAATTTAATTTTATGTAATAATGTTTTTATGACATTAAAAAAAATTACTAAATTGTGTCAAAATTGACATAAATGAATTTTTAAAACAAATAATATATTATTAAATTATATAATGTTCCTAAAAATGTAATATTAGTAAAATAGTCTTATATAAGGTTATATATGTTATTAATGAACCACTTGAGGTTTTCTTGGTATTTTATAGTATGTTTATTAACCATATAATATGAAAATACAAGGAGACATGGTAGATGTTGAACTATTTATCCAAGAGTTAAATATATAATATAAGGTTAATATGGTGATTTAAACATGTCTAAAACCTATTTCTTGGGAATATTTAAACCCATACCCACCTTATCCTAGAAATAAATCCATTTGGATCCATTATAAATTGAAAATATTTTATAATAAAATATTATTTCAATCTTTTCCTAATGTGACCCTCACCTCTCTTATAAAAGGGTAATTCTCCTTATCTTAATTTCACACCACCAATCCATTTGGCTTGGATAAAATCTACTCCAATACCCTCAAAACTACCCTAAATTAAGCATATAGGCCTTACTTTGATCATAAAGACAACCTAAGGATCTGTTTTTGTTCAAATAAAATTTAAGCACCTGAAGAAGAGCTAATTATTTCATCACCTCTTTCATGTTATTTTCTTCTTCCACTTCCACTTTCTTTATTGTTTCCATACTAAAATAAAAACTACAGTAACATCTAAATGCAGAGATTTTTTTATAAATATTGTACAACCATATTCATTATTCTATCCATCCTATGAATGACAAAGTCACCATACATGCATACATATGGATTATCGTCTCCACGTCGTGGTGTAGTTTGTGATTCAACACTTAATTATTTAGATGGGTATAATAATGAGTATAATTGATGTAAATAATAAATATGACATGTTAATGATTCTGTATATATAATATACCATCCATTTATATACTATTTCACCATCAATTTAATGATATTGTCGCTCATGCGTATGTATGACCTACCATCTCCACGACACGATGAAATTTCATTCCCCATTGTAAAAAATCAAGAATAATTTTAATTTGATAATTAAAAATAATGTTTAGAGAACTTAATATCATTTTGGATGTGAATCAAATACATCCTATCCTTAA
Organism: Viscum album; assembly: GCA_963277665.1. Taxonomy (NCBI): domain Eukaryota; kingdom Viridiplantae; phylum Streptophyta; class Magnoliopsida; order Santalales; family Viscaceae; genus Viscum; species Viscum album. The sequence goes on along the minus strand of OY728119.1, from coordinate 100,593,826 downwards.
CAAACATGACTTACATAATAAAACATATAAAGGAAATTGAATCAGTTAACACCTGAAACAATGATACTACTGAAATATTATTAACAATGCGATATTATAAGATCATATATGATATCATATTTTTGTATGTAGTTCTTGTATAATTTAATAACAATGATTTCACCATTATAGAAGAGGTTTAAGTACTCTCTACTGGGGAAAAGTACAAGGTAAAGGTTAATTCCTTAATCTCATTATAATATGATATTGTTTATTTGTATGTTTTTATTAGGACATATTTATTATCCATGTCCATGTTTCATAAAATAGTTTTCTAAAGGATTGTTGTTAAGGAATATTTAACTAAAGCATCATTTTAAATTTTTAAAATATTTATTCTTCTAAATCATTCTCATTAATGATCATGTTTTCAAAATGGTTTTAAGGATTTATTTATATTAACATGAATGTTTTAAGATGCTAATTCATTTCAAAAGTTTCAAAGTGGTATGAGACACTTTGATTAATGAATCTCATTTAAATGAATTCCTTTATAAAAGTGTTACTTATAGATGATTGCACAACAAAATGATATTTCTCTCAAATAGTTTTACTGATCATTTTCAACTATGTCAAACATACTTTACAGGATATTATACTAGATTGAGGTTGATTTATTATAATGAAATCTACCATAATTTATTGAATGATTTATGATATTTTTACCCTAGATGTGCTATTTTCATACCATTCATGGTTTATGTTTAAAGTACTAACATTTTTTATGATAGTTTTAATAAAAATGTTTATGTTATGTTTAAACATTTTTATATGAGGAATGCATTGGACTTATTAAGTGATGGGAGGGGCATCATATAGCCCCTCGATGCATCAGTAGGTCTCATGAGACAAACTAGTGTATTAACAGAAGGCCTTGAAAAAAATTATAACTTTTTTCTTCGCACGAGGCCTATACTATGTTGTTATGATGTCCGGTATTATGCATTACATCATTATAAAATTAGCTATTGATATTACATTTGATTATTCAACTAGTAAAATATCTATGTGAATATGTAAATGGAATTATTTGATTTTTATTTTCCATATTATGATGATGTTTTTGGTTAAAAGGCTTATGTTCTAGTCTTATACATTGCCTTAAATTTTTATGCTTATATATGATAGATATTGATATATTGTTATCCTTACTAATCATCTGATCTCACCCCTTTCTATGTTTTTTTTAGGATGTGAGGAAATATATTATGACTGACCTGAAGGGATAGTCAGAGGGATATGAATGTTTCAAAATGAGACACAATTTTGTGGTTTTTCATTTCATATGGTAATGTAAAACTTATGTATGTATCTAGTACTTCCAAGGATACTAAACTGATCAGTATTTCGGGATTTGATCCCTTGTGATCATGCCAATGTTATGAAATAATAAAACATCTCTGGCTACTAAACTGATCGGTATTTCAGGATTTGATCCCTTGTGATCATGCCAATGTTCTGGTATAATGAACCATCTCTGGGTAAAACCTAAAAACACCACTCTGAGCTTTACTCAAATGGGAACCGGTGCATGACAACGGGTCTTGTTGCACTCTTGGTTATGACACTCCTGAGGGATATTCTTAGGACAATTCAAATTTTCATTACAAATAATTATTAAGGATTTATGAGTAAATATGTCGACAAAGAAACCAATGTTATGATTATGAGACTCAATGTGTGTAAATATTCAATTAATGATGAGAATGTTTATAGTTTTTGGATTATACATTATGATATGATCTTGTGTAGTGTATGTCGTCATTTAGAAATGGCACTAAGTAGAAGGAATGAAAACTCCAAAAATATGCTTGATCAAAAGAATAAGAAGGATCATATCTTTCATGGTCTTAAGCCAACATTTATAAGGAAAATAGTCTCCCATGTATTCTCATCCTATGAAGAAATAGTATCATGTGTTAATAAGATAATAAATAAATAATTATCTGAGTCATATGGATTTTATGGGAAACCAGAGAAGAAGAGTATGGTAGAGGGGAAGATAGATAAAGGGAAGAATGGAGGAATGATTTCCCATATGTTATAACTATATAAAGAATCCCCCTGGGAAGAGCTTAAAAGGAATGAGAGTTTTTTATATGTTTGGAGAAAAAAGCCACCAAGATTGTGATTGAATGGGTAAGAAAGAGGTTTCAAATATACAATGCTTCAGATGTAAAGAGTTGAGACACTATGATAATCAATGTCCCAATCATCATATTATACCCAAAATGATGCTATTGGATAATAATCAAGCTATGATACTACTGTAGAAGAATTGGAATGATTGGTGATATTATGTCCTTATTAAAGAATTGTGTCATTTGAGTATTGTATTAATGATGTGAAAGTTATAATAATTATAAATCATATAATGATTTTACTAAGGTACAATTTCATTAAGGGTTTGAGATTGTATAGTACAAAGAAAAGTGATATAGTTTAAAGTTAAACATTTTGAAAAATATATAGTTGGGATAAATAAAACCATTAATATTTATTTTAAAACTAAGTTAATGATTTCAGAATAAGACATGATTTATTTGGATAAATTATATTCGATATTATTGACTACCTTGAAACTAATTAATTGTTTGTTTATTACATCATTGTTGGAGTTTACAACTTTTTTGGATATAAGCAGTATATCCAGTATTCTATAAGAAATAAGGGAGAATGAATGTAATCAATAAGGTTCCAAGTTAATTTAGGGTGTTATCATGTTTTAACAGAATACATGATGAAGGTATTCACATGTTATTACCTAAAAAAGTAGATCTTCATTATGTTTACCTTCCTTAAAAATTTTGGACCATGAGTTTGGACAGAAGTATTTTGGATAAGTCTAACAGTTGGAATGAATTATGTTTTGAATTGGATACTATTTTTTAAGTTTGGAACATTTCTTAAGATAATTTTTGGATTGTTATAAAAAGGACAACCTAGATAACGGGTGAAAAACCGTTGCATCCGGAAAAGATGTAAGACTTGAACCCGCAACCGAAGGGTGACATGGGTGCATCACCTACCACTGGCCTACATGATGTACTAGTTTGTATGATGTAGTTTTTTTAAATGGTCTGACTAATGAATTATAAATTCATTATTTTGGAACCCTATACGATTTGGATAAATAAAGTATTTTTTAATTCTATTATCTTTTGGAGTGAAAGATGAGTTTGTGGTATAAGTTGGTTAAAGGATGGAACTCTACTTGTCAAGTATTTTTTTCTATTATTCTATGATGAAATTAATTATTAAACTTTAGGGAAGGGTTCTTAAAGATAAAAATGTGTTATCTAAATACCTTATGTTCTGTTGAACTGATGAAATTTAAATTATCATAGATTGATGGCTTTGATGCCCCCAATATTCCATTTATTGTTCACTTGTTTTTGATTGATGACCTAAATCACTCCATATAAATTTTTACATTTTCCTCCAATTAGTTGTCTCTAATTTCCACCAATGTTATCATATTCGAGATCCTAATTTGTTGGTGACTTTTTCATTTCCCTTTCCCTCTTATTAAGACAAAATTTTATTAAGCCTGTTTCTGATGTGGGTTTTCCACAAAGTTATTTTCTATTTTTAACCGTTTATTTTCAAATTTTTTTCAAATAGTGAGGAAGTAATTTATTGAAGTAGGGGAAAATGTAACACCCCAAGATTTCATAGTACATTATCTCTTTATAGTAATTAAATATCTTGCGCAACACACAACACTGAGTTTGAACGCACCACGACTTACCATCAAGCTGTTTAAAAAGAGAATATTAATAGTATTAATAGAATTTTGAATTTTATATACTCCATATAATTTTTACATCCATATTATTTTTTTAGACATAATATAATAACCAATTCAATTTTTCAGATAAAAGAAGTGTTTTTCAAAAAAATGCAATTTTACTGCCTTTTAATGGAGAACCTTTTTTTTAAAATCCAGTATTTGAAACTTTTATATATAATATTTGAAACAATAACCATCTTATTTGGAAGCGGTACATAAAAATTTAGTTGGGATATATTTTTTGCCTTTTTCTAATAACATTCATATTTTGGTTAATAGTGAAAAATACTAAATTTTAATTGAAAACAAATTTTTTAATCAAAATAATTTATAGTGTAAAATTATAACTTTGAATGGTTTTGAAGTATAATTATATTATATTTTTATAATTTAATCTAATTTTGGCCATTTGAAGTAATTCTCCATTTAAGTTGGACATAAGCACATATCAATCTTTTGATACTTTTTACTTCTGAAAAACCTACTTTCTGGTTTTGATAAAGTGAATTAATTATAAATTAATTAATGAAACTTCTACGTTTTGAATTTGGTAAAATAGAAATAATTTTTAAATTATTAATATCAAAATTATCATAGGGTAAATTTTTGGTATTTTTCTAAAAACTTTTAATTTTTGATGAATAGTGAAAAACACTACGTTATTGTTCAAAATCGAATTTTTATTTAAATAATTATTTTTTTAATTTAAATTTATTTTAAAGTAAAAATAGATACATAATACCTATATTATTCTAATGAAATTCATTGTAGTAATTTTATAATAAGATTAGATATATAATTTGTTTAAACGTTTTAATGTCTTTTACCCACTTTCTAGGCACATTAGCAAATTTGCATAAAATGTAATTTTACCAATTATCTGAATTAAATTTCAAAACTCCAAGAGACACGATTGACATTAGTAAGTAAAATTTGGTTCAACATGATGAAAATAATTTTTGGCGAATAATAAAGTATGAATTTTATTTACTGCAGTTGTAATTAAATAGTGTAATTAATGGTAAAAATGATATTACATTTACCGTAACACAAGTACTAATTCAATTGTATTAGTCTATTTCAACCAAAATAAACCTTAGTAACAAGATATGATCCTTTTTTATCCACTTTTATTAGATTAGGACATTTTTTATTATTTTATTTAAAGAAGAGTTAAAAGTGTTAAATTCAGTTTTTAATAACTAAACCACTTTTAATATAGGGTTGTACATAATATAAACTCGACTATAAGTATTCATTAGAAACATAAAAAGATTTCCTACATTTTTTTATTTTATTTATAATCTTTACACCTTAAATAATTAAATTTATTTATGACACAAAGAATGATGCAGTAATTACCTTATTAATGAAAGGTTAAAATAATTGATATCACAAATATTAAAAAAATGTAAATTGTGACTTTTGATGCATTTCACAAATTTTCTAGGTTAATATGACTTTTTTGGGATGATTCAATTATTATTTTTTTTCTATGTAATAAAGTGTTCGTGACTTTCACAAAAACCAAATACTAAATATTTTCAAAATTGACATAAATTTTTTATTAAAACAAATACAATATTATTAAATGATATAATATTCCTATAAATCTAATATTCGTCCAAGGGAATTATATAAGGTTATATATGTCATTAATTAACCACTTGATGTTATCTTGGAATTTTATAGTAAGTTTATTAACCATATAATATAAAAATACAAGGAGACATAGTATATGTTAAACTATTTAACCAAGAGTTAAATCTAACCGATAAGGTTACTATGGTGACCTAAACTTTTCTAAAACCTATTGGTTGAGAATATTTCGACCCATACCCACCTTAACCTAGAAATAAATCCATTTGGAGGCATTAGAAACTGAAAATGATTTTATAATAAAATAATATTTCAATCTTTTCCTAAAGTGACCCTCACCTCTCTTGTAAAAGAGTAATTACCCTTTTCTTAATTTCACACCTCCAAAACCATTTGGCTCAGCCAAAATCTGCTTAAATATCATAAAAACTACCCTAAATTCATCCTAGAGTCCTTAAATTGATCAGAATGAAAATATAAGGAGATCTTTTGTTCAAATCAAAAGGAAGAACCCGAAGAAGAGGTAATTATTTCATCACCTCTATCAAGTTCTTTTCTTTTTCCACTTCCTCATGATTTATTGTTTCCATAATAAAATAATAAATTTAGTACCTTATAAATACTGATTTGTTTTTATAAATATGGTACAACCATATTCATTATTTTATCCATCCTATGAATGAAAAAGTCACTACACATGTGTACCTACGACTTACCATCTCCACATCGTGGTGTAGTTTGTTATTCTACACTTCATTATTTGGATGGGTATAATAATGAGTATAATTTATTTAAATAATAGATATAAAATTTAAATGATTATGTATATATAATATACCATCCAATTACATATGATTTCACCATCAATTGAATGATATTATTGCTCGTGCGTACGTACAACCTACCATCTCCACGACATGATGAAATTTATTTCCCCATCATAACCACTCGAGTATAAATTCCATTTGATGATTAAAAATAATGATTAAAGAACTTAATATCATTCTGTATATGAATCAAAAACATCATATCTATAAAAAACTTGACTTATGTAACAAAACATATAGGGTAAAACAAATCAGTTAACAACCGAAACAAGGATACTACCGAAATATTATTAACAAATTGATATTATAAGATCATATAGGATATAATATTTATATATGTAGTTCATGTAAAATTTAATAACAATTATTTCACCATTATTCAGGAGTTTTATGTACCCTCTATTGAGGAAAATTTCATGATAAGGGTTAATTCCTTAATCTCATTATAATCTGATATTTTTTGTTTGTACGATTTTACTGGGAAATATTTATTATCCATGTTCATGTTTCATAAAAGAGTTTTCAAAATAATTATTTTTAAGGGACTCTTTAACTAAATCATAATTTTAAATTGTTTAAATATTTATTCTTCTAAATCATTCTCATTAATGTCCATGTTTTCAAAATGGTTTTAAGGATTTATTTATATGGACATGAATTTTTTAAATTGTAAATTACATTCAAAAGTTTCAAAGTTGTATGGGACACTTTGGATCAAAAATATATTTTAAATTAATTTATTTATAAAAGTGTTACTTTTTAATGATTTGAAAAGAAAAAAAGATATTTCTCTCAAATATTTTTACTGATCATTTTCAACTATGTCAAACATCCTTTATTGGATATTATACTTGATTGAGGTTGATTTATTAAAATACGATATTCCATATTGTATTGAATGAGTTATGATATATTTTTACTATGTATGTGCTATTTTTATACCATTAATGGTTTATGGTTAATGTATTTACATTTCGTATAATAGTTTTAATACGAAATTTTATGTCATGTTTCAAAATTTTCATATGAGGAATTTATTGGACTTTATAACTGATAGGAGACTCCCACTATAGCCCCTCGATGCATCGGTAGGTCTCATGAGACAAACTAGTGTATTGGAACAAGGCCTTGAAAAAATATTTATTTGTAGTCTTCCCATGGGGCCTTGACTATGTTGTTATGATTTCCAACATTATGCATTCCATAATTATGAAATTAGCTATTGATATTCCATGTGACTATTTTACTAGTATAATATCCATGTGAATAAGTAAATGGAATTATTTTATTTATATTTTTCCATATTATGCTGAATTCTATGTTTAAAATTATTATGTTTTAGTCTTATACATTTCCTTAAATGTTTATGATCATTTATAATAGTTTCTGCAATATTGTTATCCATACTGAGCATCTGAGCTCACCCCTTCCTATGCTTTTTGCCAATACGTGATGAAGTATATTATGACTGACCTCCAGGAATAGTCTAAGGGATATAAATGTGTTCAAATGAGAAAAAATGTTGTTTTTTTCTCATTTCATAATGTAATGTAAAACTTATTTATGTATCTAGTACTTCCAAGGCTACTAAACTGACCAGTCTTTCGGGATTTGATCCCTTGTCATCCTGCCAATATTATGGAATAATACACTGAGTCTGGGTAACTATGGTCGGGGAATTACAGTCTTCCTCATCTCATGAAAGACCATTGGTTTCTCACCCTCTTCATTTGAAATTCCTTGGGTATTTTCAAACAGCCTCACACTTCCCGTTTGGATCCACAAGAAAATAAGGATGGATTTTTCCATGAACTTCTTATGCACCCCCATTCAACCCATATTGGTGACAGAAAAATTCATAAAAAACAGAGTAATTTCCCATTACATTACTCATGTAATCTCCCATGACTCCCCAAACTTTGTAAAATAAAACAGAGCGAATAAATGGGATAAGAGGAAGAAGCCTCTCATGATCGTAAAACAATTATGATACACTAAAGATGCCTATGGAATAGTCTCGTGAGAGTCTTATACAAGATGAAAAGATCTCATAGTGACCCCCATAAAAGACATCCTTCCCTCATGAAATGTCCCAAGAAACGCATCAAGCATCTCTAGGATTCCATTCAATTAAAATTTGATCTCTTGAAGGACCTTGGACATGTAAAATGATGATAAAAAAGGTCTTTTAAGAGGTATTCATGGCCAAAAAAGTCCCCATTAATTATAAATAATCCAAAAATAGAGGTATTAACAAGAGGGGATTGTGATAATAGAAAATCTAGTGATGCCCTCAGAGTGGTCCATGGAAAAGGCTCGTGAAGACACAAGGAACAAAATCCCTTCATTGACTCCAGCTTTGTTATATACTAGATATGCAATGAAAACCAATGAACAAACAGGGTGGGGAGGCCTATAAATTACCTACCCTAATATAAAAAATGCACTGCTACCACCTGAATGGTAGCATAAATTTGGTATTTTTCACATTCAGGCGCATAATCACACCGAAGCATCAGCATGGATTACTCAAAGTGGATGATCTCATGATTGGTAAGTCTTTTATTAGGTAATGTTTCAGTGAATTGTCATAGCTATCATGAATCAGGGATAAGAAACTACATGTTATCACTCATAGATCATGCGGAGGAATTCTGAAAATCTACGTGAAAAAACACTCATATTATAGATCACATGAGACTAGAAATTAACTGAAACTGAATGAACCTAAGGAACTCACAATACAATGGGAATAATAGAATGAAAGTGAAATAATTAAACCAAAAAAACATGTCTATAGACCCTCATCTACTATTTGTGAGCAATCTAAGACACATGACATCACTATTATATGTCTTTAGATCTCACGATGTCTCTTTAATATGTTACAAGGGTCCTGAGAAATCTTCTAGACATGTGAGGGAATGTCACATGGTCCTTATGGGTGTGCCACCTTAGTCTCATGAGGCCCCCATGAACATTTCTCCTAATCCATGAGACCTCCTTCCGATACATCTTTTGAATCATATAACAATGTCATCTCATGTCATCCAAGTCTCACAACTATATCCATGCATGCCAATCACCTATCGGGATACCCACTGGGCAAGTCAGTTGAGACCTATGATGGACTCCAGACATGCTGTCCAAGTCTCTTGATTCTCTTTAGTAGTTTTATCTGTAGGACCCCGAGACACCCTGAGAGGGGAGGGGTGAATCAGGGTGTCAACTTTTTCTTTTAAAACAAAGGATCTTGTTCCCACGTTGGTAGGAACTAGTTAAACCTGTATGATGGATATGATCAGTAATGAAACATTCACATGTAAAGAGATGACACAAAAATTTTTAATTGGTTCACCACTAAGGGCTACGTCCAAGGATCATATGCCAACAAGTTGTCAGTCATACCAAATTCCACTATTCTTCACTAGTTGTTGATTAAAATGGATTGGGCACAGTCACTCTGTCCCAGGCTCACTTCCTTTACAAAGGTTCAGGGATAGCTCACTGTGTCCCTTGGGTCACTCCCGTTGACTCCGCCTGGCTCACTGCCCTTGGTGAAGTCACACTCAGTTTATAGACATGAAGGTCTCTTCAATAGATTTGCAATGAATTCATTTTTCTCTTCATAGCACGAGACTCTGCTTGCATCCAAGTCCGAAAATGATGCACTAGAACACACAGAACCACTGAGGGAGATAACCAGAACATGAAGACAATCTTCACTGACAATTGCGCGCTACACAAACCCTTTGCGCACAAAACCTTCATATTGCGGACAAATATTCCTTTTTCGCACGGAAAAATATTTCGTGCCACAACACTCGTTTTCGCGCAACTGAATCCTTTACGCGCAACCCCAACATTTACACGCAGTTCTTCCTTTTTCACACATCCTGGAATTTTGCGCAATCTAGAATATTTTGCGTAAGCCCCTTTACGCGATCCTTTTCTGTGCATCAGACCTCGAATCCTCTCTAAGTCTTTAACCCTTCGGAATGAGGGGGGTCACCTCTTATTTATAGGCGTCTGAGACCCCCACGCACAAAATCACCTTTTGCGTGAAAACCTCTCATCTGGCGCGTAATTTTTCGTGCAGGTATCGTTTTCTGCGCACCTCTCTAGAAATTTTGTACAACCCATGCTTTTTCCATTTTTCGACGTTTTGATTCCAAAACACTATTTGCACGAAAAACTTCTCTTCGCTATTTTACGCACCACGCTGTCTTTCCTGCCCAGCTTAATTATTTCGCGCACAACCCTTATTTTCTGCGCACCACTTCCTCGTTTTGTGCACCTCCTTTTGCAGACAATCCATGTCTTAATTTTCCGATTTTGTGGCCCAAAAATTTGGCAAACATTGGGAAACAGTTACAACTTCAATACTGTTGTCTTCTTGAACTGTATGATCTCTTTACTAACACACATTCTGAACTTCCACTGAGGATTGACAACAAACACAAACCAAACTACAATTCCTGCATAGAACAACCCTGGTTCCAACAATCTCTCCTTTTGGGTTTGTTGGCGATCACCAAATAAATTCAAAAAATCACCATCCCCATGAAATCAAAAAACGCAAGGATCAAGTCAGCCAACACTCTAAGTCTACGTGAGAAATGCTCGGTGTAGAAAACAAGAGAGGAAGCATGAATTGGGTTCCTGTGTTTTGGAATTCTCAATGACGCCCAAGATATTTTCTTACAGTGTCACAGAAGCATTACATGTCCAATGAATTCCTTCTCATCCTATCACCAACACAAAATTCTCATCATGTTACAGAAGCATTACATGTCCATTGACAATCCTGAATTTATTCCTTTTCTCCCCCATTGTCAATAAACCCAAAGACTGGTAATTTGTTCATTGGTCAGCTCAAGCCATACTCCCCCTGGATAGTACCTCCCCCACAAACCTTTATCACATTAATAAACATATAAAAACAGTTATCATAAACGGGGAGAGGGGAATTTTGGAACCTCCTTATGCAGTAGGAGGTGGTTGAACACTGAGGTTCAACCGATGCTTTTCAAACACAGATGTTGATAGTGGCTTCATCAGGATATCAGCTACTTTCTCATTAGTTCCCATGTGATCCATTACAATCACCCCTTCCTCAACTTTTTCTTTGATAAAGTGATACCTGATTTCAATATGTTTTGTACGAGAATGTTGAACAGGATTCTTCATAAGATCAATTTCACTCTTGTTATCACAGTAAATCATCATTGGTTGCTTTACCTCATCACTAATATCTGTTAATTGTTGCTTCATCCATAGCAGTTGAGTGCATCCCTTTGTGGAAGATATATACTCAGCTTCAGCAGTACTAAGATAAATACTTTCTTGTTTCCTGCTCAACTATCCAACACATTTCTTCCCAATATTGAAGGCTCCACCACTGGTGGACTTCCTGTCTACTACATCACCAGCCCAGTCGGCATTAGAAAATGCTGATAATTCCCTGTCCCCACCTGCATCAAAATATAACCCAAAGTTATGTGTACCTTGAATGTACCTCATTATTATTTTGACTGCTGCCATATGTTCCTCCTTTGGATTACTCTGAAAGCGGGCCGCAAGACATGTGGCAAAAAGAATATATGTCCATGTCATTGTCAGGTACAGTAGGCTCCCAATTATCCTCTTGTATATGGTGGGATCTCTAGAGGTCCCATCTTCATGCTTTCCAAGTTTAGTTCCAACTGTAATCGGAGTTGACATTGGTTTGGAGTCTTTCATATTAAACTTCTTCAGAAGTTCTCTTGCATACTTTTCTTGAGAAATGAAAATGTAATCCTTATTTTGAATGACGTGTATCCCCAAGAAATATGTGAGCTCCCCAATCATAGGCATTTCAAATTCTGATTTCATGTGATTGGAAAATTCATCCACCGATTTATGCCTGCTGCCACCAAATATGATATCATCAACGTAGACTAGAACCATGAACTAATCTTTTGGAGAATTCTTCACATAGAGATTGTGATCTACTCCTCCTCTTTGGAATTCCAGTTTCTTGAGATACGAATCCAGCCGTGAGTACCACGCCCATGGTGCCGGCTTTAAACCATATAGAGATTTCTTTAGTTTGCAGACCTTTGTTTCATCAGTATCTAGAACAAAACCCACTGGTTGTTCAATGTAGACTTCTTTTTCTAGAACACCATTCAAGAATGTTTTCTTGACATACATTTGATATACTTTATATCCTCTTTGAAGTGCCATGGCAAGGAAAAGCATGATTGATTCTAGTCTATCCAATGGAGCAAAGGTTTCTTCAACATCAATGCCTTCAATAGGGGAGTATCCTTTACATACTAGTCATGCCTTGTTTCTGATGACACTTCCATGCTCATCAAAATTATTTTTGAATATCCATTTGGTACCAATCAAATTGTGGCCTTCGGGTCTCTGGAAAAGATCCCAAGTATGATTCTTGTCAATCTGATCTAATTCTTCATTCATGGCTTTCACCCAAGATTTATCCTTTGTAGCTTCTTCGAATGAGGATGGATCCACAACTGACAGAAATGTAGATTGCGTGTTATTCCTCATCCTTCTTGTTTGAGTGGGTGCACTCTTGCCCCCCAATTATGTTGGATGGATCAATCTCAACTCTTCGATTTCTCCTACGAGGTTCAGATGCATTCTCTTCATCCACAGTTTATTCTTCAGATTCTTCTTCTGAGTTAACATCATGATGTGACTGCTGAGTGATTTTTTCACCTTCCACTATTTCGGTATTTGTATTTACTTCAAGTTGACACTCATAATCATCTTCTATCTCATCAGAATAGGTATTATTGGAAGCACTTGTGGTTTTCCCTTCAATAATTTTAACATCATTGCTTTCCACAATCCTCCCCATGTGTTTATTGCGACACTTGTAGGCTTTGCTGTTCATTGGATATCCAAGAAATATTCCTTCATCAGCATTGTCTCCAAACTTCCCTTGATTTCCTTCTTTATTCTAGATGAAACATTTTCTTCCGAAAACACGGAATTATTTCAACGAAGACTTCCTTCCATGCCACAATTCGTATGGTGTCTTCGTTTCTCCCATATAGAGCCCTGTTCGATTCTAAATGTGCACTGTAGCTTCAACAACCTCCTTCCAGTAATGGCAAGAGATACCACTCTCAATCAACATAGTCCTGGCCATATTGTTGCCCTGTCGATTCTGACGCTCAACAACTCCATTTTGTTGTGGATTTCTCACAGCAGCTACCTCATGTTGTATTCCATGTTTTTCAAGGTAATTTTCAAACTCAATGGACATGTATTCCCCTTCATTGTCAGATCACTAGACTTTTATTGTCCATCCAATATCATTCTCGGCAATCCAGTGATAATTTTTCATGCAATCAAGTACATGTCGCTTCCTGTGAATCACCATTACACAAGCCATTCTGATATAATCATCAACGAAAAGGAAAAAGTACCTTTCTCCATGGGTTCCAGCAACATTTATTGGGCCACATACGTCTATATGAATGAGATCAAGAAAATGCAACGCCCTTTTCTTCTTTGGCCGAAATGAACTACATACCAGCTTCCCATGGATACAAGCATCACAAGAATTTTCCCGTTCACGTTTTAGAATGGGAATATCTGTGACTATGTTTAGCTTAGATATCTTTTCCATGTCTTGTTGGTTAATGTTCCCCAGCCTTCGATGCCACAAATTGTTTTCTTCTTCAACAGATAAATAACTGGTGTTCACTTTGCTGTCAACCTGATATAAGTTTCCATCTGTTCTACAGCCTTTCATAAGAGAATTGCATGTTTTTCCTTTTATAGTGCAACCTTTTTTATTGAAGGTTACTATGATCCCTGAGTCACAGAGTTGACTTACACTAAGGAGATTGTGGCGTAGACCATCCACATAAATAACTTTAGTCTTCTTCATCTCCCCATTGGCGAGAGCAGTATTCCCACTGCCTTTAATCATCAAAGCACCATCATTACCAAACCGTACTGTTCCATCAAAATTCATTTCAATGTTATTCAAAAGGTTAGCATTTCCCGTCATATGGGAAGAGCATCCACTATCAAGGATCCAGGTGTTGCTGCTCTTTGTAGCTTTGAGGGATACTTCTGCAAGATTGGATTTCTCGATCTTCTTCTTCTCTTTCCATGAGATATTGGATTGAGCATATGATACTAGTGGAATTTTAATACTTTCTTCCATATAATATGATTCTTCATACCCATAATATTCTTCTATAGGGGAAAATTTTTTTGTGAGAATGACATCATCAAGAGGATGAAAACTGGCCTAACTTTGAGTGTTGTATGAATTTCTCCTATCGTACTGCTGCCTGCAATACATAGATTTATGGCCAAAGTTAGAACAATTAAATCAGTAACCATAGAATATATTTCTTCTATAAGATAGAAGATATGAAATTGGCCTCCTTTTTTGACTTCCCAGATCTTCCCCATTCAAGTAGCTCCTTGCCTCTTCACAGTATGACATGGTATGGACCAAATAACCACAGAACTAACACTTCATGAGAAGAAATGTATTTGAACTTGAATTTCTCCTCATGCATTATTTGTTGGAAGAATAGTTTAATTGCCTGTCATTTTTGAAAGTTTGAGGATAATTTTCAGTTCTTCGTTTAGTTTGGATTGAGGGTTTCTTTTTCAGCATTTCAGGTAATGTTTCAGAATGTCCAACTTTCATCTTATCATTCTTTTGGCTCTCTTTACTTCTAGAAGTTGATGTCTCAGATTTACATCCAATTCCACTCTTTCCCATGAAAGTGGGTCTTTGATCACTTAAGATTTTTCCCACCCCATCTGAACCACACTTGGCTCTTGCTAGTAATTCTGTATCAGAGAATCTTCCAAAATGAATTTTCTTCTTTCCCTCATTTGTCGTTGATTGACATTAAATTTTAGTTCTAAGATTAACAACTTCTTCCTCAAGTCCCTAAACAGTCTTGGACTTCTCTTCCAGTCTAGATGAAAGGTCATTTATGACCTTTTATTGTTCTTCAATTTTAAGCTTTAGTTCCACAACATCATCTGTGCTTTCTAGGATTGAAGACTGGACTCTCACTAGTTCTTCTAGTCATTCAATCTCTACTTCAAGATCATCAACATATTATGATGATTCTTCCACCATTTCCTTCCACCTATTACATCTCTTACATTTATTCTAAAGCTTGAAAACAGCATCCTTAATTGGAGTCTTTGAATCACCATTAGAAGTAATCTTATTATCTCTATCTTTATTGATCAAGGGTTCTGAATTTTCAACCGTAGCCATCATGGAAGCATGCTTTCCCATTTCAAATTCGGGTTCTTCTTCTTCACAAAATTCAGTATCCTCATCTTCCTCTTCACAGAAAAAACTCTTCCTATGTATTTTCTTTCCAAATTTAAATTCTCTCTTTTTGAAAAATCTTTTTCGAGGCTTCTCAATGTTTTCATCTTCAATATCTTCATCATTGATCATTCTTAAACATTGAGAGGAAATGTGCCAACATTTCCACAACGAAAACATTCGAGAGGTAACTTCCCTTTGAATTTCTCTTTTCCCTTATGGAACTTCTTTGCAATGAGGGAAAGAATATTTTTTTCTTCGTCATCTTCACCGCTACTATATTTTGAGATTTTCAGTTTATCCATGGCCATGAATGCCATTTCCTTGCTCACAATAGTCGCATCATCTTCTGGTTTGACTCTCATTTTGTATGCTACCAAGCTGTTCAATAGATCATCCAGAGAAAGTTTGGAAAGATCTCTTTCCTCAAGGGCTGACACCATTGTATTGTACAGGGGTAGAAGTCTTCTTAATATTTTCTTTACAATATCAATGTCATTGATTTCTTCTCCTAGACCCCAAATCGCTCCAACCACTTCAGTAATTCTATTGAAGAATGAGTCCTCATTCTCGTCTGGGTGCATCTTCAGATCATCAAACCGATTGTGCAGGACTTGTAATTTTTCCTCCATCACTTTCTATCTCCTTCATAAATATTTTTGAGTTTATCCCACATGGATTTTGCTGAGGTTAAACTCATCACCTTTAGATATATCTGATCAGAAAGAGATGTGGTGAGTGTATTTTGTGCTTTAGCATCTACATCAAGAATTTTCCTCTCTACATCAGTCATAGCCAGGCCTGTTGGATCAGTGACATTTATACCTTTCAAAGTAGAAAACAGAACTTCCATTCCAAGGGATCTTAGATGAGATCTCATTATATTCTTCCATATTTGAAAATTACTTCCATCGAATAGAGGGACTCCCCTGACATTGACTACATTTTCCATGATGACAAAGGACAGATTCAACACCAGTGACCTGGCTCTGATACCACTTGTAGGAACCCGGGACACCCAGAGAGGGGAGGGGTGAATCAGGGTGTCAACTTTTTCTTTTAAGACAAATGATCTTGTTCCAAAGTTGGTAGGAACTAGTTAAACCTGTATGATGGATATGATCAGTAATGAAACATTCACATGCAAAGATATGACAAAAAAAATTTACTTGGTTCACCACTAAGGGCTACGTCCAAGGAGCATATGCCAACAAGTTTTTAGTCGTACCAAATTCCACTATTATCCACTAGTTGTGAATTACAATGGTTTGGGCACAGTCACTCTTTCCCAGACTCACTGCCTTTACAAAGGTTCAGGGATAGCTTACTGCATCCCTCAGGTCACTCCCGTTGACTCTCCCTGGCTCACTGCCCTTGGTGAAGTCACACTAAGTTTATAGACATGAAGGTCTCTTCAATAGATTTGCATTGAATTCATTTTTCTCTTCTTAGCACGAGACTCTCAGAACGTGCATACAAGCTTAACTAAAAATTGCGTGCAACACCATCCCTTTGCGTGCAAAACCTTCCTATTGCACGAAAAATTTCCTTTTTCGCGCAGAAAAATATTTCGCGCCACAACACCCATTTTCACGCAACTGAATCCTTTACGTGCAACCCCAATATTTATGTGTATTACTTCCTTTTTCATGCATCCTCGAATTTTCCATGCAATCCAAGATATTTCGCGCAAGCCCCTTTACACGATCCTTTTTTCGCGCATCAGACCTCAAATCCTCTCTATGTCTTCAACCCTTCAGAATGAGGGGGTCACCTCTTATTTATAGGCGTCTGAGACCCCCGCGAGCAAAATACCCTTTGGAACGAAAACCCCTCATGTGGCACGTAATTTTTCGGGCATGTATCGTTTTCTGTGCACCTCTCCAGATATTTCTCACAGCCCATACCTTTTCCATTTTTCGACATTTTGATACTGAAACACTATTTGCGCGAAAAACTTCGCTCCGCTATTTTGCGCACCACACTATTTTTCGCGCCCAGCTCAAGTATTTCGCGCACAAACCTTATTTTCCATGCACCACTTCCTCTTTGTGCGCACCTCCTTTTGCAGACAATCCATGTCTTCATTTTCCGATTTTGAAGCCCAAAAATTTGGCAAACACAGGGAAACAGCGCCAACTTCAATATTGTTTTCCGCTTGAACTGTATGATCACTTCGCTGACACACATTCTGAACATCCACTGAGGATTGACAACAGACACAAACAAAACTCCAATTCCTGCATAGAACAACCATGGTTCCAATATTATCCAAGACATGTGACACCCTATGAGAGATTTCATATTGACTCTCATGAAACCCTCCAAATGTATCATCCAACTATTGCAAATGGAACAAGGAAAAGTTAGCTGGATCATGCGTCACCCCTGGACATGTCATCTTGGTTATATGACGAACACTAGAAAAAACTATATAGATCTTTCGATGTCTTATATAAAATACAATGATGTTTTGTGAAATCCTCTAAAAGAGTAGAATAGTTCACGAGGGTCTCCCAAGAATTGATAACATCATCCTTCCTTGGTGTGTAAT
Organism: Viscum album; assembly: GCA_963277665.1. Taxonomy (NCBI): domain Eukaryota; kingdom Viridiplantae; phylum Streptophyta; class Magnoliopsida; order Santalales; family Viscaceae; genus Viscum; species Viscum album. The sequence goes on along the minus strand of OY728119.1, from coordinate 100,575,677 downwards.
CCCTGATCAATAGGGAAACCCCACTGTGTAAGCCACAATCAAGGGAACTACGACGACTCTAATTCCTTCCGTATTTAGGATACATAGGCCACCTTTTCAAGAATCGGTCTCCATATTGATCATCCAGGGTGATCCTACCATATAATTCCCACCTCTAAAATCAATGACATTGATTACTTACCATCCCATATTTATCACAACGAGCATGGCTCATGTGGCCTTAGGTAGTTTCATTGATCAAGTTATCTTAACTATAAACCCCCAGGATTAAAGGTAATTATTAGTGTGTATATCCCCACAAAAGGAATACATCTTGGTATAATACCCTAGGATTCCTAGAAACCTAGGAATAATGACAATATCTCTTGGTGGGGTCATATACCTTATCCCATTAGTGGTTTAATGGATAAACCGAACTATGATGAATTTGATTCCTACTATAACCAGGGTATGTAGGATTCCTCCCTAAGCCATAAGCTCTATATTAATCATATAATGGGATGTTCTATTTTATAATCCTCATATTAATTTAAATGAAACTAGTTACTCTATATCTTTTATTTCTCACACTAAGCATAGCTAATGTAGTCTCAGGGAGTTTCAATAGTCATATCAATCATATCACTGATACCCACAAGCAAGGGTGATTTTAGTATGCAAACCCTGATTAGTGGAATGGTATATTCCTTACTATATAAAAGAATCTACCTTAGGCCCTATATGAAGGGTGAAACAGAACTATGAGTTCTCTGAATCCTATAATATTCAGGATAAGTAATGCACCTACTTAAGGCATGGGATCAAATAAACACTCCTTTCAATGAATTTACTTTTATAAATATCTCATATCAACCATTAGGACACAATCATTCTAATTGTAATATCACTATACCTCATCCTCTAGTGGACTAAGAACATAAATAATCTATTATGAATTTGATTATCTATATAATTGGGATACGTAGGACATCCCTCTAGGACCCGAGTGTGAACACCAAGTGTCCTAGAGCACCCCTATAAGTCCACTCCGCATGATTTTAAACTGCATGGGCTCAACAGGATACACGGGTTTTGATTCCTTCCATAACTAGGATATGCAGGAGGCTACATAATGGCTCAATTCTCTCCTTGAAATATTTATCATCTCCTTGTGTGGAATCTCATTCAGAATCTCTTTGTTCTATGGATTCATCTCATAAGCAACCTCCAATAGTTGGAAAATAATGGAGTAACTTAAATATATATAGACAAATTCACTAAATAGGCCCCATGATTTTTCAACTAAAATATAATTAGCCCATAATCATTTTTTATGGTAACCGATCCCATATCGAGATTAGTAATAGATTCTAAAAGAAATATTAAATACATAATAAAGTCCTATAGTAAGAGATAATTCCCTATAAAGGGATGCGATGATCCCAAAATCCCATCCTCTAGACCCATGCAAGTCATTGGGAGTCTTTGGGATGAAAACCTAGATGAAAACCTACATTTGTAAATAATGCATGTACCTAAATATGGACGAGGGAACCACTGGGAGTTTCAAGGAAACATGAAACAAATATAAAACCTGATGCAAATGATTGATTGGAGCCTTAACCCTCCCTCCCCCCAATCAAAGAATCTAGTGAAACCCATTTCTTGTCAGGATCTTGAAAAAACAAAAATGTTGATCATGGTGTGAATAAATATAATAGTTAAACGATGGGGTTATAATCCATTTGGCCATTTAATTTCACTCAAAATGAAAGAAAGACTAAAATATCCGATTTGAATCACTATGGACACATTTTATTGAAAACCCTATACAAACAAAGTAGTAAGACATGAATTATCCTACATATGATCTTCTATAACCAAGGTTCTCATAAGTCTATCCTAATTTTTCCAAGTCCAAATGAGTCGAATTAGATGATCATGGATATTAAGACAATTGTGTTAACCGTGCATATTTTATTTAGCACATTATGGCTAATTCATTTCACTAATTGGGGACCTTGTTCCTTCTTTTTTGAATGACTAGAGATATTGAAAACATCCCGATTCAAGACTATGTATTAATCGCCGAATGTAATATTTGATAAATCATCTACACTAGTAAATCTCATGGTTCAAAAATGGATCCCACCTATTTGATACCTCCAATGAGAGTTGAAAACCCCAATGGTTTAGGGGTACCACCAACATGGTACAATCCCGACAATGGAAGTCGTATGTGAGGTTCCTTGAGAACAAAAACCGGCGAGTCTGTATCTCCAAAAAAGGTTTCTTATAAGCTAGTAACCCTTGTCTCTACAAACAAATCCTTAAGGAGCTTATCCGAATAGCGTGGAAACTGCCAAATTCAGTCTCTGATGAAGGTGTATCAGGAAGAAAAATACAAATCCATTTCGATTTAAGTGCCACTGAGGAGAGAACCTATCAACTGCCATCACCAACACAATCCTACCAGAAGTGGTAGAATATCCTTAATTCAATCTAAGAAATATTCCACTATTTAATAGAGACAGAAAATATGAAGGCTTATATCCCTGCACATAATTTCTTAAAATGAAAATATATTTTAGCAATAACTAAAAGAACTCCACCAGCATATTCTGAAACTGTTATAGATAATGGGAAATTCACATATTTCTATCCCTATATCCAAGGATACTCAAAACTCTGATAATAGTGAACAAGTTGTTGTACTAGAGTAGGAACACATTATTTCCCTCATCCAAGAGTTTTATCATCATATTCCATTAAAGGGTTAGGAATTAGAGAAGGATTATACTCTCATTACAATAGTTTATCACAAGTTAAGAGTGGAACATGCCTTTTGACAAGGGAACATGCTCGTCAAAAATGTCTGAAGAAAAATCCCAAAATCCTAGGATTGGGTTCATATCCCTGTTCGGGGTGGGGATCACCACATGAGTGGAAAAAATATTTAGAACTGTCTCATATTCCAGTTGAAGAAGTCTAGTGGCATACTCTAAATGCCCAAGATCTGGCGTATATCCCCATTATGTTTGGGTCTCAACAAGTGAAAATTGAACAAATATCAGGAAATAAACATATTCCTATCAGTGAATCTACCTTGAATATTCCAGCAGATCCTAGAAGCCATGCGCAAATTCCTACTTCTTCCTACAAACGACCGTGCTGAAATCATTCTGAGGTAATACAGAAGGGGGATCATATCCCTTCTCACATTCCAATGGTCTATTGAAATATTTAAATGGGGAAATAATATTCAAACTAGGCTCATAATCCATATCCAACCATAGATTACTAAGTGAGAGTGGTACACACCTCTAGGTGGACTCATACTCCAGCTAGGAAATACTAACGAGATATCCCAAAGGATCAAGATCAGACTCATACACCCATCTTGTATGAGTCTCACATAGTGAAAATGGAAAATTCCTTAGAACATGCTCATATTCCTATCAATAATGACAAATCTTATTGAAATATTCCAAAATATTCTCATAAATGGGATTATACTCTTTCTACACTAGATGATTATATAAACGTTATGTAAACCATCACATAGAAGGCCCATAATCCATCATAATTTCCAAATGGAAGTCATAATATTATGACTACGATGTAGAACATGGATCATATTCCTAATATGCTTAATGCGAGTTTCCTTGAGGCCGCTCAAGATACATTCTCAATACCATTAGGGTCTATTGACACTTCTATCAATGTGGAAGTAGAAGATGTTCATTACCATGATAGTCATCCACGTGGTAGTGTGGAGATGGATCACACGGACTCTAATCCTAACGTCTACCATGGTAAACCTCCCAATGAAATATCTTCTTCAAATAAGGAAATCCTCCCATTTCGTAGAAACTATTGTATAGAGGGGTGTCCTTAACTCTCACACCATCATATAAAGTGGTTCACAAAACATCAAGGTCAACTGCATCTGGTTCCCCATAAACTTCTTGCAGCACTCCATTCCTATCATTTCAACACCATAAGATCCATCTTCTATGGTCTAACAGGATAGATCCATGTATGTCACATGAGGAGGAATCCAGCTTTGACATATAGAGAGTGTAATCCAGAAATAACCTCTCTGTCATGTTCTAGCCCCTTGCTACTTATGACTAAGAGATCCCAGATGAGTTAGAAAATGAGCTCAGTAATTATCTATGACATATTATGTGGGATACTCAACAACAACTGAAGGTTTGACTACTCCCTTATCTAGGATAAAATTGTTACCTTTAGACCATCTAGATACTTTGTTCCCAGCTACACTTGGCTTCTATCTCTATGGGTTGGGATCCAAAACTGGAAATGAATAGCGAAAATCTGTAATAAAATTTTTTATATTTCATAATAATTCTTTTGTAGTTTATCTCCGAATCCCCATCATGCATTTGTATTTGAGGATTAGGACAGAATGGAGATTTACAGTTTTTCAATCCCCTAGAAAAATTGAACCCCTCGTATTCAGCATCATATAATTTTATATCATATGGAGAAATCATGGGACTAGGTAATGCTTTGACCAATTTATCAGTAAAATGGAACTATACCACTTTAATGATGCCAAAACATCACAAATAGATAGGGATGATAGCCAACAAGATATAAAACAAGGACCCTCAAACCAATGAGAATGCATTCCAAACATGGACACCAAAGTTTCGATCACCAGAAAAACTTCACATAAGTAATAGTTCTTATCATGGGATATCATCCCACCCATCTCCCATGTAATCATATATGCACCGCATCAAAAGAGACACAATAATATCTTCCATGGTTTCCGTATAGAAGTATAACCTTCCCCCTAATCCAGGGGAATATTTACCACCACCTCCGCCCATCGGATTGTCATTTCTTGAGAGGATCAAGGACATATCCTCAGAAGCTATAAGTGAACCCCATCCCACTTGGTTGGGGGTAGTTATATACCAATCACCATCACTAGATTAATCATCCCCTAAAATGACTATGGAGACCTCATTGGTGATTCCATATCATCCCCAGCCCATAGGGATGAGGGAACTTATTCACGTGTCTCGTTCGTTGGAATCCTCAAATCCCTAAATATAGTTAATGTATCCTAAATAATAGAACCAATAAATGTTAATTTCAGCCCAAGATGAACCCCAACCCATAAGTCTATGGGTTATTTTATCATCACCATCACATCAGAGATAATTTATCTTCTCTAAATTAGGAGGGAAATATCAATGGTTGGCAACCCATATATCCCACCAACCAAAAGGAAAAACACTATTTCTTGGAGGTCATTCAAAAATTCCAATCGTAAAATCCCTTATGGATACTATTAATAGACCAAGGTAAGAGGAGTATATCGAAAAGGAAATTGTATATCACTGGGGTTGACAGCCAAAATGACCCCAAATAGACAAGGGTTCAAATAACGACCCTAAAAAAGATAGTGCAGAACCAGCATGTTGCGTCCAATGTAATAGAACAAACACAATTTCCCAATATAAATATGTGAATTTTTTCACTGTTAGCATTGAAGTCATTATGGATCAAGGTAAAAATGCATAGGGTCACAACACAGAAAACATACCCCTTGAGGATGGTGATTTAGATGCACCAAATGAGGCTGCACGCACTCATAACAAAAGATGACTCAAAAACAAAGAACCATCCAATACTATGTTTCTACCTCCTTAAAGAAACAATACCAAATAAAAATGGAAAGGAGTGACTACAACCCATTTTTCATCCAAAAGAGTTGAGGTTCCTTCATTGGTGGAATAAATATCCTAATACAATATTAAGATAGAAGCTCTTGGACAGATCAATGAGAATATGCTTAGGGAAAATATTCCTACTGGGTATTATATTCTGGGATAGACGAATACTCTCCCTCATATGATCAATCCACTAGAAAGAGAGGAATATGAGTATCATATTTTCTTCGGTAGCAGGCAGTAAGTCTGCACAAATGAGGAATTATAAAAATATCATGACCTCCAGCCATTGAAGTGATAACCTCTCCCTATCCAGGGTACATCATTTAGTCCTATAATGAATTGAAAATCAATAGGAGGTCAAAGAGGGACCATCTCATTGGCCCTCGATCACTCCTAGTAGATGAGAGATGTCTTATAATGTAGTTACCCTAGGGTTTCTTAACATCATCGAGTCTCTGACTACTTGAATGGAAGACATTGAAGGGTGACTTGAACCTATTCAGTTTGAGAGGAATCCGTATCCTAAATGGGTGGATGATACTCCACCTCTACACAACTTTGGAAATACTACCTTCTCTACCTATGAAAATATAGGTGATACTAAACAACATCTTACACTCTTCATATCCGGATGTGGGTTAATGAAGTGCCCTTGAGATCATTAGTAGAAAACAAGATAAGGAGTTTCATATAGAATTTGAAAAGAACAACCTTTTTTGGTATAATAGTCTACCGTCCGGACCAGTTATAGGATGGGGAAACCTTTTTTGTGAGTTCCTTTACCTTTCAGCTCAACACTAATCAAAATGAATATTATTGACCCAATTAACTATAAACAATGTGATAATTAGAGGATGTATGACTTCATAGAGAGATTTAAAGGCTTAACATATTCTCTTAGCATCCCTATCTTATAGGAGAAACTGTTGAAACTCTGTGTTGAGAAACTCAAGGATGATTTGTAGACACATCCAATCCCCATGAAGTATATAGGTGGATTCCACGAGTTTACTAAAATGATCAATCTCATGAGGAGTCTATTCACTGAACCTGATCCAAACCCTGAATCATTCCCAAAACATATGGGAAAGTCTAGGTGGTTCATAATTTGCAATTGTCACTCTCAAACCAACAGTAGTGCCCATCTAGGTACCCAGACAGGCTTTGAAGTTCCCATCAACTCCTATCGAGCGGTGAAAACAAAATAAGTGTCCTCATCTAGTAGCGTAGATAAATTAGGTTCACCCAATAGTATTGGAATGGATGAGGAAGTAGTAATCATTCCGAAACAAAAAAAATTCTTGATTATATATTAGCAGCCATTGAAAAAAAATTACTCGATATTACACAACCATAGGTGCCTGATGAGGTCAACCACACCGACCATCTTGAATACTTCCCTTACCAAAGAACGATGGCTCATAATATCTAAGACTGCTTCATCTTCAAGGAAATATTTCAAGGCATGGTCAATTATGGATAGGTGGAATTAGAAAACTCCTTATAATAGGTGGTATGCATAACCATAATGAGGATAGAAGAAGACGATGGTTGAAAAAATGGTCCGGCCAGTCATGCAAAAAAATCAAACAACTAGATGACTCAAAATAAAGTTTATCGAGATCATGTAAACTTCAGAAAACCGATTTGAAAACCAGAAATAGCTCCACCACCTAATAAGGTAACTTAAAATACACCTCCCAAAGGTGGATGTGACCATGAGAATCACGAAGAAATATAATAGGATGAATCATATTTTGATCCTATGCGATCTATGGCCCTTGAAGATTTCTTCCCTACAACATCCACAGCATGGGCACCACCCCACAAAACGGAATCCACAATAGAGAAAGAAAAAAAAAATCAGATTTATCAATGTGATACACTTGGAAGACCCTTTCTTCGATGAAGAATATGCATTAGAACACGATTTCCCTACATATAATTAGTGAACAAGAGGCTTCATGTGCTGAAATCGAGGATACATGGGACATCATGGATGTGGGTCGACCAAATATTCTAGTCATCTCCCTGTGGAGAATATATATGTAGTTGTGAATCATGGAAAATTTCTCCAACACGCCCAAAAGAGGCTTGGAGGTGTCAATGAGCCCCCCCATAAGTCACCCACATCTAATTATCTTACATTAACACTTAGCATGGGTTCTATCTGATCAATCCAGGCAATATGAAAGGCTAGCGCAACCTGCACCAATAGAAATAGATGCTCCCATGTTTTTTGCACAAGCACCAGGCCCATCTACCTCAGATTCCTCATATTTTGAACCACATTCCAAGGAGAAAACACATATTGGGAAGTGCAGACCATTGAAAAAAACGTTTTATGTTCTAAAACTACTATTCATTTATCTAGAAAATCTCTCAATACTCAATGAGATCCATATTTCAAAATAACTCAGGGAGTCACTAGTTGAATCCCTTTAGATCCCATAAGAGTTTGATACATAAGTAAGTGTAGTCGAGGTATATTGAGTGGATACCTTGTTCTCCAAATTTCATGTCACTATATCATTCACTAGTCAATATTTGGAGTAGGTCCCTAAGGGAACATGAGATCCCAATATGACCTGTGTAGACTCAAAAATGTAAACATCCAAAGCGTGTTGATTGTTATTTATTTTAGGATCATTCTCATCCTGGTTTAAACCCTATGACATTTTGGATATAGTTAAGGGAACTTATCTCCCACAAAGGTGACCATTCAAGTTTATGATAACCATGAAAAATGACCCCTCTGGAAAATCAAACATGAAGAACATTTCTGGGATCTCACATCCAACACTGATTTTATGGTGATCCAACAAGACACCACATATGATGTCCTTATTACAAGAACATTTCAGCAAATCAACTTTGTAGTGACTTCAACATTCCATCAATATTTTAAGTACCCCATCGATGGAAAATTCGGCATACTGAATGGTGAAAACTCCTTATTCAAGACATTTGAATCCACATATACTGAAGCATATTTCTATAATATGGGGGGGGGGAGAATTAGTAGAGGATGATGATATACTAGTTTTATCTCCCAATATCTTGGGGACCACCCCTTTGAATCTATAGAGTATGCTCAAAAATGACTATGTGCACCCTATAAATCTAGTTGAGGTAGAAGATATAATCCTAGAATTCCAAGCCTCCCCTATCTATAGTGATAGTTTAAAAAGAAACTAGCTTTGATTTCTCTCTAAAATGACTCAGGAATCAAGGGAAGTTAATGTTACTTCTCACGACCTCTCTCACCCCAATTGTGATAGAGAAGCCTCTATATTTTCCCATCATATAAATATTCCTCAACATACTCAGAGATGGAACAAGATGTGGATGACCTGAAGAATTCCTCTCTAACAATGGAGGAAGGTGTATCCACAACCATTTATGAACTGGGGAAGATAAATCATGGAATAAAAGAAGACTTGTGACCTAATCTGATTAGTGCCTCCCTTCCCATTGAAGAGAAAGATATGTACATTATATTTCTAATTAATTATAGATATGTGTTCTCTTGGAACTATAAGGAATGGCATGGACTCAATCTAGATGTGGAAACACACCATATTAGACTAACTGATGAGCATTGAGGCTTCATGTAGGTAGCTTTGAGGATGTGCCCTCCCCATTCCGCCAATGTAAAGGTACAAGTTAACATGTTGATCCAATCCAACTTCATCTGTGAAGTGAAATACCCAAGATGGGTTTCCAACATCCTCCCTATCAAAAATATTGAATGGTATAATTAGGGTAAACATTGAATTCAGATACCTCAATCATAATTTCACAAAGGATTATTTCCTATTACCGATTACTGAACTCTAGGTCAATGAAACCGTTGGCTTCCAAGCCCTTTAATTCATGGATTGGTACTCGGGGTACAATCATATCAAGATGAACCCTGAAGAAGAGGAATCTACTAACTTTAGACCAAATCAAGAAATGTTCTACTAGTAGTTCATTCTGTTTGGATTAAAGAATGACAACACTATATATCAGTGCACAACGCATCAAATCCATAACCATTCCTTAGAAGGATAACTGAGTGTTATGTCGATGACCTGGTTGTTAAATCCTGAGAGCGATTTGATCACTTCATGGAACATTAAACAATCTTCTCCAACTACAAAATCACAGTCTAAATATGAATCCCTTGAATTGTGATTTTGTGTTGAAATCAGGAATGTTCCTCAACTTTGTGGTAAGTCAAGATGACATTGTGGATGATCCAGAAAATACTAGTGATATTCTAGGAATTTCACCTCCAGAAATCTCAATGAACTGAGGGGAATCCAAGGGAACCTCACATAAATTCAGTGAAACATATCCAAAATGTCCCGAAAATCACTCCCCTTCATGAGGATAATGAATAAGAGAATAACCTTTCAATGGGATGATTACTACCAAGAATCCATCAAAAATCTCAAGTAGTATCTCCAACACCTACCAATACTATTGCCAATAGTGGAAGGGAGGCATCTCATATTATATTTTCCACCATGTAATGCTTTCTTGGTAACCTCTTCACTCATAAAAATGATGTGGGATGTGAGAACAAACTCTAGTACCTCAGCCAAACTATTTTAAATTTTGAGACATGATATTTAGATGTTGAGAATATCTCCCTAGCACTCATCTTCACAGTGAAAAAACTGAGGTATTATATGAAGAACCATGTAGTCCATATTATCTCTCATATTGATCCATTTGAGTATATCGTTGTCCATACTATAAAAATTGGTCACTTGGTCCAATGGGAATTCATTATTTAGAAATAAAAAATTTAGTTTGTATCACAGAAATCAATGAAAGGGTAATCCTTGGCTGATTTCCTATCAGCACATCCTACCATAGAAAATACGCTAGTGGACACCGAGCTGCCATATGAAGAGGTACTCTATACCCATGACACTCCCTAAACATGGAAGATTTACTTTTATGGTGCCTCCCATAGTCCCATCAGGAAAATGATGTAAAACCCGTATCAGAATCAGGTTAGTCTTGGGATTGTATTCACCTATCAAGACAAATAATTCTTTCCCTACTCTTTCTCCTTTTTTGAAGGCTACACAAATAATGAGTTTGAATATCAATCCCTCATTAGTGGATTGGAATTATCCATACACCTGCATATAGCCTACATGAATGTCAACGAGGACTCGTAATTGGTGATAAAGTAGATCCATGGTGAATATGAAATTATAAATAAAGAAATGGCCCCTCTCACTAGCTACATAAGGGGGATAACGATAGAGTTCCCTTTTTATGCCACATTGCATCATGTTCCCCAATCATTTAATGCTCACACAGATTCACTAGCTAATACAGCCATCGTCTTGGCCAACCCTTGTTGGGAGGAATCAATATTCCATACCACACATCAAAGAATGGTATCGTAACTTTTAATATGTGATATAGAAGAAATCAATAAGTTCAACACACCACCATAGATCCTGGTGAAAAAATGACCCCCCCTCTATTGATGGAACCCATAATTGGTTATCTCCAAAATGGTATTATCCCAAAACATAATGTTGAAGGGAACAAATTTAGTGCCCAAAAGAAAATTTCACTCTACGGGATTTTCCTAATGAGTAGAAATATCTCTAAAAGAAAGGATTTGATGGAATCCTCCTTAGATGCATAGTATAAGGATATATCCTCTCCATCATGGATTTCATGAAAGCTCCTTCAGTGACCATTAATTTGGAACTAGGCTCTCCCATCAAATCATGAGGTTGGGATATCATATGTAAATCATGATATAGGAAAACATGGAATTCACCAAGAAAATTAATGTGTGCTTGATACAAAAAATATCATCCATCAACCCATAGAATTTCTACATAAATCTAAATATTCTAGGATATTTTCCATATGGGGAATTGATGTTGTGGGGCCATATCCCCCAAGCACAACTAAGTAGTTCAATTACATCCTTATAGATACCTACTTCTTTTCAAGATGGGATGGGGTGATACCCCTCAATGAAGTCGGGTTGGAGAATATCATCAACTTGATAACGTCCTATATCATCACCAGGTTTGGCATCCATTACAAAATAATGATGGAAAACAACACCAACTTTTATTCTATAGAATTGAAGAGACTATACAAGGAGTATAATATCAAGTCCAGTCACTCATCTTTCTATCATGAAATAGAGAATGGACAGATAGAGTCATTCTATAATATTCTATTGAATATACTCCCGAATATGGTGAATAAGGATAAAAAGTATTGTCTGTAAAATCTCACCCATGATTTATGGGTCTACCGTAGCACCATGTGTACTTCCACAGAGGAAATTCCATACTAATTGTGTATGGGACTGAGGTAGTGTTACCCATATAAGCCCAAATTCCTTCACTCCAAATATCCATTGGATAAAGAACTCAGATTATGAATAATCAAATATGTGGCTAGGAGAATTGGAATATATAGATGAGAACATGTTACACACACTAAACAACCTGGAAGTCCATCAGAGTTGGATCACACGTGCCTTTAACAAAAAGGTTCCACTCTATTCATTTACCCATGTGTAACATTAACTATCTCTTAGAATGCCAATGATACCAGGAAAGAATCCCCAAAAATTGGAAGCCATTTGGGAAGGGCCTTATGTAATACAAAAGGTTTATGATAATGAATGCTACTTGTTGGCCTCCATGGATGGGGGGAATCTCACACCATCATCCAATGTGAGAGTTCTCAAAAAATATGTTTTATATCAATCATGAAATGGGGATCCACATTATATTAAGCCCTTTAAATAAGTCTTGACAACATGGAGTTAAACTAAATGGAGCCCGTCCAGACCACATGATGATAGACACTACAGAGTTCTTCCTAGCCACATGAAGTTAAACATCAGAGTTCACTAAGAACTATGTATGTATTTATTACTAGTATCACATGATATGTAGTGACACCCAAACATCTATTATTGTGCATATCTATAGGATTACTCCCCTTTCATGATAGGTGATCCAATGACCATACCTCAAGATGTTAAACTGCATGGAAAACATCCTTGCCACATGAATTAAAATAGAACAGATCCATAAAATCAATCTTCATTCATATCGAGTCACCCACATCCTTACCACATGACATTAAACTACATGAACCCTATAGAACTATGTAAGGCTTGATTCTCATTTTTCAATGAGATACATAGGGACACATTGACCCTACATCTTTTTCCAGCAACAAGATAGTACATAATGCATCCATAGTGAGAGAAGCCCTTCTTATTCCTTGTTTATCACACTGAGTGTAGCTCATGTTATCTTATGAATTTCAATAAGGGATTATACTCATCATAAAGGCATGAAATTACATGAAATTTCTATCACGATCCTGAGAGAAAGAGCATAAAAGGCACACCATGATTCCTTGATGCGTGATGTAAGATTGTATGGTCAATTTTCTTGATTCACGACATTAAAACTGCATGGTTCTTTAAGAACTACATGTGGATTGATTCTCATTTTCATGATATAGGTAGTGACACCCAGACTATTATCCTTGACACCGAACACAATATAACCACATTTTCATGTCAGTTTATCTTTTTCCTTTCCACGTGATGCTAAAATGCATGGTGTCTTATGAACTGTGTGTGGATTGATTCCTCTTATTGCATTATATATAGTGACACTATGGTATTCAATCATCGGCACAAATATAATAATTAATGGAAATAATTCCCACCTATAGATATGGTCAAAACTTGTGTATAGTATTTCCCACTCAAGAAAAGAATACGACTTTTTTCTTGTCCTTATAAGATAAGGGGTGACACCCATATTTCCAACTCCATGACCAATCACAACAATTAAATAAAAGGAATCCCCCCACTTTGTGTGCGGGTTATACCTGCACATAGAACTCCCTCCAGATCTATGTGTGGCATAGTGAAACTCATAACTCCACACATGGGTCCAGCTAAAATACTACCATTCCATGTTTGGGGACTCATGTCCTCATCACATGATGTTAAATTCTATTAATTTTTATAACTACGTGTGCTTTAATTATCATTCTAATGAGATACATAGTGCAGCTCAAGATTATACCCTTAGTCCTAATTGTGAAATTCTCATACAATATAATTAGCTCCGACATCCTTATAGCATGACAATAAAATGCATGGAAGTATGTCCTCACCGCATTATGTTAAAATGCAACGAAAACTTATTGGTCTCATGACATTAAAACTACACAATAAATACATCCTTACCGCATGATGGTAAATTTCACAAAACAATTCCTCACCACATTATGTTAAACTGAATAATAAAATTTCCCATTATAAGACAATATAATAATTAGGGAATTATCAATTTTTCATTCCTTATCTAAGTACCAAAAGTTCCTTACCACAATCAACTAGAGTTGGGGGGTGATTCCACCATATTTTAAATCCCTTCAATCCATATACCACACTACATTTCTTCACCACCTTAATTAATCACAAACCTTTCATAGTCCCTGTAAAATAAAAATAGACCTCTTAGTTCATCCATGCTATTGATGCTGAAGGGATTGGGACCCACTAACCATCGACATCTTGGATATGTAAGGTGGGATTTCTAATCCATTTGAGCACGACGTCACACCATGGTGGAGCGTAATACCATGGTTTTTTAAAGGACATACCCAACATGAATGTCCCATATCATTACTCATGACCTAAGAACCTTGATCCATGATTTAAAAAAAATTATCTCTCACTCAGAAGGATGTTGGAGTTCTCTTGACTCGGGGTATCCTAATTACCCTACAATGTAACATCTTCCATAAGCCCATATGTGTCACTAATTTACATTTCATTCACATTGGACCAAGATATATGACCATAAACTCTATCCCATGATGTTCCAAATCGCAAGACCTTAATCTACTAAAAAATTAGAGACAAAACATTTTAGGTTGAAAAGCCGTAAAAGGGAGGCCTAGGAAAAATTCAACTCTTTTCTCGATAAACTCTTCATATTTAGATTTTAAGAAAAATTAAGGAGAAAATAAATAAGGCATAAATTTTATAGGGATTTCTTCGTATCCCTATGAAAATGAAATATATGCTTATTGGATCCGCTAGTATAGGAAAAATGTTAGAGAAATGATCTTTCACATGTCATTGCTATGAGAATATGCACTCTAGATGTTGAAAAAACTTTTAGGGTGTTAGAACACTTCTTGGATATTACTTTATACATAAATAAAAATTCATTATCTAGGTTCCTTAGATCATTTTAAACCTTCCTTGGTCCTTGGAAGAGATATCCATATTTAAGGGATCCTTTTCATGACTATTCATCAAAGCATATGGATAATACATATGAGCTTACAACCGTCAATCAAATGTGTCACTATGATAAAAAGTACATTTAGATCTTCGTAATCCCTAAAATCATTGCAAAAAATATCAACACCTTAATGTGTCTAGACTATTCTGGGTATGAATGATCCATATCATCCTCCTGGTATGTGTACTTTGGAAAATTATTTAAAATCAACATATAAGACTATTTGAGCATATTCGACTTCATCGATGTTATGTCACTATGTTTTGTACCTTTTCTCAAGGCTGGAATGAGACACTCCATTCCCTAACCATTAATGGACCACACCTCATTATTCAAAACAACATGGAATATGGATCGGGAATCATAATCAAGATATACATTACCCTAGGGTTCCGGAACCCTACCTAGATAGCTTTCCTCACATACCCAACCTCATCATCTTTATGTTTGAGTGTTAACAAATCTTTCACAATCCTAAAAAATAAGTGGAGATCATATTTTTCTTAGCCATGATATTGACACATAAGGGCCCTAACCCACCAAAAAATGGCATCTCCTCATTTTTAAAATTGATGTTCAATCATTGTGATCACTAGAAACACCACATAAGAACCTGACATCTTAAAATTTAATGATATGTACTTGGAATGTATTCCCCATCTCATATTTTCAACAAAAAATTTAGATTATAAATTGCATCTCTTATACTCTAACTATCCAGGTAGACCTACCATCTCTAGTATTTTTACCTCAACTAATATTACCTCCATAAATCATCCATATCACTTGGAATAGATACCCAACATCATGATGCCCTTTTCTTGTCTATGAACACATTATTTTGGCTCCTGCATATGTACTTATGGTCATCAACCAAATGCATCACTCTGCAAAATGGTATTTCAAATCCTCATGATCCTCAACAACACCAAGGTAGAACCCATCACCAATGAGTGTTTTATGTCATTACTAGCTTCTCTACAACATATACAATGATCAAATATCAGGTCTAAGCTAAAATACCATAATCTAAAGTGATATTAATTCTGAGATGAAATATGTTAAACTAAAGCGATATCATGTCTGAGCTAAATACCATAAAATAAAGTGGTATCAGGTGCAATCTAAAAGACCCTAAACTAAATTGATATCATGTTTTAAATAAAAGACCCTAAACTAAAACAATTTTAGGTTTGACCTAAATGGACCTAATCTAAAGAGATATCAAGTTCGATCAAAAAGACCCTAAACTAAAGTCACCTTAGGTCCAAGATAAAAGACCCTAAACTAAATTTATATGTGGTCCAAGCTAAAAGACCATAAAATAATGTGATATCGGGTCTAAGATAAAATACCTTGAACTATAGTGATATCATGTCCAACCTAAAAGAACATAAACTAATGTGATATGAGGCTAGGGATAAAAGATACTGAACTAAAGTGATATCTGGTCCAAGATAAATGTCCCTAAACTAAGGTGATATCAAGTTCAATATCAAAGACCCTAAACTAAAGTAATATTAGTTTCGAGCAAAAAAGACTTTAAACTAAAGTGATATTTGGTCTAAGATAAAAGACCCTAAACTAAATCTATATCAGGTCTAATCTAAAAGACCCTAAACTAAAGTAATATCATGTCTGAGATAAAATACCATAAACTAAAGAGATGTTAGGTCTGATCTAAAAGTCCTTAAACTAAAGAGACGTCAGGTCTCATCTAAAAGACTATATCATATGGAAATATCAGGTCTGGTCTAAAAAAACCTAAACTAAATCAATATTAGGTTTGAGATAAAAGAACCTAAACTACATCACATCATTAATTTAGCATGAAAAATCTTTCAAGTCCAACTATATGGCCTTAGTAAAATAAAGTTTCTCTAGACAAGCCTATCACCTTTGGAAGAAGATGTAGTAATCTCCCTATGAGACATCTATTCTACCAAAGTAATCCTTCTAGAAATAAGGTAATCTAAAGATAACTTAAGAATATTATCAATAAATAATCTCATGGTAGTGGGAATTCATGAGAATATCTCAAAGGAAATCTATTAGAATTTTAGCATTCGATTCCACATATTCGAGTTTATTTGATATAACACAAGTAAGGGGCTGCTTTACCAATAATCATAATATTGGAACAATGAAATATCATGCATATCATAAATAAAAGAAAATTGGACAACACATATACAACTTCCACAAAAGTTTTCATCAACACCATGCGAATAGAGGAATATCTGCATACCAGAGCCTTTCCAACAAATGTTTGAACTAAATAAATATTTCACTATTACAATCCCATCATAGAATGTTCTTGGATGAGTCTTTAATATAAAAACTCTCTGCTATGGGGAATCCAAAAATTGGTGAGGTTGATTGGTGGATTTAGTATCCGCCTCTACAGTATATTTCCGTTCATTCACTATAACAACAGCATCATGTATGGATTTATCTGCTACGTCAAGGAAATATTTCTAATCCAACATGGTCTTTTATTATATTTTATGTGAATATTGGAACGTGGATAGTTCTACCTGGAGATGATTGATTTCATACTAGAGACACTATGTTTCAATCCTTCCAAAATTGACTGCATCCCAATGAGCATCTACGTCTACCACACTTTGAGAAGCTTCATTCATAACCTTTTCCCAATTCTATTTCACCAAAGAAGAATTACCATATACTACCACCATCAATTTGAGGGACCTCTTATATGATATCATAGTGATCACCTCCTTTACCCGAGAGTGATGAAAGAAATAATGAAAACATTCATAAACAAGGGTGGGTAACATGAATTGAAGATGACTCAATCAATATTTAAAATCATACAATTAGGTTTAGGGCACTAAAATCTAGATATCCATCTACATGTATCACCACATAGAATTTTATTGAAATGAAGGTTCAAGGCCTTTGTCTAAATTTATCATCATGATGGGAAAATAATCGGGTAACATGTTTTCATCATCTTTTAGTTATCATGATGAAATATTCCTTTTGGTTTGGGGTTGTATTATAATGGATTTTCCTTTTATTTTTGGTTAGTAATCCCATGAGACTACTGAAATTTTTAGAAAAATATTTTACGGTTCCTCTTAGACCCTCAATCTTGGATTGGTGCTATTGGTTTTCAATTTTAGGTTGTGGGATTGTGGATGGTTGTTCATAGGGTCTTTATAAATGAGGAGTTTAGTTGAAGGAAATATGGTTATAAAATTTATTTTGTTGAAATGGTGGTGGATTTTTGAGTTTTTGTTTGAATGGGGTTGGTTTTAGAACTGATTTGGGTTACATGGTCTTGTATGAGTTTGTTGATTTCAAATAAATATTGGACTTGATTATTCTCTCACAATCCTTTATTTTTTTAAAAATTACCTAAATTAATGTTTGATTCACAAATTTTTATTCCTTATAATTAAACATAAACTTCAATGAAATGATCTAGTGATGAGCATAAACCACACACCTTATCTAATGCTTGTTAGCCCCTAAATTATTTAAAATACATTAGTATCACTAAAATAGTTACCTCATCAAACATAGTTTATAATTAAGGTGAGGTATAATGAGTTATTAACTCATTAATTCCTATTTTTCTAATACCTTTGGCACCAATCAGCTGTGAAATCTATGAAATATTATTGATTAATCCCTAGAATTCTTCTGGTAAATTTTCAATAAATGCATGTTCAACTGATGGATCAAGAAGGGTTTTGTCATTTTCTGGTAAGCCTAAGAAAAAGAAAACTAGGAAGTGATTTTCCTCAATTGCGTGATGCGGGCAGCTGGAAGATATCTTTTTAAATATCTCATAGTACTCATAACGAGTTTCTTCAAATAATAATTTGAGGCAATATTTTACATTTAGAGTGGGTGTACTTCTGGAGGTGGTAAGGATTATTTTTCTAAAGCATCTCAGTAATTCATTAAAATCCTGAAAATATATTAGTTGTAGGTCATAGAACCAATCATTTGAATCTCATTCTAATAGAAATGGTAATACCATCAACTTTACATCCTCCTCAGCTTCTCCTTAGGGTCTAAAAGTAGAAAAGACATACATTAAGACTTTAATATATTTTTTTTGGTCTTCTCTTACCAAGACATGAAATTTTGGAAGAAATTATATCATGTTAGGTTTCATATGAAAATAATTTTTATAATATGAAATGTAAAGTAGATTTTTTTATTAAGGAATTGTGGTGCTCAAAGGTCTCTAAGTGTTTAGTTGTGATTTCAAACCATAATGATAGCCTCAGAGTGAAAACTTGAATTTTCACTTGAGTCTTTAAGAGAAATTTCTTCTAATTAATATTTTAAATTAAGGTTTATGTGCATAATAAATGAGGATCATTAAACTTTATCATCTATGGGGAAATGATCAATATTATTTTTTCTAGTCATGAACTTTAAGAAATAGATTTTTGGCACTAACACCCCAGTAATGGTGCCATGTTTTGACACGTGGCTATTGGGGGGTGTGCGAAAAAAATTATTTCCTAAGTTAAAACGTAGTAAGGTGATTAACCTAGGTTGTATCCTGAGAGGAGCACACAAAAATTTCATTTTCCACATTAAATTTCATAAAGAAGTGGATGTTTTTTTTAAAATATTTATTTTCAAAAAAGAAAGAGAGTAATTAAATTAAATTTAAAAACACATTAATGAAGAAATATATGGGGTCAGGGTAGGATAATCTTTTGAAATGACATTATGGTAATAAAAATAATTCTCCCCCTCCTCATACTGAATGATAAATAAAAGACTCTTCAATCGAGTTTCCAATCACCCTTGGTTTAAGGAAGCAATTAAAACCACTATTATGTGCTTGAAAATTAGTAAACCATTCCAAAAATACTAAGTAAATACCTGATAAGTAATTGTTACTCCTTAGATGTCTAGAAAAAATAACTTATTCCACACACAAGCAACCAATCATTGACACTCACTGCCTATCATAATCTGCTCGATCAAGATAAACTACACTAGCCGGACGGAGTTTAATGAACGATAAGAAAAGCTATAAACAATGAATGAAACCGAAAACCTAAATAAAATCACATTAATAGAATTAAGAACCACTGAAAAGTAAAAATAATTCAATATAAAAATGGAGTTTTAAATTAAAGCACAAGACTCTGACATTATAATAGGAAAACTCCCCCTTCACCGATCACTCAAAATATTTACCCTTCCATGTGAAGAGTAATATATTTTAATAGGGAAGAAGGGATAATTATGCAACTAAAAAAAATAGAAAATACATAGCACTTAGTGGATTAAATTATATTGAACAACCCCTCATTATTCTTCTTAAACACCTTTTAATGGAAGTTGATGTACATATTTACATGGTTGAGGGGTGGAAAATTTTCCCTCTAGTTTCTATCCACTAAAATTTTGAGATATTTTCACATAGTAAATTACTGATTATTAAGAATGACTATTTAGAAAAATTAATCCCCTATGTCATTTCCATGTTTCCTCAATGTGTTAGTATATTTGGAGATGATTCAAAAATATTATTACTTAATTGCTCAAGAAATGTTTTTATGGAAGAAGGGTCTCTTCAACATCTTCCACTTTGATACATTAAATGACTAACTTAATGTGTGAAATGCTCCATTAAATTTAATTTAAAAATTAGGATTTCATTCCTATTTCAAATAAATATCTAATCACCTCATCTAGAGATCTTTCCAAGATTTATGTCTCAATTACTAAGGTGCGGTCAACATGTCTTACAAAAATATGTTCCAACATGGTTGATTATTTTGGAGCAATGGATTTGAAATTATAATTTAGTCCAGAATAAGATGTTGAATCCCACAAAAAAAGGAGTCCTAAAAAAACAATCACTCCAACTAGATCAATATTATAAATGTTATGCTCAAAATACAGAAGTTGTAGAAAACTGTTAAAATTAACGAAGTAAGAATGTTTTACATTTTATCAAAAAATTCATTAAAAATACAAAAAATGATGAAAATAAGTTCAAATGTTTAAATTTCAAAGGGACTAAATATTTGAAATAAACATGAAAAATAGTGAATCTATTTTCACCATCAATCCCCTATAGTTATAAATTGGGCTCCTACACAAGTCATCATCAAAATCAAATCAAATAAAATTCAAAACACATACCCATAGCATCACCAATTGAACAAAAATAAATAAAAGACATCATTCATCCTCAAAGACCATTATTTAATGTTATATATTCACATAATTAAATATATTTCCTCTTTATTTCTCCTCCCATGCACACAAGACACCCACCTCACATGAAGTTTCTCTCATCTCACAAATTTCAATTTTCAATAAGGGTTTTCTCATCCAAACCCATGAAAGATTTACCATAGAATTGATAAATTCCTATATATCCCCCATATCTGAGACATTTACATGTGTTTATTATATGTAATTTCAAGGATTTTTAATGGCCATCATTTGGTAAAATTTTGATGTCAAATATTCTTAGGTTGAATAAGGAGGGTTTGAATCTTTTTGAATAAAAATTGCATGATTCTAATTTTCACACAAGTATGATCTTCTTCTCAAACCTCCTTGAAGAAAATTATCTCCAAATTATCATTGAAAATATCATCGACATCCCAAACCATCAACAATTTAGTATAAAAAAACATATCTCTTCTATTTTTTTCTTGATAGCTCCAAATAAGAACAACTTTATTTATCCTTTTCGCACTCCATAAAGGCACAAATTATTTTATCATGAAAGCTCTAAAAGGTAGAAAATTCGACATAATAAATTTTTTGGACAATAAAATATCTATTAAATATTTAATTTTCCTCCCAATGTATCCCCAATTTATACAGAATAATAATAATAATACATATTCCCCCCACACATAAGTTAAACTAGGTTATGTAATTTCACTTCATAAGAAGATTAGATAGGGAAAATTGACTTGAAATATGAATAACCTAACTGGTTTTTCATAATTTCTAATGGACACATGGACTAAATGTAAAATTAAGGCTATAATAAATATGATTCTATTAAAAATGAGGATTTAAAACCAAATAAATTACTCCATAATTTAAAATTAAAGTACATGAAACCCTCAAGTTTTCATGGGAATAAATCAAATTTTGGTTAATGAAAACATGGTTTGGATCTTTGAAGATGTGATGTGAATATAAATAATATGAAAAAAAGTTTGTAAGCCTCATGAGAATGTTATTTCAATGATATATATAGTGGTATGTGACATATGATTCAAACATAAGGGGTCTATTAATGAAATTTACAATGTTTTGAACTTGAAACAATGTCATTTTAAAAATTCATTTAATCTAATTTCATGGGATAAATTGGTTCAATTATTGACATAGTATTAAAAATAGTAATTATAATCATGTTAGCTCGAATGTTTAAAAAACACACAAAAAGTTTAAGTGAAACACACAAAAATTTGAAAACAGACACAATTTGTTTCGGAAACAAAAACAATTATTATACTAAACTACAAGGGTTACCTAGCCCACACAAAAATGATGTAGTGTCCACAATTAATTCAAGTATAATTTAAATGTAAGAACATATTAAATTTATTCACAACAAGAGGAAATTGTAAAGGAGAGGTATGACGTGATGTATTTTATTGATAAATAGGTCAGTGAAGTGTGATCTCCCCCACTGGCTCTGATGAAATGATCCCACATAATTTCGTCGGCCTGTTTCCATTAATAGTGAATGGATCCTTCTCTCCAACATTAAAAATATACAAAACACTAAAATTATATAAATGATTAAATATAAATGGACCTTCCCATTTGAAATAAAGATTACCTAGCATAAGCTTGAGTCTTGAGTTGAATAAAATCACTATGCCACCATGATGTCTTTCATTCAAACGGATCAACTTTTCATGAGCCACTCTTATTCTCTCTTTGTATATCCTATAATTTTAAAAATATTCCCTATTGATTTCATAAAAATCTTTAAAATATAATATTATCTATTTACTGAAAATCTTAATATTCAAATTTATTTTCTCATAGCCCAACACACCTTATTCTTTAATTCTACAAGTAGATGAAAACATTCCCATAAATCAATCTACATGAATTGATTCCTATCATGGTTTTTAAGGCTATACTATAATCCCATAATGTGTCTTCAAACATTTGTCTCCAATACTTTCTATTCATTTTAACCTTATTTTCTAAAATTCCTTTGACACCACTATTATACAGTTTTTCTTGAACATCATTCTGTGGATGATAGAGAGTTAATAATTTTTAATTTTTCCCAAACTACATCGGTAAATACTATATTATTATTTTGATAGAGTGAGTTCCCTAATAATTTATTATGACTCTAAGAACTCACATATATAATATGTTATCATTGACAAAATAAAAAAATTACCATCATTAGTCCTGGTGCATTTTTCTTCCATCCATTTTAAAACATAATAAACTATAATAAAGATATAATAATTTCCAAATGAAATTAAGAAAGGTCCAATAATGGCTACCCCCAAAACTAAAATAATTTCAAAAAAATAATTATTTTTTTGGGAATTTCCTTTCTCATTGAAATATTTCTATAAAACATACATTTTTCATTCCATTTTCAAAATTCGTGAGGATATATTAAAATGGTGGGATAAAACAATCCATATTCTAAAACCTTACCCTCTATCCTTTGAGGTAAAAAGTGGTATTTTCAAGATTATTTCTGAGAAAACTCAAAGACAGAATCATTTTCACAATCAGTAAAACAACTTCTTATCACTTAGTCATTGAAAATCTTCTAATGAAATGGATACTACAAGATTAAATATGAGGATTCCGATTCTAGTTTTTGAAATTTGTTGAAATTTAATTTATCTGGTACCTGAGAAGTTACTAGATAATTGACCATTTCCCCATACCAAGGTAATTAACCTTTAATAAAGTAAAACGTATCTCATGTATGGTGATCATTCATTGGATCTTTTCCTATAATTTTAGCATCGGTATCGTTGGAAAGTTTACTTAAGGGATCAACCACTTGGTTTTCGTCTCCCTTCTTATAATTAATTTATATGTAGAACTGTTTAAGTAGTAACATCCATATCCCTAGGCTCGGTTTAGCTTCTTCCTTCTTTATTAAGTTCCTAAGATATGCATGATCTAAAAACACAATGACTTTAGTTACAACAATATATGATCTATCTAAATTAATGAAAACTACTAAAAATAATTTTTATAAGGTTGATTATTTGAATTTGGACGCATCTAATGTTCTAGGGGCATAGACAATGACTTTTTTAATTCCTTCAATTTTGGAATAAAGTACTACTCCAACTACATTGTTGGAAGCATCATAATGTAATTTGAATGGTTCTTCTTAATTTGGTGATTGCATCACTAGTAGTGTAAAAAATTATATCTTCAACTCATCAAAGGTTTCCCTACATGAACCATTGAAAAAAGTTAGAATATTTAAAAATTAATCTAGTGAGTGCGAGAGAAATCTTACTGAAATATTTGACAAACATCCTGTAAAATCCTATATTTCCTAGAGATGGTCAAACATGTTTCAAAAAAGTTGGGTAAGGAAATTAATTTTTCACATCAATTTTGGATTTATCCACTTCAGTTCCGTTTTTAAATGGAATTCCAAAGGAAAATTCCACTCTAAATAATGATATAAAATTTTTCAAAATTAAAAACAATATTCTTTTTAATGTAGGTTTTAAAAAAATCTAGATTTTTCAAGCTAGGATCAAAATAATCTCCAAAACCCATTGAAGTAATCTTATAACCCCTCTAATAAATTATTAATGTTATCATAAAATATACTTACCATGCACATATTAAATGTTCCTAGAGAATCGAATAATAAAAACGTAAAACTTTTATATGCAAAATCATTGAAGGGACACATAAAGGTGGTTTTGTCTTGATAATTTGGAGAAATAGGTTCCTAATTATTACTTGAAAATATATACAAAAAGAAATAATTATTTCTTCTTACCAATTTATCTAACATCTAGTCAATAAAGAGGATGGGTAAATGATCTTCCTGAGTGACCTGATTCAACTTCCTAAAATCTATGCACACTCCTCAACTATTCTGAATTCTCACACGGATTAATTCATTAATTACATTCCTAAATGTGTTTAGGCCTGGGGTTTATTGAACTATATGAATGTGGATAAACCATTGTGAGTCTAAAATTATGTAGATTATACCAATATCCATTAGCCTCTCGATCACCACATTCACAGCCTCTATTAAGGTGGGATTTAGCTTCCTTTGGGGTTTTATAACAGGTTTGTATTCTCCCTCAATAAGAATTATATGTGAGCATATTTTTGCAGTTATTCCTAGGATATAACATATGATCCACCCTATGTCTTTGATAATATCATTCAAAATCATAATCAAATATTTTTCTTTGGTTATAGATAGATTATTATTAATTATCACTAGTAATTTCTCTACCTCTATAAGGTACAAATATTTAAAATTAATAGAGAGTGGTTTTAATTTTAGGTTATGGGAATTCTGAAGTGATGCAATTAAATTGAGGTTAACCACTTCCAAAGGTTGTACCTTATATATACAAGAAATAATATCATGTTATTTATCACCTGACATGACGTCAAATAAATCAGATTTTACTTCTTCTTCCCATATGAAATCAGAATCTCCAGTGTTTTGTGAGTTCACATGTTCTATGATATTTTAAATGAAAAAAATTCTATCACATGGATAAAAATACCTAGAACATACCAATTTATTTAATGGGTTCAGTACCAACTTCATGAGGGAGTTCAAATAGGTAGTGTTCATCTTATGGCTACCTCATAGATTCAAAAATATTAATGTGTATATTTCTATCTCTATAATCAATGGTGAGTGTCCCTTAATATAAATTAACGATGGTTTTGGACATTTTCTGAAAGTTCTACGCAAAATTATTGGTGAGTGTTACATGATACTATATTATTGATTATTCCCAGCATATAAGTTAGTTAAGAATAATATATATTTGACTTTCACAAGGATATCCTCTAGAACTCTTGGTCGGAAAACTGTGGATCTATTCGAAAGTTGGACCTCCACACATATTATATTCATGAATCCCATATGAAAATACGTATATAATGAGTGAGGAAATACATTAATTTAAGAACCTACATCACTGAAATAATTAGATAAATTTAAATATCCAATGGTTCATGGAATGGAAAACATCCCAAGATTGACTTTTGTTGACTAATTTTGGTGTAATAAAGGTTGATACAGTTATTACCATGTTCATCCTCTCATTACCAAGATTTATCCTCATTTTGTGGAAAATATCCTTTAAAAATTTAGTATACCTTTTAATTTTTTAGAGTGCTTCAAGAATGGGGATCTTAATTTCCTCTTTTGAATGGTTTCTATAATTTTTTTTGATGTGATTATTCTTACAATATGTTTGATTCAATCATCCTTGATTAAAATGGTGGGGGTAGGTCATTATTATTCATTTGTTTTCTTTTAAATTTTGTTTCTTGTATATTCATCATTATCCTATCCTTCTCCCCATCATATTTATTTTATTCTTCTTAGTGAATTTGTAAAGAAATTTTAGAATTCCTAACTTCATTCTTCTTTGGAACAAGTAGTTTTATATTTGTTATAAGGGTTTCTGGTAGTGAGATTTATTTTCCACATGTTATTTTCATCATTATGATATTATTAATTGGGTTTTATATCATCTAGGAAGGAATTTTCTGTACATTATTGACCAAAAATTCCATTATATTATCAAAATTGTTAGAAAAAATATTTTATGGCATCTTTCATCCCCTAAAACACAGACAATTGATGTTGTTTTCAATTGGAGGTTGTGAACTAGGGGATGATTGTTTAAACATTATTTAGAAAGTCCATGTGTAGTGTCATGTAGGCCGATTATATGTTTTATTTTTTGAAATGTTTTTGGATTTTAGAATTGATGTTGAATGGGTGTTGGTTTTGTAACTGATTGTGGTAACATTGTCTAGAATGATTTAGTTGATTTATAAATCCATTTTAGACTACATTAGGATCTCTTCATCTTTGATTTTATTAAAACTGGCTCATATTAAAATATTAGGCCCAAATTTCCATTCCATGTACTTCAACACACCATTTGGTGAAATTACTAGGCAATGAGAATAAACAAAATATCTTATCATGTTTCAGTTGGTCACTAACTAATTTCAAATACATCTATCTCGCTGAACTTGTTTTCTCAATAAACATAGTTTCTAATAATGGATATGGATGAGAAGTTCTTACATCATCAATTTCATATAGATTAATGAATATGAGGAAAATTTCAAGGAACTAAAGGGATGATTAATCGAAACACCTATGATTAAACAACAATATTGTAGGGAAGGGTTCTTAATCAATTATGATTCATAAAAGAAGGGATTGGGATACGTTCTAGTATAAAATGAAATTCTTAATATCTTATGCGTCAAAAAAATTAATCATTCTTGAAAATAAATACCATACTCATGATTATCAGTTAGTTGCGGAGATGTTTTCATTAAAGATATAGGAGAATTATATTTATGAAGAATGATGTGATAAATATACTACTCATAATAGTTTAAAGTATAAATATTCACATATAAGGAGATGAATATGTTCCATAGTATATAAGTAGAGATTATTAATCTTTATGACTAATCCAAACATTACCACCCTATGAATGCATACAAGGGTGATGTTGCTTTGAGTCAAAATTCTCATTCTAGCATATCTATGATGATGATCACAAAATATACAATATTTATGTATTTATAATGGATGGATCAAGAAATATTGAAATAATGGGAGAAATATTATCATTATAAATTAAGTGTTCAACAATCATTCAATGTAAATATTAAAGTGGCACAGAAGGAAGACATAGAGATATAGATGATGGTGAGAAATTTTCCTAATTTTATCCTTCACCATGATAGAATTATTAGGTTCTAGAACTGTGTATTGTTACATCTATACTATTTTTCTAGAATGAGATGTTAGAGGAATATCATAGTTCTTTATTATATATTTATCCTAGATGTAAAAATATTTATATAAGTCTGAAATAGTATTTCTAGTGGGATGATATAAGAAATATATTATAGATTTTGTATCTCGGTGCTTGTTATGTCAGAAAGTGGAGGCTGAGAGAGAGAAGTATAAGGGGTTCTAAAAACCATTTACTGAACCATAATAGAGATGTAAAAAATCACCATGTTTTTTGAATCTCCAAATCATATAAAGGGAATAATACAATATGGTTTGTAGTCTATCACATTCTGAAGCCAGAACAGTTCATATCTATTAGAGAATATTTCTCTTTGGATCAACTTTCCATGACACACATAAAAGAAGTGGTACGGTTTCATGGAGGGACATATTCTGTTGTATCTAATCGATGTAAGAGGTTTAACTCAATGTTTTTTATATGTTTTCAATAGGATTTAGATGAAGATTTAATTTTCTTCACAACCTATCATCCCCATAAATATATTCAGTTTAAGATAATAATTCATATAGTTGAGAATATTCTAAGATCTTGGTCTATGGATTTAAATAGTGGTTGGAATCAATACCTTACTCTATTCATGTTTTCTTACAACAATAGGTTTTAATATAGCATTAAAAGGAATCATTATGAAGACTAATATGGAATTTATTATAGAAATTAAAGATGTTGGGATGAAGTTAATGAAATAATGCTATTGGGGCCAGATCTGGCTAAAGAAATTGTAGAGAATTATATTGCAATTTAGTCGCACTTAAGGGTAACAAAATGTTAGTAAAAAATTTATGCTGATAATCTTAAATTGGATATAGTGTTTGATGTTAGTGAAACTTTTTTTTATGAATTTATTTATGTAATTAGATAATGAGAATTGGGATGAGAGGAAAGCTACACCCTTAGTTTATTGGCCCTTCTATGATTCTTGATCTTGTAGGGATGGGTTATTAGCATCATAAACTTACATTGAAACTCTATCAAGTCCATGATGTGTTCTATGTATCTCTATTTATAAATTACATACCTATTCCTACGCATGTACCGAACTCACAGGCCAAACCTTTGGATCAGAATATTTCCTATAAGGAAAAACTGATCGAGATTATGGATCATAGATAGAAATGTCTATAAAAAAATACCACTCACTTGGTCAAGGTTTTATAGTTAAACCAAAAACTTGAGAAAGATATATGGGAACCTAGGGATAAGATGAGGTAGATATATACTAAATTGTTTTTATCATAGTGAAAAAATTCAAGGGTAAAATTAATCTTAAGGGGATAGAATTCATTACCCATATATTTTATGTAATATTTTTTTAAATAAATTTAATTTCATTGATAGTTTGTGTAACAGGCGTTATTAAGTTTTAACGAACTCTGATATACTATTACGATCAATAAATAAAAAGGTTATTATAACCTAAATGTTAAACATGTTGGTATGAATACGAATAAAAATATTTTTAAAATTAATCAAAAAGGATTAAAATAAATAAAATATATAGAAATAAAAGTATTAAATTTTTTGTAAATTTCTTACAAACATTGAAAATACATTTTTCTAAAAAATGATTTTTATTCCTTTATATGAAAAAATAATAAAATTTAAAAATTTAAATGTTAGAAAAAAATTTAACAATGTAGATAATTTTTTGAATCAATATTTCAATTTTATTTTTTGGTGAAATTTTGGGATTTTTCTAAGAGTATTATTTTTAATAAATAGTGAATAAGGATAATTTTTATTGAAAACTGCATTTTCTTTTAAATAATTTACAAGTTTCATTTTTTTAAATTGTTTTTAAAAGGAAAATTGAATACATTATATTATTATTAATCCAATTTAGGTAATTAAAATTAATATTATGTTCCAATTTTATATTAAAACTTTCTATACTTTTGAAAACCATTTCGAGGAAAATCTTTTTTCCATGACGTTTATAGGTTTAATTTAAATTTTAAATTTTGACCTCATGTGAATTTAATCTAAAAAAATATATTACATATTTCAAATCAGAATATTTAATCTTATATAAAATGGTCAAACTATTTTTGTTCCATAATGAATAGTAAAAACAATAAAAATTAATTACAACAGTTAATGTTAAAACTAGTTTATCGGGAGATAAAATGAAAATAGAATGATTAAAATGACATAAAAACATTTGAAAATAATATTTTATTCTTTTATTTCTACCTTATCACATATCATGTTCAAGAATTATCCATTTGGGAACATTTGTTTAGGTTTAAAATGTGTGTATAACTTTTTATTTTCAAAAATTCTAAGTGTGTCCTCTCTCATAGTTCTAAAAGGTACCCCCTATCTTCTCATATTCACACTTACAAATCAACTTGGTTCTGATAATAAAACAAAAAATATTTTCCTTAAATACCAAGAAAAATATTAAATACCTTATTTTGATAAGTAAACCCTCTTAATAAGGATTTTGGTGCTAACCTATGGAGGTTTTCTGAAGAAGAGGTATTGTCTTTAATCGAGCATTTTTATTTTATTTCTTATTCCACATCTTTAATATTTTATTAAGTTATGATAGTATAATAAAATACATATATAAAATATACTGAAATGTTATAATTTTAATTTAATAACTTGTAACTATATCATCATCCATCAAATCTGAAACGAAATAGTCGGTTGTGTATATAGGGGAAAACCACCTTGCGAATCAATATATTTTGTTATCCATCACCTCCTATCATAGAATGATATAATGATGAATTTAACATATCTAAATTATATTAATGTTATAATAATTCTTCTATAATTATAATATCACATCTACCTTCTTACCATCCAATCTGTTTTAAAATTATAACATCACTCATGTGTACATGTGGAATACCACCCCCACGAAGCAATGTGAAATGTTTTCCATTTTATTTCTACATGGATGGAAATGAGGGTATATCTAATTAATATATATGATATTATTTATATAAAAATTAATTTTTAAATGTGAATTAATATTTAATTTTATTTTTGATATGTTTGTCGAGAAACTGGAAACAATGTTTATGTGTATGTATAACCTACCATCTCCATGAATAGAGTATTCTAATTTTTATATCTAAAAATAAAGGATTACTATAAATAAATATAGAATGTATATAGATGATATTTAAATAAAGGTAAATATTCTGGAAATTAGGGAACCATGATCAAAGTGTAAGATTCAGAAATACCAACCCAAAACATATCTGGAAAAAGTAGTTTTTCCTGAAATGAGATTTCAATAAGAAATAGTAAATAAAAGGGAATAAAAGGAAATAATTAAATAATATATGGTATGATATATATGATAATGGTTATGTAATAAATTTTTAATAAACACATATTTTTTATAAAGGTTTTTCAAATTTTTATAAAAATATTTGAGATTTATGGTAAGGTATTTCAAGTATCTCTTTTGTTTCTGGGAGACATCTTCCATATTCAACACTAATTTTTTATGTGTGGTGTATATATTACCCATTTTATATTTATATCATTAATCTCATTAGTTTAATTATATTCAAATATTCATTTTATTTTATTATTTAATGGTTCTTGTGATTCAAATGTTTCCAAGGTGGTAAGGGGATTTTCGTCCCACCTTTATTTATATAGAACACATGCCTTATTCAACAATAGTTTTTTTGTCCTGTATATTATGCCCATGAATTTATTTTATGGTTACCATTATGAAAATTATATAGATTTAGATAACCATATAATATTATTTCCTTCATGGATATTATGATCCAAACATTAAAAAAGGGGTAAATGTTTTATCTTAAAATGTCATTGTTTATCAGGATTGTTTATGATTACACTTCAATGAAGAAATCATATGATCTATCTCTCAAGAAACTAATTTATTTAATTATTTAATAGATATTTCATGAAAATATATGTTTTCCCTTCATTTCCATCACTTTATGTACTCAAGGGATCAAATGTAATTTTTAATAAAAACTGAATTTATTTCTCTCTTTTGTCAAAAATACTATTTCGTCCATGAACTTGTTTTCTAAAAATATTTTAAATAATGTTTTTACAATTCAATAATGACTGTTTAAAGGTATTTTTACTAATGTTTTACTTTTTTCAATATTTTTTAAACTGAAGATTATTCTCATTTTATGAACAAGGTTCTATGGAAGTTTTACCAGAAATATAAATGGAATCAATATTTTAACACATATGACATGAAAAATATTTACCACAAGTATTACTGGTCAATAATTTAAGACATCCTTTCAAATTCTCAATGCTTATTTTCAGATAAAAATTTTCTTTAATATGAGGTAAATTTTTAAATTTTGAATAAATTATTTCAAATTGAAAAGTTTTTTTTCCAAGAAATATTCCATGTGATCATTCATTATCATTTTCAATCTTAGATGACATTTTTTGATGTTATATAAACCTTGCTAGGAATATGATAAAATGATACCATCCTTATTCATTTTTTATATTTTTTTAGGATGAAAGTATTTTTATGAAAAATTGTTCTTTTCCATAGATTATGCTATAAGGAATTGTTTATGAAACCCATTTATTTTCATGGGTTTAGATATGATGAATGTTTTATAATATTATAGAACACATAAATTGATTTTCTTAATGTGATGTGGGACCTATATCTCTCTCAAATTCATTAGGTAAACATTGAAATCCGGTGATATAAATAATACTGGAGTAGGGAGGGAACTTAGTTCAGTAATGTGCTTTGTCCACTCTGATAGACATGGGAGTGAACCATGACTACTATGATAGTATAATGACTGAACACATTCAATTATGAGGGTATTTTAAATATTCCTTGACTACTATAGAAATTATTATTCATATGCCAAAAATCAATGTCTTATTATAATGTTATGTTCGAATGGATCTTGTTACTCAATTCCTTTATCATTTATATCTTATGAATTGTCAAGATTGTTGTCATGACTAATATTTATGATATATGGTATGTTTTTTCTTTTTCTAAAAGGATGTTATCATATTTCTATACCCTTATTATCATGTTATATTAATATCTCCCTTATTTAACTTTATTGAGAATCTAAGCTCATATATTATTATGTTTCTTTTCCATGGGTTTTGATTAAAGGTATTACATATGATATGTATAAGAATGGTTCTAATTATGAATAACTTATTAGGAAATGACATTCATCAATTATGAACTCGTTTTATATGTGTACATGTTTCCAAAGTAACTAGACCTATATAATTCCAGAATGGATCATTATTTTTAAGTAAATAATATTTATCTAATAAGATGTATTATCTATGAAAATAAGCTTCTTGACATTGAAGATGAAAGTTTTCATCATATAGTCTCCCACTAAGATTTTTTTAATGGTACTGATATCAATAAGGACCTCATTCCGGAGATCATTCTGATAGTGGTCACTGCTGAAGAAAACACTTTCCTTCTCAACATTCCTTTGGATCCTGAAATCAAAGACGCTGTATTTAGTCTAAAACTAGATATTTCTTTGGGTCCAGATGGTATTAATAATGGTTTCTTCAAACATTATTGGGATATGATTCATATTGATATTTGTAAACTTGTCAAATCCTTTTTCTCTAATGGTGTCCTTCCTCATGCTCTTAATGCCCAGTTTCTCTCCTTGATTCCAAAACTAGAAAATGCCTCTAAGATTCATCTGTTTCGACCCATTTCTCTCATCAACACTCTTTACAAAATCATTACTAAAATCATTGCTAACAGAATTTCAACCATCACCTACAAACTTGTCTCCTGAAAAAAATTTGGTTTTATAAAGGGCCAATCCATTCAAGATTGCATCTGTCTTGCTTCTGTGTATGTCAAAAACATGAACAAAGCTAATAGAGGCGGTAATATTTCCATTAAACATGAAATCATAAAATCTTTTAACTCCTTGGATTGGAGATTTATCTCCAAATTCCTTCAAAGTTTTGGTTTTAGTGAAACTTTTATCACTACAATCAAAACATTGTTCAACTCGGCCTCTATCTCCATTTTGATCAATAGATCCCCCAAAGGCTAATTTACAAGCTCCAAAGGTGTCATAAAAGGTTACACCTCTCTTATATTCTATTCTCAATAGTAGAGAACTATCTTAGTCGTCTGATCACCCATTTGGTGGAACAAAATGAACTTAAATCCAACTATGTCTCCAAGAATTTAAATGCTTCTACACATCTCTCGTATGAGGATGACATCATCCTTTTCCTTCAAGGAGACAAAAGAAACATTCTCACCCTCAAAACTGCTCTCTAACAGTATGAAGAGGTCTCTGGTCAAATCATTATTTGGAATAAAACATTCATTTTCTTCAGAAAGAACTTTTTTTCTCTTAGAAAATGTAATATTATCAGAGACCTAGGACTGAAATAAGGTACGATCCCTTTCATTTATCTCGGTGTCCCCATATTTTGAGGTAGACCCAAGGCTTCCCACTTCACTCCTATTATCGACCAAGTTCTAAAACAACTATCTTCCTGGAATGGAAAATCCCTCTCTATGGCTGGTAGGACAGGTCATGTAAAATCCACCATTGTCTCCAAGATGTTCTACTCCATGATGGTCTATAAATGGCATGTTGGTCTTATCAAAAAAATGAACACCGCAATTAAGAATATAATCTGGACTAGCAGTATTATTGAAAGAAAGATTGTTACTATTCCCTAGTCAACTTGCTGAAAGCCCATTGAGAAAGGTGGTATAGGCATTATAATTTTAAAATACTTTAATGAAGCCTTTCAATCAAGGCTCACATGGATCCTTTTTCACAATACTTCGGAAGTTCTTACCTTCCTCAAAAACAGATTCCTTGATAAACTTAATAAGGGTAATTTTAATTTTATTAACTACTCTATTTGGCCCTCTATCAAACAATCTTTTTCTATCATCATGAATAATTCTAGATGGATGGTCTCCAGGGATTCCTCCCTGAAATTCTAGTTAGATAACTGGGTGGGAATGCCTTTAATTTCGATGATATCCCAGGATCATACCCCTAAGAATATTAAATACTCTATTATAGAAACCTTAAACTCTCAACTTGACCAACTCCCTGATACTATTATGAACATCATTGAAAATTACTCTTTCACTCGCACCAATGATTTCTTAATTTGGGAGCCTGCTTACAATGGTACTCCAAAAATTTATATCATCATTTTTTCTCTAACTCTGATAATGATTATAGTTGGTTAAAAAATTTCAAAAATCCTTGGATAAACCCTTCTAGATTCAATCTCATATGGTTTCCTTCTCACAATAGAGTTTCCACAGAGATTTGTCATCAATATTTTGGTATTCAGCTCTGCTCTAAATGTAATTTCTATAATCAACATAGAGAATATATTAACCACCTATTTCTTTCTTGCACCACTGCTTTCGCTATTTGGAAATATATTCTTGACATTTTTTACTACAGATGGTTAAATTACGACTCCGTCAAAGTTCAACTAAAGAAATGTAAAGAAATGGATGGCTTTTAACAAATCAAGAACCTTTTCATAGCTATAATTGTTGAGGTCCACTATGTGATCTGGTATGATCGGAATGCAATTATTCATAAGAATTACCCATGCAATCAAAATGTAGGTCGGGATCGGATCCTCACTTCCATACATGAAGCTGCTCTAATGAAAAAGGGACACTCCCACAACACTATGCATGACTTTGGAATCTTGCGTCGTCTTCATATTAATGGAAATTTCAGTCAACCTCACCGCACTCTGGAGGTTTGTAGAGAACTCCTCTTCCTAAATGGATCAAAATCAATATTGATGGCGCCTCCAAAGGCAATTCGGGACCTACGGGATGTGGTGCTTTCTTCAGGAATCATCTTAGTCAGATCCTTGGTTGCTTCATGGGTAGTTGTGGAATTGCCACCTCCCATGAAGATGAGATGATGAGATCAATTCATGCCATCACCTTCGCAAGTCTCTTTGGTTGGAACAATATCTGGATCAAAAGAGACTCGACGACCATCACACAAGAAATTTGAAATGGAATTGTTCATCTTGCTTGTCTGATTACAACCCGTTGGATGGATTGCACTCGTTCTCTTATAGATCTCAACTATATCATCACTCCTGTTTATCGAGAAGAAAATCCAGTTTTCGATGGCCTAGCCAACATGGGAGTAAATCAAGACATTACTTGGTTCGAAGACCTCCCCACAGATCTTATTTCCTTATATGAAAAAGTTTCTAATATGATACCGTACTTTAGACTCATTTAAACTTTCTTTTCATTTATTTTTGCTTTTATTTCATTCATATGTATGAAAAGTGTGGGTCATTATATGAGATATGTGTGACTATTAATATATTGGTAACATGTAATCCTTTTCTTGAATTTTCCCCTCCCCATTAGTCTATGCGATGTAACCTTATGATATGTATTTTAGGTTATTAATTTCTTCTTGCTTTGGTATGTGTGTCACTTATTTCTATGATGTAATTGATTTCATTTATTGATCATTGTGTGATTGGGTATTTACATTGGATAGAATTGTTCAACTTGATTATTATAATTATTTCTTATGTCATATGAATGTGGAATCATGATAGTTTATCCTATTTACATGTATATATTTTAGTTGTGTGCGTTAAATATTTTAGAGTAAAAATTGGAATATTTGTTTCAATATTGTTGTCTTTTTTAGAAAATCTCTTGAAATATTATCAACCATGTGAGGGTTTATTTTGATTTTTTTAAAGGGAATGGAATTTATTAACATGATTCTATAAAAGTGTTATGTTTTTATCTTATATTTTTTTATTGTATAGGTTTTGGAAAAACTCTTCTATACCTCATTTTATAAAGGAAATGGTTTGAAAAAGTTCATCTGATTTGTTTTATAAAGCCTATAAAAACATATTTTATACCCTATGTGCATACTATTATATTATAAATTAATATCATAAGTAACTTCCATATATTTGGTGGGGAGTGGTTGCCTACTGAGTGATTATGTCCGCACACACATATTATTATATCATTTTTAGGTTCATAGTTTTTCTTCACAATGCTCAGTGAGAATTGATTTATCTAAGGTTAGATTTTACTTTATCACATCCAGCATATGGTTACCATTCCATTATTTAGTAGGTAATTAATTTACTTTTCATATAATTACGATAATGCGTCCCTTTATTTTATTTATCATTTTCAATTGGTTTCTATTACTTTATATAGAATGAGAGTAACTATATGTACTGGTTATAGATTCTAAGCCTTTAGGTGGGTGTTTTTTCATTACATGAGAGGGAGACCTGGGTGGTGAGTGACTTTTTTAGTGACATCTTGTAGTTTAATACTTTTGTAGTTTGTTATTTTATTTCCATCCTTTTTTCTATTGAAATATAATATATAGATAAGGCATTCTATAACTTTATAATTTTACTACTATTGAATTAACTCCAATTATTTGGTTAAACCCTTACCAATTATGTTCTTATGAGGATAAACACTTGATGTCATGCCGTGGGGATCATTAATTTACTTTAGGTCTCGGGTAGGATATATTGGGTGTCCACTGAAGGGATAGTCGATACAATTTTTTTAAAACTACCATGTCAGATACATGTGAAGGACCAGGTATATACTTCCTTAGGAGAGATATAGGGAATGAATAGTAAACATGATAGGGGTTTGATAGAAGCACCATGTAATAAGAAACCATACCTACTAGATCAAGAATATCGAAGGGAATAATATACCTAGGGATAAAAATAACATTTTTTTTTCAATATCCCATAACCATATTCCAGTGATAAATTTATAGGAACACCTTTCCACCAACATTAAAATCTACATTTCTCTAACGATTGTCTGCATAACATGTTCATTTACAATAAGCTACCTTGACTTTCACCACTATTTTCTCAGCTATCTCAGGTCCCAATATCTCTCCTTCTCGATCATTATATAAATACTATAGAGTTATTTACATTTTTTAATAGAGGTATTCATAAAGATCTATCCAAATGATCGAGTAAAAGATATTATTTTAATTATATTTTACAAGTGGAGGTTATTGAACCCAACCACCTTTAAAATATTGAGAACATGATCTCAACATATTCTCAAGGGTTTTAAGGGTCCTCTTAGACTAACCATCTCTATGAGGATGATAAGCAATATTGAAACAGAACTCCATGTTTTGATATTGTGGGAGACATCACTGGATCATCAAGGTAACCCTTGTATGTCGATTATACTTAATATAGTGTGGTACTCTATGAAAACATACCACTTGGTTGATGCATATTCTAGAGATCTGACATGATAGAAATATTCACTGATAGAAAGAATGTGAGTTGACATTATAAGGAGATTGAATACAATCTAAACATAATTATGACCATTAGATGTTTTAGGGAGTCTACCGATGAAATACATGGTGATTTTTCGATTTCAATTATTATATAGGTAATGTTTAGAACGTCCCATTAATCTTATATCTCTTATCATTAAATTACTGAAATACCACAAATTTAAATACGTAATAAAAAATATATCTTTTCATGTTTTCACAACATAAATACTCTTTCATATCCCTATACATAATCGTAGTTCCATTATAAATAGAGAATAATGACATATTTGATTCTTTTAGTAATTATATAGTGACCCTAGTCTTTTAAACATGAAATTACATGATTTTAATCATAATTAAACATCAAATAACAAGACAATTATCATAAAGTCTAGTGTCTTAAAAGACTTGGAACATTAAACTGAAAACATAAAACTAAATAAAAAATTTCATTATTTATTATCTATTATGAGCTCCTAACATCCTTTGATCCCTTATATCTATATATGATAACCTAGGGATAACAAGAAAAAATGGATGAGCTAATATCCCAATAAGGGAATAAACATTAAAATAAAGCTTAACACATGGGTTATAAGGAAAAACATAATGATATATGATGGAATGGAACATGATTAAACATAAGTAATAATAACATGGAATAATATAATCATGGATAAATAGTAATGTTTTAGAAACATAAAGAATGAATTTAGTATGATTCAGGGTTTATTTCATATAGAAGAGCACGTGCCAAGGCTTGTTTCACATAGAGGGGCACGGGTCAAGGCTAACCACCAAGATCGTTGCACAAAATGTCTCATGAGACTATACATTACCCAATAAATTGGAGTGCTATCTGGGCACAACCATCATGACATTTCCATGAGTATGTGTGCCACATTAAGAATCATACATAAGGAATCATATGTAAACCTATCTGTTACCCATGGAAAGAATTGGGTATCATAATCATGTCATAAAGCATAATAAATGGGTGAATAATAAAAGAATCCATGAAAAAAGGAATTAAATAATACAAGGACATTCATAGAATAAAAGAGTAATAGATCATTATTAGTGATGTCAAAATTAAGTGATAACTGGTTAAAATAGAATTTATGAAAATTTATATTTAAAACCTTTTAGTATGGTTTAAGGAAAATATTAAAGGTTATTTGAAGCAGAAAAGGGAACAATCTATTATATAAAACCAGAATTGACCCAAGATGGGTTTTCATGATAAAATGAGTGATTTTATAAAATTAATGTTGGATTAAAACATATTAGATAGCAAACTTGAAAATGGGTTTGAATTTGGGAAGTTCCCTTAAACTGGGCTTGCTTATTAGGAAGAATTGAGTATATAACCTTTTAAAAACATGTATATACATAAAAACGAAGGATTAATTGATATTGATATAGTATTTTGGAAAATATAAACAAAATTTATAATATTTAAATAAATATAAATGATAATTTCATTTGCGTGAAAAGGGAGAAAGAGTAACCCAAAGGAATAATGGAGGTTTATGTAGACTCTCTTACCTTATGTTTGAATGTTTTATTCACTTGATATTAATGTCATGGATAATAAAATTAGATAAATTGATTAATTAATTAATATAATTTTAAACATGTATTTTATTTTGTATAATTTTTTTATGTTCATTTTTGTCTCTTTTGATGGGTTATGAGATTGAATTTCATCATTAGGGATCGTTAGTTTCCATGATTTTCCTGATCGGTTTACCTGTATATATGAATGGAAAATAATGTAGAATTAGGATAGTTGTCCAAAAATAAACTTATAGGTTATTAATGAACTTATATAATAATAAAATACAATTTTTTATAGATGTGAAAATTATTCATTAGAGAAATCATTAATGATAATAATTTAGATTAATTTAGTGTTTTTTGATCATCACAAACTATTTTAGTTATATTATTAAATATCATGTATATATACGGGTTATAGAAAATAAAATAGGTTTTTATAAATATAAAAATATATGGTTATACCATAAAAATAGTTTTATGACCATCAATTAATGTGGAATTCGAATATGGAAGCACGTCATCCATGAAGGTTGTGGATTGACACCTCACAGATGTTGTTTTCATTCTTAAAATAAAAGAGAGAGGAGATGAGAATTAATGAAGAATTATTCCATAAACCTGATAAAATTAAAGTATGTGCATGATAATTGAAGTTTAATTCCACTTGGGCACGGTTAAGAGGGTAGAATATTAGAATATAAAGGAACTTGAAAAGAAATTAAAAGAAAAGGAAGAGGGTTTTACCACTTGATTCTTTGTTCTTGAGAACCTCAATATGGGATTGATTTTTGTCTTTTGTTAAGACCAAAATCTTCGGGACATCGAGGAGAGGTTTGGAAATAGTATTGGGTTGATTTTGGTCAATGATCATGTTTTGATAGTTGTGAGGAGAAGAGGTGGTGAGGGGTGGTATTTATAGTGTAGGAGGAGTGTTTTTAATAATTTAATCTTCATTTTATTATTTTTCTCAAGATAAGAAATAGTGTTGATTCTTGTGACTAAATACAGTAAATGGAGCATGTGAGTTTGAGACAATGAGATTATATAAGCACTACATAACATATGACCCCATAATTCAAGTATTTAGCATTCATCATAAATTATCTTATTTTACTATTCACAAAAAAATCACGTATTTGAAAAAATCCAAAAAATTCACCCTAACCATTTTTTGACATCTAGAATTTAAAAATAGACTTGATTTAATAAAAAATATTTTCTTAATATGATAAATTTTAATTTAATTAAAACCCTCATTTACATGGAGAACGCAGTTTTTTATACTATAACTAATTTTATAACACTTTGAACAATTATCTAAGGTCTAAAAAAATTATCTTATAATCAAAATATATAAAAATAATAATTTATGAATACATTTCCTTAAAATAAAGATTATTTTAAATTATTAATTTATTCATAAAATTTTAATTTAATATTTATGACTTACAAAAATAACAACACCTAATTAATCACTTTTAAAATACTTATTCACTTATGCTATGATATAATTATTTCATATTGTCACTAATAAGATGGTTAAATATTATTTATAACTTCATTGGAGAGGTTATTATTCCATTGGTTGATTTACTATTCATAAGGGTCACATTACGATTCCAAATTTCAATATACTATTCCCTTGGTATATGTTCCTTAACTTCTAGAAATACCGTTAATTTATTAATTATTACTTCATAATGATTTAATTTTGTTTTAATGTGATTTTATGTGATTCTACTATATGAAATAATTTTTAGAAGGGGATTTCATTGATAAAATATTTTATTCATTACATTCACACCCCCCTGTAAGGAATTTCGCCCTCGAAATTTTGGTTTACATACTAAGGTGAAAAAATGTGTGGGTACTTTTCCTTCCTCACTTCCTATGGTTCTCATGTTGCCTCTTTTTACTTATTGTTATACCACAATACTTCGACCAGGTTAGTATTCTTGTTGTGTAAAACATTATCTCTACAATCTGAGATCTTCCCTAGATGCTCCTTGTAAGAAATATCATTTCCCAAATATACCACCTCTGAAGTTAGTACATGTGAAGGATCTTGTATTTAATTCCTCAATAAGGGTATTTGGAATACACCATGTACTTGAGACACTATTGGTGGAAAATCTAGTCAATAGGCCACAACTCTAACACAATCAAGGATCTCAAAGGGGTAAATGTACCTAATAATTAGCTTCCATTTCTTCCCAAATCTCATGATCTCATTCTATGTAAAAATGTGGTGGAATACTATGTATCAATCCTTAAACTTTAGGTCTCATCGATGACTATCTGTATAGTTATTTTTTCGACTCTAGGATACCTTAATGTTCTGATTAATGGTTTTTACCTTCTCAACCATTTAATCGGCCATTCTCAATCCTAGCATCTTATGTTCACCGAATTTATCCCAGCATGGTGGTGTTCTTCATGTTTTCCTATAAATGGATTCATATAGAACCATTTGGATGTTGGAGTGGAATCTATTGTTGTAAGAGAACTCAACCAGTGGTAGATGTTGGTCTCATCCTCCTTTTAAGTCCAAATAAAATTATCTCAACATGTCTTCTAGTGTTTGAATAGCCTACTCGATTGGCCATCAGTTTGAGGATGATAGGTAATACTGAAGTTCATCTCAGTGCTTAGGGAATTTTAGATACTTTTCTTTATCTTGGAGATGAATATCGGATCTCATAAAGATATAATAGATAGTGGTAATCAATGCAGTTTTACCACTTCTTT
Organism: Viscum album; assembly: GCA_963277665.1. NCBI lineage: Eukaryota > Viridiplantae > Streptophyta > Magnoliopsida > Santalales > Viscaceae > Viscum > Viscum album. Next base: position 100,532,949 of record OY728119.1, on the reverse strand, counting down.
GATGTATATCTGTGCAAGTTTATCTAGTCAGGATTTCACTCGAATTGTAATAAATTAAGACGTCTTTGTAAGATGATCCAATATAACCCATAAAGAATAGGTTCAATTGGATGTGTTTTTAATTCTAGTGACAAATTCCATGGTGATGTTTTTCCATTTCCATGTTGGTATGGGTAATGGTTGCATCATCCTTTTAGACTTTTTACTTTTATCCTTCACTTTTTGATATACCAGTCACTTTAATATATATATTTAGTTATCTCCTTTTTCATATTGTCCCACCAAATGTTTCCTGAAGATATCAATACATTTTTGTGCCCCTGGGTGAATATAGAAGGTTTATCCATGGGAATCATTCATAAGCCCTTTCTTTGTCTCTATATGTAATGGTACACATATTCATGACCCAAATATTACGACTCCATCATCATCGAACTTGAACTCGAAGGACATCCAATTCTTGATAGATGCTATATTTTTCTATATTTCCACATCATTTATTTGAGAATCCTTTATTTTCTCAATGAGGGATGGTTGAGAAATCATCTGAGAAAGAATTGACGATTATACTTTCTTAATGATTTCAATGTCCATGCTTTTTAGGTCTATGAAGATTGGATCCTATTCAATTATCATCATTGATAAGGATGCACGTTCCTTTCTACTTATAGGATCCTCCACATTATTTTCATTACTAGGAAGGTAGTGGATGAGAATTCATAATCCTTGATGTGATCTAACCATCTTCACTGGAAAATATTAATCTCCTTCTGTGTGAATATATATATATATATTAGACTCTTTTAATCAGTATATATCTCACACTTCTTCCTATAGAGATAATTCCACTACATTTTCAATGAAAAGATCGTTGCTTCCAACTGAAGATCATGTGTTGGATAGTTTTGATCATGTATTTTCAAGTTCCTTGAGGAATAGGCTATAAATTTACCATTATTTATCATTACATATCTTATGACCTTATTTGAATCATTTTTGTACACCACAAAGAGTTCTCCACTTGTCAAGAGTGTGAGTTATGGCATAGTGATAAGCCTCTTTTTGGGCTCCTTAAAGCTTTTCACACATTTTTTAGTCTTTAAAAACTTCAATCCCTTCCGTTTAATCTTGGTTATTAGGTTTGAAAATCATGAGAAGTTCTTCACAAATCATTGATAATACCCAGATAAACCAAGAAACCCACGGATCTCTGTTAAAAATGTTTTACTAGGACACTCATCGATTTCCTTTGTCTTGGAAGGGTCCATAGATATTCCATTACTACTGATAACTTACCCCAATAATGATACTTCCTTTATACAAAACTCACATTTATTATAATTTTCATAGAGTTTCTCCCTTAGAGAAAAATATATAACATAGTATTCAAATGATCCTCATGTTCCTTCTTTCTCTTAGAGTATATTAGAATATCATCAATGAAGACTAATGAATTTTTTTTAATCTAATCCCTATATACTCTGTTCATTAGGTCCATGAATATTATAGTATCATTAGTGAAACCAAAGAGAATCACTATGAACGCATAGTGTCTATAACTCATTCAAAAGGAAATATTGGAAATATCTTCCTTCCAAAACATTTATTGGTGATATCCTGACTGAAGGTGCACCTTGTATATATAACTGACCCCACATAGCTGATAGAACAAGTCATCTATCTGTATTAGGGGATCTTGTTCTTTATCATGATTTTATTTAGCTCATGATAATTGATGTTGAACTGCATTCATCCATCCATATTCATGAAAAAGAGGATAGGAGCACCCCATGGGGAAGCACTCAGGCAAATAAAACCCTTATCCAGAATCTCATGTAACTGTTTATTCAGTTCTTCCATCTTAACAATGGACATTCTATATGGTTTCTATGATATAACAAAATATCCAAGAATATGTTCAATTGAGAGCATAACCTCTCGATTAGGAGGAGGGCTATGAAATTATTCAGGGAATACATCAGTGTAATTCCTCATGATGGACATTTCTTCAATCATGATAATTTACTTTGTCTCAATCATTTGAGAAAGATATTATTTATCATTAGTCTGTAATATCCTCACTTGAGACGATGATTCTAAAGTAGGTTCATCTTCCTCCTTACAATTGTAAATAATTGGAGGATTCTTTGGAATGTGAAGAGAGATCTCCATTTCCCAACAGTGGATGTTGGATTTGAATAAAGATAGCAAATCCAGGCCCAAAATAGCATCAAACTCTACTAAAGGCAGTGTTAGAAAATTTATTAGGAGGTTAAATTCCCAAAAATTAATTGAGGATGATTTATGTAATTTGGATTCAATAATTACCCCATTAGTTTTTCTCACAGATAACTCAACATCCAACTTTTGAGGTTGTGTTTGAATAGTTCTACAAAACATGAAAGATATGAAATAATGCATATAACCAAAAACAAATGGTTCGTTCATTATTCTTGGATTAATAACTAGTTCACTTATGTCCGCATCATTGTAGGAATCCACATCAGAAATAGTGATAACATAATCCCTTCGCTTTCTCCAAGGATGATTTTGTTGATTTCATCAAAAAACCATCTGATTAGTGAATTGGTTTGAAAAATTACGATGTTCTGTGAATTTGAAACAATTATCTATAGACTCGGTGTTTATCTGAACCTTCCTTCCTTATTCCACATTTTTTGGATTCTTCATATTCCATCGTCAATTCTTAGCTAGATGCCCCATTATTCCGCATTTGAAGCATTTATTTGTTCCCTTTAGATGGTTCCTAGGATTATTTTCCCACAATTTTGACATGTGGGAAATTTGGTCTTCTTTCCATCATGGGATTTATTTACTGATCCACCCATATTAGAATCCATTTTCCACTTCTTTTACCTGGGCCCATGAGACTATTTAGTGTCTCTGATCTCTATTTCAACCTTTAGGGGACAACAAACAATCTCCTCATAACAATCAAAGTCTCAATTGGCCAATTATTTTTGTAGACTCTGCTATATTCCGCTAACTAAGTGATCTCCATTTCTTATGGTGTTCATGACAAAGATGAAGGCATATATTTCCATCCTTGTAAAGTTTTCATAAAACACCCTCATAGACTCATCTTCTATCTTCTTATGTCTTAGGAACTCTCTTTCCAAATTGAGATGGTGGGTTTAGGGATAATATTTATTGAAAATCATTTTATTGAATTCCTCCCAATCCATGGAATCTATTTCCTCCATGGACTTTTTATTTTGACCGATTTCCACCCAATATTAGTTTCTACATAAAAGAGACAGACCACCAACACTACATTCTTTTATTCTGAGCACTAGAGGACATGGAATATCTTTTCAATGGAGTTAATCCACTGTTAGACTAGGAGGGGATCAAAATATCAACAAAACATTGGTGACCATTTCAGCATGAATTATTTGATGAAAACTTTCTCTCTTATAGTTGATGGAGGGAATTCAATTCCATTCAAGTTATTATTCAAAACTTGATATAGTTGAGCATGTATTGTCATGTTGTTATGAGCAATCATTTCCATCAATAATTGAAAATTCAGTAGGGAATTCATCACATTTCCAATCACATTGATTTTTTAATTTGTTATTCTATTTCCCACCACTAACTAATAAAATATATTTCAATTAGGGGGCTTCAATACTTAGCTAATAATCATAAAAAGAAAACATTAAATATAAAAGGATAAACTCTTAAAGAAATATTATATCATAAATTTTTATTCCGTGGGTTTCAATCTAGGTTATCCATGATCTATTTCATAACATATATTACTATGGAAATATTCTTTTCCCCCTTAATAATGGTTTCTAATGAGCTTATGAGTTTTCCAAAGCCTATCCCCTGGGATTATCAAGATAGGTGCATTGTAAGGCATGTTGTTGTATACCAGGTTACCCCGAGTCAATCCCAAAACACCTTGTTGAAGTTGTTACTCCTAGGTACATATTTTCATGAACCAATTACACTAGTAGTATCTAAAAATGGATTTATTTTCATGATAAACCACTTTCTATATACTAACCAAAATTTAGTAATGTTTTCTCACACATTATCTTATCATTCAGGTTCTTACTGAAGTTCTCTATTACTAATATTTAAAAATAAATAAAACATCCTATGATATAAAATACATAAACCTAAGTCTTTTACACATATCATTACATGTTTCTATGTATAAGTAAACATAAAATTACAATCCAAGAATCTTAAAGTCTAGAGTCTTAGATGAATAGGTACATAAAACTAAAAACATGGGACTAAATAAAAATATTTCATTATTTTTCATCAATTATGAGATCCTAAATTAAATTAAGCCTTTAAATATACATAGGATAACCTTGGGATAACATGAACAAAGGGATGAGAATAAAATCCCAGTAAGGGAATAATCATTAAAATAAAGCTTCGCACATGGGTTAGAGGGAATAACATAATGATATATAAAGGAATAGAACATGAGTAAACATAAGGAATCATAAAATGGGATCATATAATCATGTATTTATAGTAATTTTTTAGAAACATAATACTTGAATTTATCATGAGTCAAGGATCATTGCGCATAGAGGATCATATGTCCATGCTCATTGCACATAAAAGAGCCCGAGACAAGGCTAACCACCAAGACTGTTGTAGATAATGTCTTGTGATACTAAAAATTACCCAATCCATTGGAGTTATATTTGGGCACACAAATTGTAACATGTAAATGAATATATTTTCCACATGAATAGTCATGAAAATGGAATCTAATATAAATAGAAGGGTTACCCATGGAATGAATTGGGTATCATAATCATGCCATAAAGCATAATAAATGGTCGTATCATTAAAGTGTCCATGAAAGAAGGAATGAAATAAAAAATTAGAAATTAATAAAAGAAAATAGTCATATATAATGATTAGTGAGGTCAAAATGAATTAATAACATGTAAAAATATCATTAAAAAACTTTTCAATTAAAACATTTTAGTGTGGTTTAAAGAAAATGTTAATGCATATTTGAAGTAGAAAAGTGAATAATATTTTATATGAAACTACAATTTAACTAAGGTATTTTTTCATAATAAAATTTATTATTTTATAAAAATAATGGTGGTTAAAATATATTATAGAGAACACTTTAAAATGTGTATGAATTTAGGATGTTACCTTAAATTGGGCTTGCTTATCAGGATGAAATGAGTGGGAACCCTTTCAAAACATGTATACCCCCAAAAAATAAGGATGAATGGATCTTGATACATGATTTTGGAACATATAAATAGAATTTATAATATTTACATAAAAGTAAAATATAATTTCTTTTGTGTAAAAAGATAGAAAGAGTAACCTGAAGGAATAATTGAGGTTTGAGTGGAATCCCTTTCATTAAGTTAGAAGGCGTTCTTAACTAGATATTAATGTCCTGAATAATCAAAATAAACACATTAATTAATGAATAAATATCCTTTTATACATGTATCAGATTTATTATTATTTTATTAAGTTCATTTATGTCCCTTTTTAGGGGTTATGATATTCCATCTCATTGTTCGAGAGCGTTAGTTTCCTTGGTTTTCATGATCGGTTTACCTGTATATGTGTATGGAAATTCATGTAGAATGCATATAGGTGTCTAGAAACAAACTTATATGTTATTAATGAACTTATATAATATTAAAATAATATTTTTTCCATATGTTATAATGATTTATTATAAAAATAATTAATGATAATCATTTAGATTAATTTATCATTTTTGATCATCATAAACTAGTTTTGTTATATTATTAAATATAATATATATAATATTTATATAAGACATTAAATTTGTTTTAATACATATAATATAATCTGGTTCAACAATAAAAAATGTTCCAGGACCATATTTGGAGTTTTAATTTAAATATGAAATCACGTTGTCTGCGAAGGTGGTAGATCAACAACTCAGAGACTTTGTTTTCATTCCTAAAATAAAATAGAGAAGATATTTGATTTGATGAAGAATAATTCTATAAAAATGATAAAATTATTGTATATAGAAGATAAATGAGATTCTATGCCACTTGTATAGGGGTATGTGAGAATAATATAATAAAATAAATGAACTTGAAATGAAATTAAAAGGAAAGGAAGAGGGTTTTACCTATTGATTCCTTCTTCTTGAGAACTTCATTAGGGGATTGGTTTTGGTATTTTTTAAGAACAAAAGATCCTAGAAGTAGGGTATAGTTTTGTAAAGAATATTCGATAGAATTTTTATATGGATCAAATCTTGAAAGGTGTGAGGATAATAGGTGGTGAGTGGAGGTATTTATAGTGGAGGAGGGGGTGTTTTTTGAATAATTAAATAATTATTTGATTATTTTTATCAACAAAAGAAATGGTGTTGATTTTTAAGACTAAATATAGTAACATGAGAATTCTAGTTCTAGATAATGGGATTTCATCAACCCTATATCACCTATGACTCCATAATTCATGTATTTATCATTTATCGTATATTATCATATTTAACTATTCACCAAAAAATTCATGCTTTTTAGAAAAATGAAAAAATTTCCCCATAACCATTTTTAGATGTTTAGAATTCAAAAATGAACTCCATTTTATAAAAATAATTTTCTAAATATTATGAATTTTTATTTTAATTAAAATCACCATTTACTTGGAAAAACTAGTTTTTAAAATTATAAATTATTTTATATCGCTTTGAAAAATTTACTAATGTATCATTAAATTATCTTATAAAAAATACTTCAAAATAATAATTTATGAATATATTTTATGAAATTAAATTTTATTTAAATTAGTCATAAAATTGTAATTTAATATCTATGACTTTCAAAAATACCAACACTTAGTTAATAATTTTTCAAATAATTATTTACTTGTTCTATGATATAATTATATAATATTGTAATATATAAGATGGATAAATTTTATTTGTTATTTCATTGGTGAGTTTATTGTTCCATTGTCTGATTTACAATTCATAAGGGCTATATTACTATTTCAATGTTCAAGTTACTATTCCTTTGGCATATGTTCCTTAACATCTGGGAATGCCTTTTATTTCATTAATTATTCATTTATAAAGTTTTTATTGCATTATTAATGTGATTTTAGGTGATTATACTATGTGAAATAATTATAATAAGGTTATTTCATTGATAATGTTTTTTCACTATAAACTACTTCTTCAAGTCTCGTATTGATGGGACACATACTCGGTTATTTTTCTATATCATTCCATCACAATCATGTATAAACATAGAAACCAATGTCGTTATAATTTACAGCTCTAAAATTTTATTATATACCTATTTAATCTTCACATTTATATATGGTTGAATACTCATTTTATGAAGATAATATTTCTCCCATTACACTAATATTTCTAAATATATTCTTTAAAATTATAGAAATATTGGGCCTTTTTTAATCCTCTTAATATATAATCTAGAATGATCCTTTGAACCCAGATCATCATCCACATTATTCATCTTCCCAGGGTGTTAATGTATTGTGTTGTTATAATTTTTATTCAACCCTAACAATCTTCTCTATAAAATATTAAACTTTTTTTTGGGAGAATATATTTTTTGAACATTTATGATTAGTATATATGTATCACATTTAACCATAATGATAATTCATCTTTATATTTAATTAAAAAAGCTATAGATTCTAAATAAAAATCACATGTCAGGTAATTTTCCCCAAGAACCATCAATTGGTGTGGGGCATAAGAAATCACAATATCATTCAACATGAGGAAACTTCCTAGTACATTATTTGATGTATCACTATAAATTAAAAACCATTATCCATTGTATTGTAGTGTGACCACAAGTTCACTGAACAATCATCTTTTAGGATCCTTTAAATTTTCCTCACATTCATCTCTCTAAAGGAACATGACTCTGTTCTGAGATAACTTTTTTGGGTGGATAAGAGATTATTTGAAAATTATCCAAAAATCATGCATAATATATATCCAAACTAAGAAAACTATGAATCTTAGACATAGGGGTTGTTCTAGGCCATTTTTTATTAAATTTATTATTTTATAAATCCACTTATATACCCTTTATTTAGATTATATGGACCAAAAATGAAAATTTATCTTGCCTAAATTTAAACATGATAAATTGTTTTTAATAACATATCCGTATACAGGGTTTTCAGTACAATCCTCATGTGATTTTCATGCTCTTCCTTACTCTTTTAATATAAAATAATATCATCTATAATTATTTCCACAAACTAATCAAGGTAATATCTAAAGAATATTTTCACTATATAGATTAAAATAGTATGGGAATCCATATGATCAAATGGAAACACTATAAATTCAAAATTTCAATAAAATTTATAGAATTATATATTTGGAATGAATTCAATTTTTCCCTCAATGAATAGTATCTGAATATAAGACAAATCTTGGAAAAATATTGAGGTATTCATAATTGGTCAAATAAATCACCAATATGGGGTAGAGGCTATATATTCATGATTTTTATCATGTTCAGTTCTCGATTATCTATAAATATGTCCATAAATCTATCATTCTTATTAGGAAAAAGAATATGTACACCCCATAGTGACAAAAATTTCCCAATGATTCCATTATCAATATTCCCCTTTATTCACTTTTTAAATTCCAACAACTCAATTTAGGCAATTCTATATAGAGTATTTTAAATATGTGTAGTTCCTATTATTAGTTCTATTGGAAACCAAAATTCATGATTCAGATAAAGACTATTTAAATCTCCTAGAAAAAAATCCACAAACACCTATAAAATAGGAATATCATTGATATTAATTTTCTCCCCTATAATCTAATACAAACAACCATATTTAACTAGAATCAAACCCCATTCAATGGATGTAATTTAATTAGAATGTCATATATATAATCGCAGTGATATATGATCATATGTTTTTTCAGAATATCTACTCAAACATAGTTTATTTATAAATTGATATGGGATTTATATAAAAAAACTCCAGTCCATGGAAAAATTACATCAACTTCAACTAGAGGTGTAATAAAAAGATTTATAGGAAGTAAATTACTACAAAATTTAATAAAATAATAATCATTGAATTGATACGAGATCACCATACCATTGGGATTTTTAATTTCTAATATAATATCTAATCATTGAGTTTGTATAATAAGTCCCATATAAATTTCATTAAATATAAGATAGAAGGCATATTTTGAATAGAATAATATATTAGTTATTCTAGGGTGTATGGTTTGTATACCTTTCACCAATTCATCATCTTGAACCACATTGACATTAGATATAGAGTGAAATTTCTCATTTCCTCTATCATTATGAGGTTACTAACATTGATCATTTCCAATAACCCTAGGATTTCAGTATTGGTTTGAATAATTACAATACAACTTTTATTCTAAATACTAGAGCGTGGGTGATTCATTATGTGGTGATTTCTCTCCATTTTAATCAATATCAAACTTATTCACCACAATTCATCATTCTATTTCCTAACTACATTCCATTCCATAAATAAATCATTTATCAGTCCCATTATGATAGTTTACTCCATATTTCATTCAATACTTTAAGAATAAAGAAAATATCGTCTTATTCTAGGTATTTTTTGTGGAGTTTCATTTTAATTTTATCCTTCTTTTATTATCACAACCCTGATATTAATGGATAACTCTAATATAAATTTCAACATTGACTTCACATTAAACAATTTCTTCATAACTATTTATTTACCTTGTGTGTAACTCCATTTAGATACTTGAATTTATTCCAATAAAGAATATATAAATCCTAATTTAAGGTTAGATGATAAAACTAGAAGTGTGAATTAAAAGTCTTGTAAAATTTTCCTTATAGGTACAAAGGAATTTATCATCCTTTTTCTTTACCATAAGAAAATACTTCCCCATTTTTATACAAAGAATAAAAGGAAATTAATTATTTAAAAATTACATTCTATACTCATCCCACTCTATAAGGGAAACAAATTTACCTTGAAAAATGTTATTCATAGGATTATGTAATTCATTTTCTTCACCTCCAAATTGAAAAATAGATATAATTATATTTTCATGTTTCAAATAGTAGAGAATGGAAAATATATTTTTAGTGGTACTGATCTATTTTTTAGAAACTAGTGGATCAATAGACCCACTAAAACAAGGTGTATGTGGACTTATGAATGAATCAATAGAACATTATTCCCTCATTTTCTCATTGGTAAGATCAATATTATTTATAGATTGATAAAGTTACATAAGCATAAAATTTATATTATTCATTCTAGCTCACATAACATTTGGTTTTTCAAGAGAAAAATAATTTCATTGTCCCCCATAGTAAGTGTTATCATAGTTTCTTCAGGTTCCATTAATTGACTAAAACTATAATTCATTGTGTGAGAAATAATAATCATAGTGAAAAACTGAAATCACGAGAAATAACCTATAGGATGTATAAATCATTTGACCATTTCTCAATATATTTCCCCTTAGTATGACCAGGGTTATCCATGGTCATTATCTATTAAAATCCTTCATAATAGATCATAAAGAAAATGTTATCTAACCCCAAAATACCTTTTAGTTATGTCTATCATGGTTTTTAGTCTTAGGACAACTCATCTTGCATTTGTGATGATTGAGTTAGTACTAAATTTCCCCCTTTCAAAGTTATTACCCTTAGGAACATCTATTTCACAGCAAAATCCACTTTCTAGTATGAAGACTGAGATTCATTTTCATGGAAACCCGCACTCTATTATTTACTATAATATAAGACATTCTCATTTAATTATACTCATCCTAATGGTTCTCATTGAATTTTACATGTCCTAGTTTCCATAGATAACTAAACCATGCCCTGATACCAACTATAATGACTGAAACATTACGTACATAATTATTAAATATTATTAGTTAAATATTCAATACGTGACATTATTATCTATTCCATAATAGTAAATATTTAGTGTCTTTAGATTATTGGATACATAAACAAATGGTACATAAAATATTTACATTATATCCCTCTATGTTCTTCATAATTGAAACCCTTATTAGTTCTATCAAACATAAAACAATTCTTTATATCTTGGGAAAAAGGAACATTAATAAAGTGTGAGATCAGATTCTCAGTATAGATAAACATAGGATATATTAATTGATTACCATATGAAAGAATAATATTAGATTAATTGTTTGATAACATGGTCAAAACATACAATAATCATACCTAATCAGTTAAAGATATTTAGTCAGGAATCATGGCATAATGTTTTGTTAATAAAATGACACACTACACAAGAGTCTAGAATCATCAAAAATAAATCATTAACCATGAGAACATATGATAAGGATAATTCATAAGTTTTTATAATAAACTTAAGCATATACAATCATTTCCTTAGTAAAGGATCACTAGAAAGGCTATCATAGTGTATTGGGTTCACTCCTAATTCCATCTTTTACTTAATCATGGTTCACTCCCAAGACTATCATAGTGGACAGAGTCCCTTAATGAATTGTGTTCACTCCCCATTATAGTCCTAATTATCTCGTGATATATATTTTTATACTCAATGTATTAGGGGATATATAATTTTTATCCCACCCACCCCATAATGAAAACTATTCATATCTATGCCACAAGATCAAAAAACACTCATCGTAGCAACATATAATAATCTATGGAAAAGAAATAAATTTTATAAACAAATAAATAACAAAATATTAAACCATTAAAATAAATAATATGGATTTTATCTTTTGATATTATACCCAATAAATCATAATTGAAATTATAGGATGTTTTTGGAAAATGAATTTCAATGGTCACTGAAATATTTCATGAGAAAAATACACTTTTCATTTTAAAATCACATATATAAAATAAAACAAATTACAGATTATTATTAAAAATGTTTTTGTTCTAAATAACTATAGAAACCTAAAATATAAGATTTAATTTATATAGTAGTCATTATAGTGGGAAATTTATCTTACAAAGTTTATATTAAAAAAAATATTCCATTCACATTTTTGGGGAAATGTAAAAAGTAACTCATTCATAAAATGTATATAATATACAATTTAATCATTTTTATAGAAATTAAAAATTGTGTAAAAATAAATTGATTTATTTTTTATAATTTTAAAAAAATTCTAGAATACTTTTCAAATAAAATATGGACATTTAAGAAAAATATTATTGAGTGAAATGTAAAACAAAGTTAGTTTTCCTTAAAAATATTTTTGTTGGTGTATTGGGTGATTAAAGATGAAACTTAACGGTATACACTTAATATAAAAAAATAACTAACAAAATATCAAAAAACTAAATATTTTGGAGAGAAATAACATATATTTTCATTATCAAAAATTTAATCATAAACATCCTAATAAAACAATTATATCTTAAAACCCTTACAACATTTGTAATTTTTGAATCATAACCCACATGAATGAAATGAAATAAAAAGAAACATTAAAAATCATTAATATAAATAGGTTAATGTGTCACGACCCGTCCTCGGGGACCGTGCCGTGACTACCCCATGCCCGCCTTCCATAGGCCAGGGGCTGGCGACTAGCACCAAGGCGTAAATCCTAGTAAAAGGGAAGGCATTGCCTTTGTAAAGTAAAACACAACACCACAGAGAAAGTAGGCAGAAGCAAACACTAAGTAATAACTGGTACAACAATAAGTGCGGAAAAGTAAGTGGGCCAGTATACAAACCCAAACTAAAATTAAAGTACAACTGGAAAGGAAAAACAGCAACTGAAAAGTAAAGCCGCAACGTCGAGCTATCCACTGGAAATCCCACCTAAAGGGTGTGTACAGATAGCCTCCACTGCTCCTCGGGTCCAGTCGACCGCTTCGAGTACGTCCCGCCCAGTGGTCCACCTCCAGGTACCGTCCTGCTCCGCAAGCCTCAACCACGATCAGCGCTGTCCGTCGTCTGCAACAAACACAACGTAGTGCGGGCATAGCTCATGCAGGGGTGAGTATAATCTACTCAGTAGGGACCCCGAGACCCCCGAAGGTCTCCCAGAATCCACAAAGGATAATCCACAAAGGAAAGATACAATCACGAAGTAACATCCGATACTACTTAGGTATATGCTCATACATATACCTAAGTCATCAATTCTCGTTCGGCTCTAACATCCGAACCCAAGAACAACCTAGTCCACACAGGAAAGAAAAATGTATACCCACACAGGATAGCACAACACAGTCCTCATAGGAATGAAAAACAGGATTCAGCTCACACATGATTACTTCTTTGTATGACGATAAAGATGATCAGATATTGTCACTGATTCATCTAAGTCGTTGGACCCACAAAGGATTGATAGGTACTAACCCCCGCAATGACCCACAAAGGATCTGACCCACAAATGATCGATAGGTAACTAACCCCCACAACGACCCACAAAGGATCTAACCCATAAAGGATCGATAGGTAACTAACCCCCGCAAAGACCCACACATGATCGGACCCACACAGGATCTGTAGGCGCTGGCCCACACAAGACCGCTGAGCGCTGACCCACACAGGATCAGACCAACACAGGATTGGTAGCACTGACCCACAAAGGATCGCTGAGTGCTGTAGTCGTCGTCGAATCCACTGAGGATCTATGCACAGTCGTCGTCATATCCACTGAGGATCTCTGCACAGTCGTCGTCGCCGTCGCAGCCAGCTCTAGGTTTCCCGCACACAGCAAGCTCGTTCGGGAGGGTCCGCTCCACGAGCTGAGAGTCTGATACATGAACTGACACATAGTACAGAGTTGATGTATCCAAAATTTCCGTATCGTCAATAGGAACTCAACGTTGCAGACGGCGCGTCAATTGGACGCCCAGTCTGAGAGTTATTGGATTTTTTGTCCCAGGGGCCCAGTTGGTTTTTAAGGAAAAACCAACCCGACCATAATCCACCTGCGTCCAAAAATCGGGCGGAGTAATCCAAAAGATCCGTCTCACTTAGAGGAATCCAACAAGGTTGACGGCATGTCAATCGGACATCCAGAGCTCAAGTTATGAGTGTTTCCGCTCCGAGAGCCCGGTTGGTTTCGTGTACGAACCAACCCGGCCGAACCCAAAGTACTCGAAAACCTTTAGTGCGATATACCAAAACGACCGTCTCGATCCAAGGATCGCATCGCCGCTGACTGTGCGTCGATTGGAGGCTCGTAGCTCAAGTTATGAGCAAACGACCGAAAAGGTCCGAAAACGGGGGGTCTGGGCCCGGACCGACCCGGCCAAACCCCCCTGGGTCGACCCGACCGGCGCGGGCGCGGCCCGGCGGACAGGGGTCGGCTTGGCCGTGTATGGACGAGTGGCGCGGGGGGCGCGCTGCCCCCGCGTGAGTGAACTGCGGCCCCGCGTGGGGCCGTCCTTGCCAGCGGACGCGGCAGCCGGCCGCGTCCCGTCTCTCGCCGGACCCACGCGGTCGCGGGTCTGCCAGCTGCCGCCGCAGCTTTAGCTGTGGCGGTTCACCTCGGCGGCGCGCCGGGTGCCACCGCCTTCCGCTGCCGGCACCGCCGTGCCGGTGTGGCGCGCCGACGGCTTGCTCCGCGGACCACCGGATGAGTTCCGGTGGTCGGAAATCCTTGTCGTCTTCGCCAAAAGTCTTCCTGGGGTTCGTCCTTCACTGCGAGAACCTAGCATGGCCCGTGTGGCTGATTTTTGTCGACGTTCGCCGTTTCTCACACCAGGAATGAAAGGTGGTGGTGGGTTCGGACTTTTTCGTGAGTTCGCACCCACCGCGTTAGCAGTTTTAAAAGTCTCTCAACATTTTTAATCAAACGCCGCATGTATAAATCACAAAGATTTAAAGAATTAAAAACCCCTACCTCATCGTAGTCGTCGAGCGAGAGTTCTTCGCGGAATTGACCGTCGCAGAAGAAGAGGATCGTTGCATTGCAGAAGGGCATCGAGTCGTCGCCGTGTACCGCGACGCCGACGATTCTTCTCTTACGACGTTCTTCTGTGACGATCCTTCCCCACGACCATCTTCGATTAACAATGACTGAGGTAGGGGAATACGGATCTTTTTAATTTCCTTTGTGTATTTTTATCCTTAACATGGATTTAATTCGTGAAATTAAATCTGTGTGTTTTCTTTAACCCTCGGAGACCGTCGACGTGACGCCGTATACCGCGATGATCCTCTTCTTCCGCGACGGTCAATTCCACTAAGAACCTTCGTTCGATGACTATGACGAGGTATGGGTTTTTAATTCTTTAAATCTTTGTGATTTATACCTGCGGCGTTTGATTAAAATTGTTGAGAGACTTTTAAAACTGCTAACGCGGTGGGTGCGGACTCACGAACAAGTCCGAACCCACCGCCCCCTTTCGTTCTTGGTGTGCGAAACGACAAACGTCGACACAAATCAGCCGCACGGGCCACGCGGGGTTCTCGCAGTGAAGGACGAACCCCGGGAAGACTTTTGGCGAATACTACAAGGATTTCCGACAACTGGAACTCATCCGGTGGTCCGCGGAGCAAGCCGCCGGCGCGCCACGCCGGCACGGCAGCGCCAGTAAGGGAAGGCGGCGGCGCCCGGTGTGCCGCCGATGAGAACCACCATGGCTGAAGCCGCGGCGGCGGCCGGAAGACCCCCGACCGCGCGGGTCCGGCGAGAGATGGGACGCAGCCGGCTGCCGTGTCCACCGGCAAGGGTGGCCCACGCGGTGGCAGCGCGCCCCCTGCGCCGCTCGGCCGTAACCGGCCGAGCCGACCCCTGGCCGCCGGGCCGCGCCCACGCCGGCCGGGCCGGGTCGCGCCCAGGCCGGGCCGGGCCACCCTAGCCGGGCTGGGCCGTGCCGGTCGGGTTGGACCCGGACCCAGGTTGGGTCGACCCGGTTCGGGCCGACCCAGGGGGGTTGGGCCGGGTCGGTCCGGGCCCAGACCCCCCGTTTTCGGACCTTTTCGGTCTTTTGCTCATAACTTGAGCTACCGGCCTCCGAACGATGCGACGTCAGCGGAAATGCGATCCTTAGATCGGTTCGGTAGTTTCGGTATATTGCACTCAAGGTTTTGGAGTACTTTGGGTTCGGCCGGGTTGGTTCGTACACAAAACTAATCGGTCCCTCGGAGCGGAAACGCTCATAACTTGAGCTCCGGACGTCTGATTGACGTGCCGTCGACCTTGTTAGATTCCTCTAAGTGATACGGATCTTTTGGCTTACTCCGCCCGAGGTTTAGACGCAGGTGGAGTACGGTCGGGTTGGTTTTGCCTTAAAAACCAACAGGGCCCCTGGGACGAAAAGGCCAATAACTCTCAGACCGAGCGTCCGATTGACGCACCGTCTGCGACGTTGAGTTCATGTTGACGATATAGAACTTTTGGATACATCAACTCTAGACTATGTTTCAATTGATGTATCAGCCTCTCGGCTCATGGAGCGGACCCTCCCGAACAAGCTTGTTGTGTGCAGGAACCCTAGAGCTGGCTGCGACGACGACGACGACTGTGCAGAGATCCTCAGTGGACTCAACGACGACTGTGCAAATATTCTCAGTGGATTCGACGACGACTATAGCACTCAGCGATACTTTGTGGGTCAGTGCTACCGATCCTGTGTGGGTTCGATCCTGTGTGGGTCAGCGCTCAGTGGTCCTGTGTGGGCCAGCGCCTACCGATCCTGTGTGGGTCCGATCCTGTGTAGGTCTTTGCGGGGGTTATTTATCTATCGATCCTTTTTGGGTCAGATCCTATGTGGGTCAGATCCTTTGTGGGTCATTTCGGGGGTTAGTACCTATCGATCCTTTGTGGGTCCGATGACTTAGATGAATCAGTGGTAATATCTGATCATCTTTATCTTCATACAAAGAAGTATTCCTGTGTGAGCTGAATCCTGTTTTGCTTTCCTATGTGGATTGTGTTGTGCTGTCTTGTGTGGGTATACGTTTTTCTTTCATGTGTGGACTGGGTTGTGCTTGGATTCGGATGTTGGAGCCGAACGAGAATTGATTACTTAGGTATATGTATAGGAATATACCTAAGCAGTGTTAGATGTTACTTCGTGATTGTATCTTTCCTTTGTGGATTATCCTTTATGGATTCTGGGAGTCCTTCGAGGGTCTCAGGGTCCCTACTGAGTAGCTTATACTCACCCCTTCACACGCTATGCCCGCACTACATTGTGTTGGTTGCAGACGACGGACAATGCTGATCGTGGTTGAGGCTTGCGGAGCAGGACGGTACCTGGAGGTGGACCACTGGGCGGGACGTACTCAGAACGGTCGGCTGGACCTGAGGAGAAGTGGAGGCTATCTGTACCCACCCATCAGGTGGGATGTCCAGTGGACAGCTCGACGTTGCGGGTTTACTTTTCAGTTGCTGTTTTTCCTTTCCAGTTGTACTTTACATTCAGTTTGAGTTTGTATACTGGCCCACTTACTTTTCCACACTTACTGTTGTACCAGTTTTTACTTAGTGTTTACTTCTGCCTGCTTGCTCTGTGGTGTTGTGGTTTACTTTACAAAGGAAATTCCTTCCCTTTTACCGGGATTTATGCCTTGGTGCTAGTCGCCAGCCCCTGGCCTATGGAAGGCGGGCTTGGGGTAGTCATGGCACGGGCCCCGAGGACGGGTCGTGACAAATTGGTATCAGAGGAGTTCGGTTCAACCACAGAACTTGGGACTCTGATATTTTTCTATGTGAAGCAATAGTGATTAGTGTATTGGGTGTGGTTATCAGTCCAGGGAGTCCAGTGTTGGTGCGACGGCCAACGTATCCGTACACCAGGACCCTGACTTCTGATTTTCGACTTAATGCATGAAAAAATTGATTCCGTTTGTGTTTCAATTTTTCTTTGTGATTACTTTGTTTCAGCTCACCAGGTATACTGTTCTGACCGTGGCGCATCTATTTCCTTTTTCAGGATGGCCCCACGATGGAAGCTAGCTAGGGTTTCGAGAGTTGAACGTGACGACAGCCCACCGAGCGACGAGGCCTCGATGCAGGGCCCTTTGACAGCTGAGGCACCGACGATACCTTTACCCATCGAGCCACCGATGCTTCCAGCACTAGCCGCTGACGATGAACGTCGCCTCAGTGCACTGCATGAGTTCCAGCGCCAGCGACCGCCCAGGTTCTGCGGGGAGACATACCCCTAGGCAGCCGAGGACTAGCTGGAGGCAGTGGTCTGAGTTTTCAGGTTAGTGAGGACACCAGCAGACCTCATGGTGATCCTCGCGGCGAGCCTACTGCACGCGGCAGTAGGTAGATGGTGGAGCTTGATGCTCCAGGTGCACGATGAGGCATCTCTTCTCTGGACAGACTTTGAGGGCCTCTTCCGCTCAGAGTTCGTCCCGGCCACCCTCCATGCGGTGCGCATCCAGGAGCTTCTTCAGCTGCGGCAGAGCAGCTTGACGGTCGCCCAGTACTCGACGAGATTTACCGATCTCTCGCGCTACTCGACAGACATGGTACGGGACCCGTTCTTCTGGGCCCGGACCTTTGAGCAGGGATTGAGACATGAGTTCAGGGCATCGCTGATCTCCCTCATCATTCCAACTCAGGAAGGAGTTCTAAAGTGAGCCCTTTTTATCAAGATCTTTCTTGCTGAGTCTACACCAGCAGCGAGACCTACCATGGGGCGGCACGTAGCAGAGTCTTCTGCGAAAGACAGTCGATGGATGACTCATGGTTCCAGGCAGACCAGACCCTCACGCAAACGACCTCATGAAACTGGCTCAGCAGTGCGGGGCACACAGCATGGAGCCAGTCTTTCGAGAGGCAGGTAGTGCTACACATGCGGCGGGCAGGGTCACATGGCTCGTGACTGCCCGACCCACGATGCCGAGGAGTAGGAGATGGTTGAGGGGCCACCCAGGAAGAGGCAGAGGGTCGATCGTGGTGGTCCACAGGGAGCAGGCAGAGGAGCTGGCCGAGCAGCAGGTGGTGGGCGACGCTTTGAGGCTTTACCACCACCACCACCATGAGGTCCACCCCGGCCACAGGGAGCTGGCGGGCAGAGACAGGCACAGCTCCAGGCAGTGGAGGCCTACGACCACGGGGCACCCGAGATGATTCGAGGTACGATCAGTGTCTATTACACCCTTTCTGCAGTTCTTATAGACACAGGAGCGAGTCACTATTTCATAGCTGCTACCCTTGTTCGGAGCTCGGAGATTCAGACAGAGTCGTTGGCTCGATCCTTACGGCTAGAGACTCCTACGGGAGAAGACTCGATGATTACACACTGGTGCCGGCAGTGTGAGCTTACTCTAGGAGTCTAGAGCTTCGGCTGGGATCTTCTTGTAGCGGCGTCGAGGCCTTACGACGTCATCTTGGGCATGGATTGGTTATCTACAGTCCATGCACAGATTGACTGTATTAGGCGCAAGGTGCGATGTGTGCGCACCGACGGGAGCAGGTTCACCTTCACCAGCGATAAGGGGGCCTTTGCAGCACAGGATGGACTTCCGTAGAGGAGAGGACAGCCCATAACTCATCAGTTGGCTAGCCTCATCCTAGGGGAAGTTGATGTGCGGAGTCCTAGTTTTCCTGCAGTGGTGGATCAGTATGCGGACGTCTTTCCCGACGACGTTCCAGGAATACCTCCTCGCAGAGAGGTAGACTTTCATATTGATCTGTACCCCAGGAAAACCCCGATATCGACTCCAGCGTATCGGATGTCCCCTGCTGAGCTTCGAGAGCTACGAGTACAGTGGGAGGACTTGCAGGGCAAGAGATTCATCCGACCCAGTGTTTCACCCTAGGCTTCCCCGATATTGTTCGCCAAGAAGGCGGACGGGAGCTTGCGACTTTGTGTCAACTATCATCGCCTGAACCAGGTGACAGTGAGGAACAAGTATCCACTACCGAGGATTGATGACCTCTTCGATCATCTCAAGGGAGCACGGTGGTTCTCGAAGATAGACCTCAGGTCAGGCTATCATCAGCTCAGAGTTCGGGACGAGGAGGTACGGAAGATGGCCTTCAGATGTCGGTATGGCCACTATGAGTTCTTGGTTATGCCATTCGGCATAAACAATGCTCCAGCTGTGTGCATGGGCCTCATGAATAGGATCTTTCAGCCATACCTCGATCGATTTGTCATGGTCTTCATCGACGACATTTTGATTTACTCGACGACTGAGGAGGAGCACGCCTACCACTTACGAGTTGTACTAGACACACTCCGAGAGCACCAGAATTATAGAAATATCTCGAAGTGTCAGTTCTGGATACGTGAGGTCCACTTCTTGGGACACGTCATATCTGAGGCGGGAGTTGCGGTGGATCCTATGAATATTGAGGCAGTTCTAGCTTGGGAGACACCCTAGAGAGTGATGGAGGTACGGAGTTTCTTGGGACTAGTTGGGTACTATTGGAGATTTGTGCCAGACTTCTCCAGAGTTGTGGCACCACTCTCAGCACTTACGAAGAAGGGGAAACCCTTTGTGTGGTCAGACAGATGTCAGCAGAGCTTTTAGGAGCTGAGACAGAGATTGACCAGCGCACCTATCTTGAGGTTGCCTGAGGAGGTAGTATGGTACGTAGTGTACTACGATGCATCAGGGACCAGACTCAGATGTATCCTGATGCCAGAGCGGGAAGTGATCTCCTATGGATCAAGTTAGTTGAGGCTGCATGAGCAGAACTATGCTACCCATGACCCAGAGTTAGCAGCGATGGTCTTCGCTCTGAAGACATGGCGACACTACCTGATGGGCGAGTGCTTTACAGTCTTTTCTGACCATCAGAGTCTCAGGTACATCTTCTCTCAGAAGGACCTGAACCTGAGATAGAGGCGATGGATCGAGTTCCTCCAGGACCATGACTTTGAGATAGTCTATACTCCTGGGAAGGGGAATGTAGTAGCCGATGCTCTCAGTAGGAGGACGGGCATTCAGCTACTTGAGAAGGTGACAGAGCAGCTAGCTGCCTTGCAGATATCCTTTGTGGATAGAGATGGATCAACTTTCCTTCAGTCACTCACAATCTCTCCTCCACTACTACAGTGGGTCAGAGAGGCACAGCGTGGGGACGCTGACTGTGAGACGCGGCGTGCGCAGATATCCTCAGGACAGGCACCTGATGGTTTCTCCTTTGGAGCAGAGCACGACATCCTTTTCAAAGGACGTACCTTGTTACCAGTTTCTTTACGGGAGGTGGTGCTGATAGAGTTTCACACTTCTCCTTTGGCGGTACATCCTGGAGTGGCGAAGATGTTCCAGGATCTTAGACGACAGCACTGGTGGCCAGACATGAAGAAGGTTGTGGCAGAGTTTGTTTCACAATGCCTCACCTTCCAGCAGGTGAAGGTAGATCATTAGGTACCAACAGGCTTGGTACAACCCTTGGAGGTCCCAGAGTGGAAGTGGGATGATATATCTATGGACTTCGTGACTGGGCTTCCACGCACTTCCAGAGGTCAAGACTCTATTTGGGTGATTGTCGACCGACTCACCAAGTCGGCTCACTTCTTACCCATCAGAGAGCAGGGCTCAGTGGAGAGCTTGGGACGTCTCTACGTTCAGGATATTGTACGGCTTCACGGTGTGCCGTCATCTATCATCTCCGATCGAGATGATCGCTTTACTTCCTGGCTTTGGAAGGGGTTTCAGGAGGCGTTCGGGACACAACTACGTCTGAGCATCGCCTTTCACCCTCAGACGGATGGTCAAACGGAGAGGACCATTCAGACTCTCGATGACATGCTCCACGCATGTGTCCTCGACTTTGGTCGCAGTTGGGAGGACCACCTACCCTTGGTGGAGTTTGCTTACAACAACAGTTACCAATACTCCATCGGGATGGCACCATACGAGGCGTTGTACGACAGACCTTACAGATCTCCTTTGTGCTGGACAGACCCTGGGGTAGTCATGACACGGGCCCCGAGGATGGGTCGTGACATAATGTGATGAAAAATAATTGGTGTAGTATATATGCCACATGAATTAATTAAGTGGTTAATATTATATTTGTATCATAGAAACCAAAGTGATAAGAGAAATCATTACCACAAATTTGACATTATTTGTAAGTTCTATAACACCATATAAAGTAAAAATGAATTTATAATACATTGATAAAAGAAACATTTTGATACTTATAATATAATATATTATCCACGTATAATGTTTCGAAACCTATTTATTAATAATTCTTTATTAAAATAATCATTTCTGGGTGTTAACTGTTTTTTTATTTATTGTTTCGGTTTGTAAGTTCCAATACTTATAAAATAATCATGGTTAAATAATATACATAATTATAATAATGATATAAATATAATATAATTTTATTATATACATATTTGTAGTCATCCATAACAATAGATTTAGAAAAATTAATTACACCATTCCTGAAGACGGTTGTCCGTTCGTATGCATGAACATTATTTTCATTTAAAAAATGAATGAAATATAAATAATATTTTATAATTATAGAACCATAAATATATTATAAATATATTATAAAAACATTAATTCTATCATAATAATCAACCATCAAGTATGGTGATAGAAAATTAATTATATCACTATATGGAGGTGGTAGTCCACAAGTATGCACGGGTGATAGTTTGATATCCATTTTTTAGAAAACATGGTGAAAAATGGAACAACCTAACTCTAGTATTCGAGATCCAGTGTGTATTTTACTACAATGGATTAATAACTAGGTTTCGTATCCAGAAATAATGAATATTTTTTGATTTCTTTTAAAATTAGATACATACATTAATCACACATTACATTTGAATAGATAAAATGAAACATATTCTTATAGTTGAGTATAAAATTATTCAATTTATTATATTTCATTATATAAATCATAATATCCATAATTCCATACTAGGTAATGGAAACATAAGTAATGTGTCATCTCAGATGCTCAGTAAGGGTATGTGTACAAGTGAAGCTAACACAAATTAAATAGAACATGAATAATATATTCGAGATAAAAAATAATAAAATATTTTATATAACTAATAAAACTAGTAGAGTAATAAATACATAGACAACATAAGAATATAAATAATAACATGGATAAAAATAACTAGATTCATAATTATTTAATGTATATTGATCGACTTTATAATATTACCACCAACGCCTTATGATATAACAATATACATAAATAGGTAAGGCGCATGGAAAATACAAAAAACAAATTGTATAATGAGACCTACCAATGAATTAATAGGGTATAACTATCCCCAACTATAACTTACTATGTACAATAGAATATTCACATGAACAAGGTGAAACATAATCAATATACGCATTTTTATTGAGTAAGTAACATAAAAAATGTTAATTAGTTTATCATTCAATAAACATAATCAAAAGGCATCAAGAGTAATATGGTTAATGGTATCAAAGTAATAAATCCCTAATAAATCATAACAATCCCCAAATATTTTCTACATAAATTAATATTCTTTAAAAATATTACTAGAATATTTATTCAGGCAAACACACTTTTCATTTTGAAGACACATATTCAATGTCTAAAAATATCACAAAATATTAAGGAAAACATTTTATTTGAAAGGTATCGTTAAACATGTAATGGATGATTCAAATCATTGGTTATTCAGGAATATATAAAACTAAATAAATGAAATGTATGTAAAAACAAATATTCCTTTCACGTTTTCTGTAAAAAATTCTAAAACTACCATGTTTGGAAAACTATAAAAAGATTCATTGTAATCAATTTTTTTTAAAATTAAAAAATTGTAAAAAATTATATATTAAATCATTAGATAATATTAAAAACAATATTTAAACCATTTTAAATAAAATATATACATTGAAAAAAATACTCCCAATTGAGTATAAAAATAAAATCATTTTTCCTTACAGGCATTATTTCGGAGTCTTTAATACATAAAGTGGAAAAAATGAAAGGAAATGACCAAATTTCAAGAAATAACTAGAGGGGAATAAAATATATAAAATTTAAGATACAAATATTAAATAATTTACATCATAGACACATAAATATAAAAATCCTTAATAATGAAGAGATCTTAAAATAAACCCTTACCTCAGGTATGAATTGTTTGTAATGTTATTTTATCCTCATTTATAATAAATATATTTATATTACACAACTATTAGAAAACCATACACATTTATTTCATACCATATACGATTTACTTGTAGATACACCTACCCCAATAGTCTATAGCAGTGCCTTATTTACTACATTGTCATAAGATACAAGGAATCATATCATAAAGAACCCAATAGATTAGTAGTCTCGGTAAACTAGATGAATAATTGAAATTATTATCCCAATTGAAAACATAAAACACAAAATGTTTTTATTTTTGAAATTATTTTTTCCTCATATAGTATCACCAGAAATTAGTCACAAAAATACCTCCAAGCATCATAGGGAAAATAATACATAATAAAGGGGTGAGATCCGATGCACAATAAGGGTTGTCATATAGTGAAAGCTATGAATAAATAATAAATAATAAATATAAAAAGGTAAATAAATGAAGAATGTTCCACTTAATCAATAAATGAATTAAAAATTATTGAAATCAAAATTTTTAAAATTTGAAAAATACCATTGAGGCCTTTTTCCAAGACATAAAAATAAATTAGGAAGGCCTTGGCCAGAATTCAATCTCAGTTTTCTCAAGATATGTACTGATTCATCGAGGGGATATAGTCTTCCCTTCCTATCACATACTAATTCCAATGAATTCATGATATAAAAGTGGTTAAACATGATAACATTAAATTTTTTTTTGAAATATAAATAATTTCCCCAATCAATAAACTTAATCACAAACTATGCAGAGAAAAATGGTTTGTGGTAATAATATTGTACATTGATAATCAAACTAATCATAAAGCATCTAGAGAAAGATAATGGATGGTATCAATACAATATTTTCCCAATTATTCATTAGTTAAAAGCAGGGTTGATGTATTTTATGAATATAAATACCATGAATCGATCTTTAAAAACATTTTTGTAAAAATAACCTTTCATTTTGAAAATAACCTTTTAAAACAAAAATATCACAAAACAATTTTAAAGTAATTTTCCTTTAAAATAAACCTTTACAACATGAAAAATAATAATTAAAACACTCATTGGTCATGAAAGTGTAAAATTCGATCTATTCTATACAAGTTATATGAAATATTCCGTTCATATTTTCTGTAAAATCAAAATATTCATTTTTTTGAAAACAAATATTCATTTCTTTCAAAAAAATTGAAAAATATAAAAAACGTGTAAATTTTTTTTTAATAAATAAATTTTAATTGGTTAATAAAATTTAAAACATTTTTAAAGAACATGGGTTTTGATGAAAAAGGATTTATGACCAAAGGGATAAATAAAGTTGTATTTTATTAAAAACCCTTTTTCTATAATTTTAAGTAACAAAGACTGGAAAATTTTATTATTACATGAAAATTTTCACAAATAACCATATTTTAATAAAATAGATTTATTTTAATGATGAAATATTAAATAGGTCCCCTAAGGGATATGTAAACCTAAACAGTCATGAAGAATGGTTGGATTGTGAATAAAACCTTACTAATTTGTTAATGTCTGAATCATAAGAAGTATAATAGTAATGATATAAAATGAATCTTTAAATTCGATAAAGAAAAATATATTCATTACAAAACATATAAATTTGGAATTATATACACCACACAAAGAAAATAACTCGTGAATATGGAAAATGCCTCACAAAATTTACCTCATGTTTTTTTCCTTCATATGTGTACATGCCTCATGTATAAAGGTTTTGAGAACATTAATAATTTATACTAGAACCATTATATTATCTATAATATCATATATGATCCTATTATAATATTTTACCACCTATTTAAAAATAATATTTCATTGTTTTCATTGTTTTGGGTGTTAATTTCCTTGTTTTTTCATTTGTGTTATCTCATGAAAGGTTATTTTTACAAAAATGTTTTTAAATCGTATGTGAAAAACGAATCACATCGCTTCGTGAGGAAGTAGTCCACTGTACACATGAGTGACATTATCGTATTAGAAAAGGAATTGAATGTAAATGGTATATATAATATTTAATTTATAAATAATATTAATATCATAAATATCATATATATATATATATATGTAAAATCCATCATTATATCAAGCATTCCAAGGTGGTGATTGAAAATGAACTATATCAGTTCGCAAGGAGGTAGTACTAAATACACATGATTGATGATTTAGTTTACAATTTGATGGAAGTGGAGATGGATAATTATTATTCCACAAGAAAAAATTTCATAGTATATGGGATACAATCGTTTTGGATATTGTAATATTCAATATGTAATTAAAGGTGGAAAAAGTAAAAAGAAAATGAAATAGATTTGTTAATATATTTAACTTTGTTGGGAAAAATACCTCAATGTGTCCTCCCATTATTATATTGGTGTGATTGTGTCTGTTCAAAAATATATATTACCACAAATGATTATTGTTCATGATTACCGAAGATAGGTTTTTAAGGTGGCACAGTTTTCTAGTATTTCCCAAATATATGGGCCTCAAAATTGGGAATTTATGGCTTGATAAGTAAGGCTTTCCTTGTAGGAATGAATGGTGTGAAAAAAAAGAAATGGAAATCATGAAAATTAGAGAACAAAATAACTCAGAACATGGACTTCATACAATGTCTGGGAGTGGGGCGTAGCCACGTACCAAGCAGCGTGAATGGTACTTGGGAGTGGTTCGCAGAACCAAAAATTGTTCACAGTGACGGTTTGTGACGAAGGGCATGCAGTATGCAGAAGAAGTTATAGTTCATGGTATAGAGGAATATAATGGATCCTTTTTTTAATTAAGTGGGTAGTAATATGGGCTATGGAAAATGGTTCACTGGATAGTTATGCTTTGCGGTAGGAGGATCAATATGCATTGGAGGCTGTATAGAATCCAATATTTGGTAAATCTTGGATTATCAGATTTTGTGGATATCATTTCATATATAATGAATGATAATACCACTTGTTATAAGTTATATAAGATTTATTTAGATATCATCTATTTTCTACAGGAATTTAGTGAACTTCGAAAGTTGTTCGTAAGGAGGATTCTGCGAAGGAGATGTGGTTCGCGTGGAAGAAATTCCACTGAAGGATTTTGTAGGAAACTATAACCCGCATAAGACACTTTAAGCATAAAAATAATGATGAAGTATGCTGAGGAAAAAGGTGTGACGGGTAGTGGAGTCTATGAACATAATTGGTTCTCATAGAAGGAATTCTGCTGATGGATTTTGCGGGGCACTATAGCCCACAAAGGAAGAAGAGATCCTTAGAGAAGAAGTAGTTCGCATGAACAGGTGGTTCAAAAAAGTTGTTTGTACAGGAGGTTAATAGATGTGATATGTAGATATGGTATGTGATAGAGAAGGAGGAGGAAGTCTGCGGAGGAGAAGTGGTTTCTAGAATAGGAGGTAGTTTGCGGAGCTGGCGGTCTACATACCATACCCGAAACACTATACGAGGATGAAGAAGGGTGGTTGGCGGCTACTGAAGAAAGATATAAAAAGCTTCAAATTTGTTTTTAAAAGTCATTTTTGTTACCTAACAGTATCTGAAATGGTGTATTTCATATATGGGTGAAAAAAGGGACTTTAATAGAGCATCTACCTAAAGTTGAGGATGCAAGAATTCATGCAAAGGGACCTAGATGTCCATAAACTGTGATCAACCTACAAGTCTATAAACTATTATTGTATTACTTTCCAAGAGTAGTGAGTGAAGGAAGAGGAATATGGTAACCCTTTCCACTGGTAGTGAGCCAGAGAAATAGGCATAGGGAGTGACCATTGGCGATACAATGACCAGACCCTAAATCTTGTGAAGGTAGTGAGCCTAGGAATAGATGATGTAGCCCGAACATTGTACTCATTATTGGCAGTGATCCTTAGTGAATTAGGTGCATTGACACACCGCCGTTGTATGCTCTATGGACATATCCCAGTGAGGGTGAACCAAGTAAGTTTTTTGTCTCTCATGCATGATTTAAATTCTGTTCATACATTACAATGGGAAAAATAGAGAAGAGAGTTTTATTTTTAATGTCAAAACAATATTCCAAGGGTGAGAAATTTTAATTTTCCATACACTGATTCACCCCCACCCCTCTTAGGGTATTCTACCTAGTGGACCTAACAACATTCTCTAAGAAAAAACTCTATTTTATCTCTACTAAAGGACTATAGGGAAGGTATTTTGGGAGGGAAACATCTTCAAAATATATATATGGATTTTGGTGAGTTATTTTTAGTAGGGGTTGGTTTAGTAAAAGGGATTGATTTGTGTGAATAATTGAGGTCAGGGAGTTCCCTTTTTTATGTGGGGAAATGGAAACCTCATGGAAATTACTTATAAATATTTCAAATTAATCAAAAATAATAAATTTATTTAAATGGAAAAAGCATCATAAAAACTATGTTTTTATTTTTTGATAGTAAAACGTGTAAATATGTCCATAAAATAATATTTTTTTCAATTTGGTAGGTCATTTTTACTCTTATATTCTTAGTTTAACTCCACAGTAAACCCATTTTTACATTAACCATAGTAATTAATTTTTAACATTTTCACAATTCATTTGTGTAAAAAATTGAGTCAAAATAATTAGATAATATAAATTAGTTTTATTAAAATATGGAATATATTTTTACAAATTATATTCAAATAATTTGAATAATTCAATTTAAAAGTAAACCCATAGATGCGATGGGATAGAGGGGTTTCAAATAGAAAGTTCCATTAAGTATAGTAGGTTTTAATTTCAAAATTAAATATGAAATTAATTCCATTGACCTAAATTAGTTAATTTATAATATTATTTAAATATTTTTTACTTTAAATATAATATGAAATATAATTTAACTAGGTAAATAATGTTAATGAAAAGGCAGGGTTTAGTAAAAATCAGTATTTTTCACTATTCATAAAAAATAAAACATTTTATATAAAAAAATTCAACAGAAGATAATTTTAATATTATGATTTAAAAAATCAGGTTATTTTTGAAAATAAATTTTCTAAAATTGGAAAAAATTAATTACGAATTATGTGTGAAAAGGGCGACTAAACCTCCTTTATAAAAAATATAGTTTTTCATAAAACCATTTTTTATTTAAAATGATTTATATTTTATTTATTACCAATATGTAATAATTGAATTTATTTTAAACATATGTAAACCATAAATTTTTATAATATAGTTAGTACTATTCATACCATCCAACTTAATATCAATGTTTTATTGATCACATTTAAATGATAATTATTTAATATTGTATCATGTGTTCTTTAAATCCATTCTTTCATACATCACAAGGTATCAAAGGGATTGAATTTATTTAAAAAAATATATATTATAAATTCTCGAAATTTTAAATTCTATTATAAGGCTATATTTCATTACAAACTTGTTATCAAACA
Source organism: Viscum album (assembly GCA_963277665.1). Classification (NCBI taxonomy): domain Eukaryota; kingdom Viridiplantae; phylum Streptophyta; class Magnoliopsida; order Santalales; family Viscaceae; genus Viscum; species Viscum album. The sequence goes on along the minus strand of OY728119.1, from coordinate 100,503,459 downwards.
AGATTTTCCTTTTTTAAAAATATCATGGTGTTACATTCTTCCCCTATAAAATAAATTGGTCCCTCACAATTTAATCTTTATCTTAATAATCAAGGGTTTAAAATTTTAAAATTCCATCATTGAAGACCCATGTCATAAAAAGTGATTATAAAAAATCCTCTTAATAAGAGATAAAGGGAAGTACACAGGTCATATAGAATAACACATAATTACGATTCTAAATAGGATAACATTGGTGGAATGTGAAGAAATGAACTTGAAAGAAAAACATAAATAATTATTGGGAGTTATAGAGGTCATTCATCACAAGAATTAATTTTTCAATGGAAATTTAAGGACCTCAAAACCATAAATTTATTATTATTTAAAATACTATCAATATACCATAAATGAATGTATTGGGAAAACATTTTGTTTCAATATCCCTTTTTCAAATTTAAATAATTAATTTATCATCTAGAATGAGAATACATGAAAATATAGTTACATGATATATTTCTATTTCATAGGCACAATTTCATATTTTTTAGTGCTTTTAACATTTTCCGCATCATTTATTACTACAATAAATGAATATCCAAGATGAATATTTTATTCCTAAAGAACTAAAATTATCTTTTAATGGATCATATGATCTATGAAAAAGTGAAAATTCTTTCCTTATTTTTATAAATATTTTCCTAATCCAGTATTGTTATCAAATGTTATCCAATATTATACATTCATCTTTACAAATCAATAATAATAGCATAGGTTCAACATTAATATTTTACATTAAATCATTTAAATAAAAATAATGACACATTAACCATGACATAATATAAGTCAATGGTTGGCGTTAATCCTTTATTGTCCTTAAGTTTTGGGTTCAAGCCAGACGGACTTTCCGAATGTGATGGGTTTTCACCCGGTATATAAGTTTTCTTTTTTCTGAAATAAAATTAATTAAATTCATATAGTGTTACCAAAGTGTAATAGCCTATTATTATTTCAACATCAAAGATTAGATAAACATTAATGGATACCAATACCTTCATAAATACATTATTATAATTATTATCTCAATATTAGGCCCTTATTAAGTTTTATACTCCCTAATTAAAGTGTTGTTGAAGAAGTTTTACTTACCAAAAAATCACATTCCCTGGTACCATTCAACACATGATTTCAACTCCTTAAAGAAATACAGTTGTTGTATAGTCCTTATACAATTAATAATTCTTATAACTAGAATATCATTGATTGAAATACACTTATTATATAACTATTTAATCCAAAAACATGAACATTAATCATTCCAATTTTTCTATTGTAATAGTGTAACCTTCACCATGATAACATAGCTTATTTTGAGGTATATTTCCTTGATAATTGGCCCATTCATTTATATAGTGCTCCACTTTTTTAGAGTGGAAACATTTCACATTATAAAATGATGTCTTTACATTGACATCATGAAAATGGTGGCATTTGTATCCACACATGATGAAAACTCAATTTCCTATTATTCATTTAGCAAGGTGTTTACTTCCAAAAGAATCACATGTTGGAAAAAACCTCATTCCCTTATTCCCTTTATCTGAATTTTTTTCTATAATATTCTTCTTTTCTTTACTCACTTCAAATTAAAAATTCTTAGAGAATTATTTCTTTATATTGATACCACATGAAAAAATATCCTCGTACAATGACAGATATTGAGAGACTAGTTTCTATAGGAGGATTGGCTTATGACAATTAAAGAAAGAATCAATATTTCTCTTTGGATTACGTTTTTGTCTGTAATATTAATTAATAACATTGTAATGTTTTATACAAACATAACAACATTTTCCTCTTCTTTATATCTTAAAATCAAGATATTTCTTTCCATATCGTTTCATTTTCCATAGGTAAAATATTTTTTCAAGAAATTTACCTTGAAATTCTTCAACTCCTTGATTTCTATTTCTTACATATCCTTAGTGTTTTGAATTAATGGACATAATTGATCCACATCTCCTAAGATATGATAAAATTAGATGATAAATTCCTCCCTTTCACAACATCCCAAAGTGAGAAACATCTTCTCTAAGGTACATATCAATTTCATAGCTAAAAATGGATTTTTAGTCCCATTGAATGATAGAGGCTATAGACACTTTATGTGGTCTAACATCATTACACCACATGGTGGATCAATAGAATACTCAATATGGAAATGGTTATTACTCATAACCTGATTCATTTGCACCAATGTGGTTACAACTTGATCAGTTCCATCTCCATCTCAAGATCTAGCTTTATTATCTTTCCAAAGTGGAAATACCTACATGGGGTGAAAACATTGATAAAATTACAATTCCTTCTATTAGGAACCATTTATAAACAATTTAATACACTTTATTAGATCATAAAATTATGAAACTTAATGTGTAATCCAAAAGGTAGTGAAACATTGAACATAAATTGAAAATTTATTCATATATAATCTCATAATCATAAACATGGTTTCTTTGGTGATGTATTTATTTTCAACTCCTTAATAATAATTTTTAAATAAAATTTTATTTATCCTAAGAATATCCTCTGGGAGTGTCATAATAGGTGTGCAGCAAAACCCATTGTCATGCACCAAGTGATGATCGGGTCAAGCCAAATGTTCCCTTTTTAGAGTTTTTACCCCTAGGTACATATTTGATAGAAGCATTTCCACTTATAGTATCGATAAATGGTTTTTTTGAAAAACAAAATAATCCCTTCCGTACCAAAACAATATGATGATATTATATATATATCGTCAAATTCTATCATAAGGGCATGTTCCCTAATCCATGTTTTCCTAAATCTAGTTCCCAAGGTTTCTACTAACCTTACAATGGTACCAATTATAGATACGTAGACCCCAATATCCCATAGATAGCATCAAATTCATTACATTTTCATAAGATATAAGTAATCACATCCCAAATGACTAAATATTTCAACAGACATGGTAATATAGATACATACATGAAATTAATTTTACAACTGAAAACATAAAATACACCAAGTATTTTATTTTAGAACACCATTATTATTGATATAATATCCCTAAAGATGAATTAAAAAACACTTCTAGTTATCTTGGGGAAAATAAAACCTGATAAATGGGTGGGTTTAGATGCTCAATAAGGGTAAGAGTACAACGAAATCTATAAATAAATAAGTAATAATCAATATCAGAAAGTAAATAACTAAAAAAATCCATTAAATATATAACTAAATTCATAATTATTTAATGCATAATTTTGAACATCTAAAACATATAGTTGGGTCGTTGTTCTAAGGAATCTAAATAAATGGGAAAGACGCAAGGAAAACCCCTATCTAGGTTTTTTCATGAGACCAACTATATCATTGATTGGATATAGAGGGACATTCTTGTCACTTAAAAATTCCAATGAATTCATAAAATGAAATGGATGAAACATAATCAACGTAAAAATTATCATTGATAAATTAACATATGAAATGTTAATACTTAACCTAATCAATAAACATAATCATAAACCATCTAAAGTGAAATGGTGAATAGTAATAAAATTTTACATCTCCAGTAAAACTGATAATAATCTATTTGGTGGAATAATAAGGTTGGAATCAATGAAACATATCCTAAGTTAATAAAAAGTAATATAGAAGTTTTATGTCGTTGAGGAAAATAAATATGAGGAAAATATCCTTAAAAATATTTTTTAGAAAAATAAACATTTTGATTTTGAAAATCACATTTTAAAATAAAATGTTCACATAATTTTTTAAATGAAATTTCATTGAAAATAATTTTTAAAAAAATGTAAAATAATAATAAAAATGTTGATTGGTCATGGCTATAGAAAATTCCATTCATGTCGTACTTGTTAGAACAAATAGTCATTTCACATTTTTGGTAAAAGAAAAACTGACATTATTTTGAACATGATAAGAAGATTCTTATAATTGAATTTTTTAAAAAGTTATAATGGGTAAAATTTTCATTAATAATTCATTTTTAAAATTAGAAAAAATTAATTTTTTTTATAGAAAACATCGGTTTTGATGAAAAAGGATTTCTGACAGAAGAGAAAAATAATGTAGATTTTCTTTAAAATGTTTTCTCAATCATTTTAAGTATGAATGAGAGGTAAAACGGTACTATTAATTGAAAACATTCATGAATAACAAAATGTGAATAAAATATATTTATTTTAATATATAAATGTAAAATAATTCAAGCAATAGATATGTAAATGTAAAACATTTAGAATAATTATGAGATTTTGAAATAAACCCTTATTATTTTGGTAAATTTTGAATCATAGGCCCCATAAAATAAATGAAATAAAATTAAAAATTAAATACAATAAATATAAATCTATTCGTGAAATAACACATCAAAGGTAAATTATATGATCCATAAAATGGGAATAAGTGGCAAATATGACATATGCCTCATGAATGTAAAAGTGAGATGCGAAACCCCTATCAGATGCCTGATTTATTTCATACATGTGCAAAACACATATATAATGTTTTTCAGAATGTTATTATTTTATACCATAACCATTATCATATTTATAATATCATATATTATCCTATTATAACATTTTACCACCATTTTTCAATAATATAGCATTATTTTCATTGTTTTGGGTGTTAACTACCTTGTTTTTCTCACGTATATTATGTCATAAAAGATCTATTAATTTTATAATAGGATATATATATCATATATAGGATTATAATAATGTTATTAATATCATATTTATTCATAATATACATTTTTATAACAATTTAGAAAATTTGGACATTGAAAATGAATCACATTACATCATGTAGATGGTAGGCTATACATGCACATGAGCTACGATATCATTCAATTAATGAGTGAAAGGGTAAGGAATTGGTTGATATATTAATTATTCATAATCAATATCATCTCATATATATCACATATATTTATTAATTTTATCTTTATTACATTCCATGTAAATAGTAAGTAAAAAAAGAATCGCACTGCTTCACGAGGCGGTAGTATGTCATACAGATGGGTGATGTTATTATATTTGAAACGGAATAGAATGTAAAATGATATACATGATATTAAAATTCAAAAATTATAGTAATATAATAAATATAATATACATGTTTTGAATCCATCGTTATATCTGCCCTTGAAAGGTGGTGATGGAAAAGGAACTAGATTAGTTCACGAGGTAGTAGTTTGTCGTACACACTATAGATGGTTTAGTTTCCCGTTTGATGAAAGTGGAGATAAATAAATTTTATTAAATCAAAATAATAACATATAATTTTATGTGATATACTAGTGTTAAAATATTTTCAGCATTAATAAATAATTTAATTTGGAAAAAGAAGAAATAAAATGAATGAACTATGTTAAGATAATTTCCTTCTATAAGAGAAACCTCATTTGGATATTCTATTATGAACTATAGAGATGATATTTTTGAAGGAATTAAGGGGTTTATATTTGTACAAGGATTTTCGATAAAGGTTTATGAAGGTTTTGATCGATCTAAAGGGCTTGAGGGGTGTGATAAAGTAAAATGAGAGAGTCCCCTTTTATAAGCGGGGAATGAAAAACCTCTTTGAAATTACTTGGTAATTTACCAAAAGAATTGAAAATGATAATGTCATTCACATGAAGAGATCATTAAAATAACATTATGTTAAAATAATTTATATGATAAGATGAAACTATTTTTATAAAATAAGATTTTTATAATTTGGTAGGTTTTTTTAAAAATTATCTTCTTAGTTTAATGGCATAGTAAACGAATTTTTACCTTAACCATAGTAATTTAATTTTACTATTTTCACGATTAATTTTGTTAAAAAATTAATTTAAAATTATTATATAATATAAATTATTATGATTCAAAAATATGGAATCATTTTTTTCAAATTAAATTCACAAAATTGGTATAATTCAATTTATAATTATACCCACAGACGTGATAGAAAAGAGGGGTTTCAAAGAGAAATTTATTATAATTATAGAAGATTTTAATTTCAAATTTAAATAATAAGTAAATTAGAAGGAACTAAATTAGTTAAACTGTAACATAATGTAACTAATTTAACTTTAAAAATAATTTAAAATATTATTTTAATATGTAAATAATAGAAATAAAAATGCATCTTTTAGTAAAAATCAGCATTGTTCACAATTCAATGAAAAATGAAACATTTATAAAAAACCTCAAAAGTTACTATAAGATAATTTTTAATTGATGATTTAAAAAAATTATCAAATAAATTTAATAAAATTTTTAGAAATTAATTATAAATTTTGTAATTAATGCGTGACTAAACTGCCTTTTAGAAAAATATAATATTTTAGAAAACATTTCATTTTCTTTCAAATTATTCTTATTTTATTTATAACCAATATAATACCATTGAATATATTTTATTCATGTTTAAAGATTATAAGTTTCATTATTTATTCAATTATATTCATACATATGAACTTAATGGCTAGTTTATAATGGTCATGTACATATAAAAATATTTTAATAGAGTATCATGTTTTGTTTAAACATAGTATTGTGTGCATCATAAGATATCATAGAGATTGATTTTTTTTTAAAATAAATCTATCATAAAGTATTGGGTTGTCATATTATCTATTAATGTTGGTTTTTTTGTGTCATACATGGTATCAACCATGGTGTTCTTACTTTAAGAATATCAGGGTGTTACATTGGTTATAACCTTTTATCACATGTCTATTGCAAATTCTTTATTTAAATCACTATTACAGGTTATAGATGCATTGTATTCATGTTTTTTTGGTTTAGAAGTTTTGGTTCATGTAATTTCATTATTTATTATTCATCTGTTGAATTTTAATTATTATATTAGTATAATATATGTTAATTATATAAATATTTATTATCATCCATAAAAGTTATAGATAGAAAAAATGAATTAAAACATTAATGGAAACAGCAGGTTGTATGTTCCCAAGAACATTGTATTCACTTCTCAACAGATAGGAGGAAAGAAAGTTAAATAAAAATTCACCATTACGATATCATTATTTTATCATATAAAACATTTATACTCATCAAATCTATCTATATTACTATATAAGTAAAATGGAAACAAAAAAATCATATCGCTTCATGGAGATGGTAGTCCACACGTATACACGAGTGACATTATTGTTTTCCAATCATTTAGAAGGTTAGAAGGTCTATATGATATTATCATTAACTCGGTATATTTATGTCACAAATATCATATATAATCCTTATACCTATCTTAAAATTATCTATGAAATATGGTGGTGGAAAATGAATTGTATCGCTACTTGGAGACGTTAAGTCGTACATATGCATGAGAGAAACATTCAATCACAATTTGATTGTAAAAAGGGTGGATAATGATTATTTCATGTCCTGACCCATCTCCAGGGCCCATGTCGTGACAAACCTATACCCACCTCTTAATGGTCAGGGGCTGGTGACTAGTGCTGAAGGCATTATCCCGTAAGTGCGAGACATTTTCCTAAGTACCTATATACACACACACACACACACACACACACACACACACACACACACACATCTAAACCCACAATGCTGAAAAGTAGACAAGCATGACACTAAGACAACAAATGATTGTAAAAGTACAAGTTGTAATTACTTATGAGATAGAATAAAAACCCAACAAAATACAACCTGTAAACAAGGGAGAACAAGGTCTTTGACAATCTTTCGGTAGAAAACCCAACCTAATGGGTAGGTGAAGAGTAGCTATTGGAAGTTTTATGAGTACGCTTTTCTTGTCTAACCTCACTGGGCACTACCTAGTCCTAGAACACAAAGGTATCCATCAAGATATCAGTCATCTGTAAAAGACATTACACATGTGGGCAGAGCTCGTGCTGGGGTGAGTAACAAAATACTCAGTTGGGACCCTAAACTATAGAGAAAAGACCACATTGGAAATCACAAATTAAGTAATGAAAAACTCAATAAAATATAACCTAATGTAAATAAATTAATATTATAAGTCATACAGGTGAACATTTTATACTACTGAGGGACTCATCCACGATGAGTCACTGAGGTATGTTTGTTTGTCCAACCACTAAGGTCCACTCAGCAACCGGGCCACTAAGGTCTTCTCAGCTACCGCTCATATGTTGGGACACTGAGGTCCACTCAGCTACTACTCTTATTTCAGGTCACTTAGGTGAACTCGTCTACTGCTCGTCCACCAGTTCATTGAGGTACACTCATCACTTTATTCTCATTGAAACCAGTGATAGGATTCATGTTCGCAATGCGCTATATTTTGGATGAATCTAATCCTGAAGTTGTCAGTCATATCCCAACATCCACAAAATATCCCTTGGAGTATATCAGAAGCACTATATCATCACGAGAGTCTCAATTCCTAAAATTACTCATCCATTAGACACATGTTTTGGAAGTTATGGATGTTTTAGTAAAAAGAGAATGATTAGCTCTAGGCCTGGTCCAACTCGTATCTGACCCGGTTCACTGGGACCGGTCTGGACTGGCTGGGCCACATGTCCATCTGGCCTTCACCTTCCCATCCCACTATAAGCATGCCAGCTCACCTCGCCCAGATGAGATGGTGGTCGCCGCGTCCGCTCTCTATCAACACATCAGGTTCTCTACGAGGTTGTCTTGTCGCAGTCCCACTAGACTGCGGACCTCCGGGCGCATGACACGGCTCAATAATGATTCCACCGGAGAGACCTCCACATTATGTTGTCAGTATCCCTCATCTTCCTCCCCAAAACTAATGTCATAGTGACTTCCACCACTATGGAACACCACCAATGTGCGTCGCATCCCACAAGCGTTCTACCGTCGGCGCGCCGTCAGGTCATTATGCGGGCAACCATACTTTCTTTGGTGGTTCGTTCTCTAATACAAAAGTGATTTTGGGTTCCTTGGGTCATCAATGTCTCTTATATGGTTACAAAGTATCCTTTGCATCGATCCAAGGTTTCAGTCATAAAGAACACATCAATGCCCATAAGAGAGATATCTTCCCTTGTTTGTGACAGCCCGATTCTTACACATTGAAGTAAAAGGGAGATGACTAACACTATGTTTCAATCTATTAGAACCCGAGATTAACAAATCCACCCTGTAAGAAAAAATGATCTATAGATAAAGCTGTTAGTGGTTGACCATTATTCATTTTTCAGATAGAAAGAATGGGGAAACCATTTCATAAAAAACAAACCCCAAGCTAGATGTTATCTCATTCGTTAGTGAGGATCTCATCACTTCGTTCATCACTCCACAATCCGTTATTAACAGCCATTCATCAATCATCGCTCACCAATTCCAAATCTATAAGGGTTCATAGTAATTCTTCAATGTTCCAACAATCAGTCTTCGGTCAAACCATTAACGGTAGATAACACGTTTTAGTGTTTCCATTACACTACATTGCAGCATCACTACGATGTTTCATAAATGAAACAAAATTTCAATTACACTTAGGTTATAACATCATTACATTGAAATGAATTAAAGATTCAAAATAAAATAATCTTTGATGTTTATTTTATTTTTCCTTATGAAATTCTTTTAATAAAATTTCTTAAAAATTTTAATAACTAACTTTTTCCCCCAACCCGAGTCGGTTGAGGTTATGTTCTTTACTTGGTTAAGTCATCATTCCAGATGCAAAGGTGCCCTTGGATTTTTAATTTGGGAACCTATTTACAAGATTCCAAAACTGCTCATGTGATCTATTTTAAATAAACATAAAAAAAGTTCAAACACTTATTTCGGGCTCACCGGGCCTTAGAATCGAGTGTCGTATAAGAGACTAGTCTTGAAATAATCTCATATAATTAGAAAAATACATTCAATTCTGGGACAATACACTACCCCCACCTTAGATATTTACCTCATCATAATCCAAAACAAGGACTAAAGAAATAAATCGGGGTACTAAGCATGGAGTTAAGCCTCCTACTGCCAAGTGCTCTCTTGGAGATTCTCATTATTCCACCGAATGAAAAACATAGGAACCGACCATCCATGTAAGATATTCTACTTTTAATCCTCATTTCTATCGAAAACTATATAGGATCACCCCATAATCAATATCCAACCTACCCCAGTCGATGACATGTGATGGATCATGAACGTACCAACTCAGTTGTGATAAATGTAAGACATTATTCACCTGGTGATTTTGTGGAGGGAGAGCTAGGTGGTATACCACCTCACCAACTCTACTAAGAATCTGAAAAAGTATGATTAACCTTGGAGATATCTTGTCACCCTGGAAAAACTCTGTAATCCTCATTGAGGTGGTACCTAAAAGAACACATGGCCTCCCTCCTCAAACTCGAAGGCCTCCATATCCTGTCAACATAAGATTTTTGTCTTCTCTATACTGTCCTCATCTGCTCCTGGATGACCTGCACCTGCTCAGTGGTATACCATACCAATTCTGGACCCATGAGTACTAACTCCACTGGGTATGTCTAGTATATCGGTGATCTGCATGGTCACCCATACAACCCCTTAAAAGGTTCCATACGAATGGTGGAGTGGTAGTTGCTATTGTATCTCAACTCCACCAGTGTTAGGTGATCCTGCCAACTGCGATCGAAGTCCAAAATTCTTGTACTAAGCATGTCATCTAAAACCTAGATATCATCTCTATCTAACCATATATTTGAGGGTGGAATGTAGTTCTCAAGAAAAGATGAGTCTCAAATGCCATCTGTAATCCATTCCACAATCGAGATGTAAAATACATCTCTTGATCTGAGACTATCATCAATGGGACTCCAAGGAGTCGAACTATCTCTTACATATAGAGGAATCCCAATATCTGTAATGAACCATACACATAGATGGGAAGGAAGTGAACCGACTTGGTGATTTGGTCAAAAATCACATGGATGGTATCGTGCCCCTGGATGTGTGGGGTAGAGCCATCATTAAATCCATTTAGATACTATCCCACTTCCACTCAGGTAAATCAAGCAGCTGATTCAAGACTGCTGGAACTTGATGTTGTACCTTCACATGCTGACAAGTGGGGCACTGTTCAATGAACTCCTCTAATGACTTCTTCATCCCCAACCACCAATACTTTTTTTGGAGATCCTAGTGCATCTTTTTCACTCCTAGATGTACCACCAATGGGGAGGTGTAGAACTCCCTCAAAAACTCCTCATGTAACACTATTGGTTCAATGATGGACCCCCTAAAAAGGATGGCGTGCTCCCCACCTATTGAAAATCCATCAAGAGCTTGTCCTAAGGATAACTAAGAATGTCGGGACTTGAAGTCAACACCCATAGGCTATCCCTCCCTAACTCACAGTAAGAGAGGGGGAGTGATATCCATCTACAAAAGATTAGTCACTACATCATTATCCCCGAATGATATCTACATCATAGCTAATTGATCTAATACCTCACTCAGAAAATGAAAACCGGATCTCCTGCTGAGTGAATCCTCCATAATGTTCCCCTTCACAGGAGTATAGACTATCTAATATTCATAGCCCTATAGAAATACTAGAAACCAATGATGTGTCATGTTTAGGTCCTTCTATGAGAATATATACTAGGGAATTTATTTATCAGAGTAGACGGTAAACTGCTTACCCATCAGGTAGTGCTTCCACATCTTCAAGGAAAAGACCACTACTACTATCTCTAGGTCATGGGTCACAGAGTTATGGTTGTGCTTCCTCAATTGTCATGAACCGTATGTGATCATTGATTTACCCTTTATCATTAAAAAACCCATTTCAGTCCCTAATTCATCACAGAAAACTACATACCCAAAAACATCTTTTTTGTAGTCTCATGATTGGTGCACATGTCAATATCTACCACATCATCTGAAAACTCTATTTGCATCTATCCGACCACACGAAGGGATATCCCTTTCATGTCAAAGATGATAAGGGTGATTCTACCCTAGAAAATTAAGGCACAAACCTCTGATTTTACCCTGGAAAACCCAAGAAACATCGTACATTTGTAAATCTCCAGAGAGGATCCCAAATAACCACCACCTCTATCTTTTCAGGATCCATCGAAACACTAAATTATGAAATGATGTGTCCCAAAAAGTGGACCTCCTAAATCCAAAACTGATTCTTTGAGAGATTACCATAATGATGGTGCTCTAAGAGTGTATCGAAGACTATCTTTAGGTGTGTACTGTGCTCTTCCTCAGACGCTGAGTACACTGGGATTTCATCAATGAAGACTATGAAAAACTAGTCAAGGTAGGGATAGAAGATCCTATTTATGAGTTCCATGAACAATTCTAGAGAATTAGTCACACCAAAAGGTATCACCAAGAACTCATAGTGGTCATTCCAACATCTAAAGGTTGTCTTCAGTACATCCTCATCCCAAACACGAAGCTGATGATTGCATGATCTGAGATCTATCATTGCGAATCATCTTTCCCCCTTTAGATGATCGAAGAGGTCATCAATGCTCAGTAGTGGATACTTTTTATTCATGGTTACCTAGTTTAGGTGATGGAATTCCACACACATCCTCAAAATCTTGTATGCATTCTTGGAAAACAATACTGGGGAAACCCAAAATGAAAAATTGGGCCTCCTGAAGCCCTTCTCATGCAAATCATCGAGTTGCACCCTCATCTCACGAAGCTCTATGGGAGATATCTGATATGCTAGTGTGGATAACGGTATTATCCTAGGGAATTGATAAATGAAGAAATATAAATCACTATGAGGAAGTAATCATGGATAATTTTCAGGATATACATCTTCATACTCATCCACCACAATAGTAAAGTGAGGATTCTTTTCGTCCACCACACGGAGGGTGGTTCTATCCAACTGTTGAGTAATCGGCTACACCCACGTCTGAGAAAACTCATCATGTACTAAAAGTACTCCCTTATGAGCAATGACGGAAAAACAAGTCCTGTCTCTATGGACACACCACACTCTCTGTCTAAAGAAGTTGACCTGATTATGAACTGTGGATAAATAGTCCATACCCAGGATGTTGTCATAAGGCCTCGATATCTTTACTAGGAGATCTCAGCCGAAGCTCTCACCCCCTAGAGTAATATCACACTACTATAACAAGGGAATGATAATAAAATCCCCTCCCATAGGAGTCTCTAATCGTATGGATTGATCCAACAACTCCCCAAGAATATCCAAGATCCGAAAAAGGTTCATGGAAAAGAAAGAGTGACCAATACCTATATCTATAAGAACTGATTCTATGGTGGAAAAGACATAGATAATAACTATAATCATCTCTGCAATGACATGTCCATACGCCTCCATCACCGGTAGCTGGCTTCTCTCCTGTGCACCAGCTCCTGGAGCCCGTGGTTGACCACCTGTGGGTGGTGGTGGTAGCACAACGAACTTCCACCCACGACCTGCTTCTCTTCTAGTTCCCCTTCCATGTTCGCCACCCTAGGGAACACCCCGCTCGAACCTCTGTCTCTACCTTAGTGGTCCCTCTATAGTATGTCGGTCATCTTCACGATGAGTCAGGAAATCACAAGTCATGTTCCCCTACCCACTGCATGAGTAGCATAAACTTCCCCTCGGATGACTCCCTCTACCCTGGGGGGATTATACCACCTATTCAGTAACCTGGGGTCATCCCTAGAAATTAATGGGCTTATCAATCTCTTGTGTCTACTGCCTTCTACCCACAGCTGAAGACTCTACCAGCCGAGGTCTACTTGTATCTCCTGTTGCTGGAACCTGATATGCCAAGATGCTCTCCACAAGTAGGGCTCGCTCCAACACTGCATCCTGAGTAGGGATTCTAAGTGGTACCATGGACAACCTGATCTCCTGGTGTAGTTTGTGGTGAAAAGTTTGAGCCCTGAAGAATGGGTCTCACACCATATCCGTGAAGTAGCAAGAAATCTCAGTGAATCTCGATGAGTACTCTACTACTATCATTCCACCCTATTGTTGGTACAGTAACTCCTATAGTGAAATGAGCACAACGTCGCTGGAAAGAAATCCTCTCTAAAGAGGAACTCAATGATTGTCTAGGTGATGATCACCTCATTGTGTTTTTGGATCATCAATATCCATAATATATCCTCCAAGTGCTTAAGAAGGCCCACAGCTATGATCACCATATGGTTGAGAGGCGTACTCACTAGAAGAAATACTTGTGTAACCACCTCAAAGAAACCATTTTCCACCTGGGGGTCAGTATCACCCATAAAACATGGAGGTCTTTGCCTTTGAAACTCATGTAACGCAGTAAGACTATGTGTGTCCTCTACCGGTATCACCAGTAGAAACTACTGATCGACAGTGGTAGAAATGATGGTGAACCTCCAGATGGGACCATATCGAGTACTGGTCCCTACACTAATGCTTCATCTCTGGGCGTACCATCCTCATGGTCATGAACGAGGATCCTAAACCGTTGCCGACATTGAGGAATCCTAAAATATATCCATATGAACTATGGTCTATAGGTTATACCTGGTGAGATGACTCTGACTCAATGAGAACATGTGGAAACACTCAAACTCTTATATGATGCATGATACCTTTTTTTCATGTACCGAGTCCAAAATAAGAATTCAAGGTCCTAGTGTATGGATATATCAGCAACATCCCCAACACTAGACTCCTCATTCTTGAAAGTCGAACTCGAAACATTTGACAATGTTTCCCAAAAACAAAACCATAGACTCATAGTCTTTATGGTAGGACTGACCACCTCTATTTTCCAAGAACCATCCAATGGGTCCCATGTCGTGATGACCCCAAGACCACCTTATGATGTTTAGGGGATGGAGACTAGAGCTGAAGGAATTATCCTGTAAGTGTGAGGAATTTTCATCAGTACCTGTACGCACACACACACACACATCCAAACCCACAATGCTAAAAAGTAAACAATCAAGTCACTAATACAACCACTGAGAGTAAAAGTACAAGATGTTTGTAAAAAATGGCTGCAATACAATCCCAAAAAATGAAAAACTTTAAACAAGGGAGTACAAGATCATTGATAATCTGTCTGCAAAAGACCCAACTTGAAGTGTATGTGAAGAATAACTAACAAAAACTATAAGAGTATGCTTCACCTGTCTAACGACACTGGGTACTACCTGGTCCTAGGCCACCAAGGTCTCTGTGAAGACATCAGTTTTATGCACATGACACAACACATGCTGGGGGATCCCATGCAAGTATTTGTAACACAATACTCAGTAGGGCCCCCAAACCATGAAGAAAAGACCACAATGGGAAGAACACACTTAGTAATGGACAACTCACACGGTTATAACCTAAAATATAGAAAGTAAGATTATCAACATAAAGTTGAACATCTCATACTATTGAGGGACTCATCCCCGATGATTCATTGAGGTATGTTTATCTGTCGGGACACTGAGGTCCACTTGGCTACCGGGCCATTGCGATCTCCTCAGCTACTTCTTGTCTGTCGGGCCACTGAGGTCTACTTGGCAACTAATCGTCTGTCGGGCCGCTAAGGTACACTCAGCTAATTATTGTCTACCCATCCACTGAGGTCCACTCGACTACTCCTTGTCATCTAGGAAACAGAGGTCCTATTTACACTTCCTTCACATCGTAACCAACCGCCAGATTCCCATTAGTAGAGTGCTTGATTTCGGGAGAATAAACTCTTCAAGCCATTATTCATATCCAAAAATCCATGAAATATCACATAGAATATATAAAAAGGACTATCACATCCTGAGAGTTCCAATGCCGCAAATATCTTGTCATTCACATGCACATTTTGGAAGTTATTGAGGTTTTATTTAAAAGGGGATAGTTGGGTCTAGGTCTGACCCGGTTTGACTGACCCGACACGACCTGATCTAGGACTGACCTAACTCGGATTCGACCCAATCCATTGTGCTAGGCCCAGACTAGCTATGTTGTGGGTCTGGCCTTATGGAATGCTGGGCTGTGGGTCAGGATTGACCCAAATTTTCTTGCCCGAATCACTGTGAGTGGGCCGGATCACCACACCTAGACGCGGAAGCGCTCATCGTATTTTCTCCCGGTTAACATGGCGGGTTTGCTCTGAGGCCCTCATGTCGCTATCCCGCTAGAACATGGACCTTCGAATGCATACACCAGATACCTTGCTACTGGATTTTGATGGTGAACCTTGTCCGTCTCCCCATGGATAATGTCGTGAGAACCTCCACCGCCACAGAGCGCCGCTGGTACGCACTGCCTCCTGCACGCAGCCATCAGTGGTGCACCGAGGGGTCCTATGGGCCAACATACATAATCTAGTGGGCCATTCTACGATCCAAAAGCGATTTCAGTGTCCTTAGTTCATCTTCATCCCTGATATGGTTTCAAAGTAGCTTTGTCATCGATCTGGGGGTTTGATCATGAAGAAAACAAAAACACCCACAACAAAGGGATCAGACCTGGTTTGTGTCGACTCGATTCCTCAACGTTAGAATAAAAGGGAGATGATTAACACTTAGTTTATATCCCTTAAAACCATATATAAACAAACCCACCTGAAAAGAACAAAATATTCATGAATCAACTTGTTAGTGGGTTGATCCATGTTCATGTTTTAGAAATAATGAATAGGGAAACAATTTCTTCAATAAAAAACCCCAATCTCAAAGTCCGATTGTTTTCTAGTGAGGATCACAGGGCTACATTCATTGCTCCACAATCCGTCATTGATGGGGGATCATCTATCGTCACTCAAAAACTCCAAATCTCCAATGGACAAGAGTAATTCTCCAAAATTCCAATGAGTGGTCTTTGGTCAAACCATTAAAGGTAGAGAACACATTTCTACATTTTGTTTCACTTCATTGCAACGTCGTTATACTATATCATAAATGAAACAATGTTTCAGTTATACTTGTGTTGCAATTTTTCTATGTTGCAACAAAATCAGAATTCAAAATAAAATAAACTTTTTTGTTTATTTTATTTTTCATTAAGAAATTTTTTTAATAAAATTTCTTAAAAAGTCAAAAAACTAATGTTTTCCCTCGACTAGTGTTGGTCACGGTTATGTCCTTTCATAGGTAATGTCATCATTCTAAATTCAATGATTCCCTCTAATTTTTAATCCGGTCACCCATTTAGAAGCTTCAAAAACTACTCATGTGCATTATTTTAAATAAACTTAAAAAATTTCAATCACATATTCCAGGCTCACCGAGCCTTGAAATCATGTGTCGTCTAAGCACCTGGTCTTGAAATAATCCCATATAATTTTAAAAAAATTACATGGAATTTTGGGACATTATATTTCATAATCAAAATAATTTTTTAATATATTTATTATACTTAAGTATTTATTTTATGAATAATATAATAGATTAATAGGATTTAAACTAATAATCAAAGATAAAGCGATCAGTAAAGGTGATTACCAGTTACTCAAAGAAATTCCTTTAGATATTATCATAAGGTCCCTAGGGTTGGTCTTTTGGGAATAAAAACACATCTATAATGTGTCTGTAGTATTTGGGAAGATAATTTTTCAAATATCAGTTGAAATGGAAGGCTCAAAGTGGTGCAAAGAAAAAAAAATGTGGGGTAAAACTTTATATTTGATGGGAGTGACACTCTTGGAATTTCATAAAATATTAAAATATATTAAATTCATTATATTTCTCAAATTACTCTAATATTATAGTTATTTAAATCCATGATTGGATGGGGTTGAAATACCATCAACCAATAACATTTGTATTGGTGTAATTGGTATTTTAAAGCTTATCTTTTTATATAACCCTTTAGTTAACCTATTTTAATGATAACTATGGTCATGGTTTTTCAACCTTAAAGAGAAATAATTTTATATATAAGGTGAAAATTGACTCATAATTTTTCAAGGGATAAAATTATTGAACACCTTGTCCTCTTTTAATGTTTTTATGATTTTTAAATAACTTTATATTATTTTGATAAAATATAGCTACTTTTGATTTTGACATTATTCGTTTAATTTGAGTAAATAGTCATAATGTCCAAGTTTTTATTTTAATATAATCCTTTTAAAACAACACTAATATTTCATATTCATCTATAAAATTCATTAAATACTATAATTCATTCAAATAAAATTACTTTTAATATTTTTAAAATCATTTATTTTATTTTTTCCATTAATTAAAGAAATACTATATTGGTGCTTCATAATAATTTAAAGTAATTACACAATTACATTAAATTATAAATAAATTCCCATCATGAAAATAATTTCATTATTCTAAAAATAGATATTGAGATTCATTAATAACTTCCTTTTGTCCCTTTGTAGACACATAAAATATATTCAAATGTAAGAGAGTGGAATTTTTTGGTTTTAAATATTATATTGTTCATTTTCATTGATTAGTGTCCCTTAAAAAATTAAATTCCAACACTAATATGATTAGGGTCAAATAAAATTCATCAGATAATAATTAAGATGAAAACTAGAAACTATAAAAGTTCTTGAAAAGGCTCTAGACCTGGGCGAACCTAGTCCTAAAATTTATTAAATCAATGTAAATAAGCAGTTAAGGGATTAAAATGGGTTTTACATCAATGGTAGTGTATCTCACCCCTCACATAAATATACACAATTGAATAAAAATAATCAAGAGCCTTGAAGTACCACATATTTCTCATTTCCATTAATATTATCTTTGAAAAAGTATCCTCCACTTGATTTTATTCCCTACAAGCATGTTAAAAATCATCATAAGATGAATAAAAACTTCTAGAAATTCAATACAACATGGATGGATATTCTAGGGGAGATTCTAGAATCTAAAAATAAGGGATTAAATATTTAGTTCTGAATCATACTCAATCCAAAAAGGATTCCCTTGACGGTGGGTATCATATTTGATGAAAAAATGATGGCCCACAACTCAATCTCATAGAAAATTTCCATTCCAATATTGTGAGAAAATCATAATTTAACAATCCCATGATGTATGTATAAAATACCCCCACATTATTATGGTCCCATAGAATCATATGACACACTGTCACGATTTAATTTTATCCATGAATAGATTGGTGGGGGAATATTTTATTATCAAAGGTTTCCTAGGTCTTCCATGACCACCCAAAAACCTGAGAATATTGAGATTTGTAATAGAGTTATGCGTGGAAGATTTTATTCACCCAATTTTTTGTACACACTTCCCTATGAATAGAAAGAGTACCTTCATGAAGGGTGGGGGTATGGGTGTCAAAAATGATTCCATTTCCTGCATTCCAAACATAGATAATAACTGAAGTTGAACCCACTATGAGGAGGTTCTGAACTTTCTCACAGTGTCTAGCATGATAAATGACCTTCAATATATTTTCCAGATGATAGTATGTGTGTATGTTCATTTGAAATATTATTCCCACATAATTCCATCGCTCATGAGAAAAATTACAGCACCCAAAGAGATATTAAACATCCTCCTTAGCTCTCATACACAAATGGTAGGATAAAGAAAGTTGTTGTCCATAATTTTTTTGATGTTCATGAGTTAGAAATATTTTTTTCTATATTCTTGAATGAATCATAAACCATGAAGTATGAGGGGATAATTCCTTGAGCATTAACAAACAAGAAGGATTTAGATTTGGTGCATCACATTTCACACTATAAATTCCTTGATAATGAACTGTCCATTCCAATTCAGCATCCAAATGAGAGTGTATATATCCGTGAAGAAGTATAGTTGAATTTCTAACTCAATTTTGAAGTTACCTAGTTAGGATCCTTGATATGGGTAGGGGTGAATTAGTGATATATTTTTCATTTTATGTTTCCTCTCTTTTTGAAATAACCTTTCACTCCTGTTAAGGAGTTTTTTCCCTGCTAAACACAAACAACCACATGAACACAATATTTACAAGGTTTACTACTCAACAAGAGTAGCTACATCCTTAATATAATATAGGAATAATACATTACCCCACAATTCATTAGAAAACAATGATTTTATATGGAATATAATGAGTAGGATATAACCTTACACTTGAGTATCACTTGAGAGATAATCCTCAAGTGTGTTTTCACCCTCTTAGGACAAATAGGATAATTCAATATCTATGTGCTTCATAAAAACACTCAAAAATATGATATTTGAAAATGAATCTTCTCTTTCATATCCAGAATCTTGTATGAACTACATGTACTTTGTAATAATACTTAGTCCCATACCCCATTCATATCTTGATCCACTTGAAAACACTTATAACTAAACTTGGGTATTCAAATTTTCAACTCGCAGATCTCCTTCACAAAGCTCCTTTTCAATGCTCCCAGCTTTGCCGAGCACTCTAGTTCGCAAAGATCTCTAGTTTGTAGAGCTCACTAGATCACAAATCTCATTATTTCACTTATCATAGATTGGTCTTTGCGAAGTTCACTTCTTTTTCAAAGATCAACGACTCGGCACAAAGCTCTTTTCTTTCACGGAGCCTACTGCCTTTGCAGATCTTGCTTTCTCTGTGAGCCTTCATTGTAATTCGAGAGCTCTAAAATTCTTGTTAAGTATCTTTAATTTTATCTTGGGGTTAGGGGACTATTTAAATGTGATTATTAATGACTCTATAACCTTCCATCCACCTCAGTTCCACATCCGCACCAAATCCTTGAACTCTGAAATTTCCACCGAAATTCAATCTATTTTGTGAAGCCCTATGGCTATTTTCCTGATTTTCAAAGCTTTCCCTAATCGTGAAGAATTCCATCAAATCATTTTCTTTCTCATGATGCTCCTTCTTCCTTTTCACCATCATAATTCTCCTTCTTCTTCAATGCTGTAATGCTCACCTGCAATGCTAGTTTCCTTGGCCATTCGCAGAGCTCATCATAATCATGAAGAAAACTATCAACATTATTCATGTCTTTGTGAAATATAATTCATGAATTCCATCTTCAAAAAATTTAATCTATTCCCATGTGTTGATGATATCTTCAAGGAGATCCACTTGTCTAAATGCTAATAAAACTCCAAATTTTGGACCAAACAATTTGGAAAAAACTAGGAAATTTTGACACCTTAGAAACATGTTTCTATAGGACCAACCATACTGATTGAAAACATATTTTATCTCTATTTCCTTTATAAATCTTGCATCACAAGTTTTGAAACCAAATTATGATCTTTTTGAAATACATGCCAAAAAATCATTTTCAGATTTACTCTGGAAAGTATTGTAACTTTTCTGTCTTTCCTTACCCACTTATAAAAAGTGAAGTGATTTACTTTCTTCTCAAATTTAATTGAAAAAAAATAAAACACTTCATGCATCCAAAAACAACATCATCCAACATCGTACTAATATATTTAAGTTGGGAAATTTCAATTATGTTTTTGTCATGTAGTTAGAGGTAAAAATAAAAATTTGATGCATGTTTGGTGGGATGTCCATGATGTTCATGAGGGGACTATCCATCCAAAAGGTCTCCAAAAATTATTATTTTATTTCATGCTAACTATATAATTTGAATTTTTCATGATTTAAATTATGGAGTCCCTGATAGCATGCCAAATAGATGAGATAAGATATTTGGGGTACCAATCCGGGAGTAATTAATCAAAACTAATGGATAGAAAATAAAAATATGAGTCATTGAACACAATTATATTCTAGGATAATTTTTTAATAAGTTGATCATTAAATATTTTGATGTCATTGATTCCAAGTCTCCCCATATCAGGGGGTTTAAGGCAATCCATCAAATCCAAAGTTATGTATTTTCATTCATAGAAAGAACAAGTCCATATAAATTTTCTGACCATTCTTTTATGTCACTGATGAAACCCTTAGGCCATTTGTATAAAGATAAGGAATAGAAAAATTTATATTTAAGGGCCATGTTAACCATTAAAACCCTTCTAATAAGTTACATAGATTTTTCCTTCCACATATCTAGCTGGTTAGTGATGTAAGAACATATATCTCTATGATGAAAGCCACTCAATTTTCTTTAATGTAGGGAGACTCTAATGAAAATAAAATGGTGGGATACCTTATTAATTCCATGTGATCTGGTAATTATATTATTCTTGTCGATAGGAACCCCATCACCAAAAAAATGAATGATTTTCTTCAAACGATATATTCTTCTACCCCTTCCACATAGTTGGAAATAATTATTAGATAGTATATATTTTTTTCATAGAATCCTATATGAATAAGATAATATCATCAGTATATTGTAGGTGTGTTAGATTAAAGACTCGACTTCCATCATTGATTGGATTGTGTATTCCAATCTGAGTGAGTTAATTCATTCATCTGCTCAATAAATATTTAGAAATGGAAAAGTTTTGAATCATGGTCTCCTTATCTAACTCCCCTAGTGAATTAAATGTCTCGCCAATTTGATCTACTAATGATAAAGTAAATCCTTGAAGAATATAGAATGACACTGATTAATTTTATTAATGAATCTTAAATCCCATATTTTTTTAGGAAAACAAGGATGAATCTCCATTTTATTATGTAAATTCCTTAGATATATCATTCTTATGATCATAGTTCCTATCCCTCGATTTCATCCCCAAAATATTGACACTTTCCAAGGGTATGAATAAGTAGGAATTAATTCTTCTACTAGGTACAAAACCAAACAGGTTTGGGTTGTCAATGTCCCTAACCATTCCCCCAATTCTTGTCATAATGGTTTTACAGATAATTTTTGTAATAGTGTTTCAAATAGAAATAGTGCTGATATATTTAAGTTCCACTGTATTCTATTTCATAAGAATAATAATAATGAATTTAATATTAATACCATGAGGCATAAAAGAATTATTTAATAGTTCCTTAACATTATTTATGACATCATTATTAAAAAACATCATAGTAGAACATGAAGATTTTACTGGTAAATCCATCCGGACCATAAAAAATCTATATTTTGAGGGATAATAGAGCCAATTTCACTTCCTCTTTAGAAGGTTAAATGATGAGATATTTATTTTTATTCTCTCCAATAGAAGGAGTAATATTATCAATATTATTTCTAGCCATGTCCATTCAATATTCCGAGTATATCCTTTTATATAATCTTCCACTACTTTGGGGAAACCATTTTAGAAGTGAAAATAAATCCATTAATACCGATGGCATTATTTCCACTTCTTCTCCTCTTCTATTTTGTCATATTACTGAAGTTATTTGAGTTCTTATCACTATACTTAAACCATATAATATTAAGTAGGCTATAATATAGTGTCTCATTAATTATTAAAAGATCATCATGTTTGGTGATGTATTTTAATTCCCCCCTAGAGCGAGAATCTTGAAGTAGATTTCTCTTTTGGCAGAACGAAAACAATTCTTTTCCAGATTTAATCTTAAAATACGTCTCATAAAAACCTCCATGATCCATTATATTATTATTACGTTGGTATATTTCAACTTTTCAATAAGAGTTCGGAGGGGGGATTCCATGTAAATCCATCTTCTAAGCCTCTAGAATCAATTATCTACAACAAGGATTAACAATCCATCCATTAATGAATTTAAATTGGAGAGGATATATCCTTTTCAGATAATTGGAATGTTACATTATGATAGATTTTGATATGAGTGGTATTTTGGAAGATTGAATCCCAATACTCTAGTATCACCACTTCTCTTATCTATTTGGAAAAATCATATTTCAAACTTACTTGTTTATCTTCTATTCAAGTTATATATCCTTCAAGTAAATTTGGATTCAGAAATTATCACATAAACAGGATTACAATAATCTATATAGGAATCGAAAACCATAGATTCTTCCTTGTTAAAATTGGATCCAGTTTTTTATTTAGATTTCTGGGCAATGTTGAATTCCCCTATAATAACCCATTTTTAATTCCTATAGTTGGATTTTATAACTGGATCCATCTATAGACTCATTCTCCTAATATTACAATTGGAATTATAGAAAAAGTAAATGAAATATTAGATCATTGGGTTTATAAAGAAACAATGATTCACAGATGGTACTTTCTATATTTGAGGATTTGGAGCTCGTCATGCTTAAGAATCCATCCACAGTCTATATCAGAATCATACAATTTATGTGTAACAATAGTGTATCCAATGGAGTCGCACATAAAGGATTTCCTATTTTCACAAAGCATTTTTCATTTGAAAATTCTAAGGATGATAGGTTTATAGGCCATAAAGTAATTTCGGTGTCTTTGGACATAAGAGAATTTCATAGCCCTTGACAATCCTATAATAAAATTTCAATTTCTTTAGGGATCTCCCCTTGGTTAGGGGTCCTCATCTATGTGGCACATCTAAATAGTCTATTTTCTTTCTCCCTTTGCATTTCTTTATATTATATTTGGGTGGTTGTGATCTCCATAATGCATTCTTTTCTCTTGGGGGACTCACTTATATCTTGCCAGTCACTAGGTTTTATGTATTCTTGGTTATAAGGACATCATTTTCCATTCATAGGAATGAACATATTTATATATTTTACTCTACTTAATTATTAATCCGGATATTTTCTCTTAGCATCTTTAGAAGAGGTAACCGAAGTTAAAAGAACCTCCTCTTAATCCCAAAGGACAAACCCCATAACCACATTATTATAGGGTTAATCATTCTATTCAAGTGATAGTGTCATGGGTTTAAATATATCTAATATGTGGTTCTCACTGAAGTCAATTCCGTTACTTTCTACCTCACTCAAGATAGGTTCCTTATGGTTAGAACCTTACCATGTTCTATCAAGAATGTAGAAAAAAAGAAATGGTGTCAGACTACTGAGTTTGAAAGGATTTTACAACTAGTTCCACTTTAACATTACTAACTAGATATTTTACACTATTGTATATCACCATAACTGTAGCATCACTAGAGGATAATGGAGGAAGTTCATCATGTTGAGGGTCGAATTCATGTGCAGGTCCAATTTAAGTGTTCTCCTTGTATAAGGTACTCAAAGAAGATGGGTCAGATGAAGCAGTCACAGCTGAGAAGTGTTCACTCACCATGTCATTCCCTTTAAAATTATGTCATGATGTGAGTTCATGTCCATTAACATTGAAAAATATACATGTCTTATCCCTATTCCATTAATAATATAAGTCTCTAAATAGACTACATCTCCAGTAGAATTTTGTTATTCTTTAATACTAAATTTCTAGGTTGATGTTATCATTTATTATTTTGAGTTTGACCACTTTAGCCAATGTTTTATCCATTTTCACTTCCACAAATACCATTTCATAGTGAAAAAATCATGGGTAATTAGTCTAGAAATCCATTCTAATTTTGTTCTCCATGGAAGAGGAAATATCCCAAAATATATGAGGATGTGAGTAGATATAATTATGTTTTTAGATATCGATAAACATTTTTAGAGTGTTTCTACCATTTCATGGATCAATGTTATGATCCAACTCCTGTATTATATGAAATCCAATATTTAGTGAAACCAATCCATGACTATTTCCCCATAGAAATATGTTTTTGGTCAGGAAAAAAATTGTCTGATGAGGACATGGAAGTATACCATTTTATCATGTGAAGGAGATATCATAGTTATGTTATTCACATCAGGTTCACAATATTTTTTCTAATGAAAATTTGACTCACCTAATGATCTATAACATGGGGTTGAATTGTGCGTAATCATTCACATCATGTTTATAATTTCTGAACAATTTCTAATGGGGGTTTTCAAGTAATGTGAAAAACTCAATGGATCTACATCCATGATGGACCTTCTTTCCAAAGGCATGTGCTTTTTGGGGAGTTTTGGAAATGATTCTTAAGAAATCACATTGGTCGAGATTATAGGAGGTCAGGGTCATCACACACTTTTGTGGGGAATTATTTCCTACTATGGGGCTCTCTTATAGATTAATGATATGTTCATAAATCCTTCATTAATTCATAAGAATGACATGGATCACCCATGAATTATTAATAAATTGTTATCATGTGTGGGATTTAGGATCATCTATATGTATCAAAGGTTCTCCATTAATGATATCCCCATATATGTATTGATTAGGGAATATTTGGTCATTGTTATGATGATGCTAGTTTATTAGCAACACCATGGGTCGCTCTAGAGTGTCTCATCATCTAGGGATATGGGATTTGTTTTTATATTCAGATTGTACCCATAAATTGGTTTATTATATATCCTTTTCAAAGGATTCAGAACCCACATAATTATTTTCAACATAATGGGGAACATTGTACCTTTTATGGCCATTTTATAAGGAACTAGTAGTATAATTTAATTTCATGTGGCAGGGATGCCTAGGAAGAAGGTTCCTTGTAAAAGTTTGGTGTGGGGCTTATGCTGAGAAAGAATAGTGAACATGAAAGGAACATGGATTTCTAGTTTAAAAGAGACCCTAATGATAATGTGGCCCAGAAAGAATAAATTTTATTTGATGTGTTCGGTTTTGACATGAGGGAGGATTCTAACATATTCCATTTTGATGGGAGTCAAAGCCCACATAGTTCACTTGTAAGGACCTATGACTATATTGTCCCTTAGAAGGTTTGCATAATAGGGTAGTATGTCCCTTTGAGAAGATAAAGTTGGGGATTATTATAAAAATATATTACCTATGGAAAAGAGCCATCAGTGATGTCTCAACTCATGGTGGTTTGGAGGTTTGTTCCGGGCTTATAATCAAGGATGTATCCAGTAGATGAATATGGTAATATGGATGGGGAATACTCTTGAAGAGGATGCCCAAAGTCCAGATTTTGGTTCTTATTTATGAGGAGTATTCCCTAGTTAATATAGATTTTTATTGTGGCTTACTTAAGAGGAGGATTCCCATGGATTGGTTATAATTGAGGCTTACATAAAAGTCGGATGCCAGCTGAGATCATGAATTAGGTGGGATTCTTCCATATCCTAATTATTGAAGGAATCCGAGATTGCATAATTCAATATTTTAGGGCTTACAGACTAAGGTTTCCTTTAATATTCCTAATTAGGGCTTACTCTTAGAGATGATTCTCATGGATTGTTTATAATTGGGGATGACATCGATGTTGGAGTGCCATTGATGAATTTTGAGTTACACATGGAATGTTTCCTAAGGATATGTTTGGCTAGGGCTTACTCAGAAGAAGGATGGCCAGGATGTTTGGGATCAAGTGTATTTCATTACCATAGTCTACCTCTAAGCTCACGTGATTCATGCTCGAGGTCATAAAAAAGGGGAAACAGAAGATCTGAGAAACTACATAATCCAATTTTCTATAATATTGGGTGAATATTATTGAGGACCCATTCTTATGGTGGAACACTCGAGGAAGGAAAGTGTAATATTAAAAAGAATACTCTCTATAAAAATATGCATCTGGGTGTGTGGGTACCTTGTTTATGGCTATCATCTAAGCTCAAAAGTCATGATGAGTCATTCTTGAACATTACAAACAAGAGGAAGTGGAAGATCTGGCAAACCACACACTTTTCCTCCCCTGTTGGTGGAAGAGGATGATGGAAAAATAGAGGAGGAGAGGCCCTACCATGTGTGGCTTGGATTAGGTCCTGATCAGTGGCTCACCCATGGTAGAGTCTAGGGAGATCCAAGGGTTTCTCACATAGGTGTTATTCACTTAGGAGGACCTGGGTGAGGTGAAGGTACCTTGGATGAGATACCATCTCAACAACAACACCTTAGAGAGGCTTTGATAAAGCCTCCAAGAGTGTACCCAGGTGTTCCGAAAAGCGGCTCATGCAGTTCCCATGTTAGGAAAGGGGACCTCAAATTACGGTTATTTAACCACGAGGGAGTGATTTCATTGCATTGGTTTTTCCTGTCTGAAGCCTCGAGAGAAATTTAGTTTCACTAACCCCCTTTAATTCTTTCTTCTTCACATATTGGAGGAGTACCTAGAATGTTTCATAGGGAATGGATGAAGGAATAGGATGATCAGATCATCAGGAGGCATTCATGAAAGTTTTTTGATGAAAAGTAATATCCTAGGGTCCTATTTATAAAATAAATATGGGATCATGGTTGAAGGGGTTATTTTCCTTAGGTGTATCATGCAGGTGTTCAGCATAGGTGCTCCACACTAGCTCATGCATAGGCTAGTTGTGCAGGTCGATGTGTTGGTACCTCGCATGCGGACGATGCTTGGGGGTACATGTGTGGATCACATTGGTGAACATTTTTATCCTTTATATGGAGCATGAGCCCCCACAAACCTGCTCAATATCATTGATGGGGTGTTGTTCTGCCCCTTCGGGCCAATCCCTTCACGATTGTCACTAGCCCCCAGGAAAAATGGATACTCTCACCATAATATTTTTGAGCCCACTCAAGGATGTTTCCATTTATGGCATGGGGAAATCCAATTCTCTCCTTTTGGCATAAAGACATATTTCTACTGAAGCTCAACATTTGGTGTCTAAGTGTGGTTTTCATCTTCAATTTTGTAGAAAACTATATAGAAAATATTTCATAGTGTCAATAACCCCTCCTATAATTAGATTCTCTAAGAAAGCAATAAATTGGATTCTTAGGTTATAATAAGGAATTATGATGTATTCCAACATTATTTGGTTGGATTTAGGGATTTCTAAAATATGGAAGGATTCTATAATTTTTTTACAAAGCCATGGATCCTAGAGAGCATAGTTTGATTGTGTCTAGGGTTATATGGATAATCCTATAATTTTTATGTCTTTTGTTTCATTGCCCTAATTTTTTCCTAAGTCCATTGTGGAGGATACATAGCGGTTGATACTTGGATTTTTATTAGAAATCCCTTTTGGGGGTTTCAACCTAAGAATTTTCATGACTTTTATCATTTCATTTCTCTAATTTATGTGTGTCTAGAACATATGATGTGAGTTACTAGTGAGATGATACTCGACATTTCTCCAGAGTTCCCATTTATGGGTTTTCAATTTGGTGAGTTCTATGACTCTTTTTGTAGGAAATTTGATGTCATACATGTCTAACTAATGAGACTATAGTTTTAGGTCAATCATCTTTTACCATAATTCTTAAAATGATGACCCAGAAAAACCTATGGGCTGCTAATGTTTCGAAATAATTCAGATATCTAGAGGGGGATCTTGAGCCCCGATTTTTGGGTTTCAAAATCCAAAACAATATTGGGGAATAGAGGAGGTCTCTAATGAGTATAAGTTTACCACTAATTGAAAACTTCTTTTTTGGAATATTTTATAAAAATCCAACTGGGGCGTGTTATATCATAGTCAATAGTGGAATCCATTGGCTGAAAAATCCATTTGTGGGCCATTTTATGAAACTCCAATTGGGTAATAATACATCATTGTTAGGGAAAGATTTTATCAAGAATTTTTTCATTATATAATTGAAAATCGAATGGTTTTATGGATATTAAGATTTCTAAAGACCAATATGGGTGGTCTTTTCAAAGTAATGTGTTTGAGAATGTAAGGAATATTTGTATTTGGGTTCGAAATGAATTTAAAATCACTCCTATATGAATTAAGATTGTGTGAGGAAGGGTAAATTTTTTAATATGACTAATGTTAGAGGGAAAGGCCTCTATATAAAAAGGGTTAATGTATCATGTAGTTTAATGTCATGCGATCAGGGCACTAGTCATGTAGTTTAAGGTTTTATATAGATGATACTGTTTTATAGTTTAACGTCTTGTGACTCGAAAATTATAATATTTAATTTTAATTTCTTACAACAATGTAATTCTTATATCGTGTTTAAATTTTATATAATATGGACATTATGTAGTGAAATTTAAAGTGGTACGTTTATAAAATTACGAGGGGCATAATATAAGGTCTTTAGATTTGAACGAATGGTTGATGGTTCTCTCGTTCTTGGTAATCTGCTTGCAAATGTGCTACCATATTCAAGTGTGATAGGATAAACTTGTAATATGTGAGTTGGAAATCCCTAGATATGATTATTGGTTTGGGGAAAATGGATTATGGTGTTAGAGATTATCTCTCCCAAGGATGAAGTTTTTACTGATTGAAAAACCCATTTTTGGGTTGTTTTATGCCAAGCCAACCTGGGTGTATTACAACATAGTTAGTAGTGGAATCCATTGGCTAAAAACCCCATTTAATGGGATAATTTATAAAAATAAATCTAGGTGATGTTACAACATAATCATATAAATATTTCCTTGGGAAATCTGACATTTTATCACTAAAGGTCAATGGGTGTTTTTAGAAATTCCTATTTTCCTATGCATACGGTTTGGTTTTCTGAAAGGAATATACCTAAATATAGAAGAATAATTTAAAGTAAAAATTATTAAATATTGGTAAAATGAGGTTTCCTTGGTAGGTTTGATTAGATTCTTGGAAATATGTTGCTTTAAGTTTTAGGTCACACTTCTATGACCTTCACATCATGGAAACAATAGGTGATTTTGGCCTTATCAGACCATGGTTGTTCCTATATTCATTATACATAAATGAGGAAATTTTAAACCATAGTATGGGAGAATTTTATGAAAAAAAGGATATTGGAAAAATATGCAAGGAATGATGGTAGAATACTTCAAATCATGGGTCCCAACATAATGTGGTCAAAGCATACAAGGACGTAAAGGCATCTCCCAAGGGTGAAGTTTTTTCTGGTTAAGAAAGCCATTCTGTGGATCTTTTTATGAAAATACAACTGGGGAATATTATTCAAAATCACTAGTGAGATATACTGATTGGAAACCCAGTTTTATTATAGGATTTTTGAAAATCTATCTGAGAAATGTTACAACTCAGTCAGGAAAAAGAGTCCTTAGGAATCAGGCATTTTATCACCAGAAGCTGAAGAAAGATTATAAAGATTTGAAAGTGCACATGATTACGAGTATGATGTGTGGGAGGGATAGGTACGATCATAAAGGAAGAATTTGTACTGATATTATTCAAGATTTTTCAGTCCCTTCATTGATATGACTCATATATAGAAGGGGTACATCACTGTTTCCCTGGTGGGCCCCTTGGTTTTGTTGCATCAATTAAAATCTCATGCACAGATCATTGTTTTTATGCAGAAAAGGTGTAATTTTTCTTTTCCTCATGGATGTTACTGGGAATTAATGGATAGGTTTCAATATTTATCTCATTATGGTGATAATAAATCCATATTTAGTTCTTGGAGTACCATACAGTTTAACATCATATGTTCAATACATCAGTCTTGTATTTTAACATCATGTGATAAGGATGTGGGTGAATCGATGTGAAGATAAATGGTATATTACCGCTAGACTAGGGAATATAACAAGAGTACTACTAAGTATCTCTTCATAGTAATAATCATTCCACACATAAATATGAAATAATTGACCCCCAAATCAATTAAATTCATAAATGGAGGAAATCAGTGGTTTTTTAATATGGGTTCACGAATTAGGTGATCTCTTATATCAGATCCACTCATACAGATCATAATCATACATAGGAGATAGAGGGAATTTCATATATTATGTTGCGGCTAGGCCCAAGATTGAAAATATCAACATCACTGAGTATCTAATTATAATGGTAATCAAGCCGCATATAGTTATGGAGGAATTCAAGTAGTTTATTGCCATTGGACAAGGATATTTGGTGATACTTTTAAGGTCTTTCATCGATGAACCTGGTAACCCCAATGTGAATCAATATGCATCACCTATGTAGGGAATATTTTTACTAAATATCCTAAGCCCACATGAGTTTGTCTTAGTGTTAGAAATAAAGAGTGGAAATAGTTTCTTCGATGACACAAATGCAGCACATGTAAGTGATTTGGCCCATAAAATTAAATGATGGTTTGTCTAGGAGATATGAACCTAGTGTCTCTATGTTTCTCAATACGATAAGAACCAATCCATACATAGTTCTTGAAATCCCACGATATTTAACATCATGCGGTGAGGAAGATGATGGACCATTGTAAATGAACAGGAATGATGCGACTGTGCCTAAGGATGACAATCTGGGTGTCACATAAAATATCTGGGTAATGGAAATCAAGATACACATAATTCTTGAAAAGTTACCAATGTAGGTATAACTCGTACATTGGGAGTGAGGGATTTTTTTATTGTAGATGGATATGAGATTAGATATCCGAGTGTTACTACGTATCTCATGAGAATGATAATCAAGACACACATAGTTATTGAAATCTATTTACCACATCAAACAGGCATTGATGTGGGAAAAGGGGAATTAAAATTTTCTAGGATAATGGTTGATCCTATTACACGAGGTCCAAGTATACTAATCATCTCATTGTAACAATAATCAAGCCATACGTTATAGAAAAGTTCCATGTGCAGATCTAGTTTGTACAAAGGGAAAGGGGGGATTTTTAATTATGGTAATAGCTAGACTCGATATTGGATATTAAGGTGTCACTATGTATCTCATTTGAATGAGAATCAAGCCACACATAGTTATTGAATGAACTTGTAGTTTAACTACATGTAGCTTGAATCTTGTCCAGCAAGATACATAGTGACACACATATCATATCCCCTTGTCTAGATGCAACGAGATAATGTTGGTACTTATTCCTACAACAACCCATATCATATCCCCTTTTCTAGATGTAATGAGATAATTTTGGTACTTATTCCTACAATAGGGGACCGAATTCTATTATGGAGTGGCAATGATATGAGTGGGGATTATGAAAGGGAGCTACCCATCATTTCTTTCTCATGTTTGGACAAGTGGGCATCTCGACCCATTGAGGGGTTGAAGGGATGTGATTAGGGCCTAAACCTGAGATAGGGGCCAATTTTGAAGGGACTATGATGAGTATCTGAACTTGGGTTACTTGGGGGTTTCATTACATCGAATCAGAGGGATGTTAACCATGAAGTTTAATGTCATTCACTGAGGAATAATGGTGTCTTACAACTTTAATTCATATTGACATGACCTCATGTCCTTCATTTTATCATCATAGGATGAGGATGATGATTCCTTGTAGCTTAGTGTGGACATTAGGTCATGAATTTTAATATATTTCGAAAAAGATCAACTATGTAGTTTAACATACTGTATCTAGGATGTGTCTAGTGCTATGCAATTTAACTTCCTTCATCTAAGAAAAATGTCAAGTGATTACCTAAAATATTTTTTTAGGAACCTTGCATTAGTTATGGATGTAATAATTTCCCCACATATTGAGGTCAAGGAATAATCCCCAGTAGCATGTATGTTTTTTATAAATTATGTACCCTCCCACTTCAAATCAAGGTTTAGAGGTTTCCATCCTAGTATCATTTGAGTTTTAAGGACCAACACCAGTTCTCCTTAGAGGAATAATCATAGGTGGGTGTTCTTGTTAAATGCTTTTACTATATGATTTTGATAGAACACTAGGTGATGCTAGGTGTGAAATCATTTTTCATCAAGCCACTCTAATTCATCTAATAATTTCTAGGTTTGGTCATTTCTAGATAGTTGGTCACAAATGGAATTATGGAGTGATGGAAATTGAACTTCAATGATAATCACTGCTTCAGTTCCTTATTCCAATGATAATGGAGTCACCCATATGGAAGTACTAGTTGTTTCTTGATAATCACTTAGGAATGAAAGAGCTTGTCAAGCTAAGAATTTTTATCCTTATCCATCATCTTCTACTGTATGATTGAAAGGGTTATGTTAGAGGCATATACCTAAGAAGTATCTGATGTGTGATAGTGGGATGAATGATTGAATTTAATATTGTACTCCTGATATAACTTTTCCACCTCAATAGAATTGAAATTGATTCCATAGTATTTTAATATAGTGTGACCAACTCAAAATCCTATAATGATGTTGTATTTTTCAAATTCGGTTATTATTTTGGCCGTGATTTCTTTGAGGGGTATTGCCTAAAACAATTTAGTGAGGAAATCCATAGCTGTTAGGATGTATTTAAAATTATTCGATATAGCTGGAGGGTATGGTGCCACCCCATATGGTGAATGGTCAAGAGTATTTGGTTATATCTTACAAATCTGGGGGTTGATGGATGAAGTTGGTGTGCACTTCACCAGAATGAAATTTCTCAGAGAATTCTATGCAATCCTATGTCACTATGAGCCATTATTATTCAATCCTTCAAATATAGTGGGAAAGATTGACCTTTGACTGGTGGGCACAGAAGGCTCCAACATATACTTCTTCTATAATAGTAGTAGTCTCTTCTCCATCAATACATCATATAAGGACTCCATAAAAGAGACATTTTTATGGGACTGTCTTATGATTTGGGCCATCATAAAGGGTGGAGTTAGCTTATCGTCATCATCATTAGATTTTATCTTTCCCATATCTATATAGTGAGGGTAATCCATTTTGGAGGTAGTCCTTGATGAGAATCTTCTACCCAATGGATGGACCATACTACTTAGGTATAGGGATGACTTCATTAATCACTTCTATTATTATTTGAATGAAAGGTTATACCTTTCAGCGTTGGATGAAGCTACTGACAATTTCGTCCTATTTTGGATCCACCAATGTTGTAGCTACATTTTTCAATGCCTCTTCTTGATAATTATATGATTGTGGGATGTGATATTCAACCTCATTGTTAGTAAAACCTTCTGACAATAGGAAGGTGTATGGTAAAATTGCCTTTGTTGGGGAGATGAGCATGATCCCAAACCCAAATTTTTTGAGCTTAGGTTCTTCCATTATCAATCTTATTGGGCTCTAGGATGCACCATCAAAGTACATTTCTGACGTTATAGGGACACCTTGAATAAATAATATTTCCTCGTCTATAAATTTCATATTTAATGACGTTGTTTTTGTAGATGGGTGTTCTTCAATGAAATCTACCAAGGGCTAGTCTTTCATTGGGTTTTAAGGCAAGGATTGTATATCAAATTTTTTTACAATAACCACCCACCATGTGATATGTCCTATCAACATAGGATATATGAGGATATATTTTATTGAGTTATTACAAGAGACCAGTTGGAACTAATGGTGCTACAGGTGGTCCCTCAATTTCAAAACTATGTAGATTAATTTCAATAATCTATTCTCAATATATGAATAATGAGTCTCAATAGTGAACATGGTTAAACTGAGTTAATAAAGTATGTTTTCATTCCTAGAATCATTCTTTTGCGTGATAAAGGCACCCGTTGATCGCTCTAGGGCTGTCACATAGAGGATGATATGTTTTCCCTCAACAGGTGGCATTAATACCAATGGAATCAAGAGGTATTTATTGAGGTTTTCAAATTATACCTGACAGTTATTGGTCCACTCATATGTGAACCCTTTATTCATCAATTTAATCAAGGAAAAACACTTTCCAAAAAGGTTGTCTATGAAGAACTAGTTGTAGGGTTGGTGTCCTTGAAGTCCTCTCATCTCTTTGAAGTTTCGAGGAGGTGAAATTCTAAGGATTAATTTTGTTTTCTGTGGGTTGACTTCGTTGTTGTGATGGAATATAATGAAACCAATAAAAATACCTGAGGTTAACTAGAAAGCACACTTCAAGGGTTTCATCTTCAAGATATGTTTTGATAACATGTTAAAGATAGTATGCTGGTCCACTAGGTGGTCAGAATATTTATGGGACTTAACTACTATATCATCAATGTATCAATCGAAAATCATCAACAATAAGGGTGTGCATATGTGAGGCATAATAGTTTGGTATGTGGCACCCACATTCGTCCCAAAGAAGGGAATTTCCTGATTGAATAATAAACCATTGGGGGCTCTGAAGGTGAGAGATTCTTCATCTTATGGATCTATATGGACTTCTTAGTTCCCTGAATAGCCATCCATTATGGGGAGGGTTTTTAACTTTTTGTTGCATCGATCAGGAGTTCAATGATTGGAACCAAGAAGTAAAATTTTGGAAAATGTCGGTTGAGATATCTGAAGACGATGAATACTATGATATTCCCATTTTTCTTCTTTACCAGGATGATATTGGATATTCATTTTGTATGTTCTACCACTTAGATGATTTTTTCCTTGATGAGCTTGTCAACTTCTTCCTCGATTTGTGAGGTGTGAGTCAGGTGCGTCATTCTAGCTTCCTACTTGTATCCCTGACTGTATTCTGGAAAACACAAGTAATGGGTGGCCACATCATGTTCAAGGCATGGAATTTAATTTTAAATATAGGCAAACACATCCTTATGATACTTCAATAATGAATTACATATATCACTTTCTTTTAAAATCATGTCCCCATTGATTAGTGTGGGTCATGGAACTTCCTCCATGGAATGTTTTATCACCCTGATCTCATTGAACGTAGTGGATAAATCTTTCTAAAATTATGGTGGGGAATCCCTTAGGCCTCCAACTTCTTCCTCTTCCTCATGCTTTACATCTCTCACCTCTACCTGGGAAGTAGGTGATGAAGAATGTTCCTCAAATGGAATATGGGAGTCACTATATTCACATCCAGATGTTGAGACAACCATTTCGAGATCTCATTCTAGTATGATGCCTTTTGGGGGTTTAAGGGGAAATGATGGGTTGAGAATGATAATCTTTTTCTTCTACCATTGACATGACATATTCTTTCAGCCTAACTGATGAAAAAAGGACTTGTTAAAGATCAAGGGATGGAATGAAGACGTTTTTATCCAAGATTTCATTATTTCTCATAGACTTGGCCATTTCCCAAGTGCCATTAGTCTCAAATATTGAAATTGACATCACTAAATTTACAAAATGTGTTCTCTAATTCATTTACACCCGTTATATTTGATTTATAGGAAGCACTTAATCTGAACTGGGATACTTAAAATGCTTAGTTGGGATCATCTCCATCCATTTGGGGCATTGACAGAAGTGAAATTATTATCCATTTACTTTTTTCCTTCCTTTTTGATAGATCCTGAATCAATGTATTGTTACTCATAAGATTTAAATTGGGTACTAATCACCATGAAATGTAAATGTTTTTTAATGGATACATTATTTGAGGAATTTTTGGTATGATGATAGGAAGAATGCATGATGATGGAGATGTGTAATTCCTAAAAGAGAATTGAAAGATGGTTCCTTTCTAATGACCATAAATTTATATTTAGAAATAAGATCCCTAAACAAAGTTCTGAGTTTGATTTCACTGAGTGGTTATTGAATATTCTTATCATAACCATATAACATTAGAGAAGAGTGGGGAAAATGAGATTCATTGAATCCCAGTGGATGGAGTTTTCATATTTTGATAATGTTGACTCCAAATACATTGTCAGTGAATGCTTGTCAGTCATCAATTTAATTTATCCTACCAGATATACACAATGGCCTATTATATGACATCATCCTTATACTGGTTTGTAAAAAAATGAGTGTGTTTCATTATACAAGATAATTCTATACATGATTCACCTCGGTAGAGGCAGCCTCAACTTCAAATTACGGAGGTCTTGATAAGTCCTTGATAAGTTCTTCCCTAAGATCTTTTGATATACTTGTGGAATCCAAGATTGACATCTTTGCTAAAATATGGGCCATTTGTTTCAAAACCTAATACTTTTGATCTAGAGGACTGTGATTCCTAACATGGGGATGTTCTTTCATAGGTTCATTGGGGATTAATATTCCCGATATATATGGAACATACCTTGGAATATGAGTTAAATGTGCTTCCACTCCTAATTGATTAGTTTGGATGGGTCTGCCTACATGCCAAGGTTGATTATGTTGGAGAATATCCTCTATTCAATCTTTCCAAAAGATCATGTTAGGGCAGAACCTATCTTGAATGTGGGAATACTCTTTTTCAATTTGAGACTGTTGGAGATCTCTCCTATCAGTTTTGGATGCCTAGATTGTTTGAGAAGGGGCATAGTTAACGTATTGACTACCAACATGACCGTTTTTCTCCCATGTATCCTCGAATCTGAAAACCTGATCCCCCAATTCCCGAATTAAGAAAAGGTAATTTGGGTTCATGATCATGATAATCATCTATGAAGGGATCCATTATGTAGATAATGTAAATGAAACCGAAGATCTATTTCTCATCTGATAGATATCCTATCTGGTGGATCGACACTTGTTATACTATTTAGTGGGGGTATCTCCCATGATTTCGAGACTATAATCACTAAGTTTTCCATGTTCAAGGATAAAATATGATTTGGAATAGTCTCATCATCCTACATTTACTTTTTACCCTTCTATTGATGTCACTTTTAGAGGACTCAATTTCAACGGACTAAGTGGTCGATGAAGTTGTCTATGTTGTAGTAGAAGCAGTTAACAAAAAAATATTTTGGGTCAACTATTGTTATAGAATAACATGAGTTTGGTTGATCGTTGTTTTGACCATCCAACCACCAAATTTCTATATACTCTTGCTCTTGACTTCTTTCCAATCATTTTTCCCCCACTGTATTAGTGGAAGGAACTTACGCAACCTAAGCAGCTAAATTTTTCAGCTTCACTTTCCCCGAGACCACCATATTTTACATGAGGTTTTTGAAAACAAAACAATCCAGGATGTGGTGACCTAATGCCTAATGGAAAGGGAAATAATTTGGTATATATTTTTCATCATCTTTTCTTGTCTTCCCAGGATTTGGAATTAGAACAAGTTTTTTTCTAATGTTGAGGTGATGTAGTCAGGGACATGGTCATTTAAAAAATAATAAACCTTGTTTTTCCTATCCTCAAACTATTTTTCCCTCTATTCTCTTTGTTCATCATAAATATTTGGACATTGTTTCTAGTTCTTGGGAGGTGGAGCCACAAGATATGGAGTGATATTTAACATAGGGTCATGTACATGGTCTTGATTAAGTGTAACTATAGTAGACTATAATTTACTTACACTATTTCCTTGATTCTATGGAATTATTTAGCCCTTGTATCTAGTCTCTAGGATAGAGTATTATACCATATGTGAAATTGTAGAAAGATCTCAAAACCTGCCAATATTTTTCACAGGCATAAGTGGTATGTGAAACTCATCTTGAAAATGCACTATACAAATGGGAAAAAACTCTTTTTTGGGAGTAGTGTATTTAAAGAATATGCCAATCCTTTCAACTAAGAAATGATATCTGATACTCTTTCATTATCC
Source organism: Viscum album (assembly GCA_963277665.1). Classification (NCBI taxonomy): domain Eukaryota; kingdom Viridiplantae; phylum Streptophyta; class Magnoliopsida; order Santalales; family Viscaceae; genus Viscum; species Viscum album. The sequence goes on along the minus strand of OY728119.1, from coordinate 100,464,412 downwards.
AAATTCTTGTAGTTTGAGTGGTCAAAGACTACTATCTTCTATACTGTGGATATGATCTCGAAGACAAAATTATGAGGGAGGTATTCTCACCCTAGGATTAACAATGCCTAAAACATTTATTCTACACAAATGATGGTCCTTGTAGTGATTGAATGAAGCACATAAGTCTCACTATCTCCTGTTGTTCATGGGTACCCATAATGGGATCATATAAACAGAAGAAATGTGTCAAGTTCTACTCTGGGTCTCCCAATTCATTGAAGACTGGAAATATAGGATTCTCAAACTTTCAGAGGGGAAGATTTGGATCTACACATTTTGGATACAGTTTCTTATCTAGTTGTATCAGCGTGAACCATTCTTCCATGGTTTTAAATGAATTTGTTAGTTACTCAATAATGTTCATAAAATTTTTAGGAATAGTTTAATAAGACAGAGGATGAACAAGTGTGATGGAAAATAGATCCATTGGTGTTGAAAATATTGGTATTTGTTGTTGGAGCCTTATAGGTCCAAGCCTGTAAATATGTGCTTGACCTTGTTCAGGTTTTCCACCCAATAGAGGCAATTCTCGATTAGCCACTATAGGATCCAAGTATATTGGTACCTGGTATCCCATGTTGAGAGGATGTTCCAAATCAACTTCAACCATTATGTTGATCTCTCTTTGCTAAGATATGATAACTGTGGGTGTGAGTTGAGGATATTCTCTCAGAGTATATTGAGTAGGAAGGTTGTCTCGGAGTAGTCGTGAATTTAGTCACCATAATTATTTCATCTCTTCCACCTATTAATATAATATTTCCACCTGTGAAATTCGATTAACCACCCAAAGAGGCAGTTTATGTACAATCTAACCCTTTCCCTTTCCTTTTTTGTATTTCCTTTGAGGGGGTAACGATGTTTTTTTCAAGGGAATTCCCACTTCCAGGTCAAGCCTCTGGTTTCGGGTATTTACTCTTATTTCAATTGTTTCATTGTGGACCACAATATGAACTATAACTTCTTCCTTTAGATCCTCCTCTAAATTGGCCTCTTTTTCTAGAAAATCAATGTGGTATGTATTAATGACATTCACTGATGAAAAAATAATCAATTGATTTATATCGACGACTTTTGAAGAATGTCTTCTTATACACCCTCTATGAGCCATTTTCCTCCCCTTTGCTGATTCTATTGGAGCTGTTTGATAGATTGTGATCTAGAGGGAATCCCTAGATTATTTAGTCAAGCACGTTCCTATTGAGGGCACCAAGTCATGAGATGGAACAAACTAGGAGGATCCATTCTGTTGTAATTCTCTTAATCATGAGAAAAATTACATCCCTTTATGAGGAGGGTGTTGAGGTGAACAATCCCTCAACCCTCTGGGATGGGGTTCTTCCTATTCGTCTTTCACAACACATTGGGCCCGGTTGACTGACCTCTAGGGCTGGGTTAAAAAATAAACCATCCCTATGGTCCAGGTTTGCCTCCAAAATACCATGGATTCTACTGTTAAGGCTATCCTTTATTTTCTACAGAGTTTTATTTAAACATGGGCTAGGAACACACATAAATCACCTGATTTTGATGACCGTTGTGCTATTTCTAACATTTTCATTTTCTGGCAATAGATTTCCCCAAAATAGTTGGATTTATCATTTTTTTAGTTTCCTGATGCAAAATTCTCTCAGTAGCATGCACTCTTCTGGAATGACGTCAGTGAGAGTCAGTTGAGGCCTATTTTTGTTAATCATTTCTTTAATTTTTAAAATTTATGATTATTTAATATGGTCTCAAGCTCTAACATTTCATGACACAGCCATTGGTAGACTTTTCTGATTAGGGATCGTGGTGATATTTAAGGATCAGTGTGCACCCTATCCCCTGATATGAACACCAGATGGAGCATCGATTATCAGCTGTTATACCCTCATTAATGTTTCTATGCATGCACTTTGAAGGGATCGTTTCAATTTCTCAATATTTGTATTTGTGAAGCTATGAGAGATTCCAAGTCAATTTTTCATTGTAATCCTTTTATTATATGACATGTCTTTGATACTCATCATAAGACAATAAATTTTCATAAAATGACGAATAGTTTTCTATATTTTGAGGTGAATTTCATGAATGAAATATTACAAAAATTACTTTGGAATGATATATTGAGGGGTGGATAATGGCCAAAACATTACTGGTATGTAATCATTGGCCATCTCTTTCCTGATGTTCAACATGTCTTCTTTATCTTTTTCTAGAGGTTCCTCTACCCGGTAAAGCCTATGTAGACAATTTCTTACCACTTTATCATAAGAAACAATATTTTTAGGTACATCCTCTATTACACTTGAAGGTATGTGACCCAAGGGTGGTCAGAGAATGACCATCACCTTGGGATGTATTCCATTTAAAAAAGGATTTCACCTGCCAATGACAAGGCATCAAACATGAATGGCCTTATTTCCTAAGTGCTTCTCAATACGGGGATTTCTCATCACTACATTTTGGATCATATAATTTTATTGAAAACATGAATAACTAATATAAAGAGGAGATTGGAAATGAAGGCCATCATGGGGAGGACCATCATAGGGGATTATAGAAAGGGTAATAACTTATTTCTCCTTGATATTTTAGCCGTGCAGAGGGCTTCTGCTACTCTTATCTAGAGATAGGATCTTAAGATCTATTAGATTGTGGTTATGAAACAATAATTTATAGTGAATTTTCATGAGAGGACCTTCTGAATTACTTCTAATACTCCCTTTATTTGGTAACGAGTGGGTGAGATATTTAGATGACATAGAAACATGTATGAGGGATTCAAGAACATCTGTATTAAGTGGAGTGGGATCATAGATTAGATTTTTATTTACCAGTTGTATTTGGTGAGGATTCTTCTTGGATACATTCATGTGAGTGAGTGGGAAAACATTTCGGGGCAATTTGTTTTCATGGGAAGGTGTTTGTTTCTTCCTAGGATAGGATTATTCCCTCAAATTGTAGTGGGTTTTTTTACTGATCCGATTATCCATATAATATGGGGGAGTTCTCCACATGACCCTCTTAGAAGGGAGCATAGGTATGTGTCTTCTCCATGGTGACATGCTGATGAGACACCCCACTTCTGGGATGTAATTGTGCGTCTGTCCCATGAGAACTCCTATTGTAACTACAACGATGTTATCAAAGTATGTAGTATGTGGGAATATATTTTTTTATTCCCTTTCAATATTGTTAGGATATTCGGGGTGACTTTAGTGATAAAAAAGGGGATATATGACCATTACATATCGGGAGTAGGAGTGTGTGAATTCTCTTTTCCTACATTCCATGTATGTGAATACAGAAATTAATTGTGTGTGGGGGCAGAGAGTTGGGTCTTCTCTCTCCTAATCATGGTGAAATTCTGACCAACATCACTAGATGCTTCTAGAAGAAACTACCGACATCCTTGATTAATATGGACTGGTGGGTGGTACTACTCTTGGATTGATCCCAAAAAATGGATGGCATGATTCATTGAGTGCTACCAAATGATTTTATTGGTGGCCATGGTGGGTGAAATAAGGTGTATTTTCTTACTCATAATATTCCACTATATACAAATGAGGAGATTCCTTAGGTGTCGTCGGGTTACTCTACTAGCTGAATGAATTAAGGCAGACAGGTGTATGTGATCACTCGTAGTTGGAAAACAACTTTGATTAGTGGGATTATTTAAATGGCGAAAAGGTGTGACCCTTCTCCTTAGTGACTAGTCACTACCCTCTCTAGGTCTTCTTGCATGCTTGGGTTTAGGTGACCTAGGCCGGTTGGTTGAGGAAGTCTCCCTCATCATGTTGAGGGATCACTGCTGCATGACATTGTTAGTGACGAATGATGGTAGGAGTCATTTAGAATGACCCACATTTATTATAGATGTGGTTATATGTGGCCTATTGATCCACCTCCCTGAAATAATGAAAGGACTTCTTTTTACGTTCTAGGGACAGGCTCCCTTAACAGTTGAAGTTGACAGTAGGTTCCATTAGGGTTAAGACCACTGGTTTTAAGTGTTTGGATGAGTGGTGGGGATTCACGAGTTGGAGGTACAATTGGGAAGCCTCTAGGGTTGAGAATGTTTTTTCTAATGGTACTCTCAGAATATAGATTTTGAGACCAAATTTTGAAGTTGTTGGGTCAGTGATGACCTCATTTTTTTTGGATAAATAAAACCCCATCAAAGAAGAAAACCACAAGGAAAAAAAAAATAAAAGGATTTCATTGGATCCTAGGGAGTTCTAAGAGAAATATCCTAGATAATTAAAAAGAAGAAAACCCCATCAAAGAAGCATGTAAATTTAATGGGCACATGCTTGATAAATTATCCTAATTTTCCCACTTTTGTTTTGAGAGAGAAAGGGGCCTGATAGGTGGGTGATATTGTCATCTTGGGTAAGGATTCATGTCAGGTTCACTATTTTTGACCCACTAAAATATATTTTGGGTATCAAATAAAATGGACTGATAAGTACTAGAAATTATATTCTTTTTATCTAGTGAAGTAGATTCCACAGTTATGTTATCAACATTGGGTTAACCATTTTTTTAAAGAAAACATGATTCACCCAAAATTTGATTAAATATGTAAGACTTTTGTGCAATCATTTATGTCAGGGTTACTATTTTTAAATGGATTCCAATATGTTTTTAAATGGAATCATAAAAAGCCAATGGTTCTACATCAATGGTGAACACATTTTCTAATGTTAGGTATTCATTGGGGAGTTTTTTCAGTGATTCATAATAACTCACATTGGTCAAGAGGAAGGGAGGTCAAGTTCATCACACCCTTTTAGGGGGGAAGTATTTCCTACCTCAGGAGTCTCTTATAGATTTAAGATATATTCCTCGATCCTTCATTAATTCCCAATTATGACAAGGATAAGCCTTTAATTCATAATAATTTGCTTTCATGTGCGGTATTTAGAATCATCTTGTATGTATATGTGGTTCTCCATCATTGTCATCTCCCCATATGTACTAATTAGAAATCATTTGGTCATCATTACGATGATTCTAGTTTTATATCCACCGAGTGGAATTATTTAGTGTGTATCATCATCCATGTAGACAAGTGTTGTTTTGATGTTGGGATTGGACCCAATAATGGGTTTCCAATGTATCCTTTTTAAAGGAATCCGAACCCATGTAGTTTGGTTCTTCATAATGGGGAACAACATTCCTTTTAAGTTCCTGTGTTAGGGACCTAACCATACTGTTTAATTTCATGTGGAAAAGACACATAGGTAAAAGGTTCCTAGTTAGAGTTTTGTATGGGACATATGCTGATGTAACCCAGTGAACGTGGAAGGAACTTGGATTTCATGGTCAAATGAGACCCTAATAGGAAGGTGTCCATGAAAGAATAGGGTTTATTTAGGGTGTTGGGTTTGGACCTCGGGGAGGCTTTCTGCATATCCCATTTGGAATGGAATCAAAGCCCACATTATTTAGTTGTAAAGACCTATTTCTATAGGGGTCTAAAAAATGTTTTTCTTATATGGGATTATGGTCGTTTGGGTGGATAAAGTTTGGGTTCATTCCTAAAAAGGTTTCCATTTGGAATGGATCCATGAGTAAAGTCTTAACTCATAGTTGTTTGGAGGTTTTTTCAAGGCTTATACCTATGGAATAATCCCTTAGATGAATATGGTAATATGGTTGGGTCTTACTCCTATGGAGGATGCCAAAGTATATATTTTGGGGCTTAATCCTAAGGAGAATTCCCTGGTGAATGGAGGTAGTGATTATGGCTTACTCCTGAGTAGGATTTCAATGAATTGGTAATAATTGAGGCTTACACCGAAGTAGGAGGACCGTTGAGCATGGGACTTAGGTGGTAATCATACATATCATTATTATAGAAGGAATCATAGTTCAAATATTTCAATATTTCAGGGAATAAAAACTATGGTATCCTTTAATAAGTTCCATTGGGGTTACTCTTAAGGAGGATTCCCATGGATTGGTTATAATTGGGGCCTATACTGAAGTAGGAGTCCTATTGATGAATTGGGACTTAGACTTTTAATTCTTCACATTGAATGGTTTTTCTGAGGCTTAATAATGAAAATGATACCCAAAATGTTTGGGGTCATTTTGATTTCCTTATCACTGTTAAACTTTATGCCCGCGTGATTCATGATCGGTGTGAGAAACAAGAGGAAAATGAAGATCTAGGAAACCACACAATCTAATTTTCCCTAATAATATATACATGGACTAGGGGACCAATTCTAATGGGGGAACTCTGTTGGAAGGTTATAGGAATATTCAAAATAATACTCTCTACCAAAACAAGCATCTGTGTGTGTGTGTTTCATGGTCATGGATATCATCTAATCTCACAAGTAATGATGACTTATGCTTGATTGTGATAAAAAATATAAATATTTAGATCCAAAAATCCACTCACTTCCCCTTGTCCACTGGTGGAAGAGGCCTAGAGTAAAGGAGAGGGAGGAGAAAACTCTGGTGCTCATCCACACTCTAACCCTGTAGCCAAGGGGGTGAGGAGGATCATGAGTGTTACCTCTGGCATAAAATATTTGGGTATTACTCTAGGAGGGATTACCTAAAATCGATTATGCATAAAGGTGGGAAGATTTAATTCCATGTAATTGTATAATTATCCTCTCCCTCCATTCTAGGAACTTGAGGCTCTAGGTATTATAGGTGAAAAAGGTAGGACATGGTCTGAAACCTAGTATCCATGTCTGGTAATTTTTTAGCACAATCCATAGGTTCAAGGTCCTCATGAATGATGGAATGAAAAACCACATGCACCCTGAGGCCCCTAACCATTCGGTAGGAAAAGTGGTGTAATCCCCTGACTGAAGGAATGAAAATCTAAATGAATGACATTATGATGTTCCCCTTTTCAAATTATTTAAGGTCTGGAGGCTTCAGTGGATGTTCTAACTTGGTCCCTCTCAAACAAGGGATATAGAGGAAGAGAGGCCCATCCATATGTGGCTTAGAAGATGTCCTGATCAGAGGCTCTCATAAGTTAGAGGATAGGGAAATCCAACGGTGGATTGTGTAGGGGTACATCACTTAGGTGGGGTTGGGTGAGGTGAAGGTACCATGGGTGATGGAACACCTTAGAAAAACACTTGGGTGAGGCTTTTCTCAATCATTTAAGTGTCTCCAAAGATGTTTTGGGAAGTGGCTCATGTATGTCCTTAGTAAGTAAAGGGGTATGTGTTCTTATGTTATTCAACCATGGGAGAGTGAGGGCCTCATGTAGGTGTTGTTTATAATAATCCCTAATAGAAATTTATATTCACTACTCCCCTTTAATTTCATCTTCTATAGGTTTTGGAGGAGTACCTATAAAGTTTCAGAGGGCTTAGGCGAATGACTATGGTGATCAGAGCCTCAGAAGGCCTTCATGAATTTATTTCCATGAAATGAAGACCCATGGATCGATTTATAGGAAAATATTGGAACTTGGTGAAGGTGTTATTTCAATCAGGTGTACCATAAAGGTGTTCCATGTAGGTGTTCCATAATGGATCATACATAGGTTGGTGGCGCATGTTGATGCATAGGTACCTGGTGCACCGACATAGCTTGGGAGTGTCTGTACGTCTCATAAGGGAGAACCCACTACTCAATACTTTGGGGGTTGTTCCCCTACACTCCTACTTCGGATAACTATCAGGCTATAGTCCCAACCCTTTTGGTTCGATCCCTTTGCTACAGTCATTATCCCCCATTAAAAATAGAGATCTCCACAATGAACATTTTGAGCCCTCTCAAGGATGTTTTGGGCTGTGACACATGGAAATCCAATCCTCTCCTTCCCTCATAAAGATGTCCTTCTACTCAAACTCCAGATTTGTTGTCTAAGTGAGTGTTACATCATCAATTATAAGTAAAAGTGCATTTAATACATTCCACAATTTCCACAATGAATCTTGGAGTTTCTTCTTTAATCATCATAGTAGAAGAAAATGTCATAGTATCCTCTCCCCATGGCTATCAAATTATAATCATCAAAGCCCTACATTTTAATAGTTCGTTAAAAGAGATCATTGAAGCTTCAACTCTACTACCATTTTGGTTTAATAAATTATGTGGAGATGGAGTGTGTGTGTGTAGAGACCCAAATCTTGACGTACATGGACATTACATTACTTTTGCGGAATAATTAATACATAACCAAAACAGACACACAAGGACTGTAATAGTTTAGTGTCATTGGAAACTCGGAATATAATCTTCTAATCGTGGTAAAAGATCTTCAACATCTCCCATAAAGATCGTCCCTTTTTTTCCTTACCTAAAACCATTCTTTATATCCTAGGGAAAAGAAAACATAAAAGGGGTGAGCTAAAATTCTCAGTAAGGTGAAACATAGAGAACATAAAACAATCCATAAACATTTGAAAGCAAAAACTTGAACAAGAAATCTAAACCTTAAAACCTTGAGAAAAGACATAAATCTTGGAAGTAAGTAAGGCATTTATCATAAAAGAAGATCAATCACGATAAAATAGCATGGGAATAAAACATGTAATTGTGGCAACCATTCATCACTTGTTATGATTTCCATAGTATCCAAGGCATTGCTGCCAAGACCATCTTAGTGGACAAAGCCCCTTTCTGAATCGAGTTCACTCCTCAATCCAGTCCTCTATCACTAAACTGGATTAACTTACCGTTTCAGCCATGTCTATCTCATGAGATATATAATCTTTACCCAATGAATTGGAGGTATATATAGGTCCCACCCATCTCATAATTAAATCATTCTCACTTGTGCCACAAAATAAACTTAAAACATTCATCATAACCCAAAGAATAAAATGGGTTTCATAAACATCATCCCATCATTTCATAATCCATATAAAACAAATGGATATTTCATCATAAGAAAACTGAAACCATGTAAATCATAGATAAATTATAATTGAAACATACACATATGAAATAATGTCATCTTAGATGAAAAAATGGTTTTGATAAAACACATGAAATGAATTCTTGAGGAAAATATCCTTTCTTCTTCAAAATCAATTTATTTTTACAAAACGTCATACAATTTTAAAAGAAAGATATTTTGTTGGAAATAGTCATGAAATATTTTGGAGGAAGCTTCATGAAAATAAGTCTTTATAAAATCGTAAAAAATCCTTTCATGCCATATACGTTAAAAAAAACATTCTTATCGTACTTTTGTTGGAAAAGTCAATAAGTACCTTGTAACGTAAACAAAAGAAAGATTCCTTACATACCATGTAGTAAAAGTCCAAATGGGTAAAAAGGAAATTAAAAATACATAAAAACACTTTTATAAAACATGGACATGGATGATAACAATAACCCCAGTAAATACTTACGAATAAGCAATCTCGGATAAAAATGAGATTTGGAAAATTATCCCTTACCTTAGGTCCGATATGCTTCGTATGGATCTGAACCTCCTGTATATTGATTTAAATAATGCCATTGACTTATTACATAATCATATACATTGTTATGATATCATATATGTTTCACTTATGACTTTATATCACACTTTCTTTTGTAAATTCCATGTTAAATCAGCGTTTTGGGTAAAATCATTTCATTTATCGTATGTGTTTAGACTTGTCGTTCTTGATATTATTACTTATATCCTGATTTACATAACTCCATAATGTAAAAAACTATTTATATATAATATATATTCATCGTATACATATATATTATAGATCGATAAAATGAATGAAATACACCGTTCATGGAGACGGTAGTCCATACGTACGCATGAACGCTGTTTTCGTTTCCTTATTGAATTGAATTGAATTAGGTAGATGAAATATATATATATATATATATATATATACATATATATATATACATATGTATATATATGTATACATAAATCCAGTAGCTTCATTATGTAATATATTTCATTATTATTCATTATATATACTTTATAATCATTCTTGAATGGTTAATCATGGAAAATGAATCTCCTCGCATTCATGGAGACGGTAGTCCATACGTACGCATGAGAGATGATATCATTCCCATGATCGTGGAATTGTATTTAAGTGTATGTATAATATTACAGAATCAATATCACTTTACAATAACCATATATAGTTATTTATTTACACCATTATACCCATCCATGTAAGTTGGTGGCGGAAAATAGATTACACCACGGCGTGGAGACGGTATTCTGTACGTACACACGCGCGGTGATTTCATTTTCCATAGGATGGATAGATGGTGAAATAGGGTTGTTTCATACTTATAATAACATATCAGTATATGAGTGATACTGATGTTATTACTTCATATTGAAACAACGAAAGAAGAAAAGTGGAAGAAGAAATAAAGTTGAAAGAATAGTTAACAGACATTACCTTTTCTTTGAAGCGCCTCTTTGAGACCTCCTTTTAGGGCACTAAAATTGGTCTTTGAAGATGACCAGGACCTATAGGATGTTTCTAGGGAAGTGGAGAAGATATTTTGGCAGGGGTGGCTGAGCTTGAAGGCTCAACGTGGTGTGCGGAAGAGAGGGAGGAGGTGCCCTTTTATAAGGGAGGAGAGGGGCACCTTTGGAATAACTAAAAATATTATTTTATTATAAAGTCATATTAGGTTTTTAATAGCTCAAAATTGAGTTATTTCGAAGATAAGGTGGGGATAGGTCGAAATCATATCATCCAATAGAATTTAGACAAGTTTAGGTTTCTATTTTAACCTTATCATTTAGATTTAACTTTAAGTTAAATAATTTTTCTTTTACAGTGTCTTCTTGTTTTCTTACACTATAAGGTTAATAAACTTACTATAACAAGCCAAACGAACCCCAAGTTGTTTATTATTAATATATATAACCTTATCTAAGTCATTTGTCTAAACCAAATATTTTTAGGAATAAAATAACAATTAATAATATAAAATTTGTTTTAAAAACTATTTTATGTCAATTTTGACACTATTTGGTAATTGATTTTTGTGAAAATCATAACAGAATGATTAGTTCTAAAAAAGTTAACTAAATCAATACTAACATGTCATATTAACCTAGAAAATTAGTGGAATTCATAAAAAGTCTCAAATTACATTTTTTTGGGTTTTTATAACATCAATTATGTCAATATTTCATTAATAAGATAATTACTGCATCATCATTGTGTCATAAATAAATTAAATTATTTAATTTATAAAAATTACAAATAAACTACCATTATGTAGGAAATATTTTTAACTTTCTAATTAATATTTATATTCGAATTTATCTTATGTATAAACCTATATTAAAAATGATTTAGTTATTAAACATTGATTTTAAATATTTTAACCCTTCTTTAAATAAATTATTAATAAATGTCCTAATCTAATCCAGGTGGGCCTGAATGGTCATATTTTATGCCTAATGTTGTTTTTGGTCTAATTATACTTATCTAATAGAATTATGACATGTGTTAGGGTAATATTAATATCATTTGTACCCTTAATTACCTTATTTACTTTTAACCGTGGTAAATAAAAGTAAAAAGTTACTATTCACCAAAAATTATTTTCATCTCATTGAACCACATTTTAGTCCTCGATATTAACCGTGTCTCTAGGATTTTTGAAATTCAATTCACAAAAGTGGTAAAATTTAATTTAAATTAAAAAAAAGTCGGTTTTTTAACTACCACTAAGTGGTTTCACTATTCACCAAAATTGAAATTATTCAGAAAAATACCAAAAATTCATCCCAAGAATTATTTGATATTACGAATTCAAAATTGATGTCTATTTTTTCAAATTTAAAACATAGAAGTGGCATTAATTAATTTTAAAATTAATTCCCGTTATCAAAACAAATAGCGTGTTTTTTAAGAAACAATAACTATCAAAAGATTGATACTTGTTTCTGTCCAATTTCAAAGTGAAATTAATTCCAATGACCAACATTGGATTACATGGTAAAAATATATTCTAATTACACTTTAAACCCAATTAAAAAGATAATCTAACCATATAAATTATTGTGATGAAAAAATTTGTTTTCAATTAAAATATAACGTGTTTTTACTATTCATTGAAATATGAAAGTTATCAGAATAATTTGAAAATTTTGTCCAAAATAAATTTTTATATCTTGATTCCAAAGAAAAATTTTATTTTGTCAAATTTAACTTATATACATGTCAAAAATAAGATTTAAAGTGGGTGTGCCATCAAAAGGTGGCAAAACTATATTTTTTGAAAAATACTTATTTTACTCAAAAAATTGATTTTATTCACATACCATGTTCTAGAAAATGTGTAAGATGAATAATAATGGTATAAAAACCATAATGTAGTTGATACTATTCATAATGGCTAGTTCGTAATAATATTATAACCATATAATGTTGTTTAGTGAAACCTGGTATTGCGTAAAACACACGCTATCGAGGAAGGTCGCGATTGCGTGTAATGCAAGACAAGTCAAGGTTGCGTGTTGTGCAAGAATCCTCCATTGTTTCGTATAACAAAATCCAACCATATTTCATTTATACATTGAATATATATATATATATACACTCAATGTTTCGTAGAATAACTACTATCAAAATTGTGTGTAACATGATCCAAGAATAGTGTTGTGTATACTACAAGCTCATACGGTGTTGCATATAGCGCAAGGTAATCTTGTTGTAGCTTACAACTCAAGTCATCAATGAAATTAAAAGAATATTTTTCATAAAATCTCGGGGTGTTACATTCTACCCCCCTTAAAATTAATTACACCCTCTTAATTCGTCGGTGTTATAAATTGTTTACTATTAATAGAAACCCACATCGTAAAAAGGAATATTAAAACTTAATTTTAAAAACTAAAGTATGAAATGTAACGATTACCCAAAGAAACTCATCACTGGGTTTCCATATAGGAGAACATAGGTGAAAATATGGATACTGAAGAAAAATCTAACCATCAAGTTATGATGGAGAGTGGTAGAGAACATGGCTATGAAAAATCCATCAATCACAAAGCCATAGATTTGTGATGATCTAAGGTACCATCTGATTCATCAGATATAAGGGAACTAGGACAACATTTTTTGTTTTCAAGATCATTTCCCTAAAGTTGATGAAATTGGAATTACGATAAATACTTTCGTGATTTTGGTACAGTCTCACTGTTGGTCGTTCTTTGGACAATTTCCACATCATCTCTTAAAGAAATGAAGTTGAATTTGTCATTTTTGAAGTGTTAGCAGATCATGTGATAGAATGATGGGTCATTCCATCTGTCCCAAACAAAAGGTTATAAAAGTTATCAAAAATACATAAGTCCATCTATAGTGAGATTAATCATATATGGTTCCTAAAATGGACTTATACATCATATATCACACTGGTTAATATAATAAAACTAGTTTCTACTAAACAGGGACTTCTTGTAGGCCAGTGGTAGGCGATAAAGGCCAATCACACTTCGGTTGTGGGTTCGATTCCCACAGCCTTGTCCGACGTGATGGGCTGTCGCCCATCCTGCAGGTTGTCCTTTTTCTAAAACTACATTACTATAACATCCCATCAATATTATCAAAAAAACTTCTATCATCAAACAATACTAACTTATGTCCAACATAATCTATTCCAATCTTTAGGCTTATCCATAATACTCCAGTCCACTCTCATATTATAGTGAAAACAATTACCAGAGATTTCATATAACAAGCATGATAATACCATCTTTGATCCCCATATATCATAAGATATGTCTTGTTGGTCACATTCCAAACATTCGAAGGCCTTAATCATGTATTCTCTTGAAAAATGAATACCCATTGAATCTTAGTGAAAACACGAGTGCTGTCAAAAGTTAACTCTTTCCACATACCAAAACCCCAAAATTCTATATACTCAAACCATAATATGACTATTTCCTTATATCAGTCATGAGCTCATGAATACTGTCAAACATTTCATTTTCTCCTTATCCCTTCATTATGCGCATATCATCTTTTTTCCAAAAATATCTCAATCACTTTCCATGGTTACCGGAACCATAAAATTATTGAAAACCATAATAGACCAGTACCTAAATATTCCAATATTCCACGATACTATATACAACATTATTTTTGAATCCCATTACATAAACACTTAATCATTCCACCACATCGTTGTCATATTCAACATCGCCAATAGTGATGTCATGTTACTTCCCTTTGTCCTTTTCCTTAAGTGGTTTCTCATGTCGATCATCACTTACCCGTTGATTAGGGAGTTTATTAGCATAATTCCCCATTTCCTTTCACTTGATGCATTGATGTGTCGGTGGGGATTTCTCTGTAGTCTTTTCTCTATTCACATCATTAGCAATCTTTTTCCCATTACTTCGACATTCAACTGCTCGATGACCTTTTTTTTCCAAACATAAAACATTTTCTAGTCACTTTAAGACAATATCCACAGTGCTTCTTTCCACACTTTGAGCATAAGGAAACATTCATCTAACTTTCACCATTATTATAAGATTTCTCATTGAACTCCATCTTTCGTTTCTTGTCAAAACCATGAGATGGATATGTAACACCAACTTCCATTTCTACCTTGATATCACAATTCACAATTTCTTCATAACTACTGAAGTATCTTATAGCTAATGCCCTTCGAAGACTTGGTTTTAAGCCACTGAAAAATCAATCAACTTTACTTTCAGGTTGGATGATAAATCCAGATGCATAACTTGCAAGTCTTGTAAAATTCGCTTCGTATATACGAACAGATTCATCATCCTTCTTCTTAAGCTCAAGAAAATCCTTTTCCATCTTTGTTCGAATAATACGAGGTAAGTACTTACTGAAAAACAAGTTATTGAACTCATCCCATTCCATGGAATCAATATCATCTCTTTGCCTCGTATTCTTGATAAGATTCCACCATTGATCAACATCACCTTCCAAACGATATACTGCTAAGATGACTTTATCATGCTCAGAACATTTTATAACTGAAAATATCTTTTTAGTAGTACTGATCCATTGTTCATCCACTAAGGGATCAGAAGACCCACTGAATGAAGGTGGGCACTGCCTCATGAAGGATTCAACAGAATGCTGCTCCTTTCTCTTCTCATTTTGAAGTCCAGAATGATTCATAGATTGTGTAAGTATAGAAATAATATTGTGCACTCTATCTCCCATGACATTGTGTTGGTCAGGATGACAATTATTGCATTGTCCATTACATTGATCAACACGGTTCCTTTGGGTTCCAGCCATCGTCCAAAACCCAAAAATAATAGTGTGAGAGGCAAATACCATTCCAGGGAAGACTACATAATAAAGGGGGAGTACCTTTAATATCTAACATCTTAGGTTTAATTCTAAGATCGTTAGTGCAATTATAAGACTATAACCTATACGTATACTTAACCTTAGGGACATCCCTAGACATACCTTAGAAATATCTCTAGGGATCTCACTAAAGTTTTCGAATCCTTGTTTCCAAAGTTTAACTAAACCTCTCTCTGATACCAACTGTAGAGACCCAAAGCTTTATGTACATGGACATTAAATTAATTTTTCGGAATAATTAATACATAAAAAAAAATAGACACACAAGGACTGTAATAGTTTAGTGTATTTGGAAACTCGGAACATAATCTTTTAATCGTGGTGAAAGATCTTCAACAACTCCCATAAAGATATTCCCTTTTTTTCTTACCTAAAACCTTTCTTTATATCATGGGGAAAAGAAAACATAAAATGGGTGAGCTCAAATTCTCAGTAAGGGAAAACATATAGAACATAAAACAATCCATAAACATTTGAAAGCAAAAACTTGAACATGAAATCTATACCTAAAAACCTCGAGGAAACACATAAATCTTGGAAGTAAGTAAGAAATTTATCATAAAATAACATCAATCATGATAAAATAGCATGGGAATAAAACATGTAATAGTGGAAACCATTCAGCACTTGTTATGATTTCCATAGTAGCCAAGGCATTGCGGCCAAGACCATCTTAGTGGACAAAGTCCCTTTCTAAATCCAGTTCTCTCCTCGATCCAGTCCTGTATCACTGAACCGGATTAACTTACCGTTTAAGGAATATCTATCTCATGAGATATATAATCTTTACCCAATGCATTGGAGGGAGATATAGGTCCCACCCATCTCATAATGAAATCCTTCTCACTTGTGCCACAAAATAAACTTAAAACATTCATCATAACCCAAAGAATAAAATGGGTTTCATAAACATCATCCCATCATTTCATAATCCATATAAAACAAATGGACATTTCATCATAAGAAAAGTGAAACCATGTAAATCATAGAGACATTATACTTGAAACATACACATATTAAATAATGTTATCTTAGATGGAAAAATGGTTTTGGTAAAACACTTGAAATGAATTATTGAGGAAAATATCATTTCTTCTTCAAAATCAATTTCTTTTCACAAAACGTCATGAAATTTTAAAAGAAAGAGATTTTTTTGGAAATAGTCATGAAATCTTTTGGAGTAAGCTTCATGAAAATAATTCTTTATAAAACCATAAAAAATCCTTTAATGTTGTATACGTTAAAAAAAACATTCTTCTCGTACTTTTGTCAGAAAAGTAAAAAAAGTACCTTGTAACGTAAACAAAATAACGATTCCTTACATACCATGTAGTAAAAGTAAAAATGGGTAAAAAGAACATTAAACATACATAAAAACACTTTTAGAAAACATGGACATGGATGATAACAATAACCCCAATAAATACTTACCAATAAGCAATCTCAGATAAAAATGAGATTTGCAAAATTATCCTTTACCTTAGGTCCGATATGCTTCGTATGGATCCGAACCTCCTGTATATTGATTTAAATAATGTCATTGACTTATTAAATAATCATATTAATTGTTATGATATCATATATGTTTCAATTATGACTTTATATTACCTGTTCATTTGTAAATTCCATGTTAAAGCAGCGTTTTGGGTAAAATCATTTCATTTATCGTATGTGTTTCGACTTGTCGTTCTTGATATTATTACTTATATCCTGATTTACATAATTCCAGAATGTAAAAAATGATTTATATATAATATATATTAATCATATACATATATATTATAGATTGATAAAAGGAATGAAATACACTGTTCATGGAGACGGTAGTCTGTACGTACGTATGAATGCTGTTTTCGTTTCCTTAATGAATTGAATGTAATTAAGTAGATGAAATATATATATATATATATATGTATACATAAATCCAGTAGCTTCATTATTTCATATATTTCATTATTATTCATTATATATACTTTATAATCATTCTTGAATGGTTAATCATGGAAAATGAATCTCATCGCATTCGTGGAGACGGTAGTCCGTACGTACGCACAAGTGATGATATCATTCCCATGATAGTGGAATTGTATTGAAGTGTATTTATAATATTACATAATCAATATAACTTTATAATAACCATATATAGTTATTTATTTACACCATTATACCCATCCATGTAAGGTGGTGGCGGAAAATAGATTACACCATGGCGTGGAGATGGTATTCCGTACGTACGCACGCGCAGTGATTTCGTTTTTCATAGGATGGATAGATGGTGATATAGGGTTGTTTCATAATTATAATAACATATCAGAATATGAGTGACACTGATGTTATTACTTCATAATGAAACAACTAAAGAAGAAAAAGTGGAAGAATAAATAATGTTGAAAGAATCGTTAACGGAAATTACCTCTTCTTTGAAGCGCCTTTTTGAGACCACCTTTTAGGGCCCTAAAATTGGTCTTTGAAGAACACCAAGACCTATAAAATGTTTCTAGGTAAGTGGAGAAGATAATTTGGCAGGGTTTGGCCGAGATTGAAGGCTCAATGTGGTGTGAGGAAGAGAGGGAGGAGGTGCCATTTTATAAGGGAGGAGAGGGGCACCTTTGGAATAAAAAAATATTATTTTATTATAAAGTCATATTCGGTTTTTAATAGCTCCAAATTGAGTTATTTAGAAGATAAGGTGGGGATGGGTCGAAATTATCTCATCCAATATAATTTAGACAAGTTTAGGTTTCTATTTTAACCTTATCATTTAGATTTAACTTTACGTTAAATAAGTTTTCTTTTACAATGTCTTCTTGTTTTCTTACACTATAAGGTTAATAAACTTACTATAACAAGCCAAACGAACCCCAAGTTGTTTATTATTATTATATATAACCTTATCTAAGTCATTTTACCGAACCTTACATTTTTAGGAATAAAATAACAATTAATAATATAATATTTGTTTTAAAAACTATTTTATGTCAATTTTGACACTATTTGGTAATTGATTTTTGTGAAAATCAAAAAAGAATGATTAGTACAAACAAAGTTAACTAAATCAATACTAACATGTCATATTAACCTAGAAAATTATTTTAATGCATGAAAAGTCTCAAATTACATTTATTTGGGTATTTATAACATCAATTATGTCAATATTTCATTAATAAGATAATTACTGCATCATCATTGTGTCATAAATAAATTAAATTATTTAATGTCTAAAAATTACAAATAAAATACCATTATGTAGGAAATATTTTTATCTTTCTAATTAATATTTATATTTGAATTTATCTTATTTATAAACCTATATTAAAAATGATTTAGTTATTAAACTTTGATTTTAACTATTTTAACCCTTCTTTAAATAAATTAATAATAAATGTCCTAATCTAATCCAAGTGGGCCCAAATGGTCATATTTTATTTATAAGGTTTTTTTGGTCGAATTATACTTATCCAATAGAATTAGGACATGGTTTAGGGTAATATTAATATCATTTTTACCCTTAATTACCCTATTTACTTTTAACCGTGGTAAATAAAAGTAAAAAGTTACTATTCACCAAAAATTATTTTCATCTCATTGAACCACATTTTAGTCCTTTATATTAACAGTGTCTCTCTGATTTTCGAAATTCAATTCACAGAAGTGGGAAAATTTAATTTAAATTAAAAAAAGTCAGTTTTTTAACTTCCACTAAGTGGTTTCACTATTCATCGAAAATTGAAGTTATTTAGAAAAATACCAACAATTCTACCTAAGAATTATTTGATATTCCGAATTCAAAATTGATGTCTATTTTTTCAAATTCAAAACATATAATTGGCATTAATTAATTTTGAAATTAAATCCCATTATCAAAACAAATAGCGTGTTTTTTAAGAAACAATAACTATCAAAAGATTGATACTTGTTTATATCCAATTTCATAGTGAAATTAATTCCAATGATCAACATTGGATTACATGGAAAAAATATATTCTAATTAAACTTTAAACACAATTTAAAATATAATCTAACCATATAAAATGTTACGATGAAAAAAGATGTTTTTAATTAAAATATAGCGTGTTTTTACTATTCATTAAAATATGAAAGTTGTCAGAATAATATGAAAAAATTGTCCAAAGTAAATTTTTATATCCTGATTCCAAAGAAGATTTTTATTTTGTCAAATTGAACTTATAGACATGTCAAAAACAAGATTTAAAGTGGGTACGCCATCAAAAGGCGGCAAAACTACATTTTTTTAAAAATACTTATTTTACTCGAAAAATTGATTTTTTTCTCATACTATGTTCTAGAAAATGTGTAAGATAAATAATAATGTTATAAAATTCAAAATTTAGTTTATACTATTCATAACAGCTAGTTCATAATAATATTATATCCATATATCATTGTTTAGTGAAACCTGGTGTTGCGTAGAACACACGCTATCGAGGAAGGTCGCGATTGCGTGTAATGCAAGCCAAGTCAGGGTTGCGTGTTGTGCAAGACTCCTCCATTGTTTCGTATAACAGAATCCAAACATATTTCATTTATACATTGAATATATATATATATATACACTCAATGTTTCATAGAATAACTACTATCAAAATTATGTGTAACATGATCCGAGAATAGTGTTGTGTATACTGCAAGCTCATACGATGCTGCGTATAGCCCAAGGTAATATTGTTGTAGCTTACAACACAAGACATCAATGAAATTAAAAGAATATTTTTCATAAAATCTCAGGGTGTTACAGCGTGCAAAGGTAGATACATTCTTCAACCATTACCTGATTAGATGAGACATTTACCATGCATCCTTTAGTAATGAATCTCTTTAGAGAGGGAATATAAAAATTAGAAAAATAGATATTCGTAGAACATTTTATCACTTCTAAAAATTTCATATTTGTTTAAGATGCTCCAATGTAATGAAATATCCTCATATATTTTTTTCTTGGATTAAAAAGCTGGAAATAATCCCTATGGTTGGGTTCAAGAGTATGATTTTCCATATTTGAACCATCTTCTTAGGCATGAGGTTAATCATTTCCATGAAAATAATCTTTCTATGCCATCCTCTAATCCATCTCCATATCATGACCATAGTATTTAGTTTTATCTTATTTTAACAAGATTTCCCCTTTACTAAGATGATAAATTTTACTTTGGGTACTATTCTTATTGACCAAAAAATAAAAGGGTTCTATTTACCAAATTCTAACCACTTGATTGTAAATATTGAATTGAGTTTATCAAATTAAATTTCTATAATATTCCTAAATTAATTTTAAAATAAGCACACAAAAAACGAAAAAAATGTTTTTTAGAAAAAATCATTTTAAACATAAAAATATATTTACTATTACTACATTGATAAAACAATATTATATGAATATTAAGCTAATTTTATTCAATATATAATATATTAGTTTCATTAAAATCATTCTCTAATGTTGATTAATTTGTTTTATTATGATAAAAACACATTTCTCACATAATTTGTTTATTGGAAAATAGTAGTGTTACTTCCAATTTTTTATAATCAATTTATAACCAATGAATTTATTTTATAGATGTATAAAATATATAATTTTAAAAATTCATTTACACCTATACATACCTTAAATTTTAATAGCTTGGTTATAATGATAAACTATATTATGGTTCTTTTAGAATTGGGGTTTTGTGTATCAATTGATATTGAGAAGATTAAAAAAGAAATATATCATAAAATCTCACTGTGTTACATTCTTCCCTCCAAAAAACTTTCATCCCTAAAATTTCAAGAATGTCCCCTACTGAATATATTTGGGTAGTTCATTATAATAATTTCGTTACGTCCCCACATTAACTCCTATATATTATGATTTATAAAAAGAACCTTTACCAGCTAAGTCATCCAATTCCTCATCCCTTGTCCTCCGGTGACAAAAATATGGATAGGATCTTTATTGTAAGATAGATCATGTTCCAATTCTATTTCATCAAAGGTGAGATCATGTGTTTGATATGGCATGAACTTAATTAACAATGATATATGGATAGATCATGTACATTAGAGTGACTTCGTGTAATTTTGAAATGGTAATGCATAGTTCCTATTATCTCTAGGATTTAAAAAAGACCGATGTATATGAGAATTAGTTTCCATTTCTTAAAAAAACATATAATACCCTTCCATGGATATACCCTCAAGAAAAATTGATATCCTACTTGAAATACCAAATATTTCATTGGATTACCTACATAAATATTTTTCATTCATTGAGATTCTCTAAAAGGATCTTGAATAGTATTTACCTTTTTCAATGTCACCTCCAAATTTCTAGTCCTATCGGCTTCCTTTCACTAATTGCATCCCAAAATCTTTGTCACACCCCAACCTTTTAAATTATTTTATTTTAATATTTATTTTTTTCGGCTAGTCTCATCATGGAGTAGGTTGAGTGCATGATTATTATTTTTTACATTTGATGTTTTTGGTGGGTTTTTGGATCAGTGCACAGGCACCATACGGTTGGCCATAACCATGTAGTCGGCCCAGATACCCCTACTGTTTCCCATTACATAAAATAATATAACTTTATGAGATTTAAATAAATAAAATATTTAAGACATAATAATAATAACATTTTTTTGTATATAAAAATGTTTTTTTAAATTGTTAATGATCATACTATTATTAAAATGGTTATAAATATAATAATTAT
Organism: Viscum album; assembly: GCA_963277665.1. Lineage (NCBI taxonomy): Eukaryota > Viridiplantae > Streptophyta > Magnoliopsida > Santalales > Viscaceae > Viscum > Viscum album. Next base: position 100,442,374 of record OY728119.1, on the reverse strand, counting down.
TCAGTTGTTGTTAACTTTATTATTATTTAAAATAAAATGAATAAAATTATTATTATAATTATTATTATTAGTTTTATTATTGTTAATATTATTATTATTATCATTAACAAAACTTATGGCATTATGATTATATATTTCATGATATTATTAAAAATGTTGTCATTAAAATTTTGTTGTTGTTATTATTATTTAAATTATTACTATTATCATTATTATTAGTATTAACATTATTATTATTATTATTATTTATTTGCTATTGTTATTAATTTTTTTAAAGGGTTTTAATCCCACCTTCCCCCCCACACCTCACCCTTATCTCCCCATTTATTTTCTCCTATTTTTTTATCCCTTTCTCCACTCACCCCTCTCTCCATCACGTCTCTCATTTTTCCCCTCATGCCCGCATCTCTCCCCCCTTATCCCATCTCTCCACCTTCCTCTTTTTTATCCCCCATGAACCTCACCTATCTCCAATTTAATCCCTTCCTTTTTTTATACCTCTCTCCACTCACCTCTCACTAATCACAACTCCCTCTTTTCTTTACCCATCACGCACCACTCTTACCCCTCCCATTAATTCCTTCCCATTTTCTAATCTCCCATGCAACCCACACATTTCCCTTACCCCCCCTCACACTCATGCTCTCTTTCCCAATATCCCCTCACACACACCCTCTCTCCCCATTAATTTATTTCATTTTATTAATCTATCTCCCATGCACCCCTCTCTCCCCTACCCTCACACACCCCTCTTCCTATTACCCCCTTCACACACACCCTCCTCTCCTCTGACACTTCTTCTAGTGGCTACTCGTCCTTCCATTGGTTCCTTCCGGTAAGTCCTCTTCCCATATTCTCCTCTCGTCATTTAATTTCTAGGGTTTCCATGTGAGGGTTCTTGTTGGACGAAACTAAAATATTACGTTAAATGTGTATCTTGGGTTTACATTAGATTTAGGGTGTGCAATTTGTCTGTGGGGTTTCAATCTTCCCCCCATTTAAGATTCATTCCAATCACACTTGGTTTTGGTATGCGTTTCCCTGTTTTTTGTTCCAAAAGTATTTCTTTTGATGCTTTTCATTTTGAATAGATTAATGAACTAGTTTCTCGCCTTTTTGGAACCCTTTTTAAATTATTATAGAAGTTTGGAATTTATTTGATTTCTTAAAAATAGGTTTTAAATGAGTTTTAGTGTATATTTCATATTTTTACGATACCAAGAATGATTGTTTGAATTACTTATGTTTCTTTAAGAAGTAATTGGAACCTTATGAAAAGTATTGTTGTTATTATGTTGCAATGAAATTGTTTTTAATGAACATGATTCGGTTGTGGTATGGATTGGTTATTGTGTAAAAACACTTTTTTAAGGGTTTAATGGACTCAATGTTTTTAGTTGATGTTCCATTAAAATAATGTAGGTAAGTGGTGATTTTCGGGGAAAGACATTGAAATGTTTTCTTGGTGTGTGTTTGATTTCAAAATAGGATTTAAGGTTTGTATGGTTTGATGTTGGTATATCATGCTAAATATGTTATAATGTGTTGGAAAGGGTTTAATGTTTTTATGGATTATTTTATATTCTATAAATAATGTAGGTGGCCTGTTATGGTTTTAAGGTAATTGGTGTTTTCTTGGACGTTTAGTTTTCTAAATGGATTTTTTTTTCAAATAATGTTAGTCCCCTAGAGTGGTTACTAAAGAGTATTTTAAATGTTGTCTTTTAAAGTGTTTCTTTAGGTTTTTTGGAAATCATGGTTTATAATGTGTTCTTTAAGGTTTGGAAATTTTGTTTGAAACATGTTTTGGTGTGGGTCAGAATAGGGTAAAATCATGTTTGATAATTGTGAAGTGTTTGATTGTGTGTTCAGAACATAAGATCTAGTTTATCTTTGTAAATGTAAGAGTGGTGTATGCAAGATATTTTGAATAAATGTGTGTTCTTGATTGGAAACATTAAACATTTTCTAATTTTTTTTAATATTTATATGTTATATTAGCCCGGTTGGCACTTTGTTTATTGTTAAATAACTGAATATGTATATGGGGCGCTCCTATCTTGTGTAACCCTTTATGGGTGAATATATAAGAAGCATCCGTGTTTGGGGTTGGAAAGTGCAGTGAGATGCTTCACATGTGCAAGAGCCTCCTACTTACACAATATTACTATAAAAACCATGGGTTCCTAGGCGTCTTATAGATTATTGAGTTACATTTTCTCACCATTCCTGATTAGACGGGTTGGTGCCCCTGGTAGATAGAGAGTCCAGGTGGGATTTTCTGCTGATTTTGTCGTGAGGGTTATCAGTGGGTTATAGACTATGGGGATTCACCATACATTGGTAGGTGGTTCCAAACTAAGTGTGTCCAGGGGTTGTCTAATGATGTTCAGGATCGCCCATGGTTACAGCTTGTATTACATGCTTATTTTATGGTACACCAGTTTATTTTTAGTATGTATTGCTTGTTTATTTTCTACTACAATGGTTTATTTTTCATCTTGTATTGTTTACATGTCTCCATTTTTCACAACCCTAATATTATTTTTTTTGGTTTTTTTATAAAATGGTAATTTTTTTTTGAAATAATATATGGTGTGACTTGGTTTTTATAGTGTGAAAGTGGTGTTAATTTGTTTAAATGAGAAAAACTTTATTTTTATAATTGTATTTTCATACATGAATCACCAGACAACTTTGGGTAAGGAAACACTTGAATTCAGTGGCTTACATTTGGAATCCCTACTGAGCTTTGTTGTGCTCACACCTATCCTTTACCATTTCAGTTGCAGGTTCAGCTGCTGTTCAGAAGTTTTCTTTGTGGCAGCTCATGTTGGAGTAGTTATGGTCTTTTAGTTGGAGGTTAGCCAGGGGTCACACAGAAATCATTGTAGCGAGGTATTCTTTCCTGTTTGGTTCTTTTTAGTGATACTTTGTATCTGGGTAGGTTCTTTGTTTATTTAAGTTTCAGTTTTCGTTTTTTTGATTGCTCTGTTTGTTCTATTTATTTATCTGGTCCTGATTTTATCTCTTGGGATTAAATTGTTCAATCATGTATACTTTGATTCCTTGAATTGGTTTCCATCCTAGTGGGATCAGGAACTCCCATCAAGACATGTCTTGGACCAGCTCAGGTGACTGGTTCAGGGTCGACCCGAGTTAGTTTGTGAAAATATTGGAGTATGACATCTCTTTCCATATAATTCTTTATACAATTCCATTTGAATACTTGAATTTATTATATTATTATATGGAACTCTACCAAATGTATATACTTATCCAACATACCTTGAAAGTCTTGTGATCATGACTGAAATATTTCTTCTAAAGTTTGGATAGTATTTGCAGACATACCATAAGTATAAGTATAATAAGAGGTGCCGAAATGATGCCTGGTATCAAGAGACTAATGAATAATTTCCCATAATTATGATATAAATTGTGGATCATGATCTGATACAATTAAAATAGGTGAACCATAAATTCTTAAAACTACATTAATATAGTGTTTTTCAACACACTTAAGAGGTAAATATTCTTTTATTGAGAGGAAATCTACAGATTTTGTAAGGTGGTCAACAATAACTCATATATAATCAATATTTATAGATATATTAGGTAGTCCAGTTACAAAGTATATAGTAATTTCATCCAATTTCCATGTAGGAATAGGTATGTTTTAAATGAATCCTATTGAATGATTGCACTCTACCTTTACATTTTTAAAGACCATACATCTTGATATATAATATATAATTTCCTACTTCAAATGATCCCCCCTAGAAATGTTCCATCAAATATCATTACATCTGGGTAATACAATGTTTTATAGAGAAATATGATCTATGAAAATCATCTAATAATTCCTTTTCATGTCAGGTATAGAAATAACACATAGCCTCTCTCCAAATTTTAGATTAGAACCTTCATATATGAAGTCTTCCAATTTCCCATTATTCACATTATTAATTTTTTGAAAATTCTAATCATTTGGATGATTTTTTTTATCATTCCCAATATATATGGTTTCATAATCATTTGTAAAGGGATTGTTATATATACATCTATAATTATTACCAGATCCATATTTACTAAATACATGAACATAACTACCCTTTCAATCCTCATTTTGTTCAGGACACCATGATCTTTCCACCCAATGGATCCACTACCTTATTTTCCTTCCATAGGCAGCGTTGTTCTTAGAAATCCGAATCCATGAGTATCTTAAGCCATCACATTTTCCACATGTTGAGATATTTTTTGAAAAATGTAGTTTATGCTCTTTTTATATGTATATATCTCATATTTTATTCCATATATATAATTTCTTCATATCTTAAAATCATATCCTTCAGTATTAAACTCAATATATTGGGTTGGATGTTTTTTTCATGAGTCTTTAAATTTCATGATACATAATTAATAACTTTATCATTTTTCATAAGCACACAAATAAGTCCATTCTTCAATTCATCACTATATATTACGAATACATGATTTCTCAATGGTAGATAAAAGATAAGATCAATCACCTATCTTTTCATTAAACCTTTAAAAACATTCTTCACATTATTTTCTCCATATACACATAACCCCTTATGAGTAATCTTTGTTAACAGGTTATCCAATTGGGATTTGTTTTTGAAAAAATTTACTATAGTAACCTATAAAACTAATTAAATTACATTCCTCGATTATACTTGTTAGTGTAGGCCATTAATGGACTTAATTTGTATTCACAAGATCAACTAATATTCTATCCTTGGTTAAAATATGTCCAAGAACATAAACACTATAAATCTAGAATTCACACTTGCTAAATTTCTCATATAACACTTATCATTTAAGAGTATCAATAATGATCTGAAATGATTCTCATTGTACACATAGAATTTAAAATAAACCACAATATCATCAATAAATACCACAAAACAATCATAAATATATTACTTTAATATTTTTTCATTAGATCTATAATAACATTGCCAATCCAAATGGAATTGTGTTATCCACATAATGTCTATACCCTATTTGAAATGTTGTCTTTAGAATATTTTCCTTCATTAATCGTAACTAAAAATACAGAGAATAAAGTTAAATCTATAAAAACATTAAGATCCATAAATTTTATCAAATAAATCATCAATTCTAGGAACATGATACATTTTCTTCATCATAATAACATTGATTTCACTATAATCGATGCACAACCTCATGGCTCTATATTTCTTTTTAACATAAAGAATATGGGTCTCCCCAAGGAGAAATACTATGGAATATAAATCGTATATTATTCAACTACTCTAGTTGTTTCTTCGATTCTAATAATTCACTAGTGGCCATTCTATAGGGGGTCTTTGAAATAGGTCTTTCATCTCTTATTAAATCAGTGGAATACTCAACCTCAAAGTCTGGTGGATGTCTAGGTAATTACTCAGTTAATACATCAATATATTCATATACAATAAATAAATACTCAATTTGAATATTTTGTTTTCCATTTATAAGTTATTTCATCTATTAATCCCTAAGAATCTCATTCGGAATATCTACTGGTGGAAGATCGAGGAATGACTCAGAATATAAAGCCTCCCCTAAAATGATATGGAGTTCCAAATATTAATCATGAATCATAATTTCATTCTATTTACAATAAATTTTTGAATAATGTTTTAAATTCTAGTCCATACCAATTATTATATCAAAATAAAACATAGTTATAAAAATAAAGTCAGAAAATTGGTCACATTTATGTGTCATAATGGGAACTAATTGACACATCCTTATTGAGGTGAGACTTCCACTAGGAGTCTTTTAATAGAAATCTCGTATGAGGATTCTAGGTAAATATCTAATTATTTAAAAATACAAGAATATATAAAAGAGTTATAAGATCTAAAATCAAATAATATATTATCTAAATATGATGCTATGATTAATGTAACCACCAAAACATATTTGGTAACATCAACATTAGCTGTTGTAGATCCATAATATAGGCCTTTCTCCCTTAGCCTTTTTTGTAGAACATTCCCTTGATGAATGAGATAATAATTTTCATAGTTACCCATATCTTTATAATTGAATCATTGAACATTGTAAGCTTCATGTTTTCCCTTGAAGTCATAGTCCGGATGATCTTCCTCTCTATTGGGTAGGAAAACTACCATTCCCATGAAGTATGTTCCATGGTGTATATTTCCTCATTTATTACATGGTGAAAATTCCTCCATTACCTCAATTTTTTTATATCATTTTCAAGAGTTCCCATCCACCCTTTTCTTGTATTTATTTCTTTTAAGGTCACAAGTCTTGAAGAATTCATTCTTTATCTCGATATAACATGATACTATGCCTTCATATGATGATATGGTTTTAGATACTAGTTCCTTTTGAAAGATAGAATTTAAACCATAAAATAAAAGGTAAATATTACTCTTGGGACTACGTATGTAGTCCAAAATATTCAATTATATCCATGTAATGTTGGACTCATACTTAAAATCATTTTCATCACTATTTTTTAATAGACATAAGAATTGTTTTAACTTATCTTATCATTTTTCATATTGAAAATATTTTTCTTTGAAAAAGTATCTAAAATCCTTACATTCCATTCTGGTTATTTACCTTTATTCCTTAGTGTTTTGAATCAATGACCACCATTAATTCACATCATTTGAGAGATAATAAACTACCATGAAAACCTTATACCTTTCATTATATCCTAATGAACATAATATCTTCCCTAAGGAACTTATACATTGTTTAACTAAAAATATATTTTTTGTTCCCTTTAATGATGTTGGTTGATGACACATGAAGTGTTATAACATTTTCAAACTACATTGTGGGTAAATATGATGATCTATATAGGCAAGGTTACTGGTCATATCTAGATTCAACTACCACAATATTGTTTTAATTTGTTTATCTCTAACTATAACTCTAGCTCTAGCTCTAGCTTCATTATGCTTCCTAGGAGGGAAAACCCTAGATATATTATTTGTATTGATACTATTTCCATTCCTTCTTTAAGTAAATATTTAAAAATAATGGTATACGCTAGATTACATCATAACTTTATGAATCATATTGTATAATTTCATGACTATTGAAACACATAACATATTTTGAAAATTTATGTATAACTATTCTCAAAATCATAATTATGCTTTCTTGGGGAATGTTACCAAAGTATGCGATATGATTACATTAACTAATATATATATTCAAAAATCTATTTCCAAAGGTTTCTACTAAACCTTATCTAATAAAATGTGTGACACTGTATCTCAAGTGGCCCAGAGTTAGTGGTTATTTTTATACAATCTAACAAGAATAAGGGATTGAATCATGAAGGACCAAATAACTTAGTAGTCTGGGAAAATAAGATAAATACTTGAATCTCACATTAAATTTGAAAACATAAAATAGAACATATTGTGTTATATGATATCACCATTACAACCTTTAGAATATCTCTACATATCAATTATAATACACTTCATGGAATCCTAGGGAAAAGAAATACAAGAAAGGTGTGAGAACAAGTGCTTAGTTTGGGAATGTATACATCGAAAGCTAACTCAATGTAAATAAAACTTGAATAATATGGATGAGATAAAAAATAATAAAACATGACATATATCTAATACCATAAAATAGTGGACTAAATCCATGGATAACATAACAACATAAATAATAAAATGGACAATAATAACTAGTTTCATAATGATTTAATGTGTAATGTCAAACATCATAATCTAATTGAAAATGACTTATTCCAAGAAAATATACATAAACGGGTAAGGCATAAACTAAATACCATAACTAGTTTGTATAATAAGACATATCATTTTATTGAGGGCCTGTAGAAGACCCCACCCATCACTTACTAACTTGAATGAATTTTTCATATAGAAGGGGTTATACCTAATCAACATAAACATTTTATTAGAGAACTATAAATATAAAATGTTAATAATTTAAACAATAAATGAATGTTATTATATTCTATCAATTGTAATATGGTTAATTTTATCAAAATATTACATCCATAGTAAATCATAATATTCACTAAATAATGTTAAAATGAATGAATATGATTAAAAAGACCACTGGAATATTTATTGAGGAAAATACACTTTTCATTTTGAAAAAAATTATTAAAATTATAAAAATTTTCCAAATTTTAAGTAAAACCTTTTCATTGAAGGTAACCATGAAATATTTTAAATTAATCTTTAATTCATTGAGTGTTCATGATGGAAGGATATTCTGTGTGTGTTGTGTATGTAAAAAACAATGATTCCTTTGACATTTTTGACAAAAGGTCAAAAAGTACCTTGTCCAGAAAATGAAAAACATATTCCAAAAAAAACTTTTTTAAAAAATTAAAAAATTGGTAAAAATATCTTTAATAAATAATTGTATAATATTAGTAATATTCTTTAAAAGAAGTATAGGATGAAAATATTCTCGACCGAGTAGAATGAAATAGTCGGTTTAAATAAATATTATTTTAGTATCTTTCGTACATTAAGAAAGGAAAATGAAAGGAAAACAATAAATATAAAAAAATAACCAGATTAGTTTAAAATATACTAGCTTTATTATATAAATATTAAATAATTAACCCAACAGAGACTTAAACATAAACATTATGAAGTTATGATAAGATTGTGAAATAAACCCTTACCTCAATCCCGAATTGCATTGTAAAGGATTTTTCCTCATATAAAATACATATAGATTTATTATAAATCAATTAAAAACCATAATAATTTATATCATAACATATATAATTTAATTCTTATATTTTATCTCCAGTTTTTAACAATTCTTTTTTAAAATCACTACTCCAGGTGATAACTGCTTCGTTTTTCATGCATTGTTTGGGTTTTTTGTTTGTGTATATCTACTTTGATCATGGTTTTAATATATAATTTTAGGAATCCACATGTATTAATCATGTTTTAATGATCAAAAATCCTATTCAGTCTATAAACCATGTTAACTCTATGAAATCTATCTCACACGAAATGTACAATTGTTTAGTAAAATCTATCCAAAGCTCTTAATTTATATACACTCAGTTTGGTTACTATTCAATATCTTTTGATTCAAATTATAATTATTTCTCTGAAAAATTAATAAGTTTAATTCATTCCATAAATATTACTACTTATGTTTGAATAAAGATATTTTCCTAAGTCTGAGACATTGTGACCATGAGACACTGGGACCATGAGACACTGTGACCATGAGACACAGTGACCATGAGACACCATGACCATGAGACACCATGAAAAATTATACACCATGGAAAAGGAGACACCATGACCATGAGACACCATGAACAAGACACCGTGAATAAGCAGACACCATGAACAAGACACCATGAACAAACAGACACCGTGAATAAGCAGACACCATGAACAAGTGGACACCGTGAACAATACAAACACCGTGAACAATCCAGAAACCATAAACAATACATCATGACCCAGACACCGTGAATAGGACACCATGAACAAGACATTGTGAATAAGATACCGTGACATCGAGACACCATGAACCAGACACTGTGACCAGAAGACACCGTGACCAATCCAGACACTGTGTGAATGAGACACCGTTTTCATGACATACTGTGACACTGTTTGTTAATATGTTTTTTCATCTTTCAATTTAATCTCTAACGGTCATATTAGAAGATTTTAATGCACTTACATAATTAATATTTCTTTTGTTGACAAGTATGAGGTACGAGGTGCAGAATACATGCAACCTGTCGGGTCAAACACGTGCACTCCAAGATAAAAGAGTAATGATACCCAAGATATAGCAATATTGTGTGGCACGATATTAAAAATAATAACAATATATTGGTCGTGATCACGAAAATGAAGAATACACTTAGATAATTCATGAAGAAAGAATTTACTCAGGCAACTCGACGCTACTGAAAAACACATGAAGCATACTGGAATCCTGAGAACATCTTCGCAGTATAAAAAATCACGAAGAATACAATCCAGATCTGTCTAACTTGATACACTCTGTTTTATATATGAAGACTTGAGTTCTGCATCTTCTTCATCACAGTAAGTCCAGAGCTTCAAAGACTAATACTCAGATCACTTCTAAACCAATCTCAATATTTCTACTCTATTGTGTATCATTTTATTAACAATCGAGCAGTGTGTGTATCTGTATAATAAAACACTCCGTCTCATGAATTAAACTGAAGGATACAAGATATCCTTACTCAAACATCTTTTAAAAATTGTGTATAACCACAGTTAAGTGTGGAATAGGTCCCTGTGTGGCTTGGTTGTTTGTACCCACAAAGAAGTGTGGAAGTGGTCCCTATATGACCTGGACAAACCTGTATATTGTTGTTAACTCCAATCCAGGGTGTGGGTCATGTTTATTTATATAAACTGCTTGGTGGAAGGTGATCGCCAAGTTGAGTGGATTAGGTCTTGGCTTGAGACTGAAACATTTGTTTCATATCTGATGTGATTCTTAATTTAGTCTTATTAGTTTTATTGCATTATAGTATAATTTAGATATCGCTAAATTCACATTGATAGTTACTCTTGGAATGAATTTATAATTGACTTTTATTATTATAATATCTTCAAAAGTAATATTAATAACCTACTTTAAGATTACTGAGATCTAATCAATCTTCTAAGAAGTTATTTAAATAGTCATACTCTTATAACAGTGTAACCTTGATCAAATGGGTGGTTTTTAATCTTTTGGGGAAACCCTTTAAAAAAAAATTACCCGAAATTTTTATATATACTCATTCCCCCCCCCACATGATTAATCTACTCCAACCAACATTTGGTATCCGATGTTGTTTATTAAGACATTGTTTAACCATATTAAACTGTGATAGAAGTTGTACTTTGAAGATCTATAAATTTTTGTTTATTATAAATCTCTAGCTCTTTCAAAGTATTTCTGTATTATGGATAATAGATTGGAAGGTTTTGCAACCAAAAGACCACCATTATTTAATGGAACCAACTATGCTCAATGGAAAATTAAAATGAAAATGCATTTAGAGAGTATGGTATTTAAAATTTGGTCCTCCATTATAGATGAATATAAGACTCCTGCTACTGATAGGATCACATGGGATGAACCTGTCAATACTACCTACAATAACAATTGCAAGGTATGAATGCTTTATATTTCTCCTTAGGAGATGAATAATTAAATATAATTTCTTCTTGTAAAGCTACCCATGAAATTTGGGATACCTTATCTGTCTCATATAAAGGAACATCTTGTGTAAAAGAAATGATACTTAATACTTATACTGTTAAATATGATAACTTTAAAATGATACTTGATGAGACTATCTATGACATGTATCTTAGGTTCAATGATATTTTCAACACAATTATTTCTCTTGGAAGAGAAGTCACTGCCAAGGAACAAATCATGAGAATTCTCAAAGTTCTGCCTGACAGATGGGGAGGAACCTCTGTCTCTATTAGTGAATTATGTCACATCAGCAAGCTACCTATAAAAGAACTCATTGGGGAACTGATGATGTATTAATAGGAACTGAAAGTCAATAAGGAAGAGGATGATGAAACAAAGATGAAATATGTTGCATTCAAGACCACCACCTCTAAACACAAAGACAAAGGGAAATTGGAAGCTTCTATAGATATTTCCAATAGTGAAAAATCATCACCTGATAGTGATGAGGGGATAGCTCAATTAGCCAGAAGACTCAAGCAATTTTACAAGAAGAAGAAATTTTTTCAAAATCCAAACTTCAAGGGAAAATATGACCTAAAAAGAATTTCAAAGAAGGATCGGAAAAGAAGTGACAATACTGATGAGATTGTAAACTATGAATGTAAGAACAAAGGAAATATAAAGGCTCACTATCCAAAGCTGAAGTACAAAAAGGGATATGAGGAGAAGGACAAGAAGTATAAAAAGGAAATGAAAGTAGTCTGGAGTGCTTCTGAGGACAGTTCAATAGACTCAGAAACATAACATGATGAACAAGCTAACAAATAAAATATTTGTATTATGATAAACACATCTGAGGTAACACTAGACTCTCTTGTAAATAATTCATAATATTATGAAGATTAGAGTGAATCTAAAAATATGACTAATGAATAAATGTTTGAATATTGTAACATGATTGAAGAAACATGCAGTGAACTAAAAGAAAAATATAAATCATTAAAGAAACAATATGCTCTTACTGTGACTGTTAAATCTAAACTCACAACTGAAAAAGAGAAAAATGCTCAAATACTCAAAGAGAAAAAAAATTAAAAATGCCTAATGACAAATTGAAGAATGACCAATAAAATTTTACCAATGGGAAAAAACACCCTTACTCAAATGCTAGGAAAAAAAATTGCCCCTAAATATAACACTGGAATTAGTCATCAACCTGGGAAAAGAAATCATGGTAGAACAAATTTTGATTCTAAATCTTGGACATATAGTTTTACTCCCAATTCTGGACACAAATCAACTAATTCAATTTATGATACACATTATACTGTTTCATGTTTTTCTGGACAAAATAGAGTTTATTTTTCAAATACTTTACTTATTGCTTGTAGGAAACTTATGAGGATGATATGGGTTCTTAAAGCACTCATTACTAATATTACTGGACCCAAACAAGTATGGGTACTAAAATCTATTTTTTCTTAAGCATTTTGTAGGAATTTTTCTTAAACTGTTCCTGTAAAGGTTTATGGATCTTGGACAGTGGATTTTCAAGACACATGATAAAATACTACTCATTCTTCAAGAACCTAATAAAAATATATGGAGGATATGACACATTTGGTGAAAATTCCAAAGGAATGATCATTGGCCTCAGCCAAATCGGTAACTCTAACTCAGTTTTAGAATCTAAATTACTATTTGTTGATGGATTAAAATATAATATGCTAAGTATCTCACAATTATGTGATGATGTATTTCATGTTATATTTGAAAATTATGCTTGAAATGTATTTAATTCTAAAGATGAATTAATATTTTCTTCATTAAGAAATGAAAATGTTTAATCTGTTAACTTAGACTCCTTAGCTTCTCAAAATGATTCTTTCATAAGTGTATTTCATAAAGAGTCTTGGATCTACCATAGGATACTAGGAAACTTTAATATTAACTCCCTTAGAAAGATAACTAGAAAAATATTAGTTAAATACTTACCCAAACTTGAGATTCCAAATGACAATGTGTGTAATCCCTGTAAAAAGGGAAAACAACCCAAACTTTCATTCAAACTAAAGAAAGAAGTATCAACTTCTCAACCTCTCAAACAGGTTCACATGAATTTGTTTGGACCATATATAGTTTATAGATTAAATGGGAAGCACTGTGTTTATGTTCTTGTATATGACTTTTCTAGATATACTTGGACCTTCTTTATGGCTCACAAAAGTAAAGCCTGCTCTTATTTTTCTAAATATGCCAACTCTGTGGATACTTTTAGTGGACATAGAATTAAATACTTAAGAAGTGATCATGGTAGTGAGTTTGAAAATCAAGAGTTTGAATCCTTTTTCACACCAAATGGTTATAGTCACAATTTCTCTGCCTCCAGAACACCTCAACAAAATGGAGTTGTAGAAAGAAGAAATAGAACCCTGCAAGAAATTGCTAGAACAACGCATAGTGAATATAACCTACTTATTTATTTTTGGGCTAAAGCTGTCAATACAGCATGCTACATAATCAATAGATTGTTGATCAAACCTATTCTTAAAAGGACTCCTTATGAGTTATAGAACAATAGAAAACCCAAGGTTAACTACTTTAATATTTTTGGTTGAAAATTATATATTCTTAATACTAAGAACAATGTTGAAAAATTTTCATCCTAGAGTGATGAAGGTATCTTATTACGATATTTTATTTCTAGTAAAGCCTATGGAGTTTTCAATAAAAGAACAAAATGTGTGGAAGAATTTTTCCATGTCAAATTTGGTGAAGCAGATCCACATGAGCCTAAAACCAATCTAGAGAACCTAGAGGATGATGAATCAAATCTGAACATTAATTAAAAATCCTCAAACCATTTTGTGAAAGAATCTATGAAAACTTATAGTTCTAGAAATTCCATAGACTCAAGCCACAATGAACCTGAACTTGTTGATAAACCCGAAATCACTAGTCCCTCCTTTTCTAGAGCTGTTAGAACTCTTAAGAACCATCCTTTAGATGTTGTTGTAGGAGACCTTGACAAAGGAACTCAAACTAGAGCTTCTCTTAGTAATCAGATTGAACATCAAGTCTTCTTGTCACAACGTGAACCTAAAAAAATTAATGATGCTATAAATGATGAATTTTGGGTGATGGATATGCAAGGAGAACATAATCAGTTTGAAAGGAACAATGTTTTGAAACTTTTTGAAAGACCTTAGGCCACATTACCCATAGGCACTAAATGGGTGTTAAAAAATAAGATAGATAAAGCTGGAAACACAGTTAGAAACAAGGATAGATTGGTTTCACAAGGCTATAGTCAAGAAGAAGGAATTGACTATGAGGAGACCTTTTCACCTGTAGCTAGACTTGAAGACATCAGAATCTTTCTTGCTTATGCAGCACATCTCAATTTCAAACTATATCAAATGGATGTTAAGAGTGCATTCTTAAATGGGTTTATAGCTAATGATGTATTTTTTGAACAACCTACTAGTTTTACAAACCCCCATTTTCAAAATCATATTTTTAAATTATCAAAAGATTTATATGGTTTAAAACATGCTCCAAGTGCTTGGTATGATAAGTTGAGTACTTTTATTATTTTCTAAGGTTTTACAAAAGGAATAGCTGATACTACCCTTTTTATAAAACAAATTTCTAATGATGTTTTAGTTATCCAGATCTATGTAGATGACATTATCTTTGGATCTTCAAGAAATTCTTAATGTGTGGATTTTTCTAAAATGATGAAAAATTAATTTGAAATGAGTTTAATGGGTGAACTAAAATTGTTTCTCAAATTTCAAATCTTTCAAAATAATGAAGGTATTATTTTAACTCAAATTAAATATACTAGAGATCTTCAAAAAAGTTTTGGATTGGATCGAAATAAGAGTAGTGACACTCCCATTAGTACCACTTGTATGTTGGATCTTGATGAAGAGGAAAAATTTGTTGATCAAACCACTTATAGGGGAATGATTGGAAGTTTGCTCTACTTAACTGCAAGTTGACCTAAAAGTATGTTTAGTGTGTGTATGTGTGATCGTTTTTCAATAAAATCCTATGGAATCACATTTAAATTTTTCAAAGAGAATTTTCAAATACCTCATGCATACCCCTAATCTAGGACTGTTCTATCCTAGAAGAAAATTATTTGAATTAGTTAGTTATTCTGATGCTGACTTCGATGGCTATAAGTTAGATAGAAAAAGAGCCTCTGGAACATGTCACTTTTTAGGCAAGTTACTAGTATCATGGTGTAGTAAGATACAAAATTCTGTTTCATTATCTACTGCAGAAGCTGAATACACAGCTGCTGGAAGTTGTTGTGAAAAAATCTTGTAGATGAAACACACATTACTAGATTATGGATATCAATTCAGGAATGGACCTATAAATTGTGACAACATAAGTCCTATTAAAATCTCTAAAAAGATTGTTTCACATTCATGGATGAACCATATTGATGTAAGACATCAATTTTTGAGAGATCATTATCAAAAAGGTGATATCACTTTAGAATTCATTGTTTCTATGTATCAGCTTGCTAAATATACTTACCAATCCATTAAATTCTGAAAGAATAGAATACTTCATAGATGAATTAGGCATGATAAATCTTATGTAATTGTCTTACTGTTTTATATCATACTGTTTAATGTTTACTGTCTCACCGTAAATTCCATGTTTACTGTCTCATTGTAAAGTTCATGTTTACTGTCTCACCATAAATCTCACTCATTATCTCACTGTAATATTCATTCACAGTCTCACCATAAAGACCCGATATGTTCTCATAGTAACGCCTCTTTATGATTGTTATTTATGAATTAAAAACCATATCGCGGGTAATTATTTGTTTCAACTTTTTATTTTCCCACGCTTTTACTTTTGCGATGTTTGGTATTCCTAAATGTTAAAATAAAGGAATTGTCACTTGTCCTTCACTCAATATTTCTTCTATTCACTCAATTTTTTACCCTTATTCAACAATTCAATACTTCTCTCTCTCTCAAACCTTCAGTGAATTCCCAAGATAAAACTCCCTTCATCTTTGACTTCTGAGAAATGTATCTCAAAGAATAAGAAAATCACACCCAAGCTGGAACCCGAAGGTCCTCTAAATCCAAATATGGTGAACCGAGTAGTAGTACCTAAGAAAGAGGCATTCCCTGTGTGGATTCTGTCAATTAAGTCTCTGGTTTTGAATGTTTTAAAAGAGCATGGCTGGTTATAATGGTTTTTGAAGGAAGATAGACCTATCTACCCAAAGTTAGTGGCTCAACTTTATTAGAATGTTCAATTCTCATTTGATTTTGAATATAGTTATATTGTGAGAATCTGGATAAATAGCCAGAAATGATCATTCTCTTTGATGTTATGGGTTGCATGCCTTAGGAAACCTCATGAAGGCATCTGTGAGAATCTTGACCGCACCATGAGGAGAGCCATTGGTGCTGAACTGGATGGAAGATCTTGACTTCTTTTAAAGGTTATACAGAACATGATTATCCTAAGAAATTGTGATTTTTCTGTAAAAAAATATCGAGATGTGTTTTTGATTCATCTTATAAAGAATGGGCAAAAGATCAACCATTGTAAGTATGTCATACACCATATGTGTGAGCTGATCAAAACCACATCCAATCCAATATCCTTATTTTATTCTCAGTTTATCTCAGCCATGCTTCATGCCAATGGTATGGTTGGACCTAATGAAGAAGTTATCAAGGATTGTGAGTTCTAAATTTCAAAATTCAATATCAAAAGGATGAAAATCAATTAGAATCCTTGGAAGAAGGCATGGGTTGAAGATAATGATAGGATTTATGAAAAGTTCAATCTAGTGGAACATCCCTCAAGACAAAAAGATATTATTGATCCTGGTTTGGAACCAGATGAGGTTGTTGAGTATTCCGAAGAAGAAGAAGAAGAGGTTGTTGTGCCTCCTAAGGAAAATATTTCTGATAAAGAAGACATTACTCTTATCCGTCATGTAGTATGTGAAAAATAAGTCCCTACTTCTAAAGATGTTGTTAATCTGAAAGATCAACCCGAGGTTGAAATAGAATCTGCTGTCAAAGAAAACGAAAAAAAATGTTATCGAAGAACTTATATAAGAAGAATTACCTGATATGAAATAAGCTGACCTTAAAGAACACCCAATTGAATAATATATTCCTAAAGTCATTCCTTCGGTTGAGGAAAGACTGGATCTGGCTTTTCAGTTGTCTAGACAAGAAATGAGAGAGGAACTAAGAGATGAATTTGTGGAATTAGATCAAGACCCCGAGTCTCTCAGTCATGAGAAAGATGCAACTGTTGAGGGGGACCAACCCTTGAATCTGGATTCTTTTTAAGTACCAAACCCGATTGATTCAAGCCCTGTAGACACTCGGTATAAGTTCCCTAGTTTGTATGATGTGAGTAACTCCCAAGAAGTCTTAGTAAAAGTCCTTCACCTTTCCAATATCTTCCAATTGAAATTTTGTCTCTAATATTTCCCCTGAAAAGGAACCTGAGCAAGTATCAGTCCCTATCTCTGAACCATGACCATCACAACCATCATTAGTGAGTAAAGATTATCTGAAAGAATTTGAAGCTACCCTTTTTTTATGGAGTTAAAAAACTCCTGAATTCCTAACCTCCTCTCATAACACATCTATGTGAGAAATATGACTCACTATTGCGGGATAAAGTTATTTGGAAGATCCAACCCAAAATGCTTAATGAGATTCAAGAAGTCAGAGTTGAAAATAGATTACTTAGTGATGATGTGAAGAATCTAAGTGGTATGATTGAAGACATGAAGAAAGTGATGAATTCGATATTAGAGCTTGCTTCTCATCATGAGGAGCCTGTTTTTCCTAAAACCCCATAGAATTTTGTCTCCCAGATTCAACGTCATTCGGCTTCCTTAGCTAAAATGGTTGTTGAAAGAAACAAACAGATTGTGAAAGAAATGAGAGAGCTTGTTTTTAATCTTAACAAGCTCACTTATGAGTATACGGGGTGCCTTCAAAAAGTCCTAAATCATCTAAAATCTCTCACCTCAACTGTCACTGCTTCTTAGACATCTAGACAATCATCTTAATCTTCCTTAGATAGTGACCTTCTCAGAACAGTGGTCAAAGAAGAACTTTAGACATTTCTTAGTGGTGTTAATAAAGATTCTCTATCTAAAGTTATCAAGAACAGTGACAGAGTTCTTAATCTTGTCTAAATCCATTAAAAAATTTCTAATGATGCTCAACAAGAAATTTCCAAGAATGTGTATTTCTACTTCAACTGAATCTTCTCAAAGACTAACATGACCAAAAAATTTAAATATCTTGTAGAAAATCTGAGGATTCATCTATTAACTCAAGCTTTCATGACTCAAGTCCAAAATCTCACTGAGTTCACTCGTCTGTTGGATAAGTTTATGGAAAACAAGGATGACTTTGAGAAAGCTATGTAGTATGGTGGGGAGATCATTACAGATTTTATTAAGATTTTGAGGCCATATCTTCATATACAGAGTACAACCGTTGTTTCTCTTATGACTGAACCTATGAGACCTAGTTTGTAGAGACCCAAAGATTGGCGTACATTACATTAATTTTGTAGAATACTTAATACATAACAAAAACAAATGCACAAGGACCGTAATAGTTTAGTGTCTTTGGAAACTCGGAACATAATCTTCTAATCGTGGTGAAAGATCTTCAACATATCCAATAAAGATCTTCCCCTTTTGTTTTGTTACCTTAAACCTTTCTTTATATCCTGGGGAAATGAAAACATATAAAGGGTGATCTAATATGATCAGTAAGGGTATGCATGGATAAAATAAAACAAACCATATACATTTGAACATAAAAACATGAACATAATGTTTAAACATCAAAATCTTGAGCAATGACATAAAACATGGCAGTACGTAAGGCATAGGTCATAATGGAACATCAATCATGATACAATATCTTGGAAATAAAACTTTTAATTGTGTAAAAACATTAAGCACATGATATTATTTCCATAGTAGCCAAGTCATTTCTTCCATAACCATGTTAGTGGATAAAGTCCCTTTCTGAATCGAGTTCACTCCTCGTTCCATTCCTGTATCACTGAACCAGATTAACTTACCATTTCAGCCATGTATATCTCGTGAGATATAAATCTTTACGCAATTCATTAGAGGGAGATATATGTCCCACCCATCTCATAATGAAAACATTCTTTTGTGTGCCACAAAATCATAAATCATACGTCATAGCATAACCCATGTAATATAATGGGATTCTTAAACATTATGCTATCATAAAATAATCCATATAAAAAATAGATATCATTTCATCATAAGAAGAATAAAACCATGTAAATAATGGATACATTATACTTTAAACATAAACATATTAAATAATGTCATTTTATATGGAAAATTGTTTTGATAAAACACATGAAATTAATTCTTGAGGAAAATATCCTTTCTTCTTCAAAATCATTTTCTTTTCACAAAATTCCATGAAATTTTTAAAGAAAAGGGCTTTTTTGAAAATAATCATTCAATTTTGTAGAGGAATCTTCATAAAAATTTGGTGTTATGAAACCATAAAAATCCATTCACGCCATATAAGTTAAAGAAAACATTCTCCTCATACTTTTGTCGGAAAAGTCCAAAAGTTCCCCGTGTGGTAAACAAAAGTAAGACTCCTTTCATAACATGTGGTAAATTTAAAAAATGGGTAAAAAGGACTTTAAAAATACATGAAAACAATTTTAGAAAACATGGGCATGGATGATAATAATAACCCCAGTAAATACTTACAAATAACAATCTCGGATAAGAATGAGATTGGAATAGTTATCTCTTACCTTAAGTCTGATATGCTTCGTACGTATCTGAAACTCCGGTATAATGATTTAAATAATGTCATTGTATTATTACAGAATCATATTCATTGTTATGATAACATATATGGTTCACTTATGACTTTATATTAACCGTTCTTTTGTAAATTCCATGTTAAAGTAGTGTTTTGGGTAAAATCGTTTCATTTATCATACGTGTTTCGACTTGTTGTTCTTGATATTATAAATTATATCCTGATTTACTTAATTCCAGAATATAAAACATTATTTATATATATTATATATTCAGAATATACATATATATAAGATAGATCGATAAATGGAATGAAATACACCGTTCATGGAGACGGTAGGTCGTACATAGGCATGAACATTGTTTTCGTTTCCTTATTGAATTGAATGGAATTAAGTAGATGACATAAATATATATATTCATAAATCCAGTATCATTATTATTTCATATATTTCATTATTATTCATTATATATACTTTATAATCATTCATGAATGGTTAACATGGATAGTGAATCTCATCGCGTCGTGGAGACGGTAGTCCGTACTTACGCACGAGCGATGATATCATTCCCATGATCATGGAATTGTATTGAAGTGTATGTATAATACTTCAGAATCAATATAACTTCAAAATAATCATATATTGTTATTTATTTACACCATTATACCCATCCAAGTAAGGTGGTGGTCGAAAACAGATTACACCATAGCGTGGAGATGGTATTCCGTACGTATGCACTCGCGGTGATTTCGTTTTCCGTAGGATGGATAGAAGGTGAAATATGGTTTTTTAATATTTATAATAACATATCAGTATATAAGTAATACTGATGTTATTATTTTATAATGAGTCAACTAAATAAGAAGAATTATAAGAAGAATGAAACTTGAGAGAATCGGAAGAAGAGATTACATCTTCTTCGATGCACCTCCTTTAAGATTCTTCTTAATGAAGTATATTTGGTCTTTTGAGAAGACCAAAACCTACAGAATGTTTCTAGGGAAGTTTAGAACATAAATTGTCAGGGGTTGGCCGAGCTTCAAGGCTCAAAAGGGTGTGAAGAGAACAAGGAAGGGGTGTCCTTTTTATAAGGGAGGAGAGAGACACCTTTGGAAAAATTTAAAATATCATTTTATAATAAAGTCAAATTCGGTTTATAATAGCTTAAAATTGATTTTTTTTCGAAGATAAAGTGGGTATAGGGTCTAAATCCTTCCAACAAATATGTTTTAGACAAGTTTAGGTTACTATTTTAACCTTATCATTTTGATTTAACTCTAAGTTAAATAATTTAACTTTTACCTTGTCTTCTTGTTTTCTTACACTATATGGTTAATAAACTTACTATAACAATCCAAACGAACCCCAAGTGGTTCATTATTAATATATATAACCTTATCTAATTCATTTGTCTGAACCGTATATTTTTAGTAATATAATAACAATTATTAATATAATATTTTTTTTAAAAACTATTTTATGTCAATGTTGACACTATTTGGTAACTGATCTTTGTGAAAATCATAACAGAATTATTAGTTCTAAAAACGTTAATCAAATAAATAATAACATGTCATATTAACCTATAAAATTTGTGTAATTCATAAAAAGTCTCAAATTACATTTATTTGGGTATTTATAATATCAATTATTTTAATATTTGATTAATAAGGTAATTACTGCATCATCATTGTGTCATATATAAATTAAATTATTTAATGTCTAAAAATTATAAATAAAGTACCATTATTTATGAAATCCTTTTACCTTTATAATGAATATTTATAGTCTTATTTATCTTATGAATAACCCTATATTTAAAATGTTTTCCTTATTAACCATTGATTTTAACTATTTTAACTCTTCTTTAAATAAAATAATAATATGTGTCCTAATCTAATCCAACTGGACCTAAAGGGTAATACTTTATTCCTAAGGTTGTTTTTGGTCTAATTACACTTATCCAATAGAATTAGGACATGTTTTAGGGTAATAATAATATCATTTTTACCCTTAATTACCCTATTTACTTTTAACCGTGGTAAATAATAGTAAAAAGTTATTATTCACCAAAAATTATTTTTATCTTATTAAACCACATTTTACTCCTTGATATTAACCGTGTCTCTAATATTTTTGAAATTCCACTCACAGAAGCGGTAAAATTAACTTTTATGTAAATTTTGAAATTCTCCTAGGAGGTGAGTAAAAGACGGTGAAAAGTTCAATAAAATTTTAATATATCTAAAATTATTATAAAATGACTCAAATGAATTACATTGAACTTATATAGGTATTATGTATCAATTTTGACCCAAAATAAATTTAAATAAAATAAATTAGTATTTAAATAAAAAGTCGGTTTTTAAATAGTAACCTAGTGTTTTAACTATTCATCAAAAATCGAAAGTTTTCAGAAAAATACCAAAATTTACCCTAGGCTAATTTCGATATTCCGAATCCAAAAATGAAGTCCATTTTGAAAGATAAAATTTATAAAATTTCAAAAAGTGGGTATTACTATTCATAACGGATAGTTCATAATAATATCTCGTTTAGTGAATCTTGGTATTGCGTACAACACACGCTATCGTGGAAGGTCACGATTGCGTGTAATGAAAGCCAAGTCTGGGTTGTGTGTAGTGAAATATTCATTTTTTGTTGCGTATAATAGAATCCAACCATATTTAATTTATACATTGAATATATATATATACACACTCAATATTGCGTAAAATTACTTCTATCAAACGAACTTGAAATTGTGTGTCACACGATCCAAGATTAGAGTTGTGTATACTGCAAGCTAATACGGTGTTGCGTATAGAACAAGATAATTTTGGGGTTGCGTACAACACAAGACATCAATGAAATTAAAAATAACAATTCTCATAAAATCTCGGGTTGTTACATTCTACCCCCCTTAAAATGAATTTCACCCTCGAAATTCGTCTGGGTTATAAATCGTTTACAACTTGAAATTTTCTTTAATAGAAACCCACAACGTAAAAATGAATACTAAAGCTTAATTTTAAAAACTAATGTATGAAATGTAAAAATTGCCCAAATTAACTTATCCCTTGGTTTCCACATAGGAGAACATAGGTGAAAATATGGATATGGAAGAGAAATATAACCGTCATGTTATGAAGGAGAGTGGTAGGGAACATGGCTATGAAAAATCCAACAATCACAAAGCCATAAATTTGTGATGATCTAGGGTACCATCTGATTCATCAGATATGATAGTACTAGAACAACATTTTTGGTTTCCAAGATCATTTCCCTGACGTTGATGAACTTTTACATAAGGAGAAATACATAGTTGATTGGAGTGTAATATCATTGTTGGCCATTCCATGAAAAATTTCCACTTCATCTCTATTTAAAGAAATGAAGCTGAATTTTTCATTTATGAAGTTTTAGAAGATCATGCAATAGAATGATAAGTCATCCCATCTGTTTCTATCACAAAAAGGTTAGCATAAGTTACTAAGTATACATAAGTCCATCTATGGTGAGATTAATCGTATATGATTTCAATAATGGACTTATACTTCATCAATCATACCGCTTAATAAAATAGAACTAGTTTCTACTAACCAGGGACTTCCTGTGGGCCAGAGGTATGCGATAAAGGCCTATCGCACTTCAGTTGTGTGTTCAATTCCCACAGCCTTGTCCGACGTGATAGGTTGTCACCCGTCCTACAGGTTGTCCTTTAAAACTACATTATTATAAAATTCCATAAATAATATCGAAAAAAAGTCATAGCCTTAAACAATTCTATATAATGTCCAACTTAATCCATTCCAAACTTTAAGCTTATCGAAAATAATTATGTCCAATATTATATTATAAAGAAAACGATTACTATAAATTTCATCAACCAAGCATGTGAATACCATAATTTATCCCCCATATAGGATATGTCATGTTGGTCACATTCAAAACATGTGAATACCTTAATCATGTATTCTCTTGAAAAATGAATACCCATTGAACCTTAGTGAAAACATGAATGCTGTCAAAAGTTAACTCTTTCCACATACCAAAATCCTAAATTTTCTATATACTCAAACCACGATATCACATTGTCCTTACATCAGTCATGAGCTCAATAATAATATCAAACATCTCATTATCTCCTTATCCCTTCATTATGAGCATATCATCTACTTTCCAAAAATATTACAATCACTTTTCATGGTTACCGGTACTATATAATTATTGAAAACCAATACATAGATATTCAAAAATTCCACGATGCCATAAATGAGATTCCATGATGCTATTTTGAAATACCATTACATAAACACTTAATAATTACACAACATCATTGTCATACTCAACATCATAAATAGTTATCTCATGTGACTTCCCTTTATCATTTTCCTTAAGTGGTTTCTCACGTTGATCATCATTAACCCTTGGATTAGGGCATTGATTAGCATAATGCCCCATTTCCTTGCACTTGAAGCATTGAAGTGTTGGTGGTGCGTTCTCTGTAGTCTTTTCTTTATTCACATCATTAGAAAACCTTTTTCCATTACTTCGATACTCAGTTGCTCGATGACCTTCATTTCCACACTTAAAACATTTTCTATTACCTTTAAGACAATCTCCATCATGCTTCTTTCCACACTTTGAGCATAAAGAAACATTCATCTTCTTTTCACCATTATTCTGAGATTTCTCCTTGAACTCCATCTTTAGTTTAATTTCAAAACCATGAGATGGATATGTTACACCAACTTCCAGTTCTACCTTGATAGCACAAAGCAGAATTTCTTCATAGCTACTGAAGTCTCTTATAGCTAATTCCCTTCGAAGACTTGGTTTTAAGCCACTAAAAAATAGATCAACTTTACTTTCAGGTTGGATGATAAAACCATATTCATACCTTTCAAGTCTTATAAAATTTTCTTCGTATATACCAACAGATTCATCATCCTTCTGCTTAATCTCAAGGAACTCATTTTCCATCTTTGTTTGAATAATACAAGGGAAGTACTAAATAAAAAACAAGTTCTTGAACTTGTCCCATTCCATGGATTCAATTTCATGTTGGGGCCTTGTATTCTTAATTAGAGTCCACCACTGGTCTGCTTCACCTTCTAAATGGTAAACATCTATAATGACTTTATCATGTTTCGAACAGCGAAGTATGTAAAATATCTTTTCAATGGTACTGATCCATTGTTCAGCAATAAGTGGATCAGAATACCCATTGAAAGAAGGTTGACGTTGCCTCATGAAGGACTCAACATAATATTGTTCCCTTCTATGATCATTTGGAAATCCAGTGTAAGTATAGCAATTAGATTTTTCACTCCATCTCCCATCACATTTGGTTGTTTAGGAGGACAATCACTGCATTTCCCATTACATTGATCAACATGCTTCCTTCGGGTTCTAGCCATCGTCTAAAACCCAAAAAGAATAGTGTGAGAGGCAAAAATCATGCTAAAGAAAACAAAATAATAAAGGGAGAGTACCTTCAATAAATAACATCTTAGGGTTAATTATAAGATTGTTACCATAATTCTAGGACTATAACCTATACTTATACTTAACCTTAGGGACATCCCTAGACGTACCTTAGAAAAATCCCTAGGGATCTCACTAAAATTTTCACATCCTAGTTTCCAAAGGTTAACTAAACCTTTCCTCTTATACCAACTGTAGAGACCCAAAGATTGACGTACATTACATTAATTTTGCGGAATACTTAATACATAACAAAAAAAACACACAAGGACCATAATTGTTTAGTGTCTTTGGAAACTCGGAACATAATCTTCTAATCGTGGTGAAAGATCTCCAACATCTCCCACAAAGATCTTCCCATTTTGTATTCTTACCTAAAACCTTTCTTTATATCCTGGAGAAAATAAAACATATAAAGGGTTAGCTCAAATGCTCAGTAAGGGTAATCATGTAGAAAATAAAAAAACCATATACATTTGAACATAAAAATAGGAACATAATGTTTACAAATCAAAATCTTGAGCAATGACATAAAACATGGCAGTACGTAAGGCATAGATCATAATGGAACATAAATCATGATAAAATAGCTTGGAAATAAAACGTGTAATTGTGGAAAAACATTAAGCACATGATATGATTTCCAAAGTATCCAAGGCATTGCTTCCATGACCATTTTAGTGGACACAGTCCCTTTCTGAATCGAGTTCACTCCTTGTTCCAGTCTTGTATCACTGAACCAGATTAAATTACAGTTTTAGCCAGGTCTATATCATGAGATATAAATCTTTACGCAATGAATTGGAGGGAGATATAGGTCCCACCAATCTCATAATGATATCATTCTTTCGTGTGACACAAAATCATAAATCATAATCATAGCATAACCCATGTAATAGAATGAGATTCTTAAACATCATGCCATCATAACATAATCCATAGAAAAATGGACATCATTTCATAATAAGAATAATTAAACCATGTAAATAACAGAGACATTATACTTGAAACATAAACATATTAAATAATATCATTTTATATGGAAAATTGTTTTGATAAAACACTTGAAATGAATTCGTGAGGAAAATATCCTTTTTTCTTCAAAATCATATTCTTTTCACAAAATGCCATGCAATTTCAAAAGAATAGGGTTTTTTTGAAAATAATCATGCAATATTGTAGAGGAAGATTCATAAAAATGAGGCATTATGCAACCGTAAAAATCCATTCATGCCGTATAAGTTAAAGAAAACATTCTCCTAGTACTTTTATCGGAAAAGTAAAAAAGTTCCCCGTGTGGTAAAAAAAGTAAGATTCCTTTCATAACATGTGATAAATTTCAAAAATGGGTAAAAAAGACTTTAAAAATACATTAAAATATTTTTAGAAAACATGGGCATGGATGATAACAATAACCCCAGTAAATACTTACGAATAACAATCTCGGAAAAGAACGAGATTGGAATAGTTATCTCTTACCTAAGGTCTGATATGATTCGTACATATCCAAACCTCCTGTATAATGATTTAAATAATTTTATTGACTTATTACAGAATCATATTAATTGTTATGATATCATATATGGTTCACTTATGACTTTATATTGCCTGTTCTTTTTTAAATTCCATGTTAAAGCAGCATTTTGGGTAAAATCGTTTCATTTATCGTACGTGTTTCGACTTGTTGTTATTGATATTATTAATTATATCATGATTTACTTAATTACAGAATGTAAAACATTATTTATATATAATATATATTCAAAATATACATATATATATGAGAGATCGATAAATGGAATTAAATACACCGTTCAATGAGATGGTAGGCCGTACGTACGCATGAACGCTGTTTTCGTTTCCTTATTGAATTGATTGGAATTAAATAGATGACATACATATGTATATACATAAATCAAGTATCATTATTATGTTATATATTTCATTATTATTCATTATATATACTTTATAATCATTCATGAATGGTTAACAAGGAAATGAATCTCATCGCGCCATGGAGACGGTAGTCCGTACGTACGCACGAGCGATGATATCATTTCCATGATCATGGAATTGTATTGAAATGTATGTATAATATTTCAGAATCAATGTCACTTTACAATAATCATATATAGTTATTTATTTACACCATTATACCCATCCAAGTAAGGTGGTGGTCGAAAACAGATTACACCACGGCATGGAGACAATATTCCATACGTATGCACGCGCGGTGATTTCATTTTTCGTAGGTTGGATAGAAGGTGAAATAGGGTTGTTTAATATTTATAATAACATATCAGTATGTAAGTAATACTGATGTTATTACTTTATAATGAGATAGATAAAGAAGAATAAGTATAAGAAGAAAGAAACTTGAGAGAATCGGAAGAAGAGATTCCCCCCTCTTCGATGCACCTCCTTTAAGATTCTTCTTAAGGAAGTAGATTTGGTCTTTTGAGAAGACCAGAACCTCCATAATTTTTCTAGGGAAGTGTATAAGAAAAATGGTCTGGGGTTGGCCGAGCTTCAAGGCTCAAAAGGGTGTGAATGGAAGAGGGAAGGGGTGGACTTTTTATAAGGGAGGAGAGGGGCACCTTTGGAAAAACATAAAATATTATTTTATAATAAAGTCATATTAGGTTTATAATAGCTCTAAATTGATTTATTTTGATACTAAAGTGGGGATAGATTAAAAATACACTAAAAAAATAGGTTTTAGACATGTTTAGGTTACTATTTTAACCTTATCATTTAGATTTAACTCTAAGTTAAATAATTTAACTTTTATCGTGTCTTCTTGTTTACTTACACTATATGGTTAATAAACTTACTATAACAAGCCACACAAACCCAAAGTGGTTAATTATTAATATATACAACCTTATAAAAGTCATTTGGGCGAAACTTAGATTTTTAGGGATATAATAACAATTAATAATATAATATTTGTTTTAAAAACTATTTTATGTCAATTTTGACACTATTTGGTAATTGATTTTTGTGAAACTCATAACAGAATTATTAGTTCGAAAAAAGTTAATTAAATCAATACTAAAATGTCATATTAACCAATAAAATTAGTGTAATTCATAAAAAGTCTCAAATTACATTTATTTGGGTATTTATATTATCAATTATTTTAATATTTCATTAATAAGGTAATTACTGCATCATCATTATGTCATAAATACATTAAATTATTTAATGTCTAAAAAATATAAATAAAATAAAATTATGTAGGAAATCCTTTTATATTTCTAATGAATATTTATAGTCGAATTTATCTTATGGATAACTCTATATTAAAAATGTTTTTGTTATTAAACATTGATTTTAACTATTTTAACTCTTCTTTAAATAAAATAATAATAAGTGTCCTAGTCTAATACAAGTGGACCTAAAGGGTAATATTTGATTCCTAAGGTTTTTTTGGTCAAATTACACTTATCCAATATAATTAGGACATGTTTTAGGGTAATAATAATATCATTTTTACCCTTAATTACCCTATTTACTTTTAACCGTGGTAAATAAAAGTAAAAAGTTACTATTCACCAAAAATTATTTTTATCTTATTGAACCACATTTTACTCCTTGATATTAACCGTGTCACTTAGATTTTTGAAATTCCACTCACAGAAGCGGTAAGATTATGTTTTATGTAAATTTTCAAATTCTCACAGGAGGTGGGTAAAAGACCGTGAAAAGTTAAATAAAATTTTAATATATCTAAAATTGTTATAAAATGAATCAAATGATTTAAATTGAACTTATATAGGTATTATGTATCAATTTTGACCTAAAATAAATTTAAATAAATTAAATTATTATTTAAATAAAAGGTCGGTTTTTAAATTGTAACCCAGTGTTTTCACTATTCATCAAAAATTGAAAGTTTTTAGAAAAATAACGAAAATTCACCCTAGGTTAATTTTGATATTCTGAATCCAAAAATGAAGTCCATTCTGAAATATAAAATTTATAAAATTTCAAAAAGTGGGTATTACTATTCATAATCGATAGTTCATAATAATATTATAATAATATCTCGTTTAGTGAAACTTGGCATTGCGTACAACACATGCTATCATGGAAGGTCGCGATTGCGTGTAATGAAAACCAAGTAAGGGTTGCATGTAGTGAAAGATTCATTTGTTGTTGCGTATAATAGAATCCAACCATATTTCATTTATACATTGAATATATATATATATATACACTGAATGTTGCATAAAATAAATTCTATCAAACGAACATGAAATTTTGTGTAACACGATCCAAGATTAGTGTTGTGTATACTGCAAGATAATACAGTGTTGCATATAGAACAAGCTAATTTTGGTGTCGCATACAACACAAGACATCAATGAAATTAAAAATAATAATTCTCATAAAATCTCGGGGTGTTACATGGTTTGCCTACATTAACCTCTGCCCTATCCTCCACTTCTATGTCTTTCAGTCAGGCAATAAGTCAAATTAGGCATGCGATCCTTGGTCAAAAACTGCCTCAGTCTTCTACTACACCTACTCAGGATCCCTCTATCTTCGAAGGCCTTCCTTTACCTTATCTATCAACATGCTCACTCTCGTCTTCTACTTCAACTTCTGCTCCTATGGCTTCCTCTTCTGTTGATGCTGATAATGGAAAAGAGAATACCAACTAGTGAAGAAAGACAATTCTCACACTATTTTGATGGTAATCTTGTTAATTTTGTTTTAATTTATGTAATGACCCTCTTTTTATCTAATACATTATTCCCTTTTCTTGTCCCTCTTATCTTTCTTTTTCATGCTAATTCTTCACAATACCAAAAGGGGGAGAAATATATGGGAAACAAATCGGAGAAATATATGGGAATCAAATATGAGAAATATATGGGAAACAAATATGGGAGAAATATAAGTGACATATAAGAGAAGAGGACACTCACTCTATATATGTTATATGCAAATTCGAACTATGTTGTTAGAACAAATATAAACTCTAAATATACATGAGTTGTGATCATCAAAAATGGGGAGATTGTTGGACTCCTCATGTATTAATCCTGTTTTAATGATCACAAATCCTATTCAGTCTATAAACCATGGTAACTTTATGTAATCTATCTCACATCAAATGCACAGTTGTTTAGTAAATGTTATCCAAAGATCTTAAGTCCTATACACTCAGTTTGGATAATATTCACTATATTTTGATTCTTTTTATAATGATTTCTCTGAAAAATGACTAAGTTTAATTCATTCCATAAATATCACTACTTTCGTATGAATACAAATATTTTCCTAAGTCTGAGACTCCATGACCACGAGACACCGTCAACAGGAGACACTGTGACCATGAGACACTGTGACCATGAGACACCGTGACAATAAGACACTATGACCTTGAGACACCATGAACAAGAATACACTGTGAACAAGAAGACACCATTAAAAATCAGACACCGTGAACAAGACAATGTGAACAAGGAGACACCGTGAACAAGCAGACATTGTGAACAAGCAGACACTGTGAACCAGAAGACACCATGAACAATCCAGACACTGTGAACAATACAAACAACATGAACAAGACCTCGTGACCCAGACACCGTAAAAAAGACACCATGACAAAGACACTGTGACATCGAGACAACGTGAACCAAACACTGTGAACCAGACACCATGACCACAACACAATGTGACCAATCCAGACACCGTGTAAAGGAGACACCGTTTTTATGACATATTGTGAAACGGTTTTGTAATATGTTTTGTCACCTCTTAATTAAATCTATAACAGTCATATTTGAAGATTTTAATGAACTCAAATAATTAATATTTCTTTTGTAGACAAGTACTTGGTATGAGGTGTCGAATACATGCAACCTGTCGGCTCAAACACGCACACTCCAAGATAAACGAGTAATGCTGCCAAGGAAAAGAAAAAATGTGTCGCAGAATACTAAAAATAAGAACAAGCTGGTGGCTGTGAGCACGAAAACGAATAATACACTTAGATAATTCTTGAAGAAATAATTTCCTCATGAAAAATGACGCTGTTGAAGAACACACGAAGCATAATGGAATCCTGAGAACATCTTCAAACGGTCAAACATCACGGAGAACATAGGCCAGATCTGTCTGACTTTCAACACTCTGTTTTCCATACGAGGACATGAGTTTTGCATATTCTTCATCTAAATAAGTCCAAAGCTAAAAATACTGACACTCAGAGAACCTCTATACCTATCTCAATATTTCTACACTTTTGTGTATCATTTTATTAACATTTGAGAAATGTGTGTATCTGTATGACAACACACTATGTCTCCTATATTAAAACGAAGGATATAAGATATCATTACTCAAACATCTTTTTAAACTTGTGTATACCCCTGGATAACTGTGGAAGAGGTCCCTGTGTGGCCTGGTTTTTTGTATCCATGAAGAAATGTGGAAGATGTCCCTGTGTGACCTGGACAGTCATGTGTTCTGCAGTTAACTCCGATACAGGTTGTGGATCAAGTTTATTTATATAAACTACTTGGTGGCATGTGATCACCAAGTGGAGTGGATTAGGTCTTGGCTTGAGACTGAACCACTTGTTTCATATCTGTTGTGCTGCTTAATTTAGTATTTCTGTTTTAGTGTTATACTGTATAATTCATATATCACTAAATTCACATTGATAGTTGGAAAGAAGTTATAGTTGTCTTGACATAGTAGAATAGTTTAAAAAGATAATTAATAACCGACATTAAGATTACTGAGAACTAATCAATCTATTATGAAGTTATTTAAACATTTAAACTCTTATAACAGTATAACCTTGATTAACTAGGTTGTTTGTAATCTTTTGGGGAATCCTTTTAGAAATACTTTTTAACCATAAATTTTTAAAGATACTCAATTCACCCCACCCCCACCCCCCTCTTGAGTAATCTACTTCGACCAACAATAATAATTATTAATGTATATATTAATAACATATTTATTTATTATTTTCATATTCAGGCTCATAAATTAATTTTATAGATAGAAAAAAAGAATTATAATGTTTTTGGAGATGAAATTTCGTATGTATGCACGAATGTTGTTTTCACTTTTAGATGGTTGGAATAAAAGAAAGGTAAATAAAAAACTGAACATTCAAGAAAAAATGAATAACTTATATATCATATATTTTTAATAAATATATTCTTATAAACATCCTTGTAAAAAGAAAAAAAACAAATCACATCGCTTCTTGTAGGTGATAGTCCACACATACGCATGAGTGATGTAATGAATTTCCAATGAATTGGAAGGTAATATCATATATATATATATATGTATGTATATACATATATGATATTATTAGTTATGAAGAATATTAATTTCATAAATATCATATATAAACTTTAAACATATCAAAACAACCATTCATGAATTATGGCCATGGAAAATGAATTGTATTGCTTTATAGAGACAGTAAGCCCAACGTACGCACATTCCATACCATCACATTCCATTTGATTGGAAGAGGGTTGATTATGTTGATTTCATAATAATAATAATAATATTTTAGTAAATTTATGATACTAAATATTTTATTTTTGAAGAATATAATAGATTTAGAGGAGGTTAATGATGAATTAAAAAGATAGGGGTCAGTCAAGGCGATTAACTATTATTTAAAAAAAATACATTTAGTCATATATTAATGGACATAGGGTTGGTCTTTTTGGAATAAGAAAACCTATAGAATGTTTATATGGGAGTTGGTAAGATAATTTGGTTAGGTTAGTTTACTATATAATGCTCAAAGCGGTCTAAAGAAGAGAATGTATTGGTTCTCATTTCTATTTGAGGGCATGGGTACTCTTGTAATTTAATTAATAATTAAAATATAATAAATACATAATCAATTCCAAATTTCATAAAAAATCCAATTATTATAAGAAAATATAGTATGGGGTTTAAATCCCATCAACCTGTAATATTTTTACATGTTTAATTGGAATTTTAAATCTTATTTTTGGATTAAAACTTTAGTTTACCTATTTTAATGTTAAAAGTAGTAATATATTTTTCACTCTAAAAGGATTATAATTTTTCATATAAGGTGAAAAATGACTCCTAAATGTCCATGTTATGAAAAATTTTACCACCTTTTCCACGTTGAATATTTTTTAAAAAAAATTTATTATTATTTGGAGGAAATAAAATTAATATAAATTTTGACATAATTCATTTAATTTGACTAAAATTCTAAGAAGGAAATGTTTAAAGTTGAATATACTCCTTTAAAATAACACTAATATGTCAAATTATTCTATATTATTCATGTAACACTATAAATAATTCAAATTATATTATTTTTAATATTCTAATAATCATTTATTTAGGTTTCCTATTTATTGAAGAAATACTTTATTGGCCTTGAATATGTTTTTAGGATAATTATATATTTATTAAATATTGGAAATAAATTTTTTTTATGAAAATAATTTCATTATTCTCAATACTAAAATTTATATTCATTTGTCAAATTCCTTTCCCATTATGTGGACAAATAAATTGTATAAAAATATAATAGACTGAAATTTTATATATTTCTTTACATTAAATATATTATACATCATTTTCAGGGAAATGTGTGCTTTAAAAATATAAATTTAAATGAAATGTGATAATGTTCAAATTAAATTCATCAAATTATATTTAATATGAAAAATGGTTAACATAACATATTGTTTCAAGATAGTTTAACCCGATTTACTATTTACAAAGGTGATAAAGTTTACTAAGGATACTATTCATATTGACCAAAAATAAAAGGCACCAATTTATCATATTTAAACCTACTTATTTCAAATATGGATTATATTTTTTAAAACTAAATATCTATAAAGGAGATATTTTTTTAAAAAAAAATTTGGTTTTCAAAAAGTGATGGAATGAACTTTTTTAGAAAAATAGATTTTTATGTATAAAACCTGATTTAGTATTTTCTGAAACCTATAAAAAATATTAAATGAACATTAAAATAATTTTTGGAACATATAATATATAAATTTAATTAAAATCATTCACTAATAGTGATTCATATAATTTATTATGATAGCAACACATTTCATGCATAAATATAGTTTTTTAAAAATACACTTCTTTTACTTTCGAATTCATTTTATTTTTTTCTTATTAATTGATAACCAATGAATTTAATTTCTAAATATTTAAACCTTACAATTTTAAATATTTGATTAGTAATATTCATACTTTAAAATTTAATTTATAGGTTATAATTATATACTATATTACAATTCATTTAGACATGGGGTTACATATATCACATGGTATTGATAATATTTTAGAATACATCTATAAAAAAATCATAGGGTCTAACATATAATAGTGTTCAACTAATCATAATAATATCTAATGATATTTAGTATATTAAATTTATTATTTTATGATACAAACAATAGAGTTTTAGGTAGTATAATAGCAAAATAAATTGAAATATATCAGGTAAAATGACTACCTCTTCATCAATATACCTCCTTTTGGTCCCTTTTAAGGACCCATGGAAGGGAATTTTAATAATACCAACACCTATAATTCATTTATATGTAATTTTATGACATAATTGGGAATGGGTTTGTTGATCTAGGTGGCTAATTAAGATGTATGAAAAGTGGATAGGAGGTTTTGTTTTATATGTGGAGGGAGGGACACATGATGAATATTTTAACGGATTAAAATATTAATAAATAGTTTTCATGGAATAGTGTCCAATAAAAAATATCATATTGATCCTAACTAGATAATGTTGAAAATAAATTCGTCTAATAAGAATAAAAATGATAAAATATTGACTTTTCACTTTGTTTTAACTTAGGATAACCTGATTTATCCTTTTACAACGTTGAAAAATGTTTACTGTTTTTACTATTAATTATGCCCAAAAAATAAAGTTACAATATTATATAATAATAATTATATGGATTAAAAATCTTTAATCCATTTTAATGTATTCAATTTCTATAACTGGAAAAAATTCATTTGAATATAAACCCGTAAAACCTGATTTCAAATTCCTTTCCACAAAAATACTTTTATAAGTATAAAAATGTTTTTATACCAAAATTTACCATAATGTAGACTAAAATGAATTTAATTGGATTATGCTTAGTCAATATGATCTAATTGAATTTGAAAAAATTTTACAAATTGAACTATGTCAAATGTTGAATAGAAATGATAGTTCTTTAAAAAGTCATTATTTTTTCTATATTCATTGAAAAATCATTATTTCCAGAAATATCCCTAAAATTAACCATAAGATAAATTTTATATGATTATTTTTAATATTAAATCCATTTTATACATTTAAATTTCTACATGAGGCATAAATTAATTGTAATATCCATGCACTAAACGAAAAAACCCTTTTTTTAAGAAAAGATATTTTTGTAGAATAAAATGAAATTATTGAAAATTGAGTACATATTTATTATACCAGGAAAGTAAGTCAGTGGTAGACCCCTGACTATTTATTAAATAAAAATAAAAGTACATCAAGTATAAAGAGGAACGATTACATATCATAAGTTTCAAAACCATCAAGACCCCCATAAGAGCCTCTTTCCACAGTGGTCGTCTCCCATTCCGAGCTTTCATAGTGATTTAGGATCTTAGAATACTTCCTTATAAGATTCAATTTCTCCAAAGATATCAAGTCCTATGGAGATTTTTTATAAGAGTACCTAGTGGATAGTTGCTTCGACAAATCAGACTAGTCCTTCCTCGTCCTTCTATTTGCTTTGGTGGTCACCTATTATCC
This sequence comes from Viscum album, assembly GCA_963277665.1. Taxonomy (NCBI): domain Eukaryota; kingdom Viridiplantae; phylum Streptophyta; class Magnoliopsida; order Santalales; family Viscaceae; genus Viscum; species Viscum album. The sequence goes on along the minus strand of OY728119.1, from coordinate 100,405,965 downwards.
TGATTTCCCTGTCCCGTCCTTGAGAACCTCACAATAGGAAGGCCTAACCACCATACTATGATTTTCCTTGTCACTGTCTGAGACATTCCCCCAATTCCTAGTTATCGTGTCATCATTGAAACGATCAGCCACCCCTCAGGTCTGTTCATTACATGCTTTATAGTTAATCTTAGCCAAGTATGGAAGCTGCCCCTCCATCACTTGGCTGACATCCACCACTTGTGCAGCATTAACTGAACCACTCTCTTCATACTGCCATTCAAACTCTTGGACATCATCCACTTCCTTCACTGCATCAAATAAAACACACTTTATATTATTGCCATCTTCCACTGAGACACCCATCCCTATTTGGAATCCCTCTTCATCCTCCAACACTTGGAACTGGTTGCAGGTCACAACATAACTCCCTGAGGCAGCAGATTGCAGCTTGTGCCTCTCACTATCCAGACATGGACTTGCATCTGTCATTCGCCCATGGTATTCTCAATTCGAAGGCAGCTCCCCCTCATTCAGACCAGTACAAGTGAAACCAGCATCAGCAACACCTTGTTTGGTTCCACCCTCCCCATGAAAAGTAGTCACAGCAGACCCACCTGTAGGTTGTGCCACTGCAGGATCCTGTAAAACGCCATTGATAGAAGACCCAACCCTTAGGTCCTGCTTCAGCCTCTCAAACGCTGCAGCAACAGAAGGATTACCCAATCCCGGCTTACCCACACCATTCCTTCCCTTTGCAGGACCATCAATCTTCTTCCCCTGACCCGTATAACTGCCATTTCTTCCCACTGGAATTGATAGAATTCCACTTTGACATTGTTCCGTTCGATGGCCCAGCCGATGACACCGCAGACAATAATCAGTCCAGGAATCAAACACCACCGCCTGCTTCCAGCGGTACTCCTCCCCAATCGTGATCCAAATCCACTTCACTGGCGCCTTTGAAGAATCCACCTTAATACAGAGATGCGGATTTATTAGATGACTAACCGACATAGTGTGGGAATCCGCGCAAAGAAACCGACCTACAAAATTCCCTAACATCCTAATGATCGATGGATTCTGAAAGGGAAAAGGAAGATGGGGAAAGCATACCCATGTCGCAAAGGAGGGTGAATCCCTGTTCATGAAAGGATCAAAAGTCCATCGGAGAAGGAAAAACAGGCATCCATTGCAGCGACGAGGAGCTCGGGACCAAGAACAAATTAAATCCTCCTCAGAAGAGAAGCGTATCATTAAATGGTGCTTATCGATCAGACCCACCACCACGCGATCTTGTAGATCCCAATTACTGAATACAAATCAGTCGAATTCATCTACAGAAAGTATTAAATGATTAAATCGAGCCACCAAGGTCAAACTCAAAACATTCGACGCTCCCGAGAACTCCGATAATGAAATCGTCAATTATGGATCCCCAAGATGCAACTCCGGAACCATCAAACTCAAAGAGATTGACGAAAATTCAGGAAAATAACTAGGGTTAGAGAAGGGAACAAACTTTGCCTGTGGAATCGAAGGTCGAGGAAGAACCTATGCCCCCTCTCACCTTCAGGGAGTGGGGGGGGGGAACCCATCCACACACATTTTCTAGGGTTTGTCGCCAGGAGCCGTCACCAAGCGCCATCGCCAAGAATCGTCGTTGCCGTCACCGAGAGCCATATTCATTCAAATGTGTTGTTGGGTGACAAGGTATTGGGCTGGCCTGCCCACCTGCGCGCCGCACGTCCCCAACGAGGCCAAAGGTGGCCAACCCTTGGGCTTAAGCCAGTTCCCAAAGGGGTAGAGGGGCCCACGAGTGGTTTTCTAGCATATAGTGCACGTTGAAACGTGTTGTTGGGTATTGAGGTATTGGGTTGGCCTGTCCACCTGCACGCTGCACGTCCCCAGTGAGTCCCAAGGTGGCTAACCCTTGGGCTAAATTTTTTTATTCTTATTTATACATCTAATAAAAACTCTAGGTAACAACAATATATTATATCATGGTTCATTTAGACACAGGGTTGCATGTATAACATACTATAAAATAATTCCTATTTATTCCAAGGGAAACAAATATAAAATTTTTGGGTGCTATAAAACTAGATGGTATAGATGTAAATTATATAATGATTCTAAATAAGTGTCATTATACCTATACATAATGATAAATAGAGATAAATTTATAGATTATTTTCAGTGCATAAAGGTTAGATCATAGAGTTGATTCAAGGTATTGTATACATGGAGGATCCTTTCAACATAAATATTAGTTATATACCCCAAATATGTTATAAAAACTCATTATCCTATCACTATACAAAAAATTATTTATGAATGAGAATTTATATTTTAAAATTGAATGTGATGAATTTCCATGATATAAGAAAACCTATTGCGCTACAGTATTACTATGTAAGAGTGGTCAAGATTAAAAAAATGAAACAGTGAAATTTTTGGGAGATTGGATTATGAGATATTTAAATAATAGAAAATGAAGAATTATACTATGATAGTTTCATAAGGTTAAAAAGTACAATTCTTGGGTATTAAAATTCATAAAATGAAAATATAAGTCTACTAATCTCGTGAGTTTAAAAGGAGAGTTTAATTATGGATATTCTTTTATTTTGGTAGACAACATATCTGAATATATTAAATTATTTCATACATTAAGAATAAATTTGATTATAGGTGAATCTCATGGAGTTATTTTTAGGGAATTTCGTTGAATATAAATTTGATTATCAGATGAGACACTTGGAATAATGATTAAACGCTGAGATAAACTTGAAGTTATTTACATCGATGGTTGATATGAAGAGAATTTATGAATCAGGTTTGAATAATTCCCAAGGAAGTTAAATTGAAGAAATATCCAATACTGTTGAATATCTAAAAAGGAATTTGGAGACTCATTCAACATTGAAATATATGTGAGGATGTAAAGAGGGATATTTTCATTAATGGTACATTTTTTACAAAAAAACGAATAGAATAAATGGAGAGGTTACCGCATTGGCATGTTTGAACCAATAAGTTGATGTGAGAATATTCATATCATAACATTTGTTTTATATATAAATAAAAGAGTTGGAGTGTTTTATAGGGTGTACATCAAGAATGTATTAAAGGATTAAGTCTAATAAGATGAAGCCAGGTACTTAAATCTATTATAAATGGTTAAAGAAGTTTTATATCAATGTAAAATTCATTATTTGGAGTTATTATCTGGGAATAAGTGGTCATGTTCTTTTGGGAGAGACATATTCCCAAGTCTTACTCACAAAAGGTTGTTTCCTTCTAGTTTGAGGATACAAGAGAGAATCATAAAAATTATTAAATTTCACACACACACACACACATATATATATATATATATATTTAAAGGTAAAAAAGATCATTTTTATGATGATGAACTTGATGAGACCCTGAAGTATATAAATTGACTTTTTTCTTCTAGAAGCAGTGAGTGGATTGAATAATAGGGAGTGGACATAGATCGATTGTGAGACTTTCTAAACTATTGTAATAAAATTTTGAGTAAAATTAATTTATATAATAAGAATAAATCATCATTTTTCCCTATAACGTAACACATTTTGGTTAAAATTAATTTATATAATAAGAATAAATCATCATTTTTCCCTATCATTAGATGTGGTTTTTTGAACGATAAATTGTTCCCTTTGCTGAATAAGTGTTCTTGGAGATATAGAATCGTGTCACTAAAATTAGATAGATAATAATGGAATAATAAAAGTGTTAATAAGGTGTCAACTAGATTCACCCAGCTTTCAGGGTGTTTAGAGAATCAACAATTTATTCTGGATACAAAAGATTCTATGTTTATTCATCCATCTAATGCTATTTTGTTAAGATTGTGCTAGTAAAGGCTTGTACTATGAAGGGTTATATATTTTATGGAACAGAAATCCCTAAATGTGAGATGAATTTCTTTTCATACTATGAAAACAACATTTTAATCCCTTGTATTATTTTATTGGGTGGGATCATATTGAAAATATGACATTGAATAGTGTATAAATAAAGTTAAAGAAGTCTAAGTTTTTATGATTTTTTTGAAATAACAAAATAATTACCTAGAATATGGTATATTAAAAATATATATGAAACAAAGCCTCCTAAATATATGTATATTATGATGTAGGATCTAAATAATAATTAATATTGGTTTAAATAATAATATAAACATGTTTCTAGTGATGTTTAAAAATTAGTAGATGATTCAGATGTGCATTTTTATTCAATAGGTATGACGCGTATCTAAAATAAAAATAAGCTTGATCAAGATAAAGGCCACCAAGAAATTATATATTCTTATTTGAGTAAACAAAAGTAATTCCTTGTGCACTACTATTCTAATTATATAGAATATATTCCTTGGAAAAATGAAGATATAGAGTTTTGGTCACTTGGATATGTTAACAATGAATAAAAAATTTCATCTCTTAAATCATGATATTATTGGGATAAAAAACACAATTAGATTAAATCATTTAAATATGAAGTTCCATCCTTGAAGGCTGAATATTGAAGTTGGTGTTCCCCCTTAACAGTTTTTTTAGACGAAAACCAGTGGTTGATAAAGGAAGGAATGATTTCCGAATAATCCATTAGAAATTGTTTTTAGAAAATAGAATATAAAAGCGATATAATAGAATATATTGATCGAGTGATTAATTTAATCATGGGTAGATAGACAAAAATTATGTACCCCTGATTTACCATAGGGAGTATCAATATTGGAAGATGGTGGAAATACATGTTGAATGGAATTGTCACATTTAATATTTTGAAGACAAATTAATGGAAAAGGATGAAGAGTTACAAATCATTTGTTAGAGTGAAAAGTTTTGAATAAAATGTTAAATAATGTAAATATTTATCATAGAGACTTAGTTAATAGTGAATTAATCATAAATATGATTTTGAAAAGAAGGTATAAGAAATATAGTTCTGTTTATGTGAATATATCTCAATGAAAGAAGGAATTACATTGTTATTATTGTCTAAATATCATAAACAACATGAACATGTGTGTGGAAGATAAAATGATTAGTAATCTATGAGTAACTTTTATAGTCTCACCTCATATGGGATAGTAACATTACCGAAATTGTAGTTTTTGTGGAAAATGGTTTTTTGTAATATTATTTGTGATTTGGATACAAACTATTGTAATAGAAGTCAAAACGGTGTCAATGGAAAACTACCATCGCTTACAATGAAATAAAAAATGTGGATCATACATAAAACGAAGTCTACACACTACAGTCTACCAGGGGATATAAGTAGTAGGTTTGGAATGCAAATAGGAATAAAGAAGTTTCTCTCATAAAAAAATCTAGAATATTAAAGAATAAACCTCTCAATTAACGAGTAATACTATTACCATAAAATATAATATGGATAATGGTTTAAAGAAAAACTTTCAAGGGATAATCCTCAAGAAAGTATAATGGCCATCCTTGGTGGAATTAAAGATGTGAATGTCTTTATAAATTCTCATTCACAAAATAAGAATACTAAAAATGAATTCATAAAGGATTCATTAAATGTGACCACCATTAGCTGGATAAGTCCCACTATTGGAAGAAATCCCAAGCCAAATATGGAAATGGATTCCAAGGTATGAATTTTAAGGGATATGAGTTCAAGTATTTTTATTTAATAGAACATCACAACTAATTATTTAATATACGGGTTGGTCAACAATTAACAATCACCTTCCTTAACATGTGGTGGCTAGAGAGACCCATATCACATTATATATTATATTGGTATCTAATGAATATTTTTTCATATTTTAGGGTGAAACACAGTCTAAGGGGTAGTTTTACTAATGTAAAAAAATTATTTTTAAGAATACATTGATAAAACATAGCTAAAATCAATCAAAATTGAGAACACAATCATTATTTTGTTCATACACCATTAAATTATGTTTCAAGATCGATCTAAAATTATAGAATAAGGTTTTGATCAAGATGCTTTGTGAACCTATATTTACATGATAAAATATATCCATACATTCTTCAAAAATGAAGACAAGTTGGTATCAATGTTAGTTTATAATGGAAACAATTGTTTTAGTCCCCACTAGATATTGAATACCTTAAAGGAATGGATGTCAAAAATGATTAAGAAGCATAAATATGCAGTATTTTATGTATATTTGTTATAAATAAACCTAATGGTATCATCTGAGTGTTCTATATAGGATACCCTAATACTGATTGGAGAAACAGTGGTATCAAAAGTGCATCCCATGCTAAATTAATTTCAAAAAAAGTGATGTATGGAAGGTGAACATATTAAGGGGGATTTTAAGTCATAAACAAGAAAGGATTATTAGACTCACATGAAAGAATTTAAAATCTGTGTAAATACTTGGGGATTATGGACACAAGTGGCACCTTGTTTGTTATTGAAAAGTGGAATCCTTTGGTGTTTGGAGTGGTATGTAACTCATCCATTTTCTTAACATTTATATACTAACTACTTATTGTGAAGATTTTTTAGATCACAAGAGTATTTTAATTATCATGATACATTGTGAATTATGGATTTTTAAGGTGATAAATATAGAAAACATTGGTATAACTTTAAAAAAATTTATTTTTAACACATTGTTTTGACTTAGTGGGCTGAGATTATTTTTTCATGTCATTTCTAAGTGGTAAAACTCATTTATTAGGGACTGAAAGAATAATGAATCTATTATATAAAAATTGGTGTTTAAATATGAGATTCTTAACAAGTTTGTTATGATAAGATTTAAATGTTTGGATAGTATTCATATAAGTAATGTTATGACATGTATTGAGGGGGAGCATAATATATTTAAATATAGAATTATTGATGTTTTATTTGTGATATATTTTAAATATATATAGATAAATATTATGTAATATATTTTATGATTTATAGAAAAAAATACCAAAACACTATAAATATCCATGTAACATTATTTTTTTAAGAGATATTATTTTTCTAGTTGGATTGTTGGATATCCTTTTTCATGTCTCTTTTTTGGTGTTTGTATCATATTTTTCCTTTTGGAGACCATTGTATATTCTTTGTGAATCATACACTCTATTTTCTAGAATGAATCTTCTTCCAAACTTCAGATTCTTTTTCCCATTTATCCAGTTTTATAGTTACTCCAGTTTTCTCATATTCAATAACTTCTTATGTAGTTTTTTCCTTCAACTAGGATCATTCTCTATCAACATTTTAATTATCACATTGAACTTTCATGATAGATCTAACATTTTCTTAATAATATTTGGATCATTCTAATTCATCTTTAACAAATTTATTCCAATAATTAATGATCTATGCATTACGTTTTTTGTTTCAAAAATCATTTATTTCGAATTTTCAACCTCTCAACCTCCATTAATATTCTTGGAAGTCACGTATTTAATTATTTTTAATCTATTAACAATTTTAAGATACAATCATGCAATTTCTTTCATAAGATTTCCCTTTTCAAGATTTATATAATTTTATTTTATCTTCCTTCATATTTATTTTTTTTAAAAATATCTCTATTATAATAGTATATTCTTTAATATCCACCCCATCCTCTACAATATAATGATAATTGAACTATTTATAATCTTCAGATGATTCCTCCTTGTTTTATTATACCATAGAACCTATTATGAGGAATGCATATCTTCTCTCTAATAATAAACACTTCCTTCACAATAAAACACATCCTTCCAACAAAAATAAAATTTTCTCTAAAATATATTGGGTAAAATTCCTCCATCCCCTTTTAACTTTTATTCTTATTAGTGGCCTTTTGATTAAATTCCCTATATTAACTTTCTCCCGTAATAATCCATATAAAATTGGAGGAAAAGTAACCAAATTTTAAAACTAATGAATCATTTCAAATTCATGTTAACATGGTGCTTACACTTCCCATCTGTTAATATGATTTATATAAGATAATTTGTTGTGAATAAATATTTTAATCCATCTTATTAATTAAAACATTGAGATATTCTTATTTGGAAACATTGAAATATATTTAATTTTTTTTCTAAAATTTTAGTTTAGTAGTACTCATCATATCATCTTATAATTTAATAGGGTGTTGTGAAGTAATTAAATTGTAAATTTATTAATACCTTAATTTTCAATAGTTTAGATTTTTTAATGAAATTTATTTTGTAGTATTACCATTAGTTTATTCACCAAATTAGGGTCATAAAGTGTTTCTATAAAATATCAAATGGTGATGACAATCAAATAGACCCTTTTAAAGAATTCATTAACATTTTCTTCATCCAATATTCTGATTCCTTAAAATAATTTTCAATATATTATCACTTTTAATTCCCTCAACTTCTTTTTTCATCATATTTTCAATGTTTCTTCTTCTAAATAATATTATCAATATTAAAACCCTTAACCCTTAACCATTTTTTTTCAAAAAAAGTAATACATTAATGAATTACATTCATTTCAATAGAATTTAATGATTTTATTATCAATTAATATCCATAAATAAGTTTCACTTGGTACTTTAAAACCATAGTGTACTAAATCTAGTACGTCAAATCTGAGAGTGAGGTGGTTGGGTACAATCACTCTTTCTATATTTGAAAACATTTCCCATTATACAGTTTTATGCTTTTGCTATTAATTTATGTGGAACCAATGTTTGAAAAATGAGATAAAAATATGAGGGTAAATCTAGATGTCCTAAAATTTGTTAGGATCCATTGAAGGGTTGATAACACCATGGGGGAGGGGGTGAATCAGTGGAAATAATTTTTAAAATCCACTTTTAAACTCTCTTTTTCAAGTCATGACTCTAATGATTCTCACTGATGGATAAAATAATTATACATGTGAATTTTATTAATGGGGTTTGACTCCTCTTATAGATGACTACATGACTAGTGCATCATTGTTTTTATCAAACAAATGCAACTCTCTTATTATTATTGAGATAAAATTGTGAAATGTTATGCACTTGGTACCATCATAGTTGTGGGATCTATCATATCACAATAAAATAATTAATTTAATAAATGATATATTTTTTGATGAAATATCATCTAGGATAGTTCAACCCTCCATCCAAACCAGTGATAATGGTGGACTTATTCCTCAATTTTAAGACTTGTAATAATCTTATTGTCTCTAGATTTCATGGAAAATGATTAAAAACATTAGTTTTTTATTTTTAGACCATATATTTCGTTGATATTAGTATTATTAGATGTATTAAGGGATAAATTTATTTTCTTAGGTTCACTAACTTCGATATTTTAGTGTATCAGTTAACCTTAATTCACCCTCTTCTCTCTGTTGTCTATTTTATTTCTTCCATTTTTTTAGTCTTCCATACTTCCTCAATATTTCATGAAATATTTTGATAATAATTTTTTATGGTAACTCATTTATGTCTTTGAACACCTCATTATCCTCATTTAACCATTATTAGTATATTTAAATATCAAGATATTTGGTTTTCTACAAAATCCATATCTTGATATTATATTATCTAATTTTCCACATCAGCATGCATGCATTGAATTATCCCATAATTTTAATGTAGCATTGTATTATTGAGGAATGTTCCATATAATATTTAATGTAATTTGAATGATTCAATTGTACATCAATTAAATCAAAATTAATTTAATATAATTGTGATGTTTTATTCATTGAAGACTAGTTCATGAATCACACATGTTTTCCTTTCTTCGGAATTTATAGTATAAAAACTCAGTTATCTAAAATAAACAATTCCCATAAAATTTAAAACGTTTTTAATAGAAAATTTATCTCAATTAAATATTTTATGTTTCATATATAGTCTAATTAAAATTCTGATTTCATCATAAAAAATAAACATTTTCATTAGAAACTCCACATCTCACTAGAAAAGATCAATGTATTTAAAATACCAACCATATGTTATTCTGATGAAATCTATTATATTTGGAATGGAACCTATTTTTTAATTACGATACCATATTTATGATATATTAACACTATATTTTTTAATTTGAAATATACATATATATAGGATGAGAAATACATTCTATCCATTGTCATTTTTTTGATACTAGTAGACCTCTAGAAAACTCTATGAGCTCTATGAAGTATTAGTGAAATATATAAACTTTACATAGATTTCATACCATTGTCAAAATTCACACCAACCCCCAAAAATAAAAAAAAACCTTCAAATGAACATAAAACCACTTTTTTTATCCCAAGGCATTCTCAGTTACTCCAAACCTTCTACAATCATCATCTGATAGTCATTTTCATCACATGATCTACATGGTTGGATTATCCAATAATGATAATCCAGAATTCACTTATATACATTAGGACTATAATTTACCTTATTCATCTATCCTTTTTATTTTTCAAATGATTTTATACATAATTTCATCACACATAAACACATCTCTTTAACTTAGAGAATATTTCAATAAATGTCACACATGTGACAGTATTGAAAAAACAGAACATTTTCCTTTTGAGGGTATAAGATGGGAATTTTGAATAATGTTTTTAAAATAAAATAGTTATTTATATAATCCCCAAATATATTAATCCTATATGTTTTAGTGTGTGTTCATATGAAATTTAATTAATATTTATGAAAAATGGTGTAATATGTATAGATGTCATGTTTTTCTCATACCAGTTGATGTAAGAGCTAGGATTTATTAATATTTGGGATTATAATATCATGAATAAGATATTTTAATGTAAAAATAGCCTATGTTGAACAAAAAGTGATATAGGAGGAAACTAAATTTTTATAGGTTGAAATGAATATATCACAATTTATGACATATTATTATGGATTTTCATTCTAATATAATTTCATAGTATATATATTAGTTTTTTTAATCAAACTAACCATTATTGTAGGAGAAATTAACATAAGACACAATCATTAAATTGGAGCAGAGATAGGCCAGATTAGTATAGAAATTTATTTACTTACACCTAAAAATATATTTTCCTTCAGATCATGAATATTTTCTACGAATGTTAATTTGTATCAGCAATGAGTAGTTATTGAATTATCAATGAAAATTCATATAGGTATAATTATTTCATCCCTTTTATATAACTCTAATTTGACAACAGTTTGTGTTAATGTGCTTCTTATAAATATTATTATTCTCTCCTTTGTAAATATTGATTTTATTTTAGGATTGGATTAACACTATTTTAATATATCCCATATTAATTTATGTGGTATGTCATATTTCAAATCCCAAATACATCTGTGATCATATATTTTCACCCCATAGACTATGAACTCCCTATGAGAATTCATTTTCATATATTGGACTTAATAACATATCATAAGAGGTATTTTCCACCAATGATTTTGGATAAACCCGATATTGTGAATATACAAATTTTAAATTAATAAATTAATATATTTACTTAAGGGTTTCAATATCATACCCTAGATTTTATGTTTGTATTTTCTATAGAACTGATATGAGAAGATATTCCTATATCAAAGACTCCTTATATTACGCCACTAATTGAGTTAGGGAAATTAATGAAGAAACATGAAAATAATAAAGATTAGAGTTTTATATTCCCTAGTTCTTCCCCATATGGTGCACCTATCCTATTTGTTAACATGAAAGATAGATTAATATGCCTCTAAATGGATTTTAATTATCATAATTGGTTTACAATCATGTAAAAGTGTGCTTCCTCTTATTTTTGATGACTTATTTTGTAAACTAAAAATATTGAACTTTGATATGGTTATCATCAATTAAGTGTGAAATAAAACAGTGTATCTAGGATAGTCATTCATATATGATATTGATACTATGAATTCATATTGATTCCACTCAATCTTACAAATTTTTCTTCTACATTAATTCTTAAAAAAATATAGTGTTTAGATATTTCCTTAGTAAATTTTTAGTAATCATTATCGATGTTATTTCTATATATTAGAAGTGCATGGATGAGAATTATGATCAATTTTATATTGTGATGAATATAATGATATAAGAGAAACATATGAAATTTTTTGAATGAGTTAAATATATATATAAAATAAATCTATGGTTATATAATAACTAGAGGTGGTATATCTATGTATCCATAAAATATAATGATAATTTAATAATATAATAGACCATCCATTGTAGAAAATATCCATAGTTATCTAGGATGGGATAAATAATGCTAATAGTTTGTGGGAATTTTCCATGAGTATGAATCACACTAATCAAGTTAACTCAAAAGGGAGTCATGTTCCTATGGAAAGATGAATGTGAATGAAATTTCATAGATAGTAAGAGAATCTTGGACACTTCGCTTATAATCCCACCTCCCTATAATGGAGAAGGGTTTCTAATATACATAGATTTATCAAAGAAGGGATTGGGCTATGACCGTATACAAAATAAAATAGTGGCATTTTTTTATTCACATTAATTAAAGGATCATCCAAAACAATACCCAATACATGATTTGGAGATCAATGTTGTAATATTTTCATTAATTATGTATGGGAATTATCTAAATTTTTAAAATTATGAAATATATAATGATCACATGAGATAAAAGTGCATAATCACCTAGAAGGAATTGAAAATGAACAAAATTATATAGTTGGAGTTGATCAAGAATATGGTTGCTTAATTCGTTATAACATTGGGAATAAAAAAAAGGTGGATAATGATATGAGTAAGAAAGAACATACTACCTAGTTAATGATACTGATATAAAGATACTCAATACTCATGTATTTTAATTGAATAAACATATAAATAACAATAGAAGTGGATTAGTACTATTTTAACAAATTATAGCTTAAGAATCCACCATTGTGAAGATCATGGAGGAGTATAAAGGTGATAAGGATCTCTATACAAGGGTAATTTATACACCATATGAATTAGTAAACATATAAGGGAGTGGTTGAATCAGCGGTTCGAATGATTAAAAAGTTCATCTATTGAAATTATCCATTACAATATACTAGGATCTGATCCACATGAACAATTATCTCAACCATAACCAAATGAAATAGAAATGAATGAAATATGAGGAACATGAATATTTTACCTGGTTCACCCTCAGGTGGGTTACTATGTCCTTACTGCGATAGTTTTTAATCCTAATTCATAGATTCTAAACTAATAATATTATTTTAAATTATTTTTTTGGTGAGAATGGAATAATTTTGAACTCAAAACACATATTCCACTACATAACATCCACTTATATACACATCACCCCACTGCTAGTCTGTTTAATAAATTCAAATTAGATCAGGGATATCACATGAAAATTATGGTTTCTCGTAAAACCGAGGATTAACTTACACTTTGAGACTCTATGATAAATAGAAATGAATATGAAAAACTATATTGAAACATTAAAATTTAGAAATAATTCAATAAAAAAAATTGGTTATCCTTCAATACTCTATGTAGATCTTCAGTGATCTATTTCGTAAAAATTATATTTTGAATATTTTTGTTTTATTGTTCATTTAGAAATCCCTACTATAGTCTCTTAATTCAACTTCTATATATAACTCTAACTTAAAATATTATCATCTATTAAACTATTCTTTTTCATTCAAATCAAATCATAAATATCTCATTTCTATATAAATATAATAAATTAAGAAACTATTTATAAAATACTCTTTTATTGTTTAGCATAATTTTTTCAGAACTATATAAGAATAATACATATCTAAAACATACTACATGATTATTAGAGGGAATCCTGATTTAGCTATCTATATGGTTATTCCAGAATAATCTCTATGAAACTATCCACAAACACTATGGGAAAAGTATAATTTATGATGGGTTCATCGCCTATCGCAAATAGTCCCATTAGATGAACAATTTGCGATTATAAGGGTTCTCCATCACAAAAAACATTGGAGAATGCCATAAAACAAGAATTATTATTTGTGATGGATATTGTTTCCATCACAATTACTATTCGACCATACAATTATTCGTGATAGTTATTTATAACCCCTTTCAAGTAATGTGTCGGCACAAGACTATTTGTGATGAGTTCTACCGCAATTAAATTTTTTATCACCAACACAATTATTTATAATGGGCACTATTTGTGATGGGAATACAATCTAAATTAATCTTATGGTAACTAATATAACAAATATGTATACCCTATCTGATTTTCCACCTCATTATTTTTTCATCACCTCTCATTACCTCCCCACTCCTCTTCTTTACACTTCTTCTTTTCTACCTTTAAAATTTTCAATTTTTACAGGAATGAATACATTAAGATTCACATCCAATAAGGCATCAATTTTTTGGTATTTGTTTACTTTTTAATAATTTCTAATCAATTTAATTTATTTTATATTAGAAATTATTATTATTAATTTTTAGTAATTAGGTTTAAGTAGCAGTAATTATTTTTTATTAGTAGTAATCAGTTTAAATTAGAATTTAGTTGTTTTAATTGGTAGAAACTACTTATAATTGACAAATAAATTGTACTATTTAATAGATCTTAGTAAACATTCACAATTTTTAATAATAAGTTATAATAATTTACAAAAATGATTAATAATTAACAGTAATTAGTAATTAGTAGTAATTAAAATTATTTTTAGTAATTAATGGAAAATATAAATAATTTAAAAACAATTACCAATAATTAATGGTAATCAGTAAATATTATTTGAAATCAGAAACAATTAGTGATAATTATTAAACATTAGTTGTAACAACTTACATTTAGAAATAAATATTATAAATTAGCGATATATAGTATAAATTACTGGAAATTAGTAGAAATAAGCTGTAATTAGTAGAAATTAGACGTAATTAGTAGAAATTTGATATAATTACTATAAAATAGAGGTAAGTTGTATAAATTATTGGTAATTAAAAACAATTAGTGAGAATTAGAATAAATTATATGTAATTAATAGAATATAGCAGTAAATAGTATAAATTAATAGTAATTAGTGGAAATTAGCATTAATGATTAGAAACTAGCAGTAAATTATAGAAATTTTCATTAATCTGTAGAATATAGTAGTTATTACAAGAAATTATCTATAATAAAAAGAAAGTAGATAAAATAAATAAAAATTAGATGTAGTTAGGTTCAATTATAGGTAATCTATAAAAATTAGATGTAATCTATTAATATTAGCACTAATTAGTTAAAATTAGTAGTAATTAGTTGAAATTAGCGTTAATTAATAAGAATTAGTGGTAATAAGTAGGAAATAGTAGTGCTTAGTGGGAATTAGTGGGAATATGTATGAATTAGTGGAAATTAGTAGAAATTTTCAATTATTAGTAATAATTAGTGGTAATCATTATGAATTAGACGTAAGTAGTAGGAAATAGTACAAATCAGTATGATTTAGCAGAAATAAATTAGAATTTGCAGAAATCATTAAAAATTAGTGGAAGTTGGTTGGAATTAAAATAAATTAGAGTAAATCTATTGAAAGTGGTGGAAATCAGTAGTAATTAGTGGTAATCAAATTCAATTAGTGATAATCAGTAGAAATTAGTAATAATCAGAAGTAATTAGTGGTAATTATTGGTAATTAGTACAAATTATGGTCAATTAGATCAAATTACTAGTAAATATATATAATTAGTAAATCCTATAACAAATGACCTTAAATAATTTCAATAAGTAATAGAATTATGATAAAGGGGTCTGAACGAAGCATAGAGTATAGGGAAAAATGGCGATGATAGAGTGAAAAAATTATGGTTTCTATTAGTTTATATCGTTTGGAGGAGAGGCTATCATGGGTAGACCAATGAGGGATAGTGATTCATGGAAACATTTTGACTATGTACAGCATTATTATTTTTAGAATCTTGAACATGCAATTGGGTCATTGTTTTAATAGTTTTTATCCATTTGGTTCTTACAGTAGGAAATATTCATGTTAGCCCATCTTTATAATTTCGTACAAGTTACATCCTTGGATGTTGATGAAGGAGCCATATAACTTTTTAACATTTTTAATTCTAGGACATCCAAAAGATAATATTTATCTTATTTTAATTCATCGATTGATGAGTTTAATTTTTTAGGGAGTAATTTTTTTGATACATATGATGTTATTATGAACCAAAATTTCTTAATAAAGCTACATTAATGTGGACAATTCATGACATCCCAAAATATAGATTTTTATCTTCTTAGAGTACTTATGGTCTAAAATAATTTCCGTATTATATGCATGACAACAAAGTTTTTATGATTTTCAATGGAAGAAAACATTATTTTTTCAACTATCATCATAGATTTATTACTATTGATCATCCTTTCCAAAGGAACAAAAATCATTTCAGAAAAGGTATAATTGAGAGATATGAAACTTCAAAAATGATCTCTGATATTGATTTAAAACCAGTTTTCTCTTTATTACTATTTCCCCATGGAAATTTTATTGCTCAACAGTTGATTATAGGAGGTTGATTTATGTGAAATCATCCACGCCGAGCATATTTCTTCGAATGGTTTCCAATTGGTTTGTTTGTGGAACTGGAAACTTTCAATGGTTCTATATCCATGATGGACCTACTTTCCAAATGTAGGTGTTCATTGGGGATTTTGACTGATGATGCTTAAGAACTCACATTGGTAAAGATGATGGTAGGGAGGGCTCATCACCCCCATTTGGGGGAAATTATTGCCGAATATGTGACTCTATTATTGATTTAAGAAATATGCATGATTTCTTCCTTAATTCAAAAGTATGATTCATGTCACCCATGAATTAACTAACAATTATTAGAGAGCATGGAAATTGGAATAATCTGTATATATATAAGGTTCTTCACCAATGGATATATATATATATTTATATATATATGATGTTCTCCTTCGATGGTATCCTTTTATGTACTAATTAAGGATTTTTCTCTCGTGATTACGATGATGGTGGTTTCATAACCACACAGTGTGGTTATCTAGAGTGTATTGTCATCTATGGTTACATGAGCTGTTTGGATGTTGGGATCAGACCCATGGATGTGATTCCTACAAATCCACAAGAAAGGAATCAAAACCCATGTAGTTCAGTTCCTCTTAATAGGATACATCACATCTTTAAATATCATGTGATAAGGAACAAACCTTGACGTTTAACGTCGTGGGACTATGATTTTTAGGTGGAAGGTTCCTAGTCAAAGTTTAATATGGGACTTAAGTTGAAAAAGACCAGGGAACATGGAATGGATATGAATTTCTAGGTCAAATTAGACCCTAATAGAAATGTGTCCCATATGGAATATGGTAAATTTGGGTGTTGGGTTTGGACCTCAAGGGTGTTTCCTACGTATAGCATTAGGATGAGAATCAAAGCCCATATAGTTCAGTAAGTCTCATAGAGGAATGTGGCCCTTTGGTAGAATTATGTTCGGGATTATTCCTGAGAAGGATTCCCTTGTTGAGTTTGGGGCTATAGGTAGTAGCTTGAATCATGGATATTTGGGTGTTTGAATTGGGGCTTACTCCTGAGGATGATGCAAAAAGGTCTTCAGGTTATAATTGGGGTTTAATCCTAAAACGGATTCCCAGATCATTTGATGTTCATTTTTGACATAGTCCTATGGATAATTCCCTTGGTGAGTGGGTATGGTTTGGTTTGGGGCCTACTCTTGAGAAGTATTCCCAAATCTTGGGTTTTGGGGCTTATTTCTAAAAAGGATGACCCTGATAAGATGTTGGGGATTACACTAAGTAGGAGGCCCATGGTATTGGGATCTTTTGGATTTCACGACCAATGTTAACCTCTAAGCCCATGTGAGTCAGGATCAGTTTTAGAAACTAGAAGAAATGGATGATCTAGCAAAACACACAATCTGATTTTCTCAGATATTGGATACATGGACTTGAGGACTCATGCCTATGGGGGCTATATAAAGTAAGGAAATATAAAAGATCTAAAAATAGGTTTCTTGGTGAATCATTAATTTGGACATGTGTACCTCATGATTGTGGCAAGCCTCTATATCCACATGAGTTAGGATGATTCATTCTTGAATGTTAAGTAAAATATGTAGTAGAAGATCTGACAAACCACACGATCCATCTTCTGCTGGTGGAGGAGGCTGAGGGTTTGAGAGAGATGGAGAGTGAGAGAGAGGGAAAGGGAGGACTCTGGTGACCATCCCCTATCTGACCCAATATTCAAGGCAACGAGGAAGAGTATGAGTAAAACCTTATTCATGAAAGTATAAGGTATTGTTTCAGGAGAGATTCCCTAAAAATGGTTTTGTAGAATGAGATGAGGATCTCAATAAATTTTGAATGGAAAAGAAAGCATAATCCTTACCCAAACTACTTGGAACCAGAGGCTCCAAGACCTAGATATTACTAGGAAATGACCTGTTCCTAGCCCTATATCCTAAGACTGAGACCTCCCTAAAACCTTTTTCATGGTTGGGTTTCTCATGACTATGGGAAAACAAATCCATTTGAACTGCAAGGACCCTAAAAACAATGTAGGACAAGTGTGGGAAAAATTTGATCATAGGAAGAAAATTCAAATGGAATACACATTGGTGTGCCCCGATTCATGGGTTTTCATTTTTAGAAGCATTAGTGGACGTTTCAAATTAGTCCATTTCAGAAAAGGGAGACAAAATAAGAGATTACCTTCCAGGGATAGCTTTGAATATGGCCTGATAAAAGGCTCATACAAGGTAAAAACTAGGTAAATCCAAGGGAATCACATAAAGATAGGGTTAGGAAAGCCAAGGTAGGATCACATAGGTAGCCCGAAAAAGGTGATGGTGCCTTGGGAAATAGACCACCTGGTAAAATACACTTGGGAGAGACCATTATCAATCCTTCAAGGGTATCTACAATTGTTCCTTGAAGTGGCTCGCATGGATCCCTTGTTAGGGGAGAGGTTATTGTGCATCTATTCTCCAACCATGGGTGATCGAGTTCCTCAAATAGGTTTTATTTATTTCAAGTCATTTTAGCACTTTAGATTCACAATACCCCTTTTAGTCCCTCTTATTCACGTTTTATATGATTACGTAGAAGTTTTGAGAGGTATTTGATGAAGAACTAGTGTGAGTAGAGTGTCAGGAGGCCTTCCAGATATTTCTTCTATGAAAATGAAGACCCCAGGGTCCTTTTTATTGTAAATTATGGGACCTTGTGTGAAGGTAATCTTTCACATAGGTGGGCCTCTCAGGGGTTCCATGTTGGTAGATGGGTTGGTTGGTCACGCAAGCCAATGTGCACGTACCCTACATGCCGATGCTATTAAGGGGTGTATCCATGAATGGCCTTTGTGGATTTACGATCATAGGTATTGTTCATTTTTTTCTTCTCATACTTATAGATATTTCATTTTTACACCTCTTTATCCACGTGAAAAAATAAAATGTCCAAAAAATATACACTCAAGATGATATCTAATCGAAATAAGAGGATATGATCTCGAAAAAAAGGGATGAAAAGGTACAAGGGATCATAGAGGTCATCTACATCAGTAATTTGACCTATTAGTCTTCCTACGTCTTCAATGTAGTTGGGGTGAATATGATGGTCCCATAGGGGGGTTAATTTATAAATATGGTAACCCTTCCAACAGGCAGACCCCGCTCTTCAGTATCTTCAGTCTTTCCACACTAGCTTCCTACACAGACTTCTTTGTTTACACATCGTTCTCGCAGATAAGGTGTGTATCTTTCTGTGTTATGTGTATTCCTGTGTGAGCTAATTGCACAATGACCTTGGGTGAAGCTCCAACATGAGGCAATTGTGCGATTACCCTATGAAAATTCATTCATTTTTTTAATTTTTTTTTGTTTCTAAATTTTTTTTAAAGTGAAACTTTTTTAATTAAAATATTGGTACTTATTTTCAGGTTCAATGTCCAATATAAAGACTATATTTTCTGATGAACATGATATAAATTTCCATTTTGTATAAGGAAATAGTTATAGGACATGAATGAAACAATTCTCATGATACTACTCTACCCGATATAACGGGACATGTGAAAAAATATCACCATGACTTCCATGAGAGTAATTATCTAACATTTTATTACCACAATCATCTAAATAATGACCGCAGGCCATATTCAATGAATTATAAAAATATATCATGGTTTCAAGGATACAAAAATTTCACACCTGTGAACATTTCAAGCATTGGTGAACATATTAATGTTGGGATGTTCTCCACAACAAGTGTCGTTCACTATAACCAGTGTGCTCCAAATTTGAAGACGCACACACCCGAAATAATGTTTAACTATTATCAGTCCACATTTTATAGTTCCTAGATAGATCAGAAAAACGCATAGAGGAAAGACAAGGACTTCCACCTAGGAGTGTGTTTTAAGAATGCATAGATGTGGGTGTAATAAGTGAACCGAACATGTACAAAATTCAAAAAGTCACTGAAATATGTGCAAATATATGGGTCCTTTTAGGAAGGAAAACATATTTATACATGAATGTCGATTTCATTCTGGAGCTGTTAATATGATTGATATTTTAGAATAACACTTTCCATTTGATGCATGAGGAAGTAGTTATCTACTTATGGGATATGCACATGATATATGGGGTTTGGATCCTTCGGTAAATGTTTGGATAATTTATCCCTCTGAGGGTGACACATTATGAATCTAAAAGGATTCCACCTCTAGCACATGAGCTACTGAGGATATCACATGATATCAAGAAAGAAGACCCCCACATGAAGGATGATATCCACCCCCAATGTATGGATGAGTACTTTCCTGGAGTCAAATTTGGATGGCCCCACCCAAAAATGTCTAATTGGTTGTCCAATGATGGTGTAAAAGATCAATCTTTGTACATTTTGGCCGACATTGGAGAAGGGGGAGTATGGAAAATGGGGGTAAAAACCAATGTCCAATGTTTTTGAAAATCCACATCTTGCGGGATTTTTAGCCATGTGACTAAGCATTTACCTAATGCCTACCCATGATTCCAACAATGGCATGAGTCTAGGGACTTTTTTCATGGAATCCAAGTTGGTATAGAAGAAGAAAGTGGGTTTGGAGATCCTTCTCCTGGTAAATCTTTACCAAATCCAACTACATGTTCATGTGGGGAGGACCCTATTCATAATTTCAAGACTATTCCAGGTACTGTGGGGACTGCTCGTATCACATTATAGGTCTTACATTGTGTAAAGGAGTGTTGATATTCCCAATATCCTATTTTGATCATATGTTTCGGCTATTTCTGGTATTCCTCCACTTTCCTTGAGGCCCAGTGAGGTCCTATTGAGGCTAAGAATGTCTAAGGAGTTTAACTTCTTCCCATATGGGTACCCACCTACTGGGATATTTACCGATGAGATAAAGGATATCACTGAGCTAAGATCATATGTGATGGATTTTATAGATGATGTTTTGCCAACTCATATCAATAGAGAAGTTATATCTAAGGGCTATGTTCCATACATGTTTTTATTTCAATTAAAGTGCCTCTAACAAATAATGGTATCTCTTATAGTGTGTGTCTAGTTAGAAAGGAATCCAATGATATCCCAACAACTATGGACACTTATATCAATGGAGTTTACTCTATAAGTAATAAATATTCCTCTGTTGGATGCAATCGATGGATTGACCTCTTAGTATATAGATTCCTGTATTACATCCTACCCAAAGGGGGTGTTATAATAATTTTTACTTGATTTGGGATTAGAATAACTTTCATGTGTAGAAAGAGAGGTAGGAAGGATTCTCTTTCTTCATAAGATTTTTATTCTCCCACGAAAGATACTTCATCTTCCTAAAAATGTGTATGTTTTCGACACTTTCACTGGGACGCATGCATCCGTCTTTAGAGGATGCACAACTGTTGTCCCACATTCCCGCTTCCCAAAGGCGGGTGGCATCTACCCCTTATTCAGGGACGTATGCTATTTGATTGAAATGGGAGTATGGGATGTCGGTTCTTCCTTCCATGGATTCATCCTCAGAACGCGTTACCTAGTCCGTGTCTCCCTTATAGACTTAAGATGTTGTTTGTGAAACTCCTCCAAGAGCCGTATCTTCATGGACGCCAGTTAATTACACTCCTTCTGTTAGAACATTCAAAGGGGTCTAGTTAGGGCAGTAACCTTCGGTCAGGGGAGTAGTCACGTTGGGCATCACTGGCATGTCTAGAAGCTGGGGGATTGGGGTGTCTTTCTTCTATCCCTTATTATAGGGCTTCTGGAGGGCACAGATTCTTGAGGCATACCACATCAAATACGGGGAATCATATGACATGGGCATGTATCTGAGGTTTTCCTCAGCTTCCCATGTTTAACATAGGGTATGCCGTAAGTTTAACGTCCAGTGGAGACGGGTCGAGCTGATCAGAACACTGACTGGAGTTGATCAGATGAGTGACACCCCCGGAGGGAACACTGATGTTGGGGACAACGTATGGTTGGCTTCCCGGTTACTGTTGAGGGGAATGGGGTATGAGGTGGCACGATCCCATCGGGAAGTGGCGGCCCGAGTAAGAATCAGGATGGATGATGGAGCGGTTGAATGAAGTGGATGGTGAATGGGATGGAACCTCCATGAGGATGACGATGGTTTTGGGTTGATCCTTGGAGAGTCTTCCAACATATCCCTGTGGCAGGGAATTAAAGTTCTCATAGTTCATCTGACGACGACTTACCGCTTATTGGGGTTCCAACGGCTTACCGGTGAATGGAGTGACAACAGCTTACCGCTGAAAGAGGTCCACAGTTTAACGTCATGTCGGACGGGGGCGGACCAACATGAAGTGGGTCGGAACTACTAGGTGTTGGGATTGAACCTCGTGAAGGCTTCCTACGTACCCTGCCTTAGAAAGGATGAAAGTCCTCATAGTTCGGATGGGTGGGAATTGACCTGAAGGTGGACCTGGGGTCCAATGGTTGTTGGGCTTGAACCTCATAGAGGCTTACAACGTACCTTCACTTATCAAGGATCAAAGACCACGTAGTTCAGGTGGTTGGGAACCGACATGAAGATAGACATGGGGTCTGATGGGTGGTGGGATTGAACCTCGCGGAGGCTTCCTAGGTACCCTGCCTTAGCAAGGATAAAGACTATGTAGTTTAGGTGGTGTCAGCGAACCGACATGAAGGTGGACTTGTGGCCCACGTGGATGGTGGGATTGAACCTCAGGGAGGCTTCCTACGTACCCTGCCTTGGAAAGGATCAAAGTCCTCATAGTTCGAAGGAATGTGGTGAACCAATGTGAAGGTGGTCGGAACGACCGAGTGTTGGGATTGAACCTCATAGAGGCTTCCTATGTACCCTACCTTGGCAAGGATCAAAGTCCTCGTAGTTCAGGTGGTGTCAGCGAACCCACATGAAGGTGGACCTGGGGTCTGATGGGTGGTGGGCTTTAAACTTGGGGAGGCTTCCTACGTAATATGCCTTAACAAGGATCAAAGACCACGTAGTTCAGGTGGTGTCGGCGAACCAACGTGAAGGTGGACATGGGGCCCAGGTGGATGGTGGGATTGAACCTCAGGGAGGCTTCCTACGTACCATGCCTTGGCATGGATCAAAGTCCTCGTAGTTCGTAGGAGTGTGGTGAATCAACGTGAAGGTGTTCGGAACAACCGGGTGTTTTCCTTGAACCTCGTGGCGGCTTCCTACGTACCCTGCCTTAGTAAGGATAAAATACCTCGTAGTTCAGGTGGTGGAATTTGGGGCTTACGCTCTGAGGCGGCCGAAGGAAGATATCATGGTCGGTGCTCGTTCTAAGCCCACGCGAGCCATGCTCGGTGTGAGAAACAAGAGATAGTAGAGACCTGACGATCACATTGCGAAATGTACATCCGTGGGAAGTGGAGTGGGGCTTACACGTGATCACAACCCAAAGATAAAATAGGGGCTTATGTGAGGTTGGCGGCCCATAGATGATGGGACTTACTCAAGGATGGAGGGCCGATGGCGACAAAGCCTAGTGGGAGAGGGATTTGACACTGAAGAAAGGAGGAGTCTGGTGTCCATTTCCCCCTCCCCCTGGTCCTTGGGACCAAATAAGAAAGGAGGAGTAGAGATACTGCCTCCTGCAAGAAAATCTAGGGGCTCACACCAGGGTGGTTTCCCTTTCCCCATGGACAAACGCCACTCTGATAAGGAGGATATCATATCTTATGAGGGAATATCTCGTCCTCATGGAGACCAGTGGGTTCGGATAATATCCATGGTATGAGAACCCCGTGTGCGAGGCACGAGGTGAGGTCATTGTTTAATGTCATGTGCTGAGGACGATGGTGCTTGGTAGTTTAATGTCCTGCAGCTCAGACAAGGTGGGTTTTCTCCGCACCACTAGTACTTACATAATTGGTACCCTCTTCTCCTTGGTGGAGAGATTGGACATGCAAAGCCGTGGTTAGGGGGTGTCATAGAGCAAACCATCGAGGGGCCAACATTAGTGTGGCTATGTGAAGAAGCAATATCCATTAGTGTTCCTATGCGGTTAAGCATCAAGCGAAGCCACGCAATGGGAGGTATCATCCAATGGACTTTGAAATCACATCATGCGAACTAGGAGGTCCGCACATGAAAAGGAATTGCATAGCAGAGGGGTTCACAGGCAGGGGCCTTGTGAAGCACTCCTACTCCGTGTGGCGGAGGGTACTTGTGAAGGGTTGTGATTCACGAAGTTGGGAGCCTAAGCCTAAGTATAGGGAAAGGTGCATATGGGAGGTGCTTCTCAATGTAAAAATGGATTTGTAGAGCACTGTCTTGTGGAGAAAAAGTGCTTCATGAACTAAGGCATTGTGGAGCAATGTGCTTCGCGAAGTACAGTGACCTTTCCTTGGCATGTGGATCATGTGTAAATGAAGAGTTTTTGTGAAGCATAAATTCTCCGCGATGACCCGGGTCCCCTTAGGGATCCCCTTCCTTCGTGGAGTCCATTAGGCTCTATGAAAGGCATCCCTCTCAGTAGAGGGGATCAAAATTAGACAAAGGGGAGGCACTTCCCAGAGCATAAGTACCTCACAAAGCTCATGGTTCGCATAGCTGAAGGGTGCTTTGCGATTCAGGAGCTAGGAAGTCGAATGGTCAGATTTTCGTCCCCCTGATCTTGGGGGGAGGATGGTATTTATAGGGGAGAGGCGTCGCGAAGCATAACATGCTCGGTGCGAAGATGAATTCGTTTTTTATGCGGCATGTCATGAACGTCAAATGGGTTCACAAAGCGTTACTGCCTCCATGCTTCGCAGAAGGTCGCGAACGTCACAGGCGGTCGTGGAGTGTTATCACCTCCTTGATTGGCGGCAGCGCGGTGTGGCCGGTTCACCGTGAATGGGCTTTGTGAGGCAGCCATTGGGTCTTTGTCTTCTTCTCGTTCCGACATTTTGGCATCAACAAATGCCCCCCTCCTTGAATGGACTTCGTGAGACAGTCATCAGGTATGTGTCTTATTCTCATTCCCACATTTTGGCATCAACAAATTCCCCCCCTCAGACATGGAGCCACATATAAGTCAAGGGTCGAAATCCGAGGGTCAATTGCCAAAACCCTCAGTCGTTCGCAAGGATACCTTCCGAAGAGGGCTCACCAAGCAGGAAAGCAAAGCTCTGGCCGGACGCGACGCGAAGCAGGATTTGGTCGGGACATGCCGAGAAGCTCTGAGGGTCCCTCGCATATAAATAGGGGACCTGAACACTCTTTTTTATCTTCTCATCTAAGCAATTTTGGACTTTAGCGCTCTTGATTCACGAAGCTCCACGTACTCTACGACTTCTATCCGCGAATTGGGTCTTCGCTTCATGGTGCAAAACGAGTTTTTGAATCCTCTATAGCACTTTGTGATCTCGTGCTTGAAGGCATGGGCAGGACTCTGTGAACGGGCTTTGTGAACTCTCTCCGTGAACCGGCTTCGCAAACGCTCTCTGTGAACGAGCTTCGCGAACCAACCAAAAAATCGCGTATGTTCTAAAACTGAATGGGACACTAAGAATCTATAGAGGGGGTTCTTGAGGATGCCACCCTAAGGGATGAGATAGCGAATAGTCTGGGTCTCGGGGAGTTGGTATGGAGCCACTCAGACCATAGTTCATTAGTGGTGCTGCTATCAGAGAGACAGAAGAACTACCCATTATGTAAGAGGTTTCCTTTATATGGATTCGGGCTGAGGGATGATGTATTCATACCAGAAGGAAGTCAGTATGAACCATCTTACGGGTTCAGGATCACGCCGTGCCATTTCCGATGGTTTAGGGCGGCTGATGGCCATGCCCGGGATGATTTCACACCCATCACTGTTGATTGCTTATACAACCACCTGAATAACATTGATGGGAATGTGTTGCATCTAATGATGTCTCCTCTTCGGTACTACATGATACTAAATTCAACTTTGAGGAACCTGAGGAAGGGGTGGTCTGAGGAATGGGAACTGCACGAGGGCGGCAACTCCACAGACGATTGGGCCTGGTCCTATTGGGTAGGCACCTTGTGTGATGAGTTTGTGGATGAGCTGAGGAGTGTGGGTTTGTATGAGGTGGCCTGGGCCTCTCAATTCCACATGTATCAACCGAAATAGATGATGCCAGAGCTGTTGAGAAAATAGTCATGAAGGACCAATACCTTCCACTTACACCATGGGGAGGTCGGTATCAACTTGTGGGAGGTCCACTAGATCTCGGGGATCCCAATATAGGGGGTGATGTATGATGAATTCCTCCCAATCATGAGTGCGTGGGAGGATCCAGAGAAAATTCCACGGCTGGCGACGACACTAATGGATCTTTTTCCCAGGGAGGAAATGGAGGTAGTAAGGGATGTCCACTTCAGGCAGTGGTTCAAAAAATCCTTGAACTTCCCGGAAAACAGGCAGTTTCCGGAGAGGCCTCAGACTTGTTCAAAGGTGGCTCAACGGGGCAAGGAATACTCGTACCGGAAGCCTTTGGAGGACATCTATTGGAAGACGTGGGGATTCAGCGTCAGCACCGAGCAACAACCAATAGTTAGGCTGGCGGTGTTCATCGTGGCTTTGATCTGTGGTTGGATCTTGCCAATGAGGGATACCAACATGGGAGTACGCCCAAGCACATTCATCATGGATTCCACATTGGGGACAGGAGCACGGTTCAAACAAGGGATCCCGATGCTCGCCAATCTGTATAAGGTGTTGTGGCATATCAGCAAGGGAAAAAGGCAACAGAGGGTATGTGGGCCATTCCACCTCCTGTATGGGTGGATAGAAGCACATATCATGGGGGTTTATAAAGACCTGAACCCTATCTCTCCTCTGGGCTTGAACTTTTTCCAATCAATCCTGAACACTATCGGGAGATTTCTAGCCAAGAGAACCACACCATCAATTCTGTACCGGGTGTGGAGGGTGGAGGAATTCAATTTCAACCCTTTTCCATTGCCGACAGGGGTATTTACTGATGACGGTTGTGGGACGGAAGAGCACCGGGCCTATCCCCTAACCTTTCAAGGTGGAGTCCTAGTGGTGAGGGTGGATTGTGAGCCCCACTGCGAGCCGTATACTACACACCGTTTTGCAAGGCAATTCTGGTGTATGTAGAGGATGACCCCACAAGTCTATCTAGAGGTGCGCTATGAAGAACACTCGCGCGTGTTGAGGAAGATGTGGCTCATGTTCATGCGGGATGATGGGAAAATCCAGAACAAGTTGCCTTTACTAACCTTTGTCCTTGGGATGGTAAAGGAATATTCCCAGAGCTGGGAGGTGGCTTATCCAGGGGAGATGTTAAAGAAACCAATCGTTCAGGTCGGTGATGGTGAGCTTTCCCAACCTCGAGGCTGGGGATGGAAGGCAGCAAGGGCATCCTGCGGTGGTGGGGCTGCTGTCACAGCGAGGCCCGTACCAGTTGAGGGTGAGGAAACATCCATTGACCCTAAAGAAGTAGTGGACCTGGTGGTTCTAAAAGAACAGACCCATCAAGAGGGGAGGCCGCCAAAAGGATTCAATAGGATACCTACCCAGGTTCTGGGGAAGCGGTTGTGCCATATCGACATGCCGGAGGATGCTATCTTCCTAGAGGCCTAGGACATCTGGGAAGTCAACAAGAAATTCCTCGACCCTTACGAGTTGTGTCCGCACCTGAACCATCTTGGGATGGATTTACCAAGGACATACCCTATCTGATCCGGCTTTGCAGTGCCCCAGGCAGAGGAAGAGCGGTACCTGGCAGAGCTGGAGGACTTTGTGCAATCCCGAGGTGCCCCTCATCCAATGACAGATCAAGTCAAAGTTTTCCTCGATCGCACTACTCCCCCACAGCTTTTAGCCGCTGATTTGAGAGAACGCTTACCTCTACCAGAAGAATCATAACTGTCCTCCTGGGGAGACGAGGCTAGGAGAGGGAACCTGTTTGAGGAGGGCGAAGTTGGAGGTCAAGACTCAGATCTTCAAGAGTTCGTGAGGCCCTTGAGGTAAAAATCTGAAACCCCCTTCTTCGAGACTTTCTTTGAAATCATTCCATACTCCTTGTTAACATCTGAACCATTCAAGAGGGTCTTATATACAGAACGCGTTCTCGTCCCTCAGTGGATGCAGATGCGGGACCTTCAGGATCCACGCCTTCTACCACATCTATTGCTACGTCCAGCTAGGCTAGGACACCTGAGGTAACCCCTCTGGGGTTTTCAAACCTTCCGACCATATAAGAGGGGGCACGCTTCGGGGTCCTGAAGACATCAGCCTAAGAGTGAGACCAGGGAGTCGATATTTGTGGGTCCCCTCTACCAATTTTATGATTTTCATCCCCTAACCATATTTACTGATGTCCATGTCCTTTTTTGGTGTGTACAGTTATTCCAATGGTGTGGGTCACCTTGGTGTGGTTGGTCGGGGATTCTGGGGGCATCCTTCCCAGGGGAATGCTGGTGGTCATGGAGGTGAAGGTCCAAACTGACCTAGCGGTGGTGCTTCCGATCACTGGTGGGACCATCAGCGGGGCTGAACCTGAGATCATCGAGGTAGGATCCGATGATGAGGATCAATCGAACGGTCCAGATCCTTCCACACCCAATCAAACACCATATGTGGACCTGACTAAAGATTTCCTGGGGGTGTTCCCTGCATATGAGCCATCCAATCGTGTCGACTGGGACCAGATGGCCTCTAACGAAGAGGATAGAATGATAGTTCATCGCCGATCATGGAAGCTGATCGCGCGCTTTTTCAATGACACCCCCAAGCACTATGGTTGGAGGAGATGGAAAAACTTCTCTCACGACTACGTGAACTGTGTGCTGGGGGAGTGGATGCCCAGCATCCTCACATGCTTGTATGACATCTCTTGATGGAAAATATTCAATAGTATGACTGTGGCCTCGGTGTTGGCTGGCAGTGGAGGAAGGCGGTATACATCAAGAGGTTCTAGGAGGCTGAGTATGCGGTCCAGCAGCTACAGAATTGGGCAGACGAGAACTCGACCTCCCTCAACGTGAAATTTGAGATAATATTGCTGTTGAAGGCCCAGATTGTAGAGGCTGAAGAGGGAATGAAGCCAGCCTATGAGGAGATTACATTCATCTGAACCGATGTGGATCAGGCCCAGATTACGGCCAACGAATTGTGCCCCCTCGCTGTCGAGGAGGTGCAGGAGTTGAACAAGCGGTAGCAACTCTTGGATGCCACCAGTCAGAGGGTGTTGGAGATGCTATGCTCTTTTGACGAGGTCAACCCGTACATGGGGTAAGTTTACCCCCAGATACTGTAATGATTAAAAAAACTCAAACGTATTTTCATGATTTGATTGTTTGATGCCATAGCATGCATGAGTTCTGATGTTTACATTAGTTTATTGCATCCTTGTTATGTTCATGGAGAATCCATCGATCATTCCCTAAGCTCATGTGGGTCGGGCCCGTTGTAAAAAACAACGGATGACTACCTTATCACCCCAATTCAGATGTAGGAGTGCAAACCAAGCTTCGAGCATCCGAGGTTTGAACAACCGGTCCAGATTTCCAGGAAGAAATGGGAGAGACCTGACTGGAGAATTAAGCTCTCAGAATAACCAAATTATCATTTTCCCAGTGTGCTCTTGTGAACGAACGGGGTAAATCCAGGGGCTCTGGAATCAATACGAATAGATGGGAATGGGAGGTGTGAATCACGATACCCAGGATTCAGAACATTGTGGGGGTGGTGTGACAATGAAGGATAACTGTTGACCAAATTTCAAACAGAGTATCCTTATTGTATTAGCTTGGAGTGGGGATAGCAAATGAGGTCCGACCACTGACCATGTTCGAAACACGGTTCCTAACTCAAAATTTTATCCATTGGTCTTCCGGAACATTGGCCTATGACAATAGGCAGGCCATAGGCCGAGCATCCATATTGTTAGGCGGTTCTCTTAGACATGAAAGAGGACGAGAGTCCAAATAAGGGGTACTAAAATCATGGAATGTGGAGTGATGGTTTTTTCGAACATAATCCAACACTCGAAATTACGCTATCGTGGTTGGAGCACATTAGATGGGAACATCGGTTTGATCATGGATCATTCCATCTTTTAGACAGGACCTCTATGGTGAGGGAGCTGCCGCTTCCCAATGCCATTGTGGGGTATCCCGAACTTGTTCAGGGAAAAGAAGTAGTTACATGGTTCCCCAGAAGGGGTCAGGCCAGGGGGCTAGAAATGAGGAGGAATAAGATTTATGATTCTTGGGGCTGGCCCGAAGTCAAAATTCATGGGTGTCTCTACGTATCCCATGAGGATGGAAATCAATCCATACGTAGTTCTGGAAGATGTTGTGAAGTTTAACATCTTGAGGCAAGGACACATAGTGGTCTTAGTTTACGGTCCTAGAGCTCAGACCATGGATTAGTATGGAGTGCAGGGGACACATGGTAAAGTGATTATAAAACCTGACATGAATGAGGACCCGAAGTCCAGATTACCATGTGTTCCCCAGGAATGTTTTAGGTTAAGGGACCGGAAACGAGAGTTAAGCTGGGCCTGTAGGGGAAGCGTTTGGGCGTTCCTACGTATCTCATGAGAATAATAATCAAGCTGTACGTAGTTCTAAGATGTGGAATGGTATGGTACCAGTTCCAGGGATAAAAGGGGTATGCGGGTGTGGCCCTCGCACCAAAAGAAGAGGTATTTGATGTGTTTTGTTTGTCCTTTAAGGTGAATGGTTGTTTTTATGAAGTGACGGGCCAAGGATTTCAAGTCCTGAAATCGCCACAAGAATCAAGCCGTATGCAAGCATTGAAAAATGGCATGGCATGTGAACGATACCAAACATGGTTTCCCCTTGAGTGAGGACATCATGATGCAGTGCCATTTTTTGTTGTGCGGCCAGGATGATAATGTCATAGTTTAGGGTCATGTGGTGGGACTAGGCATGCATTTTAACGTCCTGCGACACCAACACAATAGAGACGAGGCTAAAGGGATAATGTGCATGGTGCAATAAAACATACCCAATGTAAACGAGGGAAGAATCCTATACCACACCATACGCAAATCCATGAAAGAATCCTCGGGCCAAGGGGCCAAAAATAGAGGTAAGAGGGTAAGGGGAAGGAGAAACTAGCTCCCAATTTAGCTGAACATGACAACGAGATTTCTGGGTGTTCTTACGTATCCCATGAGGATGTGAATCAATCCATATGTAGTTCTAAAAGGGATATTAGTTTATGGTCTTAGATCTCATACCAGGGAGAAGCAAAATCCTTTCAAGTAAGCGCAAAACTCAACTCGATCCCTAAGCCCATGTGAGTTAAAATCATTGTGGGAAATAAAGGCAGAAGATGGTTTTTGCAATAGCTGGGATTCACGTCAAAGGGATGTCGGTGCGGAGCCCTGAATGATGCCCTTACCACAGATTTGTCCTCCTAATGTGAAAATGTGCACTGAGGGATAGTGTCAGGAGTGGTAAAATTCCACTTGGACATGATGGGGTGGACAATGATGTGAATCATGTAACCAACATTCAAGGCTTAAAGGGGATGGCGTGACGATGGAGGGTAACTGTTGACCATGCTCGAAAAAAAGCATCCTTATCACATTATCCTGAAATGGGGACAAACAAATGACCGCCAGCCGCTGACCAAATTCGCAACGCGGGACTTGTATCGATTTGTTTTCTGAAACCTTCTAAGAAGTTGGCCCATAGCGGTAGGAGAGCCCTTAGTCCTAGAATCCAAGCCATTTGGGGGTCCACATGGGTGTGGAATATTATGGAATCCCAAATTAAGGGGAACATGAAGCCTAAAAATGGGAGAAAACATGTCCACGTAAAATCTTACACTCCACATGCTGAACCAGAGTACACTTGAATTGATTGGTGCATCACCGATGAGGGTCGAGGAGGGATCTCAACATGAGAGAAACCAATTTTAAGGGATGAGTATAGAATAAGGGGATAGAGAACTCTCAGGAAAGAGAGGTACGTGGTGTGGTCTTTACAAACCCGACTTGAATGAGGACATAGTCCCATACCACACCATATACTCCTCTCCCAGGGAATGGGTAGGCCAAGGGGTCAAGGTGAAAGAGATATTTCTGAGATATGTGGTTGGACCCGAAGTCTAGACGTTCGGGTGGTCCTACGTATCCCATGAGGATGGGAATCAATCCACACATAGCTCTATGAAGGGGAAATTACGAAAAGATCTTTGTTTAAGGTCTTAGAACTCGGACCATGGAGAAGGGACTATCCCAAGTAAAGGCGAACCTTAACCCGACCCCTAAGCCTACATGAGTCGAACTCAGTGTAGGAAACAAGGGGAGATAAGGTATATCCAATACGTGAAATATATGAAAAAGGGGAATTGATGGAGCCCCGAATGATTGCCTTATTGCGGCTTTCTCCTCCTAACATGTAGATGCGCACTGAGAAATAGTACCAAGAATTTCGAAGTTCAACTTGGACATGATGAGGTGGAGAAGGATGTGAATCATGTAACCGAAATTTCGGGATTAATGGGGTTGGCGTGACGAGGGAGGATGACTATTGACCATGTTCGAAATACAACATCCATATCATGTTAGCCTGAAATGATGACAAACAAATGAGTGTCAGTCGCTGACCATATTCGCAATGCGGGACTTGTATCGATTAGTTGTCTGAGACCCTTGAGGACGTTGGCCCGTAATGGTATGAGAGCCCTTAGCCCTAGAATACAGGGCATTTTGGGGTCTCTTCAGGTGTGAAAGGTGATGGAATCCCTAATTAAGGACTACAAAAAGCTTGAAAAAACGGGAAAAATCATGTCTGAGTAGAGTATAACATTCCATGTACTAAACCAGAGTACCCTTAGGCACATTGGAGAATAGTCGAAAGAGGGTTGAGGGGCCAGGATAATAGGGGGACCCCTATGATATGGGGATGGACCCGAAGAAGAGATTCTCAGGCGATCCTACGTATCCCATGCAGATAGGAATCAAGACACATGTACTTCTGGAATTGCACATAGGGGTAAGATACCCTAATGAGGTGGGTGTATGGCATGAAGAGTAACTCGACATGAATGAGAACATTATCCCATACCATACTGTACAACCATAAATAGGAACTTGGGCTGGGGGCCCGAAAAGGCCAAGGGGCCTGAGGCTGGGCCTTGGTCAGAAATGCCCCACCAGTATGCAGTTTAACGTCTTGCAATGAGGACGAAGAGAGGAGTAAGATACCCCAAACAAGGGAGGTGTACGACACAGAGAATAACCCGATGGGAATGAGGAAATAATCCCATAAAACACCGTACATTCCGGGTAAGAACATGGGATGGGGCCTGAGAGGGCTGAGGGGCCTGAGGCAGGGCCTCGGTCGGAAAGGCCCGACCAGTTTGGAGTTTAATGTCTTGCCATGAGGTCGAAGAGAGGACAATGTATCTCATCCGGGGATGTGTACGTCATGGCGAGTAACCCGACATGAATGAGGACATAATCCCATACCACAATGTACACTCCCATAAGATAGAAACTCGTCCGGGGCCGGAAAAGGATAAGGGGTCTAAGGATGTGCCTCAGATGGGAAGGCCAAACATCCTCTTGTATGGTTACTGCCTCATCACATCTCCTAAGCCCACGTGAGCAGCGCTCGGTGTGGGAAACAAGGAGCTGGTCTTGACTCTCCTCGTCATATGGGGGTCAAAAGGCTGGCTTTTCCCAAAGATAGTTCGTCACTTGGAGATACAATGGGGCAGAATGAACCACTACACTCTATGTTTGGGACATCTTGGGGTGTTTTTAACGACGCAGGACACCTGTTGACCATGTTTGAAACACAACATACCAATAGTGACCTGAAATGGGACCAATATATGAGCATCGACTGCTGACCATATTCCCAATGCTGGACTTGTATCGGCTTGTTGCTCGACATCCATGAGGGCGTTGGCCCGAAGTGGTAAGAGAGCCCTTAGGCCTAGCATCAATACCATTCGAGGGCCCTTTTGGATGGGAAAGATGATGGAGTTCCAATCAAAGAAGTGGGTGAATCATAGTTGTACCCATCTATGAAAGAGGAGAACGTCTCCAGGTAGCAGCACATATGGCCGGATCGAGATTAGCTCGACGTGAATTGGGGAAAAAGCCTTCCCCCCATCAAATGTATTGACCCAAGGGGAAGATATGGTGTTTTGGCTGGGCCAATAGATGAAATGTTCTGGGCATTCCTATGCATCCCATAAGGATGGGAATCAATCCACACATAGTTCCTGAAGGACATGCAGTTTAACATCATGTGGTGAGGACGTGGGAGGATAGAAGAACGGGGAGTGGGAACATGGTGTGACCATTATAATCCTGGTATGAGTGGTGATAAGGAAGCCTACACCATATCATTCAAAGATCCCCCGAGAGAACTATACCCAGGGGAAATAGTCCAAGAGAAGAATTTAGGAGCTGTGCTCAAGGAAAAATGCTTGTGAGATACTATGTATCCCATGCATATGGGAATCAAGCCACACATAGTTCTAAAGGCACAATTTAACATCTTCCGGGATGATGCATAGTTTAAAGTCATGTAGGACTGAACAGTTTAAGGTCATGTTGGACCATCATGCAGGTTAAGGTCATGCCGGACCATCATGCAGTTTAAGGTCATGCAGGACTATCCCGTTTAAGTTCGTGCAGGACCATACAGTTTAACATCGTGCATGACCACTGTGGCTCAGGAAAAGTATTTCTTCAGGAACATGGCATTGGTGGGAGGAGTTATAAACTCACCATACATGGTCACCGGGGAGAATCCTCCATTGGGGTAAACCTTGTGAATTATGTAAGGTCTTTCCCATTTGGGCTCCATGTTGGGTGGTTTCATTCTGGGTATCATTGGTATCTGGAGGGCCAATACCATTTTGCCTTGTAAGAAAGAGCGGAGGCGAACCGTCTTGTTGAAGGCTCTAGCTATCTTATTCGGATGCCTTTCCAGATTGTGCAGGGCACAAAGCCTACTCTCATCATGTGATTCCAATTCAGCTAGATGAATTTTTGCTACATTATATGGCGCTTACTGGTCATAGACCACTGTGCGTAATAAAGGTAGCTAGATTTTGATGGGCAGGATGGCCTCATCTCCTTACACCAGGGAATATGGGGTCACCTGGGTGGAATTACGAGTCGTTGTCCAATAATCCCAGAGGGCGTTGGGGAGATTGTTTGGCCATCACTTCTTGTTTTGACCAACCATTTTCTACAAAATTTTAGAGATGGTTTTGTTGAACGCCTCGATCTTCCCATTTTCTTACACATGATAGCGGGAGGTATGGTTCGAACAGATGGTTCACTTGGCGTACAATTTTTTCAACTCAGCTACATGAAAGATGGTTCCCTAATGGGTGAGGATGGTTTGAGAGACCCCAAACCAGTAGATGATATTGGAGCTCATGAAGTCGATGATAGAACATTCCTTTACCTCCTTGAGCGTAACTCCCTCTACCCACTTGGAAAAGAAATATGTGGTGTCTTGGATGAACCTACATTGGCGAGTTGTCGCCGGTGGATATGGTCCCACAACATCGACTCCCCACACTACAAACGGCCAAGAGTACTTGGTGGATTGGAGAGCTTATGGTGGCTAATTCATGAAGTTTTCATGAATTTGGAATGCTTGACATCTCTTGGAGAACTCAATGCAATCATGGATCATGGAGGGCCAGAAGTAACCCAGTCTCTAGATCTGATGGGACAACTTTGGCCCAGTCTGGTGAGTGCCACAGGAACCGGTGGGAACCTCATGCATGAACTAATAAATCTCAACTCCTTAGATGCAATAGAGGAGAACTCCATTGATCCCGCACTTGTAGAGGATATTCTCAAGATTGGGACCACTTTGGAGGGTAAAATACAGCACGCGGCATCAGATTCACTCACGCTCACCCCGATCAGCTGGGAGGCAACCATTTTAGAGATACTCGACATATGGGGCTCTCCAGTGGGGATTCGCTTAAACCACTACGCCTGAGGAACCTGGGGGTCCTGACGTAGAGGCTTCGGTGGTAATATGGGTTACTCCTAGGCCGTCATCATCATCTGG
Organism: Viscum album; assembly: GCA_963277665.1. Classification (NCBI taxonomy): domain Eukaryota; kingdom Viridiplantae; phylum Streptophyta; class Magnoliopsida; order Santalales; family Viscaceae; genus Viscum; species Viscum album. The sequence continues at coordinate 100,369,451 of OY728119.1, read as the reverse complement.
GGTGATGGGAGAAATGAACCTCTGATGTGCCACTTGTATGATCAGATCATCTTTCTCGGGTTCTGTAAGTGATGCATCCAGGCCATCCAGGGTATTGACTCAACCGTTCTGAGATCGAGTGACATGAGTAACTTCCGGTCAAGATGAAAACTGGGCCATTAGCTAGAGGGTTCACTCTAAAAATGGTACCAGCTCTGGCTTTCTGACAATTTAGCCACTGTTGACATTCTTGATGACAAGCTTGGAATCCCATTTCACATGAATATGGGGCACATCGATCTCGATGGCCAGCTCAAGGCCGGTGATGAGGGCCTCATTCTCTGCCGCATTGTTAGTTTAGCCTTTTGATAACAAGAATGAATAAGGCAGAATGGATTGCGCTGGGGTAATAAAGAAAATACCCATGCCTACTCTATTGAGTTTAGGATCATTGAGTGTCCTTCCGATGGGGCTCTGGGAGGCACCATCAAAGTGCATCTACCAACATAGGATGACATCATCTACCAAGAGGATTGCCTCATCGGGAAAATCCAGGTCTATGGACTAGTCTGAAGGGGTTGGATGGGAAGCTATAAAATATGCCAATGTCAGTCCCTTGATAGCTTTCTGGGGGAAAAACCTGAGGTCAAACTGCTGTAGGATTACCACCCAATGTGCTAGATGGACGGTCAACATTCGGTAGTTCAGAATATACTTCAGCGGGTCTACCCAAGACACCAGCTATACCTCGTGGTGCTACAGCTAGTGTCACAATTTCTACACTGCGAACACCAGCGCAAGGCAGCTCTTTTCGATGGGGGAGTACCTGGTCCCTGTTTCAAGGAACATGTGGCTAAGGTAGTAGAGACTGTTTTCCATCCTCTCATTGCTCTTCTGGGTGAGAAGGGTGCCAAGAGATCATTCCAGGGTAGTCACGTACTAGATTAGTGGTTTTCTGGAGATAGTTGGCATCAATACAGGAGGCTGGAGCATATACTGCTTGATTTTCCCCAACGCGGTCTGGCACTCTTCGTCCCACTCGTAGGTGGAGCCTTTCTTCATGATCTGAAGAAAGAGCTTACATATGCCAGCCATATTCTTAATGAATCGGCGTATGTAGGCTAAGTGGCCTTGGAAACCACAAAGCTCCTGAATATTTCTTAGGGGAGGCATCTGACTGATGGCCTTGATCTTCTCTAGGTCGATCTCGATGCCCTATTACCTAACAACAAATCCAAGAAACTTCTCGGAGGTGACCCTGAAGGCACACTTAAATGGGTTCATATTTTGGTGGTAGGAATGGAGGAAGCCGAACACTTTATCAAGGTCCTTGAGATGGTCCTGGTGCTCGTGAGATTTGACCAACATATCATCCACATAGAATTCCACCAATGTCCCGATGATTGGCTTGAATATGCGGTGCATGGCCCGCTAATAGGTGGCACATACATTCTTCAGGCCGAAGGGAATAACCTGGAAATAGAAAGTACCTTGGGGAACCTTCAATGCTGTGGACTCTTTGTCCTCGAGGGCCATTCAGATCTGTTTGTATCTGGAGTAACCATCCATGAAGGAGAGGGTATGGAACCCATCTGTAGCATCGATCCACAATTCTGTCACCGGAAGGGGGAAATCATCCTTCGGAAAGTGACGGTTGAGATCTCGGAAGTCGATGAAGACTTTGATCTATCCGTTCTTCTTTCTGATAGGCACAATATTTTCTAGCCACTTAGGGTACTAGAACTCCCTGAAAATGTTGGATTTGATGAACTTTTCAACCTTAGCCTCGACCATGGAACTATGAGAATGGTGCATCTTTCTGGGAGGCTTCTTGAACCCGTGATGATTTGCAGGGAGACTGAGGTGGTGGATAGCTACCTGAGGATCCAGTCCTAGAATCTAGGCGTAGCTCCAGGAGAATACATCACAATGATGCTTCATGAAATCTATGTACCATTGCTGCTCCTCGAGGGACATGGCGGCACTGATCAAGGTGGGTCACGGATCTGCCCCTCTACCGAGGTTCACATGTAACAGTTCATCAATCATATCAGAAACACCTTCTTTAAAGGTGGGGGAGCATCCTATAGATCCTCTTCACTTGTGGAGGTGGGATTTCCAGTGGGAGAAGCTTCCTCTAGGACGGCAGGTTCTGAAGGGAGGCTGGTACCAGCATGGACAGTAATGGACAACATATTGGGAGATTAACGTGCTACTGGAATCATAGTAATGAAAGCATTTTAGTTGATCCCATTGGATCTTCGGCCCAATGGGCCACGCTTGATGATAGCAAAGCCGTAGAGTCATGTCATCTTGATCCGGTTAATCCTAGCCTGATGAAACCGACACGTATGATATACTACCATTCCCATGGAGTGGATGTCCAGATACCGTACGGGGGTAGGAGGTTCCGGGATCACCTGAGCCTGGTTTGTGTAGGAGTATAAGGTGATTTTATGTCATCGCTTGGAATTGGGAATATGCTTCCCTCTTTTACCAGATACAACAAATAATTTCCCCATATCAAGGGTTGTGGCCTCGATGGATCGGGAAGACATAGGCGTCATCCAGACCTGCCTAGGGGTGAGTTGCGACCGTGATGGGTTCGACCTCACTTGCATGAATCTGCTTATCCTTTCTCTTGTAATAGTCATCATCTAGGTAGAGGGTTTCACAAGAGGTGAAATTAGATTCATCACCTTGGAGTATGCCTACTCAAACATTAAGGGAGTACTTGAGGCAATGTTGATACTATGAGGGGACTGCCGCATGCAGGTGGAGCCATGGTCTGCCCATCAATGCATTGTACGCGGTGTCCTAGGAGACAACCATGAACTCGGTGCTGGAAACTAGTCCACCGAACTGGGTCTTTAAATGGATCTTACCGACTAGGGTCTTCACTGTCCTATTGTATCCTTGGATTCTTAAATCGAAGGGAGTCAGGTCATCCTCAGATAACCCCAGCTTCCACAGCATCCGCATCAGGATAAGGTTAATCTCGGAGCTGGTGTCAATGAGACAGAGGCGAACCTCCACGCCGTTAGATTGGCTAGTGATGTACAATGGGTATATGTACCCCTAAATGGGGGAGCCTTCATCCTTTCCATAGAATGAAATGATGTCATGGCATTCAGCATTCTCGACCACTTCAGTATGATATGATTTTATAGCCGCTACCTCCATATGAAACTAGAGGGGGATTCTTAAAGCCTCAGTGAGAGCCTCGTGCATGTATAAGGACAAGAGAAGGGATAAGATGATGGAAATCCTCACTAGGATGCTGGCAAGGTGCTTGAGAACATCATATTTCCATGTCAGGCACAAACTTCTACTTGAAGGAATTTTCTCTGTGATAGGAGGCATGGCGGGCCCTGCCGGCCTGATCAACGGCTGACTGGTACTGGGTATATCCTGCTGCTCACTAGTCAAAGCTCAAAGAGAGGCTTCTAGATAAGGACCGAATGACTGAGATCAGCCTATAGCAGGGCGATACTAGTCACGACATGGTCGAGGTAGCTCTGCCTGATCCAGTAGCACAAATAGTGGAGGAGGCAGGCCCGACAACACCGGATAAAAAGGCTGCATGTGCTGAGTTCTACATTGGTCATGCTATCTGGTCTCAGTGGCACGGATGACCTGGCTTGAGGTGCCAACTGATGTGCCCTGATGATCCATATGGATGCGACTCTGCCGACGTTGGCATCGGCTGGGGACGTTGGGGAGTTTTGCCTGGCACTCCTCGTTGTCGGGAGACATATAGGGGTTTACCAACTCCACGGTATTAACCGAAGCTTACCGTTGACAATCGATTGAAGATTCATCCACTTCTGGGCAGATTCTAGGAGGGATCCTCATCTTTAGGGGCATAAAGTCATCAAGAGTGCAGGACGACGATGGCATTGGCGGGGCACGTTGCATTCCCTTGCGCCACCGATGCTTTCTCTTCTGGGAAGTGGCCGGGTGAGATGATGATGCAGAAGCGGTGGTTGTGGCTTCTGAATGCTCTGACATATTTAGGCATGCCCGAATGATTCCATGGGAATGAGGGACCATTTTTCGAGCCATCCAGTCCTCATACTTCTAGGACTTGCGGTTGGAAACCTGCTGCCACCCACCTTCGCAGTCGCTGCTACTGTCTGACCTTATAAAGACCCTTTCCACTTATGTCGGGGTCGGGCCCAGCCTGACTATGCTGTTATCGACTTTTTCTTGAATCCATCCTTTGAACAAATATTACTTCTTTAGGGTGTTCCCCAAAATCTGATGATAGGGGTAGTAGTTGGGGCGATCAGTGAGATTCGCCTCTTCTGGCCTTCTGCACTCCAAAAAGCGTACAATCCCTTGCTCTAAGGCGCTATGGAAGTAACCGGGGACCTGATTCTTGTTGAATGAGTAGGTTCGATTTATTCAGTTTAGAAAGGGGGCCCTTGCATCCTGGCCCTAGCGAAGAGATGAAGGGGCCTATCGAGGAGGCGAACTCTAATTGTCCAACCTGGGCGGTGGCGGCGCATTCTGCGGAGGCGCTTGCCGATTTTGAAAAGGGAGATGCTGAGCCAGAGGCTATGCCTGAGGTGGAGGGCCTCTGCGAGGCTATGGGGATGGTGCCACTGATAGCAATTCTAGTTTCATGGGGGACTCTATTTGGGCCACCGCGACAGGCTTGGCTCTGGCAGCCCTCCTTACTGGAATTACCAAGGGTAGTGGATGTTTCTGGATGGCCTGTTGCAGGGATTCCTCCAGGTGTTGGGAATTATTGGAGAAGTCTCAGCATCTTCCAGGGTAGTTTTGGGTGATCAGATAAGGAACCAATTCTATCTTGACATTTCCTATGCACATCGTCAGTAATTGCTCTTGAGTCAGTGGCATGTCAAGGGAGTATGTGAGCCCCTTACATTGGGTGATAAAGTCCACGACTCACTCATCAGGACTTTGATTTCACTTTAAGAGGTCTGTGATGCTGGTCTTTTAGGTGGTAGAGCTGAACTAGTAGAGGAATTGCCTGCGAAGGTCCTCCAAACTGGTTACGGATCCGACGGGGAGCTGGTTGTAATGGACGAATGTCGGCCCCTCCAGTGTCTGAACAAAATAGTGGAGCATGGATGCTTCCTATGGCGCTGTAGTGCTTAACATGGGCCCAAACCATGAGTTAAAGTGGGCCAAGTGTTGCGGCAGGTCCACCGTCCCATTAAAGGGGGAGAAGGTGGGGTTCCCGAAACCTGGAGGTGCCAACATATCATCCTCCCACGCCTGATATGGCTTACCATCAGGTGGGAATGCTACCTGTCGTGTTTCCAACACCTCAATGTGGGAAATGAGTTCCACTATTGGATCATATGGGTGGGGGTCCCTGTCTTGATGGGGATCCCTAACTACAAGCGCGCTGGCAGGTTTTTCAACATGGTAAACAGGCTTAGCGGCTCATGGAGCAGCTGGTCGAGCGGCCTGCAGGGCAGTTGGGGGAACCTGGGCCGGATTCCGTGGATTTTCATGTCATTCATAAGGGTTTGGAAAGACATACTTCGCCCTTTTTTGTAAGATGTGGCTTAAATCCTATGTGTGGGGGCAGGATGATCAAGGTTTCCTAGAGGCATCTCACTGAGGTGTAGTTGTTTCTGCCCCTGTTGTATTGGCCTAGGATTGTCGTAGTTAGGTCGTCGCTCTACAACGCATTTATCCAGGATTTAATCGACCAACCTTTCCTGCTTAGCAAGATATTGGCACCACGTGGCCTTCTCGGGGTCCTCCTCTGTCTTCTGCGCAAAGGCAGATGGGTTGGAGTGGTTGGAAGCTCTGACATGCTCTTTGCTCTTACCAGAATTCCGACTGAGTACCAATGCTTTGGTGGGTGCAGGGAGAGCTAGTTGGTTTCTCTACTGATGATTAATCCTCCCTGATGGGTCCAATAGTGGTGGCACTCCCTCAGTGATTAAGTCTCCATTGAAGAAGTTCCAAATCATCCTCTTCATCCACTATGTCGGCCATGTTGACTGTGACCCTTCCTGGGGGAATGTCCTCGATATCTGCTAGTGATCCAAAACATCCATAGGATAAGACTGAAGAGGAGGAAAACATACTTCCCCCATCCAATGATTTTCAAATGGGGGTAGCCTCCATGATAATTTTACATAGAATCTTGATACTCTGAATGCATTGCTGCTAGAGGGCCTCACGGTGACCTGGTGACTCGGGGCACTAGGCCACAGGGAGTGTGGCCAGATCGACCAGAAGACATTGCTTGCTGATGTCTTTGAAATTCACTTGGCTCCTCGGGTAAACCACCCACTAATTACGAAGACTAAAATGTGTCACCCATAGGGTGTAGTGTAAACACTCAACTTCCTCTAGGGTGAGGGACTCCGGTATGCAGAAATTCAGCGCTGCCACGGGCCAGAACTTCTCGGGGAAGTGGTCCACTGTAAGGATGTTACAGAAGCTCCTTGACTTATATTCGGGGTCTGGCCCTTGATTTCCCCACTCGTAAAATGGGGGTGGTTGAGGAACTGATAGCGGTACTGAGGTAGACCACTGGGACATCATACTGGCCAGTGGAGAGTAGGGCGAACGGGCTGACTAGCCGTCAATTCTCGGGCTGTCCTCCGAAGAGTGTAGCGACCTGGCCACTACGTCGTGGTAAGACAGGCTGATGGCCGTTGTTCATGGCTCAGGGGCTAGTGCTACTGGTTATAGGCTGCGATGTTGGTCGCCTACCATTGGTCCCCAGAATAGCTCTCTGTGATCTCTTGTGGAGGTAGAGATCGCTTCTGGTGATGATGGTGGTGATTTCATGACCGTAACCTATGGGGGTTCTAGATTTTCATCCTCCTGGATATACCTATGGAGGGAGGTGGGAATCCTATGGACCTCGCATTTCGGGAGTAATAGGATTATGCACCTTGTTCATGCCCCGACCCTTGACTCGGATGAGCAAGGGGAGGATTCCCGAGTTGAGTCGTACTCTGCTTCAGAGTCTGAGAAGCATACTAGTTTGATATCCATCTGGACCTTCTCATAATTCTTCTTATGGCAGCAATGACCTGCATTTCTACCCCTGGGTGGCTCCTTGGTATAGGGCTGATTTCTAACACGGGATCCTTCGGCCGCGCTGGTGCTGGGGCAGAGAGGTTTTCCACCCGAGAAAGCTGGGGTGCAAGGAGTACCGGAAAAAATGTTGATGGGGACATGGGGAGGACCTCCATAGATAGAACTGGAGTAGGAAAGACCTCTGCTGGGACTGGCAGGAGCATGGGGAGGACCTCCATGCATGTTTTCACGGGCGACCTCAGCGCAAGGAGGGTCTTTGCGCTGGTCTAGCTGCACACGAGTAGGAACTCCATGCTGGGTGTGGGTGGAGCGAGACTGACCTTCACCCCTATGGTTTCCGAGGAGAGGAGGATCTTCACCAGCTGTTGATAGGATATGGGGAGGGTCCCCATGTGGAAGAGAGACCAGATGTGAAATGTCCATGCACCAGCGGTTGGGGGTAGGAGGAACAACTCCATACCCAGTGTAATGGGAACGGGAGAGGCTTCAGTTCCAAGTGTCACCATCATGGGGAATGACCTCACTCGGATTAGGGATGGCATGGGGTAGACCTCCATGCTGACACTCGAAGCAGTGAAGGCCCATGATCTCTATGGTAAAGGACCTCTGTACGGGATGGAATCACTGTGGGTTGGTTCGCGGTGACCACTGCTCATGACAGCAGCCAAGAGAGTCACCCAGCCTACCCGGGGGGAGGTAGGGGCCTCTATCCCAGCCAGGCGTATAAGCTCCCCCGCTCTGTGTATGAAGGGGACTAACGATATGAGTCAGTGGTGGCTCGGGCTATAATAGTCATTGACATTGACACCATTTGGGGGGCGTCCTCCTCATCTTGTGCCCGACGCTGGCGTCGGTCGGATAAATTGGGGCTGGTAGGTTAGTTACGTAGCTTGCCTTCTCCTCCTCCAGCAAGATTGGGCAGTGGTGCTAACGTACCCGGGTGGGAGCGCTTTCTGAGAGCCCTTGGATTATGACTGTGACTGGGCTGGCCCGGACATCACTTACATCATCAGCATAAGGCAGGGATTCATCATGGCACTCTGGGGACAGGCTCCTGAAGAGGTTTTATGTCAGGGTGGGGAGAAATGTCTCCCTGAACAACCCTCGGGGGCGGCGTTGATGGCGAGGCGCGGATGCCTCCAGATCCAAGCGGGCCATATCAGGGGCTGGGATTATGCCCTCCTTCTCATAGCGATGCACAAGGTCATTGATTACCCTCCGTTAAATGACCTCAGATGGGGATATGGGGCGTGGGTGCCCCATGGTCATAGATGTAGAGGTCATCATAGGAGAGGTGAAGCCACATAGAATGGTCGTGTTGGCGTTGCCCCTACCCCTACGTAGACGGAAAGGCAGTGATCGCGTCCCTGGTGCAACAACCTGATTCTTAAAAAGCAGGGATATGAACTCGTCAGTGCTAAAATAAAAAGGAATCAATGACCAATTCCCCAGCTCCATCCCGAGTTCCGTGATCAGTAAGAGGGTTCCACAATGACAAAGTCGTATAATGGGATGTCCAAAGTTCTACTTCCCCATCTTCTGGTGAGTTTCATGCCAGTCCCACTATTTTCTTAGCAGGACCTGGCGCCGAATAGCTGGATCCGGAGACATTTCAATATGTTGATGCCTTGAGCGCAACTAATCTCCATATTGGGAAGAAGATCATCACATCAGGTTCACCATTTCTATTTCCGACGCTTTCGTCGGGGCACGCGCATTTGTTTGTGGAGGATCTGCAACTCTTGCCCCATATTCCCACTTTCCATAGGCAGGAGGCATCCACTCCTTATTTAGGGATGTCTACTCCTTAATCGAAATGAGATGATGGGATGTCAGTTCTTCCTTTCGTGGTTTCCTCCATGGAACCCGTCACCTAGTCTGGGTCTCCCTTATAGACTTAAGAGGATGTTCGTGAAACTCTTCCTGGCACCATATCTTCATGGACGCCAGTTAATTACATTGATTCTATTAGGAAATTCCAAGGGGTCCGGTCAAGGCAGAAACCTTCGGTCAGGGGAGTAGTCACGTAGGGAATCACTGGCATGTCTAGACGCTAGTGTATTGGTGTGTCTATCTTTTTCCCCTTATTATAGGGATTCTCAAGGGTGCAGAAGCCTGAGGAATCCCACATTAAATGTAGGGAATCATATTCCATGGGCATGTATCTGAGGTTTTCCTCAGCTTCCCATGTTTAACACAGGGTATGCCGCAAGTTTAACGTCCATCGGAGACGGATCGGGCTGATCAGAACACTGACTGGAGTGGATCAAATGGGTGCAACCCCCAGAGGGAACACTGATGTGGGGGCCAACGCGTGGTTTTATTCCTGGTAATAGTTGAGGGGAATGGGTTATGAGGTTACATGGTTCCACCGGGATGTGGCGACCGAGGTAAGAATCAGGATGGATGATGGAGCAGCTGAATGAAGTGGATGGTGAATGGGATGGAACCGCCATGAGGATAACGATGGTTTTGGGCTTGAGCCTTGGAGAGGCTTCCTACGTATCATTGTTGCAGGGAATCAATGTATGTGTAGTTCATCTAAGGACGACTTACCACTGATTGGTGTTCCAATGGCTTACCGCTGAATGAAGTGACAACTGCTTACCACTGAAATAGGTCCAAAGTTTAACGTCATGCCAGATGGGGGCAGACCGACGTGAACTGGGTCAGAACTGCCGGGTGTTGGTCATGAACCTTGTGGAGGCTTCCTATGTACCCTACCTTGGCAATGATGAATGCCCTCATAGTCCGGATGGGTGGGAACCGACGTGAAGGTGGAACTGGGGTCCAATGGTTGTTGTGCTTGAACCTAGTAGATGATTCCTATGTACCATGCCTTAGCAAGGATCAAATACCACATAATTCAGGTGGTTGGGAGCCAATGTGAAGATGGACGAAGGGTCTGATGGGTTTTGGGATTGAACCTCGGGGAGGCTTCCTATGTACCCTTCCCTAGCAAGGAACAATGACCACGCAGTTCAAGTGGTGTTGGCGAACCAATGTGAAGGTGAACCTGGGGCCCAGGTGGATGGTGGGCATGAACCTCAGGGAGGCCTTCTATGTAACCTGCCTTGGAAAGGATCAAAGTCCTTATAGTTTGAAGGAGTTTGGTGAACTGACGTGAAGGTGGTCAGAATGACCGGGTGTTGGGATTGAACCTCGTGGAGGCTTCCTACGTACCCTGCCTTGGCAAGGATCAAAGACCTCATAGTTCATTTGGTTTTGGTGAACTGATGTTAAGGTGGATCTAGGGTTCGCTGGGTTGTGGGATATAACCTTGAGGGGCTTTATATGTACCCTGCCTTAGCAAGGATCAAAGACCACATAGTTCAAGTGGTGTCGGTGAACTGACATGAAGGTGGATCTGGGGCCCAGGTGGATGGTGGGCTTGAACATTAGGGAGGCTTCCTATGTACCCTGCCTTGGCAATGATCAATATCCTCATAGTTCAGAGGACTACGGTGAACCAACGTGAAGGTGGTCATAATGACCGGGTGTTGGGATTGAACCTTATGGAGGCTTCCTATGTACCCTACCTTGGCAAGGATCAAATCCCTCATAGTTTAGGTGGTGGAATTTGGGGCTTATGCCTTGAGGAGGCCCAAGGAAGATATCATGTTCGGTCCTCACTCTAAGCCCACATGAGTCATGCTCGGTGTGAGAAACAAGAGATAGCAAATACCTGACGATCATGTAGTGAAATGTACGTACGTGGGAAGTGAAGTGGGTCCTACACGTGATCGCAACCCAAAGAGAAAATAGGGTCTTATGCGTGGTTGGTGGCCCGTGGAGGTTGGGAATTACTCTAGGATGGAGGCCCGATTACAAAAAAGCATAGATGGAGATGGATTTGGCACTGATGAAAGGAGGAGTCTGGTGTCCATTTCCCCTCTGGTCCTTGGTAGGGAATAATAAAGGAGGATCAGGGATGCTACCTCCGGCAAGAAAAGCTAGGGGCTTACACCAGGGTGGTTTCCCTTTCCCCGTAGATAAACGCCACTCCGATAAGGAGGACATCATCCCCTGTGAGAGAAGATATCATCCTCACGAAGACCATTGGTTGTGGAGAATGTCCAATGTGGGGGCACCCCGCGTATAAGGCCCCAACCTTAAACCTTACTTAATCTTGAGTTATTACAAGATTACCCATTGAGGATCTTTTCAGGTTTAGAGTTTTAGAGAATTATATCATAAAACTTGCATTACTTTCCACATTTAAACAAAGTGGTTAAATAAAAGATAGTATTCATTTTTCCCATCAACAGAAAAATATTTAAAATAAACCATGGATTCTTTTTTGACACTTCCTTGACACTATCATCATATCATGTACCTTTCCCTTGACCTGTGAAAAACATTTCAAAAAAACATGGGATGAGCATAAAAAGCTCAGTAAGGGATATAAAAATATGGAAAGGAAACATGAGTACATGTATACATAAGAATCAATGAAATCATACTTTACTCATAAAACATAAGCACTTTAACATACCTCATCAAATCATGAATAAATCATAGAAATCACAAGACATAAAGGTAACTTGAGGCATTCATAACATTCTTACGTAGGGAGTAACCCTCTTAGTTATGTTTGGAATACCCATCACAGTATATTACCTAAATCTCTTCGGAGAAACCTTAACGTTTAACTCCTTCGCGTTACCCAATGCATTAGAGAGCTATAACGGGCTCACCCGCCCTTTGTTTATCACGGAACCACCTGTCTTCATAACAATGCCCAAGAACCATAACATAATTGTACCACATAATACATGCATAAAGGAAACATAACATTTCCACATTTCAATCACAAGATATCAATAAAACACATTGATGTAAAAAAATTATGAAAACCATTTTCAATACCAAAATAAAATAAAAGTAAAACATGGTATTTATTTTTCTTTTAAAAAAACGGTATGGCTTGTAGAGGAAGCCGAAACATAAATAATGGTCACGGGGGCGGAGAGGTCGTTGTCGCCGCATACGTACGACAAAAACATTCCCTTTTGTCGTTTAGTAAACGCTTCGTATAAAAAAGATTTCTTTTGAATAAATGTAAAAGTCAAATGGGTTTATACACCATATAAAAGAAGGTTGTGTATAAAAAAAAATATGCATCACTGAAAGGAGATTGAGACGAAGTCCCATACCTCAGGTCCAACTTGACTCGATCGTTCTTTAATGTACGGAAAAATAAACGTGAGTTAATTTCTACATTCTTAAGAACATTTTTCAAGTTCATTATTCATTTTATATCACTTATTACCATGTCATGAACACTATGTAATTATTTAAGTTAATAACGGTCATTTTAACGATCAATGGTACTTGAGTCAAAAATGAACTTCTTATATTTACAAGTTGTTCACGTAGTCAAATATCCATTATCTCGAGAATGATATTCATGATGTAGATGCCATATATATCGTATATATGCAGTATTTACATGCATTTATAATATTACATAATCATTTAGAGGTAATAAATGAAATGCACCATTCATGGAGATGGTAAGCCGTACGTACGCATGAACGCTACTTTCATTTCTATGTCATATTAATGGAATTAGAACTAAATGAGAGATATGTATATTTTAATTCCATAATTATTTTCGTCATTTAGATGTAACATAAATAACATATATCCATTATATATATGTACTTATAATAGTACATTACATTTGGGGATAAGAAATGAAATGCACCGTTCATGGAGACGATAAGTCGTACGTACGCATGAACGCTACTTTCATTTCTATTTCGTATTTTATGAAATGGAATAATAATGATATAAAGGTATATTATAATTCTAGTATAATATCATATATAATATCTTTAATTACATCCTTTATATGTCCCACATATGGCATTAACGAATCAAATCACTTTGAGGGGGCGGTAGTCCGCACTTCCTAAAATGAAGATATCACATTTACCCATAATGGAAACCATAAAGGTATGACATAAATGAAAAATAAAGAAGCTTAAGGAAAACATAAACATATTATATATCATATATAAATATAGTGACATCTTAATGGCCACCTTTGAAGGTGTTAAAAGAATATTGAACAATTCTCGTTTCATGAGGCAGAAATTCGCCATCCACGGAAACAGTATGTTCTTTAACCATTAGATGTAGGTGTGTGTAAGTGTAGCTTGAATACATCTTATAACAACATCCTAGTATATGGAATATACTGGTGTTGTTACAAAATAAATTAGTAAAAAAAGTTTAGGGTGTTGGAGAAGAAAAATAAAACATAAGAACACAAGAGAAGACACTAGCTTTAAATCGGGTAACTCTTTTTGATTTCAGCTCAATGGTTTCCTTGGGAAGACTTCTGCCCCAAGTGAGGCTTCTAATATTTATAGAGGGATGTTGAGAGAGAAAATGAGTAGGGTTTGTCCGAGCAAAAGGCTTTGGAATTATGGGTAAGGTGGTAGAGGTGGGGGACTTTCATAAGAGGAGAGGAGGGGCACTCTTGGAAAGTTATAAAAGGTTACTTTATTTTCAAATGAGTTTCGGATATTAAAGGTACGAAATTGATGTATTTTGAGGATAAGGTGATAAGGGTTCCAAATAAACTCATCCAATAGGTATTTTACAAGTGTAAGTCTTATATTTTACATTATCGTTTCATTTTATTTAAATCGTTTATTAATGATGTAATCGCTGCATCATCATGATGTCATAAATAATTTAATTTATTTAATGTATAAAAATTATAAAACAAATATCACGATATAGGAAATTGTTTTAGATTTATAATGACTATTTATAGTCTAACAGATCATTTATGTAGACAAAATTAAAAATGTTTTACTCAGGTGATACATTCTTTGTAATATTTAACATTCTTTAAAAATAAAAAGATAAAAAGTCACTTTCACACAAAAGTGATTCCATGGGGTCCCCAAGTTTGGCACAAGGCATCCCATGGTCGGCCATGAGACAACCAGTAGCATTAGGACACATGTTTGTGTCATTTTTTATTATTATGATATTATTTTGTTTTCCTTAACTACCCGATTACTCATTAATCAAGATAATTAAAGATAATTACCGTCGTTACTATTCATAATGTCCAAAAACAAGAGTATTAATTACATAATTTGGTCCTTCTGATTCCAAATATTGAATCCATTTAACCAAATTCGAAACATATAAATTGCAATAATTAATTTAAAAATAATTCATGTTGTCAAAACAAATAGCGGGTTTTTTTGAAACAATATCTATGAAAAGTTTGGCACTTGTTTATGCCCAATTGCAAAGTGAAATTAATCCCAATGAACAGCATTGGATTAAATGGTAAAAATATCTTCTATTTAAACTTTAAATCCAATTAAAAAGATAATCTATCCATATAATTAAATTATATGAAAAAGTAGTTTTGATGTAAAATGCAGTATTTTTCACTATTCATTAAAAAATGAACATTGTCAGAAAAATACCAAAACATTATCCATTGTAAATTTAAATGTCCCAATCATAAATAATAAGTTTATTTTAAAAAATATATCTTATAAAATTATCAAAATTTTGATTTAAAAAAGGTTTTCCATCAAAAGGTAGTAAAACAATCTTTTAAGAATATTAGTGTATTTCATGCTTAAGATTGGATTTATTCTCATTTTAAGCCTATAAAACACTATCTAATTCACTAGTAGACATAGATAAAAATATATATTATTCATTACTTACTTGGGATGTTACATCATTCCCCCTTTAGAAAATTTTGTCCCCGCAATTTATTTACTTATCGAATAAGTGGGGGTATTTATCCCTCATTGCATTTTTAGATTCCCATGTTGCCTCTTCAACCATGTGGTTTTTTCACAAAACCTTTACCTGATGAATAAACTTATTCCGTAACACTTTCTCCCTATGGTCAAGAATCTGGACCAGTTGTTCCTCATAAGATAGGTTCTCTTCCAGCTGAACTACCTCTGGACTCAAAACATGAGATGGATCTGGCATATACTTCCTTAACATTGAAACATGAAAAACATTGTGTACCTGAGATAAAATTGGAGGTAAAGCCACTCTGTAATAAAATGATCAAACTCTCTCCCGAATTTCATATGGTCCAATGAACCTTGGACTCAGCTTTCCTTTCTTACTAAATCGCATCACACTTTTCCATGGAGAAACTTTGAGAAAGAAATGATCACCTACCTCGAAAGATAGATCCTTCCTCCGGTTATCTGCATGACTCTTCTGCCTGCTCTGAGCTGTTCTCATGTGTTTCTGAATCAACTAAACTTTTTCTGCCATCTCTTCTACCAATTATGGTCCCATAAACTTACTTTCACCCACTTCATCCGAGAAAGCTGTAGTTCGACACCGCTTCCCATATAATGCCTCAAATGGTGCCATCTGTATACTGGAATGGAAACTGTTATTATATGAAAACTCAACCAAAGAAAGATGTTGGTCCCAACTTCCCTAATAATCCATCGAACAAGCACGTAGCATATCTTCCAAAGTCTGAATTGTTCGTTCTGACTGCCCATCTGATTGAGGATGAAAATCTATACTAAAATTTAGTTCAGTACCCAATGACTTCTGAAGGCCTTTCCAAAAGTTAGAAGTGAACCTGAGATCACGGTTAGATACAATGGAGTGAGGAACTTCATGTAACCTGACTATCTCTTTAAGATATAAACAAGAAAGTTTATCTAGGGAAAAAGTATCTCGTATGGAAAGGAAATGAGCAGATTAAGTCAAGCGATCAACAATAACCCATATCGCATTATTACCTCGAGGTGTCTTTGGCAATCTTACAACAAAGTTCATGGATATATTCTCCCATTTCCACTCTGGCACTGGTAAATGGTGAAGCATCACTTTCCGTAACTACCGCTCTTCTTTAACCTGTTGACAAGTCAAACACTTCACTGTAAAATCAGCAATATCTCTTTTCATTCCATCCCGCCAGTAATACTACTGCAGATCTCTGTACATCTTAGTACTGCCAGGATGAGCTGAAAATGGAGAACTATGAGCTTCACATAACAACTCTCTCTTCAACTGTGAATCACAAGGCACACACAATCTCTTCCCAAATCTCAAAACACAATCATTATCAATGATAAATTCAGGCAACTTACCCTTCTGAACCAGCTCTACCTTTTTCTGCAACTCACTGTATTGCTTCTGTACTTGCATTCTTCTGTCTGATAGAGAAGATTTCATTGATACCTGAAACAAAATAGAAGAACATCCTGCACCAAAAACTTCTATGCCAAAGTTCATCAAATCTTTAACCAAAGGATCACGTTCCAAACACAACATTGTTAATGAATCATTACTTTTTCGACTCAAAGCATCAGCCACTTTATTTGTTTTTCCCAGATGGTAATTAATTGTACAATCATAATACTTGATTAATTCTATCCATCTCCTCTATCTCATGTTCAATTCTTTCTGAGTGAATATATACTTTATACTTTTGTGATCAGTATATATCTCACACTTTACTCCATACAAATGATGCCTCCAAATTTTTAAGTAAAAAAAAACAGCTAATTCCAAATCATGTGTAGGATAATTTACCTCATGAGTTTTCAACTGATGTGAAGCATAAGCAATTACCTAATCATTCTGCATTAGGACGCAACCATGTCCTTTCAATGAAGCATCACTGTAGATAACAAACTCACCATTCCTAGAAGGTAGTTCCAAAACTGGAGCATTCACAAATCTTCTTTTCAATTCCTGAAAACAATCATCATATTCTTTTGTCCAGATAAACTTAACACCCTTCCGAGTTAGCTTAGTCATTGGACTAGATAACCGTGAAAAATTTCTAACAAACCTTCAGTAATAGCCTGCCAAACCAAGGAAGCAACGAATCTCAATTACATTTGTGGGTCTTGGCCATTCTTCAACAACCTTTGTTTTTGCAGGATCAACATTTATCCCATCTTTAGAAACAATGTGACCAAGGAAAGAAATTTTTTGCAACCAAAAATCACACTTTCTGAATTTCCCGTACAATTTATTTTCTTTTAAGGTTTGTAAAATAACCCTTAAATGTCTTTTATGCTCCTATTTACTTTTAGAAAACACCAAAATATCATCAATAAACACAACCACCATTTATCACCTAATTCAAATGAGCCATCACTGTAGTAAACTACTAAATTCCGATTCCGACCATCTTTGGTTGCTGATTCGGAAGGTCATTCTCCTCTGTATGCCTTCCTAGAAAATATGCATTGTTTCCTTTACGAAAAAGCATTCTTAACAAATACATATATTAGAAGAAGAAACATGGTAATATTCAAATCCTATATCATTTCAATCATAGAATAAATTAATTTCTAATTTAACAATTTTCTAACTCCTAAAGTTGTCTAAACCGACCTCTGATACCAACTATAAGGCCCTAGCCTTAAACCTTACTTAATCTTGAGTTATTTCAAGATTACACATTGAGGATCTTTTCAGGTTAATAGTTTTAGATAATTAGATCATAAAACTTGCATTAATTTCCACAGTTAAACAAAGTGGTTACATAAAAGATAGTATTCATTTTTCCCATCAACAGAAACATATTTAAAATAAAACATGGATTATTTCTTGAAACTTCCTTAACACTATCATCATATCATGTACCTTTCCCTTGACCTGTGAAAAACGTTTCAAAAAAACTTTGGAAGAGCATAAAAAGCTCAGTAAGGGATATAAAAATATGGAAAGGAAACATGAGTACATGTATACATAAGAATCAATGAAATCATACTTTACTCATAATACATAAGCACATTAACATACCTCATCAAATCATGAATAAATCATAGAAATCGTAAGACATAAAGGTAACTTGAGGCATTCATAACATTCTTACGTACGGAGTAACCCTCTTGGTTACATTTGGAATACCCATCAATGTATATTCCCTAAATCTCTTCGGAGAAACCTTAACGTTTAACTCATTCGCGTTACCCAGTGAATTGGAGAGCTATAACGGGATCACCCACCCTTAGTTTATCACAGAACCACCCTTCTTCATAACAATTCCCAAGAACCATAACATAATCATACCACACAATACATGCGTAAAGGAAACATAAAATTTCCACATTTTAATCACAAGATATCAATAAAACATATTGATGTAAAAAAAATTATGAAAACCATTTTAAATACCAAAATAAAAGAAAAGGAAAACATGGTATTTATTTTTCTTTTAAAAAAACGGTATGTCCTGTAGAGGAAGCCGAAACTCAAATAATGGTCACGGCGGCAGAGAAGTCGTTGTCGCCGCATACGTACGGCAAAAACATTCCCTTTTGTCATTTAGTAAACGTTTCATATAAAAAATATTCTTTTTTCAATAAATGTAAAAGTCAAAGGGGTTTATACACCGTATAAAAGAAGGTTGTGTATAAAACAAAATATGCCTCAATGAAAGGAGATTGAGACGAAGTCACATACCTTAGGTCTGACTTGACTGGATCGTTCTTTAATATCCTGAATAATAAAAATGAGTTAATTTCTACGTGCTTAAGAACCATTTTCAAGTTCATTATTCCTTTTATATCACATATTACCATTTCATGAACACTATGTAATTATTTAAGTTAATAACGGTCGTTTTAACAATCATTGGTATTTGAGTCAAAAATGAACTTCTTATATTTACAAGTTGTTCACATAGTCAAATATCCATTATCTCAAGAATGATATTCATGATGTAGATACCATATATATCATATATATCCAGTATATACATGCATTTATAATATTACATAATCATCTATAGGTATGAAATGAAATGCACCATTCATGGAGACGGTAAGCCGTACGTACGCATGAACGCTACTTTCATTTCTTTGTCATATTAGTGGAATTAAAACTAAATGAGAGATATGTATATTTTAATTCCAGAATTATATTCATCATTTAGATGTAACATAAATCATATATATCCAATATATATATGTACTTATAATAGTACATTAAATTTGGGGATAAGAAATGAAATGGACCGTTCATGGAGACGGTAAGCCGTACGTACGCATGAACACTACTTTCATTTCTAAGTCGTATTTTATGGAATGGAATCATAATGATATAATGGTATATTATAATTCCATTATAATATCATATATAATATATTTAATTACATCCTTTATACATCCCACATATGGCATTAACGAAACAAATCACTTTGAGGGGGCGGTAGTCCGCACTCCCTAAAATGAAGATATTGCGTTTACCCACAATGGAAACCATAATGGTATGACATAAATGAAAAATACAGATTATTAAGGAAAACATAAACATATTATATATCATATATAAATATTTTGACATCTTAATGGACAACTTTGACGGTGTTAAAAGAATATTGATCAATCATCGTTTCGTGAGGCAGAAATTCGCCATCCACAGACACATTATGTTCTTTAACCATTAAATGTAGGTGTGTGTAAGTGTGGCTTGAAAAATTCTTATAAAAACATCTTAGTATATGGAATATACTGGTTTTGTTACAAAAGAAATGAATAAAAAGAGTTTAGTGGGTTGGAGAAGCAAAATAAAACATAAGAACACAAGAGAAGACACTACCTTTAAATCGGGTAACTCTTTTTGATTTGAGCTCAAAGGCTTCCTTGGGAAGACTTCTGCCAAAAGTGAGGCTTCTAAGAGTTACATAGGGATGTCGAGAGACCAAATGAGAAGGTTTTGGTGGATCCAAAGGCTTTGGAAGTGTGGGTAAGGTGGTAGAGGTGGGGGCCTTTTATAAGAGGAGAGGAGGGGCACTCTTGGAACGTTATAAAAGGTTACTTTATTTTCAAATGAGTTTCGGATTTTAAAGGTCCCAAATTGATTTATTTCTAGGATAAGATGATAAGGGTTCGAAATAAACTCATCCAATAGGTATTTGACAATTTTAAGTCTTAGATTTTACATTATCTTTTTATTTTATTTAAATCGTTTATTAATGAGGTAATCGCTACATCATCATGATGTCATAAATAATTTAATTTATTTAATATCTAAAAATTATAAAAAATATATCATGATTTAGGAAATCTTTTTAGATTTCTAATGAATATTTATAGTCTAACAGATCATTTATTTAGACAAAATTAAATTTTTTTACTCAGGTGATACATTCTTTGTTATATTTAACATTCTTTAAACATAAAAAGATAAAAGTCACTTTCACACAAAAGTGGTTCCATGGGGTCCCCAAGTTTGGAACACGGAATCCCATGGTAGTCCATGAGACAAACTGTATCATTTGGACACATTTTTGTGTCATTTCATATTATTATGATTTATTTTATTTTCTTTAACTAACCGATTACTCATTAATCAAGACAATTAAAGATAATTACCGTCATTACTATTCATAATGTCAAAAAACAAAAGAGTATTAATTACATAATTTGGACCTTCTGATTCCAAATATTTAATCCATTTAACAAAATTCCAAACATATAAATTGCAATAATTAATTTAAAAATAATTCCCGTTGTCAAAACAAATAGCGGGTTTTTTTGAAACAATATCTACGAAAAGTTTGGCACTTGTTTATGCCCAATTCAAAAGTGAAATTAATCCCAATGACCACCATTGGATTACATGGTAAAAATATATTATATTTAATCTTTAAAACCAATTAAATATATAATCTAACCGTATAATTAAATTAGATGAAAAAGCAGTTTTGATGTAAAATGCAGTATTTTTCACTATTCATTAAAAAAATGAACATTGTCAGAAAAATACCAAAAAATTATCCATCGTAAATTTCAATGTCCCAATCATAAATAATAATTTTATTTTGACAAATAGATCTTATAAAATTATCAAAAGTTAGATTTAAAAATGGTTTTCCATCAAAAGGCAGTAAAACAATCTTTTAAGAATATTAGTGTATTCCATGCTTAGGATTGGATTTATTCTCATTTTAAGCCTCTAAAACACTATATAATTCATTAATAGACATAGATAAAAATATCTATTATTCATTACTTACTTGTGATGTTACACCGCGTGCGAGGCATGGGGTGAGGTCAAAGTTTAATGTCATGTGCTGAGGATGATGGTTCTTTGCAGTTTAACGTCCTGCAGCTCGGACAAGGTTGGTTTGCTTCGCACCCCTAGGACTTACATAACCCTTACCCTCTACTCCTTGGTGCAATGAGGGTACAGTAAAAGCCATGGTTAGGGGGTTTTATGGAGAGAACCATTGGGGGGGCACATTAGCGTGGATTTGCGAAGAAGCAATAGCCATTAGAGTGCCTATGTGGAGAAGCATGAGGTGAAGAAACGCAATGGGCGGTTTCGTCCAAGGAAAATTGAAATCACATCATGGGAACCTGGAGGGCCTCATGGGAAAAATAATCACAATGGAACGGGGTTCATAGGTAGGGGCCTTGTGAAGCTCCGCTACTCCGCGTGGAAGAGGGTACTTGCGAAGGGTTGTGCTTTGCGAAGTGGGGTGCCTCAGCCTAAGCACAGGGAAAAGGTGAATATGGGAGGTGCTTCGCAAAGTGGAAAGGGATTTGTAGAGCACTGCCTTGCAGAGAAAAGGTTCCCCATGAAGAAAGGTATTGTGAAGCAATTTTCCTCACGAATTACAGTGACCCTGCCTTGGCATGTGGATCATGTGTACCTAAAGGGTGTTTCGTGAAGCATGAACGCTCCGCGACGACCTGGGTCCCATTGGGGATCCCATTCCTTCGTGGAGGCCCTTAGGATCCATGAAAGGAATCCCTCTCAGTAGAGGGGATCAAAACGAGACAAAGGGGAGGCACTTTTTAGAGCAGAAGTTCATCGCACAACTCATGGTTCGCAGAGCAGAAGGGTGCTTCACAATTCGGGAACTAGGTAGTCAAAAGGTCAGATTGTTCACCCCCAGATATTGGGGGGGATGCCGGTATTAATAAGGTAGAGGCGCCGAGAAGCAGCGCGCGCTCAGCATGAAGAAGAATTTGTCTGCTCCGTGGCGCATCGCGAACGTCAAATGCATTAGTGGAGCGTTACCGCCTACTTGCTTCGCAGCGGGTCGCGAACGTCAAGGGCGGTCGTAGAGCGTTACCGCCTCTTTGCTTCCCAGCAGGTTGAGAACGTCAAGGGTGGTCATGAATCGTTACCACCTCCTTGCTTCGCGGCGGCGTAGTGTGGCCGGTTCTTCGCGAATTGGCTTCTTGAGGCAGCCATCGTGCCCGTGTCTTCTCGTTCCCACATTTTGGCATCAACAGTGTAGATAACGAGGTACAAAGTATTCCCAACCAACCCATGGTGAGGTTCTATTTTCTAGACAGAATCAAAAGGGCTACACCAACCAAGGCTGAGCTCAGGCGATCCAATTCACTTCATCAGGAAAAGACTCGAGTTCCATTTTCCTATCCTTTATCAATGATGGAATGCTTCAGGAATCTTGTGAAATTAGGGGATGTCAAATCATCTTCAAGGAATTATGGGTTAACCATATAATTTTTATGACCAACATCAGTACAAATTTAGAAGAAAATTTCCCTTGATGTTGAAGTCCCATGGGCACTATTTCAAGATGGATTTTGGATTCCAGGTATAAGAGATTCTCAAGACCTACCCAATCATCACTTTGAGAATGATCCCACTAAGTTGAGGATTTATATCCAAGAACGAGAGATTCTCATTTATGAAACTGAAAACTAGATCTCTTCCATGAGATGGGTGGAGGACATGAGGGGAACTTCTAAGGGAATTGATCCCTTGTCTACTGAGGAGTGTATTGACTATGTCAATCCCAATGATGTATGTTCTCATTTTCTTGTCTATTCTCATATTATTCATTTATTTCATTTTGAACAAAGTAAAATTTATTAGGGGATATTTCATATTTATTTTCATTGTGTTAAGGGAAAAAATGATTTCATCACTAAAATATGAATAGCATGGTACCCCACTCAGAACTGATGAATAATCCCCCAAACTGGGAGAGCTACCCTATTAAACATACAATAGAAGTTGAGATTCCCTGAGAATATCCACTACCTCCTATAAAACCTATATTTGAGAATATCAGTTCTATTAATATTCTATATAATAATAAATAATTCCAATGAATAAAATCATTGGAGAAGATCCTCTTTAGTAGTGGTAAGTCATCATGGAACCATTAATCTATGATTTATCTATATATTTTTTAAATTCGTCTGTGGATGTAGAATATACTACTTTATCCTTTCTAAAGTCTCCTGGAAATGAGCCTCTAAGAGTAAGGATGAAATTCATGGATAAACACAAATTCCCATTGGTCAGTCCTCTCTCTTGATAGAAGGAGTGTAAAGGGTTGATGATACATCATCTGTTCCTATTATTGAACCAATTAATGCAGAGAGGGTGGAGGATTCAGGTAAGGTTAATGACACATCGTAAGGAATCATCTATTGACTATTGAATTTTAAACATATGATATTTTAGTTTTTTCTCATAAACTATAGGACCCTGAAAAAACTGGTGCTTACCTTTCAGATATAATTGAGGAAGTTATTCGGGGTTATAATTCATCAGAAGAGGGTTCTGTACTGGGACCTCAATCAAATATTCCTGACATTTCCATTCATTAGATTACCATGGGGCTTGGAACATCAATAGATGCCATGAAAAATATTACCACGTGGATTGATAAAATACTAGAACATATTAATCTTCCCACTACTTTAGAATAATTTTAGGAACTTAATAGGGAATTGAATGGACATGAGTCCTTTTTTTGCAACCAAATTTTGGCTGTAGTTTTCTAATCACGGTTACTTGGAATGTACATCACCATCCATACAGTGTAACTCTATGATCATATAAGCCTAGAGCTAGTGAATTACATTATTACACTGGCTTAATTGCATCTAATCAAATCCTGAAGGACTAAATAGTTTAATAATCTTTCTAAATTAGATACATACATGAAATCCATATTTTATTTTAAAACAAAAAATAAAAAATAATTTCATTGAGTCCTCTATTATCCCCCCTTTTTGTAAACTGAATATCAATCATAATATAATTCTTGTAATACTGGGAAAAAAATTATATCATATGAAAGGGGAGATCTCAAATTCTCAGTAAGTGTAATCATACTGTAGAAAGTATGAGTAAATAAAAAATCAACCGTATGAGAAATTAAATAAATGAATGATATTTCATTTAAATAGTCACTTGATCTGGGAAACATGAACATTGATGTTATATTAGTCAAATGATCACACGAGTTATCAATATCTAATATCATAATGATGAAATGTTTAACGTTATACATCTGAAACATACCATCGATTCCTCAACCAAGAAATCTGAAAAAAAAACTGGTTAAGTCCTTGATGAAATCCATATCTGAAAAAAAATGTGTAATGCGTCATCCAATTCCATACCTAATTTGTATTATAAGACCTACAAATTCATTAAGGGGATATAGTGGGCCCTACCCATAACTTACGATGTCCAATACATTCCTTTTATGAAAAGGGTGAGTCATAAACAACATAAACATTAATATTGAAAAAATAGCATACAAAATGGGAATATTTTAACTATATACCATTAATGGTATCAAAATAGTAAAACTAGATTTAAATTGATCATAAACCATTTAAAAAAATATGGTAGATGATATCACAATAGATCTAACTCAATGAAGCATAAAATTTAAAAATGAATGTTGACCTAAATGAAACTGATCTAACAAAATCATTGAAAACTCTTGAGACAAATACACATTTTTTGCATTGAAATCATTTATTTAAAGGCCTTGAAATTTTAAAAGAAGAAATTTTAATTGTAAATAACCTTTTCATTTTTTAAATAATGTTTAAAAACATTAAAGAATCAGGATGAATGAAAAAATTTCTCATTCCACATAAGTTAAAAAAAACATTCCTTTCGTATTTTTGTCAAAAAAAGTCATAAAGTACCTCATTTGGAAAATAAAACTACATTTTTTTCAAAACATATTATATAAATTCAAACAAGTGTAGAAAGAAATTAAGCATTTATTGGATAGTAGTAAAAACTTTTTTAAAACATTTTTGGAAAACATGGACATGTAGGAAAAGATGTGACAATTAAATATTTAAACATTTGAGAAGTCACATACCATTCTAAATATTTAAATCATAATCCCCATGAAAGTAATTTTTTTTAAAAAATTAACATGATAATTATTAAATAATTGACATGACAATTCAAAGGGGATATATATTGACCTCCTAAAATAAGGTGTGTGTATAAAATCAAAATATTCCTCAATGAAAGGAGATTGAGATGAAGTTGTTTACCTTACAATTCATTTTCAGTTATACATGTTTTAACCTATTGTATAATTGTATAAAAGATATTATTAATTTATATCAGAACCTTATTCATATTTTTGATATCAGATATTATCTTCTTATATTATTTTATCACCCTTTTGTTGATAATATGTTATTGTTACCCTTATTTCAAGTGTTAACTACTTCATTTTCCTATGCATGTTTTATCACAAAAGTATCTGTTATTTTACTAAGTATATATATATATATATAATCCAAAATTATATTAATGTTTTAAATACCATGATTTATAATTAAATATATTTTTATTATCATTCTTGAATGGTTAACACAAAAAATGAATCACATCACATCGTGGAGATAGTTGGTCGTACGTACACATCATCAGAGATACCACTCCATTAATAGCGATATGTTAAATAATTGGATGGTATATTAATTATAAATAATTAATATCATGTCATATTTATTATTTATATCCACTATATCCACCATTATACTAATCCAAATAATGTGGTTGTTAAATAATCATTATAACATCTTATAATATATATAATACTAGATTTATTACATTATTATGGAAATAACACATGATGATGAAGTTGAATAAAAAATGATCTTGAAAAAGTTTAGTAAAAAATTACCTCTTCTTCGGTGGACTCCCTTTGATTAACAATTTATCAACTATAAGGAGGGATTTATACGTACACTTGGGCATCTAAAATGTGGTTAGATATTCTAGTAATTTATTTGGTCAGATATTGGCTGAAAAATCGGTCTTGAAGTGTGATGAATAGAGAAAAATGGGTTCCCTTTTATAGGAAAGGGGAGGGGTACTCTTGGAATTCATCAAAATTTTTAAATAAATATAAATTAATTTTATAATACAAATGGATAATAACATATTGATTTAAAATATACTATGTTTATGGGTATAAAAAAATCATCTAATTAAATTTAGTTAAAATTTTACTATTTTTCAATCCTTATCTTTTATATTTTACTCATACTTAACATTTTTAACTCTAACCATAATATCATGTAATTTAAACTTCGAGGGTCATTTGTTTTACTATAAAATGATAAAATTAAAATAATTAATTCATTGATGAAATTTTAATACTTATCCCAATTATTATTCTAAGAAATTTTTTATAAATTTTATATCATTTAATAAAAAATTATTTATTATAAAATATCAATAATGTTAATTTTGACACTATTTAATCACTTGACTTTTTAATAATATCATAACAATGTGTATCTTCGATAAAAATATTTTAAACCATCAATAATATGTCAAATTAATCCATAAAACTCGTTTATGACACTAATTATATCAAATTATATTCATTTTAATATTTTAAATGTCATTTTTTGATTCTTCCATTAATTAAACAATTACCGCATCATCATTTTGTCACCATTTAAGGTTATTATTTTATCATTAAAAATTATAAATAAATTACCATGATTTATATAATCATTTTATATTTCATAATAATTTTTTTGAACATAACCCTTATATAACCCCATATTAAATATATTTCATGTTTTATAAATAAGTGTGACAAAACTGTCAATTCTTTGAATATAATGTTATAAATGTAATACTATCATAAAAGTAACTTAAAAAGGTTATAATTTTTTTCCATTAATTATTTTTGTTGATAAAAATTAATCCAATGAAATTAGGACATGTTTTTGGATGATTTGATAATATTTATAATATACTTTTTTTCTATAATTACATGATTCACCCATAATCGTGGTAAAAAAAATATTACTAATGTTACAATTCATATTGTATAAAAAATAAAAGGGACATATTTACTAAATTTTTAACTTATTATTCCAAATATTGAATCCATTTTTACGAATGAAAAACATAAAATTTTTAGAAATTAATTAATAATTATTCTAATTAACAGAACGAGAAAACATGTTTTTAAAGTAAAAATATTCAAAAGTTAACAAAGACTTTATATCCAATTTCAATGTGAAATTTATTCAAATTATTTTAATTGGATTAAATGATTCAAAATGATCTAATTATTATTTAATACTATTAAAATATTCAATTTAAAATTTTAAATAAATTTGAAAAAAGCTATTTGAAATTAAAATGCAGTATTTTTTTGTATATTAATTAAGACAAAAAATATATCAGAAAAGTACCAAAAAATCCACTGAAGTAATTTTTCATATTCTTATTTCAAATAATAAGTTTATTTAGTCAAATAGAATTATTAAATTGTTAAAAAAAATATTTAAAGGAAGTGTGTCATCAAAAGGTAGTAAAATTTCCTTTAGAAAAATATGGTATTTTAATGATAAAAATTGGATTCATACTTATCTTATGAATATAATGTAATTTGGATTAATTTAAAAATATTTTATTAAATAAATAATATATCACTTTCAAATTTTTTTTAACAATATTCATCTATTCCTATTTTATAGGTAGTTTATAATAATATTTCCTTGTCCATTTAAGATGGGTGTTGTATGCAAAGTATGATTTTTAAAAGATTAACTTTAAAAAGAGACATAACATAAAATATCAGGGTGTTACGTTGTCCCATAATTCAATATGTTGTGTCCTCCCAATTTAAAATTTCACTTCAAAATTCAATGGTTTATTCTTGAAAATTCCTTTTTGGGAAACCTGCATCAAAAATAGGGGGAAAGGGAAATGTGAAAGTCACCACAAAACTATGATTTTTAATAGGTTAACATTAGTGGGAAGTGAAAACATGGAAATATAAGAGAAATAAAAATATAATGTTTTTATGGAGTATGAAAGATAGAATTTCATTATAAATTTAACCTTAAAAAACCACAAATCTTGTGATCAGTTAAAAGATCATTGATTTCTTACTAAGAGAAGTAAATGAATATCTTTTTGATTCAAAATACTTTTCCAAAATTTAAGGGATTATTTTACTATCTAGATAAAGAACTCAAGGAACCTAACTTGATTTATTTCAATGCCATAATTTTATCCTCTGGTTGTGCTTCAATCTATTTTCATTTCATTTCATACACCTAAAGATAGATATTCAAGATGAATTTTTAATCATGAAGTACTTTTTGATGAAACATAAGGTACTCAAAAATTTCATTCATCCTACTAATTTCTACTAAAATAAAAAAATTTATCGCATAACATCTAATAAATATTAGTTTAAACTCAAAAAATATATATCCAATGTTCAACTTAATCTATTCCAACCTTATGAATCGTCCAAAATACTTCTATCCAACTTCACAGTCCAAGAAAGTTTCTAAATTTCCCTAATGAATCCTAACATAAAATTATGAAAACAATGTAATTTAGCTCTTATTGGCACATACCAAATATTTTATCACCGTAAAAATCTTAATGAAAACATTCATGATTAAAAATTCTTAAAGAACAAGTACTATATCACAATCTATATATGTCTTCGGATTATTATAGCCAGAGACACATTTATGAAATAATACATGAATCCAAATACACAAAAACATTAATCATTATACTTCAATATTAAACCACAAACTACACTTCGTCATATTATTACCTAATACCTACTTTATTTCATTTTTCTTTAGTATCCTCTTCATCATCAACTGTATAACCATTACTTGTATAATCAACCTTATTCTAACCATTGAACGAATCCCAAAGATGAAAGTGAGACACTTTATTCATAGTAATATAATCACAAAGAATTAATTGTGGGATATCAAAATCATGACATATTCTTTTCAATAAATGAGTCTATAGGTTTAAAAATTGTTATCCATGGTATTACCAAATCAATAGGATGATTCCATATATCTAGACTTATCCTCAAATTCCACTATAGAGTTATGTTTTATAATAAATGATTTCCTAAATCTAGTTCACAAGGTTTCTACTAAACTTCATTTCATTCAAACTATAACACCCGACCCAATAATCCTAGAGATATGACATTAATTTATTATATAAGCATGATTATATTGAATCAAATCCCTCTGTTCTAAATAGATTAGTTGTCTGGGTAAATTACATATATACTTGAAATCAAAATTTGATTTTAAAAAATAAAATTCAAAAAGAGTTTCATTAGGTCTTCCATTATTCTCCCTTAGTGTAACCTTTCATATCTATCATAACATACTTTTTGGAATCCTGGAACGAAATTGAAACATATAAAATGGTTGAAATCATATGATCAGTAAGGGTAAGAACATAACAGAAAATATGAGTACATATGGAATAAAGAATATGGTAAGGTAAATAATTTGAACACATGCAATTTAAACAATCATATGTTCTAGAAAGCATAACCCGGGATATTATACTAGTTAAATAATCAAATTTAATATCAATATATAATCCCATAATTATGGAATTCGTAATTCTAGACAACTCAAACATTCTATTGAGGCCTCATCCAATACATTTGAAAATAAATGGTCAAGGCATTCGTCAAATCTATATTAGAAAATAAATGGGAAAGGCCTTTCACAAATCCATATCTGATTTGTCTCATGATACGTACCTATGCATCGAGGGGATATAGTTGGCCCCATTATTCACTTACTATGTCCAATAAATTACTCATATGAAGGGGTGAAACATAAAAAACATAAACATTTGTATGGAAAAAAACATATGAAATGTGTATACATTAACTATAAACCATTAATGGTATAAAAATTGCACATCCACAGTTAAAATAATCTTAAAAAAATTATTAAAATATGGTACATTATAACATAATAGAACAAACTCAATAAAGCCTTAAATCAAATAATGGATTTTGACATAGATGAAAATACACCAATAAAATTATTGAAAACTATGGAGAGAAATACCGCTCTTTTACATTTAAATCATTTATTAAAAATACCACACAAGTTTTAAAAGAAAAAAATTTCATTAAAAAGAACATATTAAAATTATAAAGGAAGATTCAAAACATTAAAGCATCATGACAGAGGAAAAATTATCTCATGCCACATAATTTAAAAAAAATTCCTTTCATATTTTTATCGAAAAATACATATAATACCTCATCTGGAAAATGAAAAAAATGATTCCTTTCAAACCATTTTATAAAAATTAGAACAAGGGTAATAATACATGAATTTTTTTAGGATAATAGTGTCTATATTTTTTAAAACATTTTTAGAAAATATGGGCATGAAGAAAAAAGATGTGATATTTATATCATTAAAAATTCAATGTGTCCCATACCAATTTGAATATTTAAATCATAATACCCATGAAAGTATAACATTTAAAAAAACATTAAATAACATGATAATAAATAAATTAACATGATAATCCAAATTGTCTATATATACACCTTATAAAAGAAGGTGGGTGTATAACATCAAACAATGCCTTAATTAAAGGAGATTGAGATGAAGTCCCTTACCTCGCACTTCCTTTTTAGTTGAACGTGCTTTGACCTCCTATATGATGGTTTAAAACATGTTATTAATTTTTATAAGAAAACTATTAATATTTTTTAGAACATATATAATATTATTATTTTATATTATCATTTATTTGTTAATAATATTTCATTATTACCCTTGTTTCAGGGTGTTAACTGCTTCATTTTCTTATACATGTTTTACTATACAAGTATCAATCCTACTGCATAATATATATATATATATATATATATATGTGAATCCAATATCTATAGAGTTATATTTATGTTTTAAATATAATATTTGAACATTAAATAAATTTTTATTATCATTATTAAATGGTTATCATGGAAAATGAGTCACATTACGTCGTGGAGATGGTAGTTCGTACGCACACACAAGAAATGAAATCATTCTCTTAATGGTGAAAGGGAAAGGAATTGGATGGTATATTAATTAAAAATAATTAATGTTATTTCTTAATTATTATTTATAACCATTATATCCATTATTATACTCATCCAAGTAACAAGGTTATGAAAAACAGATTATACTATGACATGAAGATGGTATGTCATACGTACGCATGCGTGGGATTTTCATTTTTTATAGGATTGATAAATCATGGAATATGGTATTCCCATAATTATAATAAAATTTCATTATATATATGATAATTTAGTTATTTATTTATTTTATAAACATCATATGATGAGTAATTAGAAGAATAAATGAACTTCAATAAGTTGGTAAAACAATTACTTCTTCTTCAGTGGACTCACTTTGATTAACACTATAGAACCCCTAAGAAGGTTCCTCTTCATAAAATAAGGCCTATAGAATGTGGTAAGAGATTATAGGAAGGTATTTGGATAGATATTGTTTTATCCAAATATGTTTTGAAGTGTGATTAAAGAAGAATAATGTGTCCCCTTTTATAGGAGGGGCAGGGTAACTCTTGGAATTCTTCAAATTAGTAAATTAATATAAATGAATTTTTATTAAAATTGTTAAAAACATATTAATTTCGAATATATGATGATTTTTGGTATAAATAACATCATAAACTGAAATTTAAATAAGTATTTACTATTTTTTAATCCTTATCTTTTATCTTTAACCCTTATTTAACAGTTTTAATTCATATCATGATATCATGTAATTTACAATTTTGGAGTTAATTTATTTACTATAAAAATTCCAAACGACCAATAAATGAGTAATTTATGAATTTTTAATACTTATCCCAATAATTTTGAATAAATTTATATTTTTAAAAATTGTATATCATTAAAAAAACTATTATTTATTTTAAAATATCAATAATGAAAATTTTGACAATATTCATCACCTGACTTTTTAAAAATATCATAGAAAAATAATATCATCAATAAAACTTTTTTAAATCATCCATAATATGTAAAGGTAATCCATAAAGTTCTTTTATGACATTTATTACATCAAATAATAATTATTTTAATATTTTTAATATCATTTATTTTATTCTTCCATTAATTAAACAATTAGTGCATCATCATTATGTCTCCATTGAAGGTAAATATTTTATCCCTAAAAAAATTATAGTGATATAGATAATCATTTTACAGTCATAAATATCTCTTATATTACCCCATATTGAAAACATTTTATTTTATAAAAATAAAATGTGACAAAATTGACTTTTCTTTCAATATAATATTATAAATGTAGTACGCTCATCCAAGTGACTTACAAAGGTTATAATTTAATCCCATTGATACAATTTGTTAAAAAGACTCATAAAATGAAATATGTACTTGTGTTAATATAATTTTATAATATATATATAATATAATTTTTTTCCTTTAATTAACTGATTTACAATTTTCTATGGTAATAAACAATATTACTAAAGTCACTATTAATATTATCAAAAAACAAAAGGGACTGATTTACTAAAGTTGGACCCTGTGATTCCAAATATGGAATCCATTTTTCAAAATTCAAAATAAATAAATTTTACAAATTAATTAAAAATTATTCTCGTTAAAGGAAAGGGAAAATGTGTTTTTTAATGTAAACACTTTAAAAAGTTAACCACGATTTTATATCAAATTTAAATGTGAAATTAATTACAATAAACTTAATAATATTTAATATTTAAAAATGATCTACATCCAATTTAAAACTATTAAAATATATAATTGGAAAATAAAAATAAATTTGATGAAAAAACTATTTATTATTAAAATGCAATATTTTTTCACTATTCGTCAAAACATGAAACTTATCAAAAAAATATCAAAAATTAGACCAAAGTAATTTTTTATATTCATATTTAAAATAAGAATTTTATTTATTCAAATAAAATTTATAAAAGTTTTATAAGTTGATTTAAAACGTGTGCGCCATCAAAACGCAGTAAAACTGTCTTTAGAAAAATATAGCCTTTTAATGTGTCAAATTAGATTGATTCTTATATTATGCATATAAAATAATTTGGATGAATGTAAAAACATTTTATTAAATTTATAATGTATAAATTTCATAATTTGGTTAATATTATTCATTCCCCTCTATTTAATTTCTAGGACATAATAATATTTTCTTTTTTGCTTAAGTTGGGCGTTGGAGGGAACATAAGATTTTGGAATGATTAAATTTAAAACAAAATATAACATAAAATCAAGGGGTGTTACATGGATAATTTCATAAAGAAGATGCATGAACAATACATTTAAGTCCATCCCATCCCCACAATTTGGGGGGGGAGCTCAGGTGGACCTTGAAATAGGGTATCTTCCTAAGCCTCGTTTGGAGAACCCTAGGCAGACATAGGAGAGTTACCCTCCTCAAGAGAATCCAATTCAAACTGAATAAGATGGAGATGCTAGGGAGAAATACAAAAATGTTGTTGACCCATTACTAGGTGAGTAACATTTAATTCTTTAATCATCCCCTATTTCCTTTGTGAGTTATCCATTTGAGGATAATGAAGAGTCGTCCCCCCATTCCAGCACCATCAACTACTGTTATTGGGTCTAACAGAAAATTCTCTATTAAAATGCAATCAAGATCAAAATAAAAATCCATTATTGACTGAGAGGGGTGATTCAAGGTGCCTTAAAAAGTTAATGAATCCTAGAGTACATTTCTCCCTATGACTGTGGCATTGATTCAGATTTAGATTTACATAAATCTCTTTTCATCACATGTCACGGGGCTTGGAAGGATATATGGAAAACAATCTATGATACACCTCTTGAATACGTAACATTATAAATCTATTGACTTTCATTCCTATTTAGTATGACAGGATACAGAATATTTCATTACCTCTTGATTCAATCTGTTTTAAAAGAGATCATTTGAAAACGGGAGTGAGAACACAAGCTTTAATAGGACCTCATAACGGAAAAGATACTCAACAACATTGATGATGTCTAGGCTATATTATCCTAGGTGGAGGAAAACCTTACTATGAAGCTGGAGAAATGTAAAAAATGTATTAATTAGAAAACTATTCATGTATCATTATTTTTTGGATTAATTGAATTCCACTCTGGGGGAGCTTGGACAAATATACAGTTAATTATAAGGAGAAAAGGCTGATAGGTAAACTGCTATTGCAAATGCAATGAAAGAACTTTTACGGGATGAAGATATTGAATCCATTCACTTTAATGGGATTCAACAAGAGGATGATGGAGCTCGAGAGTCCATTCAAATAATGAAAAGTTATATTTAAGTTCTCTTGTAAAGTGTAAATGATGGACTCTATCTCGTGGATGCTTCTTCAATTTTTGTGTTCCATAAATTGAATGAAATTTCCTTCTAATCAACTATGTATTCATTAATGATTTATTTTTGTGATCATAACATAAAATTGATACTAATTTAAAAATAAAAATATATTTATGTCATCTAATCATAATCAAAGTGGTATTAATGGGGAGATTGTTTAACGTTTTCTTAGGTGATGAGGCCATGCAAGCATAGTTTGACTATTTCTTGGTTCATATGGAAAAACATAAAAACATTGTGTTATTTTATGTCATAAACCTAATAATTCTTACCTAAACTCAATATGGAGGAGACTTAGAGGCCAATACTGGGATTTTACTATGAATTCCCTTTTTAGTTTATCTTCCTAAAAAATTTTATTCCTTTTATCCTTTAATTGATCAAATTATTTTCATTGACCATATAGAGTGTGGGTCTAGCGATATGAGAGTAAAATGTTTTCCAAAATTTCCTTTTCATGGTTTAAATATGTTGGGAAATATGTCTCTTTTATGGGAAGTTCAAATTCATGAAAATTGGACTAGTGAGACTGGTGTTTTAGGTGGAATAACTTTCACCATATATTTTGAGATGATGTCCCCAACAACTTTTTTTGTCCAATAATGTTCCAAAATTCACAAGATACCCATAAGGGAAATTTTGGAGCCACTCTATTGTGATTTTAAAATCTAAAACAATAAATTATAGAATAGTGGAGGTATCTCATAATAAAGAAGTTACCACTGGTTGAAAAACCCATGTTGTAAGTTTCTTTATGCAAAGCCTACTGGGACATGTCACAACATAGTTCATAGTTCAACCCTTCTACTAATAAGCCTACTGTGTAGGTGACTTTATACAAATCCTACTAGGGTGTATTATAACATATTTAGGAAAAGGAGTTCTTAGAAGTTCCTATATTCTATGGATGAAGGTGAAAGAGATTTTAAAGACATTCGGATTTCTTATTACCATAATAGGAGGTTTATTAAAGTTTAAATGTTTGATAATTAAAAGAGATTTCGTATTGGTGTTGTCCTAGAATGTTAAACATCTCCTACATGAATTTAAATGGTTTGGAAGAGGGTATAGTTTTTTAGATGACCAATGTCCGGAGGTAGTACCATTCTTGACAGGGATTGAAGAATTCTGTAATTTAATGTCATGTGACCGGGACACAGACCATGTACCTTAAATTATTATGATGAGGATGTTGTATTGTGTAGTTTAAAGTCATGCATTGAAGATATTATTCTTTTAAGTTTATATTATTACCAAAAGGAAATTATGGACGCTATAATTTAAGGTATTTATCATTGACCGATATGTGGATGACTCTACAGTTATAGGTAGTCTATTTTGGAATGTAATGTCATATTTAGTTATGAGGATGGTATTTTTGTAAGTTGTGATCTGGGGAGTTTTGGAACTGAAATGTGGAATGGGGAAATGAATTATGGGGATAGAGGACGTCTCTTATGAGGAAGAAGATACTGCTGATCGAAAATCCTGTTTTATGGGATACATAATATAAATTCAATGGGGGTGTGTTACTACATATTCAACAGTGTAATCCTTTGGTTAAAGAAATGTTTCTATGGGATACTTTATGTAGATCCATCTAAGGCATGTTACACAATTTTCTGGAAGATAATTTATTTGGAATTAAACATTCTATCACTATTGGTCAAAGGAAGATTATAAAGATTTGGATTTCGCCAAGCATAGGGTTTTCTTTGTGGAAGGAATTACCCGAATGAAAGGGGATCATTCAAGTCAGAATTATATAATAATTATAGAAAAAGGTTTCCTACACTGATCTAACCCATGCATGGGAAATATAGTCCCCGTAGATTTAGTTCACAAGCCTATGACCAGTACATTATGGAAATAATATGTTATATGTGGCTTATCCAAACAATATTCTCCCTAAATAATTTGTTCATGAAGGAGGAAGTTGTAAACCATAGTCTTTTACGTTTTCATATTAGAAGATTTTATACAAGAATAATATTGGAGGGATGACCATAGACTACTTAGAATCATGGGTTACAAAATAATTTTTTCAAAGATTATGATGACAGAAGAGGCTTCTTTTGATGGAAAAGTTACATCTGGTTACGAACCTATTTTTTGGTATGTTTTATAAAAAGAAAAATAGGATGTGTTACAACATAGTAAAATAGTGGAATAATTTTTATGATATACCTATTTTGTGGGTGACTTATACAAATCCAAATTTGGGGTGTTACAACATAGTTAGTCAAATGAGTCATTAGGTATGAGACATTCTATCACTAGATGTTGAAGAAATATTATTATGTTCTAAAAGTGTTCCCAATTATGAGTAGGACGTGTGTATGTGATATTTCTAAGTAAAAAAGGAATATTTTTACTAATATTGGCAATGATTTTGGAGTCCCATGTATAGATTTAACTCATATATTGAAGGGGGACATTTCGGTTTCCATAACAGACCCTTTTACTAGGGGAACTGGAATAAAATATAATACAAAAATCATTTTTTTTATGTAGAAGTAGGGAAATTTTCCATTACCCCTTGGCTAGGACTAAGACATAAGGCCTATGTGTCATTACCTATCTCAATGGGATGATAATAAATGCCAATGCATTTCTAAGAAAATAATGTAGTTTATTATTATTCAACTAGGATATATAGTGTGGATTTTAAGGTCTTGCAGCCAAGACCATGGTAAGCCCAATGTGAATTGATATTCCTTACTTATTCCAGGATTCCTTTTACCAAATATCCTATTCTATTGTGATCTATTCTTGGTGTGAGAAACAAGGAGTGGAAAAAGTTTCTTCCACAACATAAAGGGAAAAAGTGAAGGATAGGGGAATTTATATTCGGTTGTGGTTGGGAAAGGAGATATGATCCAAGAATTGACACATATCTCATTAGGATTAGAATAAAGTCATACATATTTCTTGTAGTCCCATGTGGTTTAATTCCATGAATATATGATGAGGATAAACCGATGCTAATGAATATAAACATTGTGGATGGGCCCAAGGATGGACATTTGGGCTTCACTATGTATATCATAGGAATGAGAATTATGACACATGTAGTTCTTGGAATGTTATTTGTGTTTCTATGAATTATACATAGGTAATGTGGTTTTTTTAATATGGGTATATTCGAGATTATAGAGTTGGAATCACTGCATTTCTTAAGGGAATGAGAATCAAGATGAACTTTGTTCTTGAAAATTGTTTAGCACATCAATCGTGATTTGACAAGGGGAAAGGGGACTTTAATGTTTTTTAGAAAAATGGAGGTACCCAAGACATGAAATATAGGTCTCAGTACAAATAAAATTTTAATGATAATCAAGCTATGTTTTCCAAAAAATTTCCCTATGTAGATATGGTTTTCACACAGGGAAAAAAGAATTTTTCTTGGTGGTCATGGCTGGACCTGAGATTGGAGATCCAAGCATCACTATGTATCTCATTGGAGGGAGAATTAAGAAAAACATAGTTCTTGAAGAACTGTGTAGTTTATTATATTTTTGTAAGTATATGGGTCATCTGATATGAAAAAAATATTGCAAATGGACCTGGGGATAAGACTGGGGTGTCACTATGCATCTTTCTGGAGTAATAATCAATCGACATGTACTTCTTAAAAAGGATCCCTCTTCCAGTGGGATTCATACCTTGAAAAAAGTGTCTATATATATTTTGATGAATATAGACCCAGGATTGGAAATTTGGGTGTAACTATGTATACCGTTAGAATGAGAATAAAGACACACATAGTCCAAGGGTATACTGTGAAGTTTACCATCATGTGATGAGGATATTGGTCATGAAATTTACCATCTTGCGGTAAGGATGTGAAAATGATGGGGAGTGTAATTGTAAAGGGGACCAAATTCTATAGTGTATTGAAAATTATGCGAGTAGGGATTAAGAATGTGATCTGTTGATCTTTTTTTCCTCATGTCTGGCCAAGAGGGCTTATCGACCCACTATGGGGTTAGAGGTATGTGATTGGGACTTAAACCTAAAATGGAGGCCCATTTTTAAGGGACCACGAGACTTTATTCAACTCATGGTTATATAGGGCTTTCATACTTTCAAATGAGTGGTATTTAAACCAATTAGTTTAATTTCATTTGGTGAGGATGAATGGTGACTTGTAGTATTAAGTCATACAACTAGAAACTTTTGTCATTCATTTTATCGCCATGCGACAAGGACGATGATTTCATGTAGTTTATGGTCAAGCGACATAGATGTGATTTCATGAATTTTTAGGTTAGGTGACAAAGACTAACTATATATTTTAACATCTTTCATCTTGAACATATATGGTTCTATTCAGTTTAAGATCATATAGCTTGGATGATTGTTGTGTGATCACATAAAATATTTCATTAGTAACATTACTTTACATGGGGTTGTAATGAGCTCTACATCCATTGAGATCAGGAAATAAGATCCATTTCAGTAGACTTTGTGTATGGATTATGTTCCATCCCAATTTGGTACAAGTTTTAGGTACTTCTTTCTTGGTATTATTGGAGACCCGAGGACTAGTTCCAATTCCCCTTGGAAGAATGAATTGAGGTAGACCTTATTATTTAAGGCTCATGCTATCCAATTTTAAAAGAATTCTAAGTGATGTAAGTTTTGATATTTCTTCTTATTGAGCCTCTCCAATTAATCCTGTTATTTCAAGGATTTATCATCTATAGATAGTTGGTCACATATGGAAATATATAGAAATGGTAATTGAACCTCAATGGGTTGGACTGGTTTTTGTTCCATATACCAACGAATATGGGGTCTCCCGTGTGGTAGTACGGGTTGTAGAATTGTAATATCATCAGGCATGAAAGACCTGGTCAGACTAAGACTTATTATATTTATCCACCATCTTATGGATTATATTTTAAAGGTTCTTGTAAAAGGCCTCTATCTATCCACTAG
Source organism: Viscum album (assembly GCA_963277665.1). Taxonomy (NCBI): domain Eukaryota; kingdom Viridiplantae; phylum Streptophyta; class Magnoliopsida; order Santalales; family Viscaceae; genus Viscum; species Viscum album. The sequence goes on along the minus strand of OY728119.1, from coordinate 100,329,993 downwards.
TCACTGCATGATAGTAGGATGAATGGTTGGATTTCATATTGTATTCTGGATATTGACTTTCCACCTCAATGGAATAGATATTCGTTCCATTATCCATACATATTGTATGAGGGACACCAAGTTTATTAATTATATTAGTTTTTATAAATCTAAGAATGATTTCATCCCCTACTCCATTGAGGTGTATCACCTATTCTTATTTAGAGAATAAATGAGTAGGAGTCAAAATGTATTTGAACTACTTGGATGTAGCTAGAGGATATTAATCCACAACATCCATTCCCCATATGGAAAATAACCATGAGTATTTGCATGTTTGTAGAGACTCTTGGGGTTGATAGATGACGTTGTCATGCAAATAGAAGGAATGAGATTTATTGGTAAATTTTGTGCAATTTTGTGTCATCAAAGGCCAGGAGAATCCAATATTTTATATTTGATCAGAAATTCTATACCCTGACTATTGAACACCACATTCTCCTACATGTACTATTTATATAATAGGCACCATATATTCTCTATAAACTCATCTGATAAGGACTCCATCAAATCCTCATTTATAGAAGATTTTCAAGGGATTAGGGCCATCATAATGAGTTAATTTAACTGCTCACCTTCAAATTTTCTCTTTCCCAACTATATCCTGTAGGAGAACTCCATCTTGATGGTATCCCATGATTGACATCATCTAACCAATGGTATGTCCCTACAGCTCAAGGATGGGACTTACATCATTAATTTCTTGAATTTTAATTTGAACAAAAGTTAAGACCATACAGCATTGGGAAATATTGATGATGTTTTCATCCAAGTTTGGATCTTCTAGATCTGTAGTTTCATCTTCCAAAGAATCTACATGGGAATTATGTAATCATCGGGCGTGAGTCAATATTGTTTTTGAGGGTAATTATACCATTAACCCTTGGAAAAAGTCAAGAAGGGGGATTATATCTCATTTTATAATTGAATAATCCTTATTGATGTTATTTATTACCAACTATAAATCACTGATCACCTCTAGGTGGTCCACCGGTATTTGGAGTTCCAATTTATGGATTGCAATGAGGCCCTGATACTCAGATTCATTGTTGGTACACCCTTATGATAATAGAAAAAGTTTAGGTAAAATTGCATTTTTTTGAGACATAAGCATGATTACAAATCCAAATTTGATAACCCTGTGGTCTTCCATACTTATCCCCATTGGGTACCTGGATGCTCCATCAAAATAAATTTCCCATGTTTGGGGGCCTTTTTAAATAAATAATATCTATTTAGTTGAAAATTCATTATATAATGATGTTGTTTTTGTATATGGGTGTTCTACAAGAAAATATGCCATGGCCAGGGCTTTCACTTCTTTTAGTGGAAACAATTGTGTATCAAATTGCTTCAAAATAACATCCAACCATGCTAGACATACCGTCAACATAATATAAATGATGATAAATATGATCAGGTTTTTACAGGATACCAATTGGAACATGTGGTGATATAGGTATTGGATTAATCTCTAAAATATGAATATTTATTCCATACAACTCTTATCGATATTTGAATCAAGATTATTAGCATTGAGAATGATTTTAATGAGATAATAAAGGTTATTTTCCTTCCTAGCATCATTATTTTTCATAAGGAAATCACCCAATGATCATTCCTAAGATGTCACATATTAAATGAGTGGGTTTTCCTCGATAGGTGGATTTAACCCCATTAGGATCATGAGATATTTAATGAGATTATCAAATGAATCTTGGCTATCACAGGTCCAATGATATGTGATCCCCTTCTTCATAAATTTTGTGAAGGTAATACACATTCCTTAAAGGTTGTCTATGAAGCATCGATTGTAGGCCATGTGTACCTAAATTCTACTCAAATCTATAAGGTTTTGATGATGTGACATGATAAGGATAATTTGTTTCTTAGGGATGAAATTGATGATGTGATGGTGTATAAAATAGCTGAGAATAATTGATGAGGTTACCCTAAAAATTTTTTAATGGGTTTATGTTTTGGATTTGTTTTTGTTTCTTGTTGAAGATGGAGTCTCAGTCACCTAGTTTTTTAGAACATTTTCGGGACATGACCACTAAATCTTTAATGTAGCACTCTACAAAATTCCATCGAAAGAGTTTGATGATGTGGTGCATGGAACATTGGTATGTGTTTCCGAAATTCTTCAAGCCGAAGGGATTTACCTAATAGTAGAATATTCCCTAGGGGGGTCTGAAGGCTGTGGTTTATGAATCTTATGGTGGAATATATATATTTGTGTACCTATAATTTCCATCCATGAAGGAGATGGATTAACAACTAGATATTTCATCGATCAGGAGTTTGGTGATTGGAACCGGGAAGTCATATTTTAGAAAGTGCCGGTTGAGATCTTAGTTATTGATGAAAACCTTGATTTGTGCATTTATCTTCTTTATCGTGACCATATTGGCTAGCCTTTGCTGATACTATACCTCCCAAATAAATTCATCATTGAAGATCATGTACACTTCATCCTTAATTTTGGAGGCATGAGTCGGATGTGTCCTTCTGGATGCCTATTTTTATCCCTGATGATCTTCTGGAAAACCCATGTGTTGGGTGGACACCTTGGGGTTAAGGCCTAGAATCTCTATGTAATTCTAGGAGAACAGATCCCAACACTTCAATAAGTATTTATATATCTCTTTTTTTGGAATTCATGTCTGAAGTGATCAAAGTGGGTCATGGATCATTATCCGGGCCCATATTTATTTCCATGTGCTTTTCAACAGTGATGTAGACAACTTCCTTAAATGTAGGAGGGGCGTCCTTGAAGTCTTCCACTTATACAACTTCCCTATAATTTACTCTCACTTATCATCCCTGATGAATCTCATATTTTCATATATTTTATACTTTAAATAATTTTTTATAATCCCACCATATTGTTATTGTATGGGTAATTGTCGCATTTTTAGGTTTTAGTGTTATTTTGAGCCTAAATGCAAAAATGGCCTAATTATGCAATTTTAATATATTGTTTTCACAGGGGTATAATTGTCATTTCTCATAAAATGTATGTAAAAATATTGTGATTCAAATTATTTTATAATCCTAATTGTATTTCCTCCAACATTTTCTTATGTAACAAGAGCAAATTCAACCATATAAAGGGCTTAAAAATCAATGAAGTGTATGATATGATTTTTCGGGCGGACATCGTGGACCCCACCACCATAACAGAACCACAACTCAGCCTAAACACATCCAAATTAGGTTTTTCCACATGGGATAGCACGAGGACAGATAAGGCTGGCTGTAAATCAAATTTGGGAGTGTTTTAGAGTCATTATGTTTTCCATTGAATGTTTTACTTTTGGAGGAACCTTCTTGGATCCTTCATCCAGAAAAAGAAACCCCCAATGAAAAATTCATAACTCATTCATCTGGTGTCCAAATGAGTTGCAGTTTTGAAGGTTAACAAAAAACACATTAAGGAACAACTTTTATGAAGTGATACACACGTGAATCAGATATATATTGGGAAAAAAATGCAAAATATTACGGAGTCCATAATTTTTACTATAAAAAGAGGCCCTCACCTCCTTCCCAAATCATCTTAATCTCTATACCATTCCTTCTGGGACACCAAGAAGGAGAACTTTTCAGCTTTACTTCTTTTATTTCTTTTCTTTTCCATAGTTTTGAAATGATTTCTTCTTCCCCATCCATCTCTATTACCCATACCATGGTGGGCTAAACATTTTGAGTGATTGGGGAAGGGTATGTTTTATATTTTTTAATGCTTGAGTTCATAGAGTTAATTGAATGAAATTTCTTTCTTCTTTAAATTTATTTTCAATTTCATATAGTCGATTTTATTATCAAGTGAGATCGTTCTTGAATTTTAATTCCTTTATTGATTTTTTCCTTGGTAAAATAATTATTATCTCCCTCCACTAATTTCTGGTTTATATATGATGTAATAAACCAGGGGTTAGTGGTGAAGTACTCAACAATCATCAGTACATGTAAAAGGGGTAGTGAATGTTCTTGATTATTTGTGATAAAAAATATTTGATCGGGTATTGACCATGTCAATTAAGGATATTCAATACTACTATTTTTCACATGGAATGAGAGTTGACCAAACCGATATATTGGTAAGGTTTTCTCTCACCATCATAATTTCACCAAGGAAGTGAGAGGAAATGATTGTGGAAACTCACTTTAATCAACTAAAAAGAATATTTTTGAATTAAATTGAACAAGGATAGCATTAAAATTAGAAAACCGACCCCGACCTAATCACTCTTTTAATATCATAGTTTTTTTATCATTTGAATTTCAAATTTTCTTTCAAAAGAACAACATTTTTACCCTTGTTTTAAAGTGAAAAACTGTTTTGTGTGCACTCTTCTTCGAAAGACAACCTAGGTCAACCACATTAATGCATTTTATCTTATGAAATAATTGTTTTTCCACACCCTATAACAAGCGTACGTCAAACTTGGCGTCGTTTCTAGGGAGGTAGTGCCACAATATAATTATAATTTTTTAACAGTTTTCTGTTTTTAAAGAAAAATAAAAAGAAATTATTTTTCTCCATGATGTATTCATGCTGATATTACCCCTCATGGAATGAATACTCACAGGTACATCAACAACAAGAAAAAGTTGTTATAGATTAGAACAAATCTAAAGTGAAGGAACTCAAAGAGGCCATGGAAGGACTAAAGGGTCAAATAGGAAGCCAAACTAAATATGTCCTCTCTACCCAAGATAAATCAGAGCCTAAGATACATGGTGGGGATCAAGATGGTTTGAATGACTTTTGTAATGAGTGTGAAGAAAAAAGTTTCCTCCAAAAATAAGAATATTTGGAACCATTAAAGGGATAAACCACTAACATTGTAAAATTTCATGAAAAAATAGAGGATCTTGACTACCTGTCTTGATCTTGTACTACTCAAGTCTAAGAAGTGATTTCAAATGATGAAGAGATTGAAGATGAACAAACTCAGGGAGATAATCTTTTCATGAACTCCTTATCTCTTGATTTTGTTGAAATAGAATTTATTATTACCTCGACTTGTTTTATTTTTCAGACGCACAAAACTTATATTTTTCCTTGGAGGATGATTATGGAAAAGAAGATGAAGCTAAAGAGGAACAACTGGAGCTCCCCAAACATGTTTATCATTTATTGGAGGGAGATAAAGAGGTGATCAAGGTGTATTTTCATGAAGAGATCAATTACCAAGTTGAATTAAAGGAAAGGTAATATTTCTTTATTAATTATTCATGTTTTAATCTTATATAATCTAAATTATTTTACAATTTCTATTTCTTAGAAGTTTATGATACAATACAAATGGAAGAGACATTAGATGTTAAATAAGAGACTACCCATGGGGTGGTGATTAAAGAAGAAGAAGAGTTGGACAAGGATGTGGTGGTGTGACTACCTCCTCAACAACAATTTACAAACCATATAGAGGAGGACACCACGAAAGTCAGCAAGGAGCACCCCTATATTCTATTCCCTCCCACATTAAACCTCAAATTTCATATTTATTCTTTCTTGGTGGTTGGGAACTTTCTTATCTTCTTTGAGGTTATATACTTTCAGTGTTTGCTCGTGGACATAAGTAAAAGTCACATGTGGTGGTTCACCTCAAAGAAACCACACTCGCCTTCTAATTAGGGATAATCCACTAAAACTGCCTGATTAGGGGCAGTAAAAACCTAGCACCCACTTGTGGGTATAAACCAAGAATTATCTCTTTTATTTTCCCTTTATCATTATTTTTATTTATTTTTCTTATGTATTTTCATTACATTCTTGTACTCTTAAAGTGGTATCTTCAATGAGCTTAACTCAAGGCATCCACTTTTGAAATAATGTCAGGTTGTATCTTTCCTTACATTGGATTTTCTACCTTTATATTTATATTTTGTTGAGTTGGAATGAGGGTTAATAAAATTTAAGTGTGGGGGAGTGTCAACCTTCTTAGTTCTTCTTGTGTTATTTTCATTTTTGTTTGTCATATTTTTAGAATTTTTCAGATTTAATGAATATTCTTATTACTTTTTACACATCAATTTATTTTGAAATAGTTTAAATGATTTTTGAAATAATTTATTTTATATGATTGTTGATATGAATTCTTTTCAATTGAAATGGATTTTCAAGAATTTTTATGAGTTTGACTGATTTTTGAAATCCATTCCCATGAAACACAAACTCAAAATATTTTTCTAATCTTGTGAGGTATTCTAAACCACTTTTACACATTCTTCCTAATACCCAGAACTTATTGAGGGAAACATGAGTTTTTTTTTGAGAACCAGAACTTGTGAATATTCTCTTTCAAAGCATTGGATTAAATAAAATGTATTTGAAATGATTGAGGAATATCTTTGGCTAGCCAAATTTTATCTTGAGACTAACCTTTACATTTATCCTTCATAAGTCCTTAGATATCATGAATCTCCATATAGGTTTAATCCACATTACAAGACAATTTTTCCTTACCTACACGCTCTTTTAGTATTTTTTGCATGAATATTTCAAGTTTGAATGTGGGGGAAGGGCCTTTCATGTGAGTTCATTGGGATGAGTATCATTTATGGGTGGTGGAAGGTGTGTGTGAATATTTTGGATAGTTTATAATAAGATAATTGGTCATGTGTCATCATTTCATTGTAATTTATTTGTTTAATCCATTTCCCCTTCAAAAAAATAAAAAAATGGAGATGATATTGATTTCCTCACTGTAAATTCTTTTATGACTCATGTCACTCTCAAAAATCAATGACATTAATTGTCATTAATTTATGGTATTCAATTTTTAGCTCATCCTCCATGAAAAAAAAAATTAAAAAAAAGAAAATAAAGATAATAAAGTTGTGCCTTTCTAGAGCATTGAAGAAAAGGGGAGAACATAGATGATAATATTCATTATAATCAATGATTGGCTCATGTACCATTTCATAAAACTGAGGTGGTGTTGTTTTTAACATTTTCATGGGGGATTGAGAGAGGAATTTCTTGTGTTTTCCCTTGAATTAATCATGAATTGTACTCAAAAGACCAACCTCTTCTTTCTAGCCTAAAACTTTTTTCAACCATTTTCCCACCAACCCTAAGCCAAAAAATCATTTGAACCATTAATTAAATCCATCATGATTGAATTAATTTTCATGTTTCATGCTATGGATAGATGAGAATTTTCACAAACTTATGGTGATACATGCGATTTTCAAGTACGAGAATAACTCTAGATTCAATCTCTCTTGAGTGGAGAGTGACATAAAATTCAATGTGAGGTAGGTTGTCATTGGGCCATGGATTGATTAATGAGGATGAAAAAATTTTAATGATCGAAATGAAAATAATAGAGAATTGTTTTTCATAGATGATACATGATGTAATTCTATTTTGGATAAGATCATTGATATTTTCTCATTTTTGATTGTTGTGCGGATTTTGATTTGGGTGTAAGATGATTGCCTAGGAGTGAAATGTTTAAGTGTGCGAGAGTGATAAAGCTCATATTTTCATATATTTTATATTGTAAATAATTTTTTATAATCCCACAATATTGTTATTGTATGGGTAATTGTGACATTTTTAGGTTTTAGTGTTATTTGTGAGCCTAAATTCCAAAATGGGCTAATTCTTCAATTTTAACAGATTGTTATCACAAAGGGATTTTTGTCATTTCTCATAAAATATATGTCCAAATTTTGTGATTCCAATTTTGTTAAAATCCAGATTTTATTTCCTTTAACTTTTCATCTATACTAAGAGATGATTCTACCATCTAAAGGGGATTAAAAATCAATGAAGTGTATGATATTTTCGGGCAGAAAACGTGGACCCCACCACCGTAACAATACCACAACTCGGCCAAAACACATCCAAATGAGGTTTTTCCACCTGGGACAGCATAAGGATGGATAGGGCCGACTCTAAAACAAATTTCGGTTGATTTTAAGTCATGAAGTCTTCCATTGAATGTTATACTTTTGAAGGAACCATTCTGGAAGCTTCATCCAAAAAACGAAACCTCCAATGAAAAAAGCATAACGCATTCATTCGGTGTCCAAATGAGATGTAATTTTGATGGTGAACTGCCAACCCAATAAGGAAAAACTTTTATAAAGGGAGTGATGTGTGAATTGTCCATTTATTTTGAAACCAATGCGCAAACTTCTGGATTTTATAATTTTTCCTATAAAAAGAGGCCCTCACCTCCTTCCCAAATCATCCCATTCTCCATACCATTCCTTCCGGGACACCAAGAAGGAGAACGTTTTGGCTTTCTTTGTTTTATTTCTTTTATTTTCCATAGTTTTGTAATGCCTTCTTTTTCCCCATTCATCTCGATTACCCTTACCATTGTGGGGTAAACATTTTGAGTGATTGGGGGAGGGTGGATTTTTTATTTTGTAATTCTTGAGTTCATCGATGTAATTGAATGAAATTTCATTCGTTTTCAAAGTTTTTTATGAATTTCATATAGAAGCTTTTATTATAAAGTGTGAGCATTCTTGAATTTCAATTCCGTTATTGATTTTTTCCTTGGTAAAATAATAATTATCTCCCTCCACGAATTTATGGTTTTTATACGATGGAATAGACCGAGGGTTAGTGGTGAATTACTCGATTATCGTCAGTACTTGTAAAAGGGGTACTTAATGTTCTTGATTGTTTGGGATAAATAAGACCTGATCGGGTACTGCCCATGTCAATTAAGGATATTCAATACAACTATTCTGCACATGGAAGGAGAGTTGACCTAGCTGAGATCTTGGTAAGGTTTTCTCTCACTATCATAATTTCACCAAGGAAGTGAGAGGAAACGATTGTAGAAAGTCACTTTAATCAACTAAGAATAAGAGGTTTGAATTAAATTGAACAAGGATAACATTACAATTATTAAACCGACCCCGACCTAATCACCCTTTTAATATCATATTTTTTCAATATTTTGAATTTCAAATTTCATTTCAAAAGAACAACATCTTTATCCTCGTTTTAAAGTGAAAAACTATTTTTTGTGCACTCCTCTTCATGAGAAATCCTAGGTCAACCACATTACTACATTTTAACTTACAAAATAATTTTTTTTCTATGCCCTACGTCAGGCATGTGTTAGTCCCTAAGGATTATGTGATTAATAAAGTTATTCAGAGGGAGGAGTGGAGTCGACATATGGATATTCATAAGATGAAGAAATCATTTATGGATAAATTGACTTCATGAGGCCTTTTCAGAGCTCTGAAGACGAGAATATGGGTTCAAAATGAGAATTTTCGTTTTCTCCCATTTTCGTGATAGCTTCTTTCAACCTGGATCATGGAGTAGGGATTTTTTAATGACCTCAACCCCAGAATCCTAGATCCAGTGCCTTACATTATTACATTAGAATAGATAAAATATTCCAAACCTAAAGGACTAATCAGTTTAGTAGTTTTGGAAACTAGATACATACATGATACCAATTTTATGTTGGGAAAATAAAATAACAGCTAATATATAACAAATTATAATAAACAACATCCTCAAAAACACATTCAAATATCTCTTCTTCAAGACATGTGGTATGGAAAAAAATTAGGGTGCACTTAATTACATAGTATGGGTTAAGTACAAAAAATCTAACGTTAATCAATGAGAATGATCAACATGACATTGTATATAACTGAATAAAAATTCCATTTAATTAATAAAATGAAAATAAAATGAATCCATATATGTGGTCATAGTGAAAATAATCTTGATATTAATAACTAAGATGAAATAAATTCTTAATGTTATACTTCTAAAATATAAAGATTTATCCTCTAGATAAGTACTGTCAAGATCAATCCTCTTGTTAGTTTATATCCGTGGGTAGAATCCCGTCTGATTCTGCATGAAAAAAACATGGAGGGTTTGTCTCTAACAAATTTCTTATCAAAAGAAAATCGATGCATCGAAGGGATTTTATTAATCGATCCCAAACACAAACTGATTTCATTTAATGGTCTCCATCCTATGTAAAACTATTCCCAATAACTCCTCATATATAAAATAATCTATTTATAAATATATCTTTAAATAAATGTGTCCCATACATCATTGAAATATTTGAAACATATGCCCCATAAAATTAAATAATTATCAAATGAAACATTGAATACTACAAAGATAGAGAGATTCTTGATATAATATATATATAATGGGTTGTACACCACAAAAAATAAATACATGGTTAATAAGGCATGTCTCACAAAAATAAAAGTGAAACAAAAATCCATTACCTTATTCTTTAATTTAATTGAATGTACATTAACCTCATTTATAATGGTTTAAATCATGTTATGAGTTTATATAATATCAATATACATATTTATGATATCATATATTATCCTATTATATAATCTTATCAAATATTTGTTAATAATATTTCTTTATTACCTTTATTTTGGGTGTTAACTATGTTATATTCCAATGCATGTTTTTTGTGTGTGTAAATCCTGGTTCCTATACATAGGATATAGTATTGTTATATAAAGTATGATATTATTATATTATATATCATATTAATTCATTATATATATTTTTATAATCATTCATGACTGGTGAATATGGAAAATGATTGACATCACATTGTGGAGACAGTACACAGTATACACACACGAGAAATGGTATCATTCCCTTAATGGTGAAAGGGTAAAGAAGTGGATGGTATAATAATTTTTAGGGAATAAATATAATTTCATATATATATATATAAATTATTCACATCATTATACCCATCTGTGTAAATTGGTGATGAAAAATAGATTACACCACGACATGGAGACCGTAAGTCGTATGTCTGCACACACAATGCTTTTTTTGCAGGATGAATAAAAGGTAGAATATGGTTTCCACATAATAATAATAAAATATTATAATATACATGATACTGGATTTATTACTTTATAATGGAAAAACGCATTAATAGGAAGTGAAAGAGGAAACAAACTTAAAATAGTCGATAAAGACGATTACCTCTTCTTCGACAAACATTGTTTGATATCTTCTTTATTGATAAAGGGTAGCTCTTTTGTAAGGCCCCAAAACTCTATAACATAAATGAGGTTTTTTATAAGAGAAATATTCAAGGTTTGGTTGAGCTATATCGATCAAATTTGTGTGAGGAAGTGAGAGAGGAGGATTCTTTCTATAATTGACATGCGATCCACTTTTAGAAATCCTCAAAATTTTAAAATATAATAAGGATATTATAGAGCCAAAAACTTCCAAACGGCCAATAAATGAATATTTTAATACAATTTTTTATGATATATTATCCACTTAATTAATTTTTCCCAAATATCATTGAAATTAGGTAAAAGTTCAAAATTTATGATTTCCTACTATTAACATTGTCTAGTGGCACGTAGGGTTGAACCCACAGGGAAGGTGATGCTACAAATTTTCTATAAATCTTTTCAAAATTCCACACTATTTTTAGTAGTGGGGTAAACATTATATTTCTTTCTATATATTTGTCTTTTATACTTTTTTTATATATTTTTTCTAAAATTAGTAATTCATAAAAAACTGCGGTGATCTAATAGTATATAGTGAACTAGAAACAAAGACTGACACTGAGAAAATTGATCTAAGGTAATACGTTGGAATTCTTAATAAAATGGTTTTAAGGATTATTTATTCACTGCCCTTAATTGAATCACACCTTGAGATGAAATTGTTGAATCTCCCTCACTAAAAGTTTTAACACATTGAAGAATAATTCTAGGAGTTTACCACACCAAAATTAATCGAACAGCTATAGAAATTGAAAAGGATGTACCTGGAATTAAACTCACCATAAAATTCTAATTACTTATGACAGTAAAATCTTCAGTAAATGTATTCAATTTAAATATTAGCGATTACTCTTGAATTTTTGAACATGAATATGTGAGGTGTGAACAATTAATGGATAATGAGAATCAACCTCTCCGATTGAATATAATTTTGTAAAAAGAAAAGCAGTGTCAAAAAATTAAATGATGAACCAGATGAATTTTAAATTCTGGAGCTAAAATTTCTAACTTAAAAACATATTAATTGAGACTATAGAAAACATCATAGAACATAGTATAAAAATCTAAACAAGAGGGTGAAAGAACTCCCCAAATGATGCTCTGCTCTCAGGCTCCTTTGAATCCAAGACTTACTGCTCTCCAGGTCTCCTTCAACTGCACTACTCTCGGGCTCTGTGAAAAGTGAATGAATTTCCAAATGAGAGTCTCTCTTGACCCCCCTTCACTACACTATTTTAATTCCTCTTTCATATGATGCATATCACCCCCTATTTTCTACCGACATAATATCAGTTCATCACTGTGTGCCATCACACATGTATTCTTTGGTGCCACACACATAGTTTTAGATTTTCCCTTGTAACTAACTCCCCATAAGTTAGTTAAGTTGATCCTGGACAGGGTTTTGTGTCCTTAATGAATTTGCACAACAAAGAACAAAGACAAAATTGTTTAAAAAACTAAGAAATAATTAAATAAATATTATTTTTAGTATAAATTTAATGTTATACCACTTAATAAAAATTTACTTGTTATTAATTAATAAATATCTTAGTAGATGATTATAATGTTTTGTAAACTATTTAATAGATAATTTATTAACTATAAAAATATCTAATTAATATTATTAAAGTTCTATTTTAATAATATTATATAAATATTAATAAAAGTTAATATTTTTACTTAATTAAACATTATTATTATAGTTATTAATTTATAATTATGAATTCAATTAAATATAATTATCATGTTTCAAATTTAATGTTATTTATTTGAATTATTTTATTAAATCGGGATTATTACTCATTATTTGATATAACATTATTATATTTGAAACTAGATTATTATTAATTAAGACAAATTAATTATTTTATATTATGAATAAATTTAATTATTATAATCTAATAATTTGTAACATTAAATTATTATAAAATATTTTTATTAAAATTTATTAAATTTGGTTTTATTTATAAATTATTATCAACATTTTTGTTTTAATGTATTTTATTATATTTATATATTATTTCATTAATATCATTTCTTGGGGTTTATTCTTATAATATATTATAGTTTGTATTATTTATAATTTTATTTTATTATTTGTTTTAAATTTTTTGTTTTGTTACTTATTAATATTTTTAATTTAATTAATATTTATTTTGATTTTAATTTTTTATTTAATATTTGTTATTTTTGTTTATTTATTATTATTAATTTAACTTGTTTTCTTTAATCCACCCCCCTTTTCTTCTCTATCGCTGCAGAAGGGGGTGGGGGTTCGCTACTTCCAGAGGAAGCTTCCACCAGTTCTGGTTCCTCCTCTATTCAAGACGGTGCACATCATAGCCCATGTCATGGCGTAGCTTCGTTTCATTATGGTGCACAAAACTTCGGCAGCTGACAAAGTCTTCAAAGGTTGGAAGTGACTCAAAACTATGGCGGTTTGTGATTCATCGCAACGGCCTCAGTGGCGGACACCACCTGCAGTGCAGGTACCCTCCCAATCCAGCGACGACTTCTCTTAAAGGCATGGCGGCTCAGCATCAGCTTTCGGAGGCTTGCGGTGGTCCAACCCCTCTGACCGCGATGCACAGTGGACCTTCATATTTGATTAAATATGTAGAAATATGAAGATTTAAACAATATACATGAAATTTATAATAAAAATGAAATTTATACTAAACAGAATTAAAAATCTAAATCAATTAAATAATTAATTAACTAACTTAGTGAAGACTAAATAAAAAGAATGTTAATTAATTTAAATAAAAAGAAATAATTAATTTTTCATATATTAAAACTAACTAGATTATTAAATAATATAACTAAAACTAATAACTTAAATTAATGGGTTAAATTTTATTAAATTCTATTAGATTAATAAAGATAATTTATTTTAATTATTAAATATTAAGAGATATCAATATTAAATTAAAAACTAAATTGAATAAATGAAAATTAAAAAAGATTAATTGATTATTTAATAAAAAGGTGTATTATTAAAAATTCAATAAGATACAAATTACTAAACTAACTGATGAATTATTATATTAGAAAATTTAAATAGATTAAATTAATTATTATAAAGATTATGAATACATAATTAGTAATAAAAATAGATAAATTATTAAATTTAATTATAAAAATACCAAAGTGAAATTATTTAATAAAAAGTGAAAAACTAATTAATTAAATTATTATAATATTAATAAAAAAAATGTGTCAATCAATGTCAAATTAAGTCTATATCAATTCCCCCACACATAATCATTATTTTTTCTCAAACAATCCCATGTTTTAATATCATTGAAAAATATAAGTGTGTTTATATTACTCAGTTGAAAATGTAAAATATTAAACACTTTAAACAGAGGACTGCAAAACTAAGATTTGGCTTTTTGAATGATGTATTGAAATCAAGTATTTCCTTAAATAAAATAATAAAAGGTAATCAATAGAGCTGTGAATCATTCACCATTAAGGATGTCTCGACTCATATGTGAATGCACCTAATGACGCATTTCAATCCAAGCTTAATTTCTATGTCCAAGAGTGAGAATATGTTAAAAATATGTGGAGTTAAAAATATAACCAGAGGAACTTTGTACTTTGACTCATCACCTAATTACTGAAAATAATTTGTGTTTTATGAGTCCCCTTATTAATACAACCTAAATGATTCCCATATAAACCAATAGTCCCCTCCTTCATATGGCGTTCATCGTTCCCCTCACATTAATGAACTCATTTTTCTACCCTAGACACTTTATTTTTTTTATTTTTCCCCATACATGTATCATGTGCTAAGTACAGTGCATATGTACTTATTCAAAGTTTACATAGGGATTTTATTAAATAGAAACACACCTAGCATCTAGTGTCTCAGATATTCACCGTGGGATCCCAGATGCCCATATTATTCCAGTTTCAAAAGATTTATTTAAAAACCATTCTCATTGGCACATTAAGGTGGTTTATTTCTATAAATAATAGAAAAATGAGGCCCATAAGATAAATTTTCAAACCACCAGTTCTTAAAGATATGATCATAACTCTACAAACTAATATCCTGTATCACTCTCAAACATTGTTCCTAAACCAAATTTTCATAAAATCACTAAAATAGTTCACTCAATAACTATTCAACCTCATAAGTTTCAAATTCAGAGCAAATTTTTACTACCATCCAAGAATTATTCTTAGGTAAGACTAATTCAAGTATATTTTGAAGCCTAATTTTATAAAAGAATTTTGATTTTTTTAAACATTTTTTGAACAAAAGTTAAAAGATAAACGAGACTTGATGTGATAACATTAAACACAATTTAGCTCAATCATGAATTGACCCCATCCCCCACACTTAACACCCATCATTGTCCCCAAAGTTGAATTAAAAGGTCGAGAAGAAATTTTTAACACTTAAAGTTAAAAATAGACATTCAATTAAGTATATTGAAGACATGTTGATATGTGTCATTAATGTTCAAAACTAATTGTTTTCCACAATAATTATTTTACAACACGATCAAATGATTTTTTATTTAAAGGAGTGAATGTTTTTTCATTTCATCTCAAATAGTTGCATGTGTAATGTGTGGGTACACAATGTAAATGGTGTAAGAATTTTAAAAGATTAGACTCAATTGGATATTTAATAAAATAGAAAAATTCATGCTAAAACACTTTATAGATACAAGAAGATTCAATGAAAAAACAAAAAAGAAAGCCTACATTTACCCCACAATAATAATTTCAAGCAGTGAAGAGACTTTAATAATAATAAAATAAGTTTTATGTAAGGAGAAACATATAGAATTTTATTTTCAAAACAATATAGAACATGCAGAAATTTTTTTTCCAAATACAATTCAATTTCAATTCGCAATAAAGGAACATAAGTAGATGAATTTTCACACAAAAAACATGCAATGGGTTTTTTTTTAAAAAAATGTAGAAATTATATGACTCACCGACACTTCTACCAATGAGTAATCAATAGTCATGTATTTGTGGCTCAGGTGCATAAGTGAGTCAATGAATCACCAATAACAGTGAATCTGTGACTAGCATTGAGAACATTTATTAATTAAAAGGAGAAAAAAATATGAAAG
This sequence comes from Viscum album, assembly GCA_963277665.1. Classification (NCBI taxonomy): domain Eukaryota; kingdom Viridiplantae; phylum Streptophyta; class Magnoliopsida; order Santalales; family Viscaceae; genus Viscum; species Viscum album. Next base: position 100,313,806 of record OY728119.1, on the reverse strand, counting down.
TAGACTAAAGAGTAGAGTACTTTCCAAAATCAAAATTTATCATTAATCCTATAGAAAGGTAATTTAACTCTTTTTTTGACACAACCAAAACATAATTCCTAATTCAGAACAAGAAGGCCAAGAACAAAGAAGGTATATGAATTAAAAAACAATATAGCCTGGAAGGAACACATTATTTAATGTTAAAATGAAACAAAGAAAATGTCAGAACAAGAACCATGGGATGACTCCCATGCACCACTTAATTTTAAGTCTTTAGTTAGAAATTTTTTAAGTAAATTGTTTTATATTTTATTCAGAGAAAGAAAAATCTTGGGTAACCTCCCATATTATGATGGATTTATAGTCCCCAGCTGAACTCTATTCCTCTAGAAATTTATATCCATGATCATTCAAGGGGAGTGAATTATTATTCATGAGGAATTCACTAATGCATAAATATTTAAAAATAGAATCAACCAAGACTGCTTCATCTTCCATATTAAGAAAAATTATCAAAAATACATCCATCACAATAGTTGATAATATACTGTCTAGCTCTTCTTAGTCTCTAAAAACAACTTTCTCATCTCTAAAAATTTATAAAAACTTCATAAGAAAAACAATAAACTAACCAAGAATTATTTCACAGCTTCCCCCACACTTAGTAGTTAGATTTAGTACAAAAAAAAGAAAAACTTGTAGAAAACACCTCAACATGATTTGAAAATATTCCTAGCACAACTTGTATAATAGACAACTCATAATATTACCTAAAGAAGGAATCATACTCAGGTTCCAAAAGATACTTCATAATTTCGATAGAGGACATGAATGATGTGAAATTTTCATGTTCATGTTGGAATTCATCACTAACTACAAAAAACTAGGAAAGAAAGAGGGTTCCAAGAAAATAAACTTTTTCATAATGTGAACAGTCTAGTTTTTCATTAGGAATCATCCCATAACTTTCTCCAGGTTCTGGAATTTTGAAACAATTAGCGTCAAAAATGAAACTTTCAAAAACAGGTTGATAAAGTTTAGAAGAAGAATCTAACACGCATCCCAATTTCGGTTCTAAAGAAAGAATCTTTCCATCTAGAGGAGGGAGTGGGAAATGATTAGCAGTATGAAGAAAACATTCAATAGGACGAGGAATCATAATCTCACTGGCCTCAAGAGGGAAAGAACAATACTCATCTCAAACCTCAATTTTAAAACATTGATTCTCCGAAACGTCTATCAAATCACAACCAACATCATTTTTGGGATTATCAATCACTAAAAAAATCATCCACATCATCAACAACATGAAGAGTGAGTTAACAGTGGAAACATCAATAACGGAACCTCCAGTAGCAAGGAAAGGTCTTCTAAGAAAGATAAGAAATTTTTCATCACACTCCATATATAGAATCAAAAGGTTGATGGGCAATGTGAGTTTTCTTACCCTAGATAATATATATTCCATCCTCCTAGAAGGGTGTGTGAGTAACCTATCAGCAAGTTGAAGACAAACAGAAGTTGGTTGCAAATCCCTAAGACCAAGCCTTCTAAATTGGGAATAAGGCCTTAGATTGATTCATTCTCCAATGTCACACAAAAAATTAAGTGACTCACTTACTTCTATTATATATTGATTGATAAACTACTAGGGTCTTTCAATTTTTGAGGCCACTTATTTAACATAATCACACCACACTCCTCATTGAGATTATATTTTTCCATCGTTTTCCAATATTTTTTGTTTTTTAGAAACATTTTGGTGAATGAAATATATGATGGGATTTTATAGAAGGATTAAACATATGGAATGTTGATAATAATATTTCTAATCATTTTCAAGAACCTCAAATAGTATGGTTCATCATTCGTCTTCACTCATTCAGGGATGGGAATGTGAGGAGGAATAATGTTTAGAATAGGTTGATTGTTCACCTTATCCTTAAAAACATTATTTTTTTGTTTCTTATTTAATCAACTCCCACTTCATTTTTTCTGGGTTCATTAGTTTTTTCAGGTGTGGGTGCAACATTTTGTTCATTTTTTGGAAAACTTCATAGATTTTCAGATTCTATACAATGATTATTTTTCTTTCCAGACTCACACTATTTTTCAATTAGAGAATTTTCAAAGACTTTTTTATCTATAGTTTGAGTGTTACTCCCACTTCTTGTTACAACATCCATGAACTTTTCTCTAGGTTTCAGCTTAGTAGTGCTTTTAAGTCTTCCTATATGACTAGATTTAAAATCTCTAACTATTTTTCCCATTTATGTTTCCATGTTATCCACTCTAGTATTATTTTGAATTTTATCAGACTCATATTTGGTTTCATGTTTATTCAGTTGAGTCGTGATTATTTCTTCTGGAGTTTTCATTCTACTCATGATGAAATCCAACTTTGATGACTCTTGACCATCATTATTTCCATATAAAATAGATGTTTATTCCTTTTGTTGGTTTTGAAAATTCTTTCTAAGTTGGTTTTCATATGCAGGGGCAGTAGGTTTCTTCTTTATTCTTTGACATTTCCACGAAAGATTTGGATGGTTCCTATTTACTTGGTTATAATTGATAGAGAAAATATTATCCTCTATATGAATACTAGGACAATATTTGATAAAATTAGAATTTTCTTGTTGTTGGGCTGACATATCCAAGTTTAGGAAAAAAATTAGTGTAACTTAACATCCCACATTGAGAACATTATTCCTTAATTTATTGGTTTTGGTTTTGATAGTCCAGATGATTCACAAATTTTTTAGAATTATGGTTCATTAATATGTGAAGATTAATAGTGGTTTGAGAAAGTTGAGTTTGAATATATACTCTAGAACCAGAGTTAGCATTTCTATTCACTCTTTTTCTTATTGATTTTTTATTGAGATTTTAAAGCAAGGTTGCTATAAATTTATCTCAATTCTTCATTTGTCGTATAATTGTAATTTCTCGTAGAAGATTTTTTAACAAGGTATTGACCAAAGGAGGAAAATCCTCCATAAAATATTTCTATCATAACATGGGATGAGAGTAGATAATGGGGACACTACCTATGAAGATTGCATAATATATCCCATGCCTCATAAAAGGATTTTTCATCCTCTTGGTAAAAGATAATTATATTAGTTCTTAATTATCCTTAAAGTCATTGGGGATAAAATTTCAAAATGAATGAATTATAGACCTGGTCCTAGTTCTCAAAAATGTTCTCATTAAGACTAAAAAACTAGTTTCAAGAATTCCCGTTAAGACAAAAGGGAAATAATATCATTCTATGTTCATTGTCATTGAGTCCTTGAAGAGGAAATTACTACACTGTATTTTATAAGTATCTAATGATGGATAAAGAGTCTTAATTAGAGATCCCATTGAAATCTGGTAGAAGGGACATGTAGGACTGTTTCAGTTCATAATTCCTAGATCTAGGAGTTAACCTAATAGAATATGGATTACCTGCAACATGTGGGAGTTGGAACTCCCTCGTCTTAGGTCTGTAATTTTTTCCTAATATTTCATGATGATTTTCAAAATCATTATTAGGTTCAAGAACCCTATCACGTATTTTTTCCATTTTAGATTTGTTCTTTTTATTAAGAGTTGTAATATTTATATCAAGATCAGTGTTAAAATACTCTAAAATAACATTAGAAGACCTATTACTCATGAAATGGGTACAAAAAAGTGAATTTCAACACAAAACGTGACCATCAATTGTAGTAAGAAAAAAATTAGAAAGAAACAAAAATTAAATAGTAAAAGTTAATAGGCAAAACTAATTGTGAAAAAAGACGATTTTATTAAATAAAATAATTTTCCATTAATAATTTTTTGTGGTTTTTAAGGTATTTGTGAAATTTTTTATGAAAATGATGGTTGCATGAAGCCTTCCCTAAAAATAGTTCCAAACACTGATTCCCAAATATTGTTGAAATAGGGTAAAAGTTTAAAATTTATGATTTTACACTACTACTATCTAGTGGAAAGTAGGGTCAAACCCACTGGGAAGGTGGATCTACCAATTTTCAATTAATATTTTTAAAACAACCCATTGTTTTCAATAGTGGGGTGAACATTATATTTATTTTCTTATTTTCAACTTTTGTCCTTTTTTTATATTTTTGTTCAAAAGAATTATGTCTGACTAAACTATGAAGATCTAATAGTATGTAGGGAACTAGAAACAGATACTAACCCTGAGAAAATTGATCTAAGGCAACACTCACGAATTTGAAACTTACTGGTTTTACAGATGATTACTTCACTACTATTAATTGAATCACACCTCGAGACAAATCTTTTGAATCTAACTTTGTAAGAGGTTCAACAAAAAGAAGAATAATTATTGGATTTCACCACATTGGAATTAATCAAACTACTATAGAAATTGAAAATGAAGCTTCTGGAATTAAACTATCCCTAAAATACAAATTTCATATGACATTAAAAGATTCTTTCAATGTATTTAATTCCAATCTCACTGATTGCTTTTGAATTTTTGAACATGAATATGTGAGGTTTGAAAAATTAAGGGATAATCATAATCAACGTCCTTGAATGAATCTAATTTTGTAAAAATAAAAGCTGTGTAAACAAACTTAAATGATGAACCAGTAGAATTTAAAATTCCCAAGAAACAATTCTTAGCCTAACAATATATTCATTACAACTATTACAATCATCCTAGAATAGAGTACAAGAATATAAACAAGTTGGAGGAAGATCTCCCCAAATGATTCTCTACTCTTGAGCTACATCAAATCCAGGATCGCTTCTCTCCAAGTCTCCTCAAACTGCTCTTCTGTCAAGCTCCGTGAAAAGTGAATGAGTTTTCGAATGATATTTTCTCTTGATCCCCCTTTTCTGTTCTATTTTAATACCTCCGTCATACGCTTCATGTCACGCACTATTTTTCACCAACATTAGATTGGTTCATCACTATGCACCCGCACACATGTATTGTTTGGTGCAACAAATGTAGTTTTAACTTTTCCCTTGTAACTAACTCCCTACGAGTTAGTTTAGTTGAACCTAGATGGGGTTCTGTCTCTTGAATAAATCTACACAAACAACAACAAGACAAAATGGTTAAAAACACGAAGAAATAATTAAATAAATATGATTATAAATTTTAAATTAAAGTTACATCACTTATTAATAAGTCAATTGGTAATAATTAATAAATATCTTAGTAGATTATTATTATTTATTTATAAATTTTTTAATATAAATCTTAATAATTATAAAAATATATACTTGATATTATTACATTATTATTTTAATAATATTTTATCAAGATTACTAGAAAATATTATTTTTACTTAGTATTATTATTATAGTTATTAATTTGTTATTAAGTCTTTTATTAAATAAAGTTGTCATTTTTTAATTTAATATTATTTATTTTAATTATTTCATTAAATTAGTATTATTAGTAATTAGTTCATTTTTCTTTATTATATTTTTAAATTGTATTATTATTAATTAAGAAGAATTAATTATTTTATTTGATAAAAAACATTTACTATAATTTTTTAATTTGTATCATTAAATTATAGTTAAATAATTTTTTGAAATTTAGTAACATTAGTTTTATTTATAAATTATTATTAATATTTTAGTTTTAATTTATTTTATTAGTTTTTTATATTTCTTCATTAATATAATTTATTTGGATTTATTTTTTATTATATTATAGTTTTTATTATTTATCTGTTTATTTAATTATTAGTTATATATTTTTTGTTACTTTTTTTAATTGAATTGTTATTTTTCATAATTTTTATTTTATATTTTATATTTATTATTGTTGTTTAATAATAATAGTTATTAATTTAATTTTTTCTTTAATCCACCCCCTTTTCTTCTCTATCACTGCATAGGGGGTGGGGGCTATGCTACTTCTAGAGGAATCTTCCACCAGCGCTAGTTCCTCCTCTACTCAAGATGACACACAACTTAGCCCTCATCATGGCACAACTTCCTTTCAACGTGGCACACAACACTTCGGCATCTGACTAATTCTTCAAAGGATGGCGGCGACTCGAAACAGTAACGGTTCGTGGTTCATCGCAACAACCATGGTGACAGACACTACCTGCGGTGCGAGTACCCTCCAGATCCAGTGGCAACTTCTCTTAAAGGCATAGTGGCTCAACCTCAGCTTCTCGAGGATTGTGGTGGTATAGTCCCTCCGATCGCAACCCATATAATACATTCATATTTTTTCAAATCGGTGGAAGATTGGGATTTAGTGGTTGTTTGTAGTTATGATTTCTTCAGATTTCTTCTTCTTTGTCATTAGTATCTATCTGTGATTGGTATGAGTTTGTGTAGAAAGTTGTTCTGTGAATGACTGCTGTGGGTATGACGAGGAAGTGAGAAGGGGAGAACAGGGATGGTATTGGGTAGATATCTAGAATGGTGAGTCTATCTGTGGCTATGAGAATGGTGAGACAAACACCATTGGTAGTAAGGGTGGGGGGAAAGACTAACACTGAAGGGGCGTCGATAGTAGTAGAATAACAAATGCATTTTTGGTATCAGTCTCATTGGGTATCAGTGTTAGTAGGATAATGCATCAGTGTAGATTATAGCGTGCTACTGACTGTTAAGGCCACATCATTATTATTTTACATTTTTTCGATTTTAAAATAATTTTAAAATATATTAATTTAATAATATATCATTATTTTCAAATTTGATACTATTATTTTAATTTGACTTAAAATACATCAAGAAAATGTGTGAAATAAAATATAATTCTTTAAAACATCTCTAAAATATCCTATAGATCATGAAAATTAATTATATATGTTAAATCATCCCAAATATACCAATATTTATACATTTATAATCATTTATTTTATTTTTCTGTTAAATAAATAAATATTGTTTTAACAATGAAAAAGAATTTATGGTAATTATATGATTTTTAAAAATTAAAAATTAAATTCTATAATGAAAATAATTTCATTAATAACAAAATATAAATTACATTTTTCAAATTATGATTTTCCATAAGTGAACACATAAAATATATTAAATAAAAGAGTGTTACATTTTGTAACTATCTTTGATTTAAATAATATATAATTTATTTTCACGGAAAAGTGTCCATTAAACATCTACAATATAATATTAATATGACAAGTGTAAAATTATATTCATCCAGTAAATGTTTGAAATGTTTAGGTCATGGTTATACCCTTATAGTTTTGGTTTTAACCATTAGTTAGACCCTTTAACTCTTATCTGGACAATAATGTTTTTTACTCTTTAAGCATCATTTTAGTTACTATTAAATGCCAAAACAACCATAACTATGATATGGATGAAATATAATCCATATATGAATAATTTAGATGATGTTCATTTTTTTATGAATTTTATATCATTTAACGAATTACTATTCATTTTAAAATATCATTAATGTCAATCCTGACACTATTCATTTTTGGACTTTTTAAAAAATATCAATGTACAAGATAACATCAAACCAGAAACTTTAATACATCTCAAATATGTCTATATATTCTGAAAAATTCTTATATGACAGAAATTATAATAAATTACATTTATTTTAATATTTTAATAACACATATTTGAAATGTAAATTAATTAAATATTTACTGCATCACCATTATGGAAGCCTTGAATTTAATTGTTAGTTTCCTAAAAATTAAAAATAAATTATCTTGATGATGATAAAAATTTTATATTCAAAATTAATATTTTTAGTTGGAAATATCTTCTAAATAACGATATATAAAAAACGTAATATGTTTTAAAAGCATGAGTACGATATATTGTTCTTTCTTTCGAATAAAATACTATAAAAGTTTTAAAGTCACCCAAGAAGCTTCAAGAGGTCATAAAACAGCACAAGGATGATTTTTTTGAAACTAACAAATCCAATAAAATTAATATAATTGTTAGGTTAATTTTATAAGACATATACTATTATTTTTTTCATTTAATTATCTTATTTACCCTTAATCGCGACAATTTTCTAAAAAATTGTAAAGTTACTATTTATATTGTCTATAAATAGAGGGGGATTATTTTATAAATATCAACCTTATGATTCCAAATATGAAATAAAATTTTCAAAATTAAAAAAAACTAAATTTGATAATATTTATTTGAAATTAATCCCAGTGACGGAATGAGAAAACAAGTTTCTAAAGTGAAAACATTCAAAAGATTTAAATGTTTTCATATCCAAATTTAATGTAAGATTGATTAAAATATCCTAAACTTGTTTAAATAATAAAAAATTATCTAATTATAGTTTAACACTAATCAAAAATATAATTTAACACTATCAATTATTTAGACGGAGAAGAAGTTTTCAATTAAAATGCAATATTTTATCAATATTGGTCAAAATATGAAACTCATTCAAAAAATACCAATAATTAATCAAAAGTAAATTTTTATATTATAATTTAATAGAAGAAGTTTATTTTTGGAAATATAATTTATAAAATTTTAAAAACTAGATTTAAAACAAATGTGCCATCAAAAGGTGGAAAATATTCCTTTTGAAAAATATAACCTTTAAATGTTTAAAATTGAATTTATTCTTATATTATGCATATATAGTCATTAGGATGAATTTTTAAACAATTTATTTTATATATAACATATAAATTTCATACTTTTGTTAATATTATTTGTTCTTTTTATTTTAAAGACTAAGTTATAATAATATTTCATTATTTGTTTAAGCTTGGTGTTGCATGTAATGATATATTCTAAAAAGATTAACATCAAAAATAGAAATACCATAAAAAATTACAGTGTTATGGATTTCAAAATCTCTAGGAATGTAATAAAGAAATTTTCATCTATGCTATCATTACTTATCAAAGGCTTGACAACTTCTTCAGTGCTATTGGGATTAGTTGTCACAACTAACATCATAAAAGTTGCTGGATGAGTTCTTGAATTCAGACCCACTACATTGATTTGATTGATGGTTAGAACATACTTTTCCCTGATCATATTGAAAGGATTATATGGGATCATTTTTAGACCATTTGTTTCATTAATTTGAGCAACATCATTAGCCATGGACTATTTTCCTCCCTTATGGTAGAAACCTACATAAATATATTGTGACTCAAAGGAATTGAATGGGGATTTGTCATTGTAAAATGTACCAATTGTTACATTTATATAATATTTTATGGATTGATGGTATGGGGAGAGAATAGAAGCATGCTAATGTGGCCAAGGTCTTTTAAGCAGGATGTTGAAGGTTGTGTCCTTCCCAACAACCATGAATTTTGAGTCAGACACGAGACCCCCGAACTAAGTTCTGAGTTTGATTTTTATAAGGTTATTTTCTCATTAATTTTATATCCATGTAAAATAATATTTGAGGGGTACAAGTGAGATTTTTTGAAATCTAGATGTTAGAGTGTTCATATTGGAATGATGTTGAATCCATAACCATTGTCGATGAAGGCTCATCGAATATCAATATAATTTATCCTGCCAGATATATACATGGTTCTAAGGTGCCCCAGTATGATGACATCCTCAATTTCGTTTGTGAAAAATATTACTATGTGTAATTATACTAGATAATTATATGCATGATACACTTTTTCAAAAACTACCTCAACTTCAAATTCTTGTGTCCTTGATAAGGGCTTGATGAGTGCTTCTTAGTGGTCTTTTGATTGACATAGAGAATCCAGGATTGAGAACTTGTCTGTCACCAAATATAATTACTTCACAAAATCATATTTCTAGTCTAAAGGTATATGCTTGTGAGTATGGGGAATATCATTTATAGGTTCCTTAGGAGCTGGCGTACTTGATGTGGACGGATCAGTACTAGGAATAGGAGATGTAGGTGATTTTTATCTTGGTGGATTGGGTCGACTAGGTCTTCATACTTACTAGGGTTGATTAGAAGATCACATATCCTCTAAAAAATCTTCCAAGATGATTGTGTCAGGGAAGAATAATTCATACATGGGGGAATTTCATTGCTCCTACTTAGCATGCTTGAGATATGTTTCATGTGTTTCGTCTATGTACATTGTTTTAGGAGGGGTGTGGTTAAAGTAATGACTCTAGGCATTACTATGTTCTCCCCTATATCCTAAAATTTGATAGCCTCTTCCTCCAATTACCCAATAAAAATTTGGTAATTCCGGATCATAATCATGATCATTATCTGTGAAGGAATCCATTAAGTGGATAATGTTAATGGAAACCAAAATTAACTCCTCAACTGATGAAGATTGTGTCTAGTGGGTTGACTCTTATTTTACCATTTTGTGGGGTAGTGCATGTGCTTTGGAGACCATCAATATAAAGTCCTATAAGGACAAGATTATCTTTTGCCTTAACATGAGTTCATCTTCTTATGTTTTCTTCTTACCATTATGGCTATGTTTATTTTTAGAGGACTAGATTTCAGTGGATTGAGATGTTGATGATGTTGGATGCATTGTAGCGGCAGCGACCAGTGGAAAATTTGGCTATTTCAACTGTGTTTGAAGAATCACATGAGTCTGGTTGATCATTTTTCCCTAACTATACATTCATCAAACATCTACACACTCTTTATATTATCATTATTCCATTCATTTTTCTCCTCTAGATTAGCATAAAAAACATACACTACTTGATGAGGTGAATTTCTCAACTACACTGGACTAGAGTCCCCCATTTTTTGGAGGTCTTTGAAAACAAAACAATCCTAGATATGGTGAAATAGTACTTGATGGATGGGAAATTAATTTAGGAGATCTCCATCACCTTCTTGGTTGGCATTCCTGGGATTTTTAATGTTGACCAAGTTGTTTTCCAATTCAATGATGATGTTAGCTAGGGAATTTTTCATCTCTAAAAGAATAGACAATGTTTTTCATATCCTCAAACTATGTTCACTTTTTTTTCATTGATTGTTCTAATGAGGTGGTTATTGTTTCTTATTCATTATAGGTGGAGCCAGACAATATGGTGTTGGATTTGAACGGGAGAAATTTCATGGTCTTACTTAAGTGTAACTGTAGCATCCTCTGTTTTCCCTTCTGTCTTTCCATGAGTCGATGGAATTACATAGGCCTTGGATTTGGTCTCTAGGATGGAGTATTATACCCTATGATCAATTGTGTGATGTTCTTGAAACCCTCATATGTATTTAAAAGGGATAAGAAGCATGAAAAAATCATCAAATATATTTTCTATAAAGATGGGCAAAAACTCTTCTTGAGGGAGTGGTAGGTTCAAGGGGTATATCAAACCTTTCATCTATGAAATAAAATCAGTGACTCTTTCATTATCTCTCTACATAAATTTTTATAGTTTAACGACTATTGTCTTCTAAAACATTTAGTTGAACTATAATAGAATCTTATGACAAAGACCTTCCCACCCCGTGATTGACCAAGCATGTAGACTTGTTTACCACATAAAGGTTGATCCATTTAGTGACTACAAGAAACACATGAGTTTCATTTCCTCCTATTATTCAGGGGTACCCATCATGTGATCATAGTGATAGACTAAATGCATCAAGTGCTCCTTCGGATCTCCTGATCCATTAAAAATCTGAAATTCCATATTCCTAAAGATTGGCGATGGAAGAGTCAGATCTACCCATTTTGGGTATGGATTATTTTTCAACAGTATCAGGGCACATAATTCCTTCATGCATTTCAATCGAGTGTTTAGTGACTCAATAATGTTTATATGAATTCGAGGAATGTATGGATGATTTAGAGTCTGAACGGGTGTGGGGGACTGATCCTGGACATGTGCAGAGGCCGGTAGGGCCATTAGTGGTGGAAATGCTATTATTTTCCATGGTTATCTTATAGGGTAAATCCTATAAGGATGTTCCTAGCCTTTTTTTGTTGTGCACCCAATATAAGGAATTCATGATCGTCTACTTTTAAATCCATGTATATTGGTGGTTGGTTCCTCATGTCGATCGTGTTTTCAAGATACAATTCAGTTGTTGTGATGATTCCTCCATACCTAGGTACTCCTATTTGGAGCATGCGTTTAGGATATTCATGTATTGTATATCCAATCGGAAGGATGCCTCAGATTAGTTCTATATTGAGTTTCCATAATTATTACATCTCTTCATCTTGATAAGAGATTATTTTCTCATATGAAATGGGATTAATCCCTTCGGGAGGGATGTGAGGCACAACTTGAGATTTATTGTTTTTATTTTTGTATTATTTTGTAGTGGTAATGATTTATGTTTTGAGGGAATTCCAAGATTCAGTGAAATCCTATTGTTCTAGGTACACACACCCCCATCAGTCATTCTGGTGTGAACAACATTATGAACCAGATCATCCTCTTCTTGTTCCTCCTGTAAATTGGCCATGTGTTTTATAGAATCTTCAAGGGTAGGACTGATTACATTCCTTAATGTTTAACTTATTTTAGGCATTATATCAATGTATTTTCACGACTATGTCATTTTATGCCCTTTATAAGGCTGTTTCGTATCCTTTTCTGATTCCCTATGAGCTGTTTCATAGACTGGGATCTGAAGGGAGGTAGTTTGGTTGTGCACATCCCTAGTGGGGGTACTAGATCACAGGATGGGATGAACTAGGAGATTCCACTATATGGAATTTCCCATAATTTAGAGAAGACTGGGATTCATTTAGTAGGGGTTATTGGGATGAAAATTCCCCCATTCCTAAGGCTGGGGCTATTGCCATTATTCTTTCACAACTCTTTTGTCCTGATTTTTTATCCTTAAAGGTTGTGTTGAAAATCACCCAAGCCCTAGGGATGTTGCTTTACTAAAATTGTGATATCTACAAATTCTATGGTTGTCATTATGATTATATGGTGTTTTGTTCGAACATGGTCTTGGTGAATCATTTGGTATGCATCAGGATCAACTATCTCGGAAGATCATTTTGATATTTATGAAATTTTTGTCTATCTCACGGCTTACATACTCTAAGAAGAAGTCTTGGTCAATATTTTTATATTATGGATGCAAAATTATCTTGACATCCTTCTTAGTCTTCGTTGACATTAGGGAGAGTCTATTAGGGCCCGTTTTAGATGTGCATATATTCATCCATGAATATGGTTTTTTTTCAAGAGTTGTCCTAATGCTTAGAAATTGCAGGACAAGTGATTTGGTGAAATTTTTTGGTTAGGGAGTGTAGTGAAATTTAGTACTCCATACGAACCCCATTCCCTAAAATAAAAATTATATTGGGTATTGTCGATTATCTGTCCAATCTCCTTAATGCTCTGAGACATGCGTGTTAAATGTTTCATTATTGTTTCTTGATATTTGGTTGTTGTGAAGCCATGAGAGCTGCCGAGTAAATTTGGGGTTGCAACCCTTATATTACCTTGACATGAATTTGATACTCATTATAGTGTATTACTTTTAATATCAAGTGACAAATAGTTTTTTATATGTTGAGGTAGATGTCATGCACATAATATTCAAATAGTGCCTCTGAGATTCTATATCGAGGGGTGGATAAAGGACAAAAATAAATGGTATGTTATATTTATACAATTGTTTCATCATGTTTATCATATATTCTTATTATTTTTATAGAGACTCATCTACCTAATCTAACCATGGTGGATGTGTTCTTTCCACATTATTATAATCAGTGAGATTGTTAAGGATTTCCTCTACCATTTTAGAAGGCTGATGGAACAAGGGTGGTTCAGATAAAGACTATCTCTTTGGGTTCTCTTCTAGTTGAGAATGAATTTCACCTTTCAATGACAAGGCATCAGACATTATTGGACTCATTTATCCAAGTGCCTCGTGATAGGTGGGCATTCTCATAACAATATTTCCATGTGGATGATTTTCATGACAGTGTGAAATAACACTGCAGAGAGAACTTTCGCAGTGAGTGCCATCATGGAAAGGACCACCATGGTAGGTTATAGAAAGGGGAAGATCCTCCTTCTCCATGATCTTCTGGATAGATGGCGGGCTGCCGCGACTCCCAACAAGAGATGGGATATCAAGATAGATCAAATTTTCATCATGATGCAATACTTCATGATAAAGTTTCTAGATAGTTCATTTATAATTAATGTTACTACCCCTATGACTTGGTAACAAGAGATTAGGATCCTCAGATTCTATAGATAAACTTATGAGTTCATCAAGAACTCAAGCATTGAGTAGATCAGGATTGTAAATTGGATCATTTTTTTCAGTTTTCATTGGTTAGACTTGATCATGAATTCTTTCCTGTGAGAAAATGGGGCCACTTTTGGGGGTAATTACTTTTCATGGCTAGGTGTTCTTGTCTACGTTGGAGTGATCATTATGATAAGTCGATTACCTCTAGTTGGAGTAGGTGTATGTTCCTGATGTGATTGTCCAAATATCAAGGGGGAGTTTCCCCACAACCCTCCTGGATGGGAGCCGAGGTGTGTGTCTACTTCAGGGTGGAATGCTAATGAATCATCTCACATGTGGGGATAGAGAAATGTTGTTCCCTCAATCACTAACGTTACCACCATTATAATGTCCGAAAATGTCCATCGGATATGGTGAGGGATTTTAATCTTCCCTTTTACAATTATCAAGATATGCTTGGTGAATTCCGTGATTAGAATGGGGATATATTACCATTCTTAACTTGGAGGAGGTTTATGTTCTTTCTCCTATTTTCCCTTTAATGTATGTGGATACTAAAATTACTCATGTTTGGGCATATAGATTTATGTCTACCCCCAACACATCATTGGGTCTTTCTGAATAAATTCTTAGTGTGATTCAAGATGAAACTGCTGGTAGGATTGATGAATAAAGGTAGGTGTGTGTTCATGCTTGTAGTTTTCTACCAAACATGGATGGTGATATTGGTTGATGAATTCAATTTAGTTTTTGACAATATTTATATGTGAGGGTAGGTGTATATTCCTACTCACTATTTTCCTCTGGTTATAAATGATTGGATTCCTTGTGTTTTCACAGATGGGTCTACTTGCTAGCTGAATTAAGGTAGGAGGGTGTATGTTCCAACTCACAGATTTTCACCAAATTGGGTCGGGGGATTCTATGATAGGGGAAACACTGTGAACATTCTCCATGTCAACTATTTTCTACCCAAGGTGGTCCGTTTTACGTTCCCAATCCCAGATGACCTAGATCGATTGGAAGAGTATGACACCCTCATCATGTTGAGTTCTTAATACCACGTGACATTGGAGATGATTATTGTTGGAAAGAACCCTTTATAAGGTTACCCTTGTTTTCAATATGAGGTAGTATGTTGCCTCTTGATTGAAATCCATAAGATATGGGAGGTACTGGTATGTACATTCTGGGGATAACACTTGAAATAGTTGAATATGATGCTTGGATTCATCTGCATTAGGACCACCATTCTTCACTGGCAGGATAGGAAATGGGGATTGGTGAGCTGGAGGTTCTGTTGGGTAGCCTCTAGGGTTGGGATTGTATCATACTAATGATACTCCTGAAATAATGCATTAGAGACCCAGTGTTGAAGATATTGGGCTGGTAATGACATCCTTTTCTGGGATGATGACCTAATGTCTACAACAGCTAGGGAATTCATTTGTGAATGCTATAGGGATGCCATTGGATTGAAGGGAGTTCTAAAAGAATGTTCCTGAATATATGAAAAACACAAATAATAAAACCCTATCAATGAAGAATCTCATTTGAGCAAACACGTGCATGATTTATTTCTTCATTGGTCCCTGTTTAAATTTGAGAGAAAAAGGGGGATTCCATGTAGCTGATACTACCATATTGGTTAAGGATTCATATTGGGTTCACCATTTTATGTTTCCAATGGAGAACATGTCACACGAAAGTGGATTTCTATGGGTTGAGTTTTGTGAAATCATTTACACTTGATTCACCATTTTTTATTTCCCAATAGAAAATAAGTTTCCCAATGATTGATTACTGGAGGATGAGTTGTGTGAAATCATTCACGTTGGGATCACCATATCTGAATTATGGCCAAAATATTTGTTATTGGAACCAGAAACAACCAAAAATTCAATACCCATTATGGACATTCTTTCAAAGGGTAGCCACTCATTGGTAATTTTGGCTAATGATGGTTAAGAACACACATTGGTTAGGATGATGGGAGGTTAAGCTCATCACACCATTTTGTGGGGAATTGTTTCCTACTATGGGACTATTATATATATTTAAGATATGTTTGTGACTTATTCATTATTTCCAATGTTTGATGTAAGATACCCTTGAATTAATAATCAGCTATTAGCATGTATGGAAATTAGAATCATTTATATGTATCTGAGGTTCTTCAACATTGGATATATCTATATAAATTGTAGTTTCTCATAAATTATCTCCCTTTATGTACTAATTATATACTATTTTTACATTATTATGATGATGCTGGTTTTTTATCCACACAGTGGGGCACTCTAGATATAAGGCCTCGACCTTAAACCTTACTTAATCTTGAGTTATTACAAGATTACACATTGAAGATCTTTTCAGGTTTAGAGTTTTAGAGAATTAGAACATAAACTTTTCATTACATTCCACATATAAACAAAGTGGTTACATAAAGATAGTATTCATTTTTTCCCATCAATGGAAACATATTTAAAATAAAACATGGATTCATTCTTGACACTTCCTGGACACTATCATCATATCATGTACCTTTCCCTTGACCTCTGAAAAACATTTCAAAAACACTTGGGATGAGCATAAAAAGATCAGTATGGGTTATAAAAATATGGAAAGGAAACATCAGTTCATATATACATTAGAATGAAATCATACATTACCCATAAAACATAATCACTTTAACATACCTCATCAAATCAGGAATAAATCATAGAAATCATAAGACATAAAGGTAACTTGAGGCATTCATAACATTCTTACGTAGGGAGTAACCCTCTTGGTTACGTTTGGAATACCCATCATAGTATATTCCCTAAATCTCTTCGGAGAAACCTTAACGTTTCACTCCTTCGCGTTACCCAATGCAATGGAGAGCTATATCGGGCTCACCTGCCCTTAGTTTATCACGGAACCACCTGTCTTCATAATAATGGCCAAGAACCTCAGCATAATCGTATCACATAAAACATGCATAAAGGAAACTTAACATTTCCACCTTTCAATGACAAGATATAAATACAACACATTGATATAAAAACATTATGAAAACCATTTTCAATACCAAAATTAAAGAAAAGTAAAACATGGTATTTATTTTTCTTTTTAAAAAAGGTATGTCTTATAGAGGAAGCCGAAACTCAAATAATGGTCATGGCGGCAGAGAAGTCATTGTCGCCGCATACGTACGACAAAAAAACATTCCCTTTTTTCATTAAGTAAATGCTTCGTCTAAAAAAGATTCCTTTTGAATAAATGTAAAAGTCAAAGGGGTTTATACACCGTATAAAAGAAGGTTGTGTATAAAACAAAATATGCCTCAATGAAAGGAGATTGAGACGAAGTCCCATACCTCGGGTCCGACTTGACTCGGTCGTTCTTTAATCTCCTTAATAATAAACTTTAGTTAATTTCTACTTGTTTAAGAACCTTTTTCAATTTCATTATTCCTTTTATATCACTTATTGCCATGTCATGGACACTATGTAATTATTTAAGTTAATAACGGTCGTTTTAATGATCATTAGTACTTGAGTCAAAAATAAACCCTTTATAATTACAAGTTGTTCATGTATCCATTATATCCAGAATTATAATCATGATTTATATATCATATATATCATATATATCCAGTATATACATTCATTTATAATATTACATAATCATTTAGAGGTAAGAAATGAAATGCACCGTTCATGGAGACGGTAAGCCGTACGTACGCATGAACACTACTTTCATTTCTATTTCGTATTTTTATAGAATGGAATCATAATGATATAAAGGTATATTATACTTCCAGTTTAATATCATATATAATATCATAACTCCATCCTTTATATGTCCCACATATGGTATTAATGAATCAAATCACTTTGAGGGGGCGGTAGTCTTCCTTAAATGAAGATATCGCGTTTACCCATAATGGAAACCATAAAGGTATGTCAAAAATGAAAAATACAGAAGCTTAAGGAAAACCTAAACATATTATATATCATATATAAATATAGTTTCATCTTAATGTCCACCTTTTAAGGTGTTAAAATAATGTTGAACAATCATCGTTTCGGGAGGCTGAAATTCGTCATCCACAGAAACAGTATGTTCATTAACCATTAGATGTAGGTGTGTGTAAGTGTAGCTCAAATAATTATTATAAAAACACCCTAGTTTATTGAAGATTGTTTATTTGTTACAAAAGAAATGAATAAAAAGAGTTTATGGGGTTGGAGAAGTAGAATAAAACAAAAGGACTCAAATGAAGACATTACCTTAAAATCGGGTAACTCCCTTTGGTTTGAGCTCAAAGGCTTCCTTGGGAAGACTTATGCCCAAAGTGAGGCTTCAAGGAGTAAGAGAGGTAAGTGGATAGACAAAATGGGCAGGGGTTGGCCGAGCCAAAGGCTTTAGAAGTATGGGTAAGGAGGTAGAGGTGGGGGCCTTTTATAAGAGGAGAGGAGGGGCACTCTTTGAAAGTAATGAAATGTCACTTTATTTTAAAATGCGTTTCGGATTCAAAAGGTCCCACATTGATATAATTCGAGAATAAGGTGATAAGGGTTCGAAATCCACCAATACAATAGGTTTTGGACATGTGTAGGTCATAGATTTTACATTATCATTTCATTTTATTTAAATCCATTATTAATGAGGTAATCGCTACATCATCATGATATCATAAATAATTTAATTTATTTAAAATCTAAAAATTATAAAAAAATACTATGATGTAGGATATCTTTTTAGCTTTACAATGAGTATTTATAATCAAAACTTTGACTTGTATAACCTCATGTACAAATTGTATTAGTAAAATAACTTATGTTTGTGTCATTTTTACTTTAACATTAAATAAAAAGATATTAATGTCATTTTCCTACCAAAGTGGCTCCATCAGGTCTCCAAGTTGACCCATGGATTTTCTTGGTCAGTCATGACACATCCAATAAGGGTAGGACATGTGTCTAGGTCATTTCATATTATTAAAACATTATTTTTACCTTAAACTACACTAATTACCACTAATCGTGATTAAAAACATAAAAGTTACTATTCACCAAAAAAATTATTTTAATCCCATTGAACCACATTTTACTTCTTAATGAATACCATTTATGTCTGATTTTTGAAATTTAAAACACAGAGGTGGTAAAATTTCATTTAAAAGAAAAATTAGTTTCTTAAGTACCACTTAGTGGTTTCACTATTCATCAAAAATTGAAGTTTTTCAAGAAAATACCAAAACCTCACCCTAAGCTATATTTTATATTCTGAATTCAAAATTGTGGCCTATTTTACAAAATTCAAAACATATAAGTTGCATTAATTAATTTAATAATTAATCCCCGCTGTCAGAGCAAATAGCGTGTTTTTATGAAACAATAAGTATCAAAAGATTGACACTAGTTTAAGTCCAATTTCAAAGTGAAATTAATTCCAGTGACAACTATTTGATTAAATGGTAAAAATATATTCTAATTTCACTTTAAAACCAATTCAAAAGATAATCTACTCATATAAATAAATTAGATTAAAAAGCAGTTTTGATGTAAAATGCAGTATTTTTCACTATTCATTAAAAAATGAACATTGTCAGAAAAATACCAAAAATTTACACAAAGTAAATTTTGATGTCCGAATCATAAAGAATGAGTTTATTTTGACAAACATAGCTTATCAAATTGTCAAAATATATATTTAAAAATGGTTTGCCATCAAAAGGCAGTAAAACAATCTTTTAAAAATATTAGTGTATTACATGCTTAAGATTGGATTTATTTTCATTTTAAGCCTCTAAAACACTATCTAATTCATTAATAGACATAGATAAAAATATCTATTATTCATTACTTACTTGGTATGTTACATCCTTCCCCGCTTTAGAAAATTGTGTCCCCGCAATTTATTTACTTATCGAATAAATGGGGGTACTTATCCCTCATTGCATTTTCAGATTCCCATGTTGCCTCTTCCATCATGTGGTTTTTCCACAAAACCTTTACCTGATTAATCACCTTATTCCGTAACACTTGCTCCCTGTGGTCAAGAATCTGGATCAGTTGTTCCTCATAAGATAGGTTCTCTTACAGCTGAACTACCTCTGGACTCAAAACATGAGATGGATCTGGCATATACTTTCTCAACTTCGAAACATGAAAAACATTGTGTACCTGAGATAAACTCGGAGGTAAAGCCACTCGGTAAGCAACTTATCCAACTCTCTCCAGAATTTCATATGGTCCAATGAACCTTGGACTCAGATTTCCTTTATTACCAAATCGCATCACACTTTTCCATGGTGATACTTTTAGAAAAAACATGATCACCTACCTCAAAAGAGAGATCCTTCCTCCTGTTGTCCGCATAACTCTTCTGCCTACTCTGAGCTGTTCTCATGTGTTTCTGAATCAGCTGAACTTATTCATCCATCTCTTCTACCAATTCTGGTCCCATCAACTTCCTTTCACCCACTTCATCCCAGATAGCTAGAGATCGACACCGCTTCCCATATAACGCCTCAAATGGTGCCATCTGTATACTGGAATAGAAACTATTATTATATGAAAATTCAACCAAAGAAAGATGTTAGTCCCAACTTCCCTGATAATATATAGAGCAAGAACGTAGCATTTCCTCCTATATCTGAATTTTTCGTTCTGACTGCCCATCTGATTGAGGATGAAATGTTGTACTAAAATTTAATTCAGTACCCAACGAAATTTGAAGGCCCTTCCAAAAGTTAGAAGTAAACCTGGGATCACGATCGGATACAATGGAGAGAGGAACTCCATGTAACCTGACTATCTCTTTAAGATACAATCGGAAAAGTTGATCTAGAGAGAAAGTATCTCGTATAGAAAGAAAATGAGCAGATTTAGTCAAACGATCAACAATAACCCAGATTTCATTATTACCTCGAGATGTCTTCGATAATCCCACAACAAAGTCCATGGATATATTCTCCCATTTCCACTCTGGCACTGGTAAAGGCTGAAGCATCCCTTTTGGTAACTGCTGCTCTGCTTTAACCTGTTGACAAGTCAAACACTTCACAGTAAAATCAGCAATATCACTTTTCATTCCATCCCACCAGTAATACTCCCGCAGATCTTTGTACATCTTAGTACTTCCAGGATGAACTGAAAATGGAGAACTATGAGCATCACATAACAACTCTCTCTTAAACTGTGAATCACAAGGCACACACAATTTCTTCCCAAATATCAAAACACAATCATTATCAATGTTGAATTCAGGAAACTTACCCTTCTGAACTAGCTCTACCTTTTTCTGCAACTCACTATCTTGATTCTGTCCTTTCTTGATTTTTTCTGATAGAGAAGATTTCACTGATACCTGAAACAAAACAGAAGAACATCCTGCACCAACAACTTCAATGCCAAAGTTCATCAAATCCTTAACCAAAGGATCACGTTCCAAACACAGCATTACTAATGAAGCATTACTTTTTCGACTAATAGAATCAACCACTTTATTTTCTTTTCCCAGATGGTAATGAATTGTACAATCATAATCCTTGATTAATTCTATCCATCTCCTTTGTCTCATATTCAATTATTTCTGAGTGAATATATACTTTAAACTTTTTTGATCGTTATATACTTCACACTTTACTCCATACAAATGATGCCTCCAAATTTTTAAAGAGAAAACAATAGCAGCTAATTCCAAATCATGTGTATGGTAATTTTCCTCCTGAGTTTTAAACTATCGTGAATCATAAGCAATTACCTGATCATTCTGCATTAGGACACAACCACGTCCTTTCAATGAAGCATCACTGTAGATAAAAAACTCACCATTCCTGGAAGGTAGTGCCAAAACTGGAGCATTCACCAATCTTCTTTTCAACTCCAAAAAACAATCATCACATTCTTTTTTCTAGATAAACTTAACACCCTTCCAAGTTAGCTTATTCATTGGAATAAATAACCGTGAAAAATTTCTAACAAATATTCGGTAATAGCCTGCTAAACCAAGGAAGCTACGAATCTCAGTTACATTTGTGGGTCTTGGCCAGTCTTCCACAATTTTTGTTTTTTCAGGATCAGCAGTTATCCAATCTTTTGAAATAGTGTGACCAAGGAAAGAAATTTGTTGCAACCAAAACTCACACTTGCTGAATTTCCCATACAATTTCTTTTCTTTTATGGTTTGAAAAATAACCCTTAAATGTCTTTCATGCTCCGCTTTACTTTTAGAAAACACAAAAATATCATCAAGGAAAACCACCACAAACTTATCCAAGAACTCATGGAAAATTCTATTCATTAAGTCCATGAATACAACATGTGAATTGGTTAGCCAAAAAGTCATTACTAAAAATTCATAATGGCCATATATTGTATGAAATGAAGTCTTCAGAACATCTGCTTCTTTTACCTTCAGCTGATGGTAACCCGATCTCAGATCAATCTTTGAAAAAAACTGAGCTCCCTGGAGCTGATCAAACAAATCATCGATATGAGGCAAAGGATATTTGTTCTTAATAGTGATGTTATTCAATGCTCTATAATCAATGAAAAGTCTCATAGAACCATCTTTCTTTGCAACAAATAAAATAGGAGCACCCCATGGTGAGGTGCTAGGTCGAATGAAACCTTTCTCTAATAAATCTTGCAATTGCTCCTTCAACTCTAAAATATCAATTTGAGCCATTCGATAAGGGGGTTTTGAAATTGTCTTAGCAATAGGAACTAAGTCAACAGTAAACTTAACTTCACGATCTGGTATTATTCTAGGCAACTCATCAAGAAAAACATCAGGATACTCATTTACCAATGGCACATCATTAATCAGAATAGTTCCTTTATCTTCAACGATGTGTGCAAGGTAACATTCATTTCCATATTTTACAAGTTTCTTGGCCTCTTGATAAGTTATCAACAGTAAGGGTTCATTCTTGTACACAAACTAAAATTCTTTCTGGAAAGAAACTTCTTTAGCTCTACAGTCAATCTTAGCATGGTAAATAGAGAGTCAATCCATATCCAGGATAACATCAAACTCTACAAGAGGTAGAACAATAAGGTTTGCAAGTAGGTTCTTTCCACAGATAAGGATAGGATGATTCTTATAAATTCTTTTTGCCTCAACATTTTCCCCAGGTGTTTTTACCAAAAGTTCAGGAGTCATTTCTTGAGATGGTATTCTCATTTTACTAGAAAAGGTTTCAGAGATGAAACAATGTGTGGACCCCGAATCAAACAACACACTGGAATAATCTGAAAAAACAAAGTACCTGATACAACTTCATTTGATGGCCCGACATCTGCTGAAGTAGTTGCAAAGTATTTCACCACCCCTTTCTGCTTGTAGTCTAACTGCTTCCCATCACTCGAGCTTTTTGTCAGACACTCGTTTTCATAGTGACCCATCTCATTGCACTTAAAACATTTCACTAATTGTAAATCAAATTTTGTATTACCATTACATTGATCCTTTTCAGTGCAATCATGAGCCTTATGTCCCAACTTACCACATCGGTAGCACTTTCTAGAATTCAGAAGACATTCCCCAGCATGCCTTTTACCACATTTATCACAAACTGGATACTTAGTTTTCTTACCATCAGACTTTTTTGAAGAATTCTTCCCTTTCTCCTGCCACCTCAGTCTCTTCTTCTGCTGGTTTTTATAGAACACTTGATCAACGGAAAACTCAATTTCCACCTTCTCAGCACATCGAACAAGCTTTTTATAACTTTTAAACTCACGAGAAGCTAAAGACCTTCGATATTTTGGATTTAATCCTGAGTAAAAACGATTGATTTTACTGTCAAGGTCTCGGATAAAATTTGGAGCATACCTTGCCAATCGAGTGAACCTTTCTTCATAGGTATCCACTAAGTCTTCCTCTTGCCTCAATTCCAAGAATTGTTTTTCCATCATAAGTAGAACAACCTTAGGAAAATACTTTTCAAGAAACATACCTTTGAATTCATCCCAGTCGAGAGCATCAATCTCATCAGCGTCCCTGATATTTTTAACCATCGACCACCACTGATCTGCTTCACCCTCCAAATGGTAAATAGAAAGACTAACCTTTTGATTGTCTGAACAACCCATGACATCGAAAATCTTCTCCCGTGATTTAATCCACCCTTCAGCTAACACAGGGTCAGATGATCCTCTGAATGATGGGGGATGTTGCCACATGAAATGTTCCACCACTGACATGTTCCTCTGTGGTTGATCTGGTTGATCTCGTGCATGGAGACCACCACCATTTATCTCTTGAGTCAAATGCGCCATTACTGCAACAAACTATTCAGTTCCAATTCCGACCATCTCATGATGCTGATTCGGAAGGTTATTTCCTTCTGTATGCCTTCCTAGCACTGCTTCCATGTTTCCTCTGTGGAAAACATTCTGAACAAACATGTCTTAGATGAAGCAACATGGTAATCTTCAAATGCTATATTATTTCAATTTGACCATAAAAAAAATATTTTTGGATAATCATTTAATAGAATTCTAAATCCTAAAGTTATCTAAACTGACCTTTGATACCAACTATAAGGCCCCGAACATAAACCTTACTTAATCTTGAGTTATTACAAGATTACACATTGAGGATCTTTTCAGGTTTAGAGTTTTAGAGAATTAGAACATAAAACTTTCATTACATTCCACATATAAACAAAGTGGTTACATAAAGATAGTATTCATTTTTCCCATCAATGGAAACATATTTAAAATAAAACATGGATTCATTATTGAAACTTCCTTGACACTATGATCATATCATGTACCTTTCCTTTGACCTGTGAAAAAAATTTCAAAAAAACATGGGATGAGCATAAAAAGCTCAGTATGGGTTATAAAAATATGGAAAGAAAACATAAGTTCCTATATACGTAAGAATGAATTCATACATTACCCATAAAACATAATCACTTTAACATACCTCATCAAATCATGAATAAATCATAGAAATAATAAGACATAAAGGTAACATGAGGCATTCATAACATTCTTACGTAGGGAGTAACCCTCTTGGTTACGTTTGGAATACCCATCATAGTATATTCCCTAAATATATTCGGAGAAACCTTAAAGTTTCACTCCTTAGTGTTACCCAATGCATTGGAGATCTATATCGGGCTCACATGCCCTTAGTTTATCATGGAACCACCCGTCTTCATAATAATGCCCAAGAACCTCAACATAATAGTATCACATAAAACATGCATAAAGGAAACATAACATTTCCACCTTTCAATCACAAGATATCAATAAAACACATTGATATAAAAACATTATGAAAACCATTTTCAATACCAAAATAAAATAAAAGTAAAACATGGTATTTGTTTTTCTTTTTTTTGAAAAAGTTATGGTTTGTAGAGGAAGTTGAAACTCAAATAATGGTCACGGCGGCAGAGAAGTCGTTGTCGCCGCATACGTACGACAAAAAAACATTCCCTTTTGTCATTTAGTAAACGATTCGTATAAAAAAGATTCCTTTTGAATAAACGTAAAAGTCAAAGGGGTTTATACACCGTTTAAAAGAAGGTTGTGTATAAAACAAAATATGCCTCAATGAAAGGAGATTGAGATGAAGTCCCATACCTTGGGTCCGACTTGACTCGGTCGTTCTTTAATCTCCTGAATAATAAACTTTAGTTAATTTCTACTTGTTTAAGAACCTTTTTCAAGTTCATTATTCCTTTTATATCACTTATTTCCATGTCATGAACAATATGTAATTATTTAAGTTAATAACGGTCGTTTTAATGATCATTGGTACCTGAGTAAAAAATAAACCCTTTATAATTACAAGTTGTTCATGTATCCATTATATCCAGAATTATAATCATGATGTAAATATCATATATATCATATATATCCAGTATATACATGAATTTATAATATTACATAATCATTTAGAGGTAAGAAATGAAATGCACCGTTCATGGAGACGGTAAGTCGTACGTACGCATGAACGCTACTTTCATTTCTATTTCGTATTTTTATAGAATGGAATCATAATTATAGAAAGTTATATTATAATTCCAGTGTAATATCATATATAATATCATAAATCCATCCTTTATACGTCCCACATATGGTATTAACGAATCAAATCACTTTGAGGGGGCGATAGTCCGCACTTCCTTAAATGAAGATATCGCCTTTACCCATAATGGAAACCATAAAGGTATGTCATAAATGAAAAATATATAAGATTAAGGAAAACATAAACATATTATATATCATATATAAATATAGTGTCATCTTAATGGCCACCTTTGAAGGTGTTAAAATAATGTTGAACAATCATCGTTTTGGGAGGCAGAAATTCGCCATCCACGGAAACAGTATGTTCTTTAAGCATTAGATGTAGGTGTGTGTAAGTGTAGCTCGAATACTTCTTATAAAAACATCCTAGAATATTTAAGATACTGGAGTTGTTACAAAATAAATCAATAAAAAGAGTTTAGGGGGTTGGAGAAGAAAAATAAAACACAAGGACTCAAGTGAAGACATTACCTTAAAATCAGGTAACTCCCATTGGTTTGAGCTCAAAGGCTTCCTTGGGAAGGATTCTTCTCAAAGTGAGGCTTCAAGGAGTAAGAGAGGGAAGTGGAGAGACAAAACTGGCAGGGGTTGTCCGTGCCAAAGGATTTGGAAGTGTGGGTAAGGAGGTAGAGGTGGGGGCCTTTTATAAGAGGAGAGGAGGGGCACTCTTGGAAAGTAAAGAAATGTTACTTTATTTTAAAATGAGTTTCGGATTAGAAAGGTCCCACATCGATATAATTCAAGTTTAAGGTGACAAGGGTTCGAAATCCACCCATTCAATAGGTTTTGGACATGTGTAGGTCATAGATTTTACATTATCATTTCATTTTATTTAAATCCTTTATTAATGAGGTAATCGCTGCATCATCATGATGTCATAAATAATTTAATTTAAGTAAAGTCTAAAAATTATAAAACAAATACTATGATGTAGGAAATGTTTGTTATATTTCCAATTACAATTTATAATCAAAAATCTGACTTGTATAACCCCGTGTAAAAATTGTTTTAGTAAAATAACTTATGTTTCTGTCATTTTTACTTTAAGATTAAATAAAAAGATATTAATGTCATTTTCCTACCAAAGTGGCTCCATGGGGTCCCCAAGTTGACCCATGGATTATCTTGGTCGGCCATGACACATCCAATAAGTGTAGGACATGTTTCTAGGTCATTTCATATTATGAAAACATTATTTTTACCTTAAACTACACTAATTACCACTAATCGCGATTAGAAACATAAAAGTTACTATTCACCAAAAAATTATTTTAATCCCATTGAACCACATTTTACTTCTTAATGACAACCATGTATGTCGGATTTTTGAAATTCAAAACACAGAGGTTGTAAAATTTCATTTAAACGAAAAATCAGTTTTTTAAGTACCACTTAGTGGTTTCACTATTCATCAAAAATTGAAGTTTTTCAGAAAAATACCAAAACATCACCCTAAGCTATATTTTATATTCTGAATTCAAAAATGTTGTATATTTTAAAAAATTTAAAACATATAAGTTGCATAAATTAATTTTATAATTAATTGCCACTGTCAGAGCAAATAGCATGTTTTTATGAAACAATAAGTATCAAAAGATTGACACTAGTTTAAGTCCAATTTCAAAGTGAAATTAATTCCAATGACCACTATTGGATTAAATGGTAAACATATATTCTAATTTAACTTTAAAACCAATTCAAAATATAATCTAATAATATAAATAAATTAGATTAAAAATCAGTTTTGATGTAAAATGCAGTATTTTCACTATTCATTAAAAAATGAACATTGTCAGAAAAATACCAAAAATTAACACAAAGTAAATTTTGATGTCCCAATCATAAAGAATAAGTTTATTTTGACAAAAATAGCTTATAAAATTGTCAAAAGATAGATTTAAAAATGGTTTTCCATCAAAAGGCAGTAAAACAATCTTTTAAAAATATTAGTGTATTCCATGCTTAAGATTGGATTTATTTTCATTTTAAGCCTCTAAAACACTATTTAATTCATTAATATACATAGATAAAAATATCTATTATTCATTACTTACTTGGGATGTTACACTAGAATGTGTTATAATACAAGTTAATGAGAGTTGTTTTGATGTTGGGATCAGAAACATGGTTGGGATTCCAACATATCCGTGTGAAAGGAATTATAAACCACTTAGTTAAGTGACACTTAATGGGACACATCATACCTTATATGGTCATTTGATAAGGACCAAACTCTGCAGCATAATGTCAGGCAGCTAGGATGTGTAGGCAGAAGGTACTTAGTCAATGTTTGGTGTCGGACTTATACTGAAGTATCCCAGGGAACATGGAAGGGATATGAATTTCCAGGTTGAATTAGACTCTACTAGGAAGGTGTCCTATATAGAATAGGTTTGATTTGGGGTGTTGGGTTTGAACCTCAATGAGATTTCCTATGTATCCCATTTGTATGGGAATCAAAATCCACATAGTTCGGTTGTTCTTGTAGGGGAGTGTGGACCTTTGAGATGATTATGTTTGGGATTAATCCTAAGGATGATTCCCTTTTTGATTTCAGTGAAAGAGAAGTAGCTTGAATCATGGAAATTTGGTGGTTTGATTTAGGGATAACTCTTTAAAAGGATTCTCGATTGTTTGGAGGTTATGATTAGGGCCTAATCCTAAAAAAAGTTTCCATATCATTTGATTTTTCGTTGGGATGTACTAGTAAGTATATTTCCCTTGGCGAATTTAGATGGTTTGGTTTGGGGCTTACATTCTGAGCAGGATACCCATAGGTTGGGTTTTGGGGAATATTTATAAAGAGGATTCCATTGATAAGATGTAGGCACTTACACCAAGTAAGAGGCCCATGGGTTTGGGATCATGTGAATTCCATGACCACCTTAAACTTTAATGCCCACATGATCATTATCGATGTGAGAAACAATATGAAATGGATGATATATGAAACCCCACAATCCCCTTCGGCCTGAGATTGGATACATGGGCTTGAGAACTCATGCATATGGAGGCACTCTAAAGGAAGTCAAGAAGAAGATCTGAAAAAATTTTATCTTCAAAAACATTCATCTAAATGTGTGGATGTCGTGATTATGACTATCTTTTTTGTGTATAAGAGTTAGGACATGTCATGATTAAATTTTATGGACAAGTGGGATCACAATATCTGGTAATAAAACTATCCATATTTTACTAGTGGGAGAGGCCGAGTGTATAGGAGGGAGAGGAGAGGACTCCAATTTCCATCCCCTATCTGAAATTGTAGCCAAGGCATCAAGGAGGAGCCTGAGTGAAATCATCTTCAAGAAAGTCCGAGGGATTAATCCATGAGGGATTCCCTGAAATTGGTTTCGTAGTAGGAAAAGAGGATCTCATTCCATGTTGAATGGAAAATAAATTCTAACCATTACCCTCCCTACTTGGATCCAAAGGATCCGAGTCCTAGAGATGGCTAATAAAGGATATGGTCCTAGCCCTAACACCCAGGTCCCAAAACTAGCTAACATCATCCCCGGGGTTGGGGTCCTCATGACCGTGGGAATAAAAATCCACATTCAACACAAGAACCTTAACCATCTGGTATGTAATGTGTGGGAAGCCTCTTACCATATGAATAAAAATTCAAATGGGAGACATGATGGTGTGCTCCACTTTATTGTATTTAAAGTTATGGTGGAGGTTTAAACAAGATCCCTTTCAAACAAGGGATAAAAAACAATACAGGTCCTACCAAGGATGGATTTGAAGTGGGAATGATAAGAGGCTCACACAAGGTAAAATCTAGGGCAAGCCAAGTAAGGCTCATGCAGATAGGGCTTGAAAATCCAAGGGAGGATCATGTAGATATCATCGGTGATGTGATGGTATATTGGGAAATGGAACCCCTAGGAAACTAATCTTTGGAGAGACCATGATCAATCCTTCAAGGGAATCCCCATGTTATATCAGAAGTGGCTCGCACAGATCCCTAGTTAAGGAAGTGGACCTCACAATAGTATTCTAGAACCATGTGAGAGTAAGTGCCCCATTTAGGTGTTATTTATTTCAAACCATGGGAGGAATTCAGTTTCACTATAACCATTTAAATCCATCTTTTTTAGGTTTTAGATTATTAACTAGAATGTTTTTAAGGGACTTGGTAAATAAATAAGGGAATTAGAGCATTGGTGGGCCTTCTAAAAATTTCATCTATGAAAATAAAGATCATAGGGTCCTATTTATAAGCAAATATGGGACCCTATGTGAAGGTATTGTTTTACTCAGGTGGGTCTCTCAGGGGTGTGACAGTGGAGGATGTGTAGGTCGGTTGTTTAGGTCAATGTGTAGGTACATTGCACGCCAATGCGGCTCAAGGGTACCAGCGCTAATATAATTTATGGGAATTGTGATCCCCAGAATTATTTATTTTATCTTCTTATCTTCCTTCAAGATATTTTTCTTTGACACCATTCCATCCATGTAAAACAATAGTGCCAAAAGTTACCTCTAATTATCTTTGGTTTGATAATAAGAAAATAAAAAATAGAAGGATTTGAGAAAGATCAAAATTGTATTAAACGATGTTTTTTGGGATCTATATTATTGATCTGATTTTTTGGTCCATCACATGTTTTATGATGTTCATATTGAGAATAAAAATGTTGGTAATTTATTTTTTATAGTTTTGGACACACCTAGTAAGACCAATGATAATGTAAAGACACGATTAGATAATTGCCAAAATTTAAAAGTGACTAGAAGTTGAGTTGTTTGAATTGAAATATCATAGAATTTAATGAATCAAAGGTGAATTATTACATTCCAATGAAAACAATTTATTAATTTTTTAGCAGACTATAGATTTGAGTATACCTGATGGTAATGTTTTCAATTTGGTTATATGTGTCAGAAACATTCATATTACTAGATTAAAAGGGATGATTTATATGTTATTGTAACATCCCAGGTAAATAAATAATATTACTTTTTCATATTTATTAATATTTGTGAATAAAATATTAATATTACTTTAAAGGAGATGCTATGTTAGATGGCGTACCCAATACGCAACAACTATCTTCTTTAAAATCTTACGATGCACACTAATAATATAATAATATTATTGTAAATGATAGTAAACTTCTAGTTGATGTAATGGAGAGAATGAAAAAAATAACTAAAAAGTGATATGCTTGTCAAATATTTTTACTTTTATTCAATAAATGTTAGATGCTTAAAATGCGAATGAATCCAATTTTAAGCGTAAATATTCTAATATTCTTTAAAAGGTCAATTAACCACCGTTTGGGGGCGAAACCTTTTTAA
Source organism: Viscum album (assembly GCA_963277665.1). Taxonomy (NCBI): domain Eukaryota; kingdom Viridiplantae; phylum Streptophyta; class Magnoliopsida; order Santalales; family Viscaceae; genus Viscum; species Viscum album. Next base: position 100,282,339 of record OY728119.1, on the reverse strand, counting down.
ATCCACTTTTTGACAATTTTTTATCTTATATTTGACAAAATAAAATTAGTTTTTAGAATCGGGACATCAAAATTTACTTTGTATAAATTTTTGGTATTTTTATGATAAAGTTCATTTTTAATGAATAGTATAAAATACTGTATTTTAATTCAAAACCTCCTTTTAATCTATTTTATTTATATGGATCTATTATATTTTTAATTGGGTTTAAAGTGTAGTTAAAATATATTTTTACCATTTAATCCAATGGTGGTAATCGTAATTCATTTCACTTTGAAATTGGACAAAAACGAGTGTCAGTATTTTGATAGATATTATTTCTTAAAAACACGTTATTTGTTTTGACAGCGGGAATTAATTATAAAATAATTAATGCAAGTTTTATGTTTTTAATTTTTGAAAATAGACACCTTTTTTGAATTCGTAATATCAAATATAGCTTAGGGTGAATTTTTGGTATTTTTCTGAAAAACATCAATTTTTGATGAATAGTGAAACCATTAAGTGGTAGTTAAAAACTGACTTTTCATTTAAATGAATCCTTACCACTTTTGTGATTTGAATTTCAAAAATCTGACATACATGGTTGTCATTAGGATGTAAAATGTGGTTCAATCGGATTAAAATAATTTTTTTGTGAATAGTAACTTTTAAGTTTTATTAATCGCGATTAAAGGTAATTAGTGTAATTTAAGGTAACGATAATGTTATAATAACATCAAATGACCTTGAAAAATGTACTAACCTTATTATATGAGTCATGGCCGACCAAGACAATCCATGGGTCAACTTGGGGACCCCATGGAGCCACTTTTGTAGGAAAATGACATTAATAACCTTTTATTTAAAGTTAAAATAAAAATGTCACAAACATGTATTGTTTTACTAAAACAATTTTTAAATAGTGTAATACAAGTCATATTTTTGACTATAAATATTCATTAGAAATATTAAAATATTTCCTACATCATAGTATTTTTTTATAGTTTTTAGACATCAAATAAATTAATTTATTTATGACACCATGATGATGCATCGATTATCTCATTAATGAAACATTTAAATAAAATGAAAAGATAATGTAAAATCTAAGACTTAAACTTCTATAAAACCTATTTGATGAGTATAGTTCAAACCCTTGTCACCTTATCCTCTATGTATATCAATGTGGGACCTTTAAAATCCAAAAATCATTTTAGTATAAAGTAACATTTCTTTACTTTCCAAGAGTGCCCCTCCTCCCTCTTATAAATGGCCCCCACCTCTACCTCCTTACCCACACCTCTCAAGCCATTTTCTTGGCCAAACACTGATCATTTTATCTCTCCACATCCCTATATTTATCATATAAGCCATCCATTAGGCAGAAATCTCTTCAATTAACCATTTTGGTTCCAACCAAGGGGAGTTACCCGATTAAAAGGTAAAGTCTTCCCAAATGTTCTTTTGTTTTATTTTGCTTCTCCAACCCACCCAAAACTCTTTTTATTCCATTATTTTGTAACAACACCAGTATAGAAAATATACTAGGATGTTTTTATGAAAAGTATTATAGCTACACTTACACACACCTCTGTCTAATGGTTAAAGAACATACTGTTTCCGTGGATGGCGAATTACTGCCTCACGAAGCGATGATTGTTCTATCATCTCCTACCTCCTCTCATGTTGGTCATTAGGATGGAACTATATTTATTTATGATATATATTATATTTTTTTTCCTCTCTATGATTCTGTATTTTACATTTAATACATATCATTATGCTTTCCATGTTGTGCAAATGCGATAATTTCATTTGAGGAAGTGTGGACTACCGCCCCCTCAAGTGATGTGACTCGTTCATGCAATACATGGAATGTATAAAGAATGGAATTAATGAACTAATGTGACCTATATAACATATATATTATACTGGAATTATAATATATATATATATATATATATATATATATCTAATTTAGTTTTAATTTCATTAATGTGACAATGAAATGAAAGTAGCGTTCATGCGTACGTACGACCTACCGTCTCCATGAACGGTGAATTTCATTTTTTATTTCCAAATTTTATGGAATAGTATATAATGAATATATAATAAATATATATGATATTTAAATCTTTAATACTATTCTATAGATAGTGTAATTATAACTACAAGGACAATTCTTTTCAAACAAGTTCATTTTTGACTCATGTATCGAACATCGACAAAAACGTCTGATATGAACTCACATAATTAACTAATTATTATGACATTATAATATGTTATATGAATTGAATAATAATATTTAAATTATTTCCTTAAGAAATTATTAATTTACCAAAAATTATTTGTCAGTAATATAAAGAAACGAACAAGACAAGTCGGACTTGAGGTAAGGGATCCAACCTCTCTCTTTCTTTTTAAGTACTCTCTTTTATGTCACTTATTTTAAGCTCCTCTTTCTCATGTTGGGGGATGTTCTTCTATATTAACCTTACTGTAATTTTTATGTTCATATGATGAGAGACCCTAATTGATATCTTTAATCCATTTTTGTATGTTTTATGTGGCGTCGTTAGGCTGCCGAATTTTCGTAAGGGGATATGTTATCTCAATTTTTATTTCTGTGAGATTCATGCTATATTTGTCACTATCTCCATCTAGTGGTGTATGTAATAAACATGATTCTACTCTTTGTGTAATATACTCTCATTTATGGTTATTTACATTAGCATTGTTTTTTCCTTCTTTCATGGTGTGTACGTTTTCAATGTTACCCAAATCGGTAAGGGATTCCTTCACCCTCTTTTTTTAAGAAGACTTCTTCTTGTAATGTATTTTAATTTACATATTTTTATGTTTATATATGTTATTATATATCCTCATTGATATAAAAATCATTTCCATGTGATGAGATACCCTTTTTTCTCTCATCAACTCATTTTTCTGAATTTTAAAGTGACGCTGTTAGGCTGTCGAATTTCTATAAGGGAACTTCTTAACCCTATTTAAATTATTTGGGTAAAACCTCCACTTATAGATTTTATTATGACAAGATTATGTGTGGAATCACTATGTTGTAATTTCCACAAACCATTGTGTGTATATACTATTTCTACACATAATAATCTCATCGATAAATTGTTACGTCATTTATACAAACTTTTATGGGAAATCGTAACTCAATCTCATTTCATTGAGTTAAATATCTATGCCATTGGTTTTGATTTTCAAAGAGTATGTTTGAATGATCTATGATTTTTTTACACTTGATATCCATTTATATTGGGTGTATTTATAATTTTAATACATAATTATGTCATTGATTTATCCGTACACTAATTACATGATCTTTGAATGGGATTGCATCTAAATTTCTCTTCCTTGAGACACTTCTTGATGATTTACACTTTTATTCTTTTTAAAGTGTATATACATCCCCTTTGACATTCCATATCCATATTATGTCTATACTCAAGTCATTTAAAAGTTTTGAAAATGGTCTAAACTCATGTGGATTATGATTTAAATGTTCAAAATGGAAAATGACTCTTTTATTAAAACTTTGTTTTAAATGGATTTAAACATTTATTATCCATGTCCATTTTTTAAAAATGGTTTTAGGGATTTATATATATGGACATGAATGTTTTAAAACCCTTTCAAAAGTTTCTAAGTGGTATGGGAAACTTTGATTCTAAAATCTCTTTTAAATGTATTCTTTTAATATTTTCAAATTATAAAGGGATTTTCTCTCATAGTGTTTTAATGATTTTATTAGATGTTTTTATTTATGATAATATCATGATGTGATCTCTAGTGATTGAAATGTGGAACTTTTTTGATTCTTTTAAGCATGTTTTAAATGTATATCTTAGTGTTTATCTTCCCCTTTAGTACATGATGATTTTGTTGAGATACTCGCACTGACATTTTTGGTTTTAGTAAATGGATGGATCTAGCAGGCACCAAAGTGACAATGGGTTTGAAGGAAACTGTGGTGGTTCACTGATTAAGAGACTGGATGTAATGGGGGATTCAATGAAGAATCTCGTGGTTTTTCTAAACCAACTATCAAGGAGTCATGATTAACCACTTGAACCTTGGTGAGTTCTCTAATGCATCATGTATGAGATAACCAACTCGTTGAGGAAGTTCAGGTAGTAATTATAAAGGTAACCATTAGGGTTTATTTGATCCTTACTTTTGAGAAAATTATGTGTTACTATATGTTATGGTGGAAAATGAAAGGCATGAGATAAACATGAGGTTAAATTATGTTATGATAATTTTTGATGATTTTATCTCTTTTTGGGGAATGTTTTAAGAATTATATAGTTTTGGAAAAAATACAACACGCGGACCATGTCACAACACGTCGCGTTTGACAAATCTTTGGGAATCGAACCCACAACCAAAGTGCGACTGGTATTTATCACCTACCACTGAACTACGTGAAGTTCCTGGTTAGTATGACAAATTATTTTTAGTTAGACGATCTTATGAATCTGGAATAAGTTGATTTTGGGTTATCTATAGAAATGATTAGCCTATAATGGAAGATATGTGATTAGGTTAATTACTTTTTAATAAGAGAATTTAAGAGCAAATGATGTTATTTGGATATAAATGTTAATATTTACCTTGGAAGACTATGTGACGAAATCCTTTAGAGATTTGGGTTTCAATATTTGTTTTGATTAATTTGAAGAATTTTATGGATAAATTTTTATTGAATGGTCTTTGTTGAACTTTGGATGATGTTTGACAAATTTTGGAGATTAAGAGTAGTATTTCTTTTTATAAAGGATTATCCTTTTTGGGGATTATATAATCTCGTACTAACAATTTTTTTTGGTTTTGGTCTAAATACATGGGAAGTATATAGTTATATTTTGTGGATTATGTGATTCTCTGGAAGTTGATTATAGTGATCTTAATGTGAACAAGTTATCCTAAATACTCATCTTTTGGAGAAAATATGAGTGTGTAAGAAATATGGAAAAAATTGAAAGTCAACATGAAAAGTAAGTATGTTTCATTATAAATATATTCCTCAATGAAAAGTAATTTAAAAAAAAATTGTTTGTTAATTTTTTCAACTGGGGAATCAAATACTGTTTAACCTATCACAAGTTTGTGATTTTTTGGTGGATAACTTTCTCCTAAACATGTTTCTATCACTCTCCAACAGAACTGAACCCTTTGTTTTTTTCTTCCATATCCACGTTTCCTACATGGAATCCTAGTATGCGTTAACTTGGGTGACCCTTGTACTTCTCTTTATTTATTTTAAAGTGATAGTTAAATTTACTCTTTTTTCGATATAGGGCTTTTAAATGAAGTTTCCAAGCCCAATTTTAAAATTGCGAGGGCGCAATTCCTAAAAGGGGGGAAGGATGTAACATCCCAGTTAAATAAAGAATATTACATCTTCATATTTATTAATTTTTGTGAATAAAATATTAATATTACTTTAAAGGAGACGGTATGTTCGATGGCGTACCCAATACGCAACAACGAGCTTCTTTGAAATCTTACGATGCACACTAAAAATATAATAATATAATTATAAATCGTAGTAAACTCCAAGTCGATGTAAAGGCGATAATGAACAGAACTAACTAAAAAGTGATATGCTTATCAAATATTTTTACTTTTATTCAATAAATGTTAGATGCTTAAAATGCGAATGAATCCAATTTTAAGCGTAAATATTCTAATATTATTTAAAAGGTGGATTAACCACCTTTTGATGGAGAACCCTTTTTAAATACACTTTTTGACAATTTTATATGTTATATTTGAAAAAATAAAATTCGTTTTTAGAATTGGTACATCAAAATTTACTTTGTATAAATGTTTGGTATTTTTCCGATAAAGTTCATTTTTTAATGAATAGTGTAAAATGCTGTATTTTAATTCAAAACCTCCTTTTAATCTAATTTATTTATATGGAGAGATTATCTTTTTAATTTTTTTTAAAGATTAGTTAAAATATATTTTTACAATTTAATCCAATGGTGGTAATATGAATAAATTTCACTTTGAAATTGGACATAAACGAGTGTCAATCTTTCGTAAGACATTGTTTCTTAAAAACAGGTTATTTGTTTTACAGCGGGAATTAATTATAAAATAATTAATGAAACTTTTATGTTCTGAATTTTTTAAAATAGAAATCATTTTTGAATTCAGAATATCAAATATATCTTAGGGTGAATTTTTGGTATTTTTCGGAAAAACGTCATTTTTTGATGAATAGTGAAACCATAAAGTGGTAGTTAAAAAACTGATTTTTCGTTTAAATTTAACATTACCACTTCTGTGATTTGAATTTCAAAAATCCGACATAAATGGTTGTCCTTAGGATGTAAAGTGTCGTTCAATGGGATTAAAATAATTTTTTGGTGAATAGTAACTTTTAATTTTTATTAATCGCGATTAAAGGTAATTAGTGTAATTTAAGGTAGAGATAATGTTATAATAATATGAAATGACATTGACACATGTAATACCCTTATTTTATGAGTCATGGACGACCAATAAACTCCATGGGTCAACTTGGGGATCCCATGGAGCAACTTTGGTACGAAAATGACATTAATAACATTTTATTTAAAGTTAAAATAAAAATTTCAAAAACATGTACTGTTTTACTAAAAAAACATTACATGGTGTTATACAAGTCATATTTTTGACTATAAATATTAGTTAGAAAGATAAAAATATTTCCTACATCATTGTATATTTTTTTTAATTTTTTGACATTAAATAAATAAATTTATTTATGACACCATGATGATGCAGTGATTTTCTCATTAATGAACGATTTAAATAAAATGAAAAGATAATGTAAATTCTAAGACTTACACTTGTATAAAATCTATTTGATGAGTATATTTCGAACCCTTATCACATTATCCTCGAAATATATCAATGTGGGGCATTTAAAATCCGAAAATAATTTTATTATAAAGTGATATTTCTTTACTTTCCAAGAGTGCCCCTCCTCCCTCTTATAAAATGCCCCCACCTCTACCTCCTTAACCACAACTCTCAAGACATTTTCTCAGACAAAATCTGATCCTTTTATCTCTAAACTTCCCTCTATTCATCCTAGAAGCCTTCCCTTAGGTATAAATATCTTCAAGAAACCCTTTTGGTTCAAACCAAGGGGAGTTACTCGATTTAAAGGTAAAGTCTTACCAAATGTTCTTTTGTCTTATTTTGCTTCTCCAAAACCCCCTAAACTATTTTTATTCCTTTCCATTGTAACAAAACCAGTATCTTTAATATACTAGGATGTTGTTATGAGAATTATTCGAGCTAAAATTACACACACCTCTGTCTAATGGTTAAAGAACATATCGTTTCCGTGAATGGCGAATTACTGCCTCACGAAACGATGATTGTTATATCTTCTCATACAACATCTCTTGTTGTCCATTAGGATGGAACTATATTTATTTATGATATATATTATATTTTTTTCCTCTATATTCTTCTGTATTCTACATTTAATACATATCATTATGCTTTTCATGTTGTGCAAATGCGATAATTGCATTTGAGGAAGTGTGGACTACCGCCCCCTCAAGTGATGTGAGTTGTTCATGCAATACATGGAATGTATAAAGAATGAAATTAATGAAGTAATTTGAAATATATAACATTTATATTATACAGTAATTATAATATATATATATATCTCATTTAGTTTTAATTCCATTAATGTGACAAAGAAATGAATGTAGAGTTCATGCGTACGTATGGCCTACCGTCTCCATGAACGGTGCATTTCATTTTTTATCTCAAAATGTTATGGAATAGTATATAATGAATATATAATGGATATATATGATATTTAAATTATTAATACTATTCTTTAGATGGTGTAATTATACCTACAAGGAAAATTCTTTTCAAACAAGTTCATTTTTGACTCATGTACCGAACATCGACAAAAACGTCTAATATGAACTCACATAATTAACTAATTATTATAACATTATAATATGTGATATGAATTGAATAATAATATTTAAAGGATTTAATTATGGAATTATTATTTTACCAATATTTATTATTCATGAATATAATTAAATGAACAAGACAAGTCGGACATGAGGTAAGGGATCCAACCTCTCTCTTTCTTTTTAAGTACTCTATTTTACGTCGCTTCTTTTAAGCTCATCTTTCTCATGTTAGGGGATGTTCTTATATATTACCCTTACTATAATTTTTATGTTAATATGATGATATAACCTAATTCATACCATCAATCCATTTTTGTAAGTTTTAAGTGGCGTCGTTAGGCTGCCGAATCTTGGTAAGTGGATATGTTATCTCAATTTTTATTTCTGTGAGATTCATGCTATATTTGTCACTATCTCCATATAGTGTTGTATGTACTGAACATGATTCTACTCTTTGTGTAATATAATCTCATTTATGGTTATTTACATCAACATTGTTTGGTCCTTCTTTCATGGGGTGTACGTTTTGAATGTTACCCAAATCGGTAAGGGATTTTTTCACCCTCCTTTTTTTTAAAAAGACTTTTTCTTGTTATGTATTCTAATTTACATCTTGTTATTTTTGGATATGTTATTATATATCATCATTTCTATAAATATTATTTCCATGTGATGAGATACCCTTTTCTCTCCCATCGACTCATTTTTTTTGAATTTTAAAGTGACGTTGTTAGGCTGTCGAATTTCTATAAGAGAACTTCTTAACCCAATTTCAATTATTTGGGTTAAACCTCTACTTATTGATTTTATTATGAAACGATTATGTGTGGAATCAGTATTTTGTAATTTCCACAAACCATTGTGTGGATATACTATTTCTACACATAATAATCACATTGATAAATTATTACGTCATTTATACGAACTTGTATGGGAAATCGTAACTCAATCTCATTTCATTGAGTTAAATATCTATGTCATTGGTTTTTTTTTCAAGAGTATGTTTGAATGACCTCTGAATGATTCACCCATGATATCCACCTATATTGGGTGTATTTATTCTTGTCCCACATAATTATGTCATTGATTTATCCTTACACTAATGACATGATCTCTGAATGGGATTATGTCTCAATTTCTCTTTCTTGAGACACTTCTTGATGATATTAACTTTTATTCTTTTTAAAGTGTATATACAGACCCTTTGACATTCCATATCCATATTATGTCTATCCTCAAGTCATTTAAAAGTTTTGAAAATGGTCTACTTTCATGTGGCTTATGATTTAAATGCTCAAAATGGAAAAGGACTCTTTTATTAAAACATTGTTTTAAATGGTTTTAAAGATTTATTCATTTAAACATTTATCATCCATGTACATGTTTTATTAATGGTTTTACGGATTTATTTATATAGACATGAATGTTTTAAAACCCTTTCAAAAGTTTCGAAGTGGTATGGGACACTTTAATTCTAAAATCTCTTTTAAATGTCTTCTTTTAATATTTTCAAAGTATAAAGGGATTTTTCTCTCATAGAGTTTTAATGATTTAATTAGATGTTTTTATTTATGATAATATCATGATGTGATCTCTTGTGATTGAAATGTGGAAATTTTATATTTCTTTTAAGCATGTTTTAAGTGTTATGATTATGTTATGGTTCTTGGGCAATGTTTATAAAATTTGGTGGTTCTGTGATAAACTAAGTGCGGGTGAGCCCGATATAGCTCTCCAATGTATTGGGTAACACAAATGGGTTAAATTCTAAGGTTTCTCCGAAGATATTTTGGGAATATACTATGATGGGTATTCCAAACGTAACCATGAGGGTTACTCCCTACGTAAGAATGTTATGAATTCATCAAGTTACCTTTATGTCTTATGATTTCTATTTAGTAATGCATAAATCTTATTATTTCATGAGGTATGTTAAATTTCTAATGTTTTATGAGTAAAGTATGATTTCATTGATTCTTATGTATACATGGACTAATGGTTTCTCTCCGTGTTGTTATAACCCTTAATAAGGTTGTTATGCTCATCCCATGTTTTTTTGAAATGTTTTCCACACGACTTAAAGATGAATAGGGTCGAGGATGGGATCAAGGAAAGATAAGATATATGAAACATGGAACTAGACATGTTTATTTTTAAGAGTTTTTATTTTATGGAAACTAAGTATAAGTGTCAACTTTGTAATCTTGTGAGATAAAATAGTTATGTCCTGATTCTCTAAAACTTTAAACCTGAAAATATTCTCAATGTGAATTATTCATTTAATTCAAGATTATGTAATGTTTTAATGTCGGGTCCTTATAGTTGGTATCAAAGGTCGGTTTAGATAACTTTAGAGTCTAGGGTATTCTTTATGAATAAGTTACATTACTATATGGCTAGGAATTTTAGAAAGAGTCATAGTTTTTAGATAAAGTGAATGAGAAAGTGTATCATAGTGTTTATCTTCCTCATTAGTACATTATGATTTTGTTGATATACTCGAACTGAAATTTTTGGTTTTAGTAAATGGATGAATTTAGCAGGCACTAAAGTGATAATGGGTTTGAAGGAAACAATGGTGGTTCTCTGATTAAGAGACTGAGTGACATAGGGGATTCAATGAGGAATCTCGTGGTTTTTCAAATCAAAATATCAAGGAGTCATGATTAACCACTTGAACCACGGTGAGTTCTCTAATGCATCATGTATGATATAACCAACTCGATGAGGAAGTTTATGTAGTAATTATAAAGGTTACCATTAGGGTTTATATGATCCCTACTTTTGAGGTAATTATGGGTTACTATATGTTATGATGGAAAATGAAAGGCATGAGATAAAAATGAGGTTAAATTATGTTATGGTCATTTTTGATGATTTTATCTCTTTTTGGGGAATGTTTTAAGAATTATATAGTTTTGGAAAAAATACAACACGCAGACCATGTCACAACCCGTCATGTTGGACAAAGGTGTGGGAATCGAACCCATAACCAAAGTGCGACTAGTATTTATCACCTACCACTGGACTACGTGAAGTCCCTGGTCAGTATGAAAAATTATTTTTAGTTAGACGATCTTATGAATTAGGAATAAGTTGATTCTGGGTTATCTATAGAAATGATTAGCCGATCATGGAGGATATGTGATTAGGTGAATTACTTTTCAATATGAGACATTAAGAGAAACTGATGTTATTTGGAGATAAATGTTAATATTTACCTTGGAAGACTATGTGATAAAATCCTTCAGAGATTTGGGTTTCAATCTTAGTTTTGATTTCTTTGAATAATTTTATGGATACATGTTTATTGAATGGTCTTTGTTGAACTTTGGATGATGTTTGACAAATTTTGGAGATTAAGAGTAGTATTTCTTTTTATAAAGGATTATCCTTTTTGGGGATTATCTAATCTTGTACTAACAATTTTGTTTTTGGTTTTGGTCTAAATACATGGGTAGTATATAGTTCTCTTTTGTGGATTAGGTGATTCTCTGGAAGTTGATTATAGTGCTCTTAATGTGAACAAGTTATCCTAAATACTTATCTTTTGGAGAAAATATGAGTTTGTGTAAGAAATCTAGAAAAAGTTGAAAGTCAACATGAAAAGTAAGTATGTGTAATTATAAATAAATTCCTCAGTGAAAAGTAATTTAAAAAAATGTTGTCTGTTAATTTTTCCAACTGGGGAATCAAATACCGTTTAACCCATCACAAGTTTGTGATTTTCTGGTGGTTAACTTTCTCCTAAACTTGTTTCTATCACTCTCCAACAGAACATAACCCTTTGTTTTTTTCTTCCATATCCATGTTTTCCTACATGTAATCCTAGTATGGGTTAACTTGGGTGACCCTTTTACTTCTCATTCTTTCTTTTAAAGTGATAGTTAAATTTACTCTTTTTTTGATATGGGACTTTCAATGAAGTTTCCAAGCCCAATTTTAAAATTGCGAGGACGCAACTCCCAAACGGGGGGAAGGATGTAACATCCCAATTAAATAAAGAATATTACATTTTCATATTTATTATTTTTTGTGAATAAAATATTAATATTACTTCAAAGGAGATGCTATGTTCAATGGCGTACCCAATAAACAACAACGAGCTTCTTTGAAATCTTACGATGCACACTAATTATATAATAATATTATTGTAAATGGTAGTAAAATCCAAGCCGATGTAATGGCAAGAATGAATAGAACAAACTAAAAAGTCATATTCTTGTCAAATATTTTTACTTTTATTCAATAAATTTTAGATTCTTAATATGCGAATGGATCCAATTTTAAGTGTAAATATTCTAATATTATTTAAAAGGTCGATTAACCACATTTTGATGGAGAACCCTTTTTAAATCCACTTTTTGACAATTTTATATGTTATATTTGAAAAAATAAAATTCTTTTTTAGAATCGGGACATCAAAATTTACTTTGTATAATTTTTTGGTATTTTTCCGATAAAGTTCATTTTTTAATGAATAGTATAAAATGCTGTATTTCTATTCAAAACCTCCTTTTAATCTAATTTATTTATATGGATAGATTATATTTTTAATTGGGTTAAAAGTTTAGTAAAAAGATATTTTTACAATTTAATCCAGTGGTGGTAATTGGAATTAATTTCACTTTGAAATTGGACATAAATGAGTGTCAATCTTTTGATAGATATTGTTTCTTAAAAACACGTTATTTGTTTTGAAAGTGGTAATTAATTATAAAATAATTAATTCAACTTTTTTGTTTTCAATTTTGTAAAATATACATCGTTTTGGAATTCGGAATATCAAATATATCTTAGGGTGAATTTTTGGTATTTTTCTGAAAAACGTCAATATTTGATGAATAGTGAAACCACTAAGTGGTAGTTAAAAAACTGATTTTTCGTTTAAATTAAACTTTACCACTTCTGTGATTTGAATTTCAAAAATCTGACATACATGGTTTTCATTAGGATGTAAAATTTGGTTCAATGAGATCAAAATAATTTTTTGGTGAATAGAAACTTTTAAGTTTTATTAATCACGATTATAGGTAATTAGTGTAATTTAAGGGAAAGATAATGTTATAATAATATTAAATGAACTTGACGCATGTCCTACCCTTATTGGATGAGTCATGGAAGACCAAGAAAATACATGGGTCAACTTGGGGATCCCATGGATCCAGTTTGGTAGGAAAATGAAATTAATAACTTTTTATTTAAAGTTAAAATAAAAATGTCACAAACATGTACTGTTTTACTAAAACAATTTTTACATGGTGTTATAAAAGTCATATTTTTACTATAAATATTAGTTAAAAATCTAAAAAGATTTCCTACATCATAGTATATTTTTTTTTTAATTTTTCAACATTAAATAAATAAATTTATTTATGACACCATGATGATGCAGCGATTTTCTCATTAATGAACGATTTAAATAAAATGAAAAGATAATGTAAAATATAAGACTTACAATTGTCTAACACCTATTGGATGAGTATATTTAGAACCCTTATCACATTAGCCTCGAAATATATCCATGTGGGGCCTTTAAAATCCGAAAATCATTTTAATATATAGTAACATTTCTTTACTTTCCAAGAGTGCCCCTCCTCCCTCTTATAAAATGCCCCCACCTCTACCTCCATACCCACAACTCTGAAGCCATTGGCTCGGACAAAATATGATCCTTTTATCTCTAAACATCCCTCTATTAATCCTAGAAGCCTTCCCTTAGGTAGAAATATCTTCAAGAAACCCTTTTGGTTCAAACCAATGGGAGTTGCCCGATTTAAAGGTAAAGTCTTCCCAAATGTTCTTTTGTTTTATTTTGCTTTTCCAACCCCCCCAACTATTTTTATTCCTTTATTTTGTAACAACACCAGTATTATCAATATAATAGGATGTTTTTATGAGAATTATTCGAGCTACACTTACACACACCTCTGTTTAATGGTTAAAAACACACTGTTTCCGTGGATGGCGAATTACTGCCTCACGAAACGATGATTGTTCTATCATCTCATACCACCTCTAATGGTGTATATTATGATTTAAATATATTTATTTATGATATATATTATATTTTTTTCTCTCTATTCTTCTTTATTTTACATTTAAAATATATCATTATGCTTTTCATGTTGTGCAAATGCGATAATTTCATTTGAGGAAGTGTGGACTACCGCCCCCTCAAATGATGTGACTCGTTCATGCAATACATGGAATGTATAAAGAATGAAATTAATGAAATAATGTGACTTATATAACATATATATTATAATGGAATTATAATATATATATATATATCTAATTTATTTTTAATTCCATTAATGTGACAAGGAAATGAAAGTAGCGTTCATGCGTACGGACGGCCTACCGTCTCCATGAACGGTGCATTTCATTTTTTATCTCCAAATGTTATTAAATAGTATATAATGAATATATACTGAATATATATGATATTTTAATAATTAATACTATTCTGGAGATGGTGTAATTATAACTAAAAGGACAATTCTTTTCAAACAAGTTCATTTTTGAGTCATGTACCGAACATCGACAAAAAAGTCTGATATAAACTCACATAATTAACTAATTATAATAACATTATAATATGTGATATGAATTTAATAATAAAATTTAAAGGATTTACTTAAGAAATTATTAATTTAATAAAGTGTATTATTCAGAAATATAAAGAAACGAACAAGACAAGTCGGACTTGAGGTAAGGGATCCAACCGCTCTCTTTCTTTTTAAGTACTCTGTTTTATGTCACTTCTTTTAAGATACTCTTTTTTATGTTGTGGGATGTTATAATATGTTCCCATTACTGTAATTTTTATGTTCATATGATGAGATTCCAAAATTGATATCTTTAATTCATTTTTGGATGTTTTAAGTGGCATCGTTATGTTGCCGAATTTTCGTAAGGGGACATGTTGTCTCAATTTTTATTTCTGTGAGAGTCATGCTATATTTGTCACTATCTCCGTTGAGTGGTGTATTTAACTACCATGATTCTACTATTTGTGTAATATAATCTCATTTATGGGTATTTACATCAGCATTGTTTGGTCTTTCTTTCATGGGGTGTACATTATGAATGGTACCCAAATCGGTATGGGATTCTTTCACCCTCCTTTTTTTTAAAAAGACTTCTTCTTGTTATGTATTTTAATTTACATATTTTTATGTTTGGATATTTCATTATATATCCTCATTTCTATAAATATTATTTCCAAGTGATGAGATACCCTTTTCTCTCACATCAACTCATTTTTCTGAATTTTAAAGTGACGTTGTTAGGCTGCCGAATTTCTGTAAGGGAGCTTCTTAACCCAATTTCAATTCTTTAGGTTAAACCTCTACTTATTGATTTTATTATGAAAAGATTATGTGTGGAATCACTATGTTTTAATTTCCAAAAAATGTTGTGTGGATATACTATTTCTACACATAATCATCTCATTGATAAATTCTTACATCATTTATATGAACTTTTATGGGAAATCGTAACTCAATCTCATTTCATTGAGTTAAATATAAATGCCATTGGTTTTGATTTTCCAAGAGTATGTGTGAATGACCTATGATTTTTTCACACATGATATCCACTTATATTGGGTGTATTTATACTTGTCATAAATAATTATGTCATTGATTTATCCTTACACTAATGACAAGATCTTTGAATGGGATTACATCTCAATTTCTCTTCCTTGATACACTTCTTGATGATTTGCACTTTTATTCATTTTAAAGTGTATATACATACCCTTTAACATTCCATATGAAGATTATGTCTATACTCAAGTCATTTAAAAGTTTTGAAAATGGTCTACTTTCACGTGGATTATGATTTAAATGTTCAAAATGGAAAAGGACTCTTTTATTAAAACATTGTTTTAAATGGTTTTAATGATTTATTCTTTTAAACATTTATCATCCATGTCCATGTTTTAAAAATGGTTTTAAGGATTTATTTATATGGACTTGAATGTTTTAAAAACCTTTCAAAAGTTTCTATGTTGTATGGGACACTTTGATTCTAAAATCTCTTTTAAATGCCTTCTTTTAATATTTTCAAAGTATAAAGGGATTTTTCTCTCATAGAGTTTTAATGATTTTATTAGATGTTTTTATTTTTGATAATATCATGATGTGATCTCTTGTAATTGGAATGTGGAGATTTTATGTTTATTTTATGCATGTTATAAGTGTTATGATTATGTTATGGTTCTTGGTTAATGTTTATGAAATCGGGTGGTTCCGTGATAAACTAAGGGCAGGTGAGCCTGATATAGCTCTCCAATGCATTGGGTAACGCGAAGGGGTTAAACTCTAAGGTTTCTCCAAAGAGATTTAGGGAATATACTATGACGGGTATTCCAAACATAACCATGAGGGTTACTCCCTACGTAAGAATGTTATGAATGCCTCAAGTTACCTTTATAACTTATGATTTTTATTGAGTTATGCATAAATCTTATGATTTCATGAGGTATGTTAAATTGCTTATGTTTTATGAGTAAAATAAGTTTTCATTGATTCTTATGTATACATGGACTAATGTTTTCTCTCCGTATTTTTATAACCCTTACTGATCTTTTTATGCTCATCCCATGTTTTTTTGAAATGTTTTCCATAGGACTTAAAGATGAATAGTGTCAAGGATGGGATCAAGTAAAGACAAGCTATCTAAAACATGGAACTAGACATGTTTCTTTTTAAGAGTTTTTATTTTATGGAAACTGAGTAGAAGTGTCTACTTTTTAATCTTGTGAGATGTAATAGTTATGTCCTAATTCTCTAAAACTCTAAACTTGAAAAGATCCTCAATGTTAATTATTCATTTAATTCAAGATTATGTAATGTTTTAAGGTCGGGTCCTTATAGTTATAGTGTAAATAATTATACTTATTGCATTTAGTGGTTCATTTAATTCTTCTATTTGAGATATGGTAATAGAAATATCATATTTTGTCTGAGTTATTTATGTGGTTACAAAAAACTATGATTTACTTGGTAGAATTCAAGAAGATTTTATTTAAATTTTTTGTAAATTTGAAATTTTTTCCAACTATATTTATTTGATTCAATGGAAAATTTTATATTACATTTTTACATTAATAAAAATGAAAGTGTTGGCACAGTTCTTATAGATGTACCCATATGAGAGAAGCATGAATAAATTTTAGAAAAAAATATGTAACAAAGCCTTAGTGTATGGGTCTATTTCAGAAGATTATTTACATGAGGAAATTTATTTATTTTTACTACCATTAATTATATCTTGAATATGTTGTAAAACAAAACCAAATGGGCCATAATGAGTGAAATTTTGATGATTTTTAACCTTAAATTATCCTATTTTACTTATAATAAACATGGATTTAGTGGAGTTAATTGATGATTGATTTCCAATGATAAACATCATAGGGATCATACAAATGTTCTACTAAACTATGAAGAGATGAAATGATTTGTACAATCAGTAGTACTATAACCGATTATTTAATTTTTTTTAAAGTAAATTAATATTATTTTATATTTTTATTATATTATGATCATATCAAGAAGATAATTCCAAAAATTATACTTTATTGCTTTGAAAATATTCAGAAATATAATTTTTTCTACTATTTTAAAATACTAGTAAATATAAAGTTTTATAGTGTAACATATGCAATCAATATTATTTTTTATATTTATTTTTTTTCAATTTTTCATGTATCACAACATAGAAATAAATTTGATAATTGATTTTGTTTATTGACTAAACCCCATAAAAAATAGTTAAATATTATAATTCATATGTGTTGAATGGTTTTTGATTTCATACAGATTAATATGGTGAATAAAAAAGTAATGAATAATGGTGTTTTCTTAAGAGGATATCATCTTAGACAAAGAGAAATTTACTTTTATGGAATGATGGATGAAATAATTGAACTATGTTATTTGAAATAGAATTATGTAACGGTGTTTAATTTTCATTTTTTTGATACTGATAGGGGATTGCATGTTCATCATTTCCATAGAATCATTGACATTAAATATCAAATCCTTATTATAGTAAATGTACATTTTTTATTATATCATCAAGAACATTAAATTTATGGTTAAAATTATTTTTCTTATTTAAGAGATTTAATTGACAAGTGGATCATCATAAAAGTAAAATCTCATGATAATTAGTTTATGAAATGTGAGTTTGGTTCTAATAAATTGAAATGAATTAAAATGTTTATACAAATATCACTAAATGTAGATTTTCAACGAAGATACCTAAATATTGTTGATGACACCCCACTATTATGGGTTGATGGTGGTGATAATGTTGATGATGTAACAAAAGAATTCTAAATAACTAGAGATGTTGAATCCATAACACCTATGGATATTGATGTTACAAAGGATGATGATGATTATACTAACACAGTGATATGAAAAGATGAGGATGAAGAAGAATAATAAGAGAATTATATGTTGTTTATAGTTATAACTAATATATATAATTTTTTTTCTAGTTATTTGATGATAAAACCATTTCATGTTTCAGAAGGTTGATGAGGAGTTTTATGAGATGTTCCATAGACTCTATGAGGCTGTGATTCCTGGTGATGATCCCAATTCTTCATCATCAAACCCTCTATTTTCAAGTATTTCATCATCATCTTGGAGCTATCGTGGTATTCTGATATTGATGACTCTTAAACCTATTCCTAAGTGACATCAACATATTGATTTTGATCCATGAAAGTAGAGGAATGTTCTGTTGTGTATTTTTTTAATTTTTAATTTTCATTAATTTTAATTAATTTATATATGCACGAATAGTTTTATTATTTTTAAAATTTACCACTGTATATTGCATATAAATATTGGATAGGGGTTCACAACTCTACGTAATTATTATTTTGTAGAATGGGTGATGTGGGAAAATATTCCCATTGATATTAGACATCCCATGATTGATAATTGGTTGTTATGTAAATAAATAATTGTTAATATGAAGTTTATTTAATTATTTACATGATAATATTAATTATTTTTAGTTTTTATGGTATCCTATCGATGATAGAATGCGAAAATCTATCTGGGAGGCCCGTATGCATGAGATTTATCATCATTTTGTTTTCAAAATCCAAGGAAGAGAGTCATGATGAAAGTTGGGGTCACAGTTCGTGATTAGTCTTGTTATTACCATCGACACGATTACATATCCTCTGAGGATTTAGAAGGATTGTGATCATAATAGATGGAAGTTAGTTTTTTGATGAGTTCTTAATTAGGCCTGAATAACCAGGGGTGATAGGAGGTCATTCATAGATATGATAATAGTATGTTTAGTACTTATCAACTACATATGGTAAGTACATTTATTAAATAATTTATATAATTTTAAATGTTAATTTATTATTTTATTATTCATATAGAATGTTTAGAATCAAAAAATTATAGAGGTTGATGTTTATAAGATGATGTAAACAGTTTCCATCACGGGATATATTATTGGTTGTCAACAACAAGAAATTTTAGTCAATATATTTTTTTGATTTTTAAAATTAACTGAAAAATAATATTTTAACCATTTTAATTTCAAATTTAATTTGATTGTTTCATATGGGATAGTGACATCTCACACCCATGATTAGAGTTAGGTTTATATTGGGGGTTATGCCACCAATATATCATGATTTTATAAAACAACATGGATGCATGAGACTCAACATGCTTTCATGAAAGGCTGAATTGTTGTTATTATCTCTCTATTTATGACTGACAATTATTATTGTACTGTTGCGTGGAAATCATCTGTCATGATGAGAGAACATAGAGAGTCATCAACATTGACAAAAGGGTTTGAGGAGACTATGTGATCTCAGGATGAGGTTATAGAGACCTTGCATAGGGAGTAGGAAGAGCTTCGCTGATAATAGAAGCATTAGTTGTAAGTTTCAAATCCCTACTTTTTATTTAAAAATGATTCATTACAAAATCAAAAATAATGTATCTTCTCAAGTTTATTTTTTTGTAAATTAGGTAAATAATAGATGAAAACCTAAAAACATCTATTAAAAACACATTAAAGTCATCTAAATGTTTTAACTATAGGTTATTTTTATTGTATCTCATATCCTGTAAAAAATCATTAAATGAAAGGGGTGAGCATGAAGCCCAGTAAGGGAAAAAGCAATAGAGACATATAACATGCGATTATGAGACATATCAATAAAAACATAAGGTATAATGATAAGAAATGAGAATGAGTCACATAATAATAACAAGAAAATGAATCATAATATAGATATTTGGAAACAAAATTTAAATGATACATTCATAATAATATAACAAAGTCTTAACACTAAAGAGTTATCAATGAAAATTACCAATGTTATTCACCAAGGTATCGTAAAACATGCCATATCTAGAGATTAAATTCATTACACAATGAATTTGATCACTATAATGGGGAACCACTAATATGTATTAATTTTTTTTGAGCTAAATAGATTATAATATATCATTTCATTAATTACCAATAGAGAAATAATGAATTGGTTTATTTTCAAAATCTTGACATACAAAAGAGCTTAAAAACATGATTGTTACGTCATTTTTAACCCAGAAAAGGAAATTTGGGTTTCTTATATGTAAATAACCTAAACAAAAAATTAATTTTTAAAACTATTTTAATACCAATTTAAATCAAAATAGGTATGCATATTAAAATAAAAAAGGAATGGATAATTTCTTATGTAAAAGAGGGAAATTTGAAAGGTAAATTCTCAAGATTGATTGGTATAAAAAATAGTTTTAGAAAATGGTAAAATGAAATAGGGCATGGTGATAACATTAATAATTACTCTTCTTATAGTAATGGGATAATATTAATTGTAAAAAAGAAATTATTTTTGAAATTAGAAGACATACCACAGGTAAAGGGAACTTTAATAGAATAGAGAATACGAGATTTCCATTACCTCGAATAGTTGTTCCTAACACATGAGGATGGATCCTTGGGTGATTGATGACACCTAAGTGTAAATACTTGTGTAGAAAATCACTATAAATTCAGGGTATATGGATTGGTAGTGAATGTAAATGGATAAATGTGTGAGTATTTATTGAAAAAGTAGAGGAATTGTTTAATAATTTCCAAATATTGGTATTGGAAAACTAGGTTGTGGAAAATATAAAACCATTGGCAGAACCATTTTTTCATGTTTTTAGAAATTTGGATCAAATTTTATGTTACATTAATCCAATATAATAAAAAGTCATTTTTTAATACTTCATTCTCCATGGAAGAGTAAAGAATCTACAATGTAATGCCCTTAAAAATCACATTTTCCTTTTTAGACTTTGGAATGTCACTTATAGTTTTGGAAATTGATTAAGATATATTAAAGTATGAAATATTAATAAAATTAAAATATTTTTTGTCATTAATTGTGTATTTAAACAATTATTTAATCATTATGACAGAAATATTAAATAATAAAATATTCTAAAACCCTAAAACAATATTTTTTTCTATTCATGAAAAATAATGTATTTTAAAAAAATCCAATAAATTCACCTTAACCGAATTTTGACACACTAATTTAGATAATTATGTCTATTTTATCATAAATTTTTTTTAAATATGTTAATTATAACTTTTAAATATAAAAATAATTTTTTATTTTAAAATAGTATTCTGTATATTCAAATTTATGAAACTTATAAAAAATTTCCATGGCGTTTAAATTGTTTTTTATAATTTATTAGTTCAATAAATATTTTTTAAAATAATATTTCATAAAAAATAGTATCTTGAATACCTTGGTTAATTATATAATTTTTTATATATTTTCTAGCAAAATAAAATTATGTTTTATTCATGTCCAAAAATCAAAGTATCAAATTCATCCCAATAACAAAATATATTTTATTAAGAAAAAATATTTTTAAGTTGAATTTATGAAATACAAATATTATTTACAAAAATAAATTTACACTAATGTCTAGACCTGAAACACATTATTAAACCTTAATACACCCTAAGGGTTACTTGTGTGATGATGGTATTTTCATATGGTGGCTCAACAAACATCGACCGAGTGGTAATCACCACTAACTTAAATATCTACCATAAGTGATTTCATTCCTGATTAACCTATTGAGTATTGTCTTGGGATTAGTCAAGGGTAAACCCTAGTAATGCTACCTCATTCCCATATTATATAATTAACCTTCCAATGGTACGACTCTACTCCCTAAGATCATCGATTCTCATTTGTGTATAAATTAACCTTTTTCATTAGCACTTATAAAAAATTATAATTTTAAAATTGTCAACCAAATGTATATTTTACAATTCTCACATTAACCAATGGCTATATTTGACTAACAATCATATAACAACCGAATACCAAAAATCACATTTCCCTTTATACCGTATAAATACCACTTCATTCATTCACTCAATATTCACAAAAGTTTTTCCCTAAGGTTATATATTCATTTTTTAATAATTTTATTGGTTTAATAATATTTTCTTCATTTCTATAACTTTTTAATGGGGGGAAACTTTTAGTAGATTAGGGCGATCAGTACTTTCCCATTTTAGATTTTCTATTTGACATTTCTTGCCCAATTGTAATGTTTTGAATTTTAATTGGTTTCATAGATGACTAATGTTATGATAATTGTTAAAGAGACAAAAAATTGTGTGTTTCCCTTTTTTTTGTATGTGTATAACTTTATATAATATGTAAAAAAAAATTATTCAGAAAATAAATGTCATTTAAAAAAATTTGGGGTCGCTACATTCTTCTCCTCTTAAGAAATTTCATCCTAAAAATTTCGACTCATTTTCTATGTTGATAAAATATGAGGGTATTTTTGTCTCATTTTATCCAATAGTACTGACATTGCTCCTTCATATTTACGATTCCTTCGCAAAACGTCGACGAGGTGGGTAGTCTTTTTTCATGGAATTGTGTCTCCGTAATCCAAGAGCCCCCTTGAATTCTCCTCATAAGCAAGGTCATGTTCCATGTGTACCACCTCCAGATTCAGTACATGTGAGGGATCATGTATGTATATCATAAAGAGAGATATGTGGAATAAATAATGAACATGAAATAGATTTTGTGAAAGTTCTAGCCAATAATCCACTTCTCCTATGCGATCCACGATTTTAAAGAGGACAATATAGCTGGGGATAACCTTCCCCTTATTTAAAAATCATATGAATCACTTACATGGTGATATTCAATGGAAAACATTTGTCCCCAACATCAAACACCATATCCCATCAATGGTTGGAATCATAGATCTTATGGTGACTCTGAGCAGCCTTTATGTATTATTAGATGGAATAAAACATTTCCATCATCTCTTTAACAAGTTTAGGCCCTATAAATTTCCCCTCACCAACTTCATACCAACAAGTAGAAGTTAAATATATCTTTTTATATAGAGATTTATATGGTTTCATTTGAACACTCAAGTGGAAGCTGTTTTTGTATGAGAACTCAACTAATGGATAGTTTCAACAAAATCTACCATTAAATTCCATTGAGCATGTTCTAAGCTGGTACTCAAGGGTCTAAATTGTTGTTTTAGGTTTTACATTAGTTTGGGGGTGATAGGCTGTACTAAAATTTATTTTAGTATTCAAATAATGTTGAATAATTTTCTAGAATTTAGATGTGGTCCTTGAATCATGATAAAAAACGATAGAATGAGGAACCTCATGAAAACTCACCACTTCATTTAGAGATATCATGGATAGTTGGTTGGGAGAAATCTTCCTAAGTTATGATGAAATGGGATGTCTTGGTTAGATAATTCACTATAACCCATATCACATTATATCCATTGGATGTTATTGGGAGACTTTTGATGAAGTCCATAGTGATATTTTCCCACTTCCATGTTGGTATGGGCAGTGGTTTCAATAACCATTTAGGAAGTTGTCACACCACATTCACTTGCTAACACACCAAGTAACATGAAGTGCAGTCAGAAATATCCCTTTTCATGTTATCCCACCAGTAAGGATCATGGAGGTCCTCATAAATTTTAGTTATACATGTATGTATAGAGAATGTAGAGCTATAATATTTATCCATCAGCTCCTTCCTTATCTTTAGAATAGATGGGACACATATCCTTGTATGAAATTTGAGTACATCTTCTTGATCAATATTGAACGTATAAATCTTTCCATTCTTCACAGCTAATATCTTCTTTTGTAACAAAGGATATTTTATTTGTGATATGTTGATATTCTCTAGGAAACATGGTTGACAAATCATTTGAGATAGGGTTTATGATTTCCCTTACAAAATGATTCCCATGTACAATTTTACTAGGTCCTTGATCAAAAAACCTCCTTGAATCCTCATAATTTTCATCACAATAAGATCTTCCCTACTTAATGCATCAGAGATTTTTTTATTTCCTATAGGGTGATAATGAATTGAATTGTCATAATCTTTAATAAGTCACAACCATCTTTGTTGTCTCAAGATCAGTTACTTTTGTGGGAAAATATACTTCAAACTTTTGTGTTTTGTGTGTATATCAAATTCTTCCCTATAATGATAGTGTATTCATATTTTCAGAGCAAAAATAACCAAATATATCTCCAGGTAAAGCATTGGATAATTCTACTCATGGGTATTTAACTATTAAGATGAATAAGCAATCAACTTTTCATTTTCCATAAGGATGCTCCCAATCCCATTCAGGGTTGCATCACTATAAATAATGAATCGTTCATTGATAGAGTGTAGAGTTAACATAGGTTTAGTAACCAATCTATTATTCAGTTCATGGAAACATTCTTCACACTCTTTTTTACAAATGAACATAGCACTTTTTTGAGTTATCATGTCTAGTGCATTATAAATATGAGATTATTTTACAAAAAACCTCCCATAATATACTGTTAATCCAAGGAAACAATGAATAATAGTTACCATTGTAGGATGAGGCCACTCCTCAATAGATTTTTTCTTCAAATGGTCAATTTATATTCAATCATTAGTTATAATTTTCCCCAATAATGTATTTTTTTTGTTAAAAGATTTCAATTTTTCTCAATTTTCCCAAAAGATTATCATTCCTCAATGTTCCCAAAATAACCATTAGATGATCCTCATGCTCCTCAAAATTTTTATAATATATTAGAATATCATCAATAAAAACTACCAAAAATTTATCAAGGTTGTAATTAGAGACTCTATTCATCAAATCCATAAATATGGTAGGAGAATTAGACGTGCTGAAGGGAATAACAATGAAATCATAATGCCAATATCTTTTTCTGAAGGTAGTATTTGGAATAACATATTTATTAACCCTCAACTGATGAAACCCATATCAATGGGCAATATTGATGAATAATTTATCCCCATGAATCAGTTTAAATAAAGCATCAGTCCTTAGAAGAGGGTACTTTTATTCACTACAATCCTTTTAAGTTATATATAATTAATTCATAGATGCATTAATCCATCTTTATTCTTTATAATGAGAAAATGTCATCCTCATAGAGAATAAATCGGTCAGATAAATACCTTATAAATACAATCTTTAATTTGTTTATTTAATTCCTCTAAATCTATATTTTCCATTATATATCATGTCTTGGGTATACGTTTCAATCTATGTATGATTTCAATGGATAACTATTCCTATCTTTTTGGGGGAGTTCTGGGTAACTCTTCATGAAATATGTTAGTGTATTCCTGAATGATGGGGACGTTTCCTATCTTTATACTTTATTTTCCTTCTCCTTATTCATTGACCATCTCCATAAAAAGGATATGATAGGTGCATTTATAAAAAGCTCAGGCTTGGATATCTCTCCATTGAAAATTAATATAGGGTTTTCATTCAAGAATGAAAAAATTTCCTTTCTTCTATAGTTTATGTTAGCATTATATTTTGAGACCAAATCCATCTCTAGTAGAGTGTCAAATTCTACCATGAGAATGGCTTCTAGATTTTTAATGAGACTGTACTTTGAAATGTTAATAATAATTTTTATATACATTTTTTAATCTATGATAATTACTCTAAGAGTATTTAATGATAACAATAATTCTAACAGTTTAGGGATTGATTCTATATTCTTTACAAACATTGATGAAATAAGGGAATCCATAGAATCTCAATCAAACAAAGTAATTGCAAGCATTGAGAGGACAATGAGTATACCCACCACCACATCATTTAGGGCCTCTATATAATTAGTTGTAATAGAAATTTTCTGAAAATTCTCCCTTGTCCTATGATTATGTTGATGGTGGTTCCCCTCCAATATCTTCTGATTTTGAAATTGATTTGAAAAGTGCCCTAGCTGTCCAAACATAAATCTTTGAACTTATAGCTGAGTTGACACCATCTTCCCTTTGTTGTTAATGTTGAGAGGTTGAGGATTCACCACACCAAGATAGTTTCCAGATATGTGGACATCTCTTCCACACTTATAAACACTTCCAATCCCACTTGATAAGTTGAATAAATTCTTCTTCCCACGTTTATTACATGTGGTAAGTTTCACTTTCATTTATCCTATTCCAGGATAAAATTTACTCCCTAATATTGGATCTATTTCTCTCTTATTTTCATTTTACTTATGTGAAAATGACATCTTTCCAATATCCAATTCAAACATTATAGAACTATGCACTATCACCTCATAGAATTCATAGTCACAACTTGATATATTCCTCCACATATGGGGTTTCATTCCATAGACGTTTCTATAAAAATTTCCTATAAGATCCATCAAAAATATATATAGGTGTATTGAGACTGCTTTTTACTGTTCAATTTATAGAATCCCAATGATTCATTTACCATCTTCTTCATCTCTAAGGATTACTTCTCCATTTTTATTCACATCGAACGAGGGAAACATTTATTGAAAAAGATTCCCCTAAAATATTCCCACTCAATAGACTAAATTTTCCTTCATGGATTCATTTTTTAATTAGTTTCCACCATCGATCAGCTTCTCATTCTAAGGGGTTTAAAACCAAATTTAATTTCACTTTCTATTTTAAATGTAGTACAAAAAATTTATTTTCTAGAGATATTATCCATTTTTAATCAATAAACGGGTCAATAGATCCACTAAATGTAGGTGGTATTTTATGTACGAAGAAGTAAATTAAAAGTTATTCCCTTAGAAGTGAATCTAGTTTATCGACTTGAATTAATCTATTGTTTATTACTAAAGTCAGTTGATTAATCATCCTTATGATTTTTTTCATTATATATTCCATCAGAATGACTTTAGTTTATCATCTGTTTCACTCATCATTTACATGTTTCCTCTTATTTCCCCCATTTTTATAGAAGAATAAAACCTTAGTGAGAAATGTGTTAATTTCATGAATCTTAAAATTTATAAAGGGATTTTATGTCTTAAAACATTATTCCAAAATAAGTTATTAATATCCCCTAATAACAATAAAATTTTCTATATATATCCTTCATAAAGATTCATAAAAATCTTATGATTAACTAGACGTATCCCTAGAGTGTGTCAAACTAGGAGTTATGAAAGACTAATTATTATGAATAAGTTCCCATTTGAATCTAGATAAAAGAGTTGTTTTTGAGTGATACCATTAGGTATATCTATGTCAAAGACACATCCTTTTTTTTATGTCTAGAAATGGATTTCTTTCTTTAGAAACCACTTTTTTAATACTTAACCAAAATACCAAGAAATATTTATATATTTAGACTTGTCCATAAGGTTATTCCTAGATATTTAAAGTCCTAATTTTGACAAAAAACTAAACCTTCCTTTGATACCAACTATGGAATCCAACCTTTTATTACATAATTTTCATTTTAAGGTACAAAATAGGGGATCATTTCATGTTTTTTTTTGTAAATAAGGTACATAATACATGAAAACATAGAACATTATTTTAAATCTACATGAAATACATCTTCCTATGTTAACTATATGTTACTTTTAATAAATCTCAAATCATGGGGACACACATCAAAGAAAAGGGGTGAGCTTGATTCCCAATAAATGATTAAGAAATACAGACATATAACATGAAATTTTGAGACATATCAATAAGAACACGAGGAAGAATGTTACAGAGTGATAAATAGGCACATAATAATAACAATAAAACAAATAATAAAATTGAAATGTGGTTACAAAATTTAAATGAGACATTCATAAAAATATCACAAAGGTTAATCACTAAGGTGTGATAAATGAAAATTTCCAACGTTATTCACCAAGATATTATAAATCGTGCAATCTATAAAGATTAAATTATTTAACATATATATTTTAGTTCAATAAATGAGAACACTTCACATGCATTAACTTCATTTTAGGGACATAGATCATAATATATCATTTCATTAATAACCTTAGGATAAATAAAGGATAGGGTTCCTTTCAAAATCCTGGCATATAAAAGAGATTAAATACAGGATCATTACGTCGTTTTTAACCCGCAAAACGAAATTTGGGTTTCATATTTTTAAATCACCAAATTAATAATTTATTTTTAAATCTAGTCAAATAAAAATAAAAATAAAAATAGTTTTAGGTATTCAAATAAAATGAAAAGGATAATTTCACATGTAAAAAGTGGTATTTGAGAAGTAAATTCGGTAGCATGATGGGTATAAAACATGGTTTTAGAAAATGGTAAAATGAGAGGGGACAAGAGTATCCCATTAATAAGAGACTCTTATTATAATAATGATAAAATATAATGTGAATAAAAGAACTTATTTTTAATCTTATAAGACATACTACATGAAAAGAGAACCTGACTGGAAAAGAGAAGTGGAGATTTCCCTCACTTTGAAGAGTTGTTCTAATAACATTAGGATAGAACCATGATGGTTGAGGAAACATTGTGGAGAATTATTGGGAGGAAAAACCAGTAAAACTACTTAGAGTATAGATTGGGGTGAAATGAAATGGATAAATGGGTGGGTATTTATAGAAAAAGTGGAGAAATTATTTAATAATTTGAAAATATAGGAATTTGAAAATGAAGTAGTAGAAAATAAAAAACCACTGGATAACCCATAGTTTTATCTCATGGTTATGAAAAATTGGTTTAAATTTATGTTATTTTAATCCACCACAACTAAAAATCATTTTTAATACTTATTTTTCCTTATAATAATAAATATTCCAAAAAGTAATGTTTTTGGAAATCAAATTTCCCATTTCAGACATTAGCAAGTTAGTTATAGTTTTTTAAAATGATTTAAATATATTCAAATTATCAATATTTATAAAATACCATATTTTATGTTTTATATTTTGTTTAATAAAATATTACATTATTATGAAATAAATATGATGTCATAAAAAATACGGAAACCCTAAAACTATATTTTATAATATTCATAAAAAATAAAGTATTTTATAAAATTCTTATAAATTCATCATGAACAAATTTTTAAATGACGATTTCAAATATTATTTTTATTTTATGAAACAAATTCTTTAAATATGTAATTTTATGTTCTTAATATAAAAATCCTTATTTCTTTAAAAATTTCAATTTTTGAGGCACAATCAAATTTCCGACTTATATAAACAATTCCATAGTCCTTTATAAAATTATTTTATCAATTATTATTCAAATAAATCTTTTTTAAAATAATATTTCCATAAAAAATAATATTTTGGAGAACTTGGTTTATAATATAAATTGTATATAATTTCTAGGAAAATAGAATTATGTTTTATTTACATCGAAAATTGAAATTATTAAATTCATCTCAACTAAACATATATTTTATTTAGAAAACATATTATTAAGGGTAATGTATGGAATATTGTTTTATTAAAGTGAATTTAAAATGAGGTATGCACATGAAACCACTCATTACAGAATTATACTTCTTAAGGGTAAGGTGTTAAATGGTGGTAGTTTCATAGGGTGTCTCGGCTAACATCGACTGAGTGGTAATATCCAATAACATAAGATTATTCTATAAGAGATTTCTTTCAATCTTCACTTTTTGAAGCTCAACTTGGGAATTGGTCAAAGGCGAACCCCTATGATGAAACCACCCACATTATATCAAATAAATGGGTTTTAAAAAATAAGTCTCTACTGGTTGAGAATATTGATTCTCATTTCTATATCAATTATCCTTTTTCATTACTACTTAAAAAAACTCATTGTAATTGTAAGATTATAAACCTATGGTATAGTTTCAAATGGTCACACTGACCAATAGCCATATTTTACCAATGGTTATATAAAGGTCTAATTATAACAGTCACATTACCCATTCAACCCTATAAATACCACTTCATTTTTTCAATAAAAAATCAATAAAATTATTACCTATATTTATATTTTATTTTCAAAAGATTTTTATTATTTTAATAATATTTTATTTCATTTCTTTACCATTTTTAGTGTGGTGATAATTCTAGTAGATTGGAGTGATCCATAAATTCCCATTTTAGTTGTTCTATTTTATATTTTGTATCCACTTGTAATTATTGGAATTTTAATCGGTTTCATTACTGGTTAATGTATTGATAATTGTTTAGGAAACAATATTTTTGTCTTCAATTTATTTTTTACATGTATGAAATTATATAATATGAAACTAAAATTTATTCTCAAAACAAATATTATTTGAAAAAAGTATGGGTAGTTACTTAAAGAGAAAAATTGATCTATAGAGTATCATTTTGAGAATATGATTGAGTAATTGTGATGTTTGGCATAGGGTATAGGGATGAATTTTCCTCCACCACCACCTCTAGAAAAAACTATCCCCTGTAATTTATTTGTGTCTTTTTTTGACACATTTATTATGATAAAACTTTGAATGAACACACTTTTTTATAATATTGTAATTAATTCAGATATTTATTATTTAATATAATTGTATTTTTTATAATATTTTAATATTTTCTATTTTTCTAAAAAACTTATTTGCAATAGGATTGTTCACCCATCACAAATAATTATTTTGAAAGAGTGAGGAATCCTATCACAAATAATAAGGAATATATAACTAGTAAAATATTTTTATGATGGTTGGCCAATCCATAATTTTTTTGTGAGGGCCCTTCCCAAAAATATTTATTTAAAAACATTTTATAAGAAAACATCTTTTGAAAATCTTTTTTCTTCTACCAGTCATTCTTGATGTGTCACGACCCGAACTCTTATAAATAAGTTTTTTATTATAATTTAATTAGATGTGTTATTATGTAATATAGTTATATAAAACACATAAACTTATTTTTTTTCATTTATATCATATCAAACTCAAATGATCATTAAGAATAATTTCTTTGGTAACACAATCATTGAATTGGGATCACATGATTAGTATAAATATATGTTTTAAAAAAATTTAATTGACACAGAAAAAAGAAGTGATGGACTCAAATAGTATGATCAAACCTTATGAATCTCATTTATCGGATATTATAAGGGATATAGAATCACTATTATTCTCCCTTTACTAACCCATTCTTATATCCAATAATTTGGCATGAGAAAAACCATTTATGAGAGAAGTTCAAGCTCACCGAGATCAGGGACCAATCCATGTACGTCGAACCCCTGCAAGAAAGTATCACCATCCCACACCTTTCTCATAGGGAATTTTTTAGTTTATTAAAAGGATATGTATCAATACCCTAATAATATTATTACATACATTAGTTTTTATATAATAATGAATATATTTTCTTCCTATTATTAATAAATTATAAATTATTCTTATTTTGATATAATAAAATTCAAATAGTAGTTTTTGTCAATATTAAGCTTCAATAAATTTATTTTTATGAATTAATTGATATTTTAAATAAATAATTTTTTTTAAAATATTATTATATAATTTTTATTAAATATAAATTATAATATATTTTTTATGAAGTCAAATGTAATTTTTTACGAGTTTGAAAGTTGTAATTGTCAAAAAACACAGCATGTCTCCTTGAATGTCTACTATTATTTTAAAATTGAAAATTTAGATATTTATAAAATTATTTTGATAAAATGAATATTATTTTTTGAATCATGACATCAAAATTATCCAATAGTGAATTTTTCATAATTTCATAAGACAACAGATTTTTTGGGTAACAATTAATTACCATATAAATATACGATGCATATTATGACATAATAATGACAAAAAATTGATTTAATAAATAAATAAAAGGTTATCCATGACCAAATCTATGTTTTGTATTTAAAATAATTTTAGGTTATGTTTATTTGGTTAATTTTATAAAGCCTTTATGGATCCTAAAAAATTATTTATATTTTAACGTTTTAAAATAAATTCATTAAGAGTATGAATCACCTCCACATAATAAAGGGCATCGATTTATTATGTTCAGACCTTGGAATTATAAAATAATAAAAAGAAATTTCTTTTGAAAAACCCCATGGGAAAAAACAAAGGGAAGGTTTTTTATTTTTTTTATTTTCTTATACAGAGTCCAAAACCTAAGTTTGAGAAATAATAAAGAAATTTTCACATTTTTCTTATATAAACCCACACGATCTAAAATTTATCTTAACTCAAAATCCTTTAATCAAATCCTTAACCTTCCTTGACCACTCTATATTCCTCTCAAGGCTCACCAAGCTGTCAAGAATCTCATCTCACGCATTTGGAGTCACACAATCCAGTAAGGGACATTTTTCTTTATTCATTTTATTCAAGTATCTTCTTACTTTTTGTATTTTATATTCATTTACATGTGATGGGATATTATATTAAATATACCCCATAATTTAAAATTTATTAAAAAATGATTATATTCCTATTTCTATCTCAATAATCCATTTTATGAATTTTTAAATGACATCGTTATGATGTCGAAATTTTGTCATGATTTTAAATGACAAAAAAATAATATAGTGAATACAATACCCATTTTCTATCAATGGTATTTACCATTATAAATATATAATTTTTTAAAATTATAATTACATGTATTTTTTCGACACTGAATGATCAAGGAATAAAATATGATGATGAATGAATACATGTTGTTTGATCCATGTTACTCACTTAAGCATGATAATGAAATGAACATGATGGGTGAATCCAGACTTATATAACGCTCCAATGCATTGGGTAATGATTATTCTCACAAGACCTTTTATTAGGATAGACAGTGAACCTAATTCCTTTAGGTGACCTTCTCTATCATGATTTCTAGGAATTTAGTCATGACCTATTTTTATGATGTTGTTCTATAAGTTTTTGCCACATTTACAATGTTTCCTTTATGATGGTCATGCTATATCATACTTTATTATTTATTTTTATGATTATCTCTAATTTATTACCGATTTATATGACTATTTTCTAACATGTATTTCATTATTCAGTGTTTATTCACTAACTCAACTATATATCTCACCCCTTTTCTTATGTGTGTCCCCATGTTATCCCGTGCAGTTTTAAAAGCCATGAAATTTTAGAAGCATGCTATGGAATATTTCAATAAAGTTATTATATCCCATGTTCAAGATGTTATTTTATGTAGTTATTTCCCAAATAAACTATACATATTGATATTATAGGTTTTATTATGTGTAATTTTATGCAAAAAATCATGTATTAATTTCTAATAAAGAGTAGGGTTTTCATAAGAAATGATTAGTTATTTTTGCGATTCGGATGAGAAAACTCTAGAGAAAACCCTAGGAATAAGACTAAGTACAGAAAAACATACCTAAATTTTGGTGATTAAATAGTTAGTTTTTAGGAATAAAATTTATACATTTATAGATACTATATGTGTATGTGGTTCTAGAATAAAGGTACATAGTTATATAAACCAAAAAAATAGTGTTGAGCTAGACTCAGTAGGGAAACAATGTACAACAACAGACCATTATCCACACCTGGTTTAACACTCATGGGGGATAGGAATCGGTAAATTCATAAAATCATTATGAACCATTATTAATAGAGAAAAATAATTCCTATAAGAATATATATAAGACATAGATCAATGATAACATAGACTGAATCCTAGAAATTCATATGTTAGGAAATAATTGTAATTTATAAGTTATCCCTTTATTTTCATTGGATTCCCTCTTGTATATTTAATATATTAAAAATAATCATCCCTAATTTTCAATTCATTCTATAAAATGGTTTTAAATAGGAGTATTTAGGTAAAAAATCAAAGTGATAGACAATGTGATGACTACCCCAATGAGATTCCCAACCAAATGGGAGCTGGAATCACAGAATTTGTGATGATACTCTCTTAGATGAATAAGGTTATGAATAGAAACCTGGATCATGAGTAATTCTCAAACCCCCCTAAGAATGTTTAAGCCACAATTATTTCCTTTACGCGACAATGGCTACTGACTTTCACTGGATCAGCTGATCTCTTAATGATGGAATAATGGATCCAATACCTTGAGAATATCTTATCCATCCTTCAATTTTCCAGAAAAGTGATTGTTCTACTTGATATTTATCATATGGAGGGATAATCAGATTAGTGGTGGAAATTGATCAAGAATACAAATCCCGAGTAGAATATCAATGAGATGGGTTGGAAGGAATTTTAGATTTTATTTTGATAATTGTTATCCTTGCACTCTCCAAATTAAAATGGAAAGTGATTTTATTTCCCTAAAAAATATTTTATGAATATATTAGGGAATACAAGGAAAACATCACAAGTATTTCATGATATTCCTTCGATGTTGTTGTTACCCCTGAATGAATGGTTGGCTGCTTCTTTGGTAGGATAAAACATTGTCTATGAAAATACCAGGTGATTCGTGGCTTTTCTAGCTATGAGAAAATTATACGATCTACCCTTAAGTCAAAATTTCTATTGGTGAATCTCAAGGGTATCATGGGGATAAGAAGAATAATGTGGAGTTCAATTCTCATCATTTGGTGGAGAAATATAATGGTTTTAAAATATTCTAACATCCAAACTGTCAAAGGTGTAGAAATAATCACCCCATAAATTGGCTATAGGGAATGAGAAATGCTTTAGCTGCGAGAATAAATGGAACCTAGATAGAAATTTTAGATAGGATAAACCCACTAATGTGATGGAGGAAAATAATGATATGGTAAACCCACTAATGTGATGGAGGAAAGTATTGAATCAAAAATATATAACTCATACCCTATTAAATATTTTTTATTGAACTTCCAAGAGAAAATTATCATATTTCATTCAGTTTAATTCTATTTAATTATATGTATGGATTATCTTTCGATATATATAGCCATTAAAAATTTCTATGATAAGGAAGTCACTCACTGTGTTGGTAATCGACCCCTGATCATGTACAACTGTAAGGAAGAGGATGAATCTTATTTAGAACCAACATCTCAACCAAGGATATTATTGACCTATGGTAAGTAATTTCTATCTCAAATGATCGATTCTAATGAAAGAATCATCCGAGAAGAAATTCCTACTATGAGGGAATACATTGATGTGTTTCATGATGAATTCCCTAGTCTTCATCCTAGTTGAGTGATTGAATTTTCAAAAGAGCTTATTCATGGGGAATTACCATTTTCCAAGACTCTAGGAATAATTGATTTTATGGAACATTTGGAGATAAAGAAACAACTATATGAGGATATTAATAAAGGGTTTATACACCTATGTTCCTCACCATGCGGTGCACCAATCACCTCCATCAAGAAGAATTATGGGTCAATTCACCTTTGTATTGATATTCCTGAGCTCGAAAGGATCGTGATAAAGAATATGTATCCTATACAATGGATTGATAATTTTTTTGAATAGATACATGGAGAACAATACTTCTCCAAGGTGGGTCTGCGGTCAGGGTATTACCAAGTTAGTGTGAAGAAGGTGTATATCCCCAAAACTACTTTTTATATAAGGTTAGAGCACTATAAGTTCATAGTGATGAATATCGGGCTCACTAATTCTCGAATAATATTTCATGGAATTGATTAATATAGTTTTTAGAGATTACCTAGATAAATTTGTGGTTGTCTTTATAGATTATTGTAACACACTAACCCTAGTTACCTAGAGTTGGTGCATTATTAAATGACATTGGCATGATACAAGGAATCATGTCTCAAAAGATCGAATAGTTTAGTAGCCTTGGAAGTACTAGATACATATATAAGTTTTACGTTACACAATGACATAAAAACAACAAAAACATTTTTCCCCTTTGAACACAATTAAATCCCATAGCCTATCCCTGAAGGTCAACCAAAAAATAATTCTTTACATCCTGGGAAAAATAAAACATAGAAAGGGGTGAGCATAGATGCTCAGTAAGGATAGCAATATAGCAGAAGCTTCATAAATAAGCATAAATATTTAAAGAAATGCATAAGCATAAAACATAATCCTTTTAAAAATTAAATTCAATATAATATGGAAAATATAAATCGAATAATATAATTTATTTATTCACATGGATATTCTACTAGTTGAATAATCACATGCAATATCAATATCCAATTTCATAATGATGGAATGCATAATTCCAGACATCATAACCACATAGTGAGGGACTCATGCCAAGACTACAAATAAGATATTTGTCAAGGCCTTGAGCCAAGAAACTAGTTTGCCTCA
Organism: Viscum album; assembly: GCA_963277665.1. Classification (NCBI taxonomy): domain Eukaryota; kingdom Viridiplantae; phylum Streptophyta; class Magnoliopsida; order Santalales; family Viscaceae; genus Viscum; species Viscum album. The sequence continues at coordinate 100,245,752 of OY728119.1, read as the reverse complement.
TGAGACCTTCTGATGCATCGAGGAGCTATAATGGGCTCCACCCATCACTTACTAAGTCCAATGCATTCCTCATATGAAAACGGTTAAACATAACATAAACATTCATATTAAAACTATCCTATGAAATTTTAATAAGTTAACCATAAACCATGAATGGTATAAAAATAACACATCCACTGTTAAAAATATCACAAAACTTTCAATGAAATATGGAAGATTTGTATCATAATAAATCAACTTCAAACAAGTATAAAATCCATTAAAGTATGTTGACATAGATGAAATCAAAATTATTTGAGAGGAATATCTCTTTCTAATTTGAAATCATTTAAAATTCATGGAATTATAAAAGAAAACATTTATTTTGAAACTATTCATATAATCTTGTAATGGAATCTTCAAAGTTGTTATAATGATAGAGAATAACTGCAACCTCTGTATAAGTTAAAAAACATTCTTACCTTAATTTTTCAAAAAGGTCATAAAGGACCTTGTTTAGAAAATGACAGAATGATTCCTTTCAAACCATTTTTTATAAAGTAAAACAAGGGTATAAATAAAATTATCCCATATTATAGTAAATAGTAAAAATGTTTTGAAATACATTTTTAAGAAACATGGATGTGAATGATAAAGAGGTCCTAGTAGACACTTACGTATAAACAACCTCGAATAATAAAGAGATTGTGAAATTAACCCTTACCTTGTACTTTTCCTTGGTCAAGGGTACGTTAAAATCCTGTATAATAGTTAAATAAATGTTATTAAATTATACAAGAAATAAATAAATAAATATGATATCATATGTGATCTTTTAATATTGCTTTGTTAATAATATTTTACTAGTATCATTGTTTCGAGTGGAAACTGATTTGTTTTTCTTTATATGTTTGACAATGTTTTTCATGTTTGTTATGGATAGGAGGTATTTTATTCATATATAGAATAATATTATGTTGTTAAATATTATTTTTAATAATAAAATGAAAATTATTATTTAATTATTATAGTGGGGAATGAATCTCATCACGTTCGTGGAGACGGTAATCCGTATGTGCGCACAAACACTACTTCTATTTCATTTTTTATTTTAAAAGGAAAGAAAACCGAATGATACATAGGTATATTATTATTCCAGTATAATATAACATTTTATATATGTTATTTAAGTTCATTAACACCATCCTTTATACGTTCCATGTACGGTATGTAGGAGTCGTATCACATTGAAGGGGCGGTAGTGCACACTTACTCAAATGAAATTATCTTATATATACATCATGAAAATAATAATGGTTTGTTATAAAAGGGAATTAAAGAAGCTTATAGATAAAATAAATATCATAAATATCATATATAATTATAGTACCATCATTATGTCCACCATAATAGGTGGTAGTAGAAGATTGAACAATCATTGTTTCGTGAGGTAGTAGTTTGCCATCCACCGAAATGTTATGTTCTATACCCATTAGATGGAGGTGTGTGTAATTGTAGTTCAAATAATTATAATAAAAACAACATAGTATATTGATAATACTAATTTGGTTATAAAATAAAGTACTAAATAAATTATTGGGGGTTGTAAAAGTAATATAAAAGAAAAGAACTTCATAGGAGATGTTACCTTCAAATTGGGTAACTCCCTTAGGATTGAACCAAAAGGCTTCCTCGGAGTGCCTTATGCCTATGTTAAGGCTTCTAGGAAGAAGGGACGGATGTATAGAGCTTAAATAGGTAGAGGTTGGATGATCCAAGGGGATTGAGAGGTGTGATTAATGGGTTTGAGATGATGAATTTTTATAAGGGGGTGGAGGGGCTCTTTAGGGATGATTGAAAATATTTTTTTATTATATAATGATTTTCGGTTTCTAAAGGTTCAAAACTCATTATAGTCAAAGATAAGATGACTCATGTTAGAAATAAAATCATCCAATAGTAATTGGATAGGTTTTGGATATTGTTTTAATTTTTATAATCCCATTTATTAAAATAAATCATTAATGTGGTAAACACTACATCATTATTGGGTCATAAATAATTTTATTTATTTGATGTCAAAAAATTATTAAAAAATACCATGATGTTGGAAATATTTATTATATTTCAAATTAATATTTATAGTCTATGATATAAGATATATAACTTCATGTAAAAATTGTTCTACTAAAATATATATGTTTATGTCATTTTTGTCTATACTTTAAATTAATTAATATAAAATGTCATTGTCACTCTCAAGTGGCTCCATGGGGTCCCAAAAACGACCCAAGGATTCCCATTGTCGGACATGTTTCTATAAATACAGTCAGGACACGTGTTAGGGTAATCTAATATTATTATAATATTATTTTTACCCTTATTTACCCGATTTACCCCTTTAACCATGATAAATAAAATATTTACCGAAGTAATTATTCATAATGTCTAAATATAAAAGTTAAACATTTACATAATTTAGAATTCATAATTCTAGATATTTAATCCATTTTTTTAAATTCAATAAATAGAAGTGGCATAAATTATTTTAAAATTAATTCTTGTTGTCAAAACAGAAAGTGTGTTTTTAAGAAATAATAACTATCAAAGATTGAAACTTATGTATGTCCAATTTAAATGTGAAATTATATCCAATGACCTAAATTATAATAAATGATAAAAAAAATATAATAATACTTAGAAATTTTTAACTTTATAATTTAAAACTATAAATTATTTTGATTAAAAATATTTTTTTAATTAAAATTTAGTATTTTTAACTATTCATCAAAAATTGAATTTTTTCAGAAAACTACCAAATATTTACCCTAAGATAATTTTGATATTATTAATCAAAAAATAAAGTCGATTTTATAAAATTTCAAAAAGTGGATATTACTATTCATAACGGCTAGTTTGATTGGTCATCGTGTGTTAGAATCTCGAAGTTTCATACAACGTAAACTATTACATTATTCAAAGAGAAGCATATCGTGGAAGGATGGGGTGATACAATTATATTCTAATATTCTCCAATACTAATAATAAGGATGAGGATAATATGAGAACTTTTTTAAAGACCCTATGAATGGAGAATATTTTTGAAAATTACAATACTGTGAGTTCTGGTTAAAGGAAGTATCATTCTTAAGGTATATAATCAAAAGAAATGGGATATTTGTGGACCCATAAAAGAATGAATCAATTTAAGGATTGTTGAGGCCAACTTCTATGACTGATATCAATTGTTTCCTTGGATTATCTGGGCATTATCATTGATTTGTGGGAAATTTCTTGCGAATTCAAAATCCTTAAACAAATCTTACTTAGAAGATAGTCGAGTTTTCCTCAAATTATGTGTATGAAGTGAGGATCAATTAGATAAAAATAAGAATTATCATGATATTTATTCTCACACTACCCACAAGTGGAGAACTTTTCATTGTATTTAGTAATTCTTTGATGAAGGGAATGGGTTGTGTGTTCATGCAGAATGAAAAAGTCATAGCCTATTCTTAAAGGCAGTGGAAAGTTCATTAACAGAACTACCCAACACATGATCTAGAGTTGCTTGTAGTGATATTATCTTAGAAAATATGGTGGAATATCTATTTAGTGAGAAGTGTGCAATATATATAGATAATAAAAGCATCAAGTGTATATTCACATAGAAAGAGATTAATATTAACAAATAAATATTGTTAGAGATGATCAAGGACTGTGAATTCTCAATTCACTGCCATCCTAGGAAATAAAATAAATTTTTAGACACCCTAAGTAGAAAGGATCCAATAATTCTACTATTGATGAGAATTAATCAGAATTCGATATTCCTATATTTGAAAAGTATAAAAATGGGAATCCTAATTTATGAAACCCCATTAATACTTTAAAAAATAATTATTCAACCATCTTTTCTAGAGATATTAAAGGATTTTAAAAGAGATGATGCATGAATTAAAAAGAAGGTGGAAACTATAAGAAAGGGTAAGTCCTTGGAGTAAAATGTTAATGAAGTAAGAGTTATGATATTTGGGTCAAGACTATGTGTACCATAAAACAATGAGTTAAGGAATGATATTTTTGCAGATGCACATAGATCAACCTTCTCCATGCACCCAAGAATCACAAAAATGTTTTGAGATCTCTGTGAGAACTATTTGTGGGACAATACGAAGGAGTAGATCAGGGAATATACATCAAGATTTTTTGTATGTTAGAATGTGAAGGTAGAATGGAAAAAATCCAGGAGGATGATACACCCATTACCAATACCTATATGGAAATGGGTAAACATCAACATGTACATTGTCACTGGTCTTACAAAGACATCAAGATGAAATAATTATTTATTAAATTTGGTGGATCATCTTAAAAATTCTACACACATCATTGTAATTTGAGAGTATTTCTCACTCGAACAACTTTCCATGATATACCTTAGAGAACTGTTGTGCCTACATGGAGCACCACTATCAATTATAGCTGATAGAGACCCCTTGATTTTCCTCCATGTTCTGGAAGAGTATCTAACATGCTAAAAATATTGAGTCGAACAAAAAAATGTCTTATCACCCTCAAACTGATGGCCAATATGAGTGGACTATCCAGACACTCAAGGAAATGTTGAGAGCATGCTCAATTGAGTTCAAAGGGGGATCTGATCAATATATTCTTCGGGTCAAATTCTCATACCATAATAGTTTACAATCAAGGATAAAAATGGATCCCTATGGATCCCTTTATGGTATGTGGTGATAAACACATGCATGCTAGGATGATTTTGGGGAATGAAAACTATTAGGTCCTGAAATGGTTGATGATATGGAAGAAAATGTTATGCCCATTCAGCATCACATCGAGGCTGCTCAGTGTCAATAGAAGAGATATATGGAAAATCATCTATGATACCTAGAGTTTGATGTTGGAGACATGGAATTCCTCTAAATATCCTCACGGAATAAGTTCATGATATTTTGTAAGAAGGGAAATATTAGTCCAATATACATCGTCCCCTTTGAGATCCGTGATCACATCGATGGATTGCCCTATACACCATTTGCACCTCTTTACCCATCAAAATTACATGATATATTCCATGTACCCCTCTTGATAAAGTACATACCATACCCATTAGATGTACTCAGTCTAGAGGTGGTACCATTGGGGGATGATCTCTCATATGAGGAGCAGCCAGTAAAGATATTAGATCGTTGAGACAATGTTCTAAGGAATAAGATAATTCACCTCATCAAAGTGTTAGAGAGAAACAAAAATATTGATGAAACAATGTGGGAACTAGAGGATGTGATGAAATAGAGTTACACTCTTCTATTTTATTGTGGGAAATGAAAATTTTGAGGGATAAATTTTTAAAGGGGGAATATTGTAGCAACCCAAACAATTATAAATAATATTTCCCTTATGATTTAATTAAATTCCATATTATGTAATATGGTTATAGAAACCACATGCACTTATTTTGTTTTATTATATAATATTGGATTCAAATTACCATTAATAATAATTACTATTTATAATATAGACATTGAATACTGATCACATGATTTGTATAAATATAGTGTTTTAACAAATCTAATTGACACCGAAAAGGAAGTGATGACCTCAACCAATAGAACCATACCCGCTGAAGCCCATTTATTAGAGCTTATGAGGGAGATATAATCATTGGTATTTTCCCTCAACTAATACCAAGATTAAATCAAATAACTTAAGCATGAGAAAAACCATTTACAAGAGAAGTTGAAATTCATCAAGATCACAACCAAGACCATGTACACTGAACCACCCCATGAAAGTCTCACCGTCACACACCTTACACTTTGGGAATTTTCTTATGTATTAAAAGAATATATATCAATACACCAAAATATTAGTATTTCTATTATTTATTATAGATCTAGGAATATATTTTCATCTTATTATGGATACATTATAAATGATTTTTATATTGATATAGTAAAACACAAATAGTATTTTTATTTGATATTCAAATTCAATTAAGGAATTTATTTTGATGAATTAATTAATTTTTTAAATAAAAAATATTTAATAAATATATTAGTATTAATTAATTTTTATTATATATAAATGAGCAAATATTTTTCATGATGTCAAATGAAATTGTTTTAGGAGTTTGAAAACTGTTATTGTCCAAAACCCCAACATTTCTCAACAAATGATGATTGTTATTTTAAAATTGAAAATGAGCATATAATAAATAATTTTTGGAAAAATTAATATTATTTCTAGAATCAGAACATTGAAATTATACAATGATAAATGTTTCATAATTTTTTGGTGCAGTTGAATTTTCTGTTAAAAATAAATATCGTATAAAGAAATAATGTCTATTATGACATCGTAATGACCGAATAGTGATGTAAATGACTATAAATTGTATCCAAAATCAAGTATATATTTTCCTTTTAATATAATATAATTTTATGCTTAATTGGTTAATTTTATAAAGACATTATGGATCCTTCAAAATCATTAATATATTTTAATGCTTGAAAACAAATTCTTTAAGAGTATTCCCCACTTCCACATAATAAAGATTATTATTTTATTAATTTCGGGCCTTAGACTTATAAAATAACGAAAACACTCCCATTTGGTAGAAACCATGGGAAATCATTGTATGTTTTGTGGTTTTGTCTATTTTATTATACAAAGTATGAAACCTATGTTTGAGAAATAATAAATAAATCCCCACTCATTTCCTATATAAACACACCGAATATAGTATTTATATTCACTAAAAATAATTTTGTACTGACCTTACTCTTACATCCCCTCTCTAGAGTCATCCTTGTAGGTTTTGAGACACATTAGAAGCATGGTTGGATGATCACCAAACTGTAATTTTTACTATGATCAATGCTTATTCTGGGATCAATACGACGATGAACATCAGTCTACATAGTATAGAACCAAAGGTTTAGATAAATAAGGAAGAGGCCCAAAACCATTAGAGAAGATCATTCACATCATGTTTATAATTAATTTAACTAATTTCACAAATGAAACAATATCTAGATCTTTGTTATTTTCTTCATTGATGATATTGATTGTCCATAATGAGCTCTCTGAAATATCTCGTTGCACTTGCATGGAGCTAAACAAGAATCCCTCTAGCGGTTCTCCACATGTGCTCTGAATGACTCCGATCAACACCAATTGTTCTCTGGGAGCTAGCACGGCCAAGCAAGAGTCTTGTGTCAGTCGTTCTTGATCGCATGTTCTTCAGCCTTGAAGTACATCTCTCGTTTTTGAGAGGGGAAGGAATAGGATTCGATAGAGAAATTTTTAGATCCAAAATTCTCAATTCACCGGGTGTGCAGTTCGATAAATGGAACAATTATTTATGGTGTTCCAACTTTAGAAAAACAAAATTATAAATAAAATTACACTTCAAAAAATAATAGCAACATCATTTTAATTTGTGCCAACTAGTTAAATAATTATTTATGATCTTCCAAATAAATATTTTACTACTGGACTAGCCTTGGTCTGCTCAAACTCCACTTCCATTTATTGAACACCCAAATAAATTAATAAATAATTTATTCTCTTAAATAAATATTTTATTTAAAAACTAGTAAATAAGTATTGATTAAATGTTCAATAAAATAAATAAATATATTATACCCAAAATACAGTGAAAAAATATTTATTTAATTTACTCAATAATTTTAAACTAAATAAAAATATTTTATTGTCTTGAGAAAAATATATATTAATAAAATTAAAATATAATTTAACTGAGACCACCAGAAACACATATTGTGCGACCCTCTTGGATTCCTTCTTGTTGGTATTAGGAGGAATTTGTTAAATTCCAATAGTACTATCAATCAGCAGGTCAAGGAACCAAAGAGAAAGAACATAAAGTCACAACAATGACATCCATATATGAATGCTCACTGTAAAGTATAATCTCTTTGTTGCAATATATTATCAAGCAGATTTCATGATAGTATCATTAACTTTTAAGCTTGATACTTCATTCTTTGACTATCTGAAAGATAATAATCATTACACCATGGCCATGGAATTTCACAAAATGGTTCTATTTCAATCAAATGGATGGGATATCAACTTCCATAAATGGAAGGGAAAAATAATTTCTCGACTTATCCACTAATAACATGCCTCTCTTGATGCCCCCAACATACCCTACTTCCTTCCAACTCTCTGCATAATGGTTTTCTTTAGTAAATCAAAGTGAACAAGTCCTGAAACATATTGATGAAAATATTTAGGTCTAAGGATCATTATACACACTCGCAGATAGAAATATCTAATGACTCCAAAACATGAAGAATTTCTCTTGATGGGTCTCTTCTCAAAATCTCATGTATTAGAGATTACCAAGTGCGAACTTCATGGAGGAAGTCTCATCTGCTTATGAGTACTCACACCTGACGGTCTACATGCTCTGTGTCCCATCATAGTATGTCATCTAACCATAGAACAATATTTGAGAATATTTTTATAGAATTTCAAAGTTCTCAGCATAGTGGGGAACTGCCATGGCCTTGTCTATACAACAAATAATCTAGTACATTATTAAATCACAGTCATGCAGAACAATAAACAATATGTAATAAGATGTCAAATATTTAAATACATTAAATATCCATATAATCAATGAACAACCATTTGGTTCTAGGCAACTAACTCTTACAAACTCCCACTTGGACTAAAGCCAACTGCCTATGACTTTCAGTTCGCTAGAACTCAAATGGTGATCGTGTTTCTGGTGATTCAATGATTTAGTCAATGGGGCTACTATGTTGTCTTCTGTAAAAATATTGCTCACTACAAATTAAACACTCTGAGAAAAATTCCTCAATAGATGATACTTCTGATGTATGTGCTTTGTTCACTGATGTGACATTGGATCTTTTGTGAGATCCACCACTATAGTATTATCACTATATAGTGAGATGTGATCTTTACTACTAGGTATCACATCCATCTCCTGAAAAATTCTTCACATCCAAACTACTTCTTTAGCTACCTCAGAAGCTACGATATACTTAGACTCTACTATTGAATCTAAGACCACACTCTGTATTGAGCTCTTCCAGCTCACTGCAACTCCATTTAATGTTAAGACATATCCCATTTGCGACTTTATGTCATGTTGATCATTCTGGATACTTGAATCTCCATATCCTCTGATGACTAGTTTCTCATATCCTTCATAAACAAGGAACATATACTTAGTAAACCTCAAATACTTTAGGATAGTATTGACTACCATCCAATGTGGTCACCTTGGTCAACTTGATATCTGCCTACCACACTCAATGCATAGGTGACATCTAGCCTAGTACATAGAATTCCATACATGATTGACACAATCACTGATGCGTATGGAGTATTTTTCATTATCTTTCATTCCTCATGTTTCTAAGGACACATTTTCAAGGAAATATGAATGCCATGTGACACTGGCAACAGTCCACTCTTAGATTGTTCTAGACTAAATTTCTTCAGTATCTTATCAATGTATGTAATTCGACTTAGGCCCATCAATCTCTAGGATCTATCATGATGTATCTTGATCCCAAGAATATATGATTAATTTCCCAAGTCCTTCATGTAGAAGAATTTATTCAACCATGCCTTAACAAGATATAAGATTGGTATCTCAATTATAACAAGTAATATGTCATCAACATATTCTATTAGGAAAACGACTGCACTCCAACTAAATCATTTGTATGTACATGGCTCACATACATTCTTGATAAAACCAAATTTCATTATGGATTCATCAAAATGAATTTTCCATTACCTGGATGCTTTCTTTAATCAATAAATGTATTTCTGCAACTTTCATACCTTATTAGAATCCTATGGAGTCATAAACCTTTCATGTTTTGTTATGTAGACATCTTCTTGAAGGTTACTGCAAATGAATGTTATTTTGACATCTATTTCCCAAATATCATAGTCATGTTAAGAGAAAATGGCTAATATAATTTTGATGGATTTCAGCATTACAACTGGGGAATAGGTTTCTTAATAGTCAATGCCTTGATGCTGCTTGAACCCTATTGCAACCAGTCATGCCTTATAGGTATTGAATTATCCTTCCATGTCCAGTTTCTTCTTAAATAACCATTTTCAACCAACATGGTTTACATCAACTAGAGGATCTACCAAAATCTAGAAAAGGTTTTGGTACAAGGAATCCATTCCATAATTTATGGATTCTTTCCACTTGGAAACATTTATGACACTTACTATTTCTTTTTAGGTTAGAGGATCATTATTATCAAATAATACTGAGTAACCTTCTTTGGTAACTAGAAAATCATACCGTTCTGGTTCTATAAAGTCTATTTTACACGTACACAGTCTTTGTGTCTCTAGAACAGTTATTTCTTCCATGGGGATTTGTGGAATCAGTTCATGTACCAACTCTTGTGTACCTTGAGTCTCTACTTCATTGATGTCAATCTTGACCTGAGTATCTCTTTTAGAGATGTTCTCCCTCTCAAGGAATATGGCGTGTATTTCCACTATAACATTTTTGTATGAGGGGATGTATAGGTAATATCCCCTTGTTTCATTAGGGTATCCTATAATGGTACACTTTTTTCCATGGGGTGCATGTTTGTTACCTGAAGAGGACTTAACAAATTCATCGCTTCCCCACACATGTGAGTTCTATAACACGACTTTCTTTCTACTCTAGAACTCGTATGGAATACCATTTATCGATTTATTAGGTACTTGGTTTAGTATGTGTGCTCCTATTTTTAACACCCATCCATAAAAAGATAATAGAATACTCTCACAAGTCATCATTGATCTCACCGTGTCCAACAAGGTGTGGTTCATCATTTCTCTCACACCATTCCATTGGGGCGTGTAAGGAGGAGTGAGTTGGTGTAGGATCCCAATCTACTATAAGTAATCAATTAAATATTGATTAAGATATTCTCCACCTCAGTCTGAGTGAAGTTTCTTAATCTTCATACCAATCTGTTTCTCAAGTTCATTCTTCTATTCTTTGAAATTATGAAAAGAATCCGACTTAAACCTCATTTAATATATATATATATATATATATCTACTTAAATAATCCATAAAAGTTATGAAGTATGAGTACCCTCCCATTTCTTCAACTGAAAATGGTCCACACAAATCAGTGTGAACCAATTCAAGAAGCACTTTATCCCTTTCTCATTTCCCACTAAATGGGGCTTTGGTTATTTTCCTTATAATCATGCATGACATACACACAATGGTTTTAGTTCAAAAGAATCTATATATCCATCTTGCTATACCTTTTTCAAATGTTTCTCATTATATGACCTAGATGGTGAGGCTAAAGTGGGGTGTGGTATGAGTCCTATGAATTATCTTTGTTATCGAATTCCATTACTTGGTTTGTGTAATCCAATACATAAAGATAGTTGTATAAATCTTCCCTACAAAAAAATGATATCTATGTAAAATAAGCAACGTTCATTTCCAAACATGAAAACAAATCCATCTGTATGTAATATGGATACATAAATAATGTTTTAAGTAAAATATGGAACATAATAACAACACTTTAACACCAAGATCATCCTATTTGGCAACATGAGGTGGTAGTTCTTGACAGCTACAACAATAAGTATGGCTCCCTCGGCTACTCTTAGATCTAACTCACCTTGGTCTACCTTCCTGAATCTACGTGGTTCCTGTATTTGGATACATATCTGTGCACCAAAAGATGTATCTAATACACAATTTTTAGAAATATATAGATGGAATTTGATAACAAACGCACCTGATTCTTCCCCATGCTTCTTAGGATGGGTGGCGTTTTTCTTCTAGTGTCCCTTCTTGCGACATGTGAAACAAACAACTTTATGTTCCCTTTCCATCCCTTTGATATTATTTTTATTAGAAGGATGTAAAGATTATTTGGGATTAAATCTCTTTGCCTACCTCTTCCTCTAATTTACCATAAGGACATAAGGCTTTTCGGAGTTCATATCTTTTTCCACTTGTCTAATGAGGATAATAAGATCAGATAGATACTTCTCAATGTTGTTCATGTTAAAATTAACAACAAAGCTAGAGAAGCTCTAAGGGTGTGATGTGAGAATGCGATTGGTTCCCAGTTCTCCAGGGAGTTTAAACCCTAGAACCTCAAGGTGATCAATGTAGAAAATGAGATTGACTACATGAGGCAGGACTGGGGAACCCTATCCAAGATTAGTCTAAAAGAGTTCCTTGTAGATCTCAAACCTTCTTTATCTTTCCCTCTCAGGGTAAAGACCGCAATGGTGCCTGAGTATGTTAAAAACATCCATGTTTTCATGAGACTTCATGAGCTCACTAGACATTGATGATAGCATCAATCATTGTGCATAGGCCGCGTCATTCATATGTTTCTCATAGACTAGGAAATCCTCATCACTCGCCTCTTTAGTAGGCGGATCAAGTAATGATGACTCAAACATGTAATAATTCCTCTTCTGGTGTAGGATATGTCAAAGGCGTCTAAACCATTCCTGGAAGTTACTGCCAGTGAGGATGTCATCTTTATCCATAATTAATCGTAGGGATAGTGTGGTTGATGATCTTGTCATTTTTATTCTATAATTAAAAGAGAAAATCATTAGTACTTTCCTTATTACATTTTTATGATAAATAATAAATTAATTTTGTTATGTCACCCACAATTTTAACAAATCCCAATGACCCTCACCCTTGAACTCATAATGTCCAGTTTCTATGACATTATAATCACAAGGATCAATATTTCCCTTCACATAATCCCAACCAGGGTTGGTCAAGCTATTTGAATGTATTTAGGTATGCATTTCATTGCCAACTATAGGCTCGTATCTCCATGATATGTTGAGTGGACTCTCCAATCCTTAAATCCCGACTTTGGATTCCCTCAAATCTTGCCTCCAATATTACACCAAATCTAGAAAGGGATACTCTTATTGATGTAATATAGTTAAGTCAACCTGAATCCTTTCATAAGGGATTCCTATAAAAAAATAGTAAGTGTCCCAACAAGGGTTGGTCAAACACGTAGTTTTATTGAGTTTTTCCCTCATTCACATAACGGAATGCTTGGTGTGACATAATATGTTATTGAAGCGATTTTTATCTCTTATGTGTGAATTTTTTTATAATAATTATCACATGATTTTTAATATTAAGTGGAACTAACTTAAGTGATTAACCATATATTGATAATATTTACGCATAAGATTGGTTTATTTTAGTTCCATATGGTATTCTTGTTTAATTCATTAATTATGTGATCATGACAACACATCCATAATGATACTCCATGCATCTAACAGAAATAATATAAATCACAGCTCCTGATCATGAGCTTTCCTAATGGTTAGTTTATCTAGCAGTAGATAAACCGAGCTAGACCTAGGGGTGAAACAACTTGAACCTTTTGGTTTCATGTTTACAACTTTCCACCTGTCCACCTCGGTATCTCCTAGGATGGATTTTGTATCAGCCCCAACATGCACTACCTCCACAATCTTGGGAGTTCTATCCATTACATATTCCATTTTTAACTCACACATAGGTGAGTGGTAAAAATGGTTTTACATAAAATAACCCTTGGTCATGCTAGCCCTACATATTAATGTGGAGAAGACTCACAGGCCAAAAAATTTAATTTAAATAAATAAATTAAAAGAAACCATTGAGATACAAAGGTATTGGACTATCTCATGATCATCCATACAAGAAATGATATTTACACACAAATAAAACTATCATTTAGTAATTTAATTGTTATTTTTTAAGACAAATCATGGTCAAATCAATTAATTATCATCTTTATTTAATAAGTCCTTTTATCTTAAACCCTTTTTTATGAATTGCCTTGAGATTCTCATCCATAACAATTTTAAACAAATAAATTAATCTAAAATTATCTTTGTACGTAACTTGTACCTTGTAGGCCACCCGGTGAATTGTTATTCATAACTAGCCAATGAGTAGAAAAGAACATTACACAGATGATAAATTAAACATACACATATATAAACCACTTGTAACATGTTGTTCCTTTTCTTTAAACCTGTATAATGGTACACGTCTGAGGGTTTGTATAATATAATAATTAATTTAAATAAATCTGCATAATTTGGATGGGTACATGGTGTGTAGTTCCAAATACACGATGTGTACTATTGTTCACCGTCCGTCTGATGTACATGCCCAGGGAAATGATGTGTGAGTGTACTTTAGAATTATTTAGAGTACACAGCATGTCCAGTTGGCCACATTCTATGTAGTTCCTCGTTACATGGTCTCCATCTAGCAAATCCATGTGTGGGGTACACAGTCCTATCTTAACCCGAAGCGACAACACACCGTTTCTAGTGGGCCACATGACGTGTAATTTTGAAACCACGGGCCACCTGTTCATGGTCAACACAGAGAGTCATTAAGACCTAGATAAACTCGAATGACATGGCATGGTTTGGTCCACCAAACACTGTGCATTGATCATTGACTACATGGTGTGTACTATCGAATACATGTTGTGCGTTGGAGTGTTGTATGGCCAAGAACCTTTGGCACCTCTGGATGGGATCTTCTGTTTTATTTTAATCAAAATTAAAAGAAAAAAATCATTTGTGTAAGGTGAATGAGAAACAAAAGAGGAGGAACAAATTTTGAGATTAAAATTTGTAGAATGATTAACTTGAATTGAAACAACTAAATTATTAAATGTGTATATCATTAAAAAAATATTTGAATATTTATAAACTATGATGTAACCACTCTGATACCACTTATAGGTTTCAGGGACAGTGGAAGCATAGTTGGGATAGCACCCAAATTTAAATTTTACCATGATCAATGATTATTATGGGGTCAATAATAAAATGAATTTAAATCTCCTAGGAATAGAATGAAATATTTAGGTAAATAAGGAAGAGGACTGAGACTTTTAGAGAGAATATTTCACATCATGTATAAAATTAATTTAATTAATTCCATAAAGAAAATAATACATGGATTTTTGGTATTTTATTTGATGATGATGTTTATCATATGTAATGACGCTTCCGGATTATATTGTTGTTCTATAAAGGATCCAAACTATAATCCATATATCGGTGATCCACACATGCTCCGATGACCTCCGATCGACACCCCTCAATCTCCGGGTGCTAGCACGGTGAAGTGAGTGTCTTGTGACTAGCATTATTGATCACATGTTCTTCAACCATCAAGAACATATCTCATTATTGAGTGGGGAGGGAAGAGGACTCAAGATAGATTTTTTTAGATCAACAAATTTCAATTCACCAGGTGTGCAATTCAGTACATGGCACAATAGACGTATGTTTTTATTTATTTACATGGGGCTTCAGTTAAAATACATAATTGTGTAAAAGAAATTAAATACATTCATAACCTTAGATAAAACCTACACTATTAGTAATAATACCGAATCCTTATTTATGGAGATCCAACTTGCACAAATAAAATTATAAATAAAATTATGCTTCAGAAAATAATAGCAGTGTTTATTTAATTTTTTCCAACTAGTTAAATAATTAGTCATCATCTTGTAAATAATTATTTTACTACAGGAACAGCCTTGGTCCACTGGAACTCCACATCCATTTATTTAACACCTTAATAAATTAATAAATAATTTAATCTCTTAAATAAATTGTGTATTTACAAAAAAATAAATAGATATTTATTAAATGTTCAATAAAATAAATAAATCTATTTTACCCACAATCTGGTGAATAAATATTTATTTAATTTATGAAATCATTTTTACTTTAATAAAATTATTCCACTATCTTGAGAATAATATTTATTAATTATGTTGAAATAGAATTTAATGGAGACAACCAGAAACACTTAGTGTGTGACCCTCTAGGATTCTTTCTTGTTGGCATTAGGCGGGCATGCCTAAATTTCAATAGTACTATCAAGCAATGGGTCAAGGCACCCAGAAGAAAGAACATAAAGATGAAACAAAGGCATCCACATATGAACACTCACTGTGTAATATAATCCCTTCATTACAATATCTCATCAAGCAGGTTTGATGATAGTTTCATCGACTTTTATGCTTGATACGTCGTTCTTTGAGTACCTGATATAAAGTAATCGTTACTCCATAGCCATGGAATTTCGTGAGACAGTTTTATTTCAATCAAAGGGATGAGATATCAACTTTCATAAATGGAATGGAAAAAACCATCCTCAACTTATACATTAATAACATACCAATCATGACTCACACAACGTACCCTACTTCTTGCCAACTATATGTGTGACAGTGTTTGTCAATAAATAAAATTTCACGAGTCATGAAATGTATTAATGATAGTATTAAAGAATAAGGATATTTACACATGCTTGCAGATAGAAATATCCGATGAAACTAAAACAAGTAGAATTCCTACTGGCGGGACTGTTCTCATACTCTCTTGTCTTAGAGATTACCAAGTGTGAACTTCATGAGAGGAAGTCTCACCTGCTTATGAGTACTCGCACATGATGTTCTTCATGATATGTGTCCCATCATAGTATGTCATCCAAATGTAGAACTATATTTAAGAATAATGTTATAGCATTTCATGGTTCTCATCATATCAGGGAACTACAATGACCTTATATATGCAACAAACACTATATGACATTATTACATCATAGTCATTCAGAACAATGAAAAATATGTAACAAGATGTCTAATATTTAAATAATTTAAATATCCATGTCCTAAAAGTACAACCAGTTGGTTCGAGGACACCAACTCTTAAATTCCCGAGGTTCCCCAAGCTCTTAATAAGAACCTCCCATGCATTTGGAGTCACAGATTCAAGCGAGGGATCTTTTCCTTTCTTCTATTTATTCAACTATCTTTTTTACCTTATGAATTTTTTTATCTTTTTATTTTGACATGATTTATTATTATATATCCCCCTTATTTTAATAATTATCTCCAGATTATTAGATATCCCTTTTTCTCTAATCAACCCATTTTATGAATTTTTAAGCAACACTATTATGCTTTTGAAATTTCAACATGATTTTCAAAGCGGAAACAATTTTGTAGTGGATACAATACCTATTTGATATCAGGGGTATTCACATTTATATACTGATAATTCTAAGAATTAGTCCTAAAATGTATCTATTACACACTTCTTGATCAGTTAATAAAATATTATAATGAATGAATCTATGTTGTATAGGTTATGTGGCTCACTTAAGAATGAGAATTAAATGAAAGGGAAAGATGTTCCCTTAATTATATAGTTCTCCAATGCCTTGGATAATGTTTAGTATCATGAGACGTAATGTTGGGAAATCTAGTGAACCTGATTTTTTTATAGGACTTTCATTATTATGACTTTTTTGTGGTTAGACATGAACTATGTTTATAATGTAGTGTTTTATGTTTCTTCCATATTTCTGATGTTTCCTTTATGATTATATTGCTATATCATTCCTTATTATTTATGAATTTGATTCTAAGTCCTTTATTAGAAATTTATATGAATATTTTATAACATGTACTACCTTATTCAATGTTTATTAAATTAATGGGCTTTATATCTCACCCCTTTATATGTATGTCCCCAGGTTATCTTGTGCAGTTTTAAAAGCCACGGAATTTTAGAAACCTCTTAAGGAAGTTTTCAGTAATGTTGTTGTATCCCGTGATCATGATTTTATGCTATGATCCTATCTCCAAAATAAACTACAATTATAAATCTTATGTTTTTTATTAAGTTTAATTTTATGTAATAAATCAACAATTAATATGTAATGAGGAGAAGTGTTATTATACGATGGGTTCCCATTGCAAAAAAATAATCATATTCTTGTAGTGAAATTACCTTTTCACATTTTATAGAACATATAAAGTGATGAGCCACCACATCCATAACCAAAATGTGTATGTATATCACTATATATGATTTGTAATAATATCTTATTAAATACATGATACATCTTTATCAAATTCATAATCCACCAATTTTACAACAACTACAATCGTTGTATTCTTCACAATTGTGTGGTTTCACCTCAATAATTTATTTCATCCTCAACTGGTAGATTTCCTTTTCTCCATCCTTCATCATTGAATTAATATATAATATAATTATGGATTTATTAGGAGAATAATGATAGTTATATATTTAATAATAGTATAATATCTTATGAATTGATTTTTCCTCGAAATAGTTATTCTAGGAGTCCAATAATTTTTTTTTTTTAAATCACACTAATTTCAAAAAGTAAAGGAGACATAGTATGTTTTTGTCTATAATACTATGTTCATTCCAATATTAAAGAATATGATGACTAGCATTATAATTTATAATGATTCAACTTTTTAAATACATAGATTCACCTTATAAACTCTTAAAAACATCTTATGTAGTTAGAGAAATATTTTATGGACTCCGATGTATATCTTACAAACTCTAAGAAACATATTATAATGTTAGAGAAATACCATATGGGAATTTATATATCCACTAAAAACCATCACAAACTAATTATAAAGAAATAGAAACTTCTAATGAACAATGATATATATTTTTTGATCTCTAACAAACACCTTATAAAGATAGAGTTATATATTTTTCACATTGAGAATAATATTACAATCTCATGCCTTTACCAAAATCAAACTTTGAACCACTAGTATATCTTAAAACAAATATCATCACTTAGAAATTAGTTAGTACCATTAAATCTAAAAATATTACTATAAATACAAGTTAATCTTATGACTTTTTCATTTTCACATAAATCTCTATATAACTAAATTAATTAAAAACAACTCAAATCCTATCAGTACCCTTGAAAATCACTTCAAAGAATCTCAAAAACATTCCAACACATAAAATTCAACTTCAAAAACATCCGATCGTTTTTCCAACAATATTGAAAACAAATATAATCCTTAAAAAAATTTAATGGGTACATAAATCCACCACTTTATATTTATTATCAAACTCAGCTTTTTTCGACCATTAATTTTGTTCACAACACTCAAACGTTTCAAAACAAAAAAATCACTAAATTATATACTTTCTCACATTGGAATTGTATTTAAAACAAACTATTGAATAATGTAAGGTTTTTTAGAGAATAAAATATCTTTATGATACGAAATTGTGGCTAACTGACCTAGATGATTTCCTCCCGAATTGACACATAAATTTCTCTTCTTCATTTAGAAATAAATATATCTTTTGATTAAAAATAAATAAATATAACATTTAGAAAACCACGTTTATAAAATTTTTTCATATTTTAGATATTGTAAAATAGTTTAGTAATACAATTTATTGTGGGATTTTTACCCACATATCCCCAATTAAGAAGTTAATCCATTATGTGGAGTTTAAAAATCAATTCCTAAAGTCGATCACTTATTGTTATCATTTTAATGATATTTAAATTTTTTTATAAGTGAATTCATATCAGAAATATTTATTTTACACTCAATATTTAATGAAATATTATTTGATATCAATATATTTTGGTCTTGAGTGCCAAACCAAATTATTTTATAAATCAATTTATTTTTATTGTCAAATTAAATTCACTATGTATTATTAATTTAAACATTAAAATCTTTCATCTATAATTGAATATTTAATATCTTTGTATTGGCATGTATTCCAAAAATATTCACAGTATATTCTATGACTAGTCAAATTTAATAATATTTCCTTAAATGAAAACTCTCACAATTCTCATAATAGATTAATTATATATTTTTTTTGGACATTCTCTTAGTACAATCTATTTCAAAGTCTATATCTGGTTATCGTTTTTTGTTCAGTTAAAATATATTTCTACATAAAAAACCAAATCTAAAATTACGTTTTTCATCTCTAGAAATTCATTTAAATTTTACCATATGAAACTCTATATGATCTCTTTAAAATATTTCATAAATATTCACTATATGTACAATTTATTTTCTTGATATTATTAGATAATGGTGGATTCGAATGAATCTCTTAAATTATTTTTCCTTAAAGTTTCATCTATCTTCTTATTTTTATATTTTTTTCTAACAATAATTTTTGTTTATTTCTCATTATAAACATCCACCGGGTTTTTATGAAAAAGTATTATGTATACTTCTCCTAGTATTAAATGAAATAATAATTATGTTATGTAATATATACCCCTAAAATTTCATTCACCTCCCCAAACATTGTAATTTCATTTCAAATATAGATATAATTTTTGAATTATTTATAATTATAACCTATCACGAGAAAATATAATTTAATGAAAGAATAACGTGACAATTAGTGTTCCTTTGGACAACTCTTTCACAAATAGATTTCTAGCAATCCATAACTTTGAAAATTCCATATTGATTAAACAACCATCCCATTTAAAATAACATGGTTTAGGGGATTCCTAGTGTTAATAAATTTTTTTCTTTAACCTGTATAACATGATTATATATTAATCATTAATGAAACCCTTAGGTTGTTCATTGAAGACATATTATTCTTAGTGACTATTAAGGAAGAATCATTTATCATCCATTTGAAATACTTTTTAATATCTAATACTGCCAGTTAAAGGAACATTATAGTTGATTCAGATATTAATATGGGTATAAAAGTTTCATCAATGTGTACCCCTTCCATCCATGAGTTTCCATTGTATACCAATCAATCATTTCTTCTTGATAACACAAATCTTACAATCAATTTATTTATGATAGCCTACTTTGTTCTAATAATTTCATTAGCTCTTTAAAAAAACTCCCTAGTAGAGTTATCCTCAATATAATCATGTTCACTATCTATAAAGTACATATATTTTTTATTCTTAACAAGTTATTAAATAATTAGTGGATTATTCTATGAAATAAATGCATTCTGATTTTGAAACCTCATAACTCATTATAATTCATTAGAGCCTCTTTTTTAAAGTGATATTTTCAAATATTACTTGCTTATTAAATTTATGATTCCTTAGTATTTTATTTCTTGTAACCTTCACTTCACTACCATTTTGACTATAATCTAAAACAACAAAATTCTTTTCATTTCGGGCTGTTTGTTCTTCTTGTTTTTCTAAAATCTACTTACTTAACTATATGTTAATATAGTTGTATACTTAAATTGTCAAATTATATTTAAAATAAATCACAATAATTATCATATTAAAATATTTAACATGTTTATTCATACTTTTACCCCGTCATTATTAGCCTCTTCCATTAGATAATTATCCCTGTATGATCTATTTTTCTTCTTTCTCTTAAAATTTTCGATTTTTTTTAATATTTGTGTAAAATTGACTATCATAAAAATAAAAATATATCATATATGGAATCTTATTATACCAAATTTTATATGGAATCATGTTGTAATATGTTATTAGTAATCATATGTTCAGTATATGTCCACCTATACACACAGTCTCCCTTCTAAATAATTTTTGATATTTTTTGTTCAACTAGAATTATACATTCCATGTCATCCTAAATAATATTATTCCATAATACTATTACAATATTTTGTTGAGTGTAGGGTTTTATATATTTTTTCTTGGTTTGTTAAATTGAATGATGATATCACAAACTATTTCATGTCTATTAAATACCATTTTGTGATCTATATTTCGAATCATTGACTTCCGAATCTCTTTTAACCTATCTTCTAGAACTTTTATATATATAAACTAATTCATATATATTCCTCATAAACATGAATTTTTTCATTTACGTAAAATAATAATTAAATTTAATATAATTTAAATAAACACTTTTAGACTTCTCTCATGTTGGCAGTAATAAATATTTATGAATTAGCTCATGGGGTTTATTGGATTGTATCTCCATATCTTTATATGTTCCTTTAACAATTTAAATCAGTGTGCATGGGTCAAATACAACATATCACTCTCACCCCTCTATATATTTATATGCATATCTTAAATTGGGGTTGCTATCTCAATAATTCATACTTTGATATTTTACTCATATTTTTATTACCCAAATGACAAAGTCTCATGCACCTATTTATTTTCTACTATTTAAAACCCCAATAATGGAAATCTAAATTATAAAAAATTTGAAATATATAGAAACTTGTTGTGATTGATTATTTGGTGATTATTATATATATATATTCTTTTGATGAAAGAAGTGTCTTTCTTGAAAACAAAATCTTTACAAACATCACATAGTTGAAAACTAGTTAGTTATTTATGCCTCAAAATTTTAACAATCATCACATCATTTTACATTAGATTTTTTTTACTTTGTCTTAGCTATTCCAACCCATTTGATCTTCAAAGATTAGTCATTTACAAATTTCACAACCCCTAATTCCTAATTTTTAATATTATCAATATTTTAACCACTACTCATGTGTGAGGAATAAACTATATCAAGAATATATGACTTGGTTCTATTACAAGACTTCAATGTTAATTCAATAATAAATGAACACTATTCCTTCATTTTTTTGAACTCACTTCCCTTTTTCACCTTAGGTTAACTATCTGGGAATGTTGTTCATGCACTCATCAGCACAATTCCTTTAATGATCTCACTAAACACTGATTTCTTCCAAGAAATCAATTATATTTTTCATTGTAAGAAATAAAATATAAATTCCCATAACTTTTCATTTTTTTGAATTTATTCTCATCTTATAAACAATTATCTATGTTGATTTATTACTTATACTTGGTAATGACCGGTTAAAGAAAAAATAATATTAGTTTTGACCACAACATTCCCAACACCAGTATTAACCATTGTATTTTGTTCTTCTAGGATTATAATAAAATTTTCTAGAATATTGATATTTCAACCATGAAAAAAAATATACATTATTTTTTCTTGGGAGATTTGATATTTTAGATATTATTATTTTCTGCATTTAATATATAAGTGGAGTTATTATAATTATTTTTTATATTTAGATTTTAAGTCTTATTTGATAGAGAAACATATTTATTTTGAATTTCAAAAGGATAAGGGATAACCTATATCTTTATAATCTTATTTTCACCTACATGATATAATTTATCTTTGAATTAGATATCAATATTTAAGGAAAAAATTATTTTCATCAAAGAATGATAAACATCATGAAACTTTTATTGCATCCTAAAAAATCATTCTTCTATAAAAGAATATTTTACATCAATATATTTCAACATATTTCCTTTATCAACATATTTATGGATGATTATTTTCATTTTCTCATTGTAATAGACATCTATATTGATATAATCAAACATTAATTCATTTTTTGTTTCAATTTAAATCATTAACTACCGGTTATACTCCTTTATTTTGGAATTTTTCTCAAGTAATGCACTAATTTTAGATGTTGGAATGTTCACTAAATAATATTCTTTACCTCGTTTATCTTCACTTCTTAGGGTTTCTCCGCATTAATCAGCATGAACGGAAAATTTTAATAGCATTCCCTTATAATATTCTTCTAACCAACTACTTGATATTGGTAATATCACTTACATTTCTATTTATACATATTATTTTACTTATTGTTAAATCATTCTTCTTCCCATGACATTTGTTTATATATTTTTATATATTAGCCCATTTATTTTTTTTGAGTATTTCCATCTCTCCCAAGTTCGTCCAAAAAAATAATTCTATTATTCAAGAAACTAGTATTAAATTGTTAAATTCTTCTACAGTTGAAACAATTGAGTGTATTTTTTCCTTTATACATTCCTTTGAATTTTATCTTATTTCATGAAATAAATTAAATATTTCACCTAATTTTCCCCTTCCTCTACTTTAAATTCCCATGAATCTTAAACATATTCATCAGTGATATTTTTTATCATAGAATACAATACCATATAATCCATGGCATTATTATTAAATCCTATAATATTTCAAATCTCATAAGTACTGAGGATGTTATGCAATTCATGAAGAGTAAGATCTTCTCAATTTTTAGGAGAAGTGGTCATAAAATCAAACAAATTTGAAAAATTCCTTATCCAATTATTCATAACTATATAATATTATAATATGTATCTATATCCTAAAATTTTTCTCACTATTTCATTGAATCTTGTAAAATAGTAATCAGTAGTTTCTTCTTCATCCATTATTACTTATACAAATATACTAATATATATTTGAAATATGACATCTTTAACTTTCACATAACCTTTATAGATACTCTACATCATTTCCAATAATTATTTTCATGTTTTATTCCCCATAACCATTGAGAATGATTTTATAATAATTGTATTATTGTAAAATTGTTTAAATTTTCCCTCAATATCCAAATTATTTATAACATCAAATAATAATTGAGATCTTCTTTCAACCTGTGTAAATCCCAATGTTGCATCTTAAAAAACCACTTTCCCATGTGAAAGAAGATAATGTAACATCATATTCTTCCAGAATTGATGGTTTTTTTCATTGAAGGTGGGGACACCCTTATTGTTAACATAAGTAAAACAATCTATATCAAAAAAAAAATTGTATCTAACATAGGGAACATGTGTATGATATAATACCAATTTATCAACTCTAGGAATGGGTTCACCATATAAAATTTGGGGGGTATAAACAAGTGGTGTATATCATTTTCAATTTATTCTATATAAATTATCCTTTGTGATCTATTAGGATGAAATACAATAAAAAAAACTATGTCATCTATAACCATCTGAAATAAGAAATGAATTTAGGAAAATGAATATATAATTATTCTAAGGTTTTCCCCAAGGTGGGTTATGATGTTTATTTTGTGATCATTTTCTATATTTAGTCAGAAATTTTCCAATTATTGTATTATTTACAATTATAAGTGGTGTGATCCTTAATTATCCTAAACTCACAGTGAATCCCACAATGCATAGAATTCAATATGATATATAGTATCCCACTACTAGTCTCTTCAGAAAATTATAATTGGGTCAGATATATAACATGGTAATTATTATTACTGATATATTTGATGAAGATAGTCATCATTGATAGTTCATGAAAAAAATTTAATATGATCACCTCTTTAAGAACTTCAACATTCTACTTTCACTATAGAAAAAATACTAGTAAACACATCCAACTACATTTAGATATTCAATGATCTAATTTAAAAATAATAATACTAAAGATATTGATGTTTTTTGAATATTAATAACACTCATTTTCATTCATGAAATATCCCTACATTATATTTCTCCATGTTGTATCATTCTCTTATATTCACCTTGTTTTAGTTCCCATCAATCACCTCTTTATTCACTCATTTCTAATTAAAAAAAATTAAATAATTTCCACCTAATTCATCAATTTTAGAACATAGTTTTATTACCCAAACCATATAATATCCTTAAACTAAATTAAAATTCATGTTCATCATATATCTTCATCATTTAGTATAATAAATGATTCCAAAACCAGCGATCTTTATGAAACATTTCAAAAATTCCATTTTTTTCATTTCAAAAAACATCTTCATATTTGAGTGACCATGAACATAACCATGGTGTATATATGCCTCATTATTAACCAATGGGAAATATATCACATGAAATTCACAGTAACATGATTTAGAATTTTTAATATTTCAATTTTCTAACCACTATAATCACGGTCTTGGTGTCCTATACGTGGTCACACCTTGAACACGTATACTAAACTTAACTGGTATTACCTCCATTTTTATTTTTAATCACCGAATTCATATTTTCTATAGTAATGGTTAGAATATAAGCATCAATATATTATAATATTGCGAATATTATAAAATTTTATAACTTAAATTTTCCATAGAATATTTATTCCATGAATCTAAAAAATTCATTTTTTTAGAAATATAAAAATTTTCATAATGTAAATTTACTTTATAATGTTTTTGGTATATTTCAGAAAACCATGGATTAAATTAGGATGATCACGAATAAACGTTTTCAGTATATGGATTCACCTTATCAGGTTGATGGGTTACGCTTGTTAACATTGAATAAAATTTTATGAAGTTAGAGGAAGATCATATCATCCCAATGATTTTTCATTTAAACTCTATGAAACATCCTAAAAAGTTAGTGAAACATAAAATTAATGTAGAAATATTTATATAGAATATGGAAAAAACCTTAGAATTTCTAATAATCATCTTATAAAATTAGATATATATCATTAAAATTTTGATAAACGTCTTAAAGTGTTATAGAAACATCTTATGAACTTAGAGATATATCAGCAAAACTCTGATTAGTATCATATAATGTTAGAGAAACATCTTATTAACTCCAAGATATATCTTACAAACTATTAGAAATATATTAAAAAACCATTCATTTTCCAAATTATATCATTTAATAAATGATTAATCTTACCAAAACATTTGGACATATACATTCTATAGTTTAAATAAATTTAAAAATTATATAATGTAAATAGGTTAATCTATGTAATTTTTCATTTTCACCCCAAACAATATATTTTAGATTTCATAAAAACATATCAAATCATCTTAGACCCATTTTAGATCACATAACAACAAATCAAAAACATTCTGAACATATCAAATCAAATTTCAATAGACACTGATGATTTTTTATACAATTTCAAAATACATATATTACTTTAAAAATTCCGTTGAATTCTTAAATAATTAATATTATAATGTTTATATTTTATAATGAATGAAATATAATATTTAATAAAATAGTAGATGTCTCTTTAAAACCATAATTAAAGAAGAATATTTTGAATGATGTATAAAAATCCTGATTCTATCTCTATCCTGAAAGTATAATGATTTATATAAATTCAAAGGAATATTTTTGGTGGGAAAAAATGAAAATGGTGATTTAAAAGTAGATATATTTATGCTTGGTATACTAAAATGTTATGGTAAAATGATATATTTTTAAGGGTATAATGAATCCATTACACATACTTGTATGTAAATAGTAGAATATCATTATGGAATTTGTTATAGAACATCCCAAGACTTTAAAGGATTGTAATACCATTTTGTTTTTACTTGATATCTATAGAAATCCCTTGAATTTCATTGATGTTAGAGAAGATTTATCACTCTATAAATCGTTCATGATATACAAAAAATGATTGTTAAGGTTATATATAATACCACATTATAATGTATCATATCATGAGACAAGGTTTATCATGATGTTTTGGAGAAGTCTTCAAGAGATATTGAATATGGAGTTAGGCATTAGAATGGGATATCAACATTATATTGATGGAGAATCTAAATGAACCATTAAATTTTTTATGATATTCTAATTTCCTATTTATTTTATTTTAAAGGATTTTGGGATCATGAAATTCCATTGATAGAGTTATCATTTAATAATGGTTTCCATTCTTATAATTAAATGAAACTATATAAGGCAATGTATGTTTGGGGGTGCATTGTTTAAAAATGTCGGAATAATTTTAGATAGGGAAATGTTCTATGAATTGGTTGTACTAAAGAGTTTTTTTTATAATATTGAAACCATTCATCATAATATTAATATTTCATTGAATAAGTATAGGTGATATGATAATAATAATCACTGAGATTTATAGTCTGAATCTTGATACAAGGTATTCAATTGAATATTTTGATTGGAGAGGGTTATGAAAATATAGAAGAATGGGAATTTGATCCCAAGATTAATTGTCCCCATTGAAATTACCATGCATGTGGGAATGATAGGCTATCAAATAAAACATCCCCCAAACTGTTCCCATGTGCATGGTGTGTTCCATGAATCAATTTTTTTGGAATTATATTCCTGTCCCTTTTTATATAGAAAACTGAAAGTAGTATAATTGGAACATGATCAATCTTGTGGGGAAAAAATATTGTAATCCTTTTCTCATTATATGATGTACAATAAAAATGATCATTAACACAGTTAATGATCCCTAGATAAATCATATGTATGTGGAAGAGACCAAGGAAATTGAATATGTAATGAGGTAAAAGTTCGTACACTTGTTACCTCATAATAATGAATTTTTTGGAGTGATTTTTTCCAAGGGGGTAGAATAGAACACATCATGAATTTTCATGTATTTACCTGAAAATAAATATTTTGTTTGATAGATTGTGATACATGAAAAATTGAACAAAATGGATAATTTTTTATTTCATTATAGAAGAATATGACAATAAAAAATTGAACACATTATGAGACAGATAAATGAAACTCAATTATTCAATTTACTTAATTAATGAAACCCCAAGTAAGTAAAAATACTTTATGGTCAACATTTTCATCATCAAAATATTTCATAAAGCTCACAACCCTAATGATCACCTTAGAAAAATAAAATAAAAAATAAATTTGATAAAAAATATGATATATAAATTAAATAATATTATGAATGATTTTAGAGATATATATAACAATATATATTCAAATATTATAAGATCATTATATATATAGTTGTTTGAAATATTGTTAGTGGACATATGGAAATTTGATATATGGTCATTGTATTTATGGTTTTTGGATATTCATGTATCCATTAGATACATTGAATTCAATTTTTTATTAGTAAAATACATAAAAATATAACATAATTCAAAAATAATTAATAATTCTAGAATGAAATAAATAATAATTAAATAAAATATTTTATTATAGAAATATGTATTTTTTTAATCAGTACATGTTATTAATTTATTATTTTTAATGGAGGGTTTGATGTATTTATATAATTTTGAAAAAGATTCTAATATTATTTGATTGAAAAATTTTAATAGTTAGAATAAAATAATTAATAAGATTTGATTAAAATAATTCAATTTTAAAAGATTTATTTTTCAAAGTAGTGTTTTGTCTGTATGTTTTTTATTTTCATTTTATTAAATTCAAATGATCTCCATTAAAGAGAACTTTTAAGGAAATTATAGAAAGAAATAAATTCAAACAAATCACCAGTTATTTAATGACTATTAAGATGTAAAGAATAAGAATAAATCCATTTAGGTGCTTAAAAATAAACTTTTCGAATGAATGTTTTAAAAATTATACATCCTTATATTAAAATTAATTTTTTTTATCATTTAAAAATTAAATCCAATAAAATGGATTTATTATTTTTAATCAGAAAGTTCGAATTATTTAATATGGTAAAAATCATTTTTTGGAATATAATTTGTTATAGAGGTAAATATTAAGGGATTTTGGTAAAGGTAAAATGATGTAAATTTGTTTAAATAATGTGATGTTATTTAAAAATTCATAAACCATTAAATATAAATTCACATAAGAATTATAAAACTCAGGAAATCATGTCACCCTTATATTACACATGGAATCCACATTCCATGTAAAAAACTGAATTCCTTACACAATATAGAGTTGGTATTTTTGAAAATGACACAAAATATCTTCTATAAAAAAATACCTCCTATATCAAATCTAACTAATACTATTCCATGGGATTCCCCTTTAATACATGACCAATGTGTCTCCCTAATAATTATCTCCCATTATTGGTAACCTCTATCCAAAATAAAGAGTCTCAAATCCCTCATTTTCACGATGCTCTTTAAGGGATGATTTAATAATTCAACTTAAGTGTCATCTTATCAATAATCATTATATAATTGTCTATGACTTCCCAGGCCATTACATTGCTAGTTTTTTTTATTGGAGGTATTCAGGGGAGTTTTCAGTCGAGTAGTTTGTTATAACAGAGTTACTGATGGAAATACAAACCATGTAAATGTATTACACGATGTGTAATGGTGGTTCATGACTTTTGTGATCGATAGATTCATGGATTGTACACATCTAATAGGTATACCATGAAAATGGTACACATAATATAATATAGAATCATAATGTGTATTAAATTCAAGTATTAAATCCTTCTAGGTGTTGTGATTTTCAACTAAAGCTATAATTTTGAGAAACATAAGGATTACATTCCACGCAAGGGTTACATGTCCTGTATACTTTGAGATATAGGTTGATTTTATAACCCTTACAGATGAATTTTCTTTCATTGAGACACTCCCTTCCTCTCTTGTTTTGTAATAACCCTAACACCATAAGAAGACCATCTAGCCCTCTTATCCCATGCTTTGATCTATTGGTTTTGGTGGTTTCACATTGGCAATGTGTGTTAAGCCATTCTCTCTTTTCTTGGTGGTTTACATTATGTTCTTATTTTGATAAAACATTAAAGTGGTGTGGTTTTTGTTTGGGGTTTGTATTGGGTTTAATTTTGATATACTTTGGCTATGGTGTAGGTTTATCTATGGTTTCTCATCATGTAGCTGTCATTTTTGGGATTTCTTCTTCACCCTGTAGTGAGAAGTGATTCAGCAAAGATTCATTGAGGTAGGGAATCCCTCATTTCTCTTTTTTGAATATCATATAGGAGGGGGTTTCTTTTGATAATATATGGGATATGCCTGTGCTTACTTAATCAAAGGTAATGAATTTTTTAAATTTAAATTTAATGATAAAGTGTTTTGATTTCCATGATTTTAAAGCATTGATATTATTGTGATGTGACCGATTTTATGGGCTTCATACCACACAAAACATTATGGTTGTTGGGGGTTTTAGTTACACTAGATGATATTTTTCGTGACTCATTTCCAGTTTTTTTGTCGTGATATCACTCTACAATAGAAAATTGACAAATCAATTATATTTCTCCAATGAACTGGTTGCCCTAGGATTCATGTCTTGTGTGACAACACCCCTAATATGAAGTGAAACACGTTAAAAACATTGTTTAAATATATAAAATGAACCTTGAGGTGTTGTGATTTGTGACTATGCTTGTGCAGTGGAGATTTGTGGTTGTGATGGGTTTTGGGGGGATATGTGGTTTTTTGGATATGCTTTTGGGGAGTAATATTGGTAGTTATTTGGTCGTGGTTTCGGTTTGGTAAGGTGGTGGTTTTTTGGTCATGTTATTTTAGTGGAGTGTTGGTTTTTGTTTGGATATAATTTTGTGGAATTTTGTGACAGTATTATGTGGATAATGAGATGATATGTAGTTGTTGTTGGACCCCATAACACCCTAAGAGGGTAGGGGGAATCAGGGTGTCATCTTTTTTTCTTTTAATGTGATTGATCTTGTTAGAACATAGGTAGGAAGCTGATAAATGTGTATGATTGAATTGTGCAGTAATTAAAAACTCACATGCATAGACACAAAAAAGTATTCTTTCATGGTTCACCACTAAGAGATAGTTCAAGGATCATAAACTGACCATGCTTCAATCATAAATAAATCCACTAATCTTCACCAGTTATTGTGGAATATAAAAGTTCTGAAATAGCCACACTATATCTTACACACTGAATTTATAAGATTTTATAGAAGACAGACAACCTCCCTCAGAACAATTCCCTCAACTCTCCCTAGATAAATGATTTGGGTTATGTCTTATTCAGTTTAACAACTTGATTGTCACTTCAGTAGATTTTAAATTAAGTATTTTTCCCTAACCATCACAATACACTATTTTCATTGTAGTCCCTAATTGATGCACTTGAAATCACTATTCAATATAAGAAGTTATTCAACACTTCTATTCATGAAGGTCATAGCCTTCATAAAACACCATTATGTTTCAAATAAATACTGGCCTTTTTATCCCACACCCATTTGAAAAGCTCCCAAACATTGCAGATGTCACATCCTTCACAGAACAAATTACCTTCGTGAAGCCCACTACCTTCATGAAACACTATGTCTTAGATAAAATCCTAGTATTCACGAAACTCCCATAACACAAAATCATTTTCATTGGTTAATAATTAACATATAATTTCTTGAGGCTCAATCTCACATGGAATTATAGATTTAAAATGATCCCAGTATTCAAAAACTTTGAGTGATTCAACCTTCCCTCCAAATATTTTCATATCAAATGAAGGGGGTTTGGCTGCCTATTTATAAGCTCATCCTTCCATGAATATCCCATTATCCCAATAGACTTTTCCTGAACATCTTTATTCATGATCATGAAGATACATTATTCATGAATCTACAATAAAATTTAACCTGTTCTTGATTTTTCTTGTAGTCATAATGATTTATCACCATTCCATCACGTGTTCGTGAAAATTATTTTTTATTCTCCACATCTTCATGAAGCTCCAAACTCACAAAACCAAATCTTCAAAAAACTAATGATTTACCATATTTGAGAATATTCAATAAAAAAACACATTTTTCAAAGATTTCTCCTTCCTCTTTATTTTGAGCTAAACAAATTGGAAAACACTATTAAATGACAACACATTCAATATTGTAGCCATCTTGTTCCATAAGATCACATACCTTGAAGAACACCTAGTCAACCTAGTGTGGATTGATAGAAAATTCAAACTATACTCTACTTCCAGCTATTAAAGGCCTTGATTCGAACAATCACCCCATTGGGTTTGTTAGAAATCTGTAGATAAATTCAATAAATTACCAGCCTCAAACAAGAACCTAATACACATGAAATAACTCTTCTATCACTCTATGTCTACATGAGAAAATATATTTTTATAAAAAACAATAGTTTGAAAATACCATTACATGCCTTTATAGACCACTAACAAATCTAGAAAAACAAAAAAACTGAAAAACCGATACTCTCATTGAATTTCATTTCTCTCCTCCACTATAAATAAACACAGAGAACATGTATTTGTACTCGTAGTGATAAAAAAGTCTCATGGATCCTATCTCCCCTAGAAACCAGCATCACATCGACAAAAAATTTATATTATTTAGGAAAAATGGATAGAGGGGACTAAATGGAACCTCCTCATTCACTAAAAGGTAACTAAACACCATGGTTCTACTGATCTATTAGTTAGAATAAAAGCCACTTGGTCATTAGTTCGAAAATTATCCATTTTAATCACACCTTGTTCAAAATTTTCGTTGATGAAGTGACATATAATCTCAATATTTTTGGTATGATAGTGCAGAACTAGATTCTTTGTAAGATCTATCATGCTCTTGTTATCACAACAAATCACCATTGGTAATTTCACACCATCACCAATATCAACCATTTGTTGCATCATCTATAATATCTAAGTGCAAGACTTTGTATTATAAATATACTTTATTTAATATGTAGGAAGATAATTTCATTCCATTTTCCTACTCAACCATCCCACACATTGTTTTCCTATGAAGAAGTCACCACCACTTTTGGACTTTTGATCGAACACATATCCTGCACAACCAGCATCAGAAAACATTGGTAATTCATTATCTCTTTCTTCTGAAAAGTATAAAACAAACTTTAGTGTACCTTGAATATACCTCATGATAGATTTAATTACTACCAAATCATATTCTGTCATATTACATCGAATTTTTTCCACTAATACTATTGAAAATACGACATATGAACATTCTTTAGTAAAGTATAATATGTTTTCAATGATTCTTCTATAACAAGTGGGATCCACATATTTTCCATCCTCATGCAACCAAGGTTTTTCCCCAACCACAATCATAGTTGACATCGGTTTGGTGTCATCCATTTTTAATTTCTTCAGAAGGACTCTTGTGTATTTTCCCTAAGTAATGAAGGTGTAATTATTATTTTGAATCACCTCCTTCCCCTATAAGTATGTGAGTTCCAAAAACATGGACATTTCAAATTATGATTTCATGTGATTAGAAAATTCTTCAACTAATCTCTACTTTATTTTGCTTAAAATATTAAAATCCACATACACCCACACACCATAAATTTAAAATTATTATAATTTCTCACATAGAGATTATGGTTGAATCCTCCTCCATCAAATCGATGATTATTGAAATAAGAATATTGTCATGAATACCATGCTTTTAGTGACCACATTAGGCCTTATTGGGACTTCTTTAATCTTAAATCTTTATTCTCATCATTTCCAATCATAAATTCAACTATTTTAACAATATATACTTCTTATTCAAGAACACCGTTTTAAAATGTCATTTTGAAATCGATCTAATAAACATTGTACTCTATTTGAATTTATATGGCAAGGAAAATCCTGATCAACGCAAGTCTAGCTACTAGAGAAAATTATTATTCAATATCAATTCCTTCAATTTATCCATATCCATTTCCCACCAAGAATTCCTTTTTTTCTGATCACATTTATATTCTCATCAATTTTTTTAAAAGATCTACTTTTTTCAAATAAGATACGGATTTTCACGTCTCTTAACAATATCCCATGTCCAGTTCTTATCAATCAAATCTGGTTATTCATTCATGGGCTTAACCCATGACTTTTCTTTTACTACATATTTGTAATATTTTTTTTCAATAATCTATAAAAAGGTAGAATGTGATTAATTACTCATTATCCTTGTCTATGTGGGTGTGGTCCATTCCCCAATAATGTTGGATTGATATATTTATTCTCTTCTATTTATCCCAGGAGGTTCTGGTGAAGTTTCTTCACAAATGGTTTCCTCTTGTGATTATTCATCTGAATCATAATCTTTTTGTGGTCCATGATTGTTTTTCAAGCAATAAATTATTTCTTAAATTGGATATTTCCCTTTTTTTACTTTCTTATTCATCTTCAATCATATCAACATATGATCTCATCACATTATTTAGAGTTTTATCCTCAATGAAAATGGCATCACTACTTTCCACAATATTTATAAGATGATTATTTTATCATTTGTAGGATTCACACTTCATTGAATTTCTAATGAGTTTTCCCTAATCTACAACATCACTGTATTTTCCTTGGTTTCCTTATTTGTTTCGGATGAAAGATTTAATTCCAAAAAAATGAAAATACCTCATAGAGGGCTTCATTCAATTCAATATCTCATATGGTGTCTTAGTTTCTCCCCTAAAATCTATATACCATTTTGAGTGTACATTGATACTTGAACAACCACTTTCCAATAATGATGAGAAACATGAATCTCAATCAGTATTGTTCTAGACTTATTTTTCATATATTTATTTCTATGTTAAACAACCAGAATTTTTTTGAGGGGTTATCATTGCAAACAACTAAATCTGTATTCCATATTTTTATTATGTAATTTTGGAATTTAATGAATGTGTATTCTCCTCCCTTTTCTGATCGTATAATCATGATTTTACGACTAGTTTCATTCTTATATCTTAGATGACAAGTCTTAATGAAATTAGAAACATTACATTTCCTCTACAAAGGAATTATATAATTCATTATTCTATAATCATCATTAAAATAATTAAAGTACCTCTCTCCATTTATGCTAGAAACATTCAGTGGACAACATACATCTGTGTTGGTAAGATCAAGCATATTCGATGCACTTTTTTTTCTTCGGTTGATATGAAATCCCAACAATATTTACTCACATGAATGTGTTGCATGACATATCTCAATAATGATTCTGATTTTTAATGATGGAAACTATATTATTTTATATATTTTTTCCGTGCTTTCGATAAAAAAAGTTATTTTCTTCTTCAAATATTATGTAATAAGTTTTATCATTACTATCAAGATGGTATAAATTTCTATCTATTCTATACCCTTTAATATGAGAATTATCTACCTTTACATTGATGGTTCACCACTTCTTATTAAATTTCACAATTATTATAAATTATTGGAGTTCCCTAACACATAGTTGATTGTGATGCAAACCATCAATGTTGAGAAGTTTAGTTTCCTCTACTCATCATTTTCCAATTCAGTATTTCCAGTACCTTTGATCTTTAAGGAACCTTCATTTTTAAATAACAATGTTCTATAAACCATTTTATTAGCATTCTTCAACAGATATACATTTCCTGTCATGTGGGATGAGTATCTGCTTTCAAGAATCCTCGTGATATTGATCTTTTTACCTTTGGGATCTATTTCTACAAGGTTGGATTTATCAATTTTTTCATCCATTATATACATGATTAGGTGTAGGAAAAAGATATAATTTCCAATCTCTTTTCAATATTCCTTTGTTAATCATACTCATATTCTTCTTCTAGAAGAGAATATATCTTAGTAAGAGTATCACCACTTGGTTGGAGGGTATAGACCCATATTTGAGTTCTATTGGTATTGTTCTCTCCTTTCCTCTTCCTGAAATGAATAGACTTATAGCCATAGATATAATAGTGAAAAAAATATCCATTGAAATTGTTCCTTCTATATGACGTGGAATATGGACTTACTCTTTTCTTTTTACTTCCATGCATATCACCATTCAGATAGCTCATTGCCTCTATACGAAAAGACATTGTATGGGAAAAATTCATTGAATTGACATTTCATAAGAGGAATGTATTCTCACTTCCATTCCTCATTATATACCCTTATTTTGTAAAATAATTTTACTATTTATCATCATAGAAAACATGGGGATAATTTTCATCTTTTTTCTTTTTGATTTGAAACATTATTTGTTAAGAAACCATGTTCCTTTGTGATATGTCCAAATTTATGCTTCCCTTTATTTTGTCTCATCCTATTTCCAGCATTTGAGGTTTCACCATCACTTACAATTAATCTTTTTCCCATAATTGTGGATCTCTTATAAGTCAAGGACTTCTCTAATCCTCTTGAACCATTTTTAACTCTTTCTATCATTTATGTATCTAATAAATTTCCGAACTATAACTTATTATTTATTTTCATTGATTTTGATTAAGTTTTCAGTTAAATTTTCAATGTAACAAATTCTTATTATTGTCCCTCAACAATCTTATCCTTTTCCTCCAATATTATTTTATGTTCATTGATTATTTTTTCATTCTATTTAATTCTTAGTTTTAATTCAACAAACTCTTTCGATATTTCAAGAGTTTTTACATGATCTTACGCCTCTCTTTCAAGTTTATCAAGTTATACTTCAATGAAATCAACATACTATGATGAATCCTTCAGCATAGATATCATATTTCTATTTATCTAGATTCAATTGTCAAG
The DNA here is from genome assembly GCA_963277665.1 of Viscum album. NCBI lineage: Eukaryota > Viridiplantae > Streptophyta > Magnoliopsida > Santalales > Viscaceae > Viscum > Viscum album. The sequence goes on along the minus strand of OY728119.1, from coordinate 100,208,801 downwards.
CTCATCAAGTACACCCTCACGTTCCAACTTGAGATCAACAACACCAAGAAACTGATTATCATAATATTTTATATGTTCTTCATTTTAAACTATAGCCATCAGGGATGCTTTAAGTCTATGTTTAAACATTCGTTCTACATCTTCCAATAATTCAATATCATCTTGTTCATCTATGTAGATGAATCTCTTTATCTGAAATTTCATTCCTAATTTGAAGTCTCCTTTGTTAGAGAACCTCTCCTAAGGATTCTTCATGATTTATACTTCACCTTTTAATTGATCAAAATTCCTTGGTAATTGAAAGACAATATATCCTACTTTACAAGAAAAAAAACAAGATAATGAAATATTTCCTTCAAACCTACCTTGTACCATTTTAAATTACAATAAAAAAAGATAACAAAGATATTTTTTCTCATCATCACATATTCCTGAAACCTCAAGCATTCTCGTGACTTTGATTTCTTTTTCATTGCTTACATGAGTTGAAGAATCTTATGGTTTTACTCTCACTTCATAATCCACTAGAATTCTTTGTAGATCACCAAGATAAATCTATGAAAAAGACCTTTCCTCAGGGGAAAACACATCTGGATTATACCGAGGTTTGATCCTTCTCAAGATTTTGATCAAAATATCAATATCCAGAATTTCATCATCAAGACCTTTAATTTCTCCAACAACTATTTTAATTTGATTAAAAAATATATTTACATTTTAATCAGGAATAAATTTCAAATCATCGAACTTATTGTGAAAAAACATAGAGTTTGGCTTCTTCACTTTGTTATCTCCTTCGTATATATTTTATAATTTCTCCCACATAGACATGGATGAAGTGAAACTCATCACCATAAAAAATATTTCATAAAAAAGAGTTATTGTAAGGGAATTTTGTTCTTTTTCATTCGCATTTGAAATTTTCCAGTTTGTTTCTGTCATAGAAAGACCGATCACATCAGTGAACAGGATCCCTTGTGAATTTTAAAAAATAGCATCCATTCTAAGGGATATGAGATAATATCTCATAATTTTATTCCAAATTGGATGTTTCTTCCATCAATTTTAGAGAATCCCCTAACATTAACTAAATTATCCAAAAAAACAACATTGGAAAGAATTAACTCCTATAACATGTACCCATTGATTCCACTTACAGGACCCCAAAACACCCTGAGAGGGGATGGGTGAATCACATTGTCAAATGTTTTCACTTAATGTGATGAATCCTATTCCAACCATGGTATGAACTTGTTAAACATATAAGATGAAATCATGTCGTAATTAAATATTAACATTTATAGAAATAACACCGTAATTTTACTCAGTTCACCACTAAATTATAGCCCAATGAGAATATGTTGACAGTGAGTTAGTAATAATTAAACCCTCTAAGCTTCACTAGTTATTATGGAATACAAAAGTTTAGATACAATCACACTACATCAGTCCTACTGACATTATAAAATTTTTGGGACAACACACCACCTCCCTCAATGCACTTCCATTAAATCCCCCTAGCTCAATACTTTGGGTTAATTCTTACCTAGTTTAACAACATAAATTTCACTTTAGTAGATTAGATTTTAAGTCTTTGTCCCTGACTAACACAAGAATCTTCTTGCACCGTAGTCCTAAGTTGATGCACTTGAAAGCACTATTGACCGGAACCAGATTTTCAACACAACTAATTGTAAATACCCTAGACATTGTGAAAACCCCTTTACATTTTAAAAAACACCATCCTTTGTGAACCCACACATTTTTCAGAATCTCCCACAATTTTGAATCTCATAACATTCATGGAACGAATTTCCTTCACAAAGCCCACTGTCTTCATGGAAAACAAATTTTCGTGAAACTCCTTTTATTGAAAAAACTCACATAACACAAAATAATTAGCATTGATTATGAGTTAACATATATTTTCTATATTCTCTAAATCACATAGAATTCAAGATTCATGGAGCACCCAACCTACAAAAAATCAAATAAATTCATCCTTTTCTCCGAATGTTTTCAAATAAAATGAATTGCATGTGGAATCCAATTTATAGGATTCTACTTTCAGGATGATCCCACACTCCTAGTGTCCTTTTCGTGAACCGCTCCAGTCAGGATCGTGAAACCCCTTTAATTATGAATATCTAGTGAAATATAACCCCTTCTAATATATTCTAATAGTATAGAAGATTTACCATCTTTCTATCATGTATTTTTTATGATTGTTCTCAATGCTCCACATATTCCTGAAGCTTAACCTTCACGAAAACCAATATTCACCAAAGTCATGTATTTACCATATTTATGAAGAATCAATCCCAAAAAACCACCTTTCATGAAGCTTGATCCTCTTCCTATTGAGCACAAAAATTTGGAAAACACTTGGAAATGATGCCACCTTCAACACTATAGTCATATAGTAATTTAAGATCAATTTTCTTGAAAACTCCCTAATCAACCCAGTGTAGATGGAAAAAAACACAAACTAGACACTTTTTCCAGTGATAAAATCCCTATTTCCAATAGTTGTGTTTTTCTAGATGCATGGGTAGTGATGTATTAAATAATTTTCTAATAATGATTTAAATGGAATGGTTTGGTTTGGTAAATGGTATATAAGTTTCTAATGAAGAAATGAATGATGATTTTTGTGGTTAAATGTGATTGATATTAAACATTGAAATGAATTGGATGAATAATGGGAATTATTTCGAAATGTGATATGGGGTTTTGGTCTTAATGTGTCGTGTTATGTAGTTATAGGTTGCAAAAAAAGTGGTGGTGATGTGAGTCTGTTAGCATTTTTTTGTAAACCCGTGGGTTTTAATTGTGTGCATGGTTATATGTATATAATTATATATGACTTGTAATTTCTATATTCACACCACCATCATTGAGAAATATGTTTTGATTCCCACATAGTCATATAGGGGTGTTTTTCCTGACATTTAGTGAGGAGGATGGATGTTTGGGTACCCAAACATTCCCACTATCTCTTCGAGACTAGTTATATATTTTCTAAACTTTGATGGATAGAAGTTTTTTTATGAATTAGATGGAGGTTTTGACAACCCAAATGTTTATTGGTGATATGTGACCATTCTTGTGGGGCAGTGGTTTAGGTGCTTTCGAGAAAGATGTGATATGATTGTATTTTTGGGGAGGCTTCTAGTCGGGTTCATGCATGGTAGGTGGAGGGATTGAGGTTAATTTTCTACATGTTCACAATACCTTACTACTATGGTTATTGTGGTGGATGTGTTGTGGACAATGTATATGTAGGTGTGATGATATGTGACACTAATTGTGGGGTGGTGGGCTAGGTGACTACGGGCGTGATGTGTTATGACCATGCATGTGGCATGGTGTTATATACAGAATATTTGGGAGTTCAAGGACGTATGATGTTGTGGTATGAGAGAAACATACCAGTGGGAAAGTGTTGTGGGGTACACTTTTCAATGTATCTAATGCCATATTATATTACTTTCCCTTTGTCACTTAGTGAGAATGCCTCAGTGAGGTTGGGTTTGGTTAGTATACATGCATAAGTTCTTTTTTATTTTGTTGTTTTCTTATGGGTTCATTAGTATTCTTCATTCACATGTGAATGAGAGGATTAGTTTTTCTTACAGAGTATACTTGTTTTCTCACCCTATGTATATAATCTGTTTTCAGGTTTCTAGGAGGATTACATGGGTCATTTTTCTAGTGTTTAGACCTGAGATATCCTAGAGTTAGGGTCTTCTAATAATTACATTAGAATAATTACAACGAATAAAATCCCGACGGAATGAGAGTTTAGTAGTCTTGGAAAACTAGATACAAAAATGATACTTTTAATGCAAATTAATACACTAATTTCAACATAAACTTTTATTCTTATTTCTAAATAAATAACATAGAGGATAACATTATTCCATCTCTCACATCATTTTATATTATTCTTAGTACTCTTCTTGGATTCCTGGGTAAATAAATATAATAATGGGAGCTCTAATTCTCATTATGGATAATGTATATAGGAATAAGTAATGAATCAATGTGAATAATATTTATGGAATTGGAAATATTTGAACACTCATACCATAAAATCGACAAATTAAGAGGCAATTGATTAAACAATATGAAAAGGTAATAAATGGAAACATATTCCATTACAATAAATACATAAATAAAAATAAATATGGTAAATTAAGAAACAGAAAACACATTACATTTAATCAGTATACTGAGAATAAAATGCATCCATATATTATACCATGTGAAAATATCATGGATACTAAAAAATGAATCAAAATTAAAGTGATAATAAATTTTTGGATATCATGTCTCAGACACATAAAAACATATACTATCAAGATCCATCCTCGGTATAGTTTAAAAATTTGTATAATAACCTATTTAATTTTAACAACTTATTTGACTCATGAGAACCTATAGATACATCGAGGATCTATATAAAGTCTAGGTTCCACCAGTCATTACATGTCCAAATCATTCTTCATATCTCGTAATGAACTAAATTAATAAACACTATTCCTTATCAAATATCCTTATTTAATAAAATATATATATTATCAATATTTCCCCAAATAATCTAATACTATCAAATTAAACACTATATGTAAAGAGGTATATTTTTTAGGTAATAGTAATATCCAAGATAAATGAAATGGATAATTTATGGGAAATTCATTGTTCAATGATCATAGGATATTGTATACTTCTAGAAGACAAAAAAATCAATCATGGAATTTGATGTGAATACTATCCGTGTCCAAGTAAATCAAAAACCATCCAGAGGAATAAATTTGATTGTATCAATTCAACACATCCTTAGTGGAGTAAAAATAAGGGTGGTTTTAGTTTATAAATAGATATACTATATAATGATCATTAAAAAACATTCTTGAGGAAAAAGTCCTCTTAATATGAAAAAATTTTTGAGAAACATTTTCTTTAGAAATAAATTTTGAAAATATTTTATTGAAAAAGTATCCTTTTAAACATCCACATGATTTTTAGTGAAATTATTGTGTGTAAATTTTTATTAGCTATACTGGGAAAAAAGAACATTCCTTTTTCATGGTTAATGCTTAGAAAAATTATTTGTTTGTAATGTGAAAAAATATTCCTTCGAAAACATTAGTAAAATATGAAAATTTTAAAAATGTCATTACAAAAAAAATTAACAAAATTTGTGAAATCATTTGAATTAAACATGGGTTTTACAAGAAAACATGTTCCCTATATAAAGAAAGAATGAAGTCGAGTATTCTTGAAAACATTTTATAAAATATTTTGAGTAGCAAAGAGTTGAAAAATGGAACCAATAATTGAAAAGGGTCATGAATAACCATAAGATAGAAAAATTAAATGTTTTATATAACTATGGTTATATAATTTACATGAATTGTAATACCATTTAAATATCTTTATAATTATTGTTGAGGAAGATAATATTTAAACATTCCAAAGTGTCACATACCACTTTAAAGAATTTTAAATCATAATCCTCATAAAGGGATGAAATTAAATAAATGTTATAATTTCATGAGAGTAATGGTATTCATGGTATATCATGTAAATGTTCATAATATACACCATATAAAATAAACTATATGGATAAAATTAAATAAGTCTCAATATAATGTAAATTGAGACGAAATACCATACCTCATGTTTCCTTTTGGGTGAGATTCCTTTAACATCATATATAATAAACTTATGTTAATTATATAATTGATTCATAACATTTTTCAAATTTATCATTAATTTTTCACTTATTAATATTTTTTATACATCTACTTAAACAATTATGTTTATGTCTGTTGGCTTGACCAAATTTTGTTTGTGTCAAAAACAATTTAGTAGGTCAACTATGGTCAAGGGGGTGATTATATAACATCTCTATAATAATTATCAAGAAATTATTATAATTTTTATACGTTAATTATATGTTTAAAATAAATCATTAAATATGGCTGTGAAAAATTAATCAACGTTACAATCATGGTGATGGTTGGTCGTACGTACGCATGAGTAACATTCTCATTTTTCAATGATAATTATGGAAAGAAGATAAGTAAAAAATATGTCATTCTATAATTATAATTTTATCATAAATAAAATTTTATATAATCACATATACTTATATATATATATAATTCTTTTGATGAAAAAGGAATCAAATCATGTCGGGGAGGCGGTAGTCCACAAGTCAATGAATGACGTTATCACTTTTAAAGTGTGTGAAAGGGTAATGAAGAAAATAATATTTTTTATATTTAAATAAGTTTAATTATGTCATTAATATAATATTTTTTTAGGTCTCATATTTTTAATTAAAAACATCCTTTATACGTTCCATTTATAGTGTCAACAAACCTCATCTCTTTGAGGGAGCAGTAGTCCACACTTCCACAAAAAATATTATCGTTTTTACAAAAAAATTAAAAGTATAAAGATATGTGTTTTAAAATAATTAAATAATATTAAATATATAATAAATATCAAATATAGCATATATAAATATAGTTTCCCTAATAATCACCACCATGATTGGCGGTAAAGGAGGAACAACAAATCATCATTTTGTGTGGTGGTAGTTTGTTGTTCACATAAATTGTATGTTTATTACCCATTAAATGGATGTGTGTGTAAGATTAGGTCTAAAAATTGTAATAAAAAACCCAAGAATATTTATGATAGTGGTTTTATTATATTATCTTGGAAGAATAATATCTCAGGTGGTGGAGAAGTAATTGAAAGAAAAGATGTTGTTAGAAAGCATTACCTTAAAATATAGGTAACTCATTTTCGTTTATACCAAATGGATTTTTTGGAAGGAATTATGACCAAAGTGAGGATTCATGGTATAGTTAAAAGACTTTGGGAAGTTACTTGGGTAGTGAATTGATGAACGTAAGTTGTTTTATATGTGTTAGGAATGGGGATATGTGGTGGCCTTTTATTGTGGAGTAGGTGTGGCACCCTTTTAATATTTTAAAAAGGAATTATTCCCACATTTTCTATATTTTAAGTGGATCCAATTGTAACACCCTAAGCTTCCACGATACGCTTCTCTTTCAATAATGCAAAAGCTTGCATTGTACGCAAGTTCGAGATTCTAACGCACCACGACCAATCAAAATAGCCATTATGAATAGTAATACCCACTTTTTGAAACTATATATATTTTATATTTCAAAATTTACTTCATTTGTGGATTCGGAATATCGAAATTAGCCTATGTTGAATTTTTGGAATTTTTCTGAGAACTTCCATTTTTTTATGAATAGTGAAAAATACTTAAAAACAACTTTTTTATTAAAAATAAATTATAGTGATAAATTATACTATAGAGTGGTTTTAAAGTATAAATAGAATATATTTTTACCATTTTATCCAATGGTGGTCATTATAATTAATTTCACTTTGAAATTGGACATAAACAATTGTCAATCTTTTGATATATATTGTTTCTTAAAAACACGCTATTTGTTGTGACAGCGGGAATTAATTATAAAATTAATTAATGAAACTAATATGTTTGGAATTTTGTAAAATAGACCAAATTTTTGAATTCGGAATATAAATTATAGCATTGGGTGAAATTTTGGCATTGTTCTGAAAATCTTCAATTTTTGATGAATGGTGAAACCACTAAGTGGTAGTTAAAAAACTAATTTTTCATTTAAATGAAACATTACCACTTCTGTGATTTGATTTTCAAAAATCCGATAAACATGGTTGTCATTATGAAGTAAAATGTGGTTCAATGGGATTAAAATAATTTCTGGTGAATAGTAACTTTTAAGTTTAATTAATCGCAATTAAAGGTAATTAGTGAAATTTAAGTTAAAAATAAGGTTATAATAATATAAAATGACCTTTACACTTGTCCTACCCCTATTGGATGTGTCATGGCCAACCTCGAAAATCCATGGGTCAACTGGGGGACCCCATGGAGCCACTTTAGTAGGAAAATTACATAAATAACTTTTTATTTAAAGTTAAAATAAAAATGTCACAAACCTAAGTGGTTTTACAAAAACAATTTTTAAATGGGGTTATACAAGTCATATTTTTGACTATAAATATTAATTAGAAAGATAAAACGATTTCCTACATCATGATAGTTTTTTTATAATTTTTAGACATTAAATAAATTAAATTATTTATGACACCATGATGATGCAGCGATTACATCATTAATTAACGATTTTAATAAAATAGAAGGATAATGTAAAATATAAGAATTACACTTGTCTAAAGCCTATTGGATTAGTATACATAGAACCCTTATCACCTTATACTCGAAATATAAAAGTGTGGGACCTTTAAAATCCGAAACTCATTATATAATAAAGTAACATTTCATTACTTTCCAAGAGTGCCCCTCCTCTCCTCTTATAAAAGGCCCCCACCACTACCACCTTATTTACACCTTCCAAGCCATTTGGCTTGGCCAAACTCTGACCAAATACTCTCTCAACTTCCCTCTGTTACTCCTAGAAGACTCACTTTGGGCAGAAGTCTTCCCAAGGAATCCTTTGGCTCAAATCAAAAAGAGTTACCCGATTTTAAGGTAATGCTTTCTCTTATGTTATTTTGTTTTATTTTGCTTCTCCAACCCCTTAAAATCTTGTTATTAATTTCTTTTGTAACAACAACAGTATCCTCAAAATATTAGGATGTTGTTATAAGAAGTATTCGAGCTACACTTACACACACATACATCTAATGGTTAAAGAACATACTCTTTCTGTGGATGGAGAATTTCTGCCTCACGAAACGATGATTGTTCAACACTCATATAACACCTTCAAAGTTGTCCATTAAGATGTCACTATATTTATATATGATATATAATATGTTTATGTTTTACTTAAGCTTCTGTATTTTTCATTTATGGCATACCTTTATGGTTTCCATTATGGGTAAACGCGATATCTTCATTTTAGAAAGTGCGGACTACCAGCCCCTCAAAGTGATTTGAATCATTAATGCCATATGTAGGATGTATAAAGGATAGATTAAATGATATTGTATATGATATTATACTGTAATTATAGTATACCTTTATATAATTATGATTTCATTCCATTAAATACGAAATAGAAATGAAAGTAGTGTACATGCGTACGTACGGCTTACCGTCTCCATGAACGGTGCATTTCATTTCTTACCTCTAAATGTTATTTAATATTATAAATGAATTCATATACTAGATATATATGATTTATATGATATCTACATCATGAATATAATTATGGATATAATGGATATTTTACCACATGAACAAAGTGTAATTATAAGAAGTTTATTTTTGACTCAAGTACCTAAGATCGAAAAAATGACCGTTATTAACTTAAATAATTACATAATGTTCATAACATGGTAATAAGTGATATAAAATGAATAATGAACTGGAAAAAGGTTCTTAAGCAGGTATATATTAACATTAGTTTATTATTCAAGAGGTTAAAGAACGATCGAGTCAAGTCGTACACAAGGTAAGGGAACTTCTTAACCAAATTTCCATTCTTTGGGTTAATCTCATACATTCAAATTATGTCATGATATTTTTATGTCCTATCTTGTATTTGTACATTATTTATGTGTACTTATAGTTAATACACAAAATAGATCTATTTTATTTAAAAAATAATCCTTGTAAGGACTTCGTCTCAATCTCCTTTTATTGAGACATATTTTGTTTTATACAAAAATTTCTTTTATACGGTGTCTAAACCCCTTTGACTTTTACATTTATTCAAAAGGAATATTTTTATATGAAGAAGTTTACTAAAAGACAAAAAGGAATGTTTTTCTTGTCATACGTATGTGGTGACAACTACTTCTCCGCCATCGTGACCATTATTTGAGTTTCAACTTCCTCTACAAGCCATAACTTTTTTGTAAATGAAAAATAAATACAAAGTTTTAATTTTCATTTATTTTGGTATTAAAAATGGTTTTGAGAGTGTTTTATTATATCAATGTGTTGTATTGATATCTTGTGATTGAAATTTGGAAATGTTATGTTTCTATTATGCATGTTTTATGTGATACGATTATGTTATGGTTTATGATATGTTTAAACATGTTCATATGAGGAATGCATTGGACTTAATAAGTGATGGGTGGAGCCCGCTATAGCTCCTCGATGCATCGGCAGGTATCATGAGACAAACTAGTGGCTTGGCACGGGCCTTGACAAAATCTTATTTGTAGTCTTGGCATGATGCCTTGGCTATGTGGTTATGATAGTCTGACATTATGCATTCCATCATTATTAAAGTGGTTATTGATATTTCATGTGATTATTCGACCAGTAAAATATCCATGTGAATGAGTAAATGGCATTATCTCATTTCACTTTTTCCATATTATGTTGAATTTCAAGTTTAAAAGGCTTTTGTTTTAGTCATACATTGAAATAAATGTTTATGTTTATTTATGAAAGCTTCCGTTATATTGTTATCCTTACTGAGCATCTGAGATCACCCCTTCCAATGTTTTAATTTTTGCAGGATGTGGAAAATTATATTATGAATGACCTGCAGGGATAGTATGAGGGGATACGAAGACAAGATGTTGTTGTAGTTTTGTTTTACTTTATGATGTAATGTAACATTTATGAATGTATCTAGAGTTTCCAAGGCTACTAAACTAAACGTTCTTTCGAGACTTGATCTTTTGTGATCATGCCAATGTTACACAATAATGCACCGAATCTGGGTAACTGGGGTCAGCACATTACAGTTGTTATCACAGGTAGTTTAGTACTAACCTTGGAAGGTAGATTTAGAAAAACTCTGATTAGAGCACATAGCCCAAAGATAGACTTTGAGGATTAGTACAGAAGAACTTCCTATAATTTTAGTATTATAGAGATTTTGTGAGTTTTCCGAGCAATAGATCTCTGTCTGGATACGAGCATGTAGAGGCCGCTTTGGCACAGATGTACCTAGGGGTAAAACCCGAAAACACCGCTTTGAGCTAGACTCGAAAGGGAACTGGTGCACAACAACGGGCCTTGCTGCACTCTTGGTTACGACACTTCCGAGGGATATGCTTAGGATAATTCTCATTATCTTTACAAACCATTATGAAGGGTTTATGAGTATATACTTCGTCAAAGAAAACATTTCTTTTTATGATTATGGATTATATTCATAAATCATCCAATTTTTGTTAAGTGTTTTACAAGTATGGAATTATGTATTTTGATTCATAAACTAACCTAGTTTAAGCCATTGTATAGAAATGGAACCCAGTAGAAGGAATCCGGACTCCATCAATACGTATGATACAAAGAGTAGGAAGGATCATATATTTCACGGTATTAAGCCAACATTTAGAAGGGAAATAGTGTCCCATGTGTTCTCAACATATGAAGAAATAGTATAATGTGTTAATAAGATAAGTAAAGAATTATCTGAGTCTTATGGATTTGAAGGGATGAAAGAGAATAAAAGTATGGAAGAGAGAATGATGGATAAAGGGACGAGGGAAAAGAAGAATTTTCCAATATGTGATAACTGTGGGAAAAAATACCTTGGAACTTGCCTGAAGGGAATGGGAGTTTGTTATAAGTGTGGAGAAAAAGGACACCCAGTGCATGACTTCAAGGGTAAGAAAAAGTTTTCAAATGTACAATGCTTCATCTGCAAGGAGTGGGGACACTACGCAAACCAATGTCCAAATCATCAGAGTATGCCCCAAATGCTGTTATTGGATAATAATCAAGTTATTATACTACCACAGATGAGGAGGAATGATTAGAGTTATTATGTTGTCATTAAATAATTTTTTCATTTGAGTGTTGTATCAATGTTGTACTGGTTAGAATAATTATGGAGTATATAAGGATTGTACTACAATACTATTTCATCAAGGACTTGAGATTGTGTGGAACCAAGAAAAGTGACTCCAAAGCAGGTTAAATTTTTTGAAAATATATGGTTTAGAGAAAGATAAACCATAGTATGGTTCTGATACCGAGAGAGTAATTTTGGAATAATACATGATTTATTTGGATAAATTATATTGGATATTCTTAAAACAGATTAATGATTTGTATAATTTTTTTGATAGAAGGAGTATATTTAGTATTCTATAAGGAATAAGGGATCATGAATGTAATTAATAAGGATTTATGGTAATTCCGGATGTTGGAGTGTTTTAAAAGAATACATGATGAAGGTGTTCAAATGTTGTTACACAGAAAAAAGGATCTTCAATATGTTTACCTTCCTTATAAAATTTGGACTGTGAGTTGGACAAAAGTATTTTGGATAACTATAAAGGGTGGAATGGATTATATTGAACCATGGATAGTATTGTTTAAGGTTAAAACATTTATGAAGATTATTTTTGGAATATTATAATACTATAGTTTTAGGAAAAGGACAACCTGTAGGTTGGGTGATAACCCATCGCGTCGGACAAAGCTACAGTAATCGAACCCACAACCATAGTGTGATAGACCTTTATTACCTGCCAATATCCTATAGGAAGTCCCTGGTTATTTCAAAATATTTTTCTTAATCTAAATGGTATGTGTTAATATTATGAACCTCGTGTGATTCGGATAAATATAATATTTTTGAGTTCTATTATCTTTTTGAGTGAAAGATGAGTTTGTGGTAGAAATTAGTTGAAGGTTGAAACTCTACTTTTCAAGTATAAATGTATATATACCTATCTCTTATTTTATGAGTAAATTAATTCTTAATCTTTAGTAAAGGGATGTTGAAACAAAAAATGTGTTATCCTAATACCTTATGTCTTGTTGAACTGATAATATTTTAAATCAACATAGATTGAAGGCTTTGAGGCCCTCAATTTTACACTTGTTTGTGATTGATGACCTCAATCACTCCCTACAAATATTTACGTTTTTCCTCCAATTATATACCTCTAATTTCCAGCAATGTTCTCCTTATCGAGATCATAATTTGGTGGTGAATTTTTCATTTCCCTTTCCCTCTTATTAAGGCTAAATTTTATTAACCCTATTTCCGATGTGGGTTTTCCACAAAGGTATTTTCTATTTTAAAAATTTTATTTTCAGTGAAAAATTTCAAATTGCGAGGATGCAATTTATTGAATGAGGAGAGAATTTAACATCCCGAGCTTCCATGATACACTTCTCTTTCAATAATGCAAAAGCTTGCATTGTACGCAAGTTCGAGATTCTAATGCACCGCGACCAATCAAAATAGCCATTATGAATAGTAATACCAACTTTTTGAAATTATATATATTTTATATTTCAAAATTTACTTCATTTGTGGATTCGGAATAAAGAAATTAGCCTATGTTGAATTTTTTGTATTTTTTTGAGAACTTCCAATTTTTTATGAATAGTGAAAAATACTTAAAAACAACTTTTTTATTCAAAATAAATTACAGTGATATATTATACTATAGAGTGGTTTTAAAGTATAATTAGAATATATTTTTACCATTTTATCCAATGGTGGTCATTATAATTAATTTCACTATGAAATTGGACATAAACAATTGTCAATCTTTTGATCTATATTGTTTCTTAAAAACACGCTATTTGTTGTGACAGCGGGAATTAATTATAAAATTAATTAATGCAACCTATATGTTTGGAATTTTGTAAAATAGACAACATTTTCGAATTCATAATATCAATTATAGCTTTGGGTGATATTTTGGCATTGTTCTGAAAATTTTCAATTTTTGATGAATAGTGAAACCACTAAGTGGTAGTTAAAAAACTGATTTTTCGTTTAAATGAAACATTACAACTTCTGTGATTTGATTTTCAAAAATCCGACATACATGGTTGTCATTAGGAAGTAAAATTTGGTTCAATGGGATTAAAATAATTTTTGGTCAATAGTAACGTTTAAGTTTAATTAATTGCAATTAAAGGTAATTAGTGAAATTTTAGGTAAAAATAATGTTATAATAATATGAAATGACATTTAAACTTGTCCTACCCCTATTGTATGTGTAATGGCAGACCAAGACAATCCATGGGTCAACTTGGGGACCCCATGGATCCACTTTGGTACGAAAATGACATAAATAACGTTTTATTTAAAGTTAAAATAAAAATGTCACAAACATAAGTTGTTTTACTAAAACAATTTTTAAATGGGGTTATACAAGTCATATTTTTGACTATAAATATTCATTAGAATGCTAAAACGATTTCCTACATCAATATAGTTTTTTTATAAATTTTAGACATTAAATAAATTAAATTATTTACGACACCATGATGATGCAGCGATTACCTCATTAATTAACGATTTTAATAAAATGGAAGGATAATGTAAAATCTAAGAATTACACTTGTCCAAATACTATTGGATGAGTAGATTTCGAACCCTTATCACCTTAGCCTATAAATATATAAGTGCAGGACCTTTAAAATCCGAAAATCATTGTATAATAAAGTAACATTTCATTACTTTCCAAGAGTGCCCCTCCTCTCCTCTTATAAAAGGCCCCCACCACTACCACCTTATTTACACCTTCAAAACCATTTGGCTCGGCCATACTCTACCGCAATACTCTCTCAACTTCCCTCTCTTACTCCTAGAAGCCTCACGTTGGGCAGAAGTCTTCCCAAGGAAGCCTTTGGCTCAAATCAAAAAGAGTTACCCGATTTTAAGGTAATACCTTCTCTTATGTTGTTTTGTTTTATTTTGCTTCTCAAACCCCATAAAATATTGTTATTAATTTATTTTGTAATAAAACCAGTATCCTCAATATACTAGTATGTTGTTATAAGAAGTATTATAGCTACACTTACACACACATACTTTTAATGGTTTAATAACATACTGTCTCTGTGGATGGCGAATTTCTACCTCACGAAACGATGATTGTTCAACACTCATATAACACCTTCAAAGGTGGCCATTAAGATGTCACTATATTTAAATATGATATATAATATGTTTATCTTTTACTTAATCTTATGTATTTTTAATTTATGGCATACCTTTATGGTTTCCATTATGGGTAAACGCGATATCTTCATTTTAGGAAGTGCGGACTACCGCCCACTCAAAGTGATTTGAATCGTTAATGCCATATGTGGGATGTAAAAAGGATGGAGTAAATGATATTATATATGATATTATAATGTAATTATAGTATACCTTTTTATAATTATTATTTCATTCCATTAAATAGCAAATATTAATGAAATTAGCGTTCATGCGTACGTACGGCTTACTGTCTCCATGAACGGTGCATTTCATTTCTTACCTCTAAATGTTATGTAATATTACAAATGAATGTATATACTGGATATATATGATATCTAAATCATGAATATAATTATGGATATAATTGATATTTTACCACATGAACAAAGTGTAATTATAAGAAGTTTAATTTTGACTCAAGTACCTAAGATCGAAAAAACGACCGTTATTAACTTAAATAATTACATAATGTTCATAACATGGTAATAAGTGATATAAAAGGAATAATGAAATTGAAAAAGGTTATTAATAAGGTATATATTAACTCTAGTTTATTATTCAGGAGGTTAAAGAATGATCGAGTCAAGTCGGACATGAGGTAAGGGAACATCTTAACCCAATTTCTATTCTCTGGGTTAATCTCCTAGTTTCAAATTATGTCAGGATATTATTATGTCCTATCTTGTATTTTTACTTTATTTATGTGTACTTATAGTGAATACACATAATAGATCTATTTTATTTAAAAAATAATCCTTGTAAGGACTTCGTCTCAATCTCCTTTTATTGCGGCATATTTTGTTTTATACGAAAATTTCTTTTATATGGTGTATAAACCCCTTTGACTTTTACATTTATTCAAAAGGAATCTTTTTATACGAAGGATGTTACTAAATGAGAAAAATGAATTTTTTTCTTGTCGTACGTATGCGGCGACAACGACTTCTCTGCCGCCGTGACCATTATTTGAGTTTCGGCTTCCTCTACAAGCCATAACTTTTTTCTAAATGAAAAATAAATACAAAGTTTTAATTTTCTTTAATTTTGGTGTTAAAAATGGTTTTGAGAGTGTTTTATATATCAATGTGTTGTATTGATATATTGTGATTGAAATTTGGAAATGTTATGTTTCCTTTCTGCATGTTTTATGTGATATGATTATGTTATGGTGTATGATATGTTTAAACCTGTTCATATGAGGAATGCATTGGACTTAATAAGTGACGGGTGGAGCCCGCTATAGCTCCTCGATGCATCGGCAGGTCTCATGAGACAAACTAGTGTCTTGGTACGAGGCCTTGACAAAATATTATTTTTAGTCTTGGCACAAGACCTTTGCTACGTGGTTATGATAGTCTGGAATTATGCACTCCATCATTATGAAAGTGGTTATTGATATTGCATTTGATTATTCGACCAGTAGAATATCCATGTAAATGAGTAAATGGCATTATCTGATTTTACTTTTTCCATATTATGTTTAAGTTCATGTTTAAAAGGCTTTTGTTTTAGTCATACATTTCCTTAAATGTTTATGTTTATTTATAAAAGCTTCCGCTATATTGTTATCCTTACTGAGAATCTGAGCTCACCCCTTCCAATGTTTTAATTTTTCCAGGTTGTGAAGAAGTATATTATGAATGACCTGCAGGGATAGTATGAGGGGATATGAAGACAAGATGTTGTTTTAGTTTTGTTTTACTTTATGATGTAATGTAACATTTATGAATGTATCTAGTGTTTCTAAGGCTACTAAACTAAACGGTCTTTCGAGACATGATCTTTTGTGATCATGCCAATGTTACGCAATAATGCACCGACTCTGGGTAACTGGGGTCGGGGCCTTACACCAATAATAATCCCTACTATGTTCAAAAGATAATATGGTATATATATGGCCATACCATAGCCTTTGGACACGTTTATAAGTCATTTTGAGCCTTAAGCCTATGGTTTAACCCCTTATTAAGCTTAATTTAACCTCAATAGTTGTAATTAATTTTAATCCCATTTACTAATCATTTTGGTCCAAAAAACTAGTCTTATTAAGAATTATAATTTATTTGGTTTCCAAAAATGGAATCCATTTTTCCAAATTCTAATCATATAAGTGGCATGAATTGATTCAAATTTATTCTCAGAGGTGGGACAACAATGTGGGGTTTTAATGTAAAAACGTCCAAAACACTGTTATGTTTTTATAATCAATTTAAAATTGAAATTGATTAAAATGAAATAAATTGTATTAATAGATATAAATATGATCTAAATAATATTTAAAACAAATTATAATTATAATCTAACCTAATAAATAAAGTATATGAAAAAATAGATTTGAACTAAAATTCTATATTTTTAACTATTCATTAATAATGAAATATTTTAGAAATATATTAAAAATTCACCCTAACATAATTATTATGTTCCTATTTATAATATTTAGTCCATTTTGACATATTAAATAAACGAAATTATGAAAATTCATATTTAAAATGGGTTCACCATTAAAAGGCAGTAAAATTGCCTTTATAAAAATATTAGTTTTTTTGTGTAAAATAGATTTTTTCTTACCTAATGCCTATCAAATATAATTAATGAATATATATATTATATATTTCATTAAAATCATTAAATAAATGTATCTATTTATTTTTTTAGTGCAAAACTCATTTTTAAGAATAAGAATAAAAAAATTTCTTTTTAACATCTAATTAATTCTTATTTTCGGTTCTCATTAATAGGTAACCTGTAAAGATGCAGAAATTTTAATTAAATTTTTTTTAAATACTTTTGAATTTTATGAGTTTGTGTCTTTTAATGACACTTGATTTTGAGGCCCAGTGTGCCCAGAATCAATTTCCGAAGTTTAGCTCGAGTACGTTCAGTGAACGAACGAGCGAGTTTTTCTATCTTTTGAACCGATGTCCGGAAGTGAAATCTGAGGCCACCAATAAACTCGCAGCGCTGGTAATTTCTTAAGGGGGCCATTACCACAGTTGCGTTTTATACAGGTTGTAAATTAAAATTTGGTGTTTAGTTAAGAAGTTAAATAAAAGTGTATGAACAATTTTATTTATATCTTTGGAAGTTAATTTCATCCATAGAAAGTTATTGGGGGGCCCACACCCACCCAACTTCCCATGTGTGGATAATGGAGAGGTGGAGAGGTGGGGCCCACATTAGCCCCAAACTTTCACCTCCCATAATTCTTTTCAAACCCCCTTTAAACTCCCATGTTTAATTCACGACAACCCCCCTTATTTATGAGGATCCCTTCCTCTTCCTCTCTCCCTCTTAATTTCTTGCCAACACATCCTAATTAATAAATTCAACCTCTTCACTTAATTAATTATGTGATTTGATATTTGAATTTTAAAATTGCTTGTGATAATAAAATAATAGTTTAGGATTATTATTTTATTTTTTGGGAAATCATTTTGTTAAGGAGAGTGGGGGTGAGAGCTTTTGAGAAGGGAGAAAGGTATTACTCTCCTTAATGAAGAACGGTGTTTTTCTCCGACGAGGAACACTCACCTTCAATGGAGAACGACTCGGCGAAGAATGCTCTATGTTTCTTCAATCCTTTTCTTCCTCCTCATCAAGGGAGGAGAGACCGACACGGAGAACTCGGCAACGATAATGGTTCTTTCTCTGATGTTGACAAAGAAACATCGCTTTCCGCGTCTACAACGAACAAACGTTATTCGAGGTAGGGGGATTATATACAAATTTAGTAGATTAAAATTGTATTGTTCCTCGTTGTTTTCTCTGAAACGAATTTTTCCATGTGTTACCGCCTAACGTGGAGGGCGTGGGCCGAATGAACACGGCCCAACGACCCTCCGCTGGAACTTGATCTTTTTGGAATCGGAAACCGGAGGCAGAAAGTGGAAGAGGCCGATGACACAAGGGTCGTCATCGCACATGCAAAGACAAGTCGCGGCCAAGCGGGCCGTGGAGGAGGAAGCACGGCACCGTGTCGCCGTCGCGCCATGCTGGGAATGCGAAGCCGCGGCCAGGGCAGGCCACAGTGGAGGAAGCCGGCGTCGTCGCGCCGGCTGTGTGGAAGGTACCGCGGCCCGGTTCGCGGGCCGCTTCGGCGGAAGAACCGGCCGGCCCGTCGGCCGGCCGGGCGGAGGGAAGCCGCGATGCCAGGAGGGTTCCGCGTCGGATGAACTGCGGCCCACCCGTGCGGGCCGCTTGCGCCAAGAAGGCTGGCCGGCATCGGCCTGCCGGTTAGGGAGGGGGCGTCGCTTGGCGCCACCCCCCCCCCCCCCTCGAACCGCTCGGCCGGCTGGTCGAGCCGGAAGGGTCGCGCCCAGCCGGGCCGCGCCCCCTCGGGTAGGGTTGCGCCCCTTCGGGTCAAGTCGTGCCCCCTTGGGCTGCACCACGCCCCTTCGGACCGGGCCGCACATTTCATTGGACTGGTCTGACACCCCTGCCGGGTCAGACCCGCCAAAACTGGGTTAACCTAACCCGTCAGCCCATCGGGCTTAACGGGCCCGGCTGGTTTCCACTTAATGGTGAATAACTTAAAGACCACGCATCTGATCGATGCACCATCTGCGGAACTGGGACCCTCGCGATGAGGAGGTCCTTTTGCGATACTCTAAGTGAGTTTTTAGAGGACGTGGATAATGGCCGAGTTTGAAACGATCATATTTCTAACCGGGCCCCTTGAAGGAAAAAGCGAATATCTCTCAGACTGGGCATCTGATTGACGCGTTGTCTGTCGTGTTGAGTTCCTTTTAATGAGACAGAACTTCGGGATACATCAACTCTAGACTTCTTGATAGTTTATGTATCGAACCCCTTTACCCTTGGAGCAGACCCTCCCGGAATCGAGTATGTTATGTGCAGGAACCCTAGAGCCGGCTGCGACTACGATGAATACCGTGCTGGGATCCTCCGTGGGTTTGACGACGATGATGACTGTACTTGGATTATTCATGGTTTCGGCAGCGAGGACGATTGTACATGGATCCTCCGTGGTTTCGGCAGTGATGACGACTGTACTTGGATCCTATGTGGGTTCGGCAGCGATGGTTACTGTACTTTGATCCTACGTGGGTTTGGCAGCGATGACTTCTGTACTAGGATCCTACGTGGGTTCGGCAGAGGAGATGATTCAGAAGCTACCTCAAATCAACTCCACCCTTCTTTGAGAGTAATATACCTGTGTGAGCTGAGTATTGACTTGCAATCATTACCAACTGCGTTATTGACTTCCTTCCTATGTAGACTAGGTTGTTCATGGGCTCGAGAGTTGGAGCCAAACTGGAATTGATGACTAAGTTATATGTTTGGGAATATAACTAAGTAAAGTCGATCGATACTTCATGATTGTATCTTTCCTTTTTGGTTTATCCTTTGTGGATTCTAGGAGACCTTCAGGGGTCTTGGGGTCCCTACTGAGTATCGTTTACCCACCTCTGCACGGGCTATGCCCACACTACATTGTGTTGGATGCAGGTGACGGACAACACTGATCGTGGTTGAGGCTTGTGGAGCTAGACGGTATCCAGAGGTGTACCACCTGGCAGGACGTACAAGGAGCGAACGGACGAACCCGAGTTACCAATGAGACTATCTGTACCCACGCTTCAGGTGAGATTCCCGGAGGATGACTCGGTGGTTGCTACTTTACTTTACAGCTGTTGTACTTTCTTTCTAAGTTGTACTGTACATTCATTTGGGTTTGTATACTGGCCCATTTACTTTCCAGCACTTACTTTTGTACTCATTTTTACTTAGTGCTTACTTCACTTGAGTGATCTATTGTGTTTATTTACTATTATAATGGCAATGCCTTCCCTATTACAAATATTTATGCCTTTGGTGATAGTTTCCAGCCCCTGTCTTATGGAAGGCGGGCTTGGGGTAGTCACGACACGGGCCCCAAAGTCTGGTCATGACAAATTGGTATTAGAGGAGTCGGTTCAACCACAAAACTCAGGACTCTGATAATTTCTTTCTTTGAAGAAATAGTGTTTAGAGTATTGATTATGGTTTTCAGTCTAGGGTGTCTAGTGTTGGTGTGGCGGCTGAAGTATCCATACACCAGGACCCTGACTTCTGATTTCTGACTCAGTGCAGGAAAACATTGATTGCATGTGTGTTTCAAAAGTTTTCTTTGTGATTACTTTGTGTCAGCTCACCAGGTATACTGTTTGACCGTGGCACCCCTGTTTTATTTTCGTGATGGCCCCACGAAGGCAGCTCGTTAGGGTTCTTTGTTATGTGTGAGATGGTAGCCCACCGAGCGATGAGGCCTCTGTGCAGGTCCCTATTACCGCGGAGGCACCAGCGGTACCACTACCCGCTGAGACACCGATGCCACCAGCCCTAGAAGTAGAGAGTGCATGACACTTGAGTGTGTTGCACGAGTTTCAGTGACAGAGGCCGCCCAGGATCCATGGAGAGACGGACCCTCAGGCAGTTGAGGATTTCATGGAGGCTATCGTCAGGGTTTTCAGATTGGTAGGGACACTAGCCGACCTTATGGTGATCGTTGTCGCGAGTCTATTGTACGCAGTAGCAGGTAGATGGAACAAACTCTGAGAGGAAGAGACTCTCGAAGTCCTTCCAAAGAAGAGATGATAGTAGCTCAGTACTCGGTGAGATTTACCGAGCACTCACGCTACTCCACGGACATGGTATGGGACCCATTATTCCGGGCTCGGACCTTTGAGCACGGACTGAGGCATGAGATCATTTCTTCGATGATCTCCTTAAGCATTCCGACGTAGGCAGGAGTGCTGGAGCGAGCCCTTCTTGTGGAGAGATTTCTTTCTGAGCCGACACCAGCAGCGACACCCACCACAGGGCGACACATAGCAGAGTCTTCTACAGCTGGCACTAGACAAGTGTCTTAGAGGTCCAAGAGGACTAGGCCATCAGTTTGGCGACCCCAGGATTTTGGTTCGGATGTGCGGGGCACACGAAGTAGATCCATCCATACGAGGGGCAGGCAGTTCTATGTATGCGGCGGGTATGGCTAGATGGCTTGTGAATGCCCGACCCGCCATGCAGATGAGCAGTAGACAGTAGAGGGACCTCCCAGGAAGAGGCAGAAGTTCGACCGTGGTGGTCCGCAAGGAGTAGGTGGATGAGGCAGAGGAGGTGTCCAAGCAGCGGGTGATGGACGACGATTCGAGACTCTACCACCACCACCACTAGGAGGACCACCCCGATCACAGGGAGCTGGAAGACAGGGGTAGGCTCAACTCCAGGTAGTCGAGGCCTATAACCACGGCACACATGAGATAATTCGAGGTACTACTTATGTCTACTCCACCCTTGCTGCAGTTCTTATAAACACAGGAGCGACTCATTATTTTATTGTCTCTTCCCTTGTTCGGAGCTCGGATATTCTGACGGAGCCTTTAGCTCAGTCCTTACGGCTAGAGACTCCTACGGGAGCAGACTTGATGATTACGCACTAGTGTCGGCAGTGTGAGATTACTCTAGGAGACGAGAGATTCGGCTAGGATATTCTTGTAGTGGCGTCGAGGCCTTACGACGTCATCCTTGGTATGAAATGACTATCTACATTCCATGCCCATATCGACTGTGTTAGGCGCAAAGTGCGGTGTGTCCGCACAGATGGGAGAAGGTTTACCTTCACCGGTGAGAAGAGAGCCTTGGAAGTGTATAATAGACTTACGTAGAGGAGAGGGTAGCCGATCACACATCAGTTGGCTAGTCTAATCCTAAGAGCGGTTGATGGGCGGAGTCTGAGTTTTCCTATTCTGGTGGATCAGTATGCGGACGTTTTTCCTGACGATATTCTAAGACTACCTCCTCACAGAAAGGTAGATTTCTACACTGACCTGTTCCCTGAGACAACTTCGATATCTACTCCAGCATATCTGATGGCTCCCGCTGAGCTTCATGAGATGCGGGTACAACTGGAGGACTTACAGGGAAAGGGATTCATCCGACCCAGTGTTTCACCCTAGGATTCTCTAATTTTATTCGCCAAGAAGGAGGATGGGAGCTTATGACTATGTGTTGACTACTGTCGCCTAAATCAGGTGACCGTAAAGAACAAGTACCCACTCTCGAGTATTGACGACCTCTTTGATCAGCTCAAGGGAGCACGGTGGTTCTCGAATATAGACCATAGGTCTGGCTATCACTAGCTCAGAGTTCGAGACGAGGATGTGCAGAATACGGCTTTCAGGTGTTGTTATGGCCACTACGAGTTCTTGGTTATGCCCTTCAACATAACCAAGGCACCAGCAGTGTTCATGAGCCTCATGAACTGGATCTTCCACCCTTACCTTGATCGTTTTTTCGTAGTCTTCATCGATGATATACTGATTTACTGGACTACATAGGAGGAGCACACCTACCATTTGTGGGTTGTACTGGATACACTCTAAGAGAACCAGCATTATGGTAAGCTCTCGAAGCGCCATTTCTAGATTCGAGAGGTTCACTTCTTGGGGCACATTATCTCGGAGGCGGGAGTTGTAGTAGACCATGCGAAAATCGAGGTGGTACTTGCATGGGAGCCACCGAGCAGCGTGACCGAGGTGTGGAGTTTCCTAGGTCTGGCTAGATAATATTGAAGATTTTTTCCAGACTTCTCCAAAGTTGCAGCACCGCTTTCAGCTTAGACAATGAAATGGAAATCCTTCATCTGGTCAGATATATGTCAGCAGAGCTTTCAGGATATGAGATAGAGATTGACCAGTGCGCCCATCTTGAGGCTACCAGAGGAGGGCTTAGGGTACATAGTTTACTACGACACATCAGGGAACAGACTCGGGTGTGTCCTGATGCAGGAGAGAGCAGTGATCGCTTATGGTTCACGACAGTTGAGACAACACGAGCTGAACTATACTAACCATGAACTGGAGTTAGCATAATTGGTCTTCGCCTTGAAGATGTGGTGACACTATATTATGGACGAGCGCTTTATAGTCTACTCTGACCACCAGAGTCTCAGGTACATCTTCTCATAGAAGGAACTGTACCTAAGATAGCAGAGATGGCTTGAGTTCCTCCAGGACTATGACTTTGTGATAGTATATACTCCTAGGAAGGGTAACTTAGTAGCTGATGCTCTGAGCAGGTGATCAGGCATACAACTTCTAGGGGAGGCGATAGAGTAGCTAGCCGTGTTGTAGATATCCTTCATGGATAGAGATGGGGTAGCCTTTCTACAGTCTCTCACAGTCACTCCTCCACTACTTCCTTAGGCTAGAGAGGCACAACGTGGGGACGTTGACTGTGAGATGCGATGTGCTCATATTTCCATAGGCCAGGAACCTGATGATTTTTTGAAGGAGTAGAGCACATCATCTTCTTCAGGGGACGTACTATGGTACCATTTGCACTGCAAGAGGAAGTACTGAGAGAGCTTTACACTTCTTCACTAGCGGTACATCCAGGAGTGGCAAAGATGTACCAGGACCTCAGATGACATCACCAGTGGCCAGGTATGAAGAATGTTGTAGCAGAGTTCATTTCACGATGCCTAACTTTCCATCAAGTGAAGGCGGAGCACCAGGTACTAGCAGGCTTGGTATAGCCCTTAGAGGTTCCAGAGTGGAAGTGGGACAGGATATCCATGGATTTTATGATGGGGCTTCCATGTACTTCCAGAGTACATGACTCCATCTGGGTGATCATAGACCGACTCACCAAGTCGGCCCACTTCCTACCGATCATAGAGAAGGGATCAGTAGAGAGATTGGGTTGCCTCTACGTTCATGAGATCATACAGCTTCATGGTGTTCCATCTTCTATCGTCTCCGATCGAGATACTCGTTTTACTTCTCACCTTTGTAATGGGTTCCAGGAGGAATTTGGGAAGCAGCTACTCCTGAGCACCGGCTTTCATCCTCAGATGGATGGCCAGATGGAGAGGACCATTTAGACTATCGAGGACATGATCCGTGCATGTGTCCTTGACTTGGGTCACAACTAGGAGGATCACCTACCCTTGGTGGAGTTTTTATACAACAACAGCTACCACTCCACCATCGGGATGGCACCATAAGAGGCACTGTACGACAGACCTAGCAGATCACCTCTGTGCTGGACTAACCCTGGGGAGTCAGCACTTGTAGAACCAGAGATGGTCCCGGCTATGACAGAGAAGGTGCAGATGATCCAGGAGCGGATGAGGACTACACTGAGCAGACAGAAGTCCTATGCTGATAAGATACGGAGACCACTGGAGTTCGAGGATGGCGACCAAGTTTTCTTACGGGTCTCACCTCGACGAGGATTAAAGATATTTGGCCGGGGTGGCAAGTTATCTCCATACTTCATCGGGCCTTTCCAAGTCCTCAGCAGAGTAGGCACGGTGGCTTACCGCATGGCCCTTCCACCTAAGTTGCACCGGGTGCATGACGTCTTCTATGTATCATAGCTGAGGAGATACGTGCATGACCCGTCCCACATTATTGATCATGGGGAGCTGGACATCGATGACAGGTAGTCATTCACGGAAGTCCAAGTGAAGACCGAGGATCGAAAAGAGTGGGTCCTACATGGACGTTCGATTCCTCTGGTGTGCATTCGTTGGAAGCACGAGAACCTCTAGGAGAGCACATGGGAGCGGGAGGCTCAGATGCGTGCTCAATACCCTCATTTTTTCCCCTAGTTTACGATGTAGCTTTACAGGGACATAAATCCATGATGTGGAAGTAATTTAAAGGCCCAAAAATTTCAAGGAAATTTTTTAAGTAAATACTTTGGAATTTTACATGTCCGTGGATTCTGACGACACTTGATTCCGAGGCCCGGTGTGCCCGGAATCAATTTCCTAAGTTTAGCTCGAGTACGTTCAATGAACGAATGAGCAGTTTTTTCTATCTTTTGAACTGGTGTATGGAATTGAAATACGAGGGCACTGATGAACTCACTGCACTGGTAATTGCATAAGGGGACCTTTACTGCAGTTGCGTTTTATGCGGGTTGTAAATTAAAATTTGGGGTTTAGTTAAGAAGTTAAATAAATTTATAGAAACAATTTTATTTATATATTTGGAAGTTAATTTCTTCCATGGGAAGTTATTGGTGGGTCCCACACCCACCCAACATTCCATGAGTGGATAATGGAGAGGTGGAGAGGTGGGGCCCACACGAGCCCCAACCTTTCAACTCCCATAACTCTTTTCAAACCCCCTTTAAACTCTTATGTTTAATTCATGACAACCCACCCTTATTTATGAGGATCCCTTCCTCTTTCTCTCTCCCTCTTAATTGTTTGCCAACACACCATAATTAATAAATTCATCCTCTTCACTTAATTAATTAAGTGATTTGATTTTTGAATTTTAAAATTGCTTGTGTTTATAAAATAATAGCTTAGGCTTATTATTTTATTTTTGGGGCAATCGTTGTGTTAAGGAGAGTGGGGGAGAGAGCTTTTGAGAAGGTACAAAGGTATTCCTCTCCTCAATGAAGAACGGTGCTTTTCTTCGATGAGGAACACTCACCTTCAAAGGAGAACGACTCGACAAAGAATGATCAACTTTTCTTCAATACCTTTCTTCCTCTGAATTAAGGGAGGAGACACCGACGTAGAGAACTCTCCAATAACAACGGTTCTTTCTCCGATGTTGACGAAGCAACATAGATTTCAACGTCTACAAAGAACAAACGTTATTCGAGGTAGGGGGATTATATACAATTTTATTTGATTAAAAATGTACTTTTCATCATTGTTTTCTCTGAAACGAATTTGGCCATGTGTTACCGCCTAACGCGGAGGGCGCGGGCCGAACGAACCTGGCCCGACAACCCTCCGCTGGAACTTGATCTTTTTGGAATCGGCGACCGGAGGCGGAATGTGGAAGAGGCCGGCGGCGAATGGGCCATCGTCACACATGCAAAGAAAATTAGTGGCCAAGCATTCAGTGGCGGAAGAAGCACGACGCCATCACGCCGTGCCGGGAATGCGGAGCCGCGGCCAGGGCAGGTCATGGTGGAGGAAGCGGGCGCCGTTGCGCCGGCTATGGTGAAGGTATTGCGGCCCGCTTCACGGGCCGCTACTGCAGAAGAACCGGCCGACCCGTCGGCCTGCCGGGCGGAGGGAAGTCGCGGCGCCATGCCAGATGAACCGCGGCCCGCCCATGCGGGCCGCTTGTGCCAAGAAGACCGGCCGGTTAGGGAGCGCGGCACCACCGGTTCAGGCAGCCCCCCACCCCCCCTCGGACCGCTCGGCCAACTGGCCGAGCCAGTCGGGTCGCGCCAAGCAGGGCCGCACCCCTAGGGCCGAGCAATGCATTTCTTCGGGCTGGTCCAACTCCCCTGTCAGGTCGGACCTTCTAAAACTTGGTTAACCCGACCCATCAGCCCACTGGGCTTAACGGGCCAGGCCCGTTTTCACTTAAAGGTGAATAACATAAAGATCGCGCGTCCGATCGACGCGTCGTCTGTGGAACTAGGACCGTCGCGACGAGGCGGCCCTTTTTTAATACTCGTAGTGAGTTTGGATGACTTGGATAATGGCCAGGTTAGAAACGAGCATATTTCTAACCGTGCCCCTGAAACGAAAAAGCCAATACCTCTCAGACCGGGCATCCGATTGACGCGCAGTCTGTCGTGTTGAGTTCCTTTTAACGAGACAGAACTTCAGGATACATCAACTCTAGACTTACTGACGGTTGATGTATCGACCCCCTTTACTCGAGGAGTGGACCCTCCTAGAATATAGTACGCTGTGTGCAGGAACCCTAGAGCTGGTTGCGACTACAATGACTACTGTGCTGGGATCCTCCATGGGTTCGACGACGATGACGACTGTACTTGGATCCTCTGTGGGTTTGGTAGCGAGGAAAACTGTACTTGGATCCTCCATGGGTTCGTCAGTGATGACGACTATACTTTGATCCCACATGGGTTCGACAATGATGGTTATTATACTTGGATCCTACATGGGTTTGGCAGCGACGACTTCTATACTAGGATCCTACGTGGGTTCGGCAGAGGAGATGATTCAGAAGCTACATCAAATCATCTCCACCCTTCTTCGTGAGTAGTATACCTGTGTGAGATGAGTCTTGACTTGTAATCATTGCCCACAGTATGATTGAATTCTTTCCTGTGTGGACTGGGTTGTGCATGGGCTCGAGAGTTGGAGCCGAACTGGAATTGATGACTAAGATATATGTATGGGCATATACCTAAGTAAATTCCGTTGATACTTCGTGATTGTATCTTTCTTTTGTGGTTTATCCTTTGTGGATTCTGGGATACCTTTGGGGGTCTTGGG
The DNA here is from genome assembly GCA_963277665.1 of Viscum album. Taxonomy (NCBI): domain Eukaryota; kingdom Viridiplantae; phylum Streptophyta; class Magnoliopsida; order Santalales; family Viscaceae; genus Viscum; species Viscum album. The sequence goes on along the minus strand of OY728119.1, from coordinate 100,180,568 downwards.
GTCCCTACTGAGTATCGTATAGTCACCCCTACATGGGCTATGCCTGCACTACGTTGTGTTGGATGCAGACGACGGACAACACTGATTGTGGTGGAGGCTTGTGGAGATGGACAATATCTGGAGGTGGACCACCTAGCGGGACATACACAGAGCGGAAAGACGAACCCAGGAACCGACGAGAATTTCTATACCCACCCTTCATGTGGGATTCCCAGAGGACGACTCGGTGGTTTCTGCTTTACTTTACAGTTGTTGTACATTCTTTTTCAGTTGGGTTTGTATACTGGCCCATTTACTTTCCAGCACTTACTTTTGTACTCAGTTTTACTTAGTGCTTACTTCACTTGCGTACTCTTTTGTGTTTTTTTACTATTATAAATTCAATGCCTTCCCTATTACCGGGATTTATACCTTTGGTGCTAGTTTCTAGCCCCAGGCCTATGGAAGGCGGGCCCGGGGTAGTCACGGCACGGGCCCCGAAGATGGGTCGTGACATAACAAATGAATTAAATTTATATTTATATAAATGATATGCTTCCATAAGTTAGTTATTACTATTCATAACCTCTTACATAATGTCTAGGTTATATCATATTATATTAAATAAATATAATTTAACAGTACATTTTTATTTGGTGAAACTCATTCTTGTGTGTAACAAAAACTATTGAAAAGGCCTTTCTTTCATGTAATACATGCTATCTAGGAAGGCTACTTATAAGGAACCAGACATAAAAATTTCACAATCTAGTAAATAACTTTATAATTTACCTTTTAAATACCCAAATATCATTTTAGTTTATAGTTGTAGAAAGTTAGGCAATAATTCTTACATATGAACCCACATACATACAAAGTGGGAAACACTAAAACAATATCGATTTTTCATAATAAAAAATATTTAATTAAAAACATGAAAACATATAATTAAAATTCTTCACAACATTCATATTGGATTATCCTTTTCTCTTACCTATCCTTTAAACTTTTTAAAAACATTTTAAAATATGCGATGATCACAAAGAGCTCAGTAAGGGATATAAAAATAAAGAGAGAAATTTTTTTATATGAATACCTACAAATATGTGAAATCATTTTCAAATATACATTCTTCTCATCCTTAAAGTATCATATACATACTTTTTGAAACATAAAATTTACATAAAACATAAATAAAACCGTAAGGGTATCTTGGGATATTACTTACTTAATATTGTAACCCTCACAACAAAATTAGTATTTGTAACCCCCATGGATACCATATAGTGTAACCCTCACAGCTAACTTATGGTGTAACCATCGTAGGAACACCTGGAATAACCATACATCTAACCTCCAACTAACACATTCCCAATGCATTGGAGGGAGATATAGGTCCCAAAATTCTTCATAAAAAATGCTCACGAACCATAACATAATCTTAAAACGTGAACACTTGCTTAAAAACAATCCTTTTGAATTTTCTAAAAATAGAAATTTAAATGAGGATTTTTAAAAAGGTGTCCCTTACGTACACCCTATCATTCAAGTGAGAATTAATAAAATTAATAGAATATATATACTCACTAAAACTAAAAAAATAATAAATTTAATATTAATACCACAAATAATCTTATCATGTCAAAATCAGTGAATTATAAAGATAACCACAAGAATGGAAATTAGGTTGAGAATTCCCTTACCTTGGTTATTTTTACATAACATATGTTTAAACCACTTGTATAATTGTTAAAGGAGTTTTATTAATATTTTACAGAAACATATTCTTTTTTATAACACATTTTATAATAATTTTATACCATCATTACACCCATTTATTAATAATGCATTGTTCATTCTATTTTTTCTACTGTGTTCTTTACATGGATTCCATGGTCTTTTTGTAATGAATTTTCTTTTTGACTGGAAGAGAAAATATATAAGTGTAATGAAATGGTATTAATATGTTTTCATAATATTAAATGATACAATAAATAATTTTTTCATATATTATGATTAATTATTAGATAAAATATTAATGATATTCATTTAGATCATTTTGGCAGTTTTTCGATAATCAAAAACTAGTTTCATTATATAAATTAATATAATAAATATAGGTTAATTAAGGAACATAAAATAGGTTATATCATAAACATTGAAACTTATATCAATAATTAAAATGGTTTTATATCAATATTTAAAGGATGTAATGTAAATTGAAAACACATCTTCCATGATGACTTTAAATCGACACATCATAGACGATGTTTTTATTTTTAGAATGAGAGGGAGAGGAGAAGAGGTATGATGATGATTTTGTTCACAAAAATGATACAATTACAGTATATATAAGATAATGGATCTTTTTTACCTCTCAAATAAGGGGAGGTGAAGATATTATAAGAAAATAAAAATAATTGAAAAGAAAATAAAATAAAATGATTTATGGTATTACCTCTTGATCTCTTCTCCTTCAGATCCTACTTAATGAAATTGGTTTTGTTCTGTTGGTAATACCCATAGGTCATGTATGAGGTGAATATTCGTGGAGAGTGTATTGGGAATAATTTAGACAATTCTAGATGCTTGAGTCGTGCGAGTGGAAGAGTGGGTGAGGGGTGGTATTTATAGTGGAAGAGAGGATTTTTTTTCCATTATCCCAATCATTAGTTCATTATTTTGGATCAAGACTATGAATAAACTTCATTATTATGACTAAAAATAGTAATTAGTTCATGTTATTTCTACCCAAGGGTGATTAACTCAGTAGAAAATTATCCATGACTCAATAATTCATGTATTTAACTTATTTCACGAATTATCGCATTCTAATATTCACAAAAACATCAACTATTTTAGAAAAATCCCAAAAAATCCCCATAAAAAGTTTTTCAACAAGTAGAATTCAATAATGACCTCCATTTTTTGAAAATAAATTTCTAATATGATTTTTTTATAATAATGAAATTTATTCGAAAAATAACAATATGAAAACTATCACTTATTTTATAACACCGTGAAAATTTAATAAAGGTCTCATAAAATTATCTTATAACCATAAAAAATAATATTAATTTATTATTCTATTTTTGGGAAAATAAAATTTCATTTAAATTATTAAATAATTCATAAAATTGTAATTAAATCTATATGACTCACAAAAATACCAATAATTAATTTAGAATTTTCAGAAAAATTATTTACTTAGACAATTTTATAAATATAAAATATTTTCACTTATAAGATTGATAAATTTTATGTATACTTTTTTAGGAGAGGTTACTATTCTATTGTCCAGATTATTATTCTTAATGGCCATATTACTATTCATAGGGTGAAGTTAATATTCCATCAGATAAAATTCATTCACTACCAAAACTATTTTTAATTTATTAAGTGAAAAGGGAAAAAGGGCCTACAAAGGAAATATTAATGGGGTCTGAAATAGTGAAGTCTAAGAGCATAAAACCAAACAATGGTGTTACCCTCAGGGGTAAAGGATCCAATTCTATAAAAAAATAAGATCCAATCATCTATAGGTGCTTTAGAAGAAAGGAAGTAAGCTTCAAAATTACCCTGACGCTTGGTATAATGGAAGGACATGTTATTATCCAAAAGATGCTTGCACCTTCTGATGGAATATTCAATGACCCAAGGAGTAAGTCCTTTTCTTGTAAGATCATTGTAAATTATAAGAGAATCATTATCAACATCACTAATAGGTATGTTCCTCTAGGTACATAGGATGAAACAAATAATAATTTCATGGACATACATTAGAAGAGAATCGTCATTACCAAAGAAAAATGAGAAAGACACCACAATGAACCACTAGGTTCTTTGACAAATCCACCTCAATGCATTTCTCCCATGCATCATGACCCGTTAGTGTTTAACATATTCCCCAATAGGGGAGGCTTCCAATTGATTTATTTCCCATGATAATATGTGTTGAAATTGAGAGAGGGGTTTGAGGGTCGAAGGGCCAAGTGGGGAGGGTCCATTTGCAAGACCAAGCACCACATACTGAATTCCAGAATTAAGATTCTAGTTTTATAGAGATTACCTATACTGATTGTTGTAAGGGACTCATGTCGTATAGAATTTCCAGATGACCAGAGGACCCAACACCCTACAGTGAAAATTAACGCCGTCCCTTTCCTATAGGGCTTGGTATGTTCACTCCTTAGAACCAAGGATGGAGGATTGAATCACTAGAATCCATGGAATTAGGTCACCTTGTAAACTGGAAGAGTTGAATCCGACCTCTTCCACACATTTTAAGTTAAAAAATAAGTGATATTTGGTTTCATAATTCATCTTCATTTAGAAACAAAATTTAGATTCCAAACTAATCTCCCACCGCTGAATGTTCTCCTCATTTTGAAAAGTGTTGTTCCACACACACCATAATAGTAAAAATTATTTAAAAGGGAGCTCCTTGCACCATAAAAATTTTCCCCAAGGATCTTTAAGAGAAGGAAAATTTTTGGTGATAATAAAATCATTGATAGTAAAAGTACATGAAGTCGATCCTATGAAAACACATCGGTCGAGGTCATTTTTCAACACAATGCTTTCAAAAATGATCTTATGGTTAACATCCAAGGTGGTATTTATGAAGAGGGGATTGAAACTAGCTTCCCTTAAGCTAATATCAGTAGTGGGAGAGTATGGGAAGCTAAGAATGGATCCAGACCAATTTTGTTTCTAATAACCTAAATCTCTATTGCCAATTATCCACTAATAATGAAGCTGATTTACATGGATATAAGTTTTGGTCAACTTATTGATATTGGAGGTTGTGAATATAGAATGAATTCCATCCAGGAAATAATTATTTTTCATATATTTCCCCCAAAAAGATTCTCCCTCAACAATCTCCCTATCCAATTTGGCATAGAGACAATACATGGATCATGGAATGCTCTTTAGGATAGTACCTCCTTCTATAACAGGTTTATAAAGCATGATCCAAGATTCCCAATGGTAATTATCTTCTAGGATCACATCCCATAAGAAGAAGATCAATTCATTCTCTAGGTTGGAGATCACCATATTTGGAATCTTAATAGTGGATAGGATATTCATAGGAATGGAGGATAGAATGGAATTGATCAATGTGATTCTCCCACCAAAAAATATGAACCTATTTTTCCAATTGATAATGTGGCCCACAATTTTCTCAAAAACCATATAAAAGTGCTTAATAAGAAGAGAATTATGAGACACAAGGGAACCCAAGATGATTATAGGAAAGGAACCTTTATCTATACCAAGACTGGATTTCAGTACCCTTAACCTCCTCTCAAAACATATATTAGGAAAAATGAAATTTATTTTCTCATGGTTGAACACTTGACCACTCCACATTAAATATACCACTAACACTTCATTAACCCCTAAATTGATCTTCTAAAACCGTTAACGAAAATAATGGTGACATCCATAAACATGATATGAGAAAAACATACATTCCTATGATTATTAGAAAAGGTAATAACCTTTTCAACCACAATGTAATGGTTAAAGTACCTAATTAGGGAGTCTTGAGAAATTAAAAATAGGGAGGGTTAAAGAGGGTCTCCCTACCTCAATCCTCTGATGGATTTAAAGAATCCAAACTATTTTCCCATAAATGAATTTGATGCCCATGGAAAAATGAAACAAAAAAAAGGATATCAATGAACCATTATTTCGTTGTTCCTTGAAACATGTGTTTTAGTTTTAAGAATCATTATTTCCAGGCGGTTTCCATTGGATTTATTTATGGAAATGGAAACTCCAAACAGTTATTTATCTAAAGGGGTCCTGATTTCCAAAGGCATACATTTGTTACATTTGAACTTTACGATACTTAAGAATGTGCATTGGTCGACTGGATGTGAGGTCGGACTCATCACACCCTTTTGGGGGAGAATTATTGTCTACTCTGGGACTCTATTTGGAATTTTAAGATATTTTCATGAATCCTTATTAATTCACCAAGTATATCATAAGTATCCCTTATAATTTACAATCACTTATTAACAAGTGTAAAATTTATAATCATCAATATTAATTCAAGGTTCTTCATAAATGGAAACACTTTTATGTATTTGAGGTTTTCCATTAGTTGTATCCTTTAATATACTGATTATAGATTCTTTTAATCATCGTTGTGATGATACTAGTTTTTAAGCAACTCAGTGGGGCACTATGAAAGTTAATGTCATCCTGGAAGATAGAGTATTGTTTTGATCTTAGGATCATGCTCATAAAATGAGCTACCTATGTTTCTTTGTGAAAGGAATAAGAACCCTCATAGTTAGGTACCTCTTAATATGACACATTATACATTTTATGGTAATGTGATAAGGACCTCTAAGAGAAATATGCCTAGTCACAACCTAGTGTGGGACTTATTCTGAATCATCCCAAGGAACTTTAGAAGTGATATATGTTTCCAAGTAGGATCAGACCGTATTGGGTATATGGCCCAAGGAGAACAAAGTTGATTTGAAGTGTTGGGTTTGAACCTCAAGGTGGGTTCCTACATATCCCATATTAATGGGAATCAAATCCCATGTAGTTCGATAAATATCATAGGAGTGTATAGTCTTCTGAGAGAGATGAGTTTGCGCTTACTTCCTAAAAACGATGCCTTGATGAGTAGAGGATTGAATTTGGGGATTATTTCTTAAGGAGGATGACCAAATTGGGGGAATTTGGGTTGGATTCTGAGGAGGAAATCCAGTGATTTCAGGCCCTAAAAGAGCTTCATATGTATCCAGGTTTGAACCAAAATCAAAGTTCTTGTAGTTCCTTCCAATCAGTGTTTGTGCACATGTTGTAACCATAACGTATATCTAATCCCACTTGAGTCATTCTAGGTGTGAGAAAAAATAGAATGTGAATGATTCAACAATGACACTTAACGTTTTTCCTCTTCAGTAGATGGAAGAGGGTGTGTCAACTGTGGAAGAGGGAGAGGTGATGAGCCTTACCTCTATTCTATTTACATTGGACAATGGTCCAATGTAAGGAAAAAGTGATGAAGGTTGGGGCTTATACCAGGTTGGATGCCCTAAAATTGGTTCTGGTAGGTGAGGGAGACTTCTATTATTCTTGTGCGGAACAACAAGTGTGAAGTGTTCCTTCTCTACTAGAGACCTGGGGTTCTGGATCGCCTCTTTGAGAATGGTGAGGCTGGTAACCAACCCTCCTCAAAACTGGGAACTTCCCAACAATGTTTCTGGGAGAAAGGTCAATGTGACTACAGATATACCAACCCACAAACATCCCATGAATCCTAACTTCATTATGAAATGAATGTGGCAAACCTCTAACATCAGAAATAAAAACCCAAATAGAAGACACACTGATGTTCCTTTTCCAAAGGTTTGATTTTTCAGGAGGTTTTGTTGGAGGATCCAACTTAGTCCCTTTCAGATAAGGGAACTAGGGAAGGAGATACCCTTCCAGGAATGGCTTTTAAGAAGGGTACATGAGTTGGTCTCTTAGGTCCCTCATGCAGGTAAACCGCGCAGGTATGCGACATAGGTATGTCATGAAACTATGCCGTGTAGGTATGTTCGCAGCTATGGCGCACAGGTATGGTGCATAAGTACGCCGCATAAGTATAAGTGATGACTGAGGAATGTGAAGATTTTCAAAAACATGCTTAGCCCTTTTAATTATCTCTTCTCTCATGGTTTAGAGAGCTACATTAGACAATTTTAGGGATCTAGGGGAAATGGCAATGCAATGGGAGCTTCAGAGAGTCTTTAAATTTTTTTCATTCCTCAAAAGGGGAGCCCAAGGGAACTATTTATAGGCACATATGGGCCTGATTGAAGAGATTTTTCCCGCATAGGTACTTTGTGTAGCCCCGCCGCATAGATGATTCACGTAGGGGCATAAAACATCTTTTGGAGTGGAGCTCTGCTATAGATGCCGGCCACGTAGGTCGGTCGTGCTGATCCATGAAGCTACTCTATCGTGAAGCACTTTGGGTGTATTGTTGATTTTCCTTAGGACTCTCTGAATCTTGATTTTGTATTTGAAATATCTGGAGTTCATCTTCATATTCTTTTTGGCTTCATTCTCAAATAGTTTCAACAAAAGCCACCCCTTAGGATTGGATCTGAAATGTACAAAGAGGTTTGAGTCCTTAGGTGAAATTTTCTGAACAGTACAGGTTTACCACGTAGGTTTACCAGGCAGGTGTACCGTGCAACAGCTTCACAGAGGTACGATGCAAAGTGGGTGTGCACATTTCGGATGCACAGGTCTTCAGTTTCCTATAAATAGGTCTCCCCTTTTGTGATTTTTTTCTTCATCGGTGTTTTCTCTGAAATTTTAAAGCTCTCGTTGTGTAGCTCATTCTCACAGCTCTTATTGCATTGTTCTCTCGTGTAATTTCTTTAAAAATTCTTCAAGGTAAAATTTATTACGCGATGGGGCTATACCGAAGGACTTCACCGATGGGGTTGTGCTAGGGTCCTTGGAGAAGGATCTACATGTCATACCTCCTCAAAGGACCTACAAGATAGGCCTCGTCGAAGGACCTTTGCGATAGGCCCCATAGAATGACCTATACGAACAATGTCCTTTGACATTTTTTTTTCTGATTTCCTCTTTAAAATTATTACCTGGAAGATTGGTAATTCTTTTGTTGGAAAGAATGACTCATTTCATGACTCATACTGAATAAGATAAGGCTCGCCAAAATGAAATGATGAAGATCATCAGACCAGATTATTATGATATTATTGAGGGTACACTTCCTGGGCTATGAAAGGGTCTAATTCTGTACCAATGTGACTATACACAATGTCCTTATTTACCCTTGTACAGGTGTGGGATTTTTCAAGATTCCCATGTTCCATCTGTTAAAAATTACTTTCCAGAGAATTGGTTTCTTCAGTATTCCAACTATAAATGTGTGAATATTAATGCAAGGGGGTTCCAGTACAAGAAGAAACTGTCCCTATTAGTTGCATCCTTTATCATAGTGGTAGCACTACTGATATGAATGATCATGTTGTAGAGCCAAGACCACTTTGTTATGATTCCACTTTTCGGGCTTCTCAAACAGATCAATATAATGATTGGAAAGGAGATTGGGATCTTTATTATGGAGGGGATGTAAAACCCAAGTGGACGTGGGAATTCTAAGTACATTGGACTTGTGCAGAATTCAGAAAAGTGTTATCAGACGTTCATATCTACGACGCTGTCTGGATGGGGAAAACATATGTTTATAAAAATGAATTAATTTCTAAATTACTGAGCCGATGGAGTCCAAAAACAAATTCCATTCATTTGACGCACAGTGAAGTTGGTATTAGTCTATGGGATATTTAACAAATAGCAGGAATTCCCATTCTTAGGGAAATATATGAGGAATTCATTCCGCCTCCTAAAACATTGGGTGATGCTTCTTGAACACCACTGCTGGCTCATGAATTATTTAAGATAGTGAATAATTTACCTAAGGAAAATAAAGATATCTATTCTAGAGAGTGGATGGAAGCATTCTTTGAACCCACAATAGAGGAAGGTCCAACCTATGAACGTCCTACTGTTTGTCCTTCTGTAGATAATCGAGGCAGTCCAGGCACATATTGGCCTACGCTGAAAAGATGCGATTATAGGCACTGGGGATATGAATTAAAACCCAATATTGATTAAAATGTACACTTATCTTCCTTCCTTGCTATGTGTCTAAGCGTTTATTTTCTTCTAGTCAGTGAATCCAGATATGGTGTACAATCAGGGACATTCATCATTGTATCTAAATTTGTAGAAGGGAAATATATTGGGCTAGAAACCCCTATATTAAAAAGAATTTACCATCTACTACTACATTTAAACAATGGGAAGGATCCATTGAATAATTTAGGTCATTTAAAGTGTTTTGGGGATGGATTTCAGCAAATGTTTATTCATACCCAGTGTTGAATTTAGTTAGAGTTCCCAATGGTTGATTCACCCCATTTTTACAGAAATATTCTGGAATTAAGCCGATGAACATGAGGCCTGATGAAGTGTTGAAGGTATTGAATGTATCAAGAGAATTAAACTTTTTTCTTTTTGGTGACCCAACAGTTGGAACATTTATTGATGATGGTAAAGAAAAGATTTATGAGCTGAGATATTATATGATGGCATTCAGGGATGGTTTATTATCAACTATGATTGATGGTGAAATTATCTGTGAGGATTATGTCCCCTATAAGTTTTCTCATCAGTTCAGATGCCATTAACAATCAAACACTTTTCCACCCACGCATGTCAGACATGAAAAACACCCAATGGTAGTGTGACAATTATGGATTATAATGTCTTTAGAGGTATCCAAATTGTGGATTACATTACCTCCATCAGATGCATCGATCGGGTTAGAAGCTGGGTATACCAAAGCTTGGGCTTCTTTATATCCTCAAGGGGATTTGAAAAAAGGAATATATTGAGTGGTGGCTACAATGATTTTTTCACGTGGAAATCGTGGTAAAAAGTACAAGTATAGAGATAATATAGAAGTTTCAGAGGATTTAGAGCCCTCAAAACATCTTCGCATGAGGTATAATAGGAAGACCAAGGCTAGTGAAGAAAAACCTCCAACGCCAAGGCGATCTAGTTGCCACCATCAAATAGAGATTCCTATTGCATATGTTGAAATTTATGAAGAAAGAAGGCTATAAGATGTTCTCCAATCAGAAGGTGTTGAATCTCATCCAAATTCAACCATACTAAGATTAAATTATGTGGACCTTCAACCATTCGTCATTGGGAGAGTGTAACCTGTGATCTTAGGGACGCATGGGAATTTCTCCAGCATGGATTTCGAATACCATATATTGGTGACATCAAGGCACCTTCAAATTGAAATCCAGACTATAAATAGGCTGAATTATAGAAGTATATTATGGAGTTGTAGGTTTTTATATATGCAACTGATGAATAAATCCTAGCCTCTAAACGGGAATCTCATATGCTGGACTTCGGAGTCCATGAAGGGGTAATTATTGACTCTGAGGAGGAGTGGGATATTTATGTTAATACTGAGACTGTATTTCCCCTTTTCCTTTGTCTCAACTCTTATTTACCATTTATCATCATTAATCTTGACGAAAAATGTATTTTTTCAACATGAATGTAGAGAATGAAGCTCCAGACCAATTCTCGAATCACCTAAGTATGGTTCTACAGGCTCTCCTATTCATCTAACAAATGATCCTCCTAGGTTGCCAGAACTTTCTCTAGGAGCAAGAATCATGACTGGGGTAATGATGACAGATAATCCTCAACCATTACCTCATGTTTCCCCTACTAAGAGGAGTGTTTCAATATCACCCCAAGCTTTTGAAAAAAAAATGAAAGAGAGAAATGAGATTGATTCGAAGTGTTCGTCGAAGGAGTAAGAATTTTTACAATCCTTAGGGCATACAACTTGCTCAATATATTCTGGAAACCATGTTTTATCCTCTTTTATGATCTATGTCTCTCTCCTCTCTCAAGGTATTATGTGTTTATTCTTCAAGACCATAAAAATAAGCCTTAGGGGAAACCCTAGTTCATGCTGAAGAATCTAAAATTTTAGTTTATAAATCGTCAAAATATTCAGCTATACCTGCTCCTAGATCTGCTAAGAGAGAGGAAATCCATGGTATGATTAAATACATTCCTCAGTTACTTTTGTCAAAGGATCCTAAAATAGTCAACAATGATATTCCTACTACATTAGAGGAATGGAATAAAGATCCGGGGAAATCTAAGACAAATAATGATGTTGACCCAAACATGGAAAGACCAGATTCTGCAGTATCAATTGAAGAGACAATGGAACAAAATGTCAGTGAAGCCAATTTGGGCATCAACCAATTTTTTTTGGATACCTTAAATGGCGAGGATGCTGTAACATTTTAGGCTGTATACACTGAAATGATGGACACCCATAAACCAAATATTGATATTCCATGTTCATTCAAGGAGTTTGGGGATTTTCATGAGGAATTTCAATGGATTAAGTCCCCATTCTTGTATTTTCCATACATAATATTTTATTTAACTAGATTATTTACATTAAATTTTACCTTATGAAGCTTTATCTATAGAAAATGTTGTAAAGGATCTGCAGGAATATGGTGTTCCACTTTATCCTTCCACCGGGGCTAGAGAAATACCTATAGAGGATACTTCATCAAGAGATGTTCCAGAGCCTTCAAATGTCATAACTGAGAAAATTCAAGGAAATTTCCCTTCTAATGAAACATCTACTCAAAACACTGAGGCTAAGAATATGGGGAATGAATCCAATCTTGTAGTTGAATTATTATTGGGTAAATATAATTAGTTTTATGAATCATATTTGTTTCCTCCATTTGAAACTAATAAAGAACTTGATTTATCATTTAGGGTTATCAGTTCCTAGATCATAATGTGAAGCTTCTACTGTCCAAAGAGATGTAGAACAAGGCAATTCTTTAATCGACCTATTTCCAGAGTACATTTTACCTCATGGTAGGGACTCAAATTTAGACTTAGAGATACAATAAGCTATTGGCATGGCACGTAAGAAGACATGGAGGAATATCTGGAGAATAATTCTCAAAAAGCCTTTAGATGAATTTTTTTCCCATTTTTCAAAACTCTCGGCATTATTCTGTGTATTAGGATTTGGTGGATTTAATTATTGGCCATTCTATGATGCCATAAAAGAGACTATTCGTTGATGGGAGTAGGAGCATAACCTACGGCAAGATTTTGAAGAGGCTAAACAACTCATCAATAATGAGGGATTTCAAGCTGTAATAGTTGAAGAGATGGAAAATTATAACAAGAAATCACTCAAAATTATCCAACAAATCAAAGATATCATGAATAAGTTGTTATATCTTCAATGAAAATTGGATGTTGTTCATAACAAGCTTGAGAAGTTGAATCAGACATTGGGAGAAACCCAATTAGAGGGAATAACTTCCATTTCAACTGCTAAAGAAGCACTTTGTCAAGATAAGGCGATTGGATTTTCTCAACTATCTCAACATCAATAGGCAACTAATAGAGATTATGAAGCGGTCCAAAAAATGAAAATTCATGTTGAGAGTTTTTTCTAAAACATTATAGAGAGGATCTATTTTGTGGATGTCCCTATATTTTCATATGAATGAAATAAATTTTGTTTTCAATCACATAAATATTCATTCATGATTTTCATGATTTCAATATGAAAGGTAAATAATGATAATGATTCATTTATGTTAAACAATCATTATTATAATAAAAAGAATGAAGTGCTCAAAATTTTCTTATTAAGTCAAGGGACCTAATGAGAATAATTTGATTGTTTCTAGTGTTATATGGATAACCCCACAAATTTTGTATCTTTTGACCCCTATTTTTATTGCTCAATATTACTTAAATCATACAAATAAAATATATGTTTAGTGAGCTAGAACTCGACTTTTGTTCATAGTGCCCTTCACGGGTTCTCCATCTAATGAGTACCAAGTCTATTTTTGTTTGGCAGTTTAGATTCATGCATGTGGGACTATACAGGGATAATATTTAGGTTCAAATATATTTGACCATAAAATTCGAATTAAATCCCGAACAAAACACTGTGGCTAAGAATTTATTTAATATTCTTTAAACATTTCCAAGGGGAATCATGGGCCATGATTTTTTATGGACACCAAATTTAATGCCTTTATCAACATAATGGGTGTATTTTCCAGGAAAGAAATTACCATTATTTGGAAACCCCATTGTGGGGGATTTATTATGCAGGGCCAACTAGGGAATTTGTTGCATAGCCAAATAGTGGAATCTTTTGACTGATAGGCATTTTATGTAGGCAACTTATGCAAGGTCGCCTAAGTTAACATATTACATAGTCAATTAAAGGAATTTTTTATGGATTTAATGTTTTACTATTGATAGATAGGGGAAAATAAGATGTGGGTGACTCAAGACCATAGTAGGTGGTTTTGCCAAGGAAAGGAATTTTAAGAATGAAAAGGGGCTATTTTAGACAGACATATGTTATGAATAGGAAAACCATTTCAATACAAATTTGGTGTATGAGTAATGGTTGAAATTCATCATAAAGGGGGAGTTTCTGACATAATATTGTGTAGTTTTAAGTCATGCAGTGAGGAAATTGTACTGTGAAGTTTTAAGTCAAGCAATTGGGACATTGTACTGTGCAGTTTTAATTCATGCTGTGATGGCATTGTGGCGATAATTTATGGTCTTTAGATCTGACCAAGGGTATGATAAAACTCTCCCAATTTCATGTAATTTGTTTGGAAACATACTGTCATATTCTGGTATGGAAGGAAAAATTGTAAAATATGATTGGGAATTTCTGAAACTGAGGAAGGATAGGGGAAAGGGGCTAAAATCATTAGAGAAGGTTTTTTAAGAACAGAGTTACCATTACTTGACAAAACTGTTATGGAGGCTATATTATGAAGGGCCAACTAGGGCATATGTTTTATATCCAAATTGTGGCATCTTTTGACTGACAGGCCTATTATGTAGGAAAATTATGCAAGGACGCCTAAAGGCACGTGTTGTATAGTCAGACAAAAGAGCTCTCAGAATTTTGAAATTCTATTGCTAAAAGTTGAAGAAAGTTTATGGAGATTCAGATTTTCCAAAGCATAGAGTTTGGTTTATGGAGAAAGGTACCTGAATATGGAATGGGTATTTCCAATCAAGATATCCAAATAATTGAAGGAATAAGACTTTTATGATGGTCTGACCCAAACGTAAAAGATATGGTGTCTGTAGTTTTAGGTCATACAACTAGGACCAAAAATAGAAACAATATATAACATGTGGACAAGTGATTTCAATGTTATTCCCTAGTGAATTGAACACATGGTAATGGAAATGTATAAACCATGATCTGGAATATTTTCAAATTGCGAGAAAGATAATGGGACAAATATACTTGAATGACTGTTTTAAAATACAGATTCTTGTATATTGTCATTAATGATTAAAGGGGAAAAGATACTATAACTAAGAATGAAGTTACCATCACTTGAAAAAAATGTTATGGGGATTGTATTATGCAGGGCCAACTAGGGAATATGCTCCACAACCAAATAATGGCATCTTTTGGCTGATAGGCCGGTTATGTAGGCAACATATGCAAGGCCGCCTAAGGGAACATGCTGCATAGTCAAGAAAAATAGCTCTTAGGTATTAGAAATCTTTTCACAATAAAATGTAAGAAATATTATGAGGATCTGGAAATATTTAATGATTAAGACTATGAAATATGGATGAGGTTTTATGTTCAATGTTTATGAGAAATATTTGAATCAATATTGACTATGAGTTTGATGTTATTTACATAGATCCGACTCATATGTAAAATGGAGACTTTATTTATTTCCTTTGAATGCATATGGTGATGTGCAGTTTTAAGTCTTGCAGTGAGGTCATTAAACAGTGCAGTTTTAAGTCATGCAGTGAGGACATTATACTATGCAGTTTTAAGTCATGCAATGAGGACATTATTAACCCCATAAAAATTTAAAACACCTTATATAAAGAAGCCATTTACCTAATTCCTATGCCCACGTGAGCTATGCTCGGTGTGAGAAACCTGGAAGAGTGAGGGTTTGTTTTATAATGCAGTGGTGATACAAATAAAGAATAGGGGTATCAGATTTCCACGCAGTTTAACATCATGGGGTAAGGACAAAGATGAACCGATGATAAAGGAAAATACATATTGTAACTAGGTTAAGGGATAACACCCAAGTGTCCCTATATGTCTTGCTGGGGAAATGATCAAGTCATACATAATTATTAAAACATTTTCTATGCAGATTTGATTCTTATACAAGAACAAAGGGGTTTTTTATTGAGGATGGGCCCAAGATTGGAGATGTAGTCGAATCTATGTATCTCAAAATAAATGAGAATCAAGATGTGTGTAGTTCTTCAAACAGTCATTCCTTACGCTAAGTTTGACATGAATAATGGGGGCTTTTAACACATTTTGGGAGAACGGTAAATCATTAAGATATAAAATGGTATAAGTACCAAATCATATATCTTCATGAAACACTCTATATAGACCTGATTAATACACAAGAGGAGAAAATAAAATAATAAGATTTTGTGATTATGGTTGGGCCCAAAATTGGAGATTTAGACGTCTCATTGAAAATGAGAATCAAGCCATACATAGTACTTGAAACATGGTATCTTTGTAGATCTGACTCTGACATAGGAACGAGAGGGACTCATGTACTAATAAAGAGTAGTGATGGTGTCAATGACGTTTGATTATTGATATTTCTAACGTCTTATAGAGAAAACATTAGATGTACAAATGATGTCATGCAGTTTAATGTCTTGTGATAAGGATGAAGATGCAACACACTTTAACGTTATGCAGCATAGATGCGTATGGTTATGATGCAGTTTAATGTCTTTCAACTAAGACATGGGGGTTGTGCAGTTTTAAGTCTTGCAAAAAGGACATTGTACTGTGTATTTTAAATTCTTGCAGTGAGGATGATGATGTATCATTACACAAAGTATATCTTTAAGAATATCACATTGGTTGGAATTGTAATGAGCTCTCCATCCATTGAGATTAAAGCATAGGCTCCATTTGAATAGACTTTATGTATGGAATAAGGTCCTTCCCGATTTGGTTCAAGTTTTGGATGTTTCATCCCTAGTATCATTGGAGTCATAAGGACTAATACGAATTCTCCACAAATGAATGAACGAAGGAGAACTTTATTATTAAAATATCATGATATTCTATTATGATAGACTTCTAAATGATAAAAAGTATGAAGTCTATTCTCATCTAATCTTTCCAACTCCTCGAATCATTTCTGAGATATTTCATATGTAGACTACTGATCATAGATTTCAACTCTATGTTAATGTAATTGTATTTCAATTGGAAAAACTACTTCAGTTCCATATACCAATGAATAAGGAGTTTCTTGGGTAGCAGTATGGGTAGCTTTCCGATAAGTCCATAAATAATTCAAAAGTGTACGAGGCCATGATTTCTTATCTTTACCCACCATCTTTTGGAGTATACTTGAAAGGGTTTTGTTGAAAGCCTCTATATATCAATTGGTCGCCACAAGATAGTGATATGAATGGTTGGATTTGATATTATATTCCTGATATAACTTTTTTACTTCAACTGAACAATAATTGGTGCCATTGTTCGTCAATATAGTATGACGAATTTTAAATCTGGTGATGATATTAGTTTTGACAAAACTAACAATGCTTTGGGATCTGACTTCCTTAAGAGGTATTTCCTCAACCTATTTAGAGAAGAAGTCAGTAGGAGTGAGAATATACTTGAACTATATAGCAATGGCTGGAGGATAATTCCCTACTACATCCATTCCCCCTATGGAAAATAGAAAAAAGTATTTAGCTGTATGTAGAAACTCAAGGGGTTGATTAATGAAGTTGACATGAACTTGGCATGGATGACATTTTTTAGTGAAATATGTACAATCCTATGTTATTGAAGGATAAAAGTATCCAAGCCTTCATATCTGATCGGAGAGTATGTGCCCAGATTGAGGGACACCACAAGCTTCTGAATGTATTTCTTTCATGAAGGTTGCGGTCTCTTACCCATCAATACATCTAAAGATAATTCCATCTAATCCTCACTTGTAAAGAATCTTTTGGTGGTCTAGACTATCATAAATTGTAAAATTGGATACTCTTCACCAGATCTACTCTTTCTCAACCCTATTTGATGGAAGTATCCCATTTTGAAGATATTACAGGATGGATGTTCTCTATCCCATGGTATGACCATATGGTTCAGAAATAAGGAAAATTTCATTAATTTCCTCCCTTCTGGTATGAAAAAAAGGTGAGAGAACATGGCAATGAGTTATTCTGATAATTGTCTCATCCTGATTTGGATCTTCCAACGCTGTAGTTGCATTATCCAGTGCATCTTCATGGGAATTTTGTGATTTAGAGACATAAAACAATATCTGCTCTAAGGGAAATTCAGCCATTAAATCTCTGATGTAATCACTCAAAGGGATCAACTCTTCTTTTTTGATAGATTATTCCCCATTGATTTGTTTGATTACCAATTATGAATCACCTTTTACCCTTAAATGATTCATTTCTACTTGAAGTTCCAATTCCAAACATGCGATGAGATCTTGATATTATTCTTCATTGTTGGTACCACCTTTCAGTAATATGAAAGAATAAGGCAATACTATTTTTTCTAGGCAAATAAGGACAATTCCTAATCCCACCTTGTTGAGATTATGATTTTCTAGTCTCTTCCCTGTTGGACTTATGGAAGCACCATCAAAATACATTTCCCATGTTTGGGAATTTTCTTAAATAGAGAAGACTATAGAATCCCGTCTTTTTATAACATAACTTTTCATTCCATTACACGGAACTGAGGATCTTTAAGGTTTAGTGTCTTGGAATCAAGGAACATAAAACATGATACAAAAAAAACATTCTTCTTAAACACTTTAAAGGCTTCTCCTCATGTTCACCCTAGGCTCATTACTGCATCTCATAACCTGGGGACATACATCAAAATGAAGGGTGAGCAGAAGGCCCAACAAGGGAAACAAGTGAAACATTTTACATATGAACTTGAGATACATCAATAAAGTCATGAAAAGAACTTTAATGCATAATGAAATCATGAGGCATATCATAATAAAAATAAAACTTTTTCATAACTTGAATATGTGGCTACATAATTTAACATAGACAATCATGAACATATCACCAAGGTCCATCCCCAAGGTGTCATTTTAAAATTACCAAGGTTATTCACCAAGGTGTCGTGAAAATTGTAATCTCTAGTGGTTACATCATTACCCAATGCATTGGAGTGCTATCAGGGCGCACCCTTAAATTTTCCTTTATTATCATGTGAGCCAAATATATAATCATCAAAAATTTCATAAATAACCCATATAGCATAAAGAAAATGGGTTTCAGTTCATAATCATAACTTTTTAAAAACTGCTTTAAAGACATGATCTTTATATCACATTAAAACCCACAGAAAAGGAAGGTGGGTCTCATGTATGTAAATCCCAGAATTTAAAATAGAACATTTTGGTATATATGTGAATACCCCTTTAGAAGAAAGAGATTTGAGTATTCACTTAATAAAATAAAAGGACTTTAGAAAAAGAGATAGACATTTTGAGACAGAAATTTTGCAGCATAACGGCAATGTTCCGAGGTTTTAGAAGACATTAAAGGAGAGGTAAATGGGTCAAACATTCATAAATGACCCATAAAATAGTAAATGGACAGAATAATAAGGATACATGATCATGGTAATGAAATTTCAAGGACATACCATTTGAAATGAAAAACATGGAAGGAAGAAAAAAAATTAGATTTCTCTTATGAAAGTTCGGCAGCCTAACGGCGTTACTTAAACATCAACAAAAATGATTTGAAAAGATAAAATAGGATCTCTCATCATGTTAACATAAGAGTTCAGTATGATAGATATAGAGATAATTCCCCAACATAACAAAAAGTAACTTGAAATAATTGACATGAAAGTAGAACTTCAAAACGAGAAGGGTGAAGAACCACTTAAAAATTCGGCAGCCTAACGGCGCCACTTAAAACATCAAAATACTGAATTGAAGAGATAAAATGGGGTCTCTCATCATATGAAAATAAGAGTACAGTATGATATATATAGAGATCATACCCCAATATAACAAAAAGGAACTTGAAATAATTCACATGAAAGTAGAACTTCAAAACGAGAAGGGTGAAGAACCACTTAAAAATTCGGCAGCCTAACGGCGCCACTTAAAACATCAAAATACTGAATTGAAGAGATCAAATGGGGTCTCTCATCATATGAACATAAGAGTACAGTATGATATATATAGAGATCATACCCCAATATAACAAAAAGAAACTTGAAATAATTGACATGAAAGTAGAACTTCAAAACGAGATGGGTGAAGAACCACTTAAAAATTCGGCAGCCTAACGGCACCACTTAAAACATCAAAATACTGAATTGAAGCGATCAAATGGGGTCTCTCATCATATGATCATAAAAGAACAGTATGATAATTTAGAGATCATACCCCAACATAATAAAAAGTAACATGAAAGACTTGAATGAAAATAGAACTTGAAAACGAGGAAGGTGAAAGAATCCCTTAAAAATTCGGCAGCCTAACGGCGCCACTTAAACATTCTTAAAACGAATTGATGAGAGCAAGGGGGGGTCTCTCATCATATGAACATTAAATAGGCAGTAGGATGAATATAAAATAACATCCTCCAACATAAGAACATGGAGTATAAAAGAAAAGACATAAAAGAAATTACTTGAAAAGAAAGAGAGAGGTCGGATCCCTTACCTTAAAATGTAACTCTTAAACCTCAAAGGTTGGGACCTTGAGGGATTGGGGGAACCTTGGGAGGACTCCTTGGGAGGTAATGAGACCGGAAATTCGTTGGGAATGAGTGGGGAGTCGAATGGATGAGAGGAGGGCTTGGTATTTATAGGGAAAGTGAGGGGACAAGGCATTAATGGCCAAGGGACACCTCACATGTGCTTTTCTCAAACCCATGTGCTCTCCCTTGTCATTTATCATGGATTTAGGCCACATGGTGTCCCCAAAACAATAATTTATCACCCTTGGCCGGACAACCCTCAAAAGAGCTCATGACATCATCATGACACCGTTATGATGTCATTAAACATACCGAAACCCTAAAACGGTATTTTTACTATTCACTGAAAATTCAACTTTCTCAGAAAAATCCCAAAATTTCACATTAACCAAATATCAATGCTCTGATTTCAAAAATGAAATCCATTTTAGAAAAATAATTTTCTAAAAATTTTTAATTTAATTTTTAAATAAAAAAACTATTCATCAAAAATTCATTTTTTCAGAAAAAACCCCAAAAATTACCATAACATAATATCGATGCACTGAGTTCAAAAATAAAGTCATTTTTATAAAAATAATTTTCTAATTATTTTTAATTAAATTTTTAATTAAAAAACACTATTCACCCGAAAAAACTAATACTTGAATAATAATTAATGAAACCGTTATTTAAATATTTTATTGAATCACATTACTTAATCAAGGTGCCTAGATTATTTTAAAACTTTCTTTAAGTGAGATTACTAATCCATTTGGTCATATTACTAATCCTAATCATAAAATTACTATTCATAATTTACTATTCATCAAAAATCAAGTTGATCTCATTAGACTCTAAATTTAGTACTGAACATAATTACAGAAGACCATTTTTTAAAAATCATTACACATTTTTTATTATTTAGGGTTTACATAAACATATTTTAAAATATCCTTTTTCTAAAATTCATCAAAAATATGCATACTATATTTATCCGGTCATTTCAAAATTCATAAACTTCATCATAAGAAGAAATCCCAATTTTTATTTAAAACAAGGATTACACAAGGTAGTTACGGTCTCGTTACATAACCCCTTATAATACCAGCATAGGACCTAAGAGTAAGGTGTGCTAGGGTGATAGAAGCTTGGGGCGGCTCAGTCAACATTGCCCGAGTAGTAATTTCTATCAGTTTGAACTTCTCACAAAGGCGATTCCGTTCCAGCTTCACATGATGAAGTTCGGCTTGGATTTGATCCAGAGAAAAGCCCAGTGGTGCTACCTCCTTCCCAAGCTCTGTTAGATGGGCTTCGATCGGTCCAAGACTACTAGGTGAGGCCATCGAATCTTCTTTCTATAATAATTAACCAAGATTACTTATATTTAGAGACAATAATCAAAACATTTTGTTCACAGCGATCATATTGACCGATGGTTATATAATAGTCAAAACCCACTGATCTCATTTTAATTATAATCATGTTTATCAAATAAAACATTTTTGTTGAGTATAACAATAACACATAAAATTAGGAAACAAAATTTATTTAAAAATTTCGGGTCGTTACAATCTTCCCCCCTTAAGAAATTGCATCCTCGCAATTTTAAAATTGGGTTTTGAAATTTCATTGAAAGTCCCACATCGGAAAAGGAGTCAGTAAAACTATTACTTTAAAATAAAGAAAGGGAAGTACAAAGGTCACCCGAGTTAACCCACACTAGGGTTCCATGTAGGAAAACATGGACATGGAGGAGAAAACAAAGGGTCAAGTTCTGAGGGAGAGTGATAGAGAACATGATTAGGAGAAAGTTAACCATGAGAAAATCCCAAACCTATGATGTGTGTAAACGGTCTTTGATTACCTAGTAGGAAACGTAAACCAACAACATTTTTGTTTTACGTTTCTTTTCATAATTTTGAAAATTTCCTTTACTACATAGAACAAAAACATAAGAAAATATACCTACCTTCAAGTAGAGTTTCATCCTTTAACAAGTCCCTACCAACACTAATCTTTTCTCCAAATGATGAGAATTCAAAAACACTTGGTCTCATAAAAGCACAAGAATCATCTTCTATAGAATCACATAATCTACAAAAGATTAACTATCTATTTCTTCTATCTTTAAACATTATCCCAAAAACAGAAAGGTTAAGGTAAAACATCTCTTCAAAAAGAAAGAATCCCATAGGAATGGAAACTACTTTTAAATCATCAAATTTCCATGGTACTACCCAAAGTTCATCATAGACCGTTCCATAAATAACGGTCCTTAAAATTACTCAAAACAAACCAAACTAAGATTGAAACCCAAATACAATAAGGATTTGATAACATAGTCTTCCAAAACAACTTCATTGTTCATCTCCAGACAACATCAACCACTCCTAACATCTTATAAAAAAAGTAGCTAACCTAAACATATTTTACCCACGATAGGTTAGTCATTCCCATAAGTAACCTAAATTACTATAAGTTCACCTTAAATTCCTCGATTCTTCAAAATATATGTCAACCTTACTCCTCAATGAAAATACCGTAGTAATCTATTTACCTCGATCAAATATGGTTCCCAAAATTATGAACGTCTTCCAAAATAATAATCATATTTTAATCCCCTAATCATCTCTGTCATATTAATACGAAAATCGTCGCAT
Organism: Viscum album; assembly: GCA_963277665.1. Classification (NCBI taxonomy): domain Eukaryota; kingdom Viridiplantae; phylum Streptophyta; class Magnoliopsida; order Santalales; family Viscaceae; genus Viscum; species Viscum album. Next base: position 100,157,505 of record OY728119.1, on the reverse strand, counting down.
TTCCTATCACATTGGTTGTCGGAACATGTTCTTCCATTTCCCACCATTAACTAAGAAGAGAAAGCATAATTAGGGGCTTAAGTACTTAGCTAATAATCATGAAAAGGAACTGAAAGCATATAAGGATAACTTGTATATGAAAGGTATACCCTAACTTGTGATCTCCTAGGTTCCCATCTAGGTTATGAATGATCATATATTCTTATGTGAACCTTTATTTTATTTTATCTTTGTTCCTTTAACAATGGTTCATACCAAGCTTATGAATTTACCAAAGCATATCCCCCGGGAGTGTCGTAACCAAGAGTGCAGCAAGGCCCGTTGTCGTGTACCAGTTCCCATTCGAGTCTAGCTCAAAGCGGTGTTTTCGGGTTTTACCCCTATGTACATCTGTGCCAGAGCCACCTCTACCTGCTCGTATCCAGACAGGGATGTATTTGCTTGGCAACCCCTTACTCAATACTCACCAAAATACCAGGAAGATTTCCTATATTAAACTTTTCTATAGGGTTCCTCCTAGAGTTTTCATATCCTAATTTCCAAAAATAACTAAACCATCCTTTGATACCAACTATAGCATCCCGTCTTTTTATAACATAACTTTTCATTCCATTACACGGAACTGAGGATCTTTAAGGTTTAGTGTCTTGGAAACAAGGAACATAAAACATGAAACAAAAAAAAACATTCTTCTTAAACACTTGAAAGGCTTCTCCTCATTTTCACCCTAGGCTCATTAATGCATCTCATAACCTGGGGACATAAATCAAAAGGAAGGGTGAGCAGAAGGCCCAGCAAGGGAAACAAGTGAAACATTTTACATATGAACTTGAGATACATCAATAAAGTCATGAAAAGAACTTTAATGCATGAAAATGAAATCATGAGGCATATCATAATAAAAATAAAACTTTTTCATAACTTGATGATGTGGCTACATCATTTTATATAGAAAATCATGAACATATCACCAAGGTCCATCCCCAAGGTGTCATTTTAAAATTACCAAGGTTATTCACCAAGGTATCGTGAAAATTGTAATCTCTAGTGGTTACATCATTACCCAATGCATTGGAGCGCTATCAGGGCGCACCCTTAAATTTGCCTTTATTATCATGTGAGCCACTTATATCATCATCAAAAATTTCATAAATAACCCATATAGTATAAAGGAAATGGGTTTCATTTCATAATCATAACTTTTTAAAAACTGCTTTAAAGACATGATCTTTATATCACTTTAAACCCCACAGAAAAGGAAGGTGGGTCTCATGTATGTAAATCCCAGAATTTAAAATAGAACATTTTGGTATATATGTGAATACCCCTTTAGAAGAAAGATCTTTGAGTATTCACTTAATAAAATAAAAGTACTTTAGAAAAAGAGATAGACATTTTGAGACAGAAATATTGCAGCATAACGGCAATGTTCCGAGGTTTTAGAAGACATTAAAGGAGAGGTAAATGGGTCAAACATTCATAAATGACCCATAAAATAGTACATGGACAGAATAAGAAGGATACATGATCATGGTAATGAAATTTCAAGGACATACCATTTGAAATGAAAAACATGGAAGGAAGAAAAAAAAATTAGATTTCTCTTATGAAAGTTCGGCAGCCTAACGGCGTTACTTAAACATCAACAAAAATGATTTGAAAAGATCAAATAGGATCTCTCATCATGTGAACATAAGAGTTCAGTATGATATATATAGAGATAATTCCACAACATAACAAAAAGGAACTTGAAAGAATTGACATTAAAGTAGAACTTCAAAACGAGAAGGGTGAAGAACCACTTAAAAATTCGGCAGCCTAACGGCGCCACTTAAAACATCAAAATACTGAATTGAAGAGATCAAATGGGGTCTCTCATCATATGAACATAAGAGTCCAGTATGATATATATATAGAGATCATACCCCAATATAACAAAAAGGAACTTGAAATAATTGACATGAAAGTAGAACTTCAAAACGAGAAGGGTGGAGAACCACTTAAAAATTCGGCAGCCTAACGGCGCCACTTAAAACATCAAAATACTGAATTGAAGAGATCAAATGGGGTCTCTCATCATATGAACATAAAAGTACAGTATGATATATATAGAGATCATACCCCAATATAAAAAAAAGGAACTTGAAATAATTGACATGAAAGTAGAACTTCAAAACGAGAAGGGTGAAGAACCACTTAAAAATTCGGCAGCCTAACGGCGCCACTTAAAACATCAAAATAATGAATTGAAGCGATCAAATGGGGTCTCTCATCATATGATCATAAAATATCAGTATGATAAATTAGAGATCATACCCCAACATAATAAAAAGGAACATGAAAGACTTGAATGAAAATAGAACTTGAAAACGAGGAAGGTGAAAGAATCCCTTAAAAATTCGGCAGCCTAACGGCGCCACTTAAACATTCTTAAAACGAATTGATGAGAGCAAGGGGGGGGGGGGTATCTCATCATATGAACATGAAATAGGCATTAGGATGAATATAAAAGAACATCCTCCAACATAAGAACATGGAGTATAAAAGAAAAGACATAAAAGAGATTACTTGAAAAGAAAGAGAGAGGTCGGATCCCTTACCTTAAAATGTAACTCTTAAACCTCAAAGGTTGGGACCTTGAGGGCTTGGGGGCACCTTGGGAGGCCTCCTTGGGAGGTAATGAGACCAGAAATTCATTGGGAATGAGTGGGGAGTCGAATGGATGAGAGGAGGGCTTGGTATTTATAGGGAAAGTGATGGGACAAGGCATTAATGGCCAAGGGACACCTCACATGTGCTTTTCTCAAACCCACGTGCTCTCCCTTGTCATTTATCAAGGAGTTAGGCCACATGGGGCCCCCAAAACAATAATTCATCACCCTTGGCCGGCCAACCCTCAAAAGATCTCATGACATCATCATGACACCGTTATGATGTCATTAAACATACCGAAACCCTAAAACGGTATTTTTACTATTCACTGAAAATTCAACGTTCTCAGAAAAATCCCAAAATTTCACATTAACCAAATATCAATGCTCTGATTTCAAAAATGATATCCATTTTAGAAAAATAATTTTCTAAATATTTTTAATTTAATTTTTAAATAAAAACACTATTCATCGAAAATTCATTTTTTTCAGAAAAAACCCCAAAAATTACTATAACATAATATCGATGCACTGAGTTCAAAAATAAAGTCATTTTTATAAAAATAATTTTCTAATTATTTTTAATTAAATTTTTAATTAAAAAACACTATTCACCCAAAAAAACTAATACTTGAATAATAATTAATGAAACCGTTATTTAACTATTTTATTGAATCACATTACTTAATCAAGGTTCCTAGAATATTTTAAAACTTTCTTTAAGTGAGATTAATAATCAATTTGGTCATATTACTAATCCTAATCATAAAATCACTATTCATAATTTACTATTCATCAAAAATCAAGTTGATCTCATTAGACTCTAAATTTAGTACCGAACATAATTGCAGAAGACCATTTTTTGAAAATCATTACACATTTTTAATTATTTAGGGTTTACATAAACATATTTTAAAATATCCTTTTTCTAAAATTCATCAAAAATATGCATACTATATTTATCCGGTCATTTCAAATTTCATAAACTTCATCATAAGAAGAAATCCCAATTTTTATTTAAAACAAGGATTACACAAGGTAGTTACGGTCTCGTTACATAACCCCTTATAATACCAGCATAGGACCTAAGAGTAAGGTGTGCTAGGGTGATAGAAGCTTGGGGCGGCTCAGTCAACATTGCCTGAGTAGTAATTTCTATTAGTTTGAACTTCTCACAAAGGCGATTCCGTTCCAGCTTCACATGATGAAGTTTGTCTTGGATTTGATCCAAAGAAAAGCCCAGTGGTGCTACCTCCTTCCCAAGCTCTGTTAGATGGGCTTCGATCGGTCCAAGACTACTAGGTGGGGCCATCGAATCTTCTTTCTATAATAATTAACCAAGATTACTTATATTTAGAGACAATAATCAAAACATTTTGTTCACAGCGATCATATTGACCGATGGTTATATAATAGTCAAAACCCACTGATCTCATTTTAATTATAATCATGTTTATCAAATAAAAAAAATTTGTTGAGTATAACAATAACACATAAAATTAGGAAACAAAATTTATTTAAAAATTTCGGGTCGTTACAAAGACCTCTTCTATCAGGAAGTTATATATTAAATGATGTATCAACTACAGATGGATGGTCAGCAAGGAAATTAGCCAGAGATTAGCCTTTTATTGTCTTTTAAGGCACAAATTGGATATCAAACTATTGCAAAATAACCTCTCACCGTGCCAGAATCCCTATAAGCATAGGATGACTGAGGATAAATTTGAGCGGGTTATTACGAGACACTAATTGGACCTAATGATGTTATAGGTAGTGCCTTAATTTTTGAACTGAAAATATTAGTGCCAAGAAGCACTTCTCAATACTTGAATATCAGGTTTTCACATCAAGAATAGTTCGACTGAGATAGTAAAGGTTGTTATCATTCCCAATATCATTATTTTGGGAGATAACGGAACCTAGCGATCGCTCTAAGGCTGTCTTGTAGAGAATCAGTGGTCTTCCTTCAATAGGTGGCATCAATACTGGTGGACTCAAGAGATATTTCATGAGGGTATTAAATGCTTCTTGGAAATATTTAGTCCATTGATAAGTGACTCCCTTCCTCATTAATCTGGTTAAGGTTAAAAATTTGCCCGCCAAATTGGCGATAAAGTGCCGAATATAAGCCAAGTGTCCTTGGAGTCCTCTTAATAATTTTAAATTTCAAGGAGGTGACATACCAAGGATTGATTTTTTTTCTCAAGGTCAACTTAGATATCACGATGGTGTACAGTGAAGCCAAGGAATTTTCTTGAGGTTACCCTGAAAGCACATTTCAAGCGGTTCATCATCAAACTGTGTAGCCAAAGTTTATTGAATACGGTTTCCAAATCAGCCAAGTGATTGGAACGTTGTCTGGATTTGACTACCAAATCATCCACATAACATTAAACAAATTTCCCTAATAAGGGTTTGAAGATATGTTGCATGGAACGTTGGTATGTTTCACCTACATTCTTTATGCAAAAGGGTATTACCCGATAAAAAAACACACCCTAAGGGGCTCTATAGGCTATAGATTCATCATCCTCTAAGGATATACAGATTTGATTATACCTAGAATATTCATCCATGAAGGGAAGAGATTCATAGCCAGCAGTTGCATTAATTAGAAGATCTATAATCGGTATTGGAAAATCATCTTTAGGACAATGCTGGTTAAGATCTCTAAAATCAATGAAGACTCTAATTCTCCGATTCTCATTTTTCAACAGGACAATATTGGCCTCCCATTTGGGATACAGAATTTTCCTAACAATGTTATCTTTTATAATCTTATCAACTTCATCTTCAATTTTAGAGGAATGAGTTGGGTGTGTCATCCTTACTACTTTCTTAAATCCATGATGTTATTCTAGAAAACCCAAATGATTGGTGGCTATATCCAGATTAAGATCTGGAATTTCTATATAATTCCATGAAAATATATCTCAATGTTGCTTTAGAAATAAATTATACACCTCTTTTTCTTTAGAGTTCATGTCCACACTAATTAGAGTTGGGTGTGGATCTTCTTCTGTACCTATATTTTTTTCTCTGAGTTTATCCACAGTGGTAGAGACACCATCTTCAAATGTTGTAGGTGAATCATTGTGATTTTCCTCTTCTTCTTCATTATGTGTTACCTATTCTATTTCCATTTTCATGGTATATGATAAGGAAAAACTCCCAGAGTTAGGGGAGGAGTTAGTATTTGAAGATTTCGAAGAAGAGGACACCATATCAGACCCTACTGCTGATGAAGGGTATTCTTGTAGTAGTAAAGAGGGATTGATGGATTGCGAATGAACATATTTTTCTTCCCATAGCATTGGTACAATTTATTCTACTCTGATTGATGAAGTAGAGGCTTGTTGTAGTTTAGAAAATGAAATTAAAACATCTCCATTCAGGATTCCATCATTTCTTGGTGTATAAATAATTTCTCTCATGTTTTCAGGCTCAATTGTGGAAATTGACAATATGAAAATTACTGGATAAGTGCATGGATTTGGTTTTACCCTTTCAATTTGATTGATGGGTAGCACATAATTTATACTCAAATGCATGAATGGATTTGATAGAATCTTTTAGAGTCCATTTGGAGCATTAACTCTGGTTATTTCCTTCATCATGGGATTAATTCCTTTTTTGTGATAAAACTCTGCCTCAATGTTCTGAGATTCACATATTCTGAATGGATTCTTTTCACTATACAATGTTCGGATTTGACCATTGAAACAGTATTTCAGACATTGGTGGTATGATGAATGTATGGTTGCATGTTGATGCAACCAAGTCCTTCCAAGATGAATATTGAAGGTTGTGTCCTGACGAACAACCATGAAATCTGAATTAGACACAAGATCTCCAAACTGAGTTCTGAGAGGAATTTCTCCCAGAGATTCTTGTTCATTATTTTCATATCCATGCAACATTAAAGTCAAAGGAGATAATTCATATTCAGTCAGGCCCAATCGACGAATTTTACGAACAGGAATGAGGTTGAACCCGGAGCCATTATCAATGAAGGCTCACCAGATATCTATGTAATTGACCCTTCCAGACAGATATAAAGGTCTGATATTCCCATGTACCACATGGTATTCATCTTCATCCGTAAAAGATATGACTGCTTGAAATTATGTTGGATCATTCTCTATACTGTATATCTCAGCAACAACAACTTCAGTTTCAAACTCTTGAGGACTTGACCAAGCCTCAATGAGTGCCTTTCTAAGATCTTTTGATAGATTTAACGAATCTAGAATAGACGACTTAGCTAGTACGTGGGATAATTATTTCATGATGTCATACTTTTGGTCCAAAGGTCTGAATTTCCTATCATAGAGATATGGTCTTGAAATTTCATTAGAAGTTGATGTGTCTGTTTTAGTCATATTCTATGTTGAAACAAAAGTAAGGGATATTCTTGACATTGTACGATTAGGCTGACTAGGTCTATTCACTTGCTGTGTGGAATATGGCATTAATTCTAATCAGTCCTCCAAAATAATTGTGTCAGAATCGAGCCTGTATTTCATAGAAGAAACTCTTTGTTCCTATTGATCCCGTTGAAGGGATCTTCCATAGTTTTCTTACACATATATGATTTGATCTTGTGTAGAATTAAAAGAGTGGTTTCTGGAATTCACATGTCTACCCATGTATCCTCGACCTTGGACCCTTCCTCTTGTTCCCCAATTAGGCACAATGAATTCTGGATCACTACAATCAGAATCACCATTTGCATAAGGATCCATTAAATGGATGTTGACGCTCCTTTCCTCACAGAATCTAAAGATCAGAAAAGAGGAATATCTGAGCTCAAAGTGATTCAACCTTTGAAGAAAATATCAAAAATCGACAAAGGCATGAACAAAGGATCCAAAACACCTGTGCCGCACAAGTTCTATCACTGTCGCGCAAGTCCACTTGCGCGACGCCCTTATGGTCACACAAGTGAATTGCGCGACCTAATTGATAACCTCCCGGTAACCGCCCAGGGTCTTCTCCTGCCTATAAATAGACCCTGTGGGCCCCCCATTCGAGAGGATCTTTTTCCAGAAACTCGGATTAAAGCTACCGATGCCCAAGTCTCTTCTCAAAGCTTCTGAAACACTTCTAAGGTAATTTATTACCTAGAACGGAAGATCTAAAGAGAAGGAGGAAGGCCTAAGTGTTGAAACTCATCAACACTTGCGCGCCTGAGTGGTCATCACTTAAGGGAAGTGACCACACTTGCGCGCCGCCTTATTCCTTCAATAGAACTTGCGCGTCCCTTTTCTAGAAGAACCTCAAGAGGATTCTAAAGGGTTTAATAAAGAGTTTCTCAAGTATTCTAATGCTGGTTGAAAATCGCGCAAGTACCCCACATGTCGCGCAGGTATACCTGCGCGACCAATACTTGTGCGCCCACGTAAGACTTGCGCTCCTTTAAAGACTTGCACGGACCTACCTTTTTTGGGTGCCGATCTTGCCCATTTTACCCCTCTTAAGCCATTTTACCTTTCCTATTCAAGATTCAGTCTTCAAGATACTCTTCAAAGCCATTTATGGCATGATTTCTTGATTTGACTTCCTTATTTGAAAGGAATTCTGTGGAATATCTCTCAAAACATAGTGATTTATACATCTTTATGTCACCAAATATTGAGAGTTCATTCATTCAACCTCATCCTTTAAGATGGGAGAATCCTTAACCTGGTTCTCCTTTTTAGGAATAATCCCTAGTTATAAGTCCACTAATCTGGGCATCTTCCTTAGGAGTAAGCCCCAAATTCTTAAAGTTCCCAAACTTGGGCATCCTCCTCAGGAGTAAGCCCCAAAACTAAATTCCTTAACTTGGGCCTCCTTTTCAAGAGTAAGTCCCAATCATAATCCTTTAATATGGGCATCCTTCTTAGGAGTAAGCCCCAAGTCTTCTAATTTTGGGCATCCTTCTTAGGAGTAAGCCCCAATCTCAAATATGGGCATCCTCCTCAGGAGTAAGCCCCAAACCTTAATCCCTAACCTGGGTCTCCTTTTCAGGATTAAGACCCAGTCATAATCATGGGATTCTTTTCAGGAGTAAGCCCCATGTCCCCTAACCTGGATCTCCTTTTCAGGAATAAGACCCATTCAGAAATTTTGGGCTTCCTTTTCAGGAGTAAGCCCCAAGTCCCTTAATTTCTCTTAACCAGTCCTAATTTATATTTAATCTGGGATTCCTTCTCAGGAGTAAAACCCAATTATCAATCCTCTCCTAATTTGGGTTTCCTTTTCAGAAATAAGTCCCATGTTAGAGTGTTCAAATCTCCATAATGCACATATACCTTTATGGACCATGTTCCTAGATTTTCTCCTTAAAGTAAATCCTAAACTTCATTCATTTGGGCAGTCATACATACATAAGCCCCACATTACTTCTTATGATTGCATATTTCATGGCACAATTGTCTTTTTTTACCAATACCTCTTATTTCTCACACCGAGCATGACTCACGTGAGCTTAGAGTGTAAAAGTAATTAATACATCCTTCTTTGAGCCATCAATCATAAACATCATACTCACTTACTCGAACTACGTGGGTTCTGATTCCTTTTCCAAAACAAAGGATACGTAGGTAGCCCATTTATGGGTTCGATCCCAACTTTAAAATAATCCATGTCCTTCTGAATGACGATAAACGTCAAGTACCCCACTGAGTGGCTTTAAAACCAGCATGGTCATCATAATGACCAAGAAACTTTTATAAATGTTTTGAAGGATACCATTGACCAAGAATCTCTAAATAGATACAGATGATTCTCTATTGATGAAGAACCTCAAATACATATAAAAGATTCTCTAAATTTCGTACATATTTAATCATTGATTGTTAAAAATAAAGTAAATCTCATTTTATACTTGGTAATGTAATAAGGATTCACGAACATAACTTAAATCTATAAAGAGAGTCCCGGAGTATACAATAATTCCCCTAAAAAAGGTGTGATGAGTCCGACCTCCCGTCCTCTCAACCAATGCAAATTCCTAAGCCTCATCAGTCCACAAGCTAATGAGAGCCTACCTTTGGAAAGTAGGTCCAAACGGATGTGGAATCATTGGATGTTTCTGGTTTTACGAACAAACCCGCTAGAAACCGATCAGAACGTTTGAATCTCCCATCCAGGAGGTCATCCCCGAATTCCGTGCGAATAAAAAATGGTGATCCCGACGTGAATCCTTAACCAAGTTAAAGTGGTGTTTTACCTATTTGTTAAATACCCTATTTAAAAGTCAATAAGAGGGATAACAAAAACAATCATTGACATATGTTCTCATCCAAAGGATGAAGTGGCTGAATTTATCTTGATTACGTCTGTTATATCAAACAGGCACTCTTTTCAAAGATCTTCTGTATTTTCATAATGGATGCTCTCAAATTCACATCTGTGAATACTGCTGCTACAAATACCACTACTGTTATTCCTACTAGATCTTCATCCGCTCTGAGGATGACATCACCTACTCAGCATCTTCAACGCTGGGTATAAAATGCGCTAGTTAAGGAGTACCGTCAACACGGTACCATCCCAAATCTGGAGGCTACCCGACAGGCCCTCCATGTAAACAACTCACACAGGTCTTCCGGACAACGACGACCAGTGATCAAGAGGCAGGCAGTGCTGACTACCGTCTCCAACCGTTTCGGGTCGTTATCCCTGGAACGCAATTTCCATTCACTCCCTTACTTTGAGGAAGTGAATGAGCAGGCCCCTCAGGGCCTTAATTCAAAAAGACATGAGTCCTTCCCAAGGGCTCCCATCAACAATCGCCGCGAGACTCGTGCGGCAGTGCACCCTCAACATGATGAGGGTACCGACTCCAGGCATTCAGCTCAGGTTCCTCGAACCCGAGCAGGCAAGATGAACTGCCAGAGACAGAATCTGGTTAACAATGGGCAGGTTTTCATCCCTGCCATCTATGGAGAATTCCACCAACCTAACTTGGTGGCGAACAACGAGCAGGCACACACTCCTATCCATTTTAATTCCGCTGTCCAGCAGACTCGTCTGGCAGCATCACGCCAATCCCGCCAGGCAATTCCGGCGGAGTACTATAGGCAGGAACATACAGCTGCTTACACATCATCATTTAGTCAGCAGGCTCGCCTGACTACATATGATGGATCTCGTCAACCGCGTTTGGCAAAGTGTAATTAGCAGGCATATACACCTGCTAATACTAATCAAGCCTACCAACAGTCTCGCTTGGTAGTGCACGAAGAAGTCAGTCGGAAAGCCCCGACGACAAACATGAGGTAGACTCAACTCTCTTCCTCCACACTTGAGTACTGTCAGGATTCACTAACAGGAAAAGGAGGACAGGAGCAGGCACATACACCTACTCCAAGCCCGGAATGGACGTATATCCCCGTTCCGGCAGCTGAAGTCACCAAGCATATTTTGTCAATGGTGAAAGAGCAGAAGAAAATTCCTGCTCATATTCTGGATGCTTTCCAGGATATCATAACAGCTTCAGCATCATCTCAGGGAAAGACACATAAATCTATCCCTAGCAGTGGAGTGACACATCAACGATTCACTCCGGAACAGACACACACATCTGTTCCAGTCCATGAGGGTTATGGGGCGTACTCCCCCATATCATACGGACAACCAAGTCAGGCACATACACCTGATTTGAGTGGAGATCGTCAGCCTAACCTGACCAACTTTCCTGATCATGCACATACACCTGCTCAGAGTAACCACTTTCGTCAACAAGTAGCTTCCAAAGCGAGTAAGAAGGCATCTAAGAAAAATATCCGCCCAGCACAGTCAGGAGATCAAAGGCCAATCTGCAACAGGTCCTTGCTTGATGTTGGAGTTCTTGAAGCCCTCAGACATATATCTGTTTGAATTCAAGATTCTACTCCCTCAGTTCCCAATAACGGGAACATAAATTCCAAAAGTCTTTAACAGACACTTCCTCATGAAGGCTTGCTTCATGAAAATTCAGTCAATCTTGAAGTTTCTTCTTCAGATGAGAGCCACAAGAACCCTCTGTGTGGTCAGAAGACCAAGGAGCAAGAGATCTCATCTTTTGCTGTAACCCATTATGGTGGTCCTCCCCATGATGATGAATTTCGCTGCGAAAGTCCTCTCCGCAGTAGTGACTCACATTGCCTGGAAAATACTCCAGTGGATAATGTAGTGACGAGAAAGACCTCTTATCTTGAGGAACTTTCAAATGCGAAACCAGTCATGTCTGATGCTTTATCGCTAAAAATTGAAATACTTTCTCAATCAGAAGATAGCCCAGGGTGTAGGTCATTCTCCGAACCACCCCTATGTCATGCATCTTCTAGTTTGATCAATGATATCTCTACCAATCTTGTTGAATCCGATGAAGCAACAAAGAAACACCAACTCTGGTCGAAAAAGGTAGAAGAATCTTCATTTAATGATAAAGAGGAAATGCTGAACATGAGAAAAAAATTGGCGAAAGGTGAGGTACCATTCATGTTTTGGCCTTTGGCTGACTCCCAGTACGACATTCCAAAGATGTTGACGGATGATGGAATCCATGATATTCGTCTCAATATATGGAAATCTCTTTGTCAATTGAAGAAGAAGGTATTATCTTATGATGAATATGAACATCATCTTAAGATAATAGAAGGGCTACAACATTAGATTTATTTGGCATCTCTATCAGTTTCTCGGTATCCGAAGGCTGAAAAGCAGCAGGGAACCCTTCAACGTTCATGCCTTGGCGCACTAAGAAAATTGCGTCAGTTAATTTCCAATGCTCCATCTGGTGTTCATATAAGAGGATGGGGTGTTCACGGAGCACTACATTTCACAGTGCTTTCCAGTCAGCAAATCCCACCGAAAATGGTCTCATGCAATGTTATTTCCCATGGCCGGCCATAGTCAATGGGATTTGTTCATAATCAAAAGCTTGCTCAAGAACAGGCTTCAACTAGTTCCTCTCAAAATCAAGCATATAGAGAACAAGTTTTTGAATTGCTCCTACATCAAGCAGGCAAGAATATTGCACAAGCCTCTCGTATGGAGCAAACACATCATCAAATGATAGAAGTTTCGGAAATCATCCAACGGTCTGTTGAACCAGGTGGTAAAAGTGGCTACAAGCTAATGCATCCATCTAATTTCCGAACTAAGATTGGCAAGATCAAGAGATCTTTTTAGAAGGTCACAGACATAGCATGTCAAGAGCCACCCCACCTTGTAAGACTGGGGACTCCTTTAACCCAAGTATTAGAGTCAACAAATGGGATTTGAGGAGTTGAGCGAAAAAAGAAAGAACATCCCCAGTTCACAAGACTGGGGACTCTTTCAAATCATCAATCCCCTCCTCAGAGAATGTCGGTCTTTTCTCGATTGGGGAAGAAGCCACAAGAGGAACGAAGAGCCAAATTATCAGGACATTCCCTCCATGTTATAGCTCGTCAAGAAGTTCCTAAAAGATTGAATAAACAAAAGGCAATGTCTCATCAAAGACATGAAAGAAGACAATATCACAAAAATGTTGATAGAAGGGATGCGATGCATTATGCATCAATCAATGTCATCAATGCTGTTGTTGCTAATCCACCAGAGAAGGTTCACTCAGGGGACTCAGATGAAGAGCGTCCTGCTCAAAAAATGTACACACCGATACAAATGAAGAAGGTGTGCATACACGAAGTCAAAGGATTAATCATAACCTAGGTAATCCACTTCCCTCTATCTAAAAAGTATCCAACAAAGGGAGGGGAAATAATCAGGTTACATATACTTCCTATGGAGAAGGTCAATCACTCTCATTAGAGAAAAGATTTGCACAACAAGAGGAATAAATGAAAGAATTAAGAAGGTTGAATGCAGAACTACTTCAGAGTAGTCTTCTTCTTAAGAATGCTGAAGTCTGACAGCCAAAAGAATTTGTTGCAATTACTGAGATGGATCAGGAATATCCTCCTTTATCAGTACACCCTCAGAAGTCTAAGCCTACGGGTCAAGTGCAACAACGGTTGGCAGCACTACCATCAGTTGCAGCACCAACCACCACGTCTGTCCATGCTCGATTCATTGCACCTACCCAAAACCAAGTTCAACCAGATATTTCTCAAAAGTTGATCACTACTATAGAGTCATTAACAGCTCGGTTAGAAACTATGGAAGGGAAACGGGTGCAAGTTCAACCTGAAAAGAAAGTTTACCCTAAATGGGTAGATTTAATTTCTCCTCCATCCAGTTTTGGAAACCCTGTTTTTCATACTTTCAATTGATCAGGCGACCCTGAACAACATTTGACACATTACGTGTCTTGTTGTGATCCTATGATGGGAACTCCAGAGCAGCAAGTAGCAGTGAAACTCAGATGCTTCGTGCGAACCTTGCAAGGACCAGCTTTTGTCTGGTATAAAATCTTGCAATCCCGGTCAATCATCGGATGGAAGGATCTTCGTCAAAAATTCCTTCTTCAGTTCAGCTCAACTTTGCCAAAAATGACAGTTTTCGATCATACAAACTGCAAGCAAAGGGAGAATGAAAGAGTCCTTGATTTCATTGCTCACTTGAAGGGATTAACATATTCCCTGAGTTTAGCACTTCCTCAGGAGGAACTATTGCCAATATGTGTGGAAAATATGCGTGACGAATTACACACGCCATTGATCCCTGTGAAATACATAGGAGGGTTTCGAGACCTTACTTCAATCACTCAGCAGATTGAATATTCCCTTATACAGGCTAAGGTTAAATCTAATGTAATTCCATCAGCCCCAGGAAGGAGAATGGGTAAAGCAGAAACTGCTACAATTATGCTTAAACAAGCACCTGTACCTATTTCTACTTCAAAACCTTCATCTTCTCGAAGGGCTCAACCTACTGAACGCCAACAACAAAGGCTGTTTCGTCCAATTGATCAAAAAGATCAACAACGAAAATAATTTGAGGATTTTAAGAGTAAAACATACTCGTTCCGAAATGAGCAGGTTCCTGGTTACTTCATTTCAGCTCTGGAAAATAATTTGTTTCAATTACCAGTGCCCAAGAGGCCAAACAAGGAAGGAGATGAAGACCGTCCCAATTATTGTCCCTTTCATCAAATGTTATGGCTTCCCATCTAGGAGTGTTTTGTCTTTAATGACCTCCTGCAAAAGATGGTCGACTTGGGACAAGTCAAGTTGAAAGGTTCTTCGACTCAGATAGCATGTGTCACTACTACAGTTCCAGAGGAAGAAGGTGAATGGAAAGAAGTCAAAAGCAGAAATGCACAGAAGTATGATGATTGGATGGTCATAAAGACAATCAATATGACTCATGCCATTTTGCGAACACAATTAAAGAAACCAATTGTGTCTTTTACCACGAATAATGCAGTAAAACCCTCTTCATCAGAGGGAAAATCCTCAAAGAAACGGCTTGATTCAAAGAAGAAAAAAGAATCCGAAGAAGATGAGTATGTGTCAAAGCCTAAATTGTATTTGACTCTGGCAGACTTTATGCCATCTACTCCAAAGCCACGGGCACCGCCCCTTCAAACGGCACAACCTAAACAGGCTAGTTAGGCAGAGTCTTTTTTAGATGAAGAGTTAATCTTCGGTTCTGTTAATATGATTCAATTAAAAGATCCATATTCCATTCGTAATTTTGATGAGCCTAAATTCCCTGTATGAAATAAGGGAATCCGAGGAAGTTCCCGAGGTTCAGGATACAGGGGAAGACATGGATCTTTCCGAAGCCACTAATCCAATTCTACCCCTGCTAGCACTGTGTATGCAGCAGAAACTCGTGGTAGAGCCCTTCAGCGAGCTCAAAAAGAACAAGTAGGTTCTTCTGCTAATAGCCAACTCAGTCTTGGCACAGTTATTTTAGAAGACCGATTTAAGGTTCCATCTTCTTTATCTCAGCAAGTAAATGGATCTAATCGGTCTAATCTTCCAAAACCAAGGATATTTCTAACTTCTATCCCAATACAAGATGCATCAGATTCCAAAGCATCTACTTCCAAGGTACCTGCTAAACCGCATATTCCTGTTAGGAAATGCAGACCTCTAGATCAAAAGTATTATATATTGAAACACTTGGCCCAAGTACTAGCCAAGTTATCAATTTTGGATGCTTTGAATCTGTCAAAAGATCTTCGAGAAGCACTCATCGAAGCTTTGTCATGTCCTCAAGAGTTTGAAGCTGAAATTGCTGCAGCTGAAGTCTTACACATAGAGAATAATCCTGCAGAATTCCATGCAGTGATATCTTTTACAGATAAAGATGAAGATGATATTGTGCATGGGCACATAAAACCTTTGTACTTATCTGGAAAAGTCAATGGTGTAGATATCCGAAGAGCTTTCATTGACAATGGTTCAGGAGTCAACCTCATGCCCATTCGTACACTTCGTCAATTGGGCCTCACGGAATCTGATTTATCTCTTTCTACCATGATGTTACAAGGATATGATAAAAATGAACAAGAAGCACTGGGCGAAGTTACACTCAGAACTCAGTTTGGAGATCTTGTATCCAATTCGGATTTCATGATTGTTGATCAAGACTCGTCTTTCAACGTCTTGCTTGGAAGACCCTGGCTACATCACCATGCAGCTATTCCTTCATCATACCATCAATGTCTCAAATACTGTTTCAATGGTCAAGTAGCAACATTGTATGGTGATAAGACCCCGTTCAAGAAATGTGAGTCTCAATACATTGAGGCATTATTTTATCACACGAAGGGAAGAGAAAAATCTACAATGAAGGAAATTACCAAAGTTAATTCTCCATATGGTTTGGAGAATATTCCAATAAATCCATTTACACATGTGAGTACAGATTATGTGTTACCTATCAGTCAAATTGACAAAATAGCCCCAAATCAAAATACTCTTATGGAAAGATCCATAATGTCAATTACGGCAATTGAGCCAGACAACATGTGAGAAATTGGTAACCAACCAAACAGTGATGAAAGCACAAGTGGTGACGTCTTCATTTCATCTGCTGAAATCCAACAAGTATATACTTCGCCAATCAGGCCAGAAGAAGTTATAGCAACATCAGAGGTGAATAATGATGTCGATTCTCAATCCATCATATCCTCTTTATTTCCCAAGGAAGACCCTTTATTATCAATAAGGTCGGAAATGGAAGCTTCTTCTTCAAAATGTGAAAATTTTGACATCTCTTGTGATCATGAGAATTTCGTTTTGTCATCTACTATGCAAGTAGAAATGGAAGAAATAGCACGTGATGAATAGGAAGAGGAAGATCTTAGAGATGCTCCTCCATCATTTGAAGAGGGTATCTCTACCACTGTGGATGAACTCAGAGAAGTAAATTTGGGTACAGAGGAAAATCCACGCCCCACTTTAATTAGTGCGGCCATGACCCTTGAAGAGCAAGAGATGTATATTTCTTTTCTAAAGAAAAATAAAGATATTTTTTCTTGGAACTATACAGAAATTCCTGGGCTTGATCCTAATGTTTCTACTCATCATTTGGGTTTACCAAAAGAACATCGAGTATTTAAGCAAGCCACGAGAAGAACACACCCAACTTATGCTTCCAAAATTGAAGGTGAAGTGGATAAGCTGATCAAAGCTAACTTCGTCAGAGAAGTTCACTATCCAAAGTGGCTGGATAATATTGTCCCTGTAAAGAAAAAGAACGGACAAATTAGGGTTTGCATCAATTTCAGAGATCTTAATCGGTATTGTCCTGAAGATGATTTCCCAGTTCCGATTACAGAACTCTTAATTGATGCGATGGCTGGCTATGAAGTACTTTCTTTCATGGATGGACATTCTGGATATAATCAGATTTGAATGGCCCCAGAAGAAGAGGAATCTACAGCCTTCAGAGCCCCTCAAGGTGTGTTTTGTTACCGGGTGATGCCCTTTGGTTTAAAGAATGTAGGTGCAACATATCAACGCGCCATGCATCGTATCTTCAAACCTTTCTTAGGGAAGTTTATTGAATGCTATGTGGATGATTTGGTGGTTAAATCCAAACAACATTCTAATCACTTGGCTGATTTAGAAGTCATATTCCACAAGCTTCGACAACATAATTTGAAGATGAACCCCTTAAAATGTGCTTTTGGGGTAACCTCAGGAAAATTTCTCGGCTTTGTTGTACGCCATCGTGGTATTAAAGTCGATCCTGAGAAGACCAAATCAATCCTTGGTATGTCACCTCCTCAGAATTTGAATGAATTAAGAGGACTTTAAGGACACTTAGCCTATATTTGGCATTTCATTGCCAATTTGGCAGGAAAAAGTTTACCCTTTACCAAATTATTGAATAAAGGAGTCACTTACCAGTGGACTGAATAATGTCAAGAAGCGTTTGATGTTCTCAAGAAATACCTCTTGAGTCCACTAGTACTCATGCCACCTGTTGAAGGTAGACCACTTATCCACTATGTGACAGCTCTAGAGCAATCATTGGGTGCCTTTCTCGCTCAAAAGAATGATGCTGGGAATGAAAATAGCCTCTACTATCTCAGTAGAACAATGCTTGATGCAGAAACCCGGTATTCAAGTATTGAGAAGTGCTGCCTGGCATTAATCTTTGTAGTTCAGAAACTGAGACACTACCTGCAACATCACGAGGTCCAATTGGTATCTCGCAATAATCCGCTCAATTTCATCCTTTGTCGTCCAATACTTACAGGACGTCTAGCAAGGTGGGCAATTATCTTGCAGCAGTTTGACATTCAGTATGTGTCTCAAAAGGCAATAAAGGGTCAAGCTCTGGCTGATTTCCTGGCTGAACATCCTTCAATGGAAGACACGTCTTCAGATATTGAACTCCCTGATGAGGAAGTTTTATCTATTCAAGAGAATCCTCAAACATGGGAAATGTATTTTGATGGTGCTTCCAGAAGTACAACAGGGAAGAAAATGGAAAATCCTAAATTCAACAAAGTTGGTTTAGTAATTGTGCTCATTTCTCCAGATAAGGCAGTACTACCTTATTCCTTTTTATTGTGGGAAGGTGGTACAAATAATGAAGCCGAATACCAAGCTCTTATTACAGGCTTGGAGTTAGCGCTCCAAGCACAAGTGAATCACTTAAAGGTGAAAGGTGATTCAGACCTGGTAGTCAAACAAGTCAATGGGGATTATGCCATCAGAAAAGAAGAATTAATCCCTTTGTATGATTATGTCAGAGAGTTAATGGCGGAATTCCCTTCAGAACCAACATTTTCTTATGTCCCAAGATCACAAAATGCTCAAGCTGATGCACTGGCTAATATAGCGACAGCTCTAGCAGATCCAAATCAGGACGAGACAACCATCAGTATTGCCCACCATCGTGCAATTTCACCTTATGTTCAAGCCAGAACAGAGGAAATTAATGAAATTAGTCCAATTCCTGAACCGTATGGTCATACTATAGGATGGATGTCACCTATCAGGGAATACCTTCAAAATGGAACACTTCCACCTGATAGAGCTGAGAAAGAACAAATCTGGCGACGTGTGGTCAATTTTACTCTTAATAATGGCCCAAACCACCTAGAGAAAATTCTCTACAAACATGGTTTTGATGGAGTTCTCTTCAGATGCATTGATGGTGAAGAGACAATGGCTGTCCTAAAAGAAGTGCATGTAGGAGTCTGTGGTGCCCAACAGTCTGGACATAGATTGTCTGATCAAATTCGAAGGCTTGGATACTTTTGGCCTTCAATGATACAAGATTGTATTGATTTCACAAAGAAGTGTCATTCATGTCAAGTACATGCCAACTTCATTCATCAACCTCCAGAGTTGCTTCATACAGCTAAATACTCATGGCCATTTGCCACATGGGGAATGGATGTGGTGGGACCTTACCCTTCAGCTACGACCAAGCAGTTTAAGTACATTCTTATTGCTACTGATTTCTTTTCCAAATGGGTAGAGGTAGTACCTCTCAAAGAAGTCAGTTCTAAATGCATTGTTAGCTTCATCAAGTCTAACATCATTACTAGATTTGGTGTCCCTCATACCATATTGACGGATAACGGCACCAACTTCTGTTCTTCTGAGGTGAAGAAATTGTATCAAGAATACAACATTAAATCCAACCAGTCATCTCGGTATCATGCGGCGGCCAATGGCCAAATAGAAGCCTTTAACAAAATTCTTTCAAATATACTGCAAAAGATGGTGGATAAAGATAAGAGTTCATGGCCTGATAAACTCTTTCATGCTTTATGGGCTTATCGGACTACCACCCACAATGCAACGCGGTGAACTCCATATTCGTTGGTATATGGAAAAGAAGCAGTCTTGCCAATTGAAGTTCAATTGACCTCACTCAGAGTAGCCATTTGTGATCAGTTATCTACAAATGAGCAATCCCAAAAGCGATTGAATGAATTGGAATAGTTAGATGAGAAAAGATTGTGCACTTTGCACCACTTGGAAATCTATCAGAATCGAATAGCACGAGCTTTTAACAAAAAAGTTCGTCTTCGTTCATTCATTCATGGAGAATTGGTATTGGTTCTCAGAACACCAATGATACTAGGAAATAAGCCTCCCAAGCTTGAGCCAAAATGGGAAGGACCTTATTCAATACATAGGGTCTACTCCAATGGAGCTTATTCATTAATCTCGATGGATGGAGAACTCATTACTACTCCAACTAATGCCAGATTTTTGAAGAAATATTTTGTATAAAATACAAAGTATATAGAAGATTTCCCCACAACATGACACTAAACTGTGCAGCATTAGTTCGTCCTTACTATATGATGTTAAACTATACAGCAATGGTCCTGTATGACCTTAAACTGCAACTACGTCCAACATGACGTTAAACTGTAGGAAAGTCCCTTGCGTCTGGAAAGACGTTAAACTACATAAGCGCTTAAAAGTCCAGTATGAATTTAAACTGCATCATCCACGGTCTATGCATATGACCTTAAACTATTTTCACTTTCGTCCAACATGACGTTAAACTATAGAAAAGAAGATGTCCCTGCAACATGACACTAAACTGTGCAGCATCAGTTCGTCCTTGCTATAGGACGTTAAACTATACAGCAATGGTCCAGTATGACCTTAAACTGCAACTTCATCCAACATGAAGTTAAACTGTAGAAAAGAAGATGTCCCTGCAACATGACACTAAACTATGCAGCACCAGTTCGTCCTTACTATATGAAGTTAAACTATACAGCAATGGTCCTGTATGACCCTAAACTGCAACTTCGTCCCACACAACGATAAACTGTGAAAAAGTTCCCTAAATGGTCCATGCATATGACCCTAAACTATTTAAAATTCCCTTACGTCCAACAAGACGTTAAACTGTGACGTCCTAACTACATGACGCTAAACTATATAAAAGTCCCTT
The DNA here is from genome assembly GCA_963277665.1 of Viscum album. Taxonomy (NCBI): domain Eukaryota; kingdom Viridiplantae; phylum Streptophyta; class Magnoliopsida; order Santalales; family Viscaceae; genus Viscum; species Viscum album. Next base: position 100,136,539 of record OY728119.1, on the reverse strand, counting down.
ATGTCCGGAAAGATGTTAAACTATATAATCATCAAAGGTCCTATATGAACTTAAACTACACCACCATCTAGCATGACATTAAACTGCACCATACACGGTCCATGCATATGACCTTAAACTATTCACACTTTCGTCCAACATGATGTTAAACTGTGGAAAAAAAATCCCCAATGCGTCCAACATGACGTAAATGGTGTGTTATTTTGTCCTTACTACATGACATTAAACTATGCAGTCCCCCTTTCGTCCAACATGGCGTTAAACTCTATTGTCCCCATCGTCCTAACTACATGACGCTAAACTGTACAGAAAATTCATGATACGTCTTACATGACATTAAACTGTATCTTGTCCCTCCTATATGACACTAAACTGCGCAGCACCAATAGTCTTAACTACAAGACTTTAAACTGCATAGTCCCTTTATATGTCCTACATGACATTAAACTATGCATCGTTAAGGTTGTTGTTATCTCTTATTTCTCACACCGAGTATGACTCACGTGAGCTTAGAGAAACCCTCAACCGTAACACTCTCTTTGGGCCGCTAACCATGTATAAGTCCCAACAAATTTTTTTATTATTATTATATCATTGTCCCCAAGAACAACTTGATCATTAATTCATTCTTTAATTGAACTACACGGACTTTGATCCTTGCCCTCCAGGCTGGGTATGTAGGCAACTTCTCAGGGTTCAATCCCAAAAACAATCTCTTCACATCGGTTCACCACCATCTCATATGATGTTGATTCGTGAAACCACCCCTGGAATCAATATCTTTACATTGATTCACTTTCGTCCTTGTTATATGACGTTAAACTATGCAACACTTTTGTCTGGTACGACAATAAACTACAATACTCTTTGATTTACTCATTTGAGAGAGAACTACTATTGACATTGATTTTTCAATCATGTTTTCATTTCAAAATACTACGTGCATACATGGTAATACCTAAACTTTTTGTCTCAGGTTTAACCTTCATTGCACTAAAGTCCCCTTTCACCCGTACGAACCAAATTTGTACAAAGGGTATTTCTATAACTACGCGGACTTGATTCTCATCCTTATGGGATACGTAGGAACATTCGAGTGTCCCTCGAATCCAGTCCCAAGTCTTTTGGGCCTAACCCCAAATTTCACTTTCAGTCCCTTGGCTGAAAAGTCCTCATGAAAACACACACTGTGTATTCATTATTATGGTCTGAATTCTATGACCCTAAACTAAGATCTCTCATACTTTCTTCCTGCACGATGTTAAACTGCATTTCAAGAACTATGTATGGCTTGATTCTCATTCTTATGAGATACGTAGTGAAGTCCAAAATTTCAATTCAGGACCCAGCCGCAACATGATTATGGTTATCATTGACCTATGAATATCTATATACATTGGACAATACCCATCTTTATGTGTTATAATCCTAACCTTAAATATTTTCAGATCTTCATAACCCTTTTCATGACTTCTAGTCACAAAAATTTCAAACTTCTGAGAATTCTTTTGCTTGACTATGCAGCACGTGCCCATAGGTGGCCTTGCATAAACAGTCCACATAAAAGACTTGTTAGATGAAAGATGCTATTTATTTGACCATGCAGCCAATGCCCTTAGGTGGCCCTGCATATTTCAACCCCCTAACGGGTTTGTTAAATAATGGTAACTTCATTCTTGGGAAGAATACCTCTTTTGTCCTTATTTGTCTTAAATGACAGTATGTAGGGATCCGCAAAAAATATCCATCGTTAACATATTTGTCCGATATCCTTTTTCATGATCTGAAAGTATTCAAGTCTATGGTTTATTCTTCCTCCCTACATTTGGGTCAGACCTTCGTGGGAGTGATATTCATCTAGTTTATCGATAATCTTGTCTGGAAATATCTTCTCCATATTCAAGTACCTCTTTCCATACAACAAACTCTATACTTTAGAAAATTTGAATATCCATAAACTTTCACTGGCTTTTAGCACTAGGAAAGTAAATTTCTGGGAGTTCTTTTGCCTGACTATGCAGCACGTGCCCATAGGTGGCCTTTCATAAACAGTCCACATAACAGACTTGTCAGCTGGAAGATTCTATTTATTTGACCATGCATCCAATGCCCTTAGGTGGCCCTGCATATTTCAACCCCCTAACGGGTTTGTTAAATAATTGTAACTTCATTCTTGGAAACTACTTCTTCTAATACCTTTTAGCTCTTTTTCATATCATTCCTCAGATTCAAATATTCTTAAGCCATAGTTTACAGATTTTCGCTCATACTTGAGTATGGTAGTATGTTTTCAGATGAACTTTCAAGGAATTGTGTCAATTATAATCCATTTCGGTCAAAGCTATTTCGACCTTAATCATTAGCCCCTTTATGTCCGGCATGCATGACTTTAAACTTCCCAAAAAATAAAAAGGAACTCTGAATAAAAGTCAAGTTCTAGCTCACTAAACATACATTTTGTATGATTTAGGTAATATTGATCAATTAAAAGGTTCAAAGTTTGTAGGGTTATTTGTAATAATCCTAGTAAAAATCAAACTATGCTTACTAAGCCCATTGTCTTAAGTAAATTTGAAGCAGGTAGTGAAAGAATGCAGGTACAAATGATTGAAGATGAATGTGTTTTTCATTGAACACAAGAGTTAGAAGGACATCCACAGACTGGAGTCTCTTCTCTTTTTCAAGAATTACAAGAGGCTTTCAACATAACACTTCATTTGATTTACGGCATCCCGAGCTTCATCAGCAACCACCTGGAATTCATTCATTCAACTGGATACAATAAGAGATGCAGTGATATCAGCTCTTCTTGGAACAATTGTAAAAGGATGTTCTTGAGTGCGGTATGAGAAAATTTTCTGCTGATCAAACAGTGACTCTGTTTCTGTCCAAGAGACTTGGAAGATGGATACATGGATTTGAAAATGGAGCATTGGAAGTAAAGAGCCATTTGGAGAGAGTACTCTTTTCAGATATTGCTCTAATACCATGTTTGTCTTCTCTCCACCAACTGGCAGTGGAAAAAATTTCAGCCCATGGGTTTTCCATTTTCATATCTGCAAGGAAATAACATGGAGGAAGAAATTGAAAGTTCACATCATTGTTATTTCTCTTAATGCACAGCATAACCGAAATGGAGGATTAGCAGTGCAGCTGCATCTTAGGTGTATAATTGTTTGCATTTGGAACATTGACTTCTTGCAGATGACCATGACCATATAGAGGTAGATGGATGCTCTGTGGAAAATTAGGATGATATTTCTTCAAGTACTTATCCAAATCTTGGAGAGTGTTGTCGCAGATATCATAGTAATCGTGGCCAATGATGTTCATCATGTCATCAATCCGCTTGCTAGCCAGTTCATCAGACGTTTTAATTCCCTTAGGAGCCATTGAATCTGCCCAAAAGTTGAATAAATTAAACTCTTAAATGGGTTTATTTTTTTCATAAAATTTGTGAAAGATTTCAAAAAAATGGCTAAGGCATTAAGGCGCGCAAGTCTAAAAAATGGCGCGCAAGTATTCATGTGTCGTGCTAGTTTTTGACGCGCAAGTATAAACCGCGCAAGTACAAATGCCTTTACAGTAGCGCGACATCAAGGAAAACACTAGAAAAAAGAGCAACCTGTGCGGCTAAGGTGACCTGCGCGGCGAGAGCTCGAAGGTATGAAGTCCGGAAATCCGGTCCTTGTACGGAAGCGAGGCCCTCTATTTATAGACGCGGCCGGACTCTGTGAGCCGTATCCAGTGCGTTTAAGGCCTGCGCGGAGAGAACTTGCGCGCCGCCCTTTGTGCCCTGAATACTTGCGCACCCCCTTTTCCTTTGGATGTATTCGATTTCCTCAGAGTCAAATCCTCATTTCTCTCCGGATCCAACTCTGAGGGGGGACTTTTGTTGACGCTCCTTTCGTCACAGAATCTAAAGATCGTAAAAGGGGAATATCTGAGCTCAAAGTGATTCAACCTTTGAAGAAAATATCAAAAATTGACAAAGTCATGAACAAAGGATCAAAAACACATGTGCCGCGCAAGTTCTATCACTGTCGCGCAAGTCCACTTGCACGACGCCCTTATGGTCACGCAAGTGACTTGCACGACCTAATTGATAACCTCCCGGTAACCGCCCATGGTCTTCTCCTGCCTATAAATAGACCCTGTGGGCCCCCCATTCGAGAGGATCTTTTTCCAGAAACTCATATTAAAGCTCCCGACGCCCAAGTCTCTTCTCAAAGCTTCCGGAACACTTCTAAGGTAATTTCTTACCTAGAACGGAAGATCTAAAGAGAAGGAGGAAGGCCTAAGTGTTGAAACTCATCAACACTTGCGCGCCTGAGTGGTCAGCCCTTAAGGGAAGTGACCACACTTGCGCGCCACCTTATTCCTTCAATAGAACTTGCACGTCCCTTTTCTGGAAGAACCTCAAGAGGATTCTAAAGGGTTTAATAAAGAGTCGCTCAAGTATTCTAATGCTGGTTGAAAATCGCGCAAGTACCCCACATGTCGCGCAGGTATACCTGCGCGACCATTACTTGCACACCCACGTAAGACTTGCACGCCTTTCAAGACTTGCGCGCCCCTACCTTTTTTGGGTTCCCATCTTGCCCATTTTACCCCTCTTAAGCCATTTCACCTTTCCTATTCAAGATTCAGTCTTCAAGATACTCTTCAAAGCCATTTATGGAATGATTTCTTGATTTGACTTCCTTATTTGAAAGGAATTCTGTGGAATATCTCTCAAAACATAGTGATTTATACATCTTTATGTCACCAAAGATTGAGAGTTAATTCATTCAACCTCATCCTTTAAGATGAGAGAATCCTTAACCTGGGTCTCCTTTTCAGGAATAATCCCCAGTTATAAGTCCTTTAATCTGGGCATCTTCCTCAGGAGTAAGCCCCAAATTCTTAAAGTTCCCAAACTTAGGCATCCACCTTAGGAGTAACCCCCAAACCTTAATTCCTTAACTTGGGCCTCCTTTTCAGGATTAAGTCCCAATCATAATCCTTTAATATGGACATCCTTCTTAGGAGTAAGCCCCAAGTCCTCTAATTTTGGGCATCCTTCTTAGGAGTAAGCCCCAATCTCAAATATGGGCATCCTCCTCAGGAGTAAGCCCCAAACATTAATCCCTAACCTGGGTCTCCTTTTCAAGAATAAGACCCAGTCATAATCATGGGCTTCTTTTCAGGAGTAATCCCCAAGTCCCCTAACCTGGATCTCCTTTTCAGGAATAAGACTCAGTCATAAATTTTGGGCTTCCTTTTTAGGAGTAAGCCCCAAGTCCCTTAATTTCTCTTAACCAGTCCTAATTTACTTTTAATCTGGGATTCCTTATCAGGAGTAAAACCCAATTATCAATCCTCTCCTAATTTGGGTTTCCTTTTCAGAAATAAGTCCCAAGTTAGAGTGTTCAAATCTCCATAAAGCACATATACCTTTATGGACCCTGTTCCTTGATTTTCTCCTTAAATTAAATCCTAAACTTCATTCATTTGGTCAGTCATACATACATAAGCCCCACATTACTTCTTATGATTTCATCTTTAATGGCACAATTGACTTTTTTTTACCAATACCTCTTGTTTCACACACCGAGCATGACTCACGTGAGCTTAGAGTGTAAAAGTAATTAAGACATCCTTCTTTGAGCCATCAATCATAAACATCATACTCCCTTACTCGAACTACGTGGGTTCTGATTCCTTTTCCAAAACAAAGGATACGTAGGTAGCCCATTTATGGGTTTGATCCTCAAATTTGAAATAATCCATGTCCTTCTGAATAACGATAAACTTCAAGTGCCCTACTGAGTGGCTTTAAAACCATCCTGGTCATCATAATGACCAAGAGACTTTTATAAATGTTTTTAAGGATACCATTGACCATGAATCTCTAAATAGATACAGATGATTCTCTATTGATGAAGAACCTCAAATACATATAAAAGATTCTCTAAATTTCTTAGATATTTAATCATTGATTGTTAAAACTAAAGGAAAGCTCATTTTATACTTGGTAATGTAATAAGGATTCACGAACATAAATTAAATCTATAAAGAGAGTCCTGGAGTAGACAATAATTCCCCTAAAAAAGGTGTGATGAGTTCGAACTCCCATCCTCTCGACCAATGAAAATTCCTAAGCCTCATCAGTCCACAAGCTAATGAGTGCCTACCTTTGGAAAGTAGGTCCAAACGGATGTGGAATCATTGGATGTTTCCGGTTCTACAAACAAACCCGCTAGAAACCGATCGGAACGTTTGAATCTCCCATCCAGGAGGTCATCCCCGAATTCTGTGCGAAATAATGGATAACATTAATAGAACCAAAGATTAATTTTTCATTTGATGAAGATTCTTCTCGACAGGTTAGTTCTATTTGTACCGTTTGTTGGGGTGGTGCCCATGCTTTTGAAACAGATAGCATAAAATCTGACAGGATTAAGGACAACATTGGCATTGAAACAAGCTTGTTTTCTTCTGAATTCTCTTTTTCTTTATCATCACTTTTCTTTTTTGAGGAATGGCCTTTTGATGAAGATGGTTTTGCTATGGCAGGAGTGGTAGAAGACACAATTGGTTGTTTCAACTATGTTTGTAAAATAGCATGAGTCTGGTTGATCATTTTCAGGATCATCCAATCATCATATTTTTGCACACTTTTACTTTAACCTCTTCCCATTCTCCCTATTCCGATGGATTGGTAGCAGTAACACATGCTACTTGAGCTGATGAACTTTTCAGTATCACTTTTCCAAATTCTACCATATTTTGAAGAAGGTCTTTGAAAATAATGCACTCCTGAATGGGGTGTCCCAATGTATCATTAAAGGGATAATAATTCAGATGATCTTCATTCTGTCTTTATTTGGCTTCTTCATCCTGTGAAACTGAACCAAATTGTTTTCAAAGGCTGAGATGAAATACCTAGGAACTTTCTCAAACCTGAAAGAATAAACTTTTTTCTTTAATTCCTAAAACTGTTTCCACATTTGATCTCTTTGATCATCTTGATGAGGTGGTCATTGCTGCTGATGCTCATGAAGTGGAGCACTTCGGTATGATGAAGGTCATGAGGTAGAAATTGGTACAGGTTCCTGTTTGAGTGTGACTATAGCAGATTCTACCTTTCCTTTTCTTTTTCCTAGAAATGATGGAATTACATGAGTTTTAGACTTAGTTTCTATAATAGAGTCTTCTATCTGCTGAGAAATTTAAGTAAGGTTGTGAAACCCTCCTTTTATTTCATAGGGATCAATGGTGTGTGCAATTCATCAAGAAGATTTACCACACAGATTGGTAGAAACTCGTATTGAGGGAGTGCTAAAATTAAGGAATATGTTAATCCCTTCTATCAAGAAATGAAATATGAAACTCTTTCATTCTCCCTTTATTTACAATTGGTAAGATAAAAAACTATTGTCTTTGGTAGGGATGAGCTAAATTGAAGAAGGAATTTATAATGGAGATCTTCCCACCCAGTAATTGATAGAGATTTCAATCTTGTATACCAAAAAAAATATGATATTTGTAATGAAAACTCAAAACACCTAGGCATAATTTCTTCTTCTTGTTGAGAAGTTCCCATCATAGGATCACAACGAGAAAGAAATTGTGTTAAGTGCTGTTCCGGATCTCCTGAACCATTAAAAATTGGGAATGTGGTATTCAAAAAATTGGGGGGGGGGAGGAATTGAATCCACCCATTTAGGTTAATATCTCTTTTTCGACTGAACTGGTGCACTTTGTTCCTCCATAGCTTCCAAATGAGTCATTAATGCCTTAATTGTGTTCATAAGAATTTGGGCAATATCCGGATGGGCTGGATTCTGTGCAAGTATAGAAACTAGAACTTGAGCTGGTGCAACGAGTGGTAAAACCACTGATGGTGGTGCTGATACCTGCCTTGGTTGTATTCCCAATGGAGGGAATTCATTATCCGCATATGTAGTTACTATAAATCCTCTATGCTGAGGAGCTCCTACAGGATTTTCAAGTTGAGGACTTTCTTGGAGATATTGTCTAGCAGAAATTCTGTTTCAAAGTAACTCTATGTCGAGTCTTTTTGACACCTTTATTTCCTCTTATTTCTATGAAAATCACTCTTCAAGTGAAATAGATTTACCATATCCAATAGAAAAGTGAGATGTAATCTCACTTTTTTCCTTTCCCCTTGTTAGATTCCATTCGGTGAGGGGGGAGTTGGTTATTTGGAGGCATACCTAAATTTCGGGTAAGCCTCTGATTTTGGGTACGCCCACCTTCTTCATTTTCCTCGGTTTGTACTATATTATGGACAAGAACTTCATCATCTGATTCCCATGAACTGGAGATAATTTCTAGAGGATCTTCTGCAATGGTGTTAATAACATTCATTGACGCATAATGAATTGATGGCATTCTTTTAGTGTTTCTGTTAGATCATCACATTTTTGGTCTTTCACAAGACTTAGTTCTCCTATATGATGATTTCCCTGGAACATTTTGGCAGACAGTAACATTAATGGAATCATTGGATAGTTCAGTTGTACGCTTCACTTATGTCTTCTCCCCTAATCGAGAGAAAACTGACTTCCATTGAAGAGAGGATTGTTTATGTGAAAAGGCCCCTAGCCTTATAGGTTGGGGTTGGTCCTATTCTTCTTCTTCAAATCCTTGAACATTGTTTAATGAATTTTATGGTTGAATTAAATGATCCCCAATCCTGGAAATTTGGGGTGATTATTGAACTGATATAATTGAAATTCATGCAACTGATATTTTGATTTTGCAGATTTTTGTTCGGACATTAGTTGGGTATGTCATCTGACAATAACTTATATCATTTGTTTTAGAAGACCACTGTGGTATTTTGGACATTTTCATCCTCTAACTCTTGAAATCCTTTAAACGGAATTCCTACTCAAGATTCCCAGAGGTGTGATGTAAAAGTAGCACAACAACTTCTTTTCTTTGGGTCTGATTATGATGAGAACTGGTTGAGGCCTGTTCTTGATCGTACATTTGATTACATACACAACTTATTGATTGGGGCCAGCCATGGGTAATAACATTGCATGAGACCACTTTTGGAGGACTTTGATAATTTTGGAGTGCATTGAAATGAAATGCTTTATATGAACCCCATACTCTGATGTGAACACTAGATGGGGAATCAGAAATTAATTGGAGTAGCCTATTTAGAGCATGGAGACATGCACGCTGAAGGGTTCTCTGTTGTTTTTAAACCCTTGGATGTTGGGAAACTAAAAGAGATGCCAAGTCAATTTGGCATTGTAACCCTTATATTACCTTTACATGATTTGGATATTCATCATATGGTAAGACATTAGTTTTCAAATGAAAAAAAGTTTTTATACGTTGATATGAATGTCATGAATTCAATCTTCTATCATCAACTCTGGAATATTAAACTGATAATTTCCCAAAGCCCAGAACATGAATGGGATTTCTCCTTTAGCTAATTGTTTCCTCATGTTTAATACATCTTCATCATCTTCCACAAGAGGTTTCTCCAAATGATCTGAACATAGTAGATTCTCATTATTAGAAGATAAATGAACTAAAGGAGGTTTGGAGAATGTCTATTCCCTTAAGATGTCTTCTGGTTGAGAAAGTTTTTCACCTGTCAATGAAAAGGCATCAAACATGAATATCCTTGTGATTTCAAGTTACTTGATATAGGAGGGATTTTTCGTCACTACATTTTCAATTATGGTATCATTTTGACAATGCGAAATACTAATATAGATAGGACTTTCGTAGTGAATTCCATCATGAGGAGGTTCACCATGTTGTATAACAACAAGGGATAAATCTTCTTGCTCCTTGGTCTTCTGGCCACACAGAGGGTTGTCGTGGATCTCATCCGGAGATAGACACTCTGGATTGACCAAATTTTCATAAAGAAATCCTTCATGATGAAGTGTCCAATGAGGAACTTCATAATTACAACTACCACTTCCAAAATTTAGTAATTAGAGGACAAGATCTTGAGCTACAATAGAGAAATGTTTGAGGGATTCAAGAACTCCGTAATTAAGAGGTGCTAAATCACACCTTGACTCTTGATTTTCTAATGGTGTTTGGCGAGACTTCTCTTTGGATGTTCTCTTATACATAGTTGGGGAAACATTTTGGGAGAAGTGGTTATAATGGGAAGGCGTATATGCATGCCTTGGAGTAGTTACCGGAACGGACCGATTAACTCTAATTGGAAAGGGTTAATGTTCCTGATCCTGTTGTCCATAAGATATGGGGGAATAAGCCCCATGAACCTCCCATATTGGAACAGAGGTGTGTATATTCTCTAGGATGGCATGCCAATGTGTCATCCCTTGTTTTGGGATATATTTATATTTCTGTTCCACTGATACGGCTGAAGTAGTTGTTAAAATATCCTGGTATGATTTCATAATATGGGCAGGGATATCTATCTTCCCTTTCACCATTGATAGAATGTGTTTGGTGACTTCAGCATCCAAAATAGGAATATAGGTAAATTATGTATCTAGAGTAGGTGTATGTGTCTGATCCTATCCTCCTTTTCCTGTCAATGTATATTGACAGTACTCCCGCATGGGGGAAGAGAGTTGGGTCTGCCCAAAATTTGTTATCAGAGCTTTATGACTGAATTCTCCGGGTGCTACCAAATGAGACTGTTGGCAGGCTTGATGAACATTGGAAGGTGTATGTACCTGTTGGATATTTTCCGTCAAGTATGGTTGATGGAATTCCTTCAATACAGGCAGATGGGACTGCTGACATAATTGGCGATTGTAAAAAATTTTATGTTCATGTTTAATTGTTGCCACCGTATTAGATTGGCGGGCCTCTTTTAATGTAGTTATATGAGCATGTTGACTGGCTCATAACTTGTGAGCAGGTTTATATTCCTGTTCACGGTACTTCAGCAGGTTTATCTGGTGGGATTGGTGGCTTGATCTTAGACGATACTACTAAGCAACAAAATTAGGATGGATGGGTGTATTTTACCGCTCATTTTTTCCCTCAAGTTTGGTCGATGGAATTCTCTGGAAGAGGAAGAGATGAAAACATGCTTCCTATTGACCGGAAATTTTCTTTGGCGGTTCGTCTTGCTTGCCCAAGTCTGAGACACCTGGGCCGAACGTCTAGAGGCAGCACCTCCATCATATTGAGGGGGCACTACTGCATGATTCTGCTGGTGCCGATTGCTGATGGGATTCCTCAAGAAATACTCATTCATTCTTGAATAGAGGCCTTGAGTGACCTCCTGATCCACCTCCCTATAGTACGGGAGGGACTGGTTATTGCATTTTGGGGATAACGACCTGAAATGGTTGGAGACGGTGTTTTTCACCATCCAGTTCAAGATCATTGGTCGTCATTGGCCAGATGATAGTGGACTATTGTTGACCTGGAGGTACTATTGAGTAGCCTCCAAAGTCGGGATTTTACCATGTTGGTAATATTCTATCACCATCACATTAGAGACCCAGTGTTGAAGATGCTGGGTTGGTGATGACGTCCATCCCATGGATGAAAACTCAGCTTGGGCAGCAGTCGGGAAGTTCACAGATGATGTCTTGGAGAAAGCCATTCTTGGGATTAAATAGAGTTTTGTGAAGAAAAACTAAGACAAAAAAACTCAATTAAAGAAACATCTTTTGATATGGATACATTCGTGATTGATTCCTGTCTGGACTTCCTTTATAAATTGATAGGGGCCTAACAGTTGGGTAGCATTATTAACATGTTTAAGGATTCATGTCGTGTTCACTATTTTTGTTTCGTTGTTCCTTGAAACATGTATTCTATTTTTAAGAATCATTTTTTCCAGGCGGTTTCTAGTGTATATATTTATGGAACAGGAAACTCACAATAGTTATTTATCCAATGGGGACAAACTTTTCAAAGACAGGCGTTTGTTATGTTTGAACTTTACGATACTTAAGAACATGCATTGGTCGAGAGGATGGGAGGTCATACTCATCACACCCTTTTGGGGGGAATTATTGTCTACTCCGGGACTCTCTTTGAAATTTTAAGATATTTTCATGAATCCTTATTAATTCACCAAGTATATCATAATTATCCCTTGGAATTTAAAATCAGTCATTAACATGTGTAAAATTAGAATCATCAATATTCATTCAAGGTTCTTCATCAATGGAAACATCTATATTTATTCGTGGTTTTCCATAAATTATATCATCTAATATACTGATTAGAGATTATTTTTATCATCATTATGATGGTACTAGTTTTTAAGCGACTTAGTGGGGCACTCTAGAATTTATTGTCATCTATGGAGACGAAGGTTTGTTTTGATCTTGGGATCATGCTCATAAAATGAGCTACTTACATATCCTTCTGAAATGAATCAGAACCATCATAGTTAGGTGCCACTTAATAGGACACATCATACCTTTTAAGGTCATGTGTTAAGGACCTCTAAGCGAAATATGCTTAGTCAAAACATAATGTGGGACTTATGTTGAAGCAGCCCAAGGAACATTGGAAGGGATATAGGTCTCCAAGTAGGATCAGACCCTATTCGGTATATGGCCCAAGGAAAACAAGTTTTATTTGATGTGTTGGGTTTCAACCTCAAGGAGGATTCCTACATATCCCATATTAATGGGAATAAAAACCCATTTAGTTTGATAAATTTCATAGGTGAGTATAGTCTTATGAGAGAGATGGGTTTGGTATAATTTCCTGAAAAGTATGCCTTGATGATTTTAAGATTGAATTTGGGGCTTATTTCCTAAATAGGATACCCAAATGGGGGAATTAGGGTTTGATTATTAAGGAGGATATCCTGTGATATCGGGCCTTGAAAGAGCTTCCTACATATCTAGGTTTGAACAGGAATCAGAGTTCTCATAATTCCTTCCAATGAGTGTTTGGTCAAATGTTGTAACCATCACATATCTCTAAGCCCACGTGAGTCATGCTCGGTGTGAGAAACAAAAGGATTTTAAAGATTCAACAATGACACTTCGTATTTTTTCTCTTCTGTTGATGGAAGAGGGTGCATCAACCATGGAAGAGGGCGAGGCAACGGGCCTTCCCTGTATTTTATTTACATTGGAAAAGGGTCTAATGTAAGGAGGAAGTGATGAAGGTGAGGGTCTTATACCCGGATGGATACCCTGAAATTGGTTCTGTTAGGGGAGAGATACTTCTCCTATGCTTTCTTGGAATAGAAAGTGTGATGTGTACCTTCTCTACCAGATACGCGAGGTTCTGGGTCGCCTATTTGAGAAGGTCGAGGCTGGTAACCAACTCTCCTCAAAACCGGGAACTTCCCAACACTTTTTCTGGGAGAAAGTTCCATGTGACTGCAGATATACAACCCCAAAACATCCCATGAATCCTAACCTCATTGTGAATCGAATGTGAGGAACCTATGACTGCAAAAATACATACCCAAATAGGAGACACCCTGATGTGACTTTCTTAAAGGTTTGATAAGTCATTAGGTTTTGGTGGAGGCTTCAACATAGTCCCTTTTATATAAGGGAATGAAGGAATGAGATAACCTACCATGAATGTCTTTTAAGAAGGGTACTTGAGTTGGTTGTATAGGTCCCTCACCCAGGTATACTGCGCAGGTATGCCATACTGGTATGTCATGCATCTATGACGCGCAGGTATGGCGCGCATTTATGGCGCGCAGCCATGCCATGTAGGTATGGCGGGCATCTATGTCACGTAGGTATAAATGATGACTGAAGAATGTGAAGACTTTCCAAAACATGCTTATCCCATTTAATTATCTCTTCTCTCATGGTTTAGAGAGCTAGCTGAGACAATTTGAGAGATCTAGGCGAAAGAGCTACGCAATGGGAGCTTCAGAGAGTCTTTCAATTTTTTGTAGTCCTCAAATGGGGATCCCAAGGGCTGTATTTATTAGCACGGATGGGACTGGTCGGAAAGATGTTGCTTGCGTAGGTACTTTGCGTAGCCCCGCCGCGCAGGTGCTCCACGTAGGGGCATAAAACATCTTCTGGCACAGAGCTATGCTACGGAGGTCGGCCACGTATGTCAGCCATGTAGGTTGACCACGTAGGTCATCCACGTAGCTCGGCCACACAGATCCATGAAGTTTCTCTGTCGCAAAGCACTTTGGGAGTATTGTTGATTTTCCTTTGGACTCTTTGATTATTTCTTTAATATATGAAAAATCCAGAGTTCTTTTTTATAATCTTTTTGGTTACTTTCTCATGTTTTGTCAACAACCACATAAAAAATCCCCTATTTTTAAGGACTCAATTGAGGATTATTCGTTCAACTATATCATAAGATTTATTCTTTTATAGTTTTACGGCCACATTGCTACCAAAGTCACCTAGGTTGAATTCACTTATCACTTAATGGACTAAGGAAATGGCTCATTGGATAGATCTAGCCTTCAAAAAACCATGTTGTTCCTTTCCCACCCAACATGGAAGGATGGGAGAAATACTTTTGTTGAGATAACCAACAAGAACATTATATGGAACATTTCAGAAGCTTATAGGTTAGTGTTGGTTCATATATTGAGGGTCTTTAAATTTGGGAACCATAAAAATTTTAGTAAGAGATTCCACCCGAGGAATATTACCACCATAGAAAAAATCATACACCACAACGATTAAACTCCCTTTCACTATATCTTATAAGGTTTTGAAAATTGAAGTAGGAAAGAATCCGAACTAGGAGCACTATCTGAATTTATTGATCATACCACCTCACAAATTGTTTCCTCACATGGAATAGCTTTCAGTCTATCATTCACATTATTAGTCACAATGATGGGGATGAGATAAAAATAATAGAATATCTACTCAAATACCCCACTCCATACTCAGTTTAGGGGATTCTAAAAGTGACCTAAAGAAGAAATCATTAATATTACTAGAAATATCCCAATCATTAGATAGGATATGTCCTCCTAAAGATGACTGGGAACTGTGTTTATACGCTTTTCTTTGATGAAACCATGAAAATAACCGATGTTTCTATACACATCATGAAGACATTTTACTATAGAATTTTTATGAGAAACACACTCCTATTTCAACTATTTCTCGGCTAAGAGATCTTTCTAGTGTCTCACAGCACAAAAAACATCACTGTAGCAAACATTTTCCAAACTCAGCTCCAGATAGATGATGTCACTGTTAAGATCCTCCAGACCAGGATCACCTGAGGGATGACCTTTAACTTAGGATCATAGGCACTCTTTGAGATGCCTGAGATTGTTATGAAGGGAAATCCATGGATTACCTTCAACATAATGGTTCTAGTATTTTCTTATAATGTCCAGAAATGATGGATTATCAACATAGGGGGAGGAAAAATATAAGGAATCTTCTCTAACACTACAGGAATGGAATACAATGCGAATAGGGGAGTGATCAAAGAGAATCCTAACCAAGTGAGAGTAGTTGATGATAGGAAAGGAAGAATGATCTGCACCA
The DNA here is from genome assembly GCA_963277665.1 of Viscum album. Lineage (NCBI taxonomy): Eukaryota > Viridiplantae > Streptophyta > Magnoliopsida > Santalales > Viscaceae > Viscum > Viscum album. Next base: position 100,121,087 of record OY728119.1, on the reverse strand, counting down.
TTCACCAATCATCGGTCAAGCCAACTCCAAGAGAGATGATTTCCAAAGAAATTATTACACCAGGTAAAATGATATCTTGAAAACCAGAATCCATTAGGAATTTTCTTAGTGTACCCCCCATAAAGTCTTATCTATCTCTCCCAAAATAGGTACCACACAAATTTTTATTCTCTGGACATGCCACAATATTGAGGTCTCTACCAACCATCCAAGGAAGAATCACATGGGTTAGAAATTCCTAATTCATTCCAATGTGGAACTCTAGATTGTGATTCAAATTTATCAGAATCAATTGACATAATAATAGTTGTAACTCCCACTAAAACATTGATATAGATAAATTTATCTGACACCACGATCATTTCAACTAAAATACTAGCTTTCTAGAATCCCTAGTTTTGCAAATTACAAGGAAAAGAAAATATTGTTGCATTCACTTCTATGTGGTAGGAAAATCCCATGAATTTAGAAGGATCCTATTTGGGTTCTAACATTGCAACCATAAAAATAGAGTAATTAAGAAATTATTTAGAGTTGAAGTCTAATTTTACCCAAGATCCCATGCCATGAGCATTGAAAATGAGGAGATTAATCATATAAGGAAGAGAAGTCTGGTACTGGACCCAGAATCATGGCCCTACATAATCATTATTGATTTGGAATTGGATTTGGATCTCAACTGCGATAAGTCACTATATCTTCTATCCGATATTCTTATCTGAGTTGTAGGAATTCTTGTTTGGTATCAGCCTTTGGTGTCTCCATCTTCACCAAGATTCTGCTCAAGCTGTCATCTGTAAGGTAATGTTTCTCCTGAGTTTCTAAAATCAATAATGCCAAAGGAAAGTTTTGATCAGGTATCTTAACCTGTTGGATTACCTTATTCCTCAATATTATCTCCCTAAAATCAAGAATCTTAACATGTTTCTCTTCATTATAATGTTTATCTACCAGCTGAACTATTTCTGGTCTCAAAAGATGAGATGAATTTGGCACATAATTTCTCAACATTGAAACTTGGAAAACATTGTGTACCTAAGATAATCTCAGAGGAAAAGTTACTCATTATGTTACTGGTCCAACATTCTACAAGACATGATATGGTCCAACAAACCATGGACATAACTTAATCTTATTACCAAAATGCATAACACTTTTCCATTATGAGATTATTAGAAAAACATGATCAACTGTATTGAAAGAAATATCATTCATCTAGTTCACTGCATAAATTTTCTACCTGGTTTGATCTGTCCCCATGTGTTGTTGGATCATCTTAGATCTCTCAACCACTTCTTCTACTAATTCTCACCCCATCAAATTTGATTTCCTTCCTTAATCCACAAATGGAGTTTGAAACCTCATACCATACAAAGCCTCAAAACGTTCTATCAGTATACTAGAATAAAAACTATTATTATATGAAAAATATACTAAGAATATATTATGATCAAAGCATACCTAGAAGTCCATTTAACAACCTTGAAGCATGTCCTCTAATGTCAGAATTATTCTCTTGGTCTTTACATAAAATTGAGGATGAAATGAAGTGTTGAAATTTAATTCTATTCCTAACGACTTCTGAAGGTGTTTCCAAAAGTTATAAGTGAACATTGGATTATATATATATATAATGGAAATAGTTAATCCATGTAACCTAACAATATCTTTGAGGTATAGTCATGAAATCTGATCCAAAGTCGTAGTATCTCGAATAGGAAGGAAATTTTCATATTTAGTTAGCCGATCCACAATAGCCCAAATTGAAATATCTTTTGTCATTCCATCAAAAAAGTAATACTTTAAAATGTCTCTATACATAATATTACTTCTAGGATGAATAGAAAATAGAGAAATATGAGCTTCAAATAATATTTTTTTTATCAAGGAATCACAAGGAACACATATTCTCTTTCCAAATCATTAACCACAATCTTTATCGTTGTTAAATTCCAGAAACATGCCCCTTATAAACCAATTATAACTTTTTTTTGTAACTCACCATCTTCCTTCTCTAATTACTGAATTATTTCTGAAGAGACAACCACAATAACACCTGACAAAAATAGATGAATTTTTTACACCAATAACTTACAAGCTGAAAATTCATTAAATCATTAATCAAGGGGTTGTGTTCCAATTAAAACATGGTTAATGATGCATGATGTTTTCAACTCAAGGAATTAAATACGTTTTTTCTTTTCTAGGATGGTAATTGATCATCCAATCATAATCCTTTATAAATTCAATCCATCTTCTCAACTTCATGTTTAATTCCTTCTGAGTGAATATGTACATCAGACTTTTGTTTTCAGCTTAAATTTCACATTTTAATCCATATAAATTATTCCTCAAAATTTTTAAAGAAAAAATATAGATTTTAATAATAAATCATTTTTGGGATAATTTAACTCATGAGGTTTAAGTTTTCATGAAGCATAATCAATTACCTTGTTATTTGTCATTATAACACAACCAAGTCTCTTTAGTAAAGCATCAATGTAGATGACAAACTCGTTATTTTTGGTAGGCATGTGAAAAACTATAGCATTCACTAACCAATTCTTCAGTTCCTGAAAACAAACATCACATTCTTCTATCAAAATAAATTTAACCCCTTTTCGTGTTAACATAGTTAGTAGGCTAGAACAATATAATTTTTTTAAAAAAATTGTCTGTAATAATAGGCTAATCCAAGAAAACTACAAATATCTATAACATTTGTAGGTATTGTCCATTTATCAACAAATGTTTTTGGGGGGGATCAATTGTATTCCATACTTATTTAAATGTTACCCAAGATAAGAAATTTTCTTCAACCAAAAATCATATTTTCTAAATTTTTTGTATAACATATTTTTTTTTGAGTTTTAAAGACAATCGTTATTTATTTTTCAAGATACTCTTACTTTTTGAAAATGCAAACATATCATCAATAAAAACAACAAAAAAATATATTCAGATATTCATAGAATATTCTATTCATAAAATCTATGAATACAGTAGGGGGATTTTTTAAACCAAAAGTAATAAAAAAACTCACAATGCACATATCTAGTATAAAAAGATATTTTCAGAATGTCATCCTCTTTCACCTTCAGATCACTGTACCCAGACCTAATATAAATCTAAGAAAAATACTGAGCTCCGTAGATCTAGTCAAGCATGTCATCAGTATAAGGAAATGGATACTTGTTATTAACTGTAATGTTAGTCAAAACTCTATAATCAAGGAACATTCTTATGGAACCATCATTATTTATATCAAAAAAAATAGGATCAATCCATGGTGATGTGTTAGGATGAATAAAACCTTTATCATAAAACTCATGTAACTAATTTTTCAATTCAAGAAGTTCTAGTTAATCCATTCTTTAAGGGGATTTGAAATTGTCTTAGCATTAGGAACTAAGTCAATAGTAAATTCAACGTCTCGATCAAGTATAACACATGGAATCTCATCAGGAAAATAATCCATGTTTTCATGTACAACTAGCACAACATTAATCTTAAAAGTTACCTTGTTTTCAACAATATGTTCAAGATAACTTTTATTTCCATATTTTAATAGTTTCTTTGCTTCCAGATAATTTATTAATTTTATGTGTTCATTATTTTATACAAACTGAAAATCTTTTTGAAAAACAAATTTTGTATCTATATATTCAATATTATGATGATTAATAGAAATCCAATCCATACCCAGAATGACATAAAACTATAATATGGTTAACAAAACAATGTTTATAGGTAATTTATTTCCACAAATAGAAATATGAAGATTCTTATAATTCTTATTTGTGGTAATATCCCCCCCTGGTATTTTAACTATAGGGTTTGGTCTCATTTCTTGAGGTGAAATTTTCAATTTACTAGAAATATTCTCAGTTTTAACGGAATGTGTAGACCCCATATCAAAAAATACATTATAAAAACATTTCTAAACAAGAAAAGTACCTGATACCACTTAATTGGATTTCTCGACATCTGCTGACATTGTCGTAAAGGATCTCACTACACCTTTCTTCTTATAATCTGATTACTTTCCATCATTCAGATCATTCTTTGGGTATGTATTTTAATAATGAACCATCTCACCAAATTTACAACTCTTTACCTTTTTCTATTAGAATTATTTTTAAGATCATTCTTATTATATTCTAAGGTCATATGTCTAAACATACAACACTGAACACACTTCCCAGTTTTGTTAAGGCTTTCCCCAGGGGGCATTTTACCACATTTTTTAAAAACATAAAGCTAGACTTTCTTACAATCATATGTCTCTAATTGATTCTTACCCATAACATTCCATCTAGACCTACTCTTTTTATTTTAGTCAAATTAAACATTAACATACTAAATCTAAATTTATTCCCTCTCTGCACATTGGATACATTTATCATAACTTTGGAATTCATAGGAATCCAATGCCCTACGATATGTTGGCTTTAATGCTTAGTAAAAATTATTGATTTTTCTATCAAGATCCCAATTAAGATTTGGAGCATACCTTTACAATCAGGTTATTTTTTCTACTTATAAGGCCAATTAATACTCTTACATTTTTATCAACTAATGGAGTTGATTTTCCATCAAAATTTGAACAAACTTTGGAAAACATTTTTCAAGGAAAGGTTTTTTAAATTCATCTCATTCCAAGGAATAAATCTCCTCTCTATTCCTAGTATTCTTTACCTTTGACCACCACTGGTCAGCTTCACCTTCAAAAATATAAATGGAAAGACTAAACTTTTTATTATATGAACACCCCATGACATATAATATTATTTCATGGGATTTAATCCACCCTTCATCCACCACTAGGTCAGAAGATCCGCTAAAAGTAGGAGGATGTTGCCTCATAAATGTTCCACTATCATCATGTTACTTTTTTATAGTTATGGCTATTATCTTTCATGGATGCAACCACTATTTATTTCCTATGTCAGCTAATCCATTACTATCACAAACTGCTCGATTCCTACCCCTGCCATTTCAGGTTGCGGATTCAGAAATATATCTCCCTCCCGATTCCTTCTAAGTTCAGGTTCCTTGTATCTTCTACATAAACATACTATTAATAGACATATATTAGATATATAAATATGAAAATATGAAAATGTTATATCAAATCAACATAAACATTCAGTAAAAATATTCAATGGTATTCTATTAAAATCATCATAACCCCTAAAGTTATCTAAACCATACTCTGATTTAAACTATAAGGACTCAGCCTTAAACATTACATAATCTAGAAAATTACTATTGAATAAACCTTTCACATCCCCAAATATATTTTCATTTTGGAGTTTTTTAATTTGATTACATAATTCAAACATATCAACCCATATACACACAAATTAGTTACAATTAAAATAATACCCTTTTTCATAATAAAAAATATTTTATTAAAAACTTGAAATCATTTTGTGAAAACTCATAACAACATTCATATTGACTTCTACTTTTCTATTACCCATCCTTAAACTCTTTGAAAAAAATTTAGAACATGGGATCAGCATAGAAAAACATAGTAATGGATATAAAAAGTAGTAGAGATGTCATTAGTACATGAATACGTATAAAAATATGAAATAATTCTCACAAAGACATACTTTTCACTAATAAAGTATCATATACTTACTATATGAAACATGAGATTCCAATAAATCATAAATAAAACCATAAGGGTATCATTTAGAATTACTTAATTAATATTTTAGCCCTCATGGATACTTTATTATTTGTAACACTCGCGGCTACCTTACAATGTAACACTCAAGGCTACCATATATTGTAACCATCGCAGTTACACATAGTGTAACCATGCGAAAAAAATCCATTTTACACATAACCAATTCATTGGAGGGAGATATATGTCCCACCCTTCATCATAAAAAATAACCAAGAACGATAACATAATAATAAAACATGAAAACATGCACACAAACATTCTTTTTAAATTTTTTCAAAATAGAAATTTAAAAGAGGGGTTTTAAAAGGTGTCCCTTACATATACAATATCATTGAAGTGAGATTTAATAAAATGAATGGAATATGCATACACAATATAAATACAAAATTTTATATTAAACATTTCTAACACAAATAATCTTATCAAGACAAAATCAATATTGTAGAAGGATAACCCAATGAATGGAAATTGGGTTAAGAATTCCCATACCTCATGTTTGTCTTACCTAAAATGTGTTTAATCCTTGTGTATAGTGGTTAAAAAAGTGATAATAATATTTTAAATAAAAATATTCAGGTTTATAACATCTTATAAGATAATTTTATAATATAATTCCACCCATTTTTTAATAATACTATATTCTTTCCATTGTTTTGGGTGTGTTATTTACATGGTTTATAGGGTCCATTTTTAAAGGATTTTTTTATCGAAAGGAAGAGAAACTACAAGTGTCGGATGAAATGATATTAATATGTTTCTAGAATATTAAATGATACCATGAATCATTATTTTCATATATTATGATGAATTATTAGATAAAACATTAATGATATTCTCTTAGATCATTTTGGAGGTTCTTCGATAATATGGAACTAGTTTCATTATATAAATTAATAGAATGTATATATGTTAATTACCAATCATAAAAGAGGGAATATAATACACATTAAAATCTATTGAAACCATTTAAAAATATTTATATCCATAATTTAAGGTAGAAATGTAAATTGAAAACACATCATACATGATATCGGTAAATCGACTCATCATAGATGGTGTTTTTATTTTTACAATAAGAGGGAGAATAGTAGAAGTAAGATAATGAAATTTTCCATAAACATGATAAAATTATTTTATATATAATATACTAGATATTTTAATGCATCTTATATATGGTTAAGTTAAGAGAGTATAAAAAATTTAAAATAATTGAAAGGGAAATGAAAGAAAATGAAAGAGGATTTTTAACTCTTGGTATCTTCTCCAACAGAGCCTCCTTAAGGACTTGGGTTTTTCACTTTTGGTGAAACCAGTAAATCTATGACATGGGAAATATCCTTAGGAAGATTATTTGGTTGAATTTAGAAAATTCTAAAATCTTGAGAGGTGTGAGAGGAAGAGGGGGTGAGGTGTGACATTTATATGGGGTAGAGGAGTGTTTTTCCATTATTTTAATCATTATTTTATTATTTAGGATAAAGACTAAGAATAGTATCGATTCTTATGACTCAAACTAGTAATTACTGCATTATATGTTGAACCAAGGGTTCTTACATCAACATAACATCATCCATGACTCAATAATTCATGTATTTAGCTTATTTCATAAATTATTCAATTTAACTATTCTCCAAAAATACAAATATTTCATAAAAATCCCAATAACTCACCCTAACCATTTGTAGATATGAATAATTCAAATATGAACTCCATTTTTTGAAATTAAATTTTAAAATATGTGAATTTAATTTTTACATAAAATCATAATTTATTCGAAATATAACAATTTAAAAACTATTACATATTTTTTACACCTTAAAAAATTAATCAAGGTCTCATAAAATTATATTATTAAAATAATACAATAAAATATTACTTTCCAGTTATATTTTTATCAAAATACATTTTCATTTAAATTATTCAATTATAAAAAAATTGCAATTAAATCTTTATGACTCTAAAAAATACAAGCACCTAATTTATAAATTTCAGAAAAAATTATTTACTTTTTCAATGATATAAATATATCATATTTTCACTTATAGGATGGATAAATTTTATTTATACTTTATTAGTTGATTTTACCATTCTATTGGCTATATTATTATTCCTAATGGTCATATTACTATTCCTAAGGTTTGTTTACTATTCCATGAGACTAAATTCCTTAATTTATATAAATATAAATTATTTCGTTATAAATTTATAATGAATTTATATATTTAATTCCAAAAAGAAAAAAAATTATTTTATAAGTACCTAGGTTGTTACACAACTCATTCATGTAACACAAGTTAACTTGGTGTTATGTTCACTACAATCTCTATCATGCAATGAATTTATTTAATATAGTAAATATATAGTATAGTCTCATGATATTACATTCCCTTATGCACTTGGGGATGTGTTTCAGACATGATATCTAATACAAAGTTTTAATTTGGGATTTTTGGGTTCTAAAATATCCCTACCTTAATTAAATTACATCCTCGCAATTTTAAATTGATCATAGTAATGTATTTTTTTATATTTTCTAAATTGAAATCACACATTGTGAGAGGGGTTTGTAAAATATTCTCAATAAAATTGATAACGGGAAGTACAAAGGTCACATGGAATACCATTTAATTAGGTATCTAAGTAGAAGAACATTATTGGAAAGTGAAACTATATACATGGAGGAAAATCGTAATTATTTATTAGGAGTGAATGAGGTCATCAATCAAAAACAAGTGAATGATCAATGGAATGTTTATGGCCACAAATCCATAAATATATGATGATTGAGAGGACCATGATTTCATCAAAAATTAGGGTATTAGGACAACATTTTGTTTTTAAGTCATTTTTCAATTTTTTGGTAATTCTTTTAATAAAAAAATATAAGGAAATATTCTTACTTAATAGGTTTTAATTTCATCTGAATAATCCGAAATTTATGTTGTGCTTCGATCAAAATATAATTCATATAGAAATTAATATTTATTCATGAAGCAATAAAAGAAACATTTAAAGGTTCATATGTCCTATAACATTATGACAAATATTACTATATTTCTTTAACTTTATTCCAAACCAATATTGTTAACTGATTAATCTATAATCCTAAAAAGTGATACTACTAGTCCAATAGTAAAATTTATTCAAATTTTGTTAACTAAAAAAATGAAAAATTAACCAGGACATTTCATAGGTTAGTGGTTGGTGTTAAACCATTATTGTGATTCGGTCATGGGTTCAACACCCATAACCATTTTGGATTTGATTAGTTTTCACCGGGATTACTAGTTGTCCTTATCTAAGACAATATTAATATAATTTACAAAATAAATACGAGGGACATCATTGAATTGAGGTTAATCTCAAAATAGCCTTTTAACTAATGTTTTCATTACAAACCCAATTCATAAGTACTTCATCCATTTATTTCTACAATGGTCTTTCACTGGTCTAGAGTTTATCCATAATATCATTTTTAGGATTTCTAAATCATGAAAAAAAAATTCAATCTAAAACACCTTAGGTTTAACCTATATCATTCCTTTTCATTATCCAATAAAATTGTTCACAATGGTTTGTAAAGAAAACATTGATAATCCTAAGAATATCCCTTAGGAGTGCCAAACTAGGTGTGCAGTAAGGCATGTATTCATGTACCAGGATACCCCAAGTTATTCTCAAAACACCTTGTCAGATGTTATTACTCCTAGGAATATATGTTCCAGAAACATGTCAACATGTGGTATCTAGAAATGGATATATTATAGGGAAGACCCACATAATCTCTACCTTAACAAGTTTCTACGATGTTCTTCTATAAATATCCTCAAATTATACCTTAGGGTTATTTTCTCATTTGTATGTTTTCCTAAATCATGTTACTGTAGTTTCTACTAAAATTTATTTGATTCCAACTATAGCAACCCAACCTGAGATGGCCAGAAGTTAGTGTTTGCTACTAATTACATTAGCTTGATTAAATGGAATCAAATCTCAAAGGAACAAGAGTTTATTATTCTGTGTAAATGAGATACATATACGAGTCTAGTATTAAAAATCAAAACACTAACTGCAACATAATTTTTTATTGTTATTTCTAAATAAATAACTTTGAAGACAAGATTATTCCATCTATAATATCCTTTCATATATATCATTGTATGCTTCTGGAATTTCCAGATAATTAAACAAAATAAGGGTGATCTCAAATTCTCAGTAAGGGTAAAGTATAAGGATATTAATAATTAATCAATGAGAATAATAATTATGGCATGGTATATAATATAACACACATACCATATAATAAAAAAACTAAGAAAAATGTTATTCCAAAACATGGAAAGGAAATAAATGGAAACACATGCCATTTAAATAATTAGAGAAGAAAATGTAAATATGGAAAGGTATGAAATTTAAAGAATATTCAATTAATTCAATATACTAAGAATGAACTACATCCATATATTTAATGTGGTGAAAATATCATGGATAATAAATAATTAATCAAATTTAAGTCAATGATTAATTATTGGATTTCATGTCCCAGGAACATGAAAACCCCTACTATCAATATCTATCCTACAAAAATTGTAAAACTATGGATAGAAACCCATTTAATTAGTGCACCTTATTTGTCTCATGAGAACCTATCGAATAATCGAGGATCTAGATAATGTCTGGGCTCTACCCATTATTTTATTTTCAAATCATTCTTCATATTGGGTGATCGATTTAAATAATAAACAATATTCCTTCTAAAATATCTTTATTGAATAAAGAATATGGATTATCATTATTTATCCAAATAATAAAATACTGTCAAAGTGGACACTGTATATAAAGAGTTATATGATTTGGAAAATTTTAATATCTGTGATAAAAGAAAGGGATAATTTAGGGGAAATTATATGTTCAATGATCATATTTGAATGAATATTTCACAGAGAATAATAAATCAATAAAAGAAGTGAATTTGAATAATATCCTAGGACAAATAAATAAAAATCCATCTGGAGGAAGAAATAGGATGGTTTAATACAACATATCCCAAGTGAATTAAAAATAAGGGTTGTAGTCATTGACGAATAGATACTATAAAAATACATTTTAAAACATTATTTAGGAAAATAACCTTTTATTATGAAAAAAATATTTGAAAGGAATTTCCTTTGAAAATCACTATTGAAAATATTTTCTTTAAAAAGTAACCTTTCAAATATGTAAAAGATGCTTTGATGAAATGATGGTGGGTAAATCTATACAAGTTGTACGACGTAAAAAGAATGTTCATTTTTCATTGTTAAAGTTTAGAAAAAAATATTTTTTAGATAAAAATAAGAAGATTACTTTGCAAACATTGGTAAAAGAAATAAAGGTAAAAATTTCATTATGAACTCATTTTTAATTTTTTTTAATGAAACATGTTTTTAAAAGAAAATGGTTTCTCCAACTAAAGAGATAATGAAGGTAGGTTTTCTTTAAAACATTTTATAAATCATTTTGATTAACAAAGATTTGAAAAGTGGAACTAATACTTGAAAATGGTAATGAATAACTAGAGGATAGGAAAATTAAATGTTTTATAGCACAATATTCATATAATTTCCTCTAATGTAAACAACATTGAAATATCATTAGAATTACTGTTGAGGAAATTATTCTTTAAACATTCCAAAGTTTCATATACCACATTGAAGCATTTCGAATCATAATCCTCATGGAGGGATAAAATTAAATGAAATTGATAATATACATAGGGTAATTATATTAATGATATATCATGTAAAGTTTCATAATATACACCATATAAAATAATATAGGTGCATAACAATAAATAATTCTCAATAGAATGTAAACTGAGACAAAATCCCTCACCTTACATTTCATTTAGAGTGAAATGTCCTTTAAATTCATATATAATAATCTTATTTTTATTATATAATTGATTCATATCCTTTTTCATGTTTATAATTAATTTTATTTTATTTATTACTATGTTTTATACAACTACAAAAACAAATATGTTTATGTCGGTTTTTCGACCAAATTTAGGTTTTGTGTTAAACTCAACTTTGGTAGGTCACTATGGTCAAAGGGGTCATTATATAAAATTTATAGAATAATAATCATGAAATAATTATCATATGTTTACACTAATTATACTTTTTCAATCAATAATTAAATATAGTTTTAAAATATAATTCAATGCTACAATCATTTAGATGTAGGTCATATGTACGCATGAGTAACATTCTCATTTTTCTTTGATCGTTACGAAAAGAAGTTAAGTAACAAAATATATTTCCCTAATGATAAATATATTATAAATACCATTTTATTTAATCATATATACTTATATATATAATTCTTGTGATGAAAAAGGAATCACATCGTATCAAGGATGCAGTAGTCCACACAACCATGAATGACGTTATCACTTTCCAAGTGTGTGAAAGGGTACTGAAGAAAAAGATAAATATTATATTTCATGAAAATTATTCATTTCATGAATATAATATATATTTTTTATGGAAATTATTTTTAAATAAAACAATCTTTTATATATTACATTTATTCTGTGAACGAATCACATCACTTTGAGGGGGCTGTAGTCCACCCTTACACAAATGATGTTTTCGTTTTTACACATAATGGAATGTATAAGGAAATGTGTTGTAAAAGAATTAAATAACATTAAATTAATAATAAATATCATATATAACATATAAAAATATTTTATCCATCATATTTACCACCAGGAGAGGTGGTGAAGGAAGAACGAATAATCATCGTTTCCTGAGGCAGTATTTCTCCGTTCACATAAACAGTTTGTTCGTTACCCATTGGATGGATGCGTGAGAAAGTGTATTTATAACCATATAATAAAAAAACTGTAGAATATTTTGGATACTGTTTTTATTATAATAACATGGATGAACAATATTTGAGGTGGTGGAGAAGTAATTGAATGAAAAATGATCGTTGGAAAGCATTTCCTTCAAAATCAGGTAACACCTTTGGGTTTATACAGAATAGATTCCATGGAAAGGTTTATTAAAAAAGAGAGGCTTAAAGTTAAAGGGGAGGTATGTTGGTAATATATTTGGTAAGATCATTGATGATCCTAAGTGGTTTGAGAGGTGTTATGAATGAGGATAAGTTGTGGCCTTTATAGTGGGGGAGGAGTGGGACTCTTGTAATATTTTGTCAATGGAAATATTTTCATGCTTTTAATGTTACAAGTGGATCCAATAATGGAAAAAATTAAATAAACAATATTGTATGGTATATATGTGGCCATAAAATAAATTTTCTAAAAGTTTATATATCATTTTGAGCATTAAGGTTAAGGTTTTGCCCTTTATTAATCTTATTTTAACCTTTATCCTGGTAATTAATTTTAATCACATTCACTAACATTTTCTGTAAAAAATGAAATTTTTCTTATTGGACATTATAAATTATTATTATTCCAAATATTTAATCCATTTTTAAAAATTTCAATAATAGATATTGCAGAATTTAAATTAAATTTAATCCCTCATGAGGGACGATAATGCGTGTTTTTAAAGTGAAGACCTTCAAAAATTCAATACATTTTTATAATAAATTTCAAAGTGAAATGAATTAAAATGAAAAAAATTTATTAATAGATATAAATATTATCTAATTTAACTTTAAATCCGATTAAAATTAAAATTTATCTTTATAAATAAATTATATGAAAAAAGTCTCGAACTAAAATTCTATATATTTAACTATTTATTAAAAAATGAAATGTTTCAGAAAAATATAAAAAATTCACCTTAAACTAATTAATATGTTTCAATTTATAATATGAAGTTTTGTATGACAAATTAAATGAACTAAATTGTCAAAATTCATATTTAAAATGGATTCCCCATTAAAAGGAGGTAAAATTGTCTTTATAAAAATATAGGTTTTTATGTGAAAAATAGTGTTTCTTCTTATCTTATGCCTATAAAACCTGATGTGTGAATATAAAAAATATATTATTGAATATATTAAATTTATATTTCATTAAAATAATTAATTAATCGTAATTAATTATGTTTATTAAGACAAGACTCCTTTGGAAGCATAAAAATAATAATTTTCTTTTTTACATCCAGTTGGTCCTTGTTTCTATTTCTCATTAATTGGTAACCTATTAATTCATTTTAATTTATATAAACCAAAAAAATTTATAAGATAGTTATTAATATTCATAACTATGAACATAACATAATGGTTATGTCATATTATATTGAATAATAATATTTTAATAATTCATTGTTATTTGGGGAAACTCATTCTTGCATTTAACGCAAGATATCAATAAAGGGCTACCATGCATATAACACAAGAAATCAAGGAAGTACACTCTTGAATGTAATGCAAGCTAACTCAGTGTTGCGTTCATTACAATATATATCATGTATTCAATTTATTTTAAATAGTAAATATATATTAGAGTCTCATGAAATTATATATCCCCTTATATGCTTGGTGGTTCATGTCATACACGCTATCAAATACAATGTATTACAATATAATTTTGGGGTGTTATAGTGATGTAAATTACTAGCTTGGAACTTGGATAGTTGTTTTCTCACTAATTTTCCTTTACTTTTGGGTATATAATTTGGATACTTTTATCGTTACGAATTTTATTTATACATGAATTGTTCGATGGTTTTGGTTTATTTTTATATTATATATTGGAGTTTTTTATGGTTTATTCATATTACATCCCTATTCTACAGTATTATATATAGTAATTCCACCCATTTCCATAGAATTTTATACCATTAGTGCTTGTTTTCATCCTGGGGCCTACTAGAGGCGGGACTTTGGGGTTATTATCTCTCTCCCCTCATTGTGGTATCTATGGAGGTAGGGGTCGTGACATAGTGGTATCAAAGGTGATGGTTGCGATATATAATGGAGTTTACTGTTAAATACAATGAGTATTCCATGGATTGTTATGGTAACAGTTCTACTTGACCTTGTTGTACGTGATAGGCTAGGGAGTCCTTCTAGGAATTGGGATTTTAGGACCGCTACCATTCCAGTTCACAAAATCGTAGCTTATTTTACAACCAAGTATGTTGGACCTATTTTCAAGCTTGAGACCCAAAATAGGTACATTCAACATAATGACTCGTGTTATTATATTAATTAGGGTTTTTGGGATGGTTAAAACTATTAAATTGAATTAAAATAAATCTAAAAAATTATATTATTGGGCTTAATATGTTCTTGTTTTTTTTCATATATGGATCATGTACATCCTTCGCATATGGATTAGGATGTTGAGGTTCATAATGATGATCAGGCTGATCACCGTAGGGTTGGTCTGATAGAGGATGATGATTCCTAGAAGAGGTAATTGCACTCTTTTTAGTGACATGATTTGGGGATGTATAAGGGTAGTGTTTTAGATGTGGAGATAGAGAGATGGACAGAGGAGCGTGAGATCACTTTCAATTTGATTATTACCTCGATGGGATACAATGTCCCTTTTGTTGTTATTCAGATGCGGGGAACTGCACATCAGTGGTGGATGATGTATCTGGGAGAGTGGAAGGATGAATATGTTTCAGGGGTCAACTTCTAGAAGGGATTCTTGGTAGAGTTCCTTTCATAATCTATGAATTAAATGAAAATATATGATTTTCTATTCCGTATGGGAGTATGTTAGTTCCAATGTTGGGAATCAAATTTAAGGTCCCTCTATGTTTTTTCCCATGTATTTTTCCAGATGATGAGTCTCATGTGAGACATATTGAGGAGGAAATATATCCTTCTCTCCAGTATGTAGTTACTAATTTCACATTGTTGTAATATATATTGGTTAAAAAGAATGAGGATTTTATGAACAATATGCAATCACGTAAAGGATTACCCATAGTGGGTAACTACAAGGGTTCTTCGAGGAGACGAGTTTTCAATGATAGGTCTTTGCAACCAAGACCTTTTATAGTTTTGACTATCATGGAATCAAACTCATCACCCTTCATTTCAGAAATCTAGGGCTTAGGATTTCTATTATATTACTTGGGAATTTGTGCTAGTGTTTTTTGTTTTTCAGGTTTATATAATTCTCTAGAACCAGTGCCTAGTGGTTCCCCAAGATCATTTTAGATGAGGTGTATAGATTCAGCATCAGCCATAAAATCAGTTTATAGTTAGATTGTTTCAGCAATAGGAGTAACATGCCTATGCTTTGTTGAGGGAAGATGAAGCAACTAGAGGCCAACCTCAGAATGATCGCGATGTTTAGTGACCTCAACCTGAGCATAGTCTTGGAGGATTTTGTTAGACTAGAGGTAGAGGATCAGAGATTGGTTAGTTTCATGAAGGGGAGGATGTAGTTCTAGAGGATCCAAAGATCATCATAGTTACGACCTATTTGTAATATTCCCCTTGTTTGTGCCTTTTTTTGATTCGAACAGCTTCACAATCCTTTTTTCACCCGCTATAGCCCATGATCTGGGACTTGACATAGAGAGGATTCTCGAACCCCTGGTGTTGACAACAGCAGCCGGAGGCTAGAAATTCTTGTTTTTAAGTGTGATGGTGATGTAGACTGATGAAGGGGTCACATCAGTCTTGTAGGATCTTTTTGTACTATAGACACCACCATACGATGTTATCCTCAACTTTGACTGTCTATATTATGTATGTGCTGTTATCGAATGCTTCTAAAGAAGTGTGATGTTTTTGGATGTTGATGGGTAGTGTATGGTTTTCATTGGAGAGTGGGGATGCCATGTGGGTATTCAGTGTGTGGGGCCATTTTTTTATTTATGTTTTAGTTTTCAATGGAAATTATGGATGAAAGGAAAGTGGAGGTTCTCATGGGTTTTGGGGAGTTTCTGGAAGTTTTTCATGTAGAGATTGTGATGATACCCCCTCAACATGATGTTGAGTTTGAGATAGAAATTATTCTTGGTAACTCTCTAATTTCAATGGTTCCTTATCTAATGAAACCTTATGGGTTGAGAGAGTTGATGTTTTAGATAAATAATCTGATGTACAGTGGATTTATACAGCCCAGTGTGTCGTTGTGGGGTGCTATATTGTTGTTCTCCATGAAGGTGGATGGTTGTGTGAGGTTTTTCATAGACTAACAGAGGTTGAATCAAGTGATTTTGAGGAATTAGTACCCCCTCATGCGGATATAATATCTATATGACTAGATGGAATGGGAGAGTATATATTCTATGATTGATCTGCGGTTTAGATATCATCAGTTGATTTCGAAGGGGGGAGATATTTTGAAGACTACCTTCAGATGTAGGTATGGTCACGTATAGTTTTGTTTCATTCCCTTAGGTACTATTAACACACCAATAATTCTCATGGAATTTATGAATTCCGTATTCCATGAGTTCCTACACTAGTTTATCATCATTTTCATTAATGATATCCTGATCTACATGAAGTCAGAGGAGGAGCATATTGGTCATATCTGAACTCTCTTGGAGGTTCTTTGACACCAATAGATCTATAAATATTTTCCAAATGTATATTTTAGAAATTATAAGTTAATTTCTTTTTCATTTTCATGTCCTATAGATGTGTGGAAGTGCATAAGTCAAAGGTTGAGGTATTTGTTTCTTAGGTGGAACCCAAGAATATATATGAGGTTTTTAGTTTCCTTAGTCTTACATGTTATTATTGGAGGTTCGTACTCAATTTATATTGATTTTATCCCCATTGTTAGTGTTGAATAAGAAGGACTATGATTTTGGGTGAACTGATTAGGTCTAGGCCATTATCAATTACCTAAAGGTGATGTTTGTTATTTCTCTTGTGCTTCAATTTCCTAAGGAGGGTGTTATGTTTACAGTTTTTTGTATCACTTCCCTTATTGTATTGAGATGTGTATGGTACATTCCAGGGTAATTGTAACAACCTGAGATTTTATGAGAATAATTCTTTTTAATTTCATTGATGTCTTGTGTTTTACTCTACACCAAAATTAGCTTCCACTATACGCAACACGTATTAGCTTGCAGTATAAGCAACACTATTCGTTTCTCTTGTTACACACAATTTCATGTTCGTTTTGTGGAAATTATTTTACACAACATTAAGTGTAGATTTTGTTTAATGTATAAATGAAATATGTTTTGATTATGTTATACGCAACACCAAACGGATATTTCACTACACGCATCTCTGACTTGGCTTGCATTACACGCAATCAAGACCTTCCTTGATAGCGTGTGTAGTACACAATACCGAGTTTCACTAAAGGATATATTATTATAATATTATTACGAAGTAGCCGTTATGAATAGTAATACAAACTTTTTGAAATTTTATTTTTTATAATGAGCTTCATTTTTGGATTCGGAATATCGAAATTAGATTAGGGTGAATTTTTGGTATTTTTCTGAAAACTTTCAATTTTTGATGAATAGTGAAAACACTAGGTTACTATTTAAAAACCGACATTTTATATAAATAATTATTTATATTATTTAAATTTATTTTCGGTCAAAATTTATACATAATACCTATATAAGTTCAATGTAATTCATTGAAGTCATTTTATAAAAATTTTAGACATATAAAAATTTAATTGAACTTTTCACCGTCTTTTACCCACCTCCTAGGAGAGTTTGAAAATTTACATAAAACATAATTTTACCACTTCTGTGAATGGAATTTCAAAAATCAGAGACACACAGGTAATATAAAGGACTAAAATTTGGTTCAATGAGATGAAAATATTTTTTGGAAAATAGTAACTTTTTAATTTTATTTACGACGGTTAAAAGTAAATAGGGTAATTAAGGGTAAAAATGATATTATTATTACCCTAAAACATGTCCTAATTCTATTGGATAAGTTTAATTCGACCAAAAACAACCTTAGGAATAAAATATGACCATTTAGGTCCACATGGAATAGATTAGGACATTAATTATTAATTTATTTAAAGAAGGGTTAAAATAGTTAAAATCAAAGTTTAATAACTGAATAATTTTTAATATAGGGTTATACATAAGATAAATTCGACAATAAATTGTAATTATAAATCTAAAACTAGTTCCTACATAATGGTATTTTATTTATAATTTTTAGACATTAAATAAATTAATTTATTTATGACACGATGATGATGCAGTAATAATCTTATTAATGAAATATTAACATAATTAATGTTATAAATAAACAAATAAATGTAATTTGAGACTTTTTATGAATTACACTAATTTTCTAGGTTAATATGACATGTCAGTATTGATTTAATTAATTTTCTTTGAACTAATCATGTTGTTTTGATTTTCACAAGAATCAATTACCAAATAGTGTCAAAATTGACATAAAATAGTTTTTAAAACAAATATTATATTATTATTTGTTATTATATTTCTAAAAATATAAGGATCAACCAGGATACTTATATCATGATAGGTGTATCATTAATAGACCACTTGGGGTCACTTGGATGTATATGGTATGTTTATTAACTATATAATATAAATATACAATGTGACATGGTAAATGTGAATCTAATTATCTAAGAGTTAAAACTAAATGATAAGGTTAGGATAATGACCCAAACCTGTCTAAAATGTATTGGCTGAGAGGATTTCGACCCATACCCACCTTATTTTCTAAATAAATCAATTTGGCGCTATTTAAAACCAAATATGACATTATTATAAAATAATATTTTATGTTTTTCTAAGGTGCCCCTCTCCTCCCTTAAAAAAAAGGCACCCCTTCCCTCTTCTCTTCACACCCTTTTGAGACTTGAAGCATATCCAACCCTTGAAAATTCCTCTAATCAACCTCTCTAGTTATATCATAGTGGTTATGGTATTCTCAAAAGACCAACTCTAGTGCCCTAAGAAGAAGTATAAAGGAGGTGCGTTGAAGAAGAGGTAATCACTTCTAACGATTCTTTCAAGTTTATTTCTTATTAAACTTCTTCTTATTTAGTTGTTTCACTATAAAGTAATAACATCAGTACTAATTATATACTTATATGTTATTATAAATATTAAACAACCCCATTTCACCTTCTATCCATCCTATGTAAAATGAAATCATCGCGCGTGCGTACGTACGGAATACCATCTCCACACCGTGGTGTAATCTATTTTTCCACCACCACCTTACTTGGATGGGTGTTATGGTGTAAAGAATAACTATATAAGATTATTATAACATCATAAATATTATATGATATTATATCATCCACTCCAATTCCATTCAATAGATATGGGAAAGATATCATCGCTCGTGCGTACGTACGGGTTACCGTCTCCACGACGTGATGAGATTCATTTTCCATGTTAACAATTCAAGAATGATTATAAAGTATATTTAATAAGTAATCATGAAATATATGACATAATAATGCTACTGTATTTATGTATATATATATTTATGTCATCTACTTAATTCCATTCAAGTCAATAAGGAAAGGAAAATAGCGTTCATGCGTACGTACGACCTACCGTCTCCATGAACGGTGTATTTCAATTCATTTATTTATCAATTATATATATATATATATACGGAATATATATGATATATAAATCATGATTTAAATTCTTGAAGTAACTATATCATGATATAATTAATAATAATATCAATAAAAACATTTCTAAACACGTCTGATAAATAAAACGATTTTACCCAAGACGTTGCTTTAACATGGAATTTACAAATGAACGGGTAATATAAAGTTATAAGTGAACTATATATGATACCATAACAATGAATATGATTCTGTAATAAGTCAATTACATTATTTAAATCATTATACAGGAGGTTTGGATACGTACGAAGCCTATTGGACCTAAGGTAAGGGATAACATTTCCAATCTCGTTTTTATCCGAGATTGTTTATTTGTAAGTATTTACTGGGGTTTTTGTTATCATCCATGTCCCTATTTTCTAAAAATGTTTTCATTTATGTTTAATGGCCTTTTCACCCATTTTTTGAAATTTTACCACATGTTATTAAAAGAATCTTACTTTTGTTTACCACAGGAAGAACTAATTGACTTTTCCGAAAAAATAGAAGTAGAATGTTGTTTTAACTTATAGGCCATGAACGGATTTTTACTATTTCATAACACCTTATTTTCATGAAGCTTACTCTATAAGATTTAATGAATATTTTTAACAAAATTATTTTCTTTTAAAATTGCATGGAATTTTGTGAAAACAAAATGATTTTGAAGAAGAAAGGATATTTTCCTCAAGAATTCATTTCAAGTGTTTTATAAAAACCATTTTCCACATAAGATGGAATTATTCCATATCTATATGTTTCAAGTATAATATTTCTATGATTTACATGGTTTCAATTTTCTTATGATGAAATGATATCCATTTGTTTTATATCGATCATGTTATGATGGGATGATGTTTATGAAACCCATTTTTATTCATTGGGTTATGATGAATGATTTATGCTTATGTTGTGGCACACGTAAGAATGATTTCAATATTAGATGGGTGGGACCTATATCTCCCACCAATGAATTGGGTAAAGGTTTATATCTCATGAGATAGATATGGCTGGAATGGAATGTTAATCTGGTTCAGTGTTAATCGACTGAAACGAGGAGTGAACTCGATTCAGAAAGGGACTTTGTCCACTAAGATAGTCTTCGCAGCAATGCCTTGGCTACTATGGAAATCATATCATGTGCTTAATGTTTTTCCACAATTACAAGTTTTATTTTCAAGATATTTTATCATTATTGATGTTCCATTGTGATTTATGCCTTACGTACATCCATGTTTTATGTCATTGCTCAAGATTTTGACGTTTAAACATTACGTTCATGTTTTTATGTTCAAATGTATATGGTTTGTTTTATTTTCTCCAAGCTTACCCTTACTGAGAATTTAAGCTCACCCATTATATGTTTTCTTTTCCCCAAGATATAAATAAAGGTTTTAGGTAAGAAATCAAAAGAGGATGATCTTTATGGGAGATGTTGAAGATCTTTCACCACGATTAGAAGATTATGTTCTGAGTTTCCAAAGACACTAAACTATTACAGTCCATGTGTGTTTGTTTTGTTATGTTTTAATTATTTCTCAAAAGTAATGTAATGTCCATGTATGTCAATATTTGGGCCACTACAGTTGGTATCAGAGGAAAGGTTTAGTCAACCTTTGGAAACTAGGATCCGAGAACTTTAGTGAGATCCCTAGAGATATTTCTAAGTTATGTCTAGGGATGTCCCTAAGGTTAAGTATAAGTATAGGTTATCGTCCTAAAATTATGTTAATGATATTATAATTAGACCTAAGATGTTTGATATTGATGTTAATCCACCTTGATTATGATTTTGGCCTCTCACACTATTCTTTTTGGGTTTTAGAAAATGGTTGGAAATAGGAAGATTCACGATAATGGAGGATATAATGGACAATGGAATGATATTATTCATGAGCAACCAAATGAAATTGGATATGGAAGTCCACATATCGTTATTATGACTAATCATAAATATCATAAAATGATCAATAATCTCAACTTTGGTAAGTTTCCCAACTCTACTAATAAGAGAAAGATAGAGTTTCATGATGATCATAGAGGAAAGAAAGATCAATTTCCTTCATGTAATTCATGTGGGAAGAGGCATCAGGGAGAATGTTTCAAAGGAATTGTAAGATGATTTGGGTGTGGAAAAGAAGGACACAAAGCTAGTAATTGTAAAGGAAAAGGATCAGTTAACACCATGGACAAGGATAATGGTATTTCTAAGACATCAACAACAGTTAAGTGTTTTAAATGTGTAATGTACGGGTATTATGCAAACCAATTCCCTAAGGGAATATCTCATAAAGAGAATCAGCATGGTCATATGGGTAATATTTATGTGGATGATGATGAAGAGACTACAAATGATATATGAGATGGAAGAAATGATGAAGCTCAGTTAGTGGTTTAAGAAGGTAGTGTAATTATTGTATGTTTATCAAGAATAATGTATGGTACTATGGAATAAAGAAAAATCTAAGGATTGTTACACTGTTGCCTTTTCTTGAGTTTTGAAAGTATATGTTGAATGGTACCGGTAACCATGAAAGGTTCTTCAAATATTTTTTGAAAGCACCTATTATGCGCATAAAGAAGGGATAATGAGATAATGAAATGTTTGATAGTATTAATGAGCTCCTGACTAATATAAGTAAAAAGTGATATCATGGTTTGAGTATATAAAATTTTTGGGATTTTGTTATATGGGAATAGTTACCTTGTGACAACATTCATGTTTTCACTATGGTTCAAGAGAATACATGATTAAGGTATTCACATGTTTTGAATGTGACCAACAAGATATATCTTATGATATATGGGGGATAAATGATTGTATTCACATGCTCGGTAGATGACATTTCTAGTAATTGTTTTCTTTATACTATGAGCTTGGACAGAAGTATTTTGGATAAGCCTAAATATTTGAATGAATTAAGTTAAACATAAGATAGTAATGTTTAAGGCTATAAATTTTTTCTATTTTATTGTAGGAATGTTATTATAATGTGGTTTTAGAAAAAGGGACAACCTACAGGACGAGCGACAACCCGTTGTGTCGGACAAGGCTATGGGAATCGAACCCACAACCAAAGGGCGACCAGACATTATTTCCTACCACTGGCCTATAGGAAGTCCCTGGTTAGTAGAAACTAGTTTTATTAAGCAGTACGATAGATGAAGTATAAGTCCATTTTTGGAATCATATACGATTAACCTCACCATAGATGGACTTATGTATATTTGATAACTTTTTCTATCCTTTTGTTTGAGACATATGGAATGACCCATCATTCTATCACATGATCCTCTAACAATTCACCAATGACAAATTCAACTTCATTTATTTAAGAGATGAATTGGAAATTGTTCCAGGAACGAACAAAGGTGAGATTATACCGAAATAAATTAAGTATTTTTTCTATTTCAAAATTTTCAACATTAGGGAAATGATCTTGAAAACCAAAAATGTTTTCCTAGTTACCTTATATCAGATGAATCAGATGGTACCTTGGATCGTCAAAAATTTATGTCTTTGTGATTGTTGGATTTTTCATAGCCATGTTCTCTACCACTCTCCATCAGAAATGATGGTTAGGTTTTTCTTCCATATCTATATTTTCACCTATGTTCTCCTATGTGGAAACCCAGTGATTAGTTAATTTGGGTAACCATTACATTTCATAATTTAGTTTTTAAAGTTCAGTTTTGGTATTCCTTTTTACGATGTGGGTTTCTATGGAGGAAAATTTCAAGTAGTAAACCATTTATAACCCGGACGAATTTCGAGGGATAAATTCATTTTAAGGGGGGTAGAATGTAACAACCCGAGATTTTATGAGAATTATTCTTTTTACATTCATTGATGTATTGTTTTGTACGCTACACCAAAATTATCTTGCACTATACGCAACACCGTATTAGCTTGCAGTATACGCAACACTATTCTTGGCTCTTGTTAAACAGAATTTCATGTTCGTTTTATGGAAATTATTTTACGCAACATTAAGTATAGATTTTGTTTAATGTATAAATGAAATATGTTTTGATTATGTTATACGCAACACCAAATAGAGCATTCACTACACGCATCCCTGACTTGGCTTGCATTACACGCAATCAAGACCTTCCTCGATAGCGTGTGTAGTACGCAGTACCGAGTTTCACTAAACGATATATTTTTATAATATTATTATGAAATAGCTGTTATGAATAGTAATTACCACTTTTTGAAATTTTATTTTTCAAAATGGACTTCATTTTTGGATTCAGAATATCGAAATTAGCTTAGGGTGAATTTTTGTTATTTTTCTGAAAACTTTCAATTTTTTAGGTATAGTGAAAACACTAGGTTACTATTTAAAACCCGAATTTTTATATAAATAATTATTTATTTTATTTTAATTTATTTTAGGTAAATATTTATACATAATACCTATATAAGTTCAATTTAATTCATTGGAGTCATTTTATAATAATCATAGATATATAAAAATTTTATTGAACTTTTACCCGTCTTTTACTCACCTCCAAGGAGAGTTTGAAAATTTACATAAAACATAATTTTACCGCTTCTGTGAGTCGAATTTTAAAAATCCTAGAGACACTGTTAATATCAAGGACTAAAATGTGGTTCAATGACATGAAAATAATATTTTCTGAATAGTAACTTTTTACTTTTATTTACCACGGTTAAAAGTAAATAGGGTAATTAAGGGTAAAAATGATATTATTATTACCCTAACACATGTCCTAATTCTATTGGATAAGTTTAATTCAAAACACAAAAACCTTAGGAATAAAATATGACTATTTAGGTCCTCTTGGATTAGATTAGGACATTTATTATTAATTTATTTAAAGAAGGGTTAAAATAGTTAAAATCAATGTTTAATAAATAAATTATTTTTTATATAGGGTTATAAATAAGATAAATTTGAATATAAATATTAATTAGAAATATAAAAAGATTTCATATATAATGGTATTTTATTTATAATTTTTAGAAATTAAATAATTTAATTTATTTACGACATAATGATGATGAAACAATTATCTTATTAATGAAATATTAACATAATTGATGTTATAAATAACCAAATAAATGTGATTTGAGACTTTTTATGAATTACAATAATTTTCAAGGTTAATATGACATGTTAGTATTTATTTAATTAACTTTTTTCGAACTAAACATTCTGTTATGATTTTCACAAAAATTAATTACCAAATAGTGTCAAAATTCACATAAAATAGTTTTTAAAACAAATATTATATTATTAATTGATAATATATTTCTAAAAATTGATGGTTCGACCAATATACTTATATCATGATATTGTTATCATTAATCGACCACTTGGGGGTCTCTTGGATGTATATGGTATGTTTATTAACTATATAATATAAAAATACAAAGTGACATGGTAAATGTAAATCTAATTATCTAAGAGTTAAAACTAAATGATAAGGTTAATATAATGACCCAAACCTATCTAAAATTTATTCGTTTATAGGATTTAGACCCATACCCACCTTAGATTTGAAATAAATCAATTTGGAGCTATTAAAAACCGTATATGACATTATTATAAAATAATATTTTATGTTTTCCTAAGGTGTCCCTCTCCTCCCTTATAAAAAGGGCACCCCTTCCCTCTTCTCTTCACACAATTTTGAGCCTTGAATATCATCCAAACCCTGAAAATTACTCTTATAAACCTCTCTAGTTATATCATATAGGTTCTGGTCTTCTCAAATGACCAACTCTAGTGCCCTAAGAAGAAGTTTAAAGGAGGTGCGTCAAAGAAGAGGTAATCTCTTCTAATGATTCTTTCAAGTTTCTTTCTTATTCAACTTCTTCTTATTTAGTTGTTTCATTATAAATTAACAACATAAGTATTAATTATATATTTATATATTATTATAAATATGAAACAACACCATTTCACCTTCTATCCATCCTACGGAAAACAAAATCACCACACGTGCGTACGTACGGAATACCGTCTCCACGCCGTGGTGTAATCTGTTTTTCCACCACCACCTTACTTGGATGGGTATAATGGTGTAACTAATAACTATATATGATTATTATAACATCATACTGATTATATGATATTATATCATCCACTCCAATTCCATTCAATAAATATGGTAATTATATCATCGCTCGTGCGTACGTACAGATTACCGTCTCAACGAAACGATGAGATTCATTTTCCATGTTAAAAATTAAAGAATGATTATAAAGTATATATAATAAGTAATCATTAAATATATTACATAATAATTCTACTGGATTTATGTTTATATATATATTTATGTCATCTAATTAATTCCATTCAAGTCAATAAGTAAAGGAAAACAATGTTCATGCGTACGTACGGCCTACCGTCTCCATGAATGGTGTATTTTAATTTAATTTATTTATCTATTATATATATATATAATTAATATATATGATATATAAATCCTGATTTACATTCTGGAAGTAATTATATCATGATATAATTAATAATAATATCAAGAACAAAATGTCCAATCACGTACGATAAATAAAACTATTTTACCGAAATCGCTGCTTTAACATGGAATTTACAAAAGAACGAGTAATATAAATTCATTAGTGAACCATATATGATATCATAACAATGAATATGATTCTGTAATAAGTAAATGAAATTATTTGAATCATTATACAGGATGTTCGGATACATACGAAGCATATCAGACCTAAGTTAATTGATTACTTTTCCAATCTCGTTTTTATCAGAGATTGTTTATTCATAAGTATTTACTGGGGTTTTTGTTATCATCCAAGTCATTGTTTTCTAAAAATGTTTTCATTTATGTTTAATGTCCTTTTTACCCATTTTTTTTAGATTTTACCACATGTTATGAAAGTAATCGTACTTTTTTTTACCACACGAGTAACTTTTTGACTTTTCCGACAAAAGTACGAGGAGAATGTTGTTTTAACTTATACGCCATGAACGGATTTTTACGATTTCATAATACCTTATTTTCATGAATATTACTTTACAAGATTTAATGACTATTTTCAGCAAAATTATTTTCTTTTAAAATTGCATGGAATTTTTTGAAAAGAAAATGATTTTGAAGAAGAAAGGATATTTTCCTCAAGAAGTCATTTCAAGTGTTTTATCAAAACCATTTTCCATATAAGATGGAATTATTATATATGTGTATGTTTAAAGTATAATATGTCTATGATTTACATGGTTTCACTTTTCTTATGATGAAATGATATCCATTTGTTTTATATGGATCATGTTATGATGGGATGATGTTTATGAAACCCATTATTATTCTTTTGGTTATGATGAATGATTTATGTTTATGTTGTGGCACACGTAAGAATGATTTAAATATGAGATGGGTGGGACTAGTATCTCCCTCCAATGCATTGGGTAAATATTTATATCTCATGAGATAGACATGGCTGGAATGGTAAGTTAATCAGTTTCAGTGTTAGAGGACTGAAACGAGGAGTGAACTCGATTCAGAAAGGGGAGTTGTCCACTAAGATGGTCTTGGAAGAAATGCCTTGGCTACTATGGAAATCATATCATGTGCATAATGTTTTTCCACAATTAAAAGTTTTATTTTCAAGATATTTTATCATGATTTGTGTTCCATTATGATCTATGCCTTTCATATTGCCATGTTTTATGCCATTGCTCAAGATTTTTATGTTTAAACATTATGTAAATGTTTTTATGTTCAAATGTATATGGATTGTTTTATTTTCTCCAAGCTTACCCTTACTGAGCATTTGAGCTCACCTTTTATATGTTTTATTTTACCCAAGATATAAAGAAAGGTTTTAGGTAATAAAACAAAAGGGGAAGATCTTTATGGGAGATGTTGAAGATCATTCACCACGATTAGAAGATTATGTTCCGAGTTTCCAAAGAAACTAAACTATTACGGTCTTTGTGTGTTTGTTTTTGTTATGTATTATGTATTTCGAAAAAGTAATGTAATGTCCATTTACGTCAAGCTTTAGGCCACTACAGTAATGATATCTTATAGTTCTAGATGGTCACTTACCCACAAGAGTAACTATAACATCTATGATACAAAGTTTCCATTTTTGGTTTTTGCGTAGAGTATTTGGAAGCATTACCTCACCAGGGAGTGCTTTGTGGCCTTCTTGGATCACATTATCATGAGTAAAATCTTTTCTCAATGTGATTTGAATTTTTTATAGTAGATGTGGGAATAATTTATTCAAAATTATGGGTTTTAGATCTCCCATATCTTAGTAAAGGATAATTTTGTCGCTGATGATTTGAGATGGAACTTATAGAAAGGTGCTTTTTTGGAGTTTGGGGATTCTTGATGATTGATGGGGGAGTTGGAGTTCGTGCACTTATATGCATGTGTATATGATGGCATTGTATGTTTGGTTTAGATAAAAGTGGTGTCTTCTCTAATGCAGTGGGTGTAACAGTCATAGTAGGGAGACTCAGAGGTGGAGGTGATGCGTGATTATATTGTACATGGTGATTCTTCAAAGGGATGGTAGAAGGATGGTTAGAACTGAATGATGTTTCAAGGAAGGTTTTTGGTTCCTTTAGTGATGCATGAGAGAATTATTCATGAGTTTCATAGCTCACCGTAGTTTTTACACCTTGGAGTATCCAATATGTAATATTGATTGAGGACGCAGATTTTGAGGCTCGGGATGAAATGAGCAGTGGCAGAGTTTGTGGACAATTTCTTGGGATTTTGGATGGTAATGGTCGAGCATCGTGTTTCTAGTGGTTTCATTTATCCTTTGGATGTTCTTGAGTATAAATGGGATGACATATTGATGGATTTCATCAATTGGTTACCAAGATCGCAAGGAGGTTATGAGGATAACTGGGTGATTGTGGATTGGTTGATGAAATTTGACAACTTCTTAGTGATCAATGAGTTGTACGCAGAGGATTATTTGATGAAGAGGTATATGTATGAGGTGGTAAATTATTATGGAGTTATAAATTCTATTATCTCAGATCAGGAATCAAATTTTACCTCAAGAGGAATTTAGCATGCTTTTGGAACTGAGTTACCCATTAAAAAATATTTCTATACTCAAAAATATAGGAAGATGTAGCAGACTATCCAGACACTAGAGGATATGTTTTAGGTGTGTGTCTTATACTTTGATTGATCTTGGGTATGAAACCAACCATTCGATGAGTTTTTTTATAATAATTGTTAACAAGCCTACCTTGGATCAAATTTTTTGACGCTCTAAACGAGAGGTTGTTTCATTCTTCGTTGTGTTGGATGGAGGTTGGGGAAGGAAAAGTTCTTTCTCTCGATGTAGTATAGAGCACAATAGAGAAGTTTTGCCTTTTTCTTTAGAGGATGAAATTAGTTCAAAACTAGAAAATGTATTATTCTAATAATCGGAGGAGGCCCTTGATGTTTTAGTTTGGTGACCACATGTTATTTAATTTTTCCCCTTTATTTGGGATGTGGAGGTTTGGTAGGAGGAGTAAGCTTTCTCCCTAGTTTTTCAGCACATTAAGGTGTTGGTGTGAGTTGGAGAGGGGGAATATCAATGGTAATTTACACCACGGTCGGAGATGATCAATGATTCTATCCACATATTTCATCTTTGTTGGCATCTTCACAATGAATCCAATGTTATTGGCTAGAGAGTGTTAGATATTGAGGATGATGTGACGTTCATGGAGCGGCTAGTAGAGAGCTAGGATCTTTAAGGGAAGGTACCATGTGGAAGAATCATTCCTTTGGTTTGGGTTTTGTAGAGGCATGATGGCCTTGAGGAGAGTAATTTTGAATGGGAGATGTATATGCCTTCCATGTGCCCAGATAAATATTGAGTTTTTCTATTTTATTTTTTTCATTGTGATGAAACATTTGGATATTATATTATGAGATGATTTTTTCCCTTTATTTATGATTTATGATGTGTGATAAATTAATAATATTTGAAAATGGGAAGACCTCATTCCTAATAGAGACACATTAACTGTGATTTGATCAAATATGTGAAGGTGATTCTAGGGCAACTATATTAGATATTATCTGGACACGGAAGATGAAATTCCCAGATTCATGTATTTGGGGTAGTGCAGTTAGTTGGTTACAACAATTTTTGGTCTGGGTTTCATGGAGTTTTAGATAGTTATGTGGTGGTTTTGTTGTGTTATAAGAAGTTATTTTTGGATATGTGGTGATAAGTTTGTGTGATATATTTTTGTCATTTTAGTTTATCATGTTTGGATGGTGGTAAAATTTGAGTTTTGATGAGATCCTTGGGAGGTATCTCATGGGGTGGTTGTTCAGGCCCCATTCAATACGGTCTGGATTTTGGATTCATGGGGGTGATAATATTTTTAGAGGTATAAGATTTAATGTATTGTGACTTCATGTTCCATTACATTTCATTTTTTGGGGGTTAGAGGTGTTTGGTGGAGTTTTTTGTGGAGGTTGGGGTTGCAGTAGGGCTACTATAAAAAAATAAACAAATTATAAATGTATTACATGACATGTAATAGTGGTTCATATCTTGTGTAGTTGGGTGATTCATGGATATTATGTAGCTATGGGTATCCTATGAAAAGGTTACACGTCATTTAAGAAGTATTTATAATGTGTCATAAATTTGGGATTTAAATACATCGAGATGATGCGATTTCCAATGGAACCTATAATTTTTAAAAAGTCGAGGAATACACGCCATGTATGGATTATAAGGAATTTTTCCTATGGGATCCATGTTATTTTTATAAAATTTATTGAGGAATTTAAATCCATTTTTCTACTCCCTTCCTCTGTCATTTTGGTACAACCCTAGGCACCCTATGGAGCCCCTCTATCCCCCTTCTACCATACTTATATCTAATGGTTTCACTGGTTTCCCATTACCAATCCATGGTAATTCCTTCTATCTTTTAAATGTAGGTTTTCTCCAATTATTCTTTCAATAAAATATAGTGGTGGCAGGATTTAGTTTGGTTCATGTGTTGGGATTGTTTTTTATGGTTTTTTGGTTGTGGTGAAGGTTGATTTGTGGTTTCTCATGGTGTGGCTATGGTTTACGTGAGTTATTCGTTACCCTATGGTGCGTTGTGAGTTGGCAAAGCATCTTTGAGGTATGAAGTCCATAATTTATCTTTATTGTGTATCATGATGGAGGGATGTTTTTTGATATTTGGTATATGGTTGTGATAATTTAATCAAAGATAATGAATGGGTTAAATTAGAATTTAATGGTAAAGATGTTTGACTCACATGGTTTAACAACCTTGATATTATTCTGGTGTGATGGATTGTATGTTCTTAATGCCCTGTTAAAAAACCCTGGATGTTGGGTGTTTTTTTCACTAGATGATATGTGTTGTGGCTGTTGTTCCTATTTTTATTGTTTTGATAATGCATTAAAATAAAACATTGGATAACTACTTTGATTTCGCTAATTAAATGGGTTCTCCGTGATTTATGGATTGTGTTATAACAATCCTAAATTAAATTTAAATGTATAAAAGCATTTTTTGAAATATTAAAAATCATATTTGATGTTTTGTGATGAGTGTTCATTCTTGTTTTACAGCGATTTGTGGGTTCGATGGAGGTGTGATGGTGATATGTGTTTGTTTCTTCATGATTTTTGGGGTGGTGAGGTGGTGATGTTTTTTCAAGCTTTGGGGGGAGAGGCGATGGTTGTTTCGCCTCTCTTTTGTGGTGACGAGGTGATGTTATAGCAGGGATGATTAGCTGCTTGTGATATGATGTTGTGTTCTACTAGACTTCTGGGTAGTGGTGGAGTAAATAATTGTTCAATAATGATTGAAATGGAGTGGGTTGGTTTGATTAATGCGATGGAAATATTTAATTAATAAATAAATGATGGGTTGTGTGGTTAAATGTGGTTACTAATAAATAATGAAATGAATTGGAGGGATAATGGGAATTAGTTGGAAATGTGAAATGGGGTTTTTGTATTTTTGTGTTGTGTTATACATTTCTAGGTAGAATTTAAAATGGAAATGTTGTGAGTTGGATATCATTTCGTTTTGAACCCATAGGTTGGGCTTGTGTGTTTGGAAATATGAATATAAATTCATATTCTTTCTAATTTCTATATGAACTCCACCCACATTAAGAACTATGTTCTGACACACACATATTCACATAGGGGGTGTTTTTCCAGACATCTAGGGAGGTGGATGGATGGTTGGGTACACTCTATTTCCCACTCTTTCTTTCAGGTGAGGTAGGTATTTCACAGAATTTAAGGGTTGTAGTTATGTCAGTTCATTAGATGGTGGTTGTGATAGCCAAGGTGTTTTTAGGAGATATGTGACATTTCTTGTGGGGTAGTGTCCCATATGTTTTCGGTGATATAATACATGGCTATGGTTTTGGGGTGGATTCTATTGGGGGTCATGCATGGTAGGATGAGGGAATGAGGTTCATGTCCTACATGTTCACAATACCCTACTACTGTGGTTATTATTTATGGATATTATGTGGGCAAGGTGTTTATGGGAGAGATGAGATGTGACTGTGTTTGTGGGGAGGTGGCCCAAGTGTATGCAGACATGTTGTGTTTGGACCATGCTTGTGGGAAGGTTTGCTATACATAAGAGATGGGAGTGACATGTTAGGTGATGTTGGGGTGTTATAGTGGAATACTAGAAGGAAAGTGGTGCTTGGTACCCTTATCGATGTGTCTCCGGTTATATTGTATTACCTGACTTTCATTATTTATTGATCATGCCTTGGTGAGGTTGGGTTCGATTAGTATACCTGTATAGGTTATATTTAGTCCTATTGTTTTCTCATGGGTGAATTGTTATTCTTATTTCACATATACATGAGCTAAAATGGTTTTCTTATTGATTATACTTTTATTCTCACATAGTGATGGACATTAATAGCTTAGATCCTAGATAGATTTCATATCACTACATTAGATTTTCTTTTGCATATTTACTTTGGATACATTTATCTGTATTAGTATTATTTATGCATTCATTGGGGAATGGTTTTGGTATTGTTTTATATTATGTTTTGGTGATTTTTGTGGATGATACTTCATATCTCCAAATACTACATTATTATGGAGGTTAATTCCTCCCATTTCCTGTATTTTTTATACCATCAGTTATAGTCACCAACCTAGGGCCTACTGAAGGTGGGACTTGAGGATTGTTATCTCTCCCCCCAAATTGCAATATCTTTTGAGGGAGGGGCCATGAATCATTATTCATTATATTATTCATATAAATATTCTTAAAAATTATTTATCAATTTAATAAAATATTTTTTAAATCCAATATCCTCTATAATAATTTCATTAGAACTATATAATTACATTTTCTTACTCATTCAGTCATTATAACAAGTTCTAGTTTGAGATTGTTTTACCACCAACATAAATTATATTTTAATGTTTACATCATCAACCATAAATAAAATATAAATAATATTAATTTGTTTTAATAATTATTAATATGATATTATTTTATAATTTCGGATTGGAAAGATGAATATATATTCACCAAAAAATCAATAATTTTGATAATTAATTAGTCACCAAAAATAATATTTTTACGTATTCCCTTAGAAATTTCACCATATGATTCATAAAATGTATATTGAAATCGACAAATATTTGATGAAAATATAATAATTCATTATTAAAATTCTATAGGTGATGTAAACATCTTCATGTTGCATTAAATGGAACAATGAAACTGAAGAATGTGTCCAAAAAAGGAATAATTTGGACCCAAATATTAATTTTTAAAATATAAAATTAAATTAATGATATTAAGTATTTATAAATGAATGATACTATGTAAAATAATTATTTAAAATATAATTATAAATATAAATAATATATCTAAATTTATTACACATGGAGTGAGAGAATGTATGACCTAATGGAAGTCTGAGGTAAGGGGTTTCGTTTATTTAATGCCTTTTTGAGTCATGCACCTACTTCATTGACTATGAAATTCTATTATTGGAATAATATGACCCTTCCTTGAAAGTTATTTTTTGCTACATTATTTTCAATATATTTACAAATCATTATCCGAAAATCATTTTCAATTGATTCTTACAACATGAAAAATGAAGTTGTAAGGGTGACACGTCTCAATTTCCATATATTGAGATATGACCCATATTTTTTTTAATGTTTTTTTTATAATTTAACATTTACTTCCCTTTTCATAAATGTAATGTAATGAAAGTTATTTAAAAATCTATTTTAGGTTGTAATAATGGAAAATTTCAGCACATATTTTCTTTAAATACTTATTATATTAATAGTTTGTTTTACACGTAACACTAAACATAAAATATCAATGAAATATTAGATAATAAAATAATTTAGTAACAAAACCATGATTAGACAAAATTATAGTAGTCAATTAAAAATGAATAAAAAGTCATATTAAAAACCCTTAATTTTAAATTGTTCTTTTTTTCAATAAAAACATTTTCCATTATAGATTTATATATATGTGTGTGTATATATTTAAAAACTATATATATATTATATAATTGTAACAGCTTAAAATCATATTCATTTTTTAAATCATATTTTTTATATTATATTTGGTTTATTATTATTTTTAAATAAATAAGTTTTAAAGAATATTGAAGACCATATTTTTAAGAAAGTTATGCCTTATAAGAATTTATTATAAAATAAGTAATCTCTAAAAGTTTATAAAAAATTTTATTTGATTAAAGATATATTTTACGAGTAAAATTATGTATTTTAAAATGATATCTTAATCCTAATAAACTTATATTCAACATTTAATATCATGAATATCATTTCATTCTAATTTACAAATTGTTTTTAGACTTTTTTTAATTAAACATTGTATTTATAAAATTAGATTATAGATTGATTTTAAGCCTCATATATGTTATTTTATTTATAATAATATAATTTATATCATTCATGTCAATGAAATTGAAAAATGTTTACAACAGAAAAATTTCTAGTTTAAAACAGACTTTTTCTATAGAGATTATTTTTACATTTTTTATAATAATTTTAAATTTTTTTTTTCTAATGCTTATAAAATTTTATTTGATAAAATACTTTTAATATATGTGATAAATATTTTCATATTATGAAATATCTTCAATTTAATATTTAGTTATAGAGGTATGATCACAAGGATTAATGCCAATTACTATGATCATGATAAAACTCTTATATCCAATAAATTTTTTTATTAATATTATGTCATTTTTATCTAATCAAATAAATTAAAAACATCTTGGAAAATTAAAATAATATAAATTCAATACAAATATATAAATATATTTATAATAATTAAAATTTTAATTATCATAAAATAATAATAAGAACACTAAATAATAATGATGTCACTTTTCTAAAAGACAATTCTATACATTATTTATATTAATTTCAAATTCCATTTTATAATATTTATAAATTAATGGAAATTATTAGGATAATAATTTGTTTATATAAACAAAAAAAACTTAGGAAGTTTAACATTATATATTTAATAAAATATATATTAACTAGTTGAAAACTAATTGCTGAGGTAAAAAATATAAATGGTATTATATAAAAATCATGTGATAAAAGGATTGAATCTTATTTATCAATTGTGGTAAAATTAGTGGTATAGGAAATATCTTTATTATCCTAATAAAAACCCCCATTTTTATTATTTTTGAGCCATTGACACTTGATTAGTGTCATTCCATTATTAAAAAATAATTGTTATTCACAAAAAATCACATTTCTTAATTTATAAAAGGGGTCCACTCTTGCACTTTAACTGCTTCACCTTACCATATAAATTTCATTTCTCATAACCCCTATTCTCCTATCCTAAAATTCCATTTCATTTACTAGGGTCATTGGTCAATAGAATATAGAATAATCACTTCATTTATCAAGAGAATTTCTAGAGAATGTTCAAGGTCCCAATATGTGTATTACTTTATCCTTACAATTTCATATTAATATCTCTATTCCAAACCTATCCTAACCAGAGTAATATAATGAAATTAGTATCATTAGTATAAATTTTTATTTATTATATTAATAAAACAAAGTGTAAATACCATGACCCTAATATCCTAGATCCGGTGGTTACATTATTATATTATAATAGGATACAAGAAATCTCATCCCAAATGTCTTAATAATTTATTTGTCTTGGTAAACTAGATACATATATGAAGTTAAAATTACATTTTAAAACAAAAAATATGTTAAGATGTTTTGGTAGTTCCATTGTCCCCCTTATGGAGTCCCTAGATATCAATCACAAAACACTTCCTCATATCATTTGGAAAATAAATCATAAGAAAGGGGTGATCTCATATTCTTAGTAAGGGTATGTATACAATGTAAGATATCATAAATAAAAAATATTAATCTACATGGAATGGTAAATAACTAAAACACATGGTATTTACATAACAACTTGAGTATAATATGGTAGTAATAAAGTAGTATCCAGTAAATCCATACAAATAATCACATGAGTTTAAAACTTATCCATGAATATTATAAATAATCAATAACTCACATGGAAATAAATAAATAATATACTAATTAGGGTACACATAATGTTTGATTTCATAAACATACTATGAATACCTTTCATAATTTTTTTTAAAACTAGGGTAAAACAATAACACCCCACTTTTATAAAAATAAATTGAAATGAATGAAACTTTGTCTTATGTAGAGATTTATAACTATCCATTAAACATAATTTTGACGCATCAATGTTTTCAATTTTGAAAAACGGTCATCTATAATTGGGTTTAGTAAGTTACTTGGAGTCTAATGGAACCAAATTGATTTTTGGTGAATAGTAACATACCCTTATGAATAGTAATATTAATATTAAAATGAACCTAATGAATAGTAAGTTGAATTATTATTTTATTTTATTAAGGATTTAAGATAATGACATCTTGTAAAAAAAATTAATGCGATATAAAAGCAGTTATAATTTTAAAATTTTTGTTTATGAATTAATTATGAATTTATCTAAAAATAAAAATAATAATATTTAGAAAATTATTTTCAAAAAATGGATTTCATTTTATAATTCTATATTTTGAAAAATAGTTTGGATGAATTTTTTGGATTTTTCTAAAATTCATAAATTTTCGATGAATAGTGAAATACGGTAAAATACCCTATATTCAAACTATCAGTTAGATTTACTATTTATGACATTATAAGTGATGTAAGCCGACGTGGTTCAAACTCATATTCCATTATTACTATTTGGGGTCACATTAATTATGAAAATCCAGTCTTGAGGAAAAATATATAATAATGATTAAAATAATGTAAAATACCTCCTCACCTCCACTATAAATACCAAACTCATTTCCGTCTTCCTCCCACACCTCTCAAGTATTTAGAATTACCTATTTTCTTCCAAATACTCTTTCCAAGGCACTTTCCCACTTCATGGAGCTTCTGGTCTCACCAAAAGGCCAAAACCAAAGACCTAAAGAAGGATCTCTAGGAGAAGAGATCAAGAGGTAAACATCTTCTTGTTTTTATTCTTTTCTATTCATTTTCTTTTATATTATTTTTATTTCCTCACCTATCCTTATCTAATAGGAATGAATGATCTAGTATCTTATATATTATTTATTTCATCATGTTTATGGAAGACAAACCATTTCAATTCTTATCCTCTCGCACTTATTCATGAAATTAAAACATCATTGGTGATGTATCAATTTACCGACATCAGGAACGATGTGATTTAAATTTATTTTACTTCCTTCAAGAAAAAACATGAAACCATTTTTATTGTTGAACCAGATTATAATTTATGTATTATATATTATATAAGGTTCTGGAATCATCGTGTAAACATGTTATTAATTAACATAAAAAAATGAGTTCATTACGATAGAAGAATCACCAAAATAACCTAAAAAGTATCAATAATTTCTTAACTTATGAATAAACCTCATGTCAGAATTAAAAGTAATAAATGGGATAATTTATGGTTCTGTAAATATTTAAATATCATTCCATTACAATTCTGGATTTTCAATTCCAATCGACAATAATATCCATCATGAACCGAACATGGAAATCATGTAAAGAACACACCCAAAACAATGCACGGAACAAAATACTAACAATTAAAGGGTGAAATGATGTAATTAAATGTTCATATAAGGTATTATAAATATGAATATGTTTCTATAATATATTAATAACACTCTTTTAACCATTATACAATTGGTTGAAATAATTTTTTTATGTAAGACCAACTCGAGGTAAGGGATCCTCTCTTTCTCACTTTTCTTCCAGAATCACCCCTATGTAATGCACATTAATTTTTAATTCCATGCAATAGAACAACCATAAATACTATAATAGAACATGACAATATTTCAACATTTTATAATAAAATGCCCTCCAACTTTCATTGGATATTTTGACCCAGTAATGGCTGAAGGATGTATTAATTCCCATGAAAAGATATTTGATGTTATGGGATGATCAGATAATCAAAAGGTAAGTATTTCTATTTATCTTTTTAAAGACAAAGCAGAATAGTGGTGGTCAATGGTAAATAATATCAGGGATATAGAGGATATTGATACCTTAGAGTTGGATTAATTTAAAAATCATTTCCTTGAAATATATTTCCCTAAGGTGGTGTGACTTAGGATGGATAAGAAATTCCTAGAATTGAAGCAAAATGGGGAAGATTTGGTGGTTGAGTTTGAAGAATACTTCACCCGACTAGTAAGGTATGCTCCAAATCATATTCTAGAACTTTATTGAAAAATAAACCGCTTTTACTTAGGATTAAATCCAAGGTATAGAAGGTAATTGGTCTCTCGTTAATTCAATAGTTATGAGAATTTTTCCAATGTGATGAGAGGGTAGAGATGAAATTTTCTGATCATCACATTCACTTTGAAAATATGAAGAAGAAGAGGTCCAGATGTCAAATGATGGGTAAAAATGAACTCAATAAATTTGACGGTTAGAAAGTCCAATTTATTGTTTATGAAAAGCTTGTAAAAAAGCACCCTGGTGAATTCCTTACCCAAACTGTGAAGTGTTTTCAATATGGTATGTCTGTACATATGGCCTTAGAATTTAATGAAAATGAACCCAAGACTAATCCTTGTAAGCGAACTGTTAAGTGTTTTAAATATGGAGAGATGGGTCATTATGAAAATTCATGCTGAAATAGATATGTGAATGATGTAAATAAGCCATACTAAAAGAATAAATGTGTTGTGAGATCCTTTGTGGCTACATCAGCAGACGTCGGGCCATCCAATGAAATTTTAGTAGGTACCTTGTTTGTTTACTCATATTTTTCTAATGTTTTCCTCTATATAGGGTCTACAAATTTCTTTATTTCTGAGGAATTTTCTTGTAAATTAGAAATATCACCTCTACAAATTATATGGGAACATATTGTTAGAACACAAAGGGAAATATTATAGCAATGAATAATTATAACAGTCTTTCTATTGTGGTATTCGGAAAGAATTTACCTGAAAACAATGTTGCTTTTCCCTCAGTAGATAATGATGTAATTCTGGTAATGGATTAGATTTCTGTTTATAATGCAAAGATTGTATATAGAGCTAAAGAATCTATTTTCTTAGATAGAGTTTAGTTTTTATTCAAGAATGAATCCAAAAAATTTATAACATATCAAGAAGTTGAGAAACTATTGACAGATGGAAATGAAAATTTTCATGCTTATGTTGTTGAAAACAAGGGAACTATTCAGATTAATGACGTACCAGTGGTAAATGAATACCTCGATGTTTTTCATGATGAGTTACCCGGTGTCATACCTGATTGAGAAGTCGAATTCACATTTCACACAGTTCCTGATGCTAAGAAAATTTCAAAATCCCCATATATTATGGATCCAATGGAGCTTATTGATTTGAAAAATCAGTTTCAAGATTAGCTTGATAAATGCTTCATTCTTCCTCGTACTTCACCATGGGGTGATCCTATTTTGTTCATTAAAAAGAAAGATGGTTCCATGAGAAATTTCATAGATTATAAATACTTGAATAACATAATTGTTAAACACAAGTATACTTTGCCTCATATTTATGACTTTTTTTATCAGATCCAAGGATCTCAGTACTTTTCCAAGATTAACTTGAGATCTGGATACCATAAGCTGAAGGTGACGGAGAATTACATCCTGAAAACCACTTATCATACTAGATATGGGAATTATGAATTTATTGTCATGATATTTGGGTTATCTAATGCACCTGATATATTCTTGAGTCATATGAATATAATATTTTATGAGTTCTTGGATAATTTTGTGGTTTTGTTTATTGATGAAATTAAGGTATTTTCAGTGATTAATGAGGATCCTGAAAAACATCTTAGTGTTGTTTTAAAAACCATAAAGGAAACAAAACTATATTGAAAATTCAGCAAGTGTGATTTTTGGTTGACAGAGATTTATATTCTTGGGAACATTGTAAATAAGTATGGAAAACCATTGATCTTGCCAAAAAAAGTGGTTAATGAATGGCCAAGTCCTAAAAATGTAATAGAGATTCATAGTTTTATTGTATTAGCAGTTTATTACCAAAAGGTTATTTAAATCCTCGAATGATGTTCATGATAACACTCTTTATGAATCTAACCGGGAGGATGATGATCAAACTTGACAAATTTAGGAAGCATACTTTAAAGCACATTCTAGGAAAGAAAAAAACTGATGGTGGATGCTGAGGAGTACATTACCCCAAACCCAAAAAATATAGGAAACA
This sequence comes from Viscum album, assembly GCA_963277665.1. Lineage (NCBI taxonomy): Eukaryota > Viridiplantae > Streptophyta > Magnoliopsida > Santalales > Viscaceae > Viscum > Viscum album. The sequence continues at coordinate 100,080,024 of OY728119.1, read as the reverse complement.
TAGGGACTAATCTACTCTTGAAAGAACAATAGTTACAACATCTATAGATGACTCAAGGATGTTCAGACCTCCAACAACCCAAACTATGGAGGACCATTCGAATGTGGCCCTAGAGAGTAAGGAGGAGGATGACTATAAAAACAGGTACCATGTTTTTAGGGAATCTTACTTGATTGAAGAGCCTATGGGAGAAGAAGTTGTTGATTGGATGGATGATAATGATAAAAGTTCACACATGAAATACTGTAATAATGATATTTTTGAGGATAAATATCTTGAAATCAAAAAAATAATGTTAATGAGAATGGTGTAATAATAACAAAAAAATCCTGACGAAAATTTTGGGGATATTCCAAAGGAATTATCTTTTCTGTTACTCATTTTATATATTTTAGGTTCATGGAAAATGTTGTTGTTTCTTCTGAAGGATCCTTGAGAGAAGTAATGTTCTGCAGGCTTGGATCCCTTTGGAGGAATCCCCATGGCCATTACAAACTTTTCTTTTTTGTTCGGAGATCTTGGAATAGTTGATAACAACAACATTTCTGTAACTCGGATCACATGGTGTGGAAGGTCTTCCTCTGTTGGATTATGATTTTTAGATGGATATTTCTTGATCTATTCTGGTCTCACTAACCCTAACCACATGTGGTTTATGAAGTTAGTGTTCCCATTACTTACCATGTTTGTGGTTGACCCCTTGGGTTGTATGAGATCTATAATGAAGATCAGAAAAGGAGGCTAGAGGTCTTAGTGCATGAGCAGTCATATGAGAGGGGAGGATGAATTTATGGGTTTGAATGACAAAGAATTAGTGGTTATGTTTGGAGAAATCTTGCTGAGAGTTTGTGATGTTTTCAAAGCATTCATGGGAGTCTCATCCTTCCAAAAACTACTGAGGCTACTCTTTACGGAACTCAGTGATGGTGCTGTTATTTTGCGTGTTTCATTTCACTAAATCGTGTCCTATATTCCCCAAAATCCCTACTGGTGTAAGATCCTCACACCTCGAGTTTGTATTATTTATTTTTAATTTAATAAATTCATTTTTGGGCATAAATTGGGATACCAATTCATGTCACCTATTTTATGAAAAAAAATTGATGGTTTGTTAAAAACATTGAATGGTTATCTAGCCCGCTAACTATGTTAATGAAAAAGGGGTTAAATTTATTTGGATAGAAGAATGTGATGTTTTTCAAAGGACTCAAAAAGAGATTGGTGAATTCTCCAGTCTTGGCCTTACCTTCCCAAAATGGTGTGTTTTTCATCTACAAAGATGCTTCATTGAAAGGACATGGTTGTGTTATGATATAGAATGATCATATGAGTTTTTATGCTTTAAGGAAACTAAACCCTCCAGAGTAAAATTAACCCAAACATGATTTGGAATTGGAAGCTGTGGTTTTTTGCTTTCAAAATTTGGAGGCATCATTTATATGGGTGAAAATGTCAAATATATACTAACCATAAATTTCTAAAGTATATATTCTCTCAAAAGGAATTAAAAATGAGGCAGAGAAGATGGCTTGAACTGATAAAGGATTATGATTGTATCATCAATTACCATTTGAGAAAATAAAAAAAGTGGTAGATGACTTGATTCAAAAACATAATGCATCATTAATCATGATATGTTCGAAACATGGTCCCTTGATTAATGATTTTATTAATTTTGTCTTAGAAGTTTTTGGTGCTGGAAATACCTCTACATTGTTTCAGGTTTCAGTGCCATCATAGTTATTAGACTGAATTCAGAAATTATATAAGGAAGACTATGAGAAAACGAAAAAAGAAGAATTGGTTAAACTGGGGAAGTTTCTAGAACTTAACCTTGATAAAGATTGTGTTTTAAGATTTTGAAAAAGGTTGTGTGTGTCTTGTGATTTCTTATTTAAGAAATATTTGTTGTGTGAATCTCATAGTTATCCATTTTCAGTTCATCCTAGAACTACTAATATGTTCAATTCCCTTCACAAATATTATTTGGGGTATGGAATAAAAATTGATATTGTCGATTTTACCATGAAATGATTAAAAGTTTAATAAGTTAATGCATATAGGTAGTTACCAAAGGGGATGCTTCATCCTTTTCCAGTGCTAGAGTGGAAATGGGAGAATTTATCGATGGACTTTGTGTAAAGCCCCAAAAAACTTGTTTATCGTGTAATAGTAATATTGAGGTGTTATTTTATCATCCAAGGTAAGTAAAAACTTCAATGTAAATATTATCGCACTTTGTTTAAGGAATAAAAAAATAACTATTATTGTTGAATATAATTTATTCTTATCGAATATTTAATTAACAGAATATTTTAAATAATAACTATAATAAGATAACTAATTGGGTTGTTTTCCAAAAAAAGATTATATATATATATATATTAGTATATTGGATTTGAATGAAAATAATATTATAAAATTATAATATAATATTGCGGTTATACATAACATTGAAAATAGTTGTTTTAAAATATTTTAATGACATCATTTTGCTACATTTTAACTAAGAAGATAGTAAATTAAAATATTATATGAATGATTATATAGCGTTTTAAATATATTTGAAAATATAAAAATTATTAGATTATAAATTGGATTAAATTTTCATAACATCATTAACGTTTTTAAATATATTAAAACCAATTTAATGGAGTGATTAAAATTTTACATATATGAATGATCCTTTAATAAAAATTATTGTTACTTTAAAATATTTATATGTGTGTCATATTAACAAATATTTTGTAACAAATTATAAAAATTATTATTTTGGAGTTAATAAATTTTCAAATATTAATTTAAATCATAACGTTATAGGTATACAATAATAAATTTATATAAGAGTTTAATAATAACAATATTTACTTTTAAAAAGAACTGATAAAATTATTTTATAATAAAATACTTGTTTAATACAACTTTTGACCTTGTGAATTAATGATAATGTAATATATGATAATAATGGTGTAACAAATAATGAAAATATAAATATATTATAATAATAATAAAGGGAGTCAGATATAAAAATAAAGGGAAGGAATTTGAGTATACCGTGAAATCCGTGAAGGGAGACCGCCTCGGGAGTGGGGTGTATGTCGCGCTCCAGGTGCAGGCTGTGGACCAGTGTCGGGGGTCTCGAGCTGGTTGGGCGAGCACGATGATGGAGTTGAGCGAGTTTGGGAGGTCGCTCTAGGGCCGGAGTCAAGGTCAAGGTGGTGGTCCATGTGTTGGGGTGCGAGTCGAAGGGTCGAAGTCGGGGTCGTGCGTTCGAGGATGAGTCTTCGCGATGAGGCCGGAGCTGCTGAGAGGGTTGCTGTCCGACAAGGTTGGGGACAGCCCGCTGGTTGGAGACGTCATATTGGGCTCTGATGTGAGTCCGTTCGGTTAGGGTTTCGGTCTAGTTTGATGTTCCAGTATACCTTGTTCCAGCGTGAGGTAGTTTATTTTTGTGTTTTTTTGGGATATAACTTGTTCATTGTGATCTATTATCTAATTGTTTGATCATTGTTTATCCCTATTCATAGTCGACCTATTTTATTTTTCTCTTTGTATATGTCCATTTTAGCTTTAGAATATAAACAAAAACTCATTCTTTTTTCCCGTAATATAAGTCTCACGTGTCCTATTTTGATTCCGTCAAATTGAAATCTTGGTATTTAATTTCTATTTTTTTGGTTCTGTGTGGACTGTTTTCCAACATGCACAACAAGCTTGTATTGTTCCACTGTTTATACAGTTGGTATTTTGTTTATAAAAACACATAATTGAAGGCGCAAAGGGGAACCTTGCACCCTTAAGATTTTAGGTTCTCTTCCTCAAATCTCTAGCGATCCCTCTCTGATCCGAGCCTCTCATCCAAGCCAGGTAAGGTTTATTTTGTGTTGCTTGTGTGGTTTTATGTTTTGGATATATATGTATATACATTTGCGATATAAGATACATAACCACACAGTTGGAGGTTAATTCATTCAATAAGGGTTTATTATAATTTTTCTAACTTTTATTTATAAGGATTCTATTTATTTTTTATTATATAATTTGCGGAAAATATGTATATATATAAATATATATATATTTATGTAAGATCATAAATCATTATTTCAAAACGCAAATATAAACTAAGTTCTTGTACTAAAATTTTATTTCTAAATCATATGATTTGTAAGGGATTTATAAATTCTTCGTTTTGTTTCGTTGAGAGTATATACATATATATATATACTCATGAATGTATAACCTTGCAGTTTTGTTTAAAAAATTCTTTTGTGTTGAATCTGGATCTTCAGGTTTTTGGTTCGGATAATATAAAAGATGCAAGGGACTTGCTTATAAATTTCTTTGCAATTCCATTATTATTTCTATATGATTTTCCAATTTATTTAAATTATTTATAATTTCTTAAAACTACGTTTGAGGTAAGGGTTATTTATAATTTGTCTTGAATGTTTATTTTATGATCTTAGGACTTTTATGGGTTATGTTTTAATATTTTTCATATAAAATAGTTTAATTAATTTGATCAAATTACGGAAGTTATATGTGTGTATATACATATATATATATATATATATATATATAAACACATATATAAATAATTATTTTATGTGTACATAAGTTAAGTGTCATTTTAATTTATAATTATTTTATGTTATACACTTAGTGTATATTCGTACATACACACATAATTCAATTTATCTTTATTTGATGTTATTAAAGATGAATTACAATCTTTAAATATAGAATTAGATGAGAATAAAGTTTTAGGTTCAAATGGAATGGCATATTTATTACACATACACCCATAGAGTTTTAATCCACTTGGTTAATTTGCAAAATATGTAAGGAAAATTTATTTACTTATTTATACTATATAATTTTATAGTTCTCGAAGGGGAGTACATTTGATTAAAATATGAATTACATTTATGATATTAAGGTTGTAATTATTAAACAAATTACAAATATTGTAAGATGTTAATATACATACACATATATAAACATATATATATATATATGTATATGTAATTTTAGTTTTCAGAATTTATAAAGTAAGGGTGCGAGATTTACATATTTTATGTATATATGTATATATATACATATTTATATATATAGTTATGTGTATGCACCAATAAGTTTTAATCATAATTCTCATTAACTACACCTAAATAAACATTGGTGGTTAAAGTATGTTTTTGATATGTTTAATTTAATATAAGCATTAAATAAAACAAATGATGTGCTGCAAAACAATCGGCCATATATGCTATGCAACATAAGGCATGGACATTTAATAAGACATGAATATTTTTCAACGCATTCTTTGTGAACAAATGACATCTTCCTTATTTCAAAATTATTCATTTAAAACTATAAATATTTATTTCCATAAATCAAGGATTTCGAAAATTAAGGATCTGTCATTTTATGTGGTAACCCCATCCATTTATTACTTGCGTATTCTAAATCAATATCACATCTGAAAATAATGTTTACTATATTATTCATATCATTGATAAATTTATTACCTAAATAATAACTGAAACAATATAATTCAGTCAAATGCCATTTCCATTTATCAGCACATGAATTGAGCATGAATAATGAGCATGTATTTTAATGTATTAAAAGTTTATTACTATGGAAGAGTTGTAAGGTTATTATTTTATGTAATAATCAAAAAATTTATTATTAATAATTTTTTAGATAAGCATTTAATTATTCAAGGTGGTATGGGACACTTTGAATAATTTGAATTATAAACCAAGTAACATGTGTACTAAGAATGATAAGTGATTTAATAAATCAAAGTGGTATGTGCACATTGATTTAGAGATATGAGGAATGCATTGGACCTAGTATGTTCTGGGGTGGGGATTGGTAAAAGTAAGCCCTCTGGGTTGGGGTCGGGTTACAGTAGACCCTCCGGGTTGTTGTCCGATTACAGAGGCACTCTGGGTTGGTGTTCAGTTACAGAGGCACTCTGGTTTGGTGTTGGGTTACATAGGCCCTCCGGTTTGGTGTCCGGTTACAGAGGCTTTTCGGGTTGGGGTCCGGTTACAGTCAGCCCATAGGTCTTGGCATGAGGCCTTGACACGGTCCAACATATGCACTTCCCTCATTATGACTATGTAATTTAATTAACCATAAAAATATTTTACTAGTAGAATATTTGGATAAAAGAGCTGATGGATGGGATGAGGCCTTAAATCATTAGACGACTTGGCCAATGCCTTGATAATTGTTTTCATAATGTCTTGTATATTTATGGCATGACATATATTTAGAACTCAGTGAATTATTATTCAGTGTATGAAGTTGAAGTTATTATTTTATGTGCAACTATAATTATTCGTTACCCTTAGGTGTTTAATTTGTGCTTACATATTCTCATGACATAAATGTTTAGAATTTCTTTTATTCAGCATGCCTGTGTTCGAATCGTTTGTACTGGTAATTCTACTAGCATGTTTCTAATTAAGCACTTTTATTATGACATGTCACATGTGTTACAACTTTTCTTTAAGAAGACTGTTTTATGAATGGTTTAAAGAAGTTTTCAAAAGTTAATTTTGGGTATAGTAGGTTATTTTTTTTATACCCATTACTGGGCATTTGTATGCTCACCCTATGTTTTTAATTAAAATTGTTCAGATAACAGATTTGAGATGAAGAAACATTTCAGAAGCAACGAGTTTTTTAGATCCTGAACCGAATTCGATCCTCTATATGACACCGACTCCAGGTACTCGGGAGCTGGGGCATCACAGTTGGTATAAGAGGATTCAGTTTAGATAACTCTGGAAAACCAGAACTGAACACTGAAAACCAACATAAGCAATACTAAGAATGATGTTTTCTTAATTTTCAGATGGAAAACGAAATCACTTGTATTTTTCCTCTTCCAATAGAAGTATTAGAGACCATAGTAGGAAAATCATGTGTAGAAAACTACAAGACTTTTGAAAATATTCATTTATCATTAAAAACCCACTACTGAGTATCAAATTCTCCTCATGTACTACAACTTCACCATGGATCAGGTTTTGTGTATTACCTCGTGATGAGCGCACAATTTCCGTTCTATGTACGACAAGGGAAATACTTCGAGGGTATCTTTAAATGTTTTACCCTAGCCAATAATTTCTTTTCTCTTGAGGGTTTTGAGGAGGCTGCATAAGGGGGAAACCTCCAGGAATCATATCTGGGTCATATTTTAACCTACAGTCTTCGTGGTTGAGTTATGGACTTTTAAGCTGTTGAGAATGAGACTACCCATTTGAATTACCGATATCAAGTGCATACTGATGTCGCTCAACTTGATACCCGACATGCTTGTCTTTTTCTGAATTCTAGATGTCCACACACAGTTGATTCAAGTTGCACACATTGCATCTGGACCAAGGAGATATAGGAATTTAGAACCACTTTGGGGATCTCCTTGTCTGAGTACTGGGGAAATCCCCAACATCGGTGGAATCTATGAGGAGTCATCTTTGAAGATGACAGGAAATCCATGCTAGTGTTTTGTGAAAGGGATCAAGAGATTATGTAATTTATTAAGTTTCATAAATCATGTCTAAATGAATGAAGTTTTATTCTCTATTTTGATAAGCATTTATATGAAACAATGACTCTTCTTAAACTAGAATTTCCATTTTGAAGGTCAATTTCTTAAAAAAAATTAGATAGAAGATATGAGTTCACAAACCAAAATTTTACCGCTACCTACAAAGTTGGTAGAGACTATAATTGTCAAGACATGATCCGAAGAGGACCAGCCCTATGCTAACTTATGTTTGACCTGTAAGCAACTCTATATGGTGTCGAACCTCCAAAAAATTCTCCATCTTTACCATGGAGACAATCTGGTCTATTACCGTATCGCATTTGCACAATTTGCAACATATAGGAAAAGAGGAAAGTATCATGAAGCCCTTTTTCTATGTTTTACTTTGGTTGATAACTATCGAGCTGTCTGTAAATTTCTAGAAGCTGCATTGGAAGGTGACAATCGAGTAGCCTAACTATTCCAGGTCCTGAGTTTTAGTATGTATGGGGGACATTATGACATCAATATTTTGAAAAATGACGCAGTGCAGGGTACTTATAGAGATTTAGTTCACTCTGAACTTTCCAACCCCTACACCTATCATGCTTATTTATGGAGGACTGAGGGATTTGGGCACAGATTCGACCATAGATATCCACAGTGTGTTTTGGCTAGGGAATTTGAGCAGCTGAATACTACCTTAGGGATCTACCTGAGGTCGACAACACCCTAAAATCGGTGGTGTTCCTAGTAAAGGGACTTCATGAGTGATCTGTGTCCAGTGTTTTTGGGGTTTGTCTACGAGCATTTTAGAATTGCGAGGACACAATTCATTGTACATGGTAATAATGTAAATCCCCAAAAAACTATTTTCTTGTGTAATAGTAATATTGAGGTGTTATTTTTTCATCTGAAGAAAGTAAAAACCTCAATGTAAATATTATCACACTTTTTTTCAGGAATAAAAAAATACCTATTATTGTCGAACATAATTTATTCTTATCGAATAATTAATTAATAGAATATTTTAAATAATAACTATAATAATATAACTAAGTGGGTTTTTTCCAATAAAAAGATGATATATATATATATATGTATATTGGATTTGAATGAAAATACTATTATAAAATTATAATATAATATTGCAGTTATACATAACATTGAAAATCATTGTTTTAAAATATTTTAATGACATCATTTTGCAACGTTTTAACTATGATGATAGTTAATTAAACTATTATATGAATAATCATATAGTGTTTTAAATATATTTGAAAATATGAAAATAATTAGATTATAAATTCCATTAAAGTTTAATAACATCATTAACGTTTTGAATATATAATAAAACAAATTTAATAGAGTGATTAAAATTTTACATATGTGAATGATCTTTTAATAAAAATTATATTTAATTTAAAACATTTATATGTGTGTAATATTAAAAAAAAAATTGTAACAAATTATAAAAATTATTATTTTGGAGTTAATAAATTTTTAAATATTAATTTAAATTATAAAATTATATAAATACAATCATAAATTTATATAAGAGTTTATTAATAAAAATCATTACTTTTGAAAATAAATAATAAAAATATTTTTTAATAAAATACTAGTTTTATACAACTTTTGACCTTGTGAATTAATTATAATGTAATATATGATAATAAGGGTATAAAACATAATGAAAATATAAATATATTATAATATTAATAAAAAAGGGAATCAGATAAAAAAAATAAAGGGAAGGGATTTTAGTATCGTGTGAAATCCGTGAAGGGAGACCGCCTCATGAGTGGGGGGTGCGTCATGCTCCAGGTGGAGGTCGTGGACCGGCATTGGGGGTCTCGAGCAGGTCAGGTGAGCTCAGTGGTGGAGTCGAGCGGGTCTGCGAGGTCGCGCCAAGGCCAGAGTCAAGGTGAGGGCAGTGGTCCATGTTTGGGGGTGCACACCGAAGGGTCGAAGCTGAGGTCATGCATTCGAGGCCGAGTCTTCGTGATGAGGCCAGAGCTGCTTAGAGGGTTGCAGTCCGGCGAGGTCGGGGATAGGCTGCGGGTCGGAGACGTCGTGCTGGGCTCTGATGCGAGTCTGTTTAGTTAGGGTTTCGGTCTTGTTTGATGTTCTGGTATGCCTTGATCCAGTGTGAGGTAGTTTCTTTTTGTGTTTTTGTTGGGATATACCTTGTTCATTGTGTTCTATTATCTAATTTTTTTTATCATTGTTGCTCCCTTTTCATAGTCGACCTATTTTATTTTTCTCTTTGTCCATGTCTATTTTACCTTTAGAATGTAAATAGAAACTCATTCTTTTTTCCCGTAATACAAGTCTTGTGTGTCCTATTTTGAATCCAGTAAATTGAAATCTTTGTATTTTATTTCAATTTTTGTTTTGGTGTTGTGTGGACTATTTTCCATCTTTCACAACATGCTTGTATTGTTCCACTATTTATACAGTTGGTATTTTGTTAATAAAAAACCCATAATTGAAGGCGCAAAGGGTAACCTTATGCCCTTAACCTTTCGGGTTCTCTTCCTCAAATCTCCAGTGAGCCCTCTCTGGTCCGAGCTGCTCATCCAAGCCAGGTAAGGGTTATTTTGTCTTGCTTGTGTGGCTTTATGTTTTGTATAAATATGTATATACATATGTGATATAAGATACATCACCACATGGTTGGAGGTTAATTCCTTTAATAATGGTTTATTATAATTTGTCTAACTTTTATTTATAAGGATTCTATTTATTTTTTATTATATACTTTGCGGAAAATATGTATACATATAAATATAAATATATTTATGTAAGATCATATATCTCTATTTAAAAATGCATATATTAACTAAGTTCTTGTACCAAAATTTTATTTATAAATCATATGATTTTTAATGGATTTATAAATGCCTCGTTTTGTTTTTTTGAGAGTATATACGTATATATATATATACTCATGAAAGTATAACATTGCAATTTAGTTTAAAAAAATTCTTTTTTGTTGAATCTGGATCTTCAGGTATTGGGTTCAGATAATATAAATGATGCAAGGGAATTGCTTATAAATTTCTTTTCAATTCCATCATTATTTCAGTAATATTTTCTCATTTATTTAAATTTTGTTTAATTACTTAAAACTATTTTTGAGGTAAAAGTTCATTATAATTTGTCTTGAATGGTTATTTTATGATCTTATAAGTTGTATGGGTTATGTTTTATTATTTTTCATATATAAGAGTTTAATAAATTTGATCAAATTATGGTAGTTATATGTGTGTATATACCTATGTATATATATATAAGAACACATATATCTTATTATTTTATGTGTACATAAGTTAATGGTTATTTTAATTTATAATTATTTTCTGTTATACACTTAGTGAATATTTAGACATACACACATAATTCAATTTATCTTTATTTGATGTAATTTAATATGAATTACAATCAATAAATAGAGAATTGGATGCGAATAAAGTTTTAGGTTCAAATGGAATGAAATATTTATTACACATACACCCATAGAGTTTTAATCCACCCAGTTAATTTGAAAATGATGTAAGGAAAATTTATTTACTTATTTATACTATCTAATTTTCTAGTTCTTGCATGGGAGTTCATTTGATTAAAACATGAATTACATTTATGATGTTAAGGTTGTAATTATTAAACAAATTACAAATCTTTTAAGATTTTAATACACACACACACACACACAAACACACACACACACATATATATATATATGTATATGTAATTTTAGTTTCCCGAATTTAAAAATTAAGGGTGTGACATGTACATATTTTATGTATATATGTGTATATATATATATAGTTATGTGTATGCACCTGTAATTTTTAATCAAAATTCGAATTAACTTGACCGAAATAAACTTTGGTGGTTAAAGTATGTTTTTTGATATGTATAATTTAATATAAGCAATACATAAAACAAATGATGCACTGCAAAACAATTGTCTTTATATTCTATGAGACATAAGGCATGGCAATTTAATAAGACATGAATATTTTCCAGTGCATGCTTTGTGAACAAATGACATCTTCTATATTTCAAAATTATTCATTTAAAACAATTAATATTTATTTCCATAAATCAAGGATTTTCAAAATTAAGAAGCTGTCATTTTATGTGGTAACCCCATTCATTTATTACATGCGTATTCTGAATCAATATCACAAGTTCAAATAACATTTACTATATTATGCATACCATTGAGAAATTTATTACCTAAACAATAACTGACATATTATAATTCAGTCCAACATCATTTACCTTTATCAGCACATAAATTAAGCATGAATAATGAGCATGTATTTTAATGTATTAAAAGTGTATTTCTATATAAGAGTTGTAAAGTTATTATTTTTTGTAATAATCAAACAATTTATTATTAATAATTTTTGAGATAAGCATTTAATTATTATAGGTGGTATGGGACACTTTCAATAATGTGAATTATGAACCAAGTAATATGTGTACTGGGAATGATAATAGATTTAATAAATCAAAGTGGTATGTGCACTTGATTTTGAGATATGAGGAATGCATTGGACCTAGTTTGTTCTGCGGTGGGGACTGGTAAAAGTAAGCCCTCCGGGTTGGGGTCCGGTTACAGCAGACCCTCTAGGTTGTTGTCTAGTTACAGAGGCACTTCGGGTTGGTGTCTGGTTATAGAGGCACTCCGGGTTGGAGTCCCATTACAGAGGCACTCCAGGTTGGTGTCTGGTTATAGAGGCTTTTCGGGTTGGCGTCCGGTTACAATCAGCCCCTAGGTATTGGCACGAGGCCTTGACACGGTCCAGCATATGCACTTCCCTCATTATCACTATTTAATTTAATTAACTTGAAAAATATTCTACTAGTAGAATATTTGGTTAAAAGAGTTGATGGATTTTTAGCCAAGGCCTTAAATCATTAGACATCTTCACCAAGGCCTTTATAAAATGTTTCAGAACATCCTGTATATTTATGGAATGCCATATGTTTAGAAATCAGTGATTTAGTATTAAGTGTATGAAATTGAAGTTATTATTTTATGCGCAACTCTAATTATTCATTACCCTTAGCTGTTTAATTTGTGCTTACATATTCTCATGACATACATGTTTATAATTTATATTATTCAGCATGCCTATGTTTGAATTGTGTGTCCTGGTAATTCTGCTAGTATGATTCAAATTAACCACTTTTATTTTGACATGTCACATGCGTTACAACTATTCTTCAAGAATATTGTTTTATGAATGGTTTAAATAAGTTTTCAAAAGTTATTTTTGGGTATAGTAGCTTATTCTTTTAAACCCCTTAATTGGAATTTGTATGCTCACCCTATGTTTTTAATTAATTATTTTTTTCAGGTAACAGCTTTTAGCAGAAGAAACATTTCAGAAGCAGCTGGTTTCCTAGAGCCTGAACCGAATTCGATCCTCTGTATGGAACCAAATCCGGGTACTCGGGAGCTGGGGCGTCACACATTTTGCTGGGACTACCTAAGTATTTTTTAGGTTAAAATGTAATTTTGGTTGTTGATGATCGACTGAAAAAATATACACATTTTATTTCTATTCGAGATACAATGTCTTTGGATTAGCTTTCTTGACTATACCTCTAAGAGATTGTTAGGTAACATGGAGTTCCTCTTTCCATTGTATGTGACCGGGATCCTAGGTTCACTTCTAATTTTTGTAAGGTCATTTAGAAGTAATTAGGCACATAATTAAATTTTAGTATGGATTTTTGTCCTCAATAATATGTGTTGTCAGAACCAATGATTCATACTTTGGAGAATATGCTTTGAGCTTGTTCAATGGACTACCAGAGAAGTTGGTATTATTAACTCTCTTTAGTTTTTTTTCTTATAATAATAGTTTTAATTCCAGTATACAAATGGCACCTTTTGATGAATTATATAGAAAGAGGTGTCAAACTCTAGCTTTTGGGGATAATGTAGGATAAAGGAAGTTTATGGGACCAAAATTAGTATAGGAAGTGGCTGAGAAAGTGATGGTGATCCAGAAACACCTGAGGAAACCTCAGAGTAGACTGAAATGTTATGCACACTACAGTAGGAAAGATGTTTCAATTGAGGTAGGTGATATTTTTTTTCTTATAATCTCACCACGAAAAAATTGTTATGAATTTTGGTAGGAAAGGAATGATAAGTCTATGGTTCATTGGACCTTTTGAAATTCTGGAGAAAGTTGGACCAGTATCTTACCGAGTAGCTTTGCCTCTGAGTTTGTCTCAAGTGCAGAATGTTGTTCATGTTTTGATGTTGAGAAAGTATGTGCCCGATTCATCTCATGTTTTGATCCTAGATGCAGTTCAACTAGAAAATAACATTTCTAATGAAGAGAAACCAGTTCAAATTCTTGATCTAAGGTAACATGTATTACAGAATAAGGTAATCCACTAGGTAAAGGTTTTGTAGAGAAACCACATGGTTGAATAAGAAACATGGGATATTGAAAATGCTATGAGGGAAAGGTACACTCACTTTTTTGATAAGTAAATAAAATTTCAAGGATGCAATTTTTAGAAGGTGGGGATAATGTAACACCCTAAGGTTTTAAAAATACATTGAAATTTAATGAAACTTTGTTTTAAGTAGATTTTTATAACTGTCCTCAAAATAGAATTTTTCCTCTTCAGTGTTATGAATTTCGAAAAATGGTCACCTACAATTGTGTTCGGTAAGTTATTTTTAGTCTAATGGAACAACCTTTATTTTTGGTGAATAGTAACATAACCATATTATTAGTAATATGAAAAGTAATGTGACTCGCATGAATAGTAAATTGTATTATAATTTTATTTTCTTAAATATTTATGATAATGACATCTTTGTTAATTTTTCAATGTGATAAAAAAAGTTATAATTATGAAATTGTTCCTTTTGAATAAATTATGATTTAATTTAAAAATTAAATAAATAATATTTAGAAACTTATTTTTAAAAAATGGAGTTAATTTTTGACTTCTATAAGTCAATAAATGGGTAGGGTAATTTATTGGTATTTTTCAGAAATTCTTGAATTTTTGATGAATAGTAAAATACAATAAAATACAGTAAAATACCATATATTAAAATTATTATTTAAATACACTATTTAGGACATCATACGTTATGTAAGTCCAATTGGTTTTAACTCACATGCCATTATTACTATTTTAGGTCACATAAATTAAGACTATTCATAGTCTTGAGAAAAAATATAATAATAATGATTAAAATAATGTAAAATACCTTCTCTCCTCCACTATAAATACCACCCTCATTCCCCTCTTCCTCCCAAACCTCTCAAGCCTTGAGCCTTACCTACGTTATTCCCAATACTCCTCTCAAGGGTATTACTTATCTCTTAGAGCTACTAATCTCACCAGAAATCCAAAACCAAAGGCCTTAAGAAGGATTTCAATGAGAATAGATCAAGAGGTAAACATCCCCTTATGTTTTCTTTCTTTTCATTTCATTTTCTTTTCATTTAATTTTCTTTTATATTCTTCTTATTTTATCAACTACCCTTATCCAAGAGAAATTAATGATCCAATATCTTAGATATTATGGATTTCATCATGTTTATGGAAGACTTACTATTATAATTCTTCTCCTCTCCAACTTATTCAAGAAATTAAAACACTATCAGTGATGTGCCGATTTGCCGATATTGTGCACGATGTGATTTACATTTCTTTTAATTCCTTCAAGACTGGTCATGAAAAAAATTTATGGTCGAATAATATTATAATTTATGTATTATATATTATATAAGGTTCTAAGAAAACTTGAAACCATGTTATTAATTTATGAAACAAAGTGATTTCATTACGATCGAAGAATCACCAAAATGACCTAAACAAATATCGATAATTTTTTAACTTATGAATAATCCTAATGTCATAATTAAAAATGATAAATGGTATAATTTTTGGTTATTGAAATAACTAAATACCATTGCATTCCAATTTTGGAGTTTCAATTCCAATCTATAGGAATATCCATCATGAACCAATCATTGAAATCATGTAAAGAAGACAACCAAAACAATGCAAGGAATGAAAAACTAACATTTAATGGGTGAAATGATTTAATTAAATTACTAAAAAATGTATTATAAAGATGAATATGTTTCTGTAAGATACTAATAACACTATCTTAACCGTTATACAGTAGGTTTAAATGATTTTGAAGTAAGGCAAACCTGAGGTAAGGGATCCTCTCTTTCTCACTTTTATTCAAGAATCACCCCTATGTTATGCCCATTAATTTTTAATTCCTAATCACAGGGTATGTTTTTGAACCTCCAAAATACTTCTATTATGATATATTTATGGTTATACACCCCATTTCTATCTCATTATTCCCTCCCAGGTACATCCAAAACCACACTGAAACTTCGTAAGGGAATTCAAGACCCGATTTCCATTCTTTGGGTTAACATTATACTCCATTATTTATGTGGTATTAAAATTATTTATGTGGAGAATTTTATTTATATTATTTTAAATTATGTATATTTATAGTGTATATACATGTTCCATCCACTCTATTATGTATCACTTCAATTATAAGATTTATGTAAGGGGTTTTTCTTTTAAAATCCACTATTAAAATTTTGTTTTACAAAATTCAAAAGCAATTTTTTTGTACAAGTATTAATGTTTTTTGATTATTTTCTGGTTCATGGTAAATTTTTATGGTGAATTTTGGTACCTATATCTCCCTCCAATTCATTCGTTATGTGTAAGTTGGAGGTCAGTCGTTTGGTTACTCTAAGTGTAACTGCGATGGTTACACAAATTGTATGGTAGTCGTGAGGGTTATAAATTACAAGGTAGCCGATATGGTTACAAGATTATATAAGAAATTCCACAAGATACAATTTTTTTTATATTTTTGTTATTATGTTTTGTGGTAATATTGTGGAAATATCATGTTTCACAAAGTAGGTATATATGGGTGATTAGTATGTCCTTTGAAAATGATTTCACACGTTACAAGTATTCATGGAATAATGTGTTCTTTCCCTGTTTTTATATCCCTTTATAAACTTTTTGTGCTCATCACAAGTTTATAAATGATTTTCACATGTTATAAGGATGTTTAGGACAAAGAAGGAAGTCTGGTTAAATGTTTGAATAACTGTCAAAGAAATCATGTTATATTTGAAAAGTTTTATATTTTGGAAAAAATGATTACTATTTTTATAGTATCCACTCTATATTGACGAGTAATGTTATGAATGTATAATGTACCAATTATATAAATATATAAACTTTAAAAGATCATCAATGTAAAAGGAATTTAATTCTTGAATAATTCAATATTATGTAATGTAATGAGGATTGGTCCTTATAAAACTGCCATTTATTTTAACTAAATGGTTAGTTTGATGGGCCATACTGATGCATCGAGCAGCCTTATAACTCTAGTCCCCTCCCTTTATATAATAATTTAAATGAATTACACATATGATAGGGGTTAAAACATAATCAAAATAATAATATTTACTATAAAACTAACATTCAAAATGTTAATACTTACCCCAATCAATTAACATAATCATAAATCTTCCAGAGTAATATAGTGAATGGGAATAAAACTCTACATCCTCAGTCAAAATGACCATAAAACATCATATTAATGAATAATTATGATATCAATACATCATAATCCAAGTATATTATAATTATAATAATGGTTTGATATCATTGATGAATAAAAACACCAAAAAATTTCATTAAAAACATTATTAAGGAAAATAACATTTTCAATTTGAAAATATTTTTAAAACTAAATGTTCATAAAATTTTTTTGAAAATAATTTTCTCTTAAATTAAAATTTGAAACATATAATGGAGGATTTAAAAACAAATTGTTTATTATGGTATGAAATACCATACATGCAATATATGTATTTCTAAGAATCCTTTCACACTGTTCTAAAATGGTTAAAAAGTGTGTCATTCATAAAAGGAAAAATAGAAACTTTTAAAAAATTTATATAAGAAGTAAAACATGAGTAAAAATTTATTTGCTAATTTATTTTAATACATTTAAAGATATTTTGAAAATATTACTAGAAAACTTGGATTTGGATGAAGAGGAGTTTTGATTGAAGATAAAAATAATGTCAAATTTTCTTAAAATAATCTAAATAATTTTAAGTACCATAGATTGAAAAATTGAAGTATTAATAAACAATTTCATGAAATACTTGAGGAAAATATATTATTTTTAAGCATAGAAACATCAAATAATTCCCCCAAGAGAAAATTAATCACAAAGAATCCAAAAATAATGATGAGATTGTGAAATAAACCCTAACCTCTTTGGTAAATTCTAAATCAAAAAACCCCTAAAATAAATAAAATAAAATGATACATTAAATAGAATTAATATAAATACATTCATGATATAAAATATCAATGGTTTATAATATATACCACACAAAATAAATAAGTTTTGAATACGATATTTGTATCACAGAAGTAAATGTGAGACAAGAAACCATTACCTCTTGTTCAGACTTCCTTAATATCTCTCTAAAACTCCTATAAAAAATTTATGTTTATTATACGTCTTTTAAAGAACCCTAATAATATATATAATACCACATAGGATTTTATTATAGTCTTTTATCCCTATCTAATTTACTATTCTTTGTTAAAATCACTATTTCATGTGATAATTGCATAAATATTTATGTATGTTTTGGGTCAGTAATTTTGGTCCTCCTATTTTGATGATTTATAAATAAAATATAGAATTATAACCATTATATAAATAGAATATGTAATTATTATATATATATATATATGTGTGTATATTAATATATAAAATTCATATATATATAATGGATTATACCGTTCATGGAGACAATAGGTCGTACATACGAATGAACAATGTTTCCATTTTTCTTGATGAATGGAACAAAAGGAGTGTAAATAATGTATAAATTTTTATAGAGTCTGTATGATTTAATATATATAACATATATCAATTAAATTTACACTAATTACCTTCCATGTAAATTGTCAGAGAAAAACGAGTCCCGTCACTTTGTGAGGTGGTAGTCTTCCGTACACATGAACGATGTTATCATATCCCCCATGGAATGGGAAATCAAAAAGGTAAATGTTATATCATCATTAAAATGTTATAATTATGTTAAAAAATAACACATATATATAATATCCCTATTACCATCCAATTAATATTTTAATGGAAAAAATATATCACATCGGTTCATGAGGTGGTAGTATGTCGTACACACAAGCGATATTATTGTTTTCCAACAGATTATAATGTAAGGAAGGAAGATGTGTTACTATAATATAAAATATATATTACTTTAATAATTATCATATAAATTTGTTAAATTCACCATTATATCCAATAACTAAATGCGGTGATGGAAAACGAATTACATCGGTTTGTTAGGAAGTTGTTTTCCACAGACACGAACGATAGTTTTATTTTCCAATTTATGGAAGATGAGATAGATATAGATTAATAATTTAAGATAAAATATATTAGTATATTGGAGATCCTTGTGTAATTATATAATCATAGTTGAGGAATATTTTCATGATTTAGAGGAAGAAATAAAAATATATGTTGACGCTCCTTTTTGTCACAGAGTCTAACGAATGGAAAAGGGAAATTTTTTAAAGCACAAAGAGAGTCATCCTTTGAAGAACATAAAAAGTTGACAAAGGCATGAACAAGGAACCTTTTAAGCATGGGTCATACATGTTTCTTTATGGCTGCGCAAGTGACCCAGGTGCCACATATGGGCCGCGCAAGTGACTTGCGTGCCATATTCTTTTTTCTCCCATGGTGCTCAGTGGCCTATAAATACCCCGTGTGGGCCCCCCATTTAGAAGTCGAAAAATCCAAAACTCATATTCAAGATCTTGTCACCCAAGTCTCTGTATAAAGTCTTCCGAACACTTCTAAGGTAATTCTTTACCTAGAATGGAAGCTTCAAATAGGAATAATAAGGCCTAAGTATTAAAAATCATCAATACTTACGCGCCTATGTGTACAACCCTTAAGAGAAGTGAAGACACTTGCACGCCGCCTTTCCGTCTCAAGGAAACTTGCACTCCACATATCTTAATGCCTCTAGGGATGATACTAACGACTTCAATTCAAAGTCTCCCAAGTATCACATCATGGATTCTTTGTCTCCCTAGTTGACTCATGTCGCGTAAGTATACTTGCATGACCAGGACTTGCGCGCCAGAACAGAAATTACACGCCTCTTTCCCAGTCACTTCCTTTCCTCAAATCCGCCTTTCTTATTCAAAAGATAGCCTTCAAAACCTTCTTCAAAGCCATTTGTGGCATGGTTCCTTTGTTGTATTCCTTATCTGAAATAATTATGAGATGTTCTTTTGATTTGGGCCTCCTTATCAGGATTAGGCCCCAAGTATCAAGTCCCCTTAAAATGGGCCTCCATTTCAATAGTAAGCCCTAGTCATAATTTCTATTAACCTGGGATCCTTTTCGGGAGTAAGCCCCAGTCATAATTTCTCTTAACCTGGTCCTCCTTTTCAGGAGTAAGCCCCAGTCATAATTTATCTTATCATGTGCCTCCTTTTCAGGAGTAAGCCCCAGTCATAATTTCTCATAACCTGGGCCGCCTTTTCAGAAGTACTCCCCAGTCATAATTTCTCTTAACCTGGGCATTATCCTTAGGATTAAGCCCGAATCATAATTTCATTTAACCTGGTCATCCTCCTTAGGAGTAAGCCCCAAGTTCCATGTTCATGGGAATCCTCCTTAGGAGTCACCCTAGTGTTAGTTTATTTTGATTTGGGCTTCCTTTACAGGAATGAAACCCAATCATAATTTCCTATTAATTTTGGCCTCCTTATCAGGAGTAATTCTAGAGTTAAAATTCCAAATCTGCATAAAGTACATATACCTGTATAGACCCTGCTCCTGGAATTCTTTCCTGAACTAAGTCCTAATGTTCATTTTCTTGGGCATTCATACATACGTAAGACCCACATCATTTCTTATGATTGCATCTTTCGTGGCACAATCATCAAGTTTTACTAATACCTCTTGTTTCTCACACCGAGCATGACTCACGTGATCTTAGAGTGTAAAAGTAATTATGGAATCTCTCTTTGATCCATTAATCATGCATAAACCTCATACTTCTTCACTCAAACTACGTGGGTTCTGATTCCTTTTCTAACAAGGATACGTAGGTAGCCCATCTGCAGGTATGATCCCAACTCTAAAATAATCTCTGTCTTTTTGAACTACAATAAACTTCAAGTTCCCTACTAAGTGGCTTTAAAACTAGTATGGATATCATAATGACCAATATATTTCTATATAATGTGTTGAAGGATACCATTGACTAAGAATCTCTAATAAAATACGGATGATTCTCTATCGATGAAGAACATCAAATACATAGAAAAGATTCTATAAATCTCATACATATCAATCATTAATTGCATGATCTAAAGGAAAAACTCATTTTTATGCTTGTTAAATTAATAAGGATTCACGAACATAAGTTAAATCTATAAGAGAGTCTTGGAGTAGACAATAATTCCCCCCAAAAGGTGTGATGAGTCTGACCTCCCATTCTCTCGACCAATGCAAATTCTTAAGTCTCAACAGTCCACAAATAATGGGAACCAACCTTTGGAAAGTAGGTCCAAATGGATATAGAATCATTAGATATTTTCGGTTCTACAAATAAACCCATTAGAAACTGATTGGAATGTTTGAACCTTAAACAGACAAGGTCATCCCCATTTCCAGAAGAAACAAAAATGGTGAACCCGATGTGAATCCTTAACCCAGTTAAATGATGTTTTACTTATTTTTTAGGCCCCAATTTAACTTAATGTGAGGGCCAACAATGAAATCAATAAAATATGTTCTCATCCAAAAGATGTAGTCTAGCCAAACTTATCTTGATTATGTCTGTTATATCAAACATTCACTCTTTTCCAAGATCTCTCTGCATTACAGAAATGGCTTCTTTGAAGTTCACACCCGTGAATGCCTCGTCCACTACATTTGCTGGATCTTTGTCTGCTCTGAGGATGACATCACCTACTCAGCATCCTCAATGCTGGGTCTCAAATGCATTGGTTAAGGAATACCATCAACACGGTACCATTTTGACTCTGGAGGCTACACGACAAGCCCTCCATGTTAACAATTCACCCTGGTTGTCCAGACAGCAATGATCGGTCGTCATGAATCAGGTGGTTCCAACCACCGTATTCAACCGTTTCGGGTCATTATCCCTGGAACGCAATCTCTAGTCCATCCCATATTATGGGGACGTGAATGAGAAGGTCTTTCAAGGCCTTAATTTAAAAAGACAGGAGTCCTTCCTGAGGGATCCCATCAACAATCGCCGCTAGAATCGTACGGTAGTGTACCCTCAACATGATGAGGGTATCACCTTTAGGGGTTCAGATCAGGTTCCTCAGACCCGAGCATGAAAGACAAACCGTCAGAGGCGAAATCCGGTCAACAGGGAGCAGGTTCTTACTTATTCCCCCTATAAGGAAGTCCATAAATCCAACTTGATGGCAATCAATGAGCGGGAATATACACCCATCCGTCTTGATTTTATTTCCCAACAGACTCATCTAGCAGTAACACGCCAATCCTGCCAGGCAATTCTGGTGGAGTATTATAGGTAGGCATATACACCTGTTTATAATTCATCAGCTAGTCAGCAGGCTCGTCTGACTACCACCAAAAAAACTCGCCAATCAAATGTGGTGGGGAACAATCATCAGGCACATACACCTACAATTCATCAGGTTAACCAATAGTCTCATTGGGTAGCACCCGAATATGTCAATTGGAATGCTCCAATGACAAGATGGAGGCAGACATAATTTTCCATCCCCACACGTGAGTACTATCAGAATTCACTAACAGGAAATGGAATATAGGAGCAGCCCTATACACCTACTTCAGACACATAATGGATGTATATTCCCGTTCCGGCAGCTGAATTCACCAAGCACATTCTGATAATGGTGAAAGCGTAGAATAAAATCCCTACCTATATTCTAGATTCCTGTAAAAATATTATAACAACTTCAGCAGCATCACAGGGAAGGAATCATAAATCTATCCCTATCAATGGAGTGAATCATCAAAATGTCACCCCAGAACAGATACACACCTCTGTCCCAATCCATGAGGGTTGTGGGGCATACTCCCCCATTTCATATGGACAATCAAGTCAGACACATACATCTGATTTGAATGAAGATAATCAGCCTAACCTAACCATTTCTCCTAATCATGCACATACACCTGACCATAATAACCAGTTTAGTCAACAAGTGCTTTCCAAAGTGAGTAAGAAGGCATATAAGAAAAATACATGTTCACCACAGTTGAGAAATCACGAGCCAATCTATAATAAGGCCTTTCTCGATGCTGGAGTTCTTGAAGCCCTTAGACAATTATCAGTTGCAACTCAAGATTCTACTCTCTCATTTCCCAATATTGGGAACTATAATTCTGAAGGTCTTCATCAGAAACTTCCTCATGAAGGATTGCTTCATGACAGTTCGGTCGATCTCGAAGTATCATCTTTAGATGAGATTCATGATTACCCTCTGCGTGGCCAGAAGATCAAGGAGCAAAAGGTTTCATCATTTGCTATAACCCACCATGGTGGTCCTCCCCATGATAATGAAATTAGCTGCGAAAGTCATCTCTATAGTAGTAATTCGCATTTCCTGGAAAAGTTTCAATGTAAAATACAGTAACGAGAAATCCCTCTTATCTTGAGGCACTTGAAAATGTGAATCCAGTCATATCTGATGCTTTACCGCAAGTAGGTGAAATACTTTCTCAATCAGAACATAGCCTGGGGTGTAGGTCATTCTATGAACCACCCCTGGGTCATTCATATTATAATTAGATAAATGAATTTTGTACCAATCATGTTGAATCTAATAAAGAAACAAAGAAGCACCAGCTTTGGTCCAATCAGGTAGAATAATTTTCATCGAATGATAAGGAGGAAGTGTTGAATATGAGAAAGCAACTGGAGAAAGGTGAAGTATCATTCCTGTTTTGGCCTTTGGATGACTCTCAGTATGATATTCCAGAAATGTTGATGGAAGATTGTATTCAAGATATTTGTCTCTTCATGTGGAAAACTATTTGTCAATTGAAAAAGAAAATATTATCTTATTATGAATATGAAAATCGTGTTAAAGTAATAGAAGGGTTACAACGCCAAATTGATTTGGCATCTCTCTCAGTTTCCCAATATCCAAAGGATGAAAAGTAGTAGAAATCCCTTCAGCATGCATGCTTTGGTTCACTAAAAAGGTTGTGTCAGTTAATTACCAATGCTCCATCTAGTATTCATATCAGGGGATGGGGTGTTCATGGAGAACTATATTTAACTGTACTCTCCAGCAAACAAAGCCCGCCAAAAGTGGTCTCATACATTGTTATTGCCCATGGCTGGCCACAACCAATTGGTTTTGTGTGAAATCAAAGGATTTCTCAGGAACAAGACTCAACTGGTTCTTCCTAAAGTCAGGCATACAAATTACAAGTTGTCTAATTACTCTTGCATCAAGAAAATGAGAATATCGAAGAGGCTTCTCGTTTAGAGCATGAACATCATCAGGTGACAAAAGTGTCATAAATCATCCAACGGTAATTTGAGCTAGGTAATTTGAGTGGATGTAGGTTTATGCATCCGGACAATTTCTGGACTAGAATCTACAAAATCAGGATAGATTTTAAGAAATTCTCAGATGTAGCAGCTCAAGAACCACCTCATCTTGCCAGGCTGGGGAATCTTCTAGCCCAACACTTGGGATCAACAGATGGGATTCAAGGAGTTTAGTAAGGAAAGAAGGAACTACCCCATTCCACCAGGATGGGGACTTTTTCAAATCCTCAATCTCTTCCTCAGTGAAAGTCAGTCTTCTCTCGATTAGGGAAGAAGCCAAAATAGGAACGCAGAGCTGAATTATCAAGAGATTCCCTCCAAATTCAAGTTCATCAAGAAGTTCATGAGGGATAAAATCAACAAAATTAAATGTCTCATAAAGGACATGGAAGAAGACAGTATCGCAGAAATGCTTATAGAAGGGATATAATGCATTACGCATCTATAAATGTACTCAAAGCCATTGTCACGGATGTCCCAGAACATGAGGTTCACTTGTAGGAATCAGATTAAGAAGTTCATATTCTAGAAGCTGTATACATAGAAATAAATGAAGAAGGTGTGTGTACCAGAAGACAGAGGGATGCCCAGAGGTAAGACATTTCCTTGGGTAATTCCCTTCCATACTCCATAAAGGCACAAGCCAAGGAAAAGGGTAAATGTAAAGTTACATTCCACCCTTCCTCTGGAGACGGTCAATCACTATCATTAGAGGAAAGGTTATCACAACAAGAGGAAGAAATGAAGGAGTTAAGGAGGTTGAATTCAGAAGTACTCCAAGGTAGTCTTCCTCCTAAGCATGCTAGAGTCAGTCAATCAATGGAATTCTTTGCAGTTACTGGGATAGATCAAGAATATCATCCTTTACAAGTACACCCACACAAGTCCAATCCTATGGGTCATGTGAAACAACAACAGGTAGTGCTACCATCAGTTGCAGTACCAGTCACCACACTAGTCCAAACTCCAATTATTGCACCTACTCAGGTCCAAGATCAACCATATGCTTCTCAAAAATTAATGACAACCATTGAGTCATTAACAACTCGGTTGGAAGCTATGGAATGAAACCATGCAAAAATTCAGCCAGAAAATAAAGCTTACCCTGAATGGGTGGATGCAATTCCTCCCCCATAAATTTTTTGAAGTACCACATTCCCAATTTTTAATGGTTTGGGAGACCAAGAACAACACTTAACACATTTTGTTTCTTGTTGTGATCCTATTATGGGAACTCCTCAACCATAAGAAGTAGTTAAGATCAGATGTTTTGTGCAGTCATTACATGGGCCTACTTTTTTTGGTATACAAGTTTGCAGTCTCGGTCAATTACCGGGTCGGAATATCTCCGTCAATGATTCCTTCTTCAATTTAGCTCTACATTGCCAAAGATGACAGTTTTTTATCTTACCAATTGTAAGTAAAGGAAAAATGATAGAGTTTCATATTTTATTGCTCGCTGGAAGGGATTAACATATTCCTTAAGCTTAGCACTCCCTCAAGAAGAATTGTTTCCAATCTGTGTGGCAAATTTGCATGATGAATTACACACACCGTTGATCCTTTTAAAATACACAGGAGGTTTTAGAGACCTTACTTCAATCACTCAACAGATCAACGATTATCTTATAGAGACTAAGGATAAAACTTGTGTAATCCCATCAGCTCCAGGATAGAGAATGTGGAGACCATAGACTGCTACAATTAAACTTAAACAAGCACCTATACCTACTTCCACTTCAAAAACTTCATCTTATCGAAGGGCTCCACCTCCTGAGCATCAACAAAAGAGGTCTTCTCGTCAATATGATAAAAGATATCAAATATGGAAACAATTCAAAGATTTTAAGAATAAATTTTATTCTTTGTGGAATTAAAAAGTTCTACGTTACTTCATTTTGGCTCTGAAAAAAAACTGGGTTCAGTTTCCAAGGCCTAAAAGGCCGAACAAGGAAGGATATGAAGACCTTTCCAACTATTTTCCATTCCATCAGATGTTGGGGAATCCCATTCAAGAGTTTTTTGCCTTCAAAGACCTCCTACAAAAGATGGTGGACTTGGGACAAGTAAAACTGAAAGGTTATTCATCCCAGGTAGCATGTGTAACTACTACAGATCTAGTGGAAGAAGGCGAGTGGCATGAAGTCAAAAGAAAAAATGCATAGAAATATGATGATTGAATGGTCAGGAAAAAATTCAACCGAACTCATTCCATTTTACGAATTCAATTGAATCAACCAATTTTTTCTTCTGCTATGAATTCCACAGCAAACTCCCCTTCATCAGAAGGAAAATCCTCAAAGAGGTTGCATAATTCGAAGAAAGAAGAGAAGTCAGAAGAAGATGAGCTCGTGTTAAATCCTAAGTTGTCTTTGACTTTGGAAGATTTTATGTCATCTACTTCAAAAGCACGGGCACCGCCCCACCAAACGATATAGCATGAAATGGTTCATTAGGAAGAGTCTTCATCAGACAAAGAGTTGATATTTGGTTCTGTTAACATGATTCACTTAACATGTCTATATGCCAGTCACAGTTTTGATCTTGATGAGCCTGAGTTTCCTATATCAAATAGAGGAATTAGAGGGAGTTCCAGAGGTCTAGGATATAGGGGAAGACATGGATATTTTAGGAGACACTATTCCAATCATACCCCCACTATGTAACGACCTGACCCTAGCTACCCAGAGTCGGTGCATTACTTCGTAACATTGGCATGATCACAAAAGTTCAAGTCTCGAAAGACCGATTGGTTTAGTAGCCTTGGAAACACTAGATACATTCATAAGTCTTACATTACATCCTAAAGTAAAACAAAACTACTACATCTTCTCTTAATATCCCTTTATATTATCCCTACAGGTCATTCATAATATACTTCTTCACATCCTGGAAAAAATTATAACATTGAAAGGGGTGAGCTCAGATGCTCAGTAAGGATAACAATATAGCGGAAGATTTCATAAATAAACATTAACATTTAAGGCAATGTATAACTAAAACAAAAGCCTTTTAAACATGAACTTCAACATAAAATGGCAAAAGTAAAATGAGATAATTCCATTTACTTATTCACATGGATATTCTACTAGTCGAATAATCACATGCAATATCAACAACCACTTTCATAATGATGGAATGCATAATACCAGACTATCATAACCACGTAGCCAAGGCCTCGTTCCAAGACCACAAATAATATTTTGTCAAGGCCTCGTTCCAAGACACTAGTTTGTCTCATGAGACCTACTGATGCATCGAGGAGCTATAGCGGGCTCCACCCGTCACTTATTAAGTCCAATGCATTCCTCATATGAATAGGTTTAAACATATCATAAACTATAACATAATCGTATCACATAAAACATGCATAAAGGAAACATAACATTTCCACATTTCAATCACAAGATATCAATAAAACACATTGATATAATAAAAACACTTTCAAAACCATTTTTAATACCAAAATAAATGAAAAGTAAACATGGTATTTCTTTTTCTTTTAAAAAAAATTATGGCTTGTAGAGGAAGTTGAAACTCAAATAATGGTCACAGCGGCGGAGATGTCATTGTCACCGCATACGTATGAAAAAAACATCCCCTTTTGTCATTTAGTAAACGCTTCGTATAAAAAGATTCCTTTTGAATAAACGTAAAAGTCAAAGGGGTTTATACATCGTATAAAAGAAAGTTGTGTATAAAACCAAGTATGCCTCAATGAAAGGAGATTGAGATGGAGTCCCATACAAAGATCATTTTTTTAAAATAAAATAGTTCTATTTTTTGTATTCACTATAATTACACATAAAGAAAGTACAAATACAAGATAGGACATAATAATATCATGACGTAATTTGAAAGTAGGATATTAACCCAAAGAATGGAAATTGGGTTAAGAAGTTCCCTTACCTTGTGTCCGACTTGATTCGACCGTTCTTTAACCTCCTGAATAATAAACTAGAGTTACTATCTCCTTTATTAAGAACCATTTTCAATTTCATTATCCTTTTTATATCACTTATTACAATGTTATGAACATTATGTAATTATTTAAGTTAATAACGGTCATTTTGTCAATCTTTGGTACTTGAGTCAACAATAAACTTCTTATAATTACAAGTTGTTTATGTGGTAGAATATCCATTATCTCCAGAATTATATTCATGATTTATATGTCATATATATCATATATATCCAGTATATATATTCATTCATAATATTACGTAACATTTAGGGGTAAGAAATGAAATGCACCGTTCATGGAGACGGTAAGCCGTACGTACGCATGAACGCTACTTTCATTTCTATTTCGTATTTAATGTAATTAAATCATAATTATATAAAGGTATAATATAGTTCCAGTATAATATCATATATAATATCATTTACTCCATCCTTTATACATTCCACATATGGCATTAACGATTCACATCACTTTGAGGGGGCGGTAGTCCGCACTTCCTAAAATGAAATTATCGCGTTTACCCATAATGGAAATCATAAAGTATTCCATAAAGGAGAAATACAAAAGCATAAGTAAAACATATAAATATTATATATCATATATAAAAATAGTGTCATCAAAATGGCCACCATTATAGGTGTTAAAAGAATATTGAACAATCATCGTTTCGTGAGGCAGTATTTCGCCACCCACAGAAACAGTATGTTTTTTAACCATTAGACGAAAGTGTGTGTAAGTGTAAACCAAATACTTATCATAACAACATCCTATTATATTTTATATACTTGTATTGTTACAAAAGAAAGGAATAAAAAGTGTTTAAGGGGTTGGAGAAGAAAAATAAAACAAAACAACATTAGAGAACACATTACCTTAAAATCGGGTAACTCTTTTTGATTTGAGCCAAAGGCTTCCTTGGGAAGACTTATTCCCAAGGTGAGGCTTCTAGGAGTAAGGTAGGGAAGTTTTGAGAGTATTTGGGCAGAGTTTGGCCGATCCAAATGTCTTGAAAGTGTTAATGATGTGGTAGAGGTGGGGGCCTTTTATAAGAGGAGAGGAGGGGCACTCTTGGAAAGTAAGGAAATGTTACATTATTATACAATGATTTTCGGATTCCAAAGGTCCCAAACATATTTAATTCTAGGATTAGGTGATAAGGGTTCAAAATGAACTCATCCAATAGGTTTTTGACAAGTGTAAGCCTTTGATTTTACATTATCTTTTCATATTATTTAAATCGTTAATTATTGAGGTATTCGCTGCATCATCATGGTGTCATAAATAATTTAATTTATTTAATGTCCAAAAATTATAAAACAAATACTATGATGTAGGAAATCTTTTTATTTTTCCAATGACTATTTATAGTCAAAAATATGACTTGTATAACCCCATGTAAAAATTGTTTTAGTAAAACATTTCATGTTTGTGTCATTTTTTTACTTTAACATTAAATAAAAGGTATTTATGTCATTTTCCAACTAAATTGGCTCCATGGGGTCCCCAAGTTGAACCATGGATTGTCTTGTTCGACCATGGCACATCCAATGAGGGTAGGACATGTGTCAATCTCATATCATATTATTAAAACATTATTATTACCTTAAACTACACTAATTACCTCTAATCGCGATTAAGAACTTAAAAGTTACTATTCACCAAAAAATTATTTTAATCTCATTGAACCACATTTTACGTCTTAATGACAACCATGTATGTCGGATTTTTGAAATTCACAACACAGAAGTGGTAAAATTTCATTTAAATGAAAAATTAGTTTTTATAAATACCACTTAGTGGTTTTACTATTCATAAAAAATTGAAGTTTTTCAGAAAAATCCCAAAAATTTACCCTAAGCAATATTTGATATTCCGATTTCAAAAATGATGTCTATTTTAAAAAATTCCAAAAATATAAGGTGCATTAATTAATTTTATAATTAATTCCCACTGTCACAACAAATAACGTGTTTTTAAGAAACAATTTATATCAAAAGATTGGCAATTGTTTATATCCAATTTCAATATTAAATTAATTATAATGACCACCATTGTATAAAATGATAAAAATATTTTGTAATTGTACTTTAAAACCACTCAATAGTATAATTTATCACTATAAATTATTTTGATTAAAAAAGTTGTTTTAAGTATTTTTCACTATTCATAAAAAATGGAAGTTCTCAGAAAATTACAAAAAATTCAACTTAGGATAATATCGATACTGCGAATACAAAAATGAAGACCATTTTGAAATATAAAATTTCTATAATTTTAAAAAGTGGGTATTACTATTCCTAACAGCTACTTTGATTAGTCGCGGTGTGTTAGAAATCGAACTTGCGTACAATGCAAGCTATTCCATTATTGAAAGAGAGGCGTATCATGGAAGCTCGGGGTGTTACATTCTCCCCTCATTCAATAAATTGCTTCCTCGCAATTTGAAATTTTTCTTTGAAAATAAAAGGTTGAAAATAGAAAATACCTTTGTGGAAAACCCACATCAGAAATAAGGTTAATAAAATTTAGCCTTAATAAAAGGGAAAGGGAAATGAAAAAGTCACTACCCAATTATGATCTCTATTAGGAGAACATTGGTGGAAAATAGAGACATATAATTGGAGGAAATACGTAAATATTTGTAGGGAGTGATTGAGGTCATCAATCACAAACAAGTGTAAAATTGAGGGCCTCAAAGCCTTCAATCTATGTTGATTTAAAATATTATCAGTTCAACAAGACATAAGGTATTAGGATAACACATTTTTTTGTTTTAATATCCCTTTACTAAAGTTTAAGAATTTATTCGTAGAATAAGAGATAGGTATATATATATTTATGCTTGACAAGTAGAGTTTCATCCTTCAACTAATTTCTACCACAAACACATCTTTCACTCAAAAAGGTAATAGAACTCAAAAATATTCTATTTATCCTAATTGTATAAGGTTCAAAATATTACCACATACCATTTAGATTAGGAAAAATATTTTGTAATAACCAGGGACTTACTGTAGGCTAGTGGTAGGTAATAAAGGCATGTCGCACTATGGTTGTGGGTTCGATTCCTGCAGCATTGTCCGACGCGACGGGTTATGCCCCACCCTGCAGGTTATCCTTTTCCTAAAACTATAGTATTATAATATTCCAAAAATAATCTTCATAAATGTTTTAACCTTAAACAATACTATCCAAAGATCAACTTAATCCATTCCAACCTTTATAGTTATCCAAAATACTTCTGTCCAACTCACAGTCCACATTTTATAAGGAAGGTAAACATAATGAAGATCCTTTTTTCTGAGTAACAACATGTGAACACCTTCATCATGTATTCTTTTAAAACACTAAAATTACCCATGATCCCTTATTCCTTATAGAATACTAGATATACTCCTTCTATCCAAAAATGTATACAAATCATTAATCAGTTTCAAGGAAGTTAAGAATATCCAATATAATTTATCCAAATCAATCATGTATTATTCCAAAATCACTATCTTGGTATCAGAACCATATTATGGTTTATCTTTCTCTCAACCATATATTTTCCAAAACATTAACCTGATGTGGAGTAACTTTTCATGGTTCCACAAAATCTCAAGTCCTTGATGAAATAGTACTGCAGTACAATCCTTATATACTCAATAATTATTATAACCAGTACATCATTTATACAACACTCAAATGACAAAATTATTTAATAACAACATAAGAACTCTAATCATTCCTCCTCATCTGAGGTAGTATCATAACTTGATTATTATCTAATGACATCATTTGGGGCATACTCTGATGATTTAAACATTTTTTTGCGTAGTGTCCCCACTCCTTGCAGATGAAGCATTGTACATTTGAAACCTTTTTCTTACTCTTGAAGTCACGCACTTTGTGTCCTTTTTCTCCACACTTATAACAAACTCCCATTCCCTTCAGTCAAGTTCCAAGGTGTTTCTTCCCACAGTTATCAAATATTGGAAAATTCTTCTTTTCCCACGCCCCTTTTTCCATCATTCTCTCTTCCATCCTTTTCTTCTCTTTCTTCCCTTCAAATCTATAAGAATCAGAGAATTCTTTACTTATCTTATTAACACATGATACTATTTCTTCATATGTTGAGAACACATGGGAGATTATTTCCCTTCAAAATGTTGGCTTAATACCGTGAAAGATATGATCCTTCTTACGCTTTGGATCATACATATTACTAGAGTTCACATTCCTTCCACTGGGCACCATTTCTATACAATGGCATAAACTAGGTTAGTTTATGAATTGCAATGAATAATTCCAAACTTGTAAAATACTTAATGTAAATTGAATGGATTATGGATATAATCTATAATCATAAAAATGTTTTCCTTGAGGAAGTATATACTCATAACCCTTCATAGTGGTTTGTAAAGAAAATGAGAATTATCCTAAGCATATCCCCTGGGAGTGTCGTAACCAAGATTACAGCAAGGCCCCTTGTCGTCCACCAGTTCCCGTTCGAGTCTAGCTCAAAGTGGTGTTTTCGGGTTTTACCCCTAGGTACATCTGTGCCAGATCCGCCTCTACCTGCTCGTATCCAGACAGAGATGTATTTCTCGGAAAACTCACAAAATCTCTATAATACCAAAATTCTATAAAGTTCTTCTATACTAATCTTTAAAGTCTATCTTCGGGATATGTGATCTAATCAGAGTTTATCTAAATCTAGCTTCCAAGGGTAGTAATAAACTGCCTCTGATACCAACTGTAACGCCCTGACCCTAGCTACCCAGAGTCGGTGCATTACTTCGTAACATTGGCATGATCACAAAATATCAAGTCTCAAAAGACCGATTAGTTTAGTAGCCTTGGAAACACTAGATACATTCATAAGTCTTACATTACATCATAAAGTAAAACAAAACTACAACATCTTCTCTTAATATCCCCTTATATTATCCCTGCAGGTCATTCATCATATACTTCTTCACATCCTGGAAAAAATTAAAACATTTAAAGGGGTGAGCTCAGATGCTCAGTAAGGATAACAATATAGCAGAAGCTTTCATAAATAAACATTAACATTTAAGGTAATGTATAACTAAAACAAAATCATTTTAAACATGAACTTCAACATAATATGGCAAAAGTAAAATGAGATAATGACATTTACTTATTCAAATGGATATTCTACTAGTCGAATAATCACATGCAATATCAACAACCACTTTCATAATGATGGAATGCATAATGCCAGACTATCATAACCACGTAGCAAAGGCCTCGTGCCAAGACCACAAATACGATTTTGTCAAGGCCTCGTGCAAAGACACTAGTTTTCTCATGAGACCTATCGATGCATCGAGGAGCTATAGCGGGCTCCACCCGTCACTTATTAAGTCCAATGCATTACTCAAATGAATAGGTTTAAACATATCATAAACCATAACATAATCATATCACATAAAACATGCATAAAGGAAACATAACATTTCCACATTTCAATCACAAGATATCAATAAAACACATTTATATAATAAAAATACTTCCAAAACTATTTTCAATACCAAAATAAAAGAAAAGTAAAACATGGTATTTATTTTTGTTTTTTAAAAAAAATTATGGCTTGTAGAGGAAGCTGAAACTCAAATAATGGTCACGGCGGCGGAGAAGTCGTTGTCGCCGCATACGTACAACAAAAACATCCCCTTTTGTCGTTTAGTAAATGCTTCGTATAAAAATATTCCTTTTGAATAAACGTAAAAGTCAAAGGGGTTTATACACCGTATAAAAGAAAGTTGTGTATAAAACCAAGTATGCCTCAATGAAAGGAGATTGAGATGAAGTCCCATACAAAGATCATTTTTTTAAAGTAAAATAGATCTATTTTGTGTATTCACTATAATTACACATAAAGAAAGTAAAAATACAAGAAAGGACATAATAATATCATGACGTAATTTGAAAGTAGGATATTAACCCAAAGAATGGAAATTGGGTTAAGAAGTTCCCTTACCTTGTGTCCGACTTGATTCGACCATTGTTTAACCTCCTGAATAATAAACTAGAGTTAATATCTCCTTTATTACGAACCATTTTAAATTTCATTATCCTTTTTATATCACTTATTACAATGTTATTAACATTATGTAATTATTTAAGTTAATAACGGTCGTTTTGTCGATCTTTGGTACTTGAGTCAACAATAAACTTCTTATAATTACAAGTTGTTTATGTAGTAGAATATCCATTATATCCAGAATTATATTCATGATTTAGATGTCATATATATCATATATATCCAGTATATATATTCATTCATAATATTACGTAACATTTAGGGGTAAGAAATGAAATGCACCGTTCATGGAGACGGTAAGTCGTACGTACGCATGAACGCTACTTTCATTTCTATTTCATATTTAATGGAATTAAATCATAATTATATAAAGGTATAATATATTTCCAGTATAATATCATATATAATATCATTTACTCTATCCTTTATACATTCCACATATGGAATTAATGATTCACATCACTTTGAGGGGGCGGTAGTCCGCACTTCCTAAAATGAAATTATCGCGTTTACCCATAATGGAAATCATAAAGTATGCCATAAATGAGAAATAAATAAGAATAAGGAAAACATAAACATATTATATATCATATATAAAAATAGTTTCATCAAAATGTCCACCATTAGAGGTGTTAAAAGAATATTGAACAATCATCGTTTCGTGAGGCAGTATTTCGCCACCCACAGAAACAATATGTTCTTTAACCATTAGACGAAAGTGTGTGTAAGTGTAAACCAAATACTTATCATAACAGCATCCTAGTATATTTTATATACTGGTTTTGTTACAAAATAAAGGAATAAAAAGAGTTTAAGGGGTTGGAGAAGAAAAATAAAACAAAACAACATTAGAGAAGACATTACCTTAAAATCGGGTAACTATTTTTGATTTGAGCCAAAGGCTTCCTTGGGAAGACTTCTTCCCAAGGTGAGGCTTCTATGAGTAAGGGAGGGAAGTTGGGAGAGTATTTGGGCAGAGTTTGGCAGAGCCAAATGGCTTGAAAGTGTGAATGATGTGGTAGAGGTGGGGGCCTTTTATAAGAGGAGAGGAGGGGCACTCTTGGAAAGTAAGGAAATGTTACATTATTATACAATGCTTTTCGGATTGCAAAGGTCCGACACTTATATAATTCGAGGATATGGTGATAAGTGTTCGAAATCTACTCATCCAATAGGTTTTTGACAAGTGTAAGCCTTGGATTTTACATTATCTTTTCATTTTATTTAAATCGTTAATTGTTGAGGTAATCACTGCATCATCATGGTGTCATAAATAATTTAATTTATTTAATGTAAAAAAATTGTTAAAAAAATAATATGATGTAGGAAATAGATTTAGCTTTCCAATGACTATTTATAGTCAAAACGATGACTTGTATAACACCATGTAAAAATTGTTTTAGTAAAACATTTCATGTTTGTGTCATTTTTTTACTTTAACATTAAATAAAAGGTATTTATGTCATTTTCCAACTAAAGTGGCTCCATGGGGTCCCCAAGTTGACCCATGGATTGTCTTGGTCGGCCATGACACATCCAATGAGGGTAGTACATGTTTCAAGCTCATCTTATATTATTAAAACATTATTATTACCTTAAACTACACTAATTACCTCTAATCGCGATTAAGAACTTTAAAGTTACTATTCACCAAAAAATTATTTTAATCTCTTTGAACCACATTTTACTTCTTAATGAAAACCATGTATGTCGTATTTTTGAAATTCAAAACACAGAAGTGGTAAAATTTCATTTAAACAAAAAATCGTTTTTTATAAATACCACTTAGTGGTTTTACTATTCATCAAAAATTGATGTTTTTCAGAAAAATCACAAAAATTCACCCTAAGATATATTTGATATTCCGATTTCAAAAATGATGTCTATTTTACAAAATTCCAAAAATATAAGTTGCATTAATTAATTTTATAATTAATTCCCTCTGTCACAACAAATAGCGTGTTTTTAAGAAACAATTTATATCAAAAGATTGGCAATTGTTTATGTCCAATTTCAATGTTAAATTAAATATAATGACCACCATTGGATAAAATGATAAAAATATATTCTAATTATAATTTAAAACTACTCAATATTATAATTTATCACTACAAATTATTTTGATTAAAAAATTTGTTTTAAGTATTTATCACTATTCATAAAAAATGGAAGTTCTCAGAAAATTACAAAAAAATCAACATAGGATAATATCGATATTTCGAATACAAAAATGAAGTCCATTTTGAAATATAAAATTTCTATAATTTTAAAAAGTGGGTATTACTATTCATAACGGATACTTTGATTAGTCACGGTGTGTTAGAACTCGAACTTGCGTACAATGCAAGCTATTCCATTATTGAATGAGAGGCGTATCGTGGAAGCTCGGGGTGTTACACGATAGAACTGTATATATTGAAGAAACTCATGGAAAATACTTTCAGTGGGCTCAACAAGAACAAGAATGTTCTTCCACACATGGTAGATTCAATCCTAGCATAGTTATTTTGGAGTATCGGTTAGAGGTTACACCTTCTTCATCTTAGCAAATAAATAGACCTAGTCGGTCTAATCTACCAAAGTCAAGAGTATTTCCAACTCCTAACCCGATACAAGATGCATCTACTTCCAAAGCATCAACTTCTAAGGAACCTACGAAACCACATGTTCCTGTTGGTAAACGCAGACCTTCGGACCAAAAGTATGATGTATTGATACATTTTTTCCAAATACCAGACAAGTTATCAATTCTGGATGCCTTGAATCTATCAAAGGATCTTCAGGAGGCACTCATTGAGGCTTTGTTAAGTCCTCAGGAATTTGAATCTGAAATTGATGTGGCTGAAGTCTACCATATAGAGAATGATCTTGCAGAATTCCATGCAGTGATATCTTTTACAGATGAATAAGAAGATGATGTTGTTCATGGACATATTAGACCTTTTTATTTTTCTGGCAAGGTCAATGATGTATACATCCGAATAGCTTTCATTAATAATGGTTCAGGAGTCAACCTCATCCCTATTCGTACACTTCATCGATTAGGCATCACCGAATCTGATTTATCTCCATCTACTTTGATTTTTCAAGGATATGATAAAAATGAACAAGAACCTTTGGGCGAGATTACACTAAGAACTCAAATTGGAGACCTTGTATCCAATTCAGATTTCATGGTTGTTCATGATGACACAACCTTCAACATTTTTCTTGGAAGACCTTGGCTACATCAACATGCGGCTATACCTTCATCATACCATCAATGTCTCAAATATTGTTTCAATGGTAAAATTGGGACATTGTATGGTGATAAAGCCGCATTAAAAACATGTGAATCTCAATACACTGAGAGAAAATTCTATCACATGGAGGGAAAAGAGATATCTATGAAAAAGGAGAATACCAAAATTAATGCTCCATATGGTTTGGAAAAGATCCCAGTAAACCCATTCATACATGTGAGTAAAAATTATGTGTTTCTTATCAGTAAAATTGACAGGATAGACCCAAATACAAATACTCTTATGGAAACATCCATAATGTCAATTATGGAAACCAAGCCATAGAGCATGGTAGAAATTATTGATTCACCAAGCAATGATGAAAGCTCAAATAGAGATGTATTCATTTCATCCGCTGAAATCCTGAAATTCTATACTTCATCAACCAGGCCAAAAGAAGTTATAGAAATATCAGAGATGAATGATGATGTCGATTCTCAATCCATCATCTCCTCTTTATTACACAAGGAAGACCCTTCATCATTAATACAGTTAGAAATGGTAGCCTTTTCCTCAAGATGTTCAAATTTTAACTTCTCTCCTGATCATGGAAATTATGCTTCATCGTCTACTAAGAAAGTAGAAACAAAATAAGTAACACATATTAAAGAATAAGGGGATGATCTAAGGGATGATCCTCCAGCATTTGAAGAAGGTATCTCTACCACTGTGGATGAACTCAGAGAAATAAATCTGGGTACAAAAGAAGATCCATGCCCCCACTTTAATTAGTGCGACCATAACTCTTGAAGAGAAAGAAATGTATATTTCATTTTTAAAGAAAAATTGAGATATATTTTCTTGTAACTATACAGAAATTCCAGGTCTTAATCCTGATGTTGCTACTCATCATTTGGGTTTTCCATAAGAACATAGTAGATTCAAGCAAGCCGTAAGAAGAACACACCCAACTTGTGCCTCCAAAATTGAAGCTGAAGTGGATAAGATTATTAAGGATAACTTTGTCAGAGAAGTTCAATATACCAAACGGATGGCTAATATTGTCCCTGTGAAAAAGAAGAATGGAAAAAATTATAGTTTTCATTGATTTCAGAGATCTTAGTCGGCATTATCATAAGGATTATTTTTCAGTTCCGATCACAGAACTCTTAATTGATGCAACAACTGGCTATAAATCAAATTCCTTCATGGATGGATATTATTGGTATAATAAAATATGAATGGCTCTAGAAGATGAATAATATATAGACTTCAGATCCCCTCAAGGTGTGTTTTTCTATCGGGTAATGCCCTTTGGCCTGAAGAATGCAGGTGCAACTTATCAACGTGCCATGCACCATATCTTCAAACCCTTTTTAGGGAAATTTGTGGAATGTTATGTGGACGATTTGGTGGTCAAATATAGACAAAATTCTAATCACTGGGATGATTTGGAAATCATATTCCACAAACTTCGACAACACAATTTGAAGATGAACCCCTTGAAATGTGCTTTTGATGTAACCTATGGAAAATTTCTCGGCTTTGTTGTACGCCATTGTGGTATCGATGTTGATCCTGAGAAGAACAAATCAATCATAGGTATGTCACTTCCTCAAAATTTGAAGAAATTGAAAGGAATTCAAGGATACATGGCCTATATTCGGTGTTTCATCGCCAATCTGGAAGGAAAATGTTTACCCTTCACCAAATTAATGAAGAAGGGAGTAACATACCAGTGGACTAAAGAATGTTAAGAATCATTCAATATTATCATGAAATATCTCCCGAGTCCACCGGTATTAATGACACCTGTTGAAGGAAGACCACTTATTCTTTATGTAACAGCTTAAGAGCGATCATTGGGTTCCTTCCATGCCATAAAGAATGATGCTGGGAATGAAAAAAACCTTTACTATCTCAGTCAAACTATGATTGAGGCAGAAACTCGATATTCCAGTATTGAAAAGTTCTACATATTCTTAATATTTTCAGTTCATAAATTGAGACAATACCTGCAACATCATGAGGTCCAATTGGTATCTCGCAATAACCCGATAAAATTTATCCTTAGTCATCCAATGCTTACAGGACGTCTGGCAAGGTGGGAAGTTATTTTGGAGCAGTTTGATATCCAGTATGTGTCTCAAAAGGCAATAAAGGGCCAAGATCTGGCTGATTTCCTTGCTGAACACCCTTTAGTAGAATATATATCTTTAGATATTGAACTTATTGATGAGGAAGTCTTCTCTATTCAAGATAATCTTCAAACCTGGGAAATGTACTTCGATGGTCCTTCCAGAAGTCCAATAGGGAAGAAAATGGAAGATCCTAAATTTAACAAAGTTGGGTTGAGAATTGTACTTATTTCCCCAAAAAATGAAGTTCTACCATATTCTCTCTTGTTTTTGGAAGGAAGTACAAACAATGAAGAAAAATATCAAGATCTCATCGCAGGATTGGAATTGGCACTTTAGGCACAGGTGAATCACTTAAAGGTTAATGGTGATTCAGACCTGGTAATCAAACAAGTCAATGAGGACTATGCCATCAGAAAAGAAGTGTTAATCCCTTTGTATGATTACGAAAGAGAGTTAATGGTGGAATTTCCTTTGGAACCGACATTTTCTCATATCCCGTGATCAAAAAATTCTCAAGATAATGCACTGGCTAATGTAGACATAGCTCTGGAAGATCCAAATCGGGACGAAAAAATCATCAGTATTTCCCACCATCGTAATGTTTCACCTTATGTTCAAATCAAGACGGAGGAAATCAACAAAATTAGTCCCATTTCTGAACCATATGGTCATACTATAGGATGGATGACAACTATCAGGGAATACCTTCAAAAAGGAACACTCCCACCTGATTGAGTCGGGAAAGAACAAGTCCGGCAACGTGTGGTCAATTTTAATATTTATGATAGCCCATATCACCTGGAAAAAATTCTATACAAGAGTGGTTTTGATGGAATTATCTTCAGATGTATTGATGGTGAAGAGACAATGGATGTCATAAAAGAAGTACATGCAGGAGTCTATGGTGCCCACAAGTCTGGACATCGACTGTCTGATCAAATTTGAAGGCTTGGATACTTTTGGCCTTCAATGATACAAGATTGTGTTGATTTCACTAAGAAATTTTATTCATTCCATGTATATGAAAATTTCATTCATCAACCCCCAGAGTTTCTCCATACTGTTAAATACTCATGGCCATTTTCCAAATGGGGAATGCATGTAGTAGGACCTTACCCTTCGGCTACATCCAAGCAGTTTAAGTATATTCTTACTACTACTGA
This sequence comes from Viscum album, assembly GCA_963277665.1. Lineage (NCBI taxonomy): Eukaryota > Viridiplantae > Streptophyta > Magnoliopsida > Santalales > Viscaceae > Viscum > Viscum album. The sequence continues at coordinate 100,039,204 of OY728119.1, read as the reverse complement.
CTTCTTTTCCAAATGAGAAGAGACAGTACCTATCAAAGAAGTTAGTTCTAAAAGTATTGTTAGCTTCATCAAGTCTAACATCATTACCAGATTTGGTGCCCACATACCATATTGACGGACAATGGCACCAACTTCTGTTCATCCGAGGTAAGATAGTTGTATCAATAATAAAACATCAAATCCAACCATTCATCTCGGTATCATGCAGTGGCCAATGTCCAAATAGAAGCCTTCAATAAGACTCTTTCAAACATACTGCAAAAGATGGTGCATAAAGAAAAGAAATTAAGGCCTGATAAACTTTTTCATGCTTTATGGGCCTATCAGACCACCACCAGCACTGCTACGCGGTCAACTACTTATTCATTAGTATATGGAATAGAAGTATTCTTTCCCATTGAGGTTCAATTACCTTTGCTCAGAGTAGCCATTTGTGATCAGTCATATACGGATGAAAAATCTCAAAAGTGATTGGATGAATTGGAACGATTAGATGAAAAAATATTGTGCACCCTGCACCACTTGGAAGTCTATCAGAATCAAATAGCACATTCCTTCAACAAATTTTTTTTTCTTCATTCATTCATTCAAGGAGAATTGGTATTGGTCCTCATAACTCCAATGATACCAGGAAAGAAACCTCCAAAGCTTGAGTCCATGTGGGAATGACATTACTCAATACATAAGGTCTGCTCCAATTGAGCTTATTATTTAATCTCAATGGATGGAGAACTCATCACGACTACAACCAATTCTAGATTTCTGAAGAATTATTTTGTGTAACACAAATACACCCATAGTCTTTACTGTAAGAATTTAAACTGCATGGTCCCTCTATCGTCCAACTTGACATTAAACTGTGTCCGTTTTTTCCTACATGTTGTTACAATTTGAATATATCCTGCATGACATTAAACTACAATACGTCCTAGCTACATAACACTAAACTATACAACACCCTTTTTCCTTACATGATATTAAACTGTGAATCATTAGGGTTGTTGTTACCTCTTGTTTCTCACACTGATTATGACTCACGTGATCTTAGAGTAAGCATCAACCATAACACCCTTTTTGGGCCGATAACCAGGCGTATGTCCCAACATCATCTTCAGGCTGTCCTCAAGTACAACTTTATCACCAATAATTTCTTAATCGAACTACGTGGACTTTAATCCTTTCCTTCTAGGTTTGGTATGTAGGCAAACTCCCAAGGTTAAAGCCCAAAACCAATCTCTTCACGTTGGTTCACCTCCGTCTCATACGATGTTGATCCGTGAAGCAGCCCAAAACCAATATCTTCACGTCGGTTCACCTCCATCTCATACGATGTTGATCCGTGAAGCAGCCAAAAACCAATCTCTTCACGTTGGTTCACCTCCGTCTCATACAGTTTTGATCCGTGAAGCAGCCCAAAACCAATCTATTCACGTCGGTTCACCTCCATCTCATACGATGTTGATCCGTGAAACAGCCCAAAACCAATCTATTCACTTTAGTTCACCTTCGTCCCATATGACGTTAAACGGTGTACATCCCTTTTATCCCTGCTACATGACACTAAACTATGTACCACCATCATCCTTGTTATTTGACGTTAAACTATACAGTCCCCCATTGTCCCTCTCCTGAGAGGGAATCATCATTGACATTGATCTCAAATCATTTCATATTTAAAAGACTACATGCATACATGGTAATGCCTGAACCTTTAATCTTGGGTCAAACCATCATTGCACTAAAGTCCCCTTTCAACCTTCACTTGTACGAAACAAATCTATGCAGATGGTATTTCAAGAAAAATGTATGGCTTGATTCCCATCCTTATGAAATACGTAGGAACGTTCAAGCATCCCTTGAATCTATCCACAAGTATTTGGGCCTAACCCCAAATTCCACTTTCAGTCCCTTGGCTGAAAATTCCCCCTGTGAAAACATGAATCTGGTATGGAAACATTGGTCTTCATTCACATCAGTTTTATAAAACACAAAATGTGTATTCCTTATTATGGTCCAAGATCTATGACCCTAAACTAAGATCTACTACACTCTCATCTCACATGGCGTTAAACTATATTTCAAGAACTACGTATGTCTTGATTCCCATTCTGATGGGATACATAGTGAAGTCCAGCATCTCAATTCAGGACCCAGTCCCAACATGATTATAGTTGGCATTGGTCTATGTATATCCTTCATGCATTGGACAATGCCCATTTTGATGAGTCATACTCCTAACCTTAAATACTTATAGATCTCCATAACCCTTTTTCTTGACTTCTGGTAACAAAATGTCTGATACCCAGGAAGTCTTTTTCCTAACTATGGTGCACGTTCCCTTAGGCAGCCTTGCATAAGTAGTCTACATAACAGACCTGTTAGCCAAAAGATGCTATTATTTGACTATGCAAATAATGCCCTCAAACAGACTTGCATAATTCAACCCCCTAACGGGTTTGTTAAATAGTGGCAATTTCATTCTTGGGAGTAAAACTTCTTTTGTCTTTATTGGTCTTAACGACAATATGTAGGGATCTTCAAAAATAGCCATCCTTAACAAATTTTTCCCATAATATTTTTCATGATCTGAAAGTATTCAAGTATATGGTTTATATTTCCCTTCCCTACATTAGTTTCAGACCTTCACAGGAGTGACATTTATCCAATTCTTTGACAATATTGATTGGAAATATCCTCTACATATTCAAGTACCTCTCTCCATACAACAGACTCTATGCTTTGGAAAACATGAATCTCCATAAACATTCACTGGATTTTAGCAATAGAAAATTAGAATTTCTGAGAGTTCTTTTGCCTAACTATGCAGCACGTTCCCCTAGGTGGCCTTGCATAAGTAGTCTACATAACGGACCAATCAACCAAAAGATGTTGTTATTTTACTATGCAGTAAATTCCCTTATGTGTCCCTACATAATTCAACCCCCTAATGGGTTTTTCAAATAGTTTTAACTTCAATCTTAGGAAATACTTCCTTTAATGCCTTTTAGCCCTTTTTTTCATATCATCCCTCAGATTCAAAATTTATTAGGTCATAGTTTACATGTTTTCCCCCATACATGAATGTGGTAATATGTTTTAAAACAAATTATCAAGGAATTGGGTCAATTTTTAATCCAATCGGTCAAAGCTATTCGACCTTTAAACATTAGCCTTTTTTATGTCCGACATGCATGAATTTAAACTACCAACAAAAGACTGGGTACTCATTAAATTTGGAACTTGTAAAAGGAGATCTAAACAAATGTCGAGTCCCAACTCGCTAAACGTACATTTTGTATGATTTAGGAAATATTGAGCAATAAAAAGATGCCAAGTTTGTGGGGTTGTTTGCATCATCCTAGAAAAAATAAAACTATGCTTACTAGGCCCATTGGCTTAGGTAAAATTAATTAAAGCAAGTAGTAAGAGAATGCATGCACAAATGATTGAAGATGAAAGAGTTCTTCATTGATGCACAAGAGTTAGAAGGACATCCATAGACTGGATTCTCTTCTCCTTTTCAAGAATTACAAGAGGATTTCAAAATAACTCTTCATTTGATTTACAGCATCCCGAGTTTCATCAGTAGCCACCTGGAATTCATTTATTCAACTAGATACAATAAGAGACGCAGTGATACCATCTTTTCTTGGAACAATTGTAATAGAATGTTCTTGAGTGCAGTTTGAGAAAATGTTCTGCTGATCAAACAGTGACTCTATTTCTATCGAATAGACATAGAAGATAGATACATGGATTTCAGAATTGGGAATTGGAAGTAAAGAGCCATTTAGAGAGAGTACTCTTTTCAGATATTGTTCTAACATCATGATAGTCTTCTCTCCAACAACCAGCAGCAGAAAACATATCAACCCATGGGTTTTCCATTTTCATATCTACAAGGAAATGGGATGGAGGAAAATTTTGAAAGTACACACCATTTTTTCTGCTCTTAATTCACAACATAACCGAAATAGAGTGGTAGAAGTGCGGCTGCATCTCGGGTGTATAGTTCATTGCACCTATAATGTTGACTCCTTGCAGATGACCATGGCCATATAAAAGAAAGTAAATTCTTTGTGGGAAATTGACATGATATTTCTTCAAGTACTTGTCCAAATCTAGGAGAGTGCTATCATAGATATCATAGTAATCATGGACAAAGATGTTCATCATATCATAAATTCTCTTTCTAGCCAACTCATCATCCAATCCAATCTTCCTTGGAGCCATTGAATCTGCACAAAGGTAAAATAATTAATTTTTAAGTAAGTTGGTTTTTTCATAAAATTTTTGAAGAAATTGAAAAAATGGCTATGGAATTAAGGCACACAAGTCTAATCTTGGTGTGCATGTCTAAGACGGTCACACAAGTTTTAACATGCTAGTAATGGCGTGAAAGTCAGAAACAGACTGACGAAGCGTGACACAACAAACAGAAGCATGGACGAGCGAAAAGCCAAGACACCTGCGCGACGAGAGCGAGAAGCATTCGAAAGATAGATTCTTTGCACGAAATGATGCCCATATATAGAGGTGAGGCCGTACCCCTGCACGCCAGAACCTACGCACCAGAACAATACTTACGCGCCTAATACTTGCATGCCACGACACCTTGTTCCTCATTTTCCTCATAGACAAATCCTCTTTTATTTTTTGGATTCGACTCTGAGGGGGGACTTTTGTTGATGCTCCTTTCCGTCACAGAGTCTAACGAATGGAAAAGGGAAATTCCTTAAAGCTCAAAGCGAGTCATCCTTTGAAGAACATAAACAATTGACAAATGCATGAATAAGGAACCTTTAAAGCATGGGTTATGCAAGTTTCGTTATGGCCGCGCAAGTCACTTGAATGCCACATATGGGTTGCGCAAGTAACTTGCGCACCCTATTCTTTTTTCACCCAAGGTGCTCAGTGGTCTATAAATACCCCATGTGGGACCCCCATTTAGAAGACGAAAAATCCAAAACTCAGATTCATGCTCTGGTCACCCAGGTCTCTATCTGAAGTCATCTGAACACTTATAAGGTAATTATTTACCTAAAATGGAAGATCTAAAGAGGAAGAATAAATACTAAGTATTAGAACTCATCAATAATTGTGCGCCTAAGTGTCCAACCCATAAGGGAAGTGGAGACACTTGCGCCCCGCCTTTCCCTATCAAGGAAACTTGCACAGTACATATCTAAAAGACTCTAGGGATGATACTAAGGGCTCCAATTCAAAGTCTTCCAAGTATCACTTCATGGATTCTTTGTCACTCTAGTTGACTCATGTCGCGCAAGTATACTTGTGTGACCAGGACTTGCACGCTAGAACAGAACTTCCATGCCTCCTTCCTAGACACTTCCTTTCCTCAAACATGCCTTTCTTCTTCAAAATAAAGCCTTCAAAACCTTCTTCAAAGCCATTTGTGGCATGGTTGATTAGTTTTCTTGCATATCTGGAAGGAATTATGATAAGTTCTTTTGATTTGGGCCTCCTTATCATGAGTAATCTGAAAGTCTCAAGTCCCCTTAAACTATGCCTCCTTTTTAGGAGTAATCCCTAGTCGTAATTTCTCTCAACTTGGGCCTCCTATTCAGGATTAATCCCCAGTCATAATTTCTCTTAACCTGGGCCCCCTTTTTAGGAGTAAGCCCTAGTTATAATTTCTCTTAAACTAGGCCTCCTTTTCTGGATTAAGCCCCAGTCATAATTTCTCTTAACCTGGGCATTCTCCATAGGAGTAAACCCCAATCATAATTTTCTTTAACCTGGGCATCCTCCTTAGGAGTAAGCCCCAAGATCCCTGTTCATGGGCATCCCCCTTAGGAGTAAGACCCAGTCTTAATTTCTTTTGATTTAGGCGTCCTTTTCAGGAATGAAACCCAATCAAAAGTTCTTCTTAATTTGGGCCTCCTTCTAAGGAGTAAGACCCGAGTTAAAATTACAAATCTTCATAAAGTACAAATACCTTTATGGACCCTGATCCTAGGATTCTTTCTGAAACTAAGTTCTAATCTTCATTTACTTGGGCAGTCATACATACATAAGCCCCATATCATTTCTTATGATTGCATATTTCATGGAAAAATCGCCAGGTTTTACCAATACCTCTTGTTTCTCACACTGAGCATGACTCATGTGAGCTTAGAGTGTAAAATTAATTATGAAATCTCTCTTTGAGACATTAATCATGCATAATCCTCATACTTCTTCACTCAAACTATGTGGGTTCTGATTCCTTTTCTAACAAGGATACGTAGGTAGCCCATCTGCAGGTACGATCCCAACTCTAAAATCATCCCTGTCTTTCTGGATGATAATAAACTTCAAGTTCCCTACCGAGTGGCTTTAAAACCAGTATGGTTATCATAATGACCAATAGATTTATATATAATTCGTTGAAGGGTACCATTGACTAAGAATCTCTAATAAAATATGGATGATTCTCTATCGATGAAGAACCCCAAATACATATAAAAGATTCTCTAAATCTCAGACATATCAACCATTGATTACAAGATCTAAAAGAAAAAAATCATTTTAATGCTTGGTAAATTAATAAGGATTCAAGAACATAACTAAAATCTATAAGAGAGTCTTGGAGTAGACAATAATTCCCCCCAAAATTGTGTGATGAGTCTGACCTCCAATCCTCTCGACCAATGAAAAATTTTAAGTCTCATCAGTCCACAACTAATGGGCACCTACCTTTGGAAAGTAGGTCCAAATGGATATAGAATCATTGGATGTTTCCGGTTCTATGAATAAACCCATTAGAAAACTATTGTAAAGTTTGAACCTTAAACAAACAAGGTCATCCCCATTTTCAGAAGAAACTATATAACACATTGTTAAGGACAATACCTCTTTCTCAAAGAGCCTGTTTAGGTTTACAACTAAAGCCTTATTAATATATTTTCCTAATCCAAATAAGACCTCTAAGAAATTTGGAGTTTTCTAAGAAAGATATATGGACATTTAATGTCAAATCTAATTGGATTTGGGTGTGTTAATTGGTTGGGAGAGTGGGTGGGATTTTATAAGTGGGGAAGATGACACACAAGAAAGTTTGGTAATATAAAAGCGATTGCAACATTTTTCTCATTCGAAAAGCATCTAAAAGGGGTCAATATCTATCAATGGAATACATAATTTGTACTTTATGCCTTAAATTTGTATTTATACTTGTTTGGGGTTATTTTTAACTCTTATCATGTTATTTTAACCCCTTGTAAACTTGTTTTAACCCAAACCGCGGTAAATATTTTTTACTGTTTTCACTATTAACTATGAAATAAATTTATGTTTACCTAATTTTAAAATATAAATTATTATTATGTTCAATATGGAATCCATTTTTCAAAATTAAATTCACATAATTTTCATAATTGTATTTAAAATTAATCCCATAGGTGCGTTGAAAGAATAAGTTTCCCAAAGAAAAACATACAAAAGTATAAAAATGTTTTACATCGAATTAAATTTAAAAATGATTCAAAAACAGAAATTTATTTAATTTGAAATATAATTTTTATAATTTCACCTTAAACTAACTCATAATACAATTTAACATTGTAAATATTTTACATGAAAAGGCAGTTTTCCAAAAAAATCATTATTTGTCATTATTCAACAAAAAAAATTAATCTTTTCAGAAAATTATCAAATGTATATAAAAATAAAAATCAAACATAACTATTTAAAAATTGGTATTTTTTAATAAATTTTCTAAATGTGGTAAAAAAAAATTAAATTATGTTCGTAATGTGCGGCTAAATTGCCTTTTATAAAAATATAGTTTTTCATAAAAGATTTCTTTTTATGTAAAATGATTCTTATTTTAATTAAAATAATTATATAAAAATTGAAATTCTTTTTACATGTTTAAACTAAATAATATTCATAATTTATTTAGTCATATTCATACCTTGAAACTTAATATCTAGGTTATAATGGTTATGTTTAAATAATTATTTCAAATGTGTATTGTGTTTTATTTAAACCTTGGGTTTCGTGCATCACATTCTATCAAAGAAATTTAATTTTTATAAAAATGAATATATTGTAAATTTTTTCGGTGTTATATTATCTTATAATTTCGGTGCTTCATGTCATATATGCAATCGAATGTGATGTTCCTCTTTTAGACACACTTGCTGTTACATCCAACCCCCTTAAAAAAATTGTGTCTTCAAAATTTAATATTGATATTAGTAATCAAGGGTTTAAAATTTTATAATATGCTTACTAGAAAATCAGATCGTAAAAAAGGGAATGAAACATCCCATTGATAAGTGAGAAATGTAAGTACGAATGTCCTCTAGAATAACACATTACAAGGTTTCAATGCAGGAAAAAATTGGTGGGATGTGAGATATGGACAATGAATGTAATGACCTCGACTCTGGAAACTAAGGGTTCATACCTACTTTATTACATTAGATTAGATACAAGAGTTAAAATCTCATAGAATGGATTAGTTTAATAGTTTTTTAGAACAAGATATATACATCTTACCAATTACTATAGGAAAATAAAATACAAATAATAGTGAGGAAAACATTTCACATCATTTAACTCAATGTAGAAATTATTCTTGATATCCTGGGGAAAGGAAACAAAATAAGGGTTATCTCAAATGATAAGTAAGGTTTATATATAGTGGAAGAATTCATGAATCAAAAACTCATATTCTATATAGCAAGGTATATAAATGAACCGACATTCGATTTAATCAATAATTTGAATTTAATAACTGGATTAGAAATAATCAATATGGAAATTTAAATAACCTAACACACATTCCATTTAATCAAGAACTTGAATATCATAACTAGATAAGGTACAATAAATAAAGAAATGTGAAAAACTAAAAAGCATTCCATTTAATCAATAAACATAGAATGAAATTCATCCCCATATAATATAGTGGTGAAAATATCATTGATAATAATAATAACTAAATTATAAATGATCACAATTATTAATTATTAGATTTATTATATTATGCATCATTATACAAATATTGTTATGTTCTTTTAGAGGATAATTTAAAACTACTGGGTAAAAACCCTTCTGATTTAGCCAACTGATTTATCTCATGAGACATATCAATGCATCAAGGGACTATATATAACTAGTCCCCACACATAACCACATATACAAATAATTACATACATATATAATAATAGTTTTAATTCATGAATAATATTCCATATCCAAAAATATATGATCTGGTCAAATAATGCTAATTTATCAATATTTTCCACAAAAAATTAATTAACATTCAAATTAATAAATGTATGTAAGATTGGTACACAATTTTGGAAATATAGAAATCCATGATAAAACGACTATGGAAAATTATTTGACATAGATATTCTTGGTTCCTTGGGTTTATGATACATGGTGGTCAATTCCTATAATGATTTAGTTATTCTATAATTACATTCCTTCATACTTGTTTTACCATTATTTCCTTTTTGAGGGTTGGTTATGGGATTTCATGTATGGTGGCATAATCATTTACACTCGGTTCACCTTTTTCATCCCTTATAAAATTCAAATGTGTCCAATGTCAATAATAAGGTACATAACTTCTTTCTTATGGAAGGCAGTTTTTTGGGGTTTCAATCCTAATGATACTTAGAAACACACATTGTTTGAGAGGATGAGAGGTCAAGATCATCATACTATTTTGGGGAGAATTGGTTCATATTTTAGGACTCTCTTATAGATTTAAGATATGTTTGAGAATCTATTCAAAATCCTAATACAGGACAGGCTAACCTAATGAAATAATCAAGTGTCAAATACATTTCCATGAAACCGGGAGGGGTTCTATTAATCAGACCATCTTTTTGTATCATATATACTTCAAATCTTCCCTGTTATTTCTTAGAAATTGATAATTGTATATATTTTTAACCCACATAGCCTAGAATTATAGAGTTTAATGCCATAAAATAAGGTGATTTATACTTTGAGGATGGGATTTAACCTTCACATGGTTTTCTATATACACTATGTATAATAATAATCAGAATACACACATTGTTTTGAAACCATAAAATTTAACGTAATGAGTAAAAGAAATATATGAGGGAACTTAGGAACCTTTTATTGAGATTGAGACTTAAGAAGGAATCCTACATATCAGGTTTTCTAGAAAAAATCTATGTCATCACGGTTTATATTCCCTCAACCTATTGAATAGTCATATATAAAAGTATTCCTATGAGGGTTAATTTCCAAAGGTTTACCCATATGGGAATTCCTTCGGGGTGTACAACAAGGTGGATGTTCTTGTTTGAGGGAATTCTTATCGTGTCATCGAATGGGGCTTACACTTTTAGGTTTCCCTTCCTAAGAGTATATTTATTATTTCATTGATAAGATCATTTTAAATCCCTAATCCCATGTGAGACATGCTCTTTGTAAAACAAAAGGGACAATAAGAAATCAAAATCACTATATATGGGTATGAAACATATGAATGGGGGAGGCCCTAATGGGGCATTTGATATAGATATTAAGCATTAGGAATGAGTCTTATGTATCTTATTTATAATATTAATTAGAGTTATAATTGTTTAGTTAGCTTCTTAATCTATTGTTGGATAATGAATAATTTTGAACCCATTGGAGAGTTTTGGCCCCACCGGTTAGAATGTTTTTGACATGAAAGGTGGATACCCATTGAATCTCAGGCCTTAGGAAGGCATAAAATCTATCATGTTCAGACAGGAATAAAATTTCACATAGATTAGTTGTACGGTATGTCCAAATATGTCTAATATATAGGGTTACCATTTCTCGAGGTGTCTTTTTGACATGTCTATAATTCTTCCCTACCATGTCCTTAGTGCCTTCCTGACATGTCTTGAATGTATATCTAATAAGGCTAACAAGTCCCAAGGTGTTTCACATGATTTAAGATGATATTTTGGAGCTTTATCATATGATCAGGTTGGCATGTATGGTGGAATACCAGATGACTTGGTTAACATGTCTTAGGGTCTTCGTGTATCAACAAAGACATGTCCAGGAGTGTCACATGATCAAGTATGAATTGTCAGAAGGATTTAGCATGACTTGGCTGACATGTATGGGGGACTTTGTATGACCTAGTTGACAAGCCCTATGGAATTATCAAGGCGTGTATGTCATGTCTATAGGACTTCTCAATACATGAATGGAATGTTAAGAGGACTTTGAAAGACATGGTGACACATACAAAGGAATTTAAAAGACTTGGATGACACATCTCAGAACTGTCACATGACCTGGATAGGATATATGAATCACAGGATTCCTTTGCATGAATGTTAGTGTATCCTTTTTTGAATAATTATTCTATCTTCTTTTAGTCTTTATTTAATATGTGACTCATGTTTTATCAATCGTTATCTTGTTGAGGTTTCATATGACCAACAAAATATATCGAAACTCCTTCCCATAATTGGGATGGCCCACCAAACATCTGTCGCATGATCTATAGTGGGATCACATGAAGCACATATTCATGTTTCATTACCCCTTAGGTCATTCCCTAGATATTTACCTAGTGAATGACTCTTGTGATGAAGAGGACTTCCACTAATAAATACACACTTCTTCTCTACCATGGGAATTATTTACATATCCTATTTATTTTTTAGTATAAATGGTGAGAAATTTAAGGGCCTCACCCCCCAATTATACTCCTCCTTTCACTACGTGTATATTGTAGATATTATCTAGAGTCGATGGGGGGAGTATCACATCACACACTTTCTATGATCCTTCCACAGGTCATCCAAGAAGTTCCATGATAAATAGAGACTGAGAAAACACACTATCATATCAATATTTATTGGACCTAGCTTCTCAATGGACATTCTAATTATCATATTGACCATTCAAAGATCCCATGCACAATTGGGATGAAATGTCTGAAAATCTTCAAGAGATAAAGAAACAAGTGGAAAGACTTTGGTTTGACCGAAGAAGACTTGTTTGGGATTCTTTGTGAAATTATGATGGCTCGTGAGAGACCCTTATCGAGATCAAGACAACATATTAGGGGATTTTTGAGATACCAAGCTTTCTTGTTGATGGACCTTCAAATGAATAAGGATGATCACATGAGTTTGATAACCCCTTCACATGAAAATCAACAAATCTTCCCCTTTTGAGGGGCTTCCACATTTTTGATCCTTTTATCCACTATTTTACATGAACTCAATTTTTTCCCATTTATTATTTCTCAAGGAATCACATGATTGAGGAGGAAATTAGGATGGCGTACGAACATTGAAACGAATAGTCACTCTGCTTATATGTGATGTGTCACGTGATTAGTTTTGGATTTTTTTGTGGTATATGAGCTTTGTCTGAGACAATCCATCCACCTTTCTATGGATCCAAAGAGGAATATCATAATAAAATGGATGTGTCTAAGGTACTTTTCATGATGAAGTTGACAATTCAACATAATCTCACATGACAAGGACATCAGGTTTCTAGGGGGATATCTATGGTCTTGAGAATCTCATTCGCACATCACAGGAAAATAAACATAACTCTCCATAATATGTTGCTTTCACCTTTTTTTACTTTATTTTATAAATGGATTTTAGTGATTCTCACACTTCTATCGATTGACAAGACTCATGAGTAGATGAAGTCATCTGGAAGTCATCACATGATCATCAGCACTTGTCTAGACACCTTCAAAAGAATATGAGGGTATGTTAGAGTGGATTTTCATGATCATTAGAAGATCATGCATAGTACATGAATTCTTCTCATCATCATCCTAGCATTATGAAATCATGTTTCTCCCTATAGGATATATGATCATCTGGACTTGGAAATCATGACATTGTGTAGTCATTCTACTTTATTTTTCAGAGAAAATAATACAAATTCTTTAGTTATTTCTTCAAATCCAAAAATTTTATGCTTTTTTTGAGGGCATCAACAAATGACCCCCATAGAAGAGAGGTTTGCAGGGATATGGACTTGTTTTGAGGAGAGTAAATTCCCTCTTAAGTCCTTGAGGCTTACAATGACTGGTTTCCCAAGTGGTCTTTGGTCTTCTTGGTGACCTTTGGTATTCTGCAGTATTTCTTATAAAATGGGTAGAAAGGGGGAATCTTATTCATCTAGTGAAATCTATCTCCAGATCTCTTGTGATTTATTCCATCGCACAAACACTTATTAAGACCTAACCTCAATAATTATTTCTCAAGTTCAATTCATATGAACTGATTCATAAGATCCAATCACTTGATTTAGATGGATGATTTATTGGTCTCAGTACTAGCTCAAACGAACCGCAAACCAAATATCAGAAATTTTCATGAAACTCAATGTATGATTTTGGCCACATAACCATCCCATGTACTTTTCCAGATCTACTATATCTTTTTTATATCCTCTTGATAATTACACATTTTACATGACCATATTAGGGTCCTGTGATCTGAAATATTATAACATATTATATTTTTATAATATTCTTCATGGGGCTTGTGATTTTCAAGACATATGTGAGGTCATGTGATTATAAATCCTTGTATGGTTCATGTGATTCACATAATGTTGAATGAGAAATGAATCTATTTTTATATTATATCTTTATCATTCGACACATGATTCTTATTTTCATATAGATGAATTTCATTTCTCAGAAAACTTCCAATAGGATTTCCAAAAGTGTAATGATTGGTAGGAATCAAAATGTCAATCCTTGATATCATGTGTTCTTAAACAATGATTATTTGAGGGGCTTCTCCTGTAATATCTTCAGATTTATCTTCTATCAACTGACTTCCTCTATATGGATTCAGTTTATTGGATGATTCTATGATTCCTTCACCTAATTACAATATTCCACCATACTAGTTGTCATCTTTCCTGGGATTTATTCAAATGAAAATCTATAAGGACAATCAATTGGATTCCACACCTCACATGGATTATCTCATATGTTGGATAAAATCCCTTGGGTTATAGATGGTTGGGATATCACACATAAAATAATTGATCAGACCAATTGAAGCATACCTATCTAATATTTAAATTATATGAGTTGCATTTAGATCTCAAAATGAGATTTTGAACTTGGAGAGAATTTTTTGGAAGAATGGGAATGGTTGTTCTGGGTATGTTAGATCTGCTATGAATTATCTAGCCTACTAATTACTATTTATCCTTATAAGGACTTATAGACTTCTAAGTTTTTCATGTGTCACCATTCATAATGTCTCAAAGATCTGATTATCCATTAGTGTGATGGGACTAATTCCTTCCATATATCCTATGTAGAAGTAGGGATAAATAGTTTAGATATTTACTCATTGGAGAAAATACTCCTTACTGGGGGAGATGTATGATGAATGTATTCCTTCAATGTATGTTTCGGATGACCACACACAAACTTCAACCTTCATAAGGGACCTGATTTCCATTATGATGGACAATTTAATGAAGTAGACGAACTTATGATCACTTGTTTCCTTTAATTAATATATCGTCATCTTCCTCTACCATAGAAATACATGGACCACCCCTATATACCCTCATCAATTTCCTTACCAACAAGTTTCCCATATAGTTATCTCTTATTTGGATTTCACAAAGATATATAGTATGTATCAGGGGGATACCAGGTGATACTGAAGGTATCCTGAAGCCTTCAGTAGTAGGGTTTTTATCAATGTTTTTTAACATATAGATTTTATTGGATGAGTACACATGCCACATAATTTGTTTTTCATATTGGCGATGTTATATTGATTAGAAGAGGGATAGAATCATAATATATATGTTATGAAGCTTGTTTACACTTATCATCTACTTGTGCATATCAAAGAAGAAAACATCCCGTACCGGATTGGTGGTCCATTCCAGTTCTTATTTGGCTGGATATGAGAACATTTTATGTGCTATAAACACGATAACACTACTATAATACATAATTATTCATTTTGGAACATGAAATTGAATGTGTTTGGGGTTGAGGGGACACCACTGGGTCTTGATAAGGATATTTACATGTTGGGTTGATATGATTATTTCAACATTATGCATTATCCTATACTGAATGGGATAATTTTTTATAATAGAAGTGGATCTCTCGATGACAGGTCATATAAAGCCTCTATCTGATACAAGGTTCTTGCATCCCATGTAGATGAGATGATTATTTGTGATCAAGATACCCCATATTGGTTTGACCTCCAATTTGGCTGTATTCAAAAGTTTTCTCCTCTCCATTTAAATAGTGTGTGGGGAGAACAAAATCCTGATATCACTCAATAATTTTGGATCATGTTGGAATGTGAATAAAAAATATCTAAAATTAGTTTTCCACTAATTGATGCACATGTATCCCTTTATTATAGATATGTCCAATCATGGGTGTAATCCTAATCGAGCGGTGTACTAAATAAACTAGTCCATTAGGTGGAAAATCCATGTGCTTTATCAAAACCCTGATCCATAAAAAAATTTAGTTTATTTAGGACATGGTTGAGACTTTGGGGAATACTGCTCATCATAGTAATTAAAATACCATTAGTATGAAAAAATTTATTGGGGAGTCTAGTCCTTCTATATCAATGAAGTAAAATGAATTGATTGTGAATATAGAACATGAAACTTATTCATTTTCTTCTTCGTTAACTCAACCAACTATTCATCATTCTAAAATTACTAACCCCATGGTTATAGATAACCAAATATCCTGAAATAAAATATTGAAGAAAATCCATGCCCTGGCTTCCAAGACTCCCATAGAGGTGTTTTATGGAAAAGGGTAATTTTTTCTCTAGATCTTACATGTTCTGGGGGTGGTAGATTTGGTTTTTATCTATTATATGATATCATGTGAAAAAGATCTCCCAAACTAGATAAAATTCCCTTCTACCATGGGGTAATTTTGTGTTTTTTTAGAGAGACTCCCCTAGTTGAATTATTAAGGGATTCCTCGAAGGTACTGTAATAGGGACATTAGATAATCTCTCAGATATACTCTATAAAAGATGAATTGACCATGCATATAGAAAAAACGAGGAGATCATAGTTCTGATAAAGTCTTATCATTAATCATTATCGCCATTATTAGAGACTACCTAGAAAAGAGTTGAGGATTATTACTCTTTTTTCAAGATTGGTCATACTCAAATAGAATTAGTAGAAGCTAGGAGGATGATACTGAAGCAATCAGTTGAAACATCTCACCAGGCTCAAGATGATTCAGAAAACTCCACCAATCAAATTTTATTTTTGTATGACCAAAAATGTTTGTATAGAATCTTTTGAGTAGATTTGGAATGTGAATATTCCTGCTTTTTGTTCACTTTATCAATGAATAAATATTATGAACTCTACTTTTCATTTTCTAGATTTCCTTTATTCATGATGTGTATGAAACTTCATTAATTTTATATTATATGGATGGTCAATGATACCCATCCTTTGTATAATACCACATAAAACCAAATTACTGGATTTTAATGTATAACTCATAACAGATTTTCCTTACTAATTTATCATGAATTCCCACCAACATGTGATTCCTCATTGATTTACCACCTCCATTTTTCTTGATATTACATAATTTACAAGGATAATTTGGTCAAGATATATTTCATTGATGTAGAATTCACTAATTTATACCTATGTTAGTGGAATTAGCGGATATAGATTGATTTTTTATTGGTAAAAATTACGATCCACCCCATTTATTTAATATCTTTATTATATTTCCATAACCATTGACTAATATTCATATAAGGGGACAAATTAGTGGGTGTGGACTTGGATTTTTCTTAGGTCACCCTTTTAATTTTTTTGAACCGATGAGTTTTGTTCCTTTTCTAGTTTATAAATTCATAGAGCATATAAAATCCATGTACAATGTACATAGACTTGAATATTTTTCCTATGATTTCATTTTTGGGTTTCATCCTGTAATGCATTATGTCTATTTTTATTTTATATTTTAAGGGATTTCAAACTAGGCCATTGTTGTTTTTTATTTTAGGGTCTTTTTGATCAGACCATCTACTATTAGAAATATACCAATCACAAAGTATCGTTCTATGCACAGTTTTAATGTCATTCTATAAGTCAGTGCTCCATAGAGTTTATCTTCCTGTGGTATGGACATCTTCCTACAGTTTATGTTCATGTGGAAATGTTGTAAAATTATATAGAGTTTAAAGTATTGCTTCCATTACATGATTTATTATTATAAAAAGGTCATAAATGATAAAGATGACACAAAATACCCTAAGGTGATGAGTTCCATAGTGGTTTTTTTTTGGGCTCATAATCATTAGAGTTTATTTCTTTTAAGGAGGAGATAAATCTATTTTGTTGGTCATAATAACTTATGTATGGGCCCATAGGGATTACATGCATGTTTATGTAAAGTTTATCACCAGTATTTTCCAAGATCCTTGGATGATTTTGTGAAGAAGGTATTGGTGGTTGGATAAATATTTGGGAGACGAAGTGGACTAGGATAATTGGAATATGGGTTGTGAAAATAAAATGTCTAGGATCTTGAATCGATGAATATAGGATGGGGAAAACAAGATGGGGATGAATTAAATAACCTAAAGTTGCTGAGTTCTGCCAAGATGTTACTGGGTTACACAAGTATTAATTTTTCTTTATTGTAATGAGAAGATAACACTAGTTGGTAGGTCATAAGAAATTATGCATGGGACAATATGGCCTACATTCATTGTCAAATAAAGGGGATCCTCACATTTTTCCACATGCCTTCAGATATTTTTGAAGACTCGAATATATAGACTATAAAGTGTGGTATGGACAAAATTATTATCCAAGAAGGTTTATAGAACCCTTGGGATGTTTATCATTGGGTTGGGTAGATTAGGGCCATTTCTATGTGGTTTTGCTTCATGTTGTGGGGGAATAAAATTGTTTAGGAATAGAGTGTCATGTTATTTCTTTGAGAAATGGTACAAAACATGGTGATGTAACTTCAATGACGTTGAAACCACTTGAATAGTCTTGTCATGGGGATTGAAAATCGTGGTCTATGAATATCAATGTTTACTAGGGGTGGGAACCAGTGGGTATAGTTTCACTATTGATAATATCGGGATCCTATAATGTTACACCCGGTTAAGAAAATAACTCTTAAATTTATGGGCACCTTTTAGGGACTAAGGGGTCTATTTAGATGTAATAGTACATGATACAATATTTTATATAGATAAGAGAAAAGATAATGGATGGATAAGGTTCATGGGGTTCCAATAGAAGGGTTTTACATCACAGATCTAGTTGTTTCATCTCAAAAATCAAATTCTTGGAGGTTGTTTATAGAATGTATAATATTCAAGAAGGGTTCTAGAACCCAAAAAATTGTGTTAGTACCTAGTGAATATATGATCATGATAAGGAGATGTAAAAAATAATTAATCTAACTTTTAAATAAACCAGGGGTCTACAAAGCATGTCTTGGGTTTTACTAGGGCCACCAAGTGGTCCTCTTAAGATTTACGACTTATTTAATTCTTCTCTAACTTTTGACTAAACTCTAGAGATGAATAATTTAGTAAGTAAAGAATTTACTTTTATTCATCGACCCTTTGTGTGTTTTCATCCTAAAATGTTGTCTATCTATTTAAATAGAATTTTAGGTTCTTATGTTTTTTACCATAAAAGTATAACATTTAAATTTTAATATCATTTATCAAATACTGTGATGTTTACAATCATGAAGAATGTGAACCTGTTATGAGGGTAATGTTAAAAAACAACCTTATATTTGATACCAAGGGTCAGGATTACTCCAACATACTTCTGAGTGGGAGATTAAAATGTTGTAATTCATGGATCAAGGTTACTGGGTCATGAATAATGTTATGGGAAAATCATGTTTGAGATGAAACAAAACACCCTAAGGTGATGACACTCACCACAGTGAAGTCAGAGCTCACAAGGATCAGAAATCCCTTCTTACAGGGAAATGATGCCTATGGTTAGTAGGTAAAATCCCTTATAAAGATCCACCTCTATTGTGGTCAAATGTATAAATATATTTTCATTTTTGATGTCCATATAAGGTTGGAAACAAACCAAGTCACTGAATACTTGAATTGTGTTTTTTGGGTTGAGGTGATAAATAGTTAATGGAAGAACCCCATACTATGGTTGACTAGGGTTAGGCTCTTGTGGTCCTCTGATAAGAAATGATGATGGGTGATGATCTTCACATATTAATGTCATTAACGGGGGATGAAACCTCTGCATCATTTAACATCATGTGACAATAATGATTACTTGTTGTTTTATGTTATGTGGTATGAATATTTTCCTTAAAATTAATCATTGTACTATAAGGACAATCCCCTTATAGTTTACTGTAATGTTGTAGGGACCTAAGATAGTTCCCTACATTGGTTTGTCCCATATGTAGGGGATGGTGAATTTTTATCATTCTATATGTCATAGATTATCCCAAGATTGAAATTATAGGTGTCACTATGTATCATGTGACAGCAGGAATCAGGACACGTGTAGTTATTGAATGGTAAATTCTCCATGTAGGTCTGAATCGTATGCATAAGGAATAATGTTTTCCATTAATCATCATGGATGGACCCAAGATTGGATATTCAGGTTTCACTACATATCCTGTAATGGTACTAATCAGTGGAAATTTAATTCACATACAAAATCTCCCAATGTAGGTCTGACCTATTCACAAGGAGGGGGAATGTTTATGTTGCGGTGGGACCTAATATTGGAGATACATGCATCACAATGTATCCTATGATGGAAGTAATCTATAAAAACGTATTTATTGAATGAGAAACTCTCTATGAAGGTCTTATCCATGCACCGTGAATCCATTGATTATTACATATAAACCCAAGACTGGGGATCCATGTTTCACTACATATCATGTGATGGAAAGAATCGTGCCACATATATTTCATGAAGGGGAAACTCTCAACGCAATGTTTACCCATAAATAGAGGGGGAATTGTTCCCATTGATTATTAGAGCTGAACCAATTACTGGATATCTGAGCATCACTACATATCCTATGTTGGTATCAATCAAGCCACACATAGTTATTATATGGTGGTGTGGTGGAAGACCAACACTATACATAGTGGTCATCACAGTATAGGTCGAAAACATACATTGTTTTATGTCATGCAAGAGACATAAACCATGTAGTTTAAAATCTTAAGGTTTGTACATGTTGTTTATCTGTTATGATCTTCCATCCATGACCATACTAACCCTATCGTGTACTAATATGTCTTGATCATACATGGAATCCCTTACAAATATTCCAATAACAATGCGATCTAGGATTGGTGTTTGAAACAATGAATGAAAAATAATTATTTCATGACATAGAGGTGAATAAAACGAAGTACATGGTCATTTTAATCATGTGGTGGATGGGCCCAGATATAAGACATAAAAATTTCTATGTATCTCATAGGAATGATAATACACTTATATGTAGTTCTTGGAACATTTTAACATAGAAAGATATGGATGTGATCAATTTAGTTTAACATATTGTGTTAAGGAAGAATGGTGACTATATATTATGTCTAGTCCCAAGATTTTGGATTTAGGAGTCACTACAAATTGTGTGATGGCAGGAAGAAATCCATGCACATTTAATGAATAGTGAGATTACCTATGCGAATTTGACTCACACACAATGATAAGGGAGATTCATATTTCTTTAGAAAAAATATAGATAGTTTGCAGTTATTAATTCATGAAATTACATTCTTCATGTAGTTTAGCATCATTTAGTAAGGTCATAGGAAACTATGCAGTTTATAGTATTTATAAGAGGAATTAAGATTCTATGGAGTTTAGAGTCCTACTGCTAGGACATAGGATGTTGTGTATTTTAGGGTCTTTCTTCTAGGACTTAGGGATCTTTTCAATTTTGAGTCTTGATACTAAGAGATATGACATTTTTTAATTTAGGTTCTTTCTACTAGAACTTTATATCATGAGAGGGATACATTCACTTGGGTTTTTCACGGAACCTCGATTTTCATTGAGTAATACAAGGTGATATGTATCTAGTTCGAGGTTCTTCCTAGTAATTTTTGTATAATTCTAAGAAAATACATATCTATGTTTCCTTAGAAAATTAATATACACCTCATAGTGGCACTGATAAGTGTAGGTCAGAATCCTTCTTCTATTACATGATTGGCCTACCTGAGTTCATCAACAATGGTGAAGATGCCTTCCTCAAACACTGGAGGGACAACACTATGTCCATCCTATTATTATTATATCTCTGAGTCCAGGAAGGATTTTTTAGACATGTTAGGTAATATGGGGCTATCTCTGTCACCATTGAAGATATATATTTCATGGGAAGATACATTTTCATCTTGGACTATCGGGGTCATCACAGAGAGATTCTGTAACTGATTGTTTTAACCTATGTTGTCATTGAGGGTAGATGGAACCTAATCATCTGAGATAATGTTTTCTACCTCAATATGTTTTATTCTTAGCATATGATATCTATCTATCATTTTATATGGATTTTAAGGGGTGTTCAT
Organism: Viscum album; assembly: GCA_963277665.1. Lineage (NCBI taxonomy): Eukaryota > Viridiplantae > Streptophyta > Magnoliopsida > Santalales > Viscaceae > Viscum > Viscum album. The sequence goes on along the minus strand of OY728119.1, from coordinate 100,017,623 downwards.
CAATACATTGGGGCTACCACATGCATATTGTTATCTATAATTGGTTGTTTTCCCTCCCTTGTATAGAAACCCGCCTCACCATATATGGATTCACAAGACAAGAAGGGGGAACTATCACCAAGTAGTATGATTTATTTATCATCGATGGGGTATTTTAGGAACTGATGAAATGTTGAAGGTACCACTATGTTTCTATATTACAAGGCCTTCCAAGAAGGACATTATATACAATGTCTCATTAGATAACCATGATAATAGAAAAAAAACGAGGCTTGAGATTGATCTTACAAAGAGATCTTTTCTCACTCTTATCACACCAACGAATGATTATTTTTATAGAAGATAATCCCATTTATATATCCCAAATATTGGAGAGTCCGCATTAGGATGAGATTGAACAGGGAACCATTGTCAACCATAGCCCTTAAAATGTTGACATTTTCGAGTTTTCATGAAAAATACATGGGTATGATATGTCCCCGGGTAACTTTTTCCTAGTCCAGTTTCATGAATGAGATGGTAAGATGAAATTCTATGGGAAAATTATCTACCCAGTATACATTAGCTATAATTTCATCTGTCTCGTAATCTCATCTCTATAGATATTTTTAATGAGTTCCTATCTAATATATCTTGAAATATGGAATGAAATTAAGATATTATAACATCCACCTATTTTTTGATATCTCCCATGGACTATGTTGTCCCATGGTTTTCCTTCCTAAGACTGAGATGTGTTCCATGCAGTTTCACATCATGTTACTATAAAATGATCATGTAGTTTAATTTCATAAGACTATAATGTTTTCCTTATAGTTTAACATCACTTGACTAGGACATTTTCCTTATAGTTTAACATAATTCAACCTAGTTGTTTTCCTTGAATTTTAACACTATGTGACTTGGGAATTTTCTTTGTAGTTTAATGTTATGGGACTGGAGCGTTGTTATATTGTTTAACATCACGTGGATATGAGGTATCATGTAGTTTAATGTTAAGTGACTAGGAAATATTTATTGTAGTATAATTCCATGAGACTATGATATTTTACTTGTAGTTTAAAATTTTGGAATAATGATGTTTTTTTATGTTTAGTGTCAAGAGGCTACAACATTTTAATTTTATTTTAATGTAATAATACTAGGTTTTTTTTCTTACAATTTAAAGTAATGTGACTAGGATGTGGTCATATTAAAACCATGTTAGAGTGAATTCCTTTTTATGGTAAATAGATGACTCTTTTGCATATCTCATGAGTTTCTAGATCATATAACTCTATCAAGAATTCATTTACATGCTAATCTAGAATATATTTAATTCTAAATAAACTCAATATTGTGTGCCTAATATGTTGGTGGTAGGGGAATTTATTATCGTGTCCTATCAACCACACCTCTCTCAGCTTCCTCATTGTTGAGAGTTTTATCCAATAATTTTCCACGACATACTTAATGTACATCAAGACATGTTTTGATTAATAATAATTAGCTTATTCTTTTTATCATCTAGAGATGGGTGACCATGATACTTCTCTTGGGTTCTACCAATACCTTCATTGGCATTTGAACATGATTGAGGTTTTAGTTTATGTTGAAAAGACTCAGACCTTATTGGTTTGGGGGTAGGTTATGATGCTTTGAGGGCCTTAGAGGACACAAAAACTTCCCAATAATTAAAGGATCTTGAATCTCATAGATATTTTGTGGAAATAGTTGATATTAGATGTTTTAAAAAGTACCCTTGATGAGACGGTGAAAAATATGCAAATTTACCCATACCTATGGGATGGGTGTCTTGAAAATAAGAGAATTCCCCCATCCTTTTTGGATGGGGTGAGGTGAAATAATGTATACATTTCACCTTTTGAGGGGATGAAAAATATAAAAATTCACCCACCCCTTGAGATGTGGAACTTCACTCAATGAAGTTATTCCCTATAAAGGCATTGGTATATATTTTTAGGTAAAATATGCCATTAATATTCCCATATTTATTTCCCAGATATCCTTGTTCTATCATTGGAGCTCAGTGATCTCTTGTTCCTCAAACATTTCTTTATCATCCTTAAGGGGGTGACTGATAAGATCCATGAAAAAACCATTTCCTATACCAATGTTATGGTGAGTGGATGATGATGGTAGTCTTAATGTAGACGCCTAAGACTAAATCCATTATTTTAAATATCCATATAACCCATTAAAATTTCACTCTGATGCAAAAAAAGGTAAATAATACATTATATAGATTCATTAATGACACCACCGAGCCCTTATTTTTCCATGACTGAGGTAGAAAGGGGTAAAACATATTGTGAATCTAATTAATGAATGAGGGTATGATTATACTTTTCAAGTGTTTTCTCATAAAGATACGATGATATGTCTCCATGTTCTATTGTTATCATATTTACATAAACATAAGCAGGCTAGGAATCCTCTTCAGTGGAGCATCTCATTTGATGGTTTAATATCTGATATACTATTTTGTGGGAGATGTATCATTGTATCTTTTGGGGTTTCAGTGCCCGCAATACCATTTGGGGGTTTGGTTCATGTAGTACCTTGGGGGTGCTCAATGTACAAGTTGGGGGGTGGGGGTCAATTCCCATGATTAAGAAGATCCTTGAGTAAAATATGAAAAAAATTACCTCAGTCCTACAGGATGGGATACTCCCTAGCATTCCACAGTCACCATGGAAAACTATGATAATGCTAGATTCTCACTGATAGTTATGATTTGTGATTGATTATGGGACTCTATTAATATACACTAATGATCCTTATGCATATTAACCATAATAGGGATATAATCATGCTCTATAGTCACATTTTTTGGAAACCCCTTGTGGTATCTCCATTTGGATGCTCCAATTTTGATGGTTCGGGTGGTCACAACTTCCACTACATATCCTTGCGGAATCACGGGCATATATTAATGAAAATGACCATAAGGGTTGGTGTCCCTCCAAGGTAGATTCTGATTTGTTAAGTTTACATGGTGATTTTCTTCATCCGTCTCACTAAGGTAGGGACTTTATATGTCATTTCACTCTAGGTATTACATCCCAAAGTGGTTGAATGTGGAAAAAAGGGACAGTTAATCTTATGTGGCATAACATGAGAAATATGGTTGGTGGGAATTCATCCTCGGGAGTATTTCATGGGCACATTTTAAATTTGATATTATGTTATTGATGTGTCCTTCCACAACTAAGATGTTTAAAAACTAGAAGTTGAGGTGTTGTGTTGGTGACAACATATGTTAGGGACTTGGGTTCAAAGCTATAATTGTTGAAAATGCCCATTATCAGTGTGTCAGTTAGTTGTTCACAAAAGTTTAGGTGTTCTTCAAGCATTTCCATCTTGTCCATTAGTCTCAAAATCCATTAGCTCGTTCAATGATTTCATTTGGTTATAAAGAATCTAAGAATTCATGAGTATGAAACAAGACACTTTATTAGTGATTAATCTTGTATAAGAGTACATTTAAGATCAATTACTGTCATAGTTAAAGGTTAAATAGGTGGTTACATCTTTTATGAAATGTTAATCATAGTTTTTTTAATAAAATGTGTCAAGTTAACTATTTAGTTTCAAAATACATGAAAAAAAATATCCCAATGAGGAATGATAATTATATCCTTTTTAAACCATGAAATGGATTCACAATTAAATAATTTCATGTTGGGTTCACCATTTTATTAGCTTGGAAATGATTGGTTCCCTTGGGCTAGGATAAAAGATTCCATACACCTATAATGATTAAGTTATTCTGTCATTTCATTCCTTCACACTGGGTCTACCATTTTTCCCTTTTAATGGATTATTGTGGGGGTTCATGTATGGTTTCCCAATCAATTACAACCAATTAACCATTTCCATTTCTTAGAAAATGCCAATAACTCCACCGTCTATAATAAGTTAGAGACCTACATTCCATGGAGGGCGGTCAATTGGGGTTTCAAACCCAATGATATTTTGGAACTAAAATTGATTAAGTGGATGAAAGGTTGGGATCATCTCACCCTTATAAGGGGAATTATTTCATATTCAATGACTCTATTATATATTTTTTATATGTTATATAATCTCTTCCAAATTCTAATATATGATCATTTACCCTAATGAAATGATCCGGAGTAGAATCATTTTACATGCATTTTGGGGGGGCTATTAACGAGATCATTTATATGTATATGAGGTAGTTCAACAACATCCTATTATTTATTATCAATGGGTAGCTACAAATATTTTTATTTCATATAAAAATGAAATTTGGAGTTTAATATCATCCAAGAAGGAAATTGACATTTCAAGGATGGGATTAAACCTTCACAAGGTTTCCTATATATCCTATGTGTGATAGGAATGAAAATCCATATATATTTTTTAATTTTTTTTTGTTTTAACATCATATATAAAGGACATATATAAGTTCACATAGGCAATAGTTTTTGAACTCGAGACTTAAGAAGAAATCATAAAAAGTTTACTTGTTAATAGGAAGTTAGAGTCATTTTAGTTTGATTCTCCCTCAACATGATGAAGAGAGATTACATATAATTAATTCCCATGATGGTTATTACCCAGATGTTTACCCATATAGATATTAATTTAGGACATACATTGAAGTGGATGACATTGTATAGGGGAAATCGTATTGTGTCACTGAATGGGGTTAAACATTGAAGTTTTTTCTGACAGGGTGGAGATTCACGATGTGAGTTAAATAATCATTGCAAATCCCTAAGACCGTGTGAGACAAGATCAATGTGATAAACAAGGTACAACAAGATATTAGACTCATTGAACATGGGTATTGGACTTTTGCACTGGGGTGACCCTAATGGGGTGTTTGATAGGGAGTTTGAGCGTTAGGACAGAGTCATGTGTATCCTATTTGTAGATGGAATTAGATACCTTGTAGTTCATTTATCATCTCAGACCGTTGATGGATGGGGAAGAATGATGAACCCATAAGATATTTTGGGTTCCATAGGTTAGAGTGCATGAGACATAGAGGGACTTACACTGAGGTGGATTCCCATTCGTGCTTGGTCATTAGAATGGTGTCCTACGTATCCTTTTGGTATAGGAATGAGAGTTTTCATAAGTCAATTTGAGGTAGGTATGAATATATTTAATAGGATAGTTTATCATGTCTTGTAGTGTATACTTGACATGTCCTACATGCCCACTTAACATATCCTAAGTTCCTACCTAGAATGTTCTGAGTGTCAATATAATAAGGATGACATGTCTTTGGGTGCTTCACATGATTAAAGTAAACACCTCTATGGTCTATCACATGATCTAGATGTAATTTTTGGAGGAATGGGCCATGACTTAGTTTACACATTTTTTTCTTCGCGTGATCAAAAAATACATGTCCAAGGGTGTCACAAGATCAAGGCTAATATATCCAAAGGCTATCGCATGACTTGGAGGTCTGGGGGAATTCACATAACATGGAATATATTCCCTGAGAAATTTTAAATACATGATATAAATGTAGAAATTTCATTTTATTACCTGAGTTATTTTCCCTCATGACTTCACAAGACTCAAGTAACATGTACATGTGACTTCGAGATACTTGATTGGCATTTCCTGGAAAAATTATATGACCTAGATAGGCCATACAAAGAAAATTTTACCTTCTAATGAAAGTTATTGTATCTTTATTCAAATAATTAATCAATATTTTTATACTTTATTGCATATGATCCACATTGTTTTTCAAGAATTAGCTTCTTTAGGTATCACATGAACAATTAGACATGCATAAAATCCTTTGCATAATTTTGATGGCCTGCTGAAAGTCCTTCATTTGATCTATAGGCTTATCATGAAAAGCGAATATTCATGCCATATGATTCCTTGGGTCTTTCACCAGATTTTTACTTAGTGAAAGGCTTTTGCAATGGAGAGGAATTACACTCTGATAAGTCCAATATTCTGTGCTCTTGTGGGAATACATTTCATCTCATGTTTCTTTTTATGGTTTTGGGGGATGAATTTATAGGGATTTCATCCCTAATTATATTCCACCTTGTATGGAATGTATTTCACATATATGAGTTGGACTCAGAGTAATAAGTATCACATCACTCCCTTCACAAGATCCTTTAGTGGGTCATCCAATACATCAAATAATAAATAGTGACCTTGGTAAAACTCTATCATCACCATATTTATTAGACCCCAAATTGTCAAATCGATTTCACATAATATTGTTAACATTTAAAATGATCTTTTCACCATGGAGATGAAGTTTACTATACTCTATGTGAGATCAAGAGACATGTTAAAGTCTTTTGTGTGATCGAAAAGACTTGTCTGGGGTCATTTATGAGACTAAAAAAATTATTAGAGTCCTGTCATGAGATATAGATGGATTTTCTTGGGAATTTAATGATACCAAGCTAGATTGACAATGGTTATTTTCATGTCTAATAGATATCCTAGGATTCACATAATTCCTTTTCATGAAAATCAATGTTTCTTCCCTTTGCACGATGATTACTCATTTTTAAAACATTTATCCAGTATTTTCCATGACCTGCATAATTTTCCCATTTATTTTCTATAATTTTATTTCACGATCTATAGAGGATCTTGTTAATGTAGGAAATCATTTTCAGGGACAATCACTCTTTTTTCCTATGATGTATCTAGTGACCAATACTGGATCTCATGGTGGTTTGTGAGATTTTTCACTAAAAATACCCCTAATTGATTATGGATATGAAGGAGGATAAAATTATTTAATTAATTTATGTTAGTTCCTTCACATAATAAAGGTGAAACATGAACATCCCCTCACATAAAAATGTCTAAATGTCTTTAGGGGCTCCACAAGGTCTTGTGAATCATATAAGCATGTCACATGGAAAACAACATAACTGCCCATTGCATAAATCTTACACCTTTTGATACCTTTTATTTTATAATTGTATTTGGGTTATTTTTAATAATATATTTATTTAAAGGTCACATTATGAGTGGAACATGTATTTTTTCCTTCCTATGATCAAAATTGATTTTCTGGATGCCTACGCATTTGCATGAGGGTTTGTGGGAAGGGCCTCACATGATCATTAACATATCATGTGGAGTGCATGAACCATTAACATGATGTTCTCATGGTCATTAGATCACATTTTATCCTATATTTTATGTGATATTCTAGATTTGGTCTTCTGGACTTTTTGTAGTCATGTTACACCTTCCTTTTTTTCATAGAAAACAATAATCATTCTTCCAGTATTTCTTAAATTATAGAATTATAGATGCCTTTTTGGAAGGCATAAAAACATTTAATTGAACCATTAAAAATCATTAATAAATATCAATTCATGTTTTCTACATCAATGGGGCGTTATATAGACCATGTAAATGTGAATAGGTGCATATTAATAAAAATTCCTTAATGAAATGAGAATTGAGACAAAATACCTTACAATGATCTTAATATTGTGGTGATAATTAATCAAAAAATTGATTTTGTTTATAAACTTTTAATACACATATAAAAAGTATAAATACAGAAAAAATATAATCAAAATTAATTATACACATAATATTATATTGTCAAATACAAAAAAGAATTAATATAACCCACTAAAAATAAATTGAGATATGAAATTATCTACCCCATGGTAACACACATTTAAAAAAACCATTGAAAAAATAAATAAAATTTAAACTTAAAACAACATGAATTATTAATTAATCATAATATTAAGTGTCAATGGGGCAGTATATACACCATATAAAAGAAATTTAGTGCATAACATTACATTGTGCCTCAATAAAGAGAAAAATTGAGATGAAGTCCCTTACCACTGTATTTAATTTAGTTTATAATTATTTTACATAATTTATAATGGTTATATTAATGTTATTAATTTATAATAGAACCATTATAAAATTTATAATATCATATATGATCTCTTAGAACATTTTGCTAACTATTTATTAACAATATTTCATTGTTTTCATTGTTTTGGGGGTTAATTGCATTGTTCTCTCATGCATGTTTTGTAATGAATGTTTCAGTTCCTATGAATAGGACATACATAAATCATATCTATAATGATAATAATATTATAAATATTATACTTACTCATTATATACATTATTATAACCACTCTTAAAATTTAGTCATGGAAAATGAATCGTATCACTTCGTGGAGATGGAAGGTTGTACGCATGAATGATCGATGATATAATTTTATTAAATGGTGAAATGGTAATGCGTTGGGTGATATATTAGATTTTCAGAATCAATATCATATCATATATATAATATATTTTAATAAAGTTTATATTTATTACAGTACATATAAAGCGTAAGTGAAAAACGTTTCAAATCACTTTACGTAGCGGCAGTCTGCCGTACAAACGAGTGATGCAATCATATATTAAGAAGAATGGAAAGTAATAAGTAATTTGTAATATTATATTTTATAAAGTATATTTATATCATAAATATTATATAAAAACATTAATAACATCATTATATCTTACATTAATAGGTGTTTAAGGGAAACATGTTATATTAGTTTGTGAGGCGGTAGTCCACCATTCACATGATTAATGATTTAATTTCTAATTTCATGGAAGTGGAGATTGATAAATATTATAAAAAAACCATAATATTATAGTTTTATATTTTATATAATTTTGTAATTGTATTATAAGTTTTAATTCATAATCTATTGTGGAAAAATAAGAAATAAAATGAATGATATTTGTTATGACAATTATCTTCTCTAAGAGAATCCTCATATTGATCTCCAATTAAAGACCCTAGGGATGGTCTTTTTGGAGTACTGGAAGCTCTATAATATGTATATATATGTTGGTGATATATTTTGGTAGGTTTTATTGATAAAAATGTTCTTGAGAGGTGCGAATAAGTGAGGGGATATAGTGACTTTTTATAAGTGGGGAAAGGGGACCTCCTTGGAAATTACATGGAAATTTAGAAAACGAATCCAAAATGATAAATAAATTCAATGTAAAATTCTTCCACATAACCTTTTCTTGAATTTTTGGATAGTATATTGTGGAATTAATGGAATAAAATAATACTTTAATGAGTTTATAGGATATTTTTAACCCATATCTTCTTAGTGTAACCCTCGATAAAACAATTTTTACCTTAACCATGGTTAGTAATTTTTAAAGTTTCCACTATTATTTTTTATCAAAACTTTTGTATAACCTACTACATAATATATATATTTATTATTATGAATATGGAATCTCTTTTTCTAATATTAAATTCATACATGTTTCTTAATCACATTTAAAACTATACCCACATACACGAAGAAATAACGGTTTTCAACCAAATAATTCTCTTTAGTATAGAAGGTTTAAATATCAAAATTCAATAGGAAATTTATTCCAATAAAATAAATTGAAATTATTATATTATAGTGTCACTAATTTTATTTAAAAATAATTTAAAATATAATTTAACTTTTTAAATAATCTAAACTAAAATGTAGTTTTCAATAAAAATCTGTATTTTTCACAATTCATTGAAAATTGAAATATTTCATAAAAATCACAAAAAAAACACCCAGTTAAAAATTTAATATTTATTTTTTCAAAAATGAATATAATTTTATTAAAATATATAAATAATCATAAAAAATTAATATTATCACATTTGTGTATGAAGAGATGAAACCATTTTCATTTAAGGAAAACCATTTTTCAAAAACATTTCATTTACTCTCAAATGAATCTTATTTTTATTTCTAAAACTAGTTAACTAATTTATATATTTAAACTATATATTTATTATAATTTATTTATTTCTATTCACACCCTCCAAGTTAATGGATCGTATATAATGGTCAAATGTAAATAATATTTTAATAGAGTATCGTGTTTCATTTAAACCCAGTGTTGCATGAATCACAAGCTATCAAAGTGATATAATTTATTTAAAAAGGGATAAATTATAAAGTATCAGGGAGTTTCATTCTTCACTCCTATAAAAATTTCATCCTAAATGTTTTGTGGATATTACATTCTAAATATATGAGGGTGGTTCTTCATTATAACATCTTGTGGTTCCCACATTTTTTTCTCCATTTTGTGATTTCTCCAAAGAACCTTTACCAAATGAGTCATCTTATTCCTCAATAATTTATATATAGTATCAATATTATTTATGGGTTCATCATAATCTGATAGATCATGTTCTATTTGTCTTTCATTGGAGGTGATCCCTAGTGTTGTGTATGGAACACACTTCCTTACAAGTTTCCATGCAACTGGGACATTGGTTACCTGATGTGAATAGAAGGTATGAGGTCTGATATCATAAAAATTGCTTTTTAATTAGATAAACATAGTTTATGGTAATGGTGATCAAACTATGAATTAACCCAAACATTAATTAAATCCTTTACCAAGATTCAAAATCCCACATGAGATATGCTCGGTGTGGGAAACAGGGAATGGCGAGGGTTTTGTTATATCACATGGGGGTGATTCAAAGAAAGCCGATGAAGTGAGAGATTGACACCGGTAGGTATGGGGTGAATTTTTATCTAGTAAGGAGGCATATGATATGAATGGATGACATGGTGTTAAATAATAGAACATATAATCATAATTGGGTTCAGAATTTGTGGTTAGGACTATGATTGAAGGTCTAAGAATTGCTACATATCCCATGGAAACAGGAATAAAGCCATATATAGTTCTAGGTAAAGATTCCATACAAGGATATAACACATATAAAAGGAATGGTTAATAATTTTTTTATTTTATGGGTTAGTCTAGTATAAGGGATCCAATATTCACAATTTATATCGTCAAAGAGAGAATTTAGAAGCACATAATTCATAGATTCATCAATACATAAAAGGAATTGTCTTGTTTTTCTAACACTAGGTGATCCGGAAGAGTTGTGTGCCTTTTATGGTTTTTCATTCAGGACCATTAAATTCTATTTAATGCCACACAGTAAGGAAAATTGAGTAATGGAAGGAGTGAAAATAAGGGATGAGGGGATTATGCATTAAATCTACCCAAGCATTCATTAAAAACTCTCATGAAAAAATATTTATAAGCATTCAGGAAATCATCCCATGTGAGTCATCCCATGTGAGGCATCCCATGCTGATCACGTGAGGTATTTGAGGATTTTTTCCCAAGGCATCCAATACTTGGTATATATGGTAAGACTGAATTTTAACATCATGTGTTCTGGAAGATTCTATAAAATTTATCATCTTATGACTATGATAGTATGGGTTATTCTTTTTATGTTTGTGTAACATGGACCACCCCAGGCATTTTGACATTGTACAGTATGGATGAGTGGTGTCTTGTAGTTTTGGTTCATACGAATAGGAAAATATGCGGTTAATAAAATGAAATATTTATTGAGAAATATTTATTGGTAGGGGGAATAATACACTCACTGTCAAAGTTAATCAATGAATATGAGCCATCATAATAGGCCTTATTGATGTAAAAGGACCTTTAAATTTTGTTTTAATCTACAAAGGTTTCCTCCCAGGTGTCATCAGGGTCTAGAGATCCAAAACCTATTTTCAATGAAGGAATTAATGAAGAAAAACCTTCTTGTTGAAATCTATTTCTATGCTATTTTGATGAACCTATGGGTGATTAAAGGTTCACATTCTTTTCTCCTCAATCCATTAGAATTCATCAGGAATCTTTTGGGATTGCTTGTTTATGTACAATTGATCTCAAATGAAAATAATAAGAAAGGAAAATTGGAATTCAATAGAAAAAACTACTTTTTTCTTGTATGCCAATGAATTTGGGGTCACCTGTGAAGAAATATGGGTTATGGTACAGTAGGACCCCAAGGATTAAGGATCATAGTAGGGCTATGATTTCTTGTTCTTTTCCACCTTTTTTAGTATGATTGATATAGTTATATTAAATGCCTCTATTTTTCTATTTTTTCTACATTATAGTGTGATAAATGGTTGGAATCAATATTATTCTCTTGGTATAGGCTTTTCAATTCAAAAAACCTAAATATGATTTTTTCCATCAATATCGAATAAAGGGAACTAAAACTGGTAATAGTGTTCGACATCATGAAATTGATGATTCCTTTTTTCCTAAATTCCTTGAGTGGTATTTCTTCATCTCAGTTGGAGAAGAAGTTTTTATTACTGAATATATATATATAAACTACCTATTTATAGAGGGAGGGTATGGTCCAAGGGCATCTATTCATTATATAGATAATAACTTGAAGTATTTATTAGTATACAACCTCTTTGGGGGATGATGGATGAAATTAACATGAAATTTATAGGAATGAAACGTCAAGGTGAGTTGGGTGAAATACTATTTCATTAAAGTCCATAAATATCCAAGACTCGTTATTTATTGAGAATTATTGGTTCCTAACTAATGGTAATTATAATCACTAGAATGAAATTACTTGATAATGGAAGTAGTCTCATCTCCATCGATGCATTTGAAGAGAACTCCATCAAATCCATATTTATAAAGGACCTCTTAATTATCCAAGCTATCATAGAGTGTAAAATTGACTACCTATCATTAGGTTTTCTCATTTACGGATCTTTATGAATAAATAATCCCACTTTGGAGGTAGTCTAGGATTGGTGAAATAAAAAAATTTATAGGATTTTATAGTACATGGGTGGAATTGACCAAATTGATATCTTCCACGATACTCTAAGATAATGGTCACCATTCTATAATGTGTAATATTGATGAATGGTTCGTCTATGGAGAGATATTTCAAATCTATATCTTTATCTTTGAATGAAAATTCCTCTGAATTCTATGAGTGTAGCATACTAGAAAAATATGGTATTGAAGGTAATTCTACCATCAACCCTCAAATGTAATCAACTAGGGGGATCAACTTTGGTTTTTTAATATCATAATCACTATTTCAATTCTGTATTACCAACTTTGAATCGTATTTTTCATTTATGATCTCCACTGTTATTTGCGGTGAGATCACTAAGCCAATAATGAGGGATTAAATTTATACCTCATAATTGTTGCATCCTTTTGAAAACATAAAGGAATAAGGATGAAAAACCCTCTTGGAGGGATAAGAATGACCCCAACATGAGTTTATTGAGTATGGAGTCTTCAATTATTTTTTCTATTGGTCTTATGGATGAACTATCACAACAAATCTCCCATGTTTCAGGGGATCCATTTAAAGATAATATCTCTTCATCTTGATATTCCGCATTCATAGGCACTTCTTCTAAAGAGGAACTCCTGATGAGGAAAATTGTAAATCCTTTCCTTTTATCACCTTATATGGTTGGAAATGAATGTCAAACTAATGAAAAATGGATTCCTACCATGACAAAAATCCATTTAGCATGGTATAGTTGAGGATATATTTGAGAAGGTCCTTTTCTAGTACTAAATGAACCCCGTGATGCTATAGGGAGAGAATCATATTCTGAACAATAAAAGAATAATTCTAGATAGTTCTTATAGATATCTGAATAATGAGTCCTATTATCACTAATGGTTTCAATAAGACAATAGAGATTATTTTAATTTCTAGTATCACTATTTTTTGAAAGGAAATAAACAAATGAGCTCCCCCAAAACTATCACATACAGGAAAAAATAATTCCTTTAATAAGAGGTATCATAACTGGTGGACTCAATAGATATTTCATGAGACTCTCAAATGATTCTTGATATTAAACAGTTCACTAATACGGGATCCTTTTTCATCAACTTGTTAATGGAAAAATACTTTCCTTCATGGTTTTCTATAAATTTTTGAATATAGGAAAGGTAGACTTGTATTCCTCTCAACTAATTGAGTTTTTAAGGAGGTGACATGTTAAGCATAACCTTTGTTTTATTAGGAAAAATTTGATTTCATGATAGCATACTATAATGTTGAGAAACTATCATGAAGTAACACTAAAATAAAATTTCAAGGGATTTATCTTCTTACGATGCTTCAAAAATTTATTGAATATGGTTTCATGGTTAGAAATATGGTCAAAATATCCTTTTATTTTACCACTAGATCATTGATGTAGAACTCGATGGAATTTCACTGAATTGTTTTGATTTTCAATGTAGGGAACATTGGTATATAGTGCCAATATAGTTTTGTAGAAATAGAATCACCCTTTAGTAATATATCCCTTGGGGTTAACTGAAGTCAATAACTTCTTCATATTTGGGGACTAGTAGAGTTTGGTTTTCTCCCCAATATTAATCCATTAAGGGGAGTTCTCAGTAGCCACATATCACATCAATCATATGTTCTGTAATCAGAATCATGAAGTAATATTTTAGAGAATACTGGTAGGGATTTAGAAGTCTATGCACACTCTGATCATTCCATTCATCCTTATTTACTTGGATTATATTGGTGAAAAATTTTATGGTATTTAAATTCCCAAATTAAGATGGATTTTATGAGATTATAAACTTTGGATTCAACTATGGTATCATGGGTTAGATGTTTTCTTCTATCTATTTTTTTATAGTGACGATGATCCTCTGGAAGGACCTGGTGCTGGGAGGCCACATTGGGTTCAAGGTCTAAAATTTCTAAATAATTACATGAAAACACATATTGATTCTTATTTAAGATGGAGCTATATACATCTTGTTATCTTTTGGGAATATTCACATTGATTAGTGTTGGTTGTGGATCTTTCTTTGTGCCTCAATTTATCTGATGGAGATCATCGATTTTTGTAGAGACAGGTTCCTAAAATGTTTATGGGGAAATATTATGGTCATCCTCCTCTTCATCTTCCTCTTCCACTATATTCCCATGTCAGGATCGATGATCGATGATGGGGAATATTTATAATTAGTATAGAGGTAAATATTATAATATTAAAAATAATATATATCTTTATTCTTCAATGGTGATATGATAATTCCTTTAGATCAACTAGTGGTGATGGGGTATACTAATTTTCTTGGGATAAAGAAAGGGTTCACCCCTATAAATCACTACTAATAGGATAATTAGTGTTCTCTTTAGTACTATTCGGTTCACCTATCTTAGACGATATCATGGGGTTTTATGAGTATGTGCCTGATTCGAAACTCACATTTTTATTTATCTTCTAGAAAGAACATACACATGACCGAGCTACTTGAATATACTAGATGGTTTTATTTACAAACTATTTGGGGAAGTAACCTGAGAAACCTCATCATTCAGGGGATTCTTCCCTTTTCTCTAATAAAATCTTCATTCAATGTATTGATATTCAACAGACTACATTGGATATTTATTATCATGTAATGTTCCACATTTACTATTAATGTAGTACTAGAGGTATTGGTAAGATGATGAAGGGATTGGGAATGTTGGTGAACCCAATCACTTCCTAGGAGGTAATTAAAGCCCATATATTACTATATTACACTGAATTTTGTGTCATATATAAAGTAAAAAAACAGAGTTATGAGATTAAACTGACTGATGGGTTTTGTTTTATTTTTTTCACACCCTTGAAGTACCATATGAGTAGGAGGCATGTTAGATTCACTATATCCCAAATAAAGAAGTATTTTCATAGGAACAAGATTGAATCCTGATAAATTATCAATGAAATATCATTGGATTTCAATTCCATCCAATCTTTCTAATACATACAAGGGCATGATGTGTTACTGAATAATATAATACTTGTCATGTTGTATAAAATATATTACCACATTATATTAAACCTGCTCTATCTCTACATTGTATACCTCAGTATCAGTGACCTTAGATTCAAACTCTTAAGGGATTAGAAGGGCCTCTACAAGGGAATCCCAAAGATAATTTCATAAGTATAGAGTATCCACAATTGAAATCCATACTAATATTTTGGACTACTAATTAAGGACATAGTATTTTTAAGTCCAAGTTCTATGTATTCTTATAGGGAGTTGTCCCCCAGTTGGAAATTTAGAAGTTTAAGTGCCTATTGTAGATGAGTCAGCTGGCTGATAGGATGTTGGGGGGGTTATTTTTTCTATTGGATTATACTGAATTGGTCTACCTAACTGTCTGAGATGATGAAATTGTTTCACCCCTTTTAGTTAATCATCTAAAATAATATAGTATGGAAAACACTAAGTGAATGTTGGTGTTCTACCCTGATCATCTTGTGTTCACTGAATTGATATTCTATGAGTCTTGGAAGTGTATAAAACTATGTTAGGGAATTTGACAAGAATATTGGGTTTGACCAGGACTATATCTTCCATATCATCCCTAGTTTCTACAACCTCATCCCCTGGATTCCAGATCTGGGATAGGGAACTCAAGTTTGTAATATTTCTCATTATTCAAGAAATGATCCATTAAGTGAATGAAATTAATAGAACTGAAGATTAATTATTCATCTAATAGGGATTATTCCTGAATATAAAATTATTATGTTACCATTTGGTGGGATGGTTCCCATAAACTCCGGATTGGAGGAATACAATATGATGGAGTTAGGGTTGGATTCAAAATATATACATTCTCACCTTCCTATTTTTTATTTTTCTTCTATTATTATTATTCTTCTTGGAGGACCGGCCCTTGGATGAATGTGGTGATAATGAATATGGACACATGTTAACTAAATAGGTTAAGGGTGATGTTTTTTTTGTTTAATTAATTCATGAGGATGGCATGAGTTCTATTGATTATTATCTAGGTCATCTGATCACTAATATTATGTACACCCTTACTTGTGACTTCTTTCCACTCAACTTCTTTTAATAGATTGGCTGAAGAAACGCCTTCCACATGTTCTAGTGGTTATCCTAGCTTCATATTCCCAGAATAAACCATATTTTTCAATATTTATTAAAAACAATATTGTATGGTCATCTGAACATTCAGTGAAAGGGGCATTAATTCAAGTAAATGTCAACACCAACTTGATTGGGCCTCTTAGGCTCTATAAAACTCAAAAAAATGTTTTTGATGGTTTCTATAAATTTCGTGGAGCATTCTCATCATATAAGGAATAAATACTGTCCTTTGAGATTTCAAATTCAAAGTATTTACTCACATTTCCCTCATCCATATTGGGGTATTTTTTGTGATGATTCTATTCAAGATGATTTGTTTTGTAAGGGGGTGTGGGATTTGGATTTGGAGCTACTATGAAGGCCAATTTTAATGTGATGATTGTGGTTTCCACTCTTCCTATTATCTTTCACTAAGAAATTAGTGTTGGATTGTATTTAGTTCTGGTTCGAAAAATAGAATTCTCCAATATCTGTGAAACTATGTAATGATCTTGAAACCTACCATGGATGTTTTATTGGGATAAGAAGTGTTCATATATCATAAGAAATATTTTCAATAAAAGACCCAACCTATCATTTTGAGGAATTTATTGGTTTTGGGAATAAGGCAAACCCATCCACCAAGTGAAAAAATCTGAGACGTTATCACTTTCTCCCTATTTAAAATTTAATAGTTCGGGGACTATTACCAACTACATAATACATCAGAATTAAAAGATAAACATTTGGATAAGATATTATCACCCTTTTATCGACATGTTTTGTAAACTCGTATAACATTCAAAGGGTCTCCCTTCTCAGGTTTTCATTAAACACTTAAGTTTAGTTGCCTCTAAATTCTCAAGAGTTCCCATAATGGGGCCACATTGGGATTCAAAGTTCATCGTATGTTGTTCTAGATCCAAATATCCATTGAATGTTAGCAACATAGGATTCCCAAAAAAAATAGGGGAACAATTCTATCCACTAATTCAGGGTAAGGATTCTTCTCATGTATTACAGGTGTATGATTTAACTCAACTTATTCTACCTGATCTACTAATGACTCAATGTTATCAATGAGATTGAGTAGAGTGGCCTATAGAGAAGGATCTTTGATAAGTGTAGAACCATGATGTGCCCATTGTGGAATCTCTTCCTGTAATCATAGTTGGTAACCTGTAGGGTTGGGCATATGACGATTCGTCTAACAAAGCTTTGGTTTCATCCGTAAACGTGGGAACTAATAATTTATCACTGAATTTTGGTCCAATTATATTGGTTTTTATTATCCAACATAGAGTGGATGTTTGGGATCTAATTTTATTCTTGTGAAAAAATCCTCCTTTTGAGGTACACCAACTCTGAGAGCTAGATGAGGCTCTCTTTAAAGAAAATTCCTCGTAAGGATTTTTCATTTGAGTTATTCTATATTGATATGTCTTATCACATTCTACATTTAATTATATTGAGAAATTATTTACTCATATGTGAGAGGTTGAACCTATTCAGGTGGTGGATGAGATGTGGTCACACCTTTACCCTTTTCCTTAGTTGAGGTCAATCAAATAGGTTATAGTGGTGACTTTTAGAGAGCCCCCAAATTCTTAGCAAGCCTCTAGTTTCTGGTATACACATATTCTTTAGTCATTTATGTATGGAATATATTTTGTCTGGAAACATTTTATCATAATTTTAGGCATTGGATTCATGCTCTATAGAGTCTTTAGGGTGGTTCTAATGATGTTCACTGAGGCATAATACCATATAGGTGTCTCCCCTGTTTTATAATGATAGGACGGTCAGTTTTATGGAAATATCTACTGAAACATCTATAATATTTTAGATCTATTTTACCCCAGGAAATGTGTTTTTTCTTATAGTTACTTTAGATATTTATCCTTCCCTTTAGGGATCCTATTAAATCCACTTATAAATAGTTCATTTGAAGGATACATCTTAGCATTTTTTTCATATGTTTCCCCAGTGAGGATGTTGAGTCACGATATTGGATGAACTAGGAGATTCAACCATATGGATCTCCTCCTAAGAGGGAAAAAACCTATCTCCATCGAGGTAAAAATGCTCCCATCCATGTAGGGTAGGGTAACCCATGATCCATTTTTGGATCTTATAGAACTTGATTTGTTATCCTTAAAGGGGGATATTATTGTAAAAATACTCCATCCCTATGTGTTGGGGATGTAGCTATATTATCACGGTTACGAATAATGAAACAACCCTTTTGATCATGAAAAGATTCATTCGAACATAACATTGGTTCATTGTGTGATCCATGCATGAGATATATGATATTGAAGTCATTTTTGTTTTTTGGTGATTGGACTTCCTTAATCGATAAGTTTACTCAAACTTCTCATATGCTTCAAAAAATATCCTTTCAATGATTTTACATTTCTATAATTGATTTTTTTTATGATTTTTTCCTAGGCAATTTCTTCTGAACCTACCATCATTAATGAATGGATCTTGTTTCTGAGAGCTGACATAGAGCGGAAACAGTCAATGATTTCAAATTTGGTGGTATTTTCTTATCAGGGAGTGGGTTGAAGTGAAATTATATGGGATAACCACATCCCATGATACGAAAACAATGTGGGGTGTTTATGATTATCTGACATAAATTTAATAATGTATCATGACATACAAGTTGTAGAACCTCCCCTATTTTCCAAATTTCTGGTGTCGTGTCGTGGGATGGGTAGATAATTTTTTTTATGATAATGTTCATCAATTTTGTTAACATTCTTTTTATATACACCCTAAGTTAATAATTTATCTTTCATGTAATTCCCTGACCCTAGTTACCTAGATTCGGTGCATTGTTAAATAACATTTTCATGATATAAGGAATCATGTCCTGAAAGACCGATCAGTTTAGTAGCCATGGAAGTAATATATACATACATAAGTTTTACATTAAATTATAAATTAAAAAAACAAAATTGTGTATCTATAGAACACACTCATATACCTTATCCTATCCCTATAGTTCAGTCATAATATACTTCTTCACTTCCAGGAAGAAATAAAACATAAGAATGGGGTGAGCTCAGATGCTCAGTTAGGATAACAATATAGCAGAAACTTTCAAAAATAATCATAAACATTTATGGAAATGTATAAGAAAAAAGCATAATAATTTTAAACATAAAATTCCACATAATATGGAAAATATAATTCAAATAATTCATTTACTTATTCACATGGATATTCTACTATTTGATTAATAACATGTAAATAAATAGCTAATTTTATAATGTTGTAATACATAATGTTAGACATCATAACAACATAGTCAAGGCCCCGTTCCAAGACTAAAAATAATATTTTGTCAAGGCCTTGTACCAAAACACTAGTTTGTCTCATGAGACCTACCGATGTTTTGTGGAGCTATAGAGAGCTCCACCAGTCACTCACTAAGTCCAATGCATTCCATATATGAAAAGGTTGAAACATAACATAAACATTCATTTAAAAACTATCATACAAAATGATAATACTTTAACCATAAACCATGAATGGTCTAAAAATATCACATCTATAGTCAATAATATCACAAAACCTTCAATACAATATGGAAGATTGTATCATAATAAATCAACTTCAAACAATAGTAAAATCCATCAATAGAAGTTAACAAAGATGAAGTCAAAACTATTTGAGAGAAATATATCATACTATTTTGAAATAAATTAAAAGTCAAGTAATTATAAAATAAAACATTTATGTTGAATATAATATTATAAGAATATAAGGGAAGCTTCAAAGGTGTGATAATGGTGGAAAATAGCCGCACCCGCCATATTAGTTAAAAAACATTCTTTCCTTAATGTTTCGAATAGGTTATAAAGTACCCTATTTGGAAAATGACAGAAGGAGTCCTTTCAAACCATTTTATAAAAATTAAAATAAACGTATAAATGACATTAACACATAGTCCAGTAAATAGTAAAAATATTTTGAAATACATTTTTAAGAAACACAGATGTGGAAGATAAAGAGGTCTCAGTATATACTTACATATAAACAACCACATATAATGAAGAGATTTTAAAATTAACCCTTACCTTGTAGTTTTCCGTGGTCTAGGGTATGTTAAAATTCTGTATAATTTTTAAATAACTTTATTTAAATTATACAATAACCACATACATAAATATTATATCAAATATGATCTTCTAATATTTCTTTGTTTATAATATTTCAGTAGCATCATTATTTCGAGTGTCAACTGATTCAGTTTCCTTTATATGTTTTGTTACATAAGTCATGATTTTTATGGTTATGATGTATTGGATTCATATCCAAAGTGATATTAAGTTCTTAAAAATTATTTTTAATCATAAAATTAAAATTATTATTGAATGGTTACAATGGGTAATAAATCTTATCGCGTTCAGGGAGACAATAATCTATACATACGCACGAGTGGCAATACCATTATATTGATGGTGAAATCATATGTAACTGGATGATATATCATATATACCAAATAATTATCATTTTATATTTATTATTTACATCAATTATACTCATTATTATACCCATCCAAATAATTAAGTGTTGAATAACAAACTACACCACGACGAGGAGATAGTAAGCTGTATGTACACATGTATGGTGACTTTGTCATTAATAGGATGGATAAAATAAGGAATATGGTTGTACCATATTTTTAATAAGATAAAAGTATGTAGAAGGTACTGGATTTATTATTTTGGTATAGAAACAACAAAGAAAGATAAGGTAGAAGAAGAAAATAACTTGAAAGAGGTGATGAAATAATTACCGCTTCGTTGGGAGCTTCCTTTAATTTGATCAAATGGGATCCTTAGGTTGGATTTCGATCAAAGTAATGCATCTAAGGTGAAGTGAGGGTTTTTGGAAGGATATTTGAGTAGGTTTTGGCCGACCAAAATGGATTTGGATGTGTGAAATTAAGAGAAGGGGAAGTACACTTTTATAAGAGATGTGAGTGTCACTTTAGGAAAATCATGAAATATTATTTTATTTTAAAATAATTTTTTGGTTTATAATGGTTCCAAATGGATTTATTTCAAGTATAAGGTGGGGATGTGTCAAATCATGTCAACCAATAGGTTTTAGACAAGTTACGTCACCATATTAACCATTTCATTTAGATTTAACTCTTAGGTTAATAGTTTAACTTTTACAATGTAGTCATGTATTTTTATAATACGTGGTTAATATAATTACTATAAAATACTAACAGAACCCAAAGTGGTTCATTAGTGATATATTAATAATTATATAATTCATTTGGCCAAACCTTTTGATTTTTACGAATATTATATCGTTTAATAATATAGTATTTGTTTTAAAAACATATTTATGTCAATTATGAAACTATTTAGTGTTTGGTTTTTGTGAAAGTCAAAAAAACCTAATTACATAGAACCAAGTAAAGTTCATCAATTCTAAAATTTCATATTAACCTTTAAAAATAGTTTAATGCATCAAAATTCAAAATTTAAATTTAATTAGATATTTATAATATCAATTATTTTAATCATTCCTTAATAAAGTAATTACTGCATCATCATTGTGTCATAAATAAATTTAATTATATAATTCCTAAAAATTATAAATAAAATACAATGATGTAGGAATTCATTTTAGTTTTCTAATGAATATTTATAGTCGAAATTATCTTACGTATAACCATATATTAAAAATGTTTTTATTGTTGAAATTTGAATTTAACACTTTTAACTATTCTTTAAATAAAATAATAATAAATGTTCTAATCTAATTCATGTGGATAAAATAAGATCATATTTTATTCCTAAGGTAGATTTTGGTAGAAATAAACTTACACAACAAAATTAGTACATGCGTTGGGGTAATTATAATATCATTTTTACCTTTAATTATCCTATTTGCTTTTAACGGTGATAAATAAAATTCAAAACTTACTATTCACAAAAAAAATATTTTCATCCTATTAAAGCACCTTTTACTTACTGATATCAATAGTGTCTCTTGGATTTTTCAAATTCAATTCACAGAAGTGGTAAAATTTTGTTCTATGCAAATTTGTAAATGTGCATAAAAGGTGACTAAAAGACGTTAAAAAGTTCAATAAAATTTTATATATCTAATCTCACTATAAAATGACTCCAATGAATTAAATTGGAATAATATAGGTATTATATATCTAATTTGAATTTAAAATAAATTTAAAATAAAAAAATAATTATTTAAATAAAACTTGGTTTTAAACAATAACGCAGTGTTTTCCACTAATCATCGAAAATTGAAAGTTTTTAGAAAATTTCAAAAAATTCACCCTAAGATAATTTTGATATTCGAATTAAAAAAATTAATACCATTTTAAAAAAAATTATAAAATTTAAAAATGTTGGTATTACTATTCATAACTGCTTTTAAAATGGATAGTTTGATTTTTCGTGGTGTGCTAGAAATCGAAGTTGCATATAGTGCAATCAATTGTACTATTCAAAGGGAAACGTATTATGGAAGATTGAGGTGTTACATTATTTTCTCCTTCAGGTAATTTCATCCTCAAAATTTATAGAATATTACTACATAAAAATATTTTGGTGGTTCTTCATCATAAGATCCTCTGGTTCCCACCTTGCCTCTTCCATATTATGGTTTCTCCAAAGAATTTTTTCTAGAGGAGTCATCCAGTTTTTCGACACTTGTTCTATAGTATCAAAAATTATGATAGGCTATTCCCAATAAGATATATCAGGTTCCAGTTCTAATTCTTCATAGGTTAGTACATGCGTTGGGTCAGGCATGTATTTTCTCAACAGTGATATGAGGAACACATCATGAACTTTGGAGAGACTTGGCGGCATTTCCAAATGGTAAGATACCACTCAAATTAATTCCAGAATTTCAAAAGGCCCGATGTACCTAGGTATTAATTTACCCTTCTTAACATGTCATATAACACCCTTCTATGAAGACACCTTAAAGAAAACCTGATATCCTACTTGAAATTTCAAATCATTCATTCGGTTTTCGGCATAGGTCTTTTGTCTACTTTGAGCTACATTTATGTGGGTTTGGATAATCTTCAGCTTTTCCATTGTTTCCTCAAGATGTTCTGAGCCTACGAGTTTTATTTCACAAAAATCATCCCAACAAATTAGTGTGTGACACCTCTTTCCATCTAATGCTTCATATGGTGCCATCTTAATACTTCAATGGACGCTATTTTTATTGGAAAATTCTACCAGTGGTAAATATTGATCTCAGATTCCTTGAAAGTTAAGTGAGCAAGATCTCAACATGTCTTCTAAGGTTTGAATATTCCATTCTGATTACCCATCAGTTTGAAGGTGGTAGGTAGTGATCAAACAAAGTTCGTCATCTAGGGATTTCTGAAGGCTTTTCTTGAATCAAGATGGAAAACGGTGATAATGATAAAAAACAATAGAGGTAGACCATGAAGTCTTAAAACTTTATTAATATATAGTATTGCTAAACATTCAAGTGGTAGATATTCTCTTATAGAAAGAAAAGGTTTTACTTGGTAAGATGATCAACAATGACCCATATTACATCATTTCTTCTAGGAGTATTTGTTAGTCCCATGGCAATGTCCATCATAATATCATCCAATTTCCACCCAGTTATGGGAAGAGGTTGCATGACTCCTCCAGGATGTTGTCTTCTAGCCTTAACCTATTGAAAAACCATACATCTTGACACATAATCAGAAATATCCCTTTTCATTTTGTCCCAACAAAAATGTTCCTTCAAATCTCTATACATCTTAGAGCCACTAGGGTTTATAGAGAAATTAGAGTTATGATCTTCATCCAGCAATTCCAATTTTAGATCCGGTATATCAGGAACACAAAGAATTTTCCCAAATTTCAAAATTTCATCTTCATATATTAATTAGATCATTCTCCCATCATTCAAAGATTTAATTTTCTTTTTAAACTCCTCATCATTAGTCAGAGAACTTTTTATCCCTTCTAGTAAAGATAGTTTAGAAACCATGTGGAAATTTAATGATGTTCCACCTTCCATGATTATTCCCATAACCATCTTTACTGGATCCATGAACATTGGATCCATTTCAACTATCATCTTGTTCAGAACTTCATTATTCTTTTTTCTCAAAGCATCTGCCACTTTATTGGTCTTCCTAGGGTGGTAGTGTATAGTGAAATCATAATCTTTGAGTAGTTCAATCCATCAACTTTCCTCATGTTTAGTTATTTCTAGGAGAAAATATACTTCAAACTCTTGTGATCATCATATATCTGAAATTTTCACCATAGAGATAGTTTCTCCATATCTTCAAAGAAAATATTATAGCTTTTAACTCAAGATCATGATAATGATAGTTTTTTTCATGATTTTTTAGCTTCTGTGATGCAAATGCAATAACTCTATCATTATTCTTAAGGAAACAACCAAGTCATTTCTTTAAAGCATCACTATAAATAACAAACCCATCATTCTCTGATGTAGAGTAAATATAAGAGCATTGACTAATATTTTCTTCAATTTTTCAAAATATTCATCACACTCTTTTGTTCAGACAATTTTAACCCCTTTACATGTGAGATTTGTTAATAGGTTAGCCTATCAAGAAATATTCTGGATGAAGCACTAATAATAACCTTCTAAACAAATAAAATTGCGTACCTCGGTTATACTCATCAGTGCTAGAAATTCTTAGATTGCTCTAGTCTTAGAATGATCAACAGAGATTCCATCCTTAGAGATAGTATAGCCAAGAAAAGAAATATACTAAATCCAGAATTCACACTTGCTAAACTTCCCATATAATTTATTTCTTCTAAGGGTTTTTAGAATAGTGCACATGTGATTTTTACGATCTTCATAGATTTTGAACTATACCCTAATATCATCAATAAATACCACTATAAATTCATAAAAATATTCCTTGAAAAATATATTCATTAGATCCATGAAAATAGAGGGTGCTTTAGTCAGTCCAAAAGGTATTACTGTAAACTCGTAATGCTTGTACCTGGTTTAAAATGATATCTTTGGAATGCCTTCCTTCTTCACACAAAACTGATGATATCCAAATCGAATGTCAATCTTCGAAAAACATTGAGCTCCATGAAGTTTATCAAATAAATAATCTATGTGAGGTAGGGGATACTTATTCTTTATTGTTATAGCATTGATCTCCCTGTATTCAATGCACAGCCTCATAGATCCATCTTTCTTCTTAACAAAAAGAACTAGGGCTCCCCGTGGAGAAACACTAGTGAGAATAAATCATTTATTACTCAATTCCTCTAGTTGTTTCTTTAGATGGACTAATTCTGAAGTGTCCATTCTATAATTGGGCATTGATATGGGTCTTGAACCAAAAATTAAATCAATGGAAAACTCAATTTCTCGTTCTGGAGGATGTCTAGGTAAATCCTCTCAAAACACAATAATATATTCTTGCACAATCGGTACATCCTCTATTTGAACATTCATTTCCTCACCCATAGTTATTTAATTCTATTACTCCACAATAATTGAATTTAGTTGATCTTTTGGGGGTTGATCAAGATAAGAATCATATTGTGACGATTCTCCTCTAAAGATAAGGTATTTTTTATCATCATCAAAAATTGTATCGTCCTTCTTCTAACATTAAATTTTCACATCATGGCCTGAAATCCAATCCATACCGAGGGTTATATCAAATTAAATAATGGGTATGATGATGAGATTAGTAGATAAATCACATTTATATTCCCTAATGGAAAATTATTTACAAAACATTGTGGCAATGATACTTCCCTTAAGAGTTTTGACTAAAAACTCCCTTGTTATATCAAAATGGAAATATCTAATTTTCTTAGAAAATTGGGATGATATGAAACAATGTGATGATACATAATCAAATAAATCCTTTGCTAAATTTGAGTAAATAATTAAATTACCTTCCCCCATGTCATTCAGAGCTTCAATCTTAGAAGTACTGATTGCATAAGCTTGGCCTTACTCCCTTGTCCTTTTCTGAGGTATGTTTCCTTGTCCCACAACACATTCATTTTCATAATGTCCCATTTCTCTACAATTTTAGCATTCAACATTGACATAATCTTTCATTCCCTTGAAATCATGATCCTGGTGGACTTTTTCCCCACACATTTAATAGACTCTCATTCCCTTCAGGCAAGTACCCGGGTGTTTCTTCCCACATTTACTGTAGGACAGAAATTAAACATTTTCCTTCTTCCCCTTATTTCTATTTCCAGAGTGTTCATAAAATCTCTTATTCTTCTACTTTTCATTAAATTCATAAGACTTAGAGAATTATTTTTCTATCTTGATAGAACATGAGACTATATATTCATATGATGAGAATGATTGTGAGACTATTTCTCTACTGAGAAATGTTATTAACCCATCAAAAAATTGATCAATATTACTCCTTTGGTTACGTATATAATCTGCAGCATTCGTTGCTAACCCTGTAAAGTTAGCATCATACTTTGTGACATTCTCATACTCATTTTTCCTTAGACTCAGAACTTCCCTTTTCATATCCACTTGATGGTCACAAGGAAATTAGTTTTCTAATAAATGATATTTAAACTCCCTCTATTCCATACTTGATAATTATGCATCCTCTTTTGTGTTTTGAATTAATTACCACCATTTATCGGCATCTCCTATGAGGCGATAAACAACCATGACAACTTTTTCCCTTTTACTACTCCCAAAGCATGAAATAGTTTCTCTAAGGATCTTATCCATTGCTCAATTACAAGTGAATTTGTAGTCCCATTGAATTTTGGTTTTTGTTTCCTCATGAAGAGGTCTAACATTGATCCTCCGCATTGTGGGTTAGGGTGGTCCATACAGGTAAGGTTATTATTCATAACCTGAGTGATTTATCCCAGTATGGTAATAAGTTGTTTACCATCATTTTCATCACCAACTCCACTATAATTATCATGAGTTGGAGGAAAATCACTATATGTATTACGTGTGTTGATATAGTTTCCATTCGTTCCACTGGGTTTCATTTCTAAACAATGGCATACACTAGATTAGTTTATAAATCACAATACAAAATTCCAAACTAGTAAAATACCTAACATAAATTGAACAGTTTATTGATATAATCCATTATCATAAAAATGTTTTCTTTGAGGAATTATTTACCAATAAATCCTTTATAATGGTTTTTATAAAAAATGTGAATCACCATAAGTATATCGCCTGGGAGTATCGTAACCAAGAGTGTAGAAAGACCCATTGTCGTGTACCAGGATACCCTAAGTTAAACCTAAAACTCATTATTAGAGTTTTCAATCCTAGGTGCATATGTTTTAGAGCCTCCTCTATCTACTCATATCTAGACATGGATGTATTTTCTTGGAAAACTCAAAAAATCTATACATTACCAAAATTACAAGAAGTTCTTCTATACTAATCCTCAAAGACTATCTTATGGTAATGTTTGCTAATCAGAATTTTTCTAAATCTAGTTTCCATGGTTTGTACTAACCTTCCTATGATACCAACAGTTATAACCTAACCTCAGTTACCCAATTTCCGTGCATTATTATATTACATTGGCATGATACAAGGAATCCTGTCCCGAAATCCCGATCAGTTTAGTAGCCTTGGAAGTACTAGATACATATATAAGTTTAATATTACATTATGAATTAAAGAAACAACATGTCTTCATAGAATAAAATAATATCCCTTAGCATATCCATGTAGGTCAGTCATAATATACATCTTCACATCCTAAGAAAAATAAGACATAAGAAACAGGTGATATCAGATGCCCAGTAAGGATAAAAATATATCGTAAACATTCATAAATAAGTATAAACAATGAAGGCAATGTATAAGACTAAAACATAATCCTTTTAAACATAAACTTCAGCATCATATGGAAAACATAAATCAAATAATTCCATTTAATTAATCACATGGATATTCTACTAGTCGAATAATCACATATAATATAAATAGATAATTTCATAATATTGGAATGCAAAATTCCGAACATCATAAACACATAGTCAAGGCTTCATGTCAAGACTACAGATAAGTTTTTTTCAAGGCCTTTTTCCAAGACACTAGTTTGTCTCATTAGAACTATTGATGCATCCAGGATCTATAGCAGGATCCACTCATCACTTACTAAGTCCAATGCATTCCATATAATAAAATGTTGAAACATAACATAAAAATTCATACTAAAATTTGAATACAAAATGTTAATACTTTAAACATAAACCATGAATGGTATAAAAATAACACATCCATAGTCAAACATATCCCAAAATCTTCAATACAATAGGGAAGATTTTATCATAATAAATCAACTTCAAATAACTATAAAATCCATCAAATGATGTTGACATAGAAGAAATAAAAACAATTTGAGGGAAATATCTCTTTCTATTTTGAAATCATTTAAAAGTATCATAATTAAAAACGAAAAAAATTTATTTTGAAAATATTTTTATAAGCTTTTAAGGGAAGCATAGAAGGTGTTATAACGGCGGAAAATAGCCGCACCATCCAGATAAGTTAAAACCATTCTTTCTTTAATTTGTTGAAAAGGTCATAATGTACCATGTTTGGAAAATGACAGAAATATTACATTCAAATAATTTTATTAAAATTCAAACAAGAGTATAAAATACCTTAATCTATAATCTAGTAAATAGTTAAAATGTTTTGAAATACATTTTTAAGCAACACATATGTGGGTGACAAAGAATTCCCAGTAGATACTTATGTACAAACAAACTCGAACAATGAAAAGATTATATAAGTAACCCTTACCTTGTATTTATCCATGGTCGAGGGTATGTTAACCTCTTGTTTAATAGTTAAATTATTTTTATTAAATTATACATGAACCACATCCATAAATTTTATATCATATGTGATCTTCTAATATTTATTTGTTAATAATTTTTCAGTAGTATCATTGTTTCATGTGTTAACTGATTCATTTTCCATTATATGTTTTGTTATGTAAGTCATGTTTCTTATGGATAGGATTTATTCAATTTGTATGTAGATTGATATTAAGTTCTTAAAAATTATTTTTAATCATAAAATGTAAATTATTCTTGAATGGTTACAATGGGGAATGAATCTTATCGCATTCGTGGAGACGGTAATCCGTACAAATATAGTAGTGACAATACAATTCTATTGATGGTGAAACCATATGTAACTGGATGGTATATCATAAATACAGAATCATTAAAATGTTATATTTATTATTTACATCACTTATATTAATTATTATACCCACCCAAAAAATGAAGTGTTGAATAACAAACTACACCATGATGTGGTGACGGTAAGCCATACATACACACGTATGGTGACTTTGTCATTCATATGATGGAAAGAATAACAAATATGGCTTTACTATATTTATAATAATGTCATAGTATGTAGAAGGTGCTGTATTTATAATTTTGGTATGGAAACAAAAAAGAAATATGAGGTGGAAGAAGATAAGAAATTGGAATATGTGATGAAATAATTTCCTCTTTTTATGGTTCTTCCTATTGATTTGATCAAAAGGGATCCTTAGGTTGGATTTATGATCAATTTAAGTCCTATAGGTTGAATTGAGGGTATTTGGGAGGATATGTTATTAGGTTTTTGCTGATAAAAATGGCATTGGAGGGGTGAAATTAATAGAAGGGGAAGTACCCTTTTATAAGAGAGGTGAGGGTCACTTTAGGAAAAGCTAGAAATATTATTATATTATAACATCATTTTCGGTTTATAATTGGTCCAAATGGATTTATTTCAGGGATAAATTGGGGATGGGTCTAAATACTCTCAAATAATAGGTTTTAGACATGTTAAGGTCACCATATTAACCTTACAATTTTGATTTTACTCTTAGTTAAATTGTTTAACTTTTACAATGTCTTCTTTTATTTTAATATTACATGGTTAATAAACATACTATAAAATTACAATAAAACCCCAAGTGGTTCATTAATGAA
The DNA here is from genome assembly GCA_963277665.1 of Viscum album. Taxonomy (NCBI): domain Eukaryota; kingdom Viridiplantae; phylum Streptophyta; class Magnoliopsida; order Santalales; family Viscaceae; genus Viscum; species Viscum album. The sequence goes on along the minus strand of OY728119.1, from coordinate 99,986,823 downwards.
ATATTTATAATATATATGTCCTTTGGATGATCATTATATTTTTATTCATATTATATCTTTTAATAATATAGTATTTGTTTTAGAAACTCATTTATGTCAATTTTGACAGTATTTAGTATTTGGTTATTGTAAAAGTCAAAATTACATGATTACTTCGAAAAAAATAAATTAAATAAATTTTAACATGTCATAGTAACCTATAAAATTATTACAATGCAAAAAAAGTCTAAATTTACATTTATTTGGATATTTATAATATCAATTAATTTATTCATTCATGAATATTGTAATTAATGTATCATCGTTGTGTCATAAATAAATTTAATTATATAATTTATAAAAATTATAAATAAAATACCATGACGTAGGAAATATTTCTATATTTCTAATGATTATTTATAGTTTAAACTATCTTATGTATAACCCTATATTAAAAATGTTTTAGTTATTAATATTTGAATTTAACACTTTAAACTATTCTTTGAATAAAATAATAATAAATCTCCAATTCTAATCCATGTAGATAAAAAAAGATCATATTTTATTCCTGAGGATTATTTAGGTCTAAATACACTTATTAAATAGAATTAGAACATTTTTTAGTGTAATTATAATATCATTTTTACTTTGATTACCCTATTTACTTTTAACCATAGTAAATAAAATTCAAAAGTTATTATTTTCCAAAAGTTATTTTCATCAAATTGAACCACATTTTTAATACTTAAATCAACCATGTATCTCTTATTTTTGAAATTCAATTCAAAGAAGTGGTCAAATTACATTTTATTCAAATTTACAAATGTGCCTAGAAGGTCAGTAAAAGACATTAAAAAGTTCAATAAACATTTATATGTCTAATCTCATTATAAAATGACTCCAATGAATTAAATTGGAATAAAAAGATATTATGTATATATTTTCACTTAAAAATAATTTTATATAAAAATAAAAATTATTTTAATAAAAGTCGGTTTTACACAATAACGTAGTATTTTTCACTATTCATCAAAAATTGAACGTTTTCAAAAAAAATACCAAAAATTCACCCTAAGAAAATTTTGATATTATGAATCCAAAAATGAAGTCCATTTTGAAAAACAAAATTTATAATATTTCAAAAAGTGGTTATTACTATTCATAACTGCTTGTAAAACGGCTAGTTTGATTTGTCGTGGTGTGCTAGATCTCGAAGCTGTATACAACACAAGCTATTGTATTATTTAATGGGAAATGTTCTGTGGAAGCTTGGGGTGTTACATTCCAGGTGAAGAAGATTTTTACATAGGATCATGTGAAAATCATGAACACACTCTTGTGAAAATATATTTTGAATGAAATATTGAGGATTAGATAAGGGCCAAAACATGACCTGTATATTGCCTTTAGACAAATTTTTCATCATTAAAAATTCATTATCTTAATATTTAATAGAATATTCTACCACATGGTCTATCCAATTATTATTTTTACCATATTCATTATTTTAGATAATGGTTTTAGTTTGTATCACTTCATCTATGTTACAAGGACAACTATCCAGGGGTGGTTTGAAGAATAACTATTTCCTTGGGCTATATTCTAGTTGAGAAATGATATCTCTTATCAATGATAAGGAATCGGGAGTGACTAAAAATTTCGTCTCAAGAACCTTAGGATATTTGGTCTTCCTCATAATTGATTTATAATTTTGGGGAACTTATTGAAGAAATAAAATATCAATATGGCTAGGACCCACACTAGGGCTTGACTTTCGACTATGTGGAGGAATTTTGCAGTGTATACACTAGAGAGGACATTCAAGGAGAACAATGGAAAGGGGAGGAATTTCTTATTGTTTGAAATTATGACCAAAAGGTGGGGTTTTATGACACTCGGAAAGATATGGGTTATCATGATAGATCATTTAATGTCCACGATGGCATCCTTAATGGTAGATAATCTAAGGAGTGTCTCCAGAGTTACTAGTTTCAATGTTTTGGGAAGAAACATTGAAACTGTGACTATATATTCCATAAATTGTTATGTAATGATAAAGGTACATGGACACCATTTATAAATTAATTATATCCTCATGAATATGATCCATGAGTGTATAAGGATGGTGGTCTAGGTCTTAGATTTTTGATAGTCTTTAGTGAGACTTCTTTTTAGATGTTCTCTATTGTGTAGTCATAGTCACATACCATGGAAATGACATTCATGTATGGGATATTTCTTGAGAGACTCTCATGTGGATTCCAAAATATGTAGATAGGCTAATATAGTTTTATCATGGATATATGTGTTTCCTAAAATTCCTATTGAGGTGGATGGATGATCTCTCATTTGAATGGGTGTGTGTTCCCGATGTTGTTGTGCACTTATCACAGGATTTTATCAGCGACCCTCTTAGATGAGAGTAGGAATATGATTCTTCTCTTAAGTGAAAATATTATCGTATTGATGAGGAAAATCAAATGAGGAGGGATTTTTGTGTTCCCAACTCCTAAACACAACTGTTTCAATCATTATATTCTTGACTAATTTTAGAATATGGATCGAAATAAATGAATATCCTTCCATCATTTCTAGAATGTAATGGGAGACTCTTATAGCTAGAATGGGAATATATTTTGATTACATGACTATATAATGGATATATACCCTCTAATATCCACCATTTATTACCACAATATAATAAAATAATTTTGTGTTGGGGAAGGAATATGGGTCTACCCCCTATTTTCTATTGGGATGTTCTTACACATTTCTATGACTACTAACAAACCTGTTGGAAAAATTAATGTACGCAAACTAGTATATGGGACGAATCATGGGTTGTTGTTGTTGTGTTATATTGGAGGGATTATTTTGAGGTATTGGTGTTGTGATAATGTTCTTGGTTGATTTATTATCATCCTCTATGGGTTGTCCAGTGTGCTCAATCCTTGTGACCTGAGCTGAATCCCTCAAGGATGCATCCTCATCATGGCGAGGAATGGATTCCACATGCTGTTAGAGGAGAATGTTTCTGTTATGATACATTCATGAAGAATCCAATTGAATTTATATGAGGCTCTTGGAATCCTCTAGATCTACCACCCTAAGGTAAGGGAAGAATTATTTGTTATGTTCTTGGGAAAGGATCCCGAAACGATTTCAGTTGGTGATAGGTGTCATCTGCTTCTTTTCTACCCATCATCATTGGGAGGAAGGTTGTTTATGATTAATATTTTGGAGGGATTATTGTGTATCCTAAAAGGTTGGAATGGTTCTATTGAGGTATTACTCCTTAACTCATGTGTTTGATACCCGATGTTGGAGATGCTAGTTCTGGGATGACATCTTCTAGCAGAATGATGACTCAACTTGTGCGACAACCAAAACCTATGTTGGTTTCAGTGGGTAGTTTTCCATTTTTATTGAATGGTGTTTTGTTGAAAGTTACTGTATATATAATACTAATAAGGAATCCTATCAATATATAATCCCAATAAATTAACACATGTGAAATTGATTATCTTAAAGAATCCATGTTTGGCCTTTTTTATTTTGTGAGAGCATGAAAGGGCCTAACATATTGGAAAAATAGTTATTTTTTTAATTAACGGATCCACCTCAGGTTCACCATTATTTTTATAAAGATAACATGGATTATTGACCATCCATTATGGGGTGTTCAATATGATTTTACAATCTTTCACATTGATCCACCACTTTAGTTTTTCATCCTCTTTGAGGTGGTTATCACTAGGGTTTATTTGTGGAATTTGGAACACAAAATGGTTCCCATATCCGTGATAATTTATGGACTTAATTCCCATAGGTAGGAATTCATTGAAGGAATTTTCCCAAAGATTATTAAAAAATTACATTGGTCGATAGGATGAGAGTTTGGGCTCAAGAAACCCTTTAAGGGGGAATTAATTTATATTCTTGGTGTCTATATTAGATTAAATTCATATTCATGAATATTTTATAAATAATATAACAAGATTGATCATGATTTTATTTTACAATCAATCTCATATACATAAAGTGGAAACCATCGTTATGTATCAATGGTTCTCCATAATAGGACACATATTTATGTATCTAAGGTTCTACATTGAGATATAAACTAATATTCATCATAGATTCACAATAATTTTTCATTGGATACTTTGTAATTCATTATTTAATGTATCATAGTTTAAATCCACATGATTGGGTGAACTGGAGTGTATTTTCTTATAGAGAGATGGTAAAGTTTTTTATATCGAGATAAGACACATATGAGGGGCTGCTTACATATCATTGGGAATGGAATCTGAACACTCATAGTTTGATGATGCGAAACTAGAAACTTTAAACATTTTAGGGACCCGTGAATGGGACCAGAGCATAAGGTTTTATGTTATGTGGTATAGTAATTTTAGTGAACTATTTATATAATAGTATGGTGTAGGAATTCTGCTAGAGAGGCCCAATATAGTTGATTTGGTAGAGAATATATCCTTGTGAAGAGATGGCCTTCACTGTAAGTTTGAGATGAAGAGGATAAAGTGGGATGCACTTGGATAGAATATGGCCTGGCCGGATGGGGGTGATATTATTGGGAATATGTCTCAATAAAGGAGATGGTAGATTTGTAATGTTGAGTTTGAACCCCATAAAGGTTTCCTTTTTTATATATAAAAATCTATGAAGATGTAACTATACAAGGGTGGAGTTAATGGTGGGTTTTAAAAACTTCTGGTATCAAACCTAAGAAGACATAGTTTAAAAATATATAAACTAATCAAATTCACAATACCTTTAAATGTGATAAAACTATGAATCTGTGTGGGCCCTGGTACCAATGAAAAAGATAATCATAATTTGTTCAGTTATTATAAGAATTGTAATCTTATTTATTATGATAATTATAACACAAGTTATATTTAAAGCACAATCATATCCTAGATTAATATGATGATCAAAGTAAGAGAATAGATGATTGTAATTAAAATTGGTTATGATAATCAAATTATTACAACAATAGATGACTCTATAATAGATCATATATAATCATAGACACTAATACAACGTGAAATATATTTATTGTAATTGAAATAATTAAAATTATAATAAATACAAAAAGAACGAAAAACAAAAAGTTTTTATTTGTCTATTACAATTAAAACAGAAATGTAAATAATACAATTCTTTTAACCCAAAGAGAAAGACATCCTTTTAAACTAGGAATTAGGTACCTTGAGTTTTAATTCCATGAAAGTATATCTTACCCATAATAGGGTAAGCCCTCAATTCAAATATGAGCTTTATTCAAACTTCTTATCCCTAAAAACCGTCGATTTAGAAGGTAATTGACACCTATACCTTCCTATCCTTGAAAGCCCTTGATCAAATGAATATCATCACCAATTTTTCTTCCTATCCATGGTATCCCTCGATCATAATAAAAATTGATATTAATTGCACAAGAAAATAAAAAATCCTGGAAAATACAAGTGCTTGGAAAAATCTATTCATGTATTTTATTCTTCATAGAATTCAAAAAAGGAAGTGATTTTGATAGAGCTCTCACATAGAATCTCTAGATCTTCAAAATTGTTAAACTTAATCAAATGACATGGTATATATAGCCTTCATCCTAATGGTCATATTCATTCTCCAATAGTCAAAATTTTCCAAAATGGTTGGAGGTGCTTGGACACCTAGCACTTCAATGACCATATTAAAAATTAGTACATGACATAGTTTTAATTGAAATACATAACAGATTGCAAGATATCATTTTGATATAAAATATTTCCTTTTATAATAATTAATATTTACTAGAAATAATAAGGTTAAAACTAAATATTTTCATAAATAAAATAATAGGTTGTTACAGTTGACTCCACGATATGAAATTATGATTGATATCTTGATTTAGAGTTACAATTATACACTAGTTACGCTTGAAAAAAATGACATGTAGTTTTCATTGATATGTAGTTACAAATTTCAATAGAATATAGTTACGATTGTAAACAAAATATGTGTTTATGATTGAAAATAGTACATGTGTTTTCGATTGAAAACAATACATTTGGTTACAATTGAAAATAATACATCTGGTTACGATTGAAAACAATACATGTCGTTACGACTAAAAATAAAACATTTGGTTTAGATTGAAAAAATACAATATAAATCATATTTTATGTGAATAATCATGGAATGTATTTAGAAAGAGTTTGTTATTTCCAATCCAAAATTAATGGAGAAGTCAAAAAAACACTACTCAACAATATCCCCCTTTTTGGAAAGCACAAAATGCAAATATAAAGACAAAACAAAATATTATCTCCCTCTATGTTTTATGAATCTTATGAGATTGATGACGAATTAGACTAATTTCTAATTAGAATAAAATTATCCCTAAAGATCTTACTCTCTTCTCTTTAATATTTTACTCCCCATTTTCTAAGGATTATCCACCTTAATATAATATTCTTCCTTTTTTATGACATTTTCCCCAATATAAACATTATCCCCCTTTTTGATTTTAAAAAATTATTAAATTTAGATCAATATTTGAAGGGTTAAAGAAACAGAACATATGAAAAAATAATGTTGAAACTGATCATGCATGTGATTTAATAAAAAAATACAACAATAGTTTAAAAAGAATTCAATTATTCACATTTTCCTTCTCCATGAGATTGAAACTAGCCAACTTAATTTTTTTTAAATTCATTTCTATCCTCCATACAATTTTCAATAGATTCTTACTGACCTTGAAAATTTTCTTCCAATTTTTAAATCATTTTTGTATTATGAATTCTATCTTCTTGTAGACTATTAATTTCTTCCTATGCTTTAAGTTTTCTTATTGAGCATGAAAATACTCTGTTCGGATTTGGAAGAACTTCTCTACTATTTTGAGTCTTTTTTCAACAATTTTTTTTCATTTTTTACATATGATATTTTGATATTGATATTCTCCAACTCTACAGTTGGAATTCCCTTTGAAGTATTGGGTCATAAAAATTACTTCACTTTCCCATTAATATCACTAATTAAATTTTTATCATCTATGTTAAGATAATTTACCAGATTATTTATTTCCTAAATATTTTCATCATGAAATTTTACATTTTCATCAATGTTATACGGAAAATTTCCATCATTAATAAAAGCGTTGGTATTTTAGAGAGCACATCATTGGAAAACATTGAAATCATCTTTGAGTTTTAGAAATCAATCCATCAAAATCTTGATAGAATCCGTTCTCTCATTATGGCTATTTTAAATAATATCTATCTTTGCATCCATTTCTAGGAAAAAAGGAATGATCTTTTCTAGTTTATTTAATTCATGATCTATCTATTGAAATTCGTTGATTATAATTATTCTTTCATAATCAGTATATTTATTGAAAAATGGAATCTCCCTATAATAGGTTCCTATAAATACATTCTCAAATTGTTGATTCTGATTTTTATTAGATTTTACCCTTTCTTCTTCATCATATAGAATTTTAATTACTTTCTTTGGTATTGTATTCTACAAAAATTATTTTGAAGACTGAAGATCTAGAGATGGAAATTTAAAAGATACCACTTCTGAGGATTCAATGGGGTTTTCCTTTTCATGTGAGTTTATCTTGATAATGGCTTCAACTTGATTTTCTTTTCCATCATCCTCATCATCATCATAATCATCGTTTTCTTATTATCCTCCTACTTCCTCCTCTTTTTCAGGGATTCCTTCATTCAATTTCTATTTATCAATGTATTCGTCAATTTTCCTTAGTTCACTATCATAAACTTCTTCTTCGCCACTTTATTTATTGAAAGTATGAGGATTCAATCCTTTTGCAACTATTTTTTCCATTTTTCATGAATAGATGGAATAGATTTCCGTTATTTTAAAACAAAATCAGAACTAGATTTCTCACCAATTTACAAAATATTATCGACATCATTGGCCTAGGCCTTTCTCTTCTTCATCCTCCTTTTTCTCTATTTCTTTGAGATTTATAAGGTACAAATTTTTTCAACCTGGGCCGCAGAAGGATCATGTCTGATTTTTGGTTCACCTACTTTCCTTTCCATCTTTTTTTTCTCTATTCAACTAAAACCTAATCGGGTATTACATTTTACTTATTTTATTTCTTTGGTGGTTTATACTCGACCTTCTTATTTATGAAAACAACTTATTTCGATTGTTTTTTAGCTTTCTAACTCTCTATAGCTATTTATTTTTTGCTTTTTTTCTTCAGGATCTTTTTTAAATTTCCTAAATGCTGAATTTAATCATAACTTCAACCTCATGATCGTATCTACACTAATAAGAGGATATTTGAAGCTTTTCATATTTGACTAAATTTTCACATTACACAACCCCATACATTCAGAGATAAATTTTCTCCAAATTATAGGAAAGATAATCAACTGATATTTTATTACTCCAAACATCAATTTCTTGATAGTCAAAAAGATGAAAGCAATGAGATCGAATTTCCTCCTATTTACTAAATTTTCAAAGACATCAACATCATAAGATTTTATGGGTTCCTTATAAACTTTTCTGGACACTAAAAATCCTTGCATTCAGAGGGCTATTAATTGGTTGTCAGTCGAAAGATGATTTACTTATCTTTTACCTTAGTGAATATCGAAAATAGATTTATATGGATTTTTTTATCAAAAGTCACATCTTATTTGGACAACAAATTGTATAGACATAAATAATCTCATTCACATAGAACTCACACAACATTTTCAGATCGTCTTACCAAAGTATTGTATTTCTACCTATACATTATAAAATAGTCTTTGAGATTATTATCTATTTTCATAGTATTATTGCATTCTATCACCTCCTCATAGTGAACATGCTCCTGATTTGATCTGGGTCTTTCAATATAATGTGACTTCCATATTTGGAAGACTATAATTATTTTCAATGAAGCATCAGAACAATCATAAAATTCCCAAGATATTACCTATTCACCTTGAATGGTCGTAGATGAGAGGTCTTTTGAATACATTTTTTTATGATGAGGAGGTTTATTCAGAAATGAAAATTGAAACTCTATCTGAATATGAAATAATATAGAATCTTTATTTACATAAACAAATAGTGTCTATTATTTGAATGGTATTATAGTTTCTGTGAACTTTAGTGAAAAATCTATGTGGGAAGATTTATGGGGTCCATTTATATAGGAGATGGAAATCCAATCGTTGAGATTCTATGACTTCGATTAGATAAAAAATCCAATGATTGAAAATGATTTCAAACATTTGAGATTTTTTTTAAAAAAAATTATCATATTCAGGATGATTGTGATAATGTTTTAAAATAACATGAATGAATTGAACTACCAACAATTTTTATATGTAATAGAAAGTGTAGGGTTTATAAAATGTACCTATCAAAGTATTAAGATAGATGTATTGGTTTCAATATATTGTTCTTATGAAATAGAAATTTAAAGCAGTGAATCGTAATTCAAATACGATATATATTTTAATTAATTTTGAATTCAATTGATATTTCAAATAAAATAAAATAAAAGAGAAATTATAGTACATATAAAGTTATAATACCGATTAAATTATAATACTAAAAAAATTATAATACAAATAAAATTATAATACTGATAAAAAATGAAATCAATTAAAAAACATGAAACCAATTAAAAACATGAAATTTATTAATAGCATGAAACTGATTAAAAATATGAAACCGATTGAAAATATGAAACCAATTAAAATCATGAAACCGATTAAAAACATGAAACTCATATGTACTCCCCCTTTGAGAAGGAGTAACATAATCTAATGAGATAGTTTAAACATGAAGTAGATGTGAATGATTACATTATAGAGATCATTCATAGCTTATGATTTATGTATTCAAATATATTGGAAGGTAAAGGCTTTGTGAAAATATCAGTATAGTGTTTTTACATTATGATGAATTGTATAATGATATCTTCTTTATGTGTGTGATCCCTAAAAAAGTGATGCCTAATATCTATGTTTTTTTCATGAGAGTGTGGTGTAATATTTTACTGAGGTCTATGGATCTAGTGTTATCATACAGTATTTTTGTTTTAGTAAAACTCTTGTCATAATCAATGATTGTATGTTGTATCAACAATACTTGAGTACAACAACATCCAACTACCACATATTCAGCTTTAGTAATGTAAAGTGATACCAAGTGTTTTTTCTTGCACGACCATGAAACTAATGAATCTCCTGAGAAAGGGCATGTTCCATATGTACTCTTTATATCCATTCTACAACAACAAAATTCATCACCTGAAAAACATTTTATTTCAAAATAATTTCTCAGAGAATATAATATTCATAAATCCATAGTTCCTATTAAATAGAAAAAACATATTAACACTTCTTTTAAATGGGATAATTTCGGATTAGATTGATATCTTGCACGTAATCATATTGAAAACATTATTTCTGGATGACTAGTTATTAAGTATAGTAAACATCCTATAATACCTCTAAAAGGTGTTTGATATACTGGTTTCATATCTCCATCAAGATCAAGAGTATTTGAGGTACCTATTGGAGTACTTATACTTATGGTGTTTTCATATCCCTACTTTTTAATAAGATCATTAATATATTTGTCATGAAATAAATAGGTTCCTTCATGTTTTTGAGAAATTTTAAAACCAAGGGAAAATGTTAGCTCACCCATCATCATCATTTCCAAATCATATTTCATAATATTCTCAAATGAATCACATATGGAATGTTGAGTTGATCCGAATATAATGTCATCAACATAAATTTGAACAACTAAAACATTTTTGTTTTCTTTATTTATAAAAATGGTTTGACCAAAAGATCCCTTAACAAAAAATATTTACCACAAAAATCATGTAAGTGTATCATACCAGACTATTGGGAATTGTTGAAGACCATATAAAGCTTTTGTAAGTGTAAAAACAAGTTCATGAAGTTTTGTGTCATCAAAACCAATAAGTTGCTCATCATAAACTTCCAATTGATCATAACTATTAAGGAAAGAACACTTCACATCCATTTGAAATTTTTTAAAGTTAATGAATAATAAAATGTAAAATATAATTCAAATATATTCAAGTATGGAAACTAGAGCCTTGGTTTCCTCATAGTATATTACTTTTTTTATTATAACATTTAGAAACTAATCTTTATTTATGTATTACTGTGATTCCATTTTCATTACATTTATTTTTTAACAACCATTTTACTCTAGTTACAGTGGTTTCTTTAGTTCTTTCAACCAATGTATAGACTTTATTCCTTTTAAGTTCATTTAGTTTATCTTGCATTTCATTAATCCTATCTTCATCACCAAAAGCCTCATCAGTAATTTTAGGTGCTAATTGAGAATGAAATGAAAAATGTTCTACTTCATTTATCAAGTAACTTCTTGTCCTTACTAGTTTATTTACATCACCAATGATAATATCACTAGTATTATTCCTAAGAAACAACCTATTTGGGTTTTGTAAATTTTCTTCATTAAAAAAGGGTAGAAATCCTTATAGAGTGAAAACATTAAAAAAAAATAATTCAGTATTCTACTTCAAAGATTAATCTTCTATCATGGGTTGATAATTATTTTTTGAAAACACATCCGAAGATGTATTTTGGGGTTTTTTGAGAACAAAAGGATCATTTTCATCAAATTTAACATGTATTTTTTCTTCAACAGTACTACAATTTTTATTCAAGTCTCTATATGACTTTGAGGATGTGGAATAGACTGAAAATATTCCTTCATCAGACTTGGGTATGAATTTGTGTAATTTATCTTTTTTATTCAAAATTAAATCTTTTCATCCAAATACTATGATGTTTGAAACTTTAGGTTATTGGACTTTCCACAATTCATAATGTGTTTTATTAATAAATCACCATATTAATGCTCGATTTATAGTATAAAAATCAGTGCTTACATATTTGGCCCAAAAATGTTTAGCAATTAAGTATTCACTAAACATGGTTCTTGTTATCTCTTTAATAATTCAGTTTTTTTTTACAACAACACAATTTATAGGGATTTATAGGAGAAAATAAGTAATGATTAATAAAATTCTTACTACAAAATGTTTCAAAATATGAATTTTTAAATTATCCACCATGTTTTCTAAGAATAGTTATCAATGGTAGGTTTCTGTAAGGACCAAATATTTTATTAATGAAATTTCCTCTTGATCTAATTAAATGTATTATTATAAAAAGTGGTTCTATAAAACAAATTTACTTACTTTTTTTTATGTTTTCATTGGATTTTAAAATATTGTTATGAATTGTTACCATTGCTAATATAGATGTTGAGCAATGATCACATGATTAGCATAAATATTGGTCTTTAAAAAATCCAACTTACACAGACAAAGGAAGCGATGGACTCATCTTGTAGAAATGATCCATATTAAGACAATTAATTGGAGCACAGAAAGAAGGTAGCACCACTATGCTTTTCTCTTTACCATGTCCAAGTTGAGCTTCAACATGTTAAGATTGAACAAAACAACCTATGAGGGAAGTGAAAGTTAATTGAGATCACCACCTGAGCAGTGTTATCTAAGCCACCCCAAGAGTCTGTCTCCATCGAACAACATGCCCTTAGGTCTTATGAAAGTGTTATAAGGGGTTATGTAACAATACCCTAGCACTATGATTATGGGAATTATTATTTTTTAAATAATATACATTCATTTTATTATTGTAACTTTGTAAATGGTTTTTAAAGCCTAAATATTTTTTTAGTTAATATTCAATTAATAAATTGATTTTGATAAATTAATTTATTTTTGAAATAAAAAATATTTAAATAAAATATTATTACTAAATTATTTTTTTATTAAATTTAAATGATCTTATAATTTTTTGTGAATGCAATTGTAATTTTTATTAAGGTTTGAAAACTATTTTTGTCAAAAACCATGAAATATCAATAGATATAAGTTTTTTTATATTAAAATTAAAAATTAACATATTTAGAAAAGTATTTAGATAAAATGAATGTCATTTTCAGATTTAGGATGCCAAAATTATCTAATGGTAAATTTTTCCTGATTTTTTGAAACAGTCGAATTTTTGGGTAAAAAGAAAATACCATTTAAATATATAATGTGTTTTATGACATCATAATGACCCAATGGTGATGTAATAAAATAATATAAAAATTATTTTAGGACAATAAATTTTTTATCTTTAAAATAATTTGATTTTAGATTTGTTTTATTAATTTTATGGTGCCTTAGTGGACCCTCCAATATTTATAAAATATTTTATCTTTTTAAAATTATTTCCTTGAGGGTGTGACTCACCCCCACTTAATCAAGACTTATATTTTAAAAATTTAGGACATTGGACTTATAAAATAATGTTTTCCACTCCACATTGGAAAACACCATGGGATGATTTGTGGTTTTGACTAGTTTAATGTGTGGTGTCCAAAACCTAAATAATAAACAATTCTCTCTCCTTTCCTATATAAACCCACTCAATATCCCAATCCTATTCACTCAAAACCTTTGGACCTCGACCAACCTCGGCCCCCTTTCCCTATAATACTCACAAGTCACCCAAATCTCCCTAAAAGCCTCTATCAATCCTCTCCCAAGACTTTGGGATCACACGTCCAAGGGATTTCTTCCTTTCTCATTTTTATACAAGTTTCTATTATGTAGTTATTCCATTATATTTTCAATTAAAAATGTTGGGGTATGATTTATAACATCTCCAATACTTCCCTCCTTATGTTTGAATGGTGATATACGTATTTATCTCTCATTAATGCCTCCCATGTACACCTGTTACCATGCCGAAATTATGTAAGAAATTTCTCTTTTATCATTTACATTTATGAAATTATTTTTTATTATGCATAAAAATTCCATTACATGTGTAGGGATATTACATTCCATAACCCCCTTACTGTCAATTTCATGTATAAATGATTATAGACCCCTTTCTCTCTCATCAACTCATTTTACAATTTCTATTTGATGTTGTCATGCTTCTAAAGTTACACCAAAATTTCTTAGCCAAAATCATCGTGTAAGTGAATACCATACCCATTTCTCTATCAAGGGTATTCACCTTTATGCACATGTACCTGTTTATTTATGACTTGAATTTATGTATTCCACATATCTTATTCGTGGAATAATGTTTGATTCTTAATGAATCCATGTTGTATGATCTATGTGGCACACTTATGCATGAAATGAAATGTTTAAGAAGGGTGCACGCTGATTGTGCTCCAATGCATTGGTTAAAAAATAATCTCATGATATGCCATGTGTAATGAGGGTTTACTCATGATAATTAAAGTGAAATGAGGGTCTAATCATTCTAATTAAAGTGCAATGAAGGTTTACTCATGCTCCATGTTCAATGATCCTTATCTCATGTTAATATCATGTTAAATGTTGTTGCCACATCTCCACGTTATGATAATAATGATATATCATTACTTTATGTTCATGTTTCTCTTATGATCAATTGATATGCCAATTTCCTAACATTAATTGTATCTTCATGTTATCCATTGTTTACTCCCTTACTGTGCTTTATAGCTCACCCTTTTCTTATGTATGTCCTTAGGTTATCCCATACAATTCAAAGTACGAAGGAATATTGTGGTCATGTAAAAGATGTTTTCAATAAATATGTTGTATTTTATCTATTAAGTTGTCATGTAATGTTTCTAATTTTCCAAGACACTAGAACTCTCGATCCTTAGAGTTTTATTAAGTGAATGTTTATGTAATGAATCATTTTTATGTGTGTAATAAAGATTAGGGTTGTAATAGTTGGTATCAAAGGATTGGATTTTTTATTTTTGGGATTAATATTAGAAAACCTTAGTGAAATACTTACGTATAAGATTATGAATAATAAAAACATCTCTAAATTTTTTTGAGTATAGAGTAAGTGTTTTATCAAGAAAATACATCCCTGTGTGGATATGAACAAGTAGAGGTGGCTCTGGCACAGGTGTATCAAAGGATAAAAATAAAAAACAACACTTTGAGATAGACTCGAACTGGAATCGGTGCATGAAAACGGGATATACTACACTCTTAGTTTTACACTCTTGGAGGATATACATTTGCAAATTCATAATATTAGTATAAACCATTATCAAGGGAATAAAAAAATTCCCCTAAGAATATATTTTTGGAAGTAGATAATGGAAAAAATATATTGAAGACTATAAATTCATAAGTTATGGAAATAAAAGTAATTTATATGTTATCCCTTTTTCCATTGGATTCCCCTTTATATGTTACCCTGAACTTTCCTTTTATTCCAGCCAATGGCCGGTAGTATGAGTACTCAAGCTAACAACTGATGCGAAGATCAATGTGATGATTGTTCTAATGAGATACCTAATATAATGGGAGTGGGAATTGAATAATTTTTCCACGATACACTCTTACTTAACTCATTTTTTTTAAAGAAACTTGGTTCAAGAGGAATTTCTAACCCCCCCCCAATGAAAGAAGAAGCCTCAATCGAGAGCATCACGAGGTAAAGGCCTCCAACTTTTAATGGATCATCTAATCCCTCATTCACCGAACAATGGATCAACTCTATTGATAAGATATAATAAATCCTTCAATGTTATAAACAAGATAAGGTTCTTATGGCTAATTATCATATGATGGATGAAGCTGATCAATGGTAGACATTGATAAAAAGTATTAAGGTTGGGGAAGATATTGAGGTATTGTAATGGAAAGATTTCCATAATCTTTTTTTTTATAAATATTTTCCTCGAACCGTCATACTTAAGAAGGAAATGGACTTCCTTTCCCTCAAGAAAAAAAGATGGAAAATCCTTCAGAGTGTATGATTAAGACATCACAAGTCATTCACGATATACCTTCAGCTTGGTCATTATCCCTAAATGCATGGTTGAAAACTTTTGGTGGGATAAAACCTAGTCTATTGAAATCCCTAGTGATCCATGAATTTGATAGATATGGGGAAATTGCCTGATGTTCCATCAAAGATGAAATGGAAATAGACGAATCTAAGGGGTATCATGGGGATAATAAGCATATGGTGGACTTTAATTCTGGGGAATGGATTTAGAAATCTAACAGTGGAAGGAAATTTCAGCACCCCACCCACGAATGGTGTGGACAGAAGCACCCCGAAAATTTCCTGAAGGGGATGAGGAAATGATTTAGGTGTGGAAGAGAATGCCACCGTCCATTAACTACAGACAACAAAAACCCAATGTTGCGGCTAAGTAGAAGAATGCTCTGTTTGACCCTCAATGCATTGTTCATTACTTCAACTGCAGAAAACCAAGGCACATTCCATACCAATTCCCTACGCCAAGGGTTTTCAGAGGCAACCCACAACCTCCAAGGAAGCAAGGGTGATATTTTTCTATCTCTACCAATGAAGTGAACCCCGGCAAAAAATTGTTGATAGGTATGGTAGTTATTTATTCAGGAATAGCGAATGTAATTATTTATTCTAGTTCTATGAATTCTTTTATTTCCCTTAATATTAGTAGAATAATCCAAACACCACCAAAAATCATGGAGGTAGAGATGTTAGAGAGAACAGAAAATAGGGCAATTATTGCATCCCATGAATATAACTCCTCCATTGTCCCAATTTGTGGATTGAACTTCCTAAAAAACCTTTTCATACTTCCTATGGTGGAATTTGTTGAAATTATAGGAATGTATTGGATTTACAGGTATAGAACCAACATAAATTGCTATGATAGGAAAATTTCTCTCCATATAGTGAATCAGCCCCTATTTTGTACAAGTGAAAAGAGTAGGATGAATGTTCTTTAGAAAAATCATCTCAAGTGTGGATATTACTACCCTATGAGAACACATATATTGCTCATATGATTGATTCTAAGGAAGGAACCATCCTTGAAGACATGCCTATTGTGAGGGAATTTTTTGTAGTGTTTCCCAAGGAATTGACTAGTATTCCTCTTATAAGAGATACTGAATTCATGATTGATCTTATAACTGGTACATTGCCAACATCCAAGAATGCATATAGAATGGCTATGGTGGAGCATAAAGAGATAAAGAAACAACTAAAGGAGAATCTAGATAAAGGGTATATACACCCAAGTGAGTCACCATGGGGTGCACCAGTCCTCTTCCTCATGAAGAAGGATAGTTCAATGAGCCTTTTAGTTGATTATTGTGAGCTAAATAAAATCATGATAAAGAAAAATTATCCTCTTCCACGAGTTTTTGACATGTTCGATCAGGTACATGGAGCATAATACTTCTCTAAGGTGGATCTGTGGTCAGGATATCACCAAGTAAGGGTGAAGAATGAGGATATCCCCAAGAATAATTTTTGTACAAGGTAATGAGCACTATGAATTCATAGTAATTCCATTTGGATTCACTAATTCTATAGAAATATTCATGGAATTTATGAATAGAGTCTTTAAAAATTATGTCAAAAGAATATGGTATCTTTTATAGATGATATTCTAATATACTCCAAAACCAAGGAGCAACATTAAGAGTATATAAGCACTAAACTAGAGACATTGTTAAAGGAGAAGATCTATGAAAAGTATAGAAATTGTGAGTTCTAGATGGATTAGGTCTTATTCTTGGGTCATATCATCACAAGAAAATGGATATTTGTTGATCCCTCCAAGACAAATGCAATTGAGGGATGTCCATGACCAACATTAATGAAAGATATCTATAGCTTCCTCAGGTTATATAGATTTTATCACTGCTTTGTGAGAAATTTCTCACAATTGTCAAACCCTCTTACCTAGCTAACTCAGAAGAGAGTCAAGTTTTCTTGGAGTGATAAATGCGAAGAGAGATTCCTAGATTTGAAAAGGAGGCTTATCACTATGCCCATTCTCACACTACCCACAAGTGGAGAACTTTTCATGGTATTTAGTAATCCTTTGAAGAATTGTATGGGATATGTGTTGATGAAAAATAACAAAGTCATTACCTATGATTTAAGGAAATTGAATGTCCATGAGAAAAACTATCTAACACATGATATAGAGTTGGATGTAGTGATATTCGCTTTAAAATTTTGGATACATTACCTCTTTGGGGAGATGTTTGAAATATATACGTATCAAAAAATACTCAAGTATATATTCAAATAGAAAGAGTTGAATAATAAGCAATGAAGGTGGTTAGAGTTGATCAAAGACTATGACTGCTCAATCCATTACCACCAAAGGAAATAGAAAAATGTGGCGAACTCTCTAAGTAGAAAAGACCCATAAATTATAACATTGATGAGAATTGAAAAGTATCCAATCTCATTAGATTTGATGAAGATGGACATGGGAATAATAAAGAAGGAAACATCATCAATTCTTTCACAAACTATTTCCCAACCGTATCTTTAGGAAAGGATAACGGATGATCAAAAGGATGATGTGGGAATTCATAAGAAAGTGGAAACTATAAGAAAAGGGAAATCCATGGAGTTCAATGTTAGTGAAGAATGAATTGTGAGATTTGGGTCCAGACTATGTGTTCCATCAAATTTGGAGTAAAAGAAATAACTTTTGGTTGATGAACATAGTTTGAATTTCTCCATTCACCCAGGAAACATAAAGATGTATCGAGATCTCTGAGAGTATTATTGGTGGGATAACATGAAGAAGGAGATCAGTGTGTATACATCAATGTGCATGGTATGATAGAAAGTGAAGGTTGAGAGGCAGAAGTCTAAGGGGATGATGAAACCATTACCCAAAACAACCTGGAAATGGGAGAACATCTCCATGGAATTTTTCACCAGACTCCAATGACATCCAAATGAAACAATTATATCTAAGTTGTTTTGGATCGTATTACAAATATTTAACATTTCATTGCAATTCGAGAGGATTTCTCATTGGATCAAATCACACAAATATACATCAGAGAAGTGGTAAGTCTTCATGGAGTACCATTATCGATTGTATCTGATTGAGATCCAAGATTCACCTCTATGTTCTGGAAGAGTCTACAGTATGCTCTAAATACTGATCTGAACTTTAATACAGCTTATAATCCTCAAACAAATGGAAAATCTGAGTAGACTATCCAAACACTTGAGGAAATGTTGAGAGCATGCTCAATAGACTTGAAATGAGGATATGATCAATATCTTCTTCTGGTTGTGTTCTCTTACAATACCAGTTTCTACTCTAGAATCCAAATTTCTCTTTACGAATCAATTTATGGGATGAGATGCAGAACACCGGAATGATGGGATGATGTTGGGGTGTAAAAACTTCTAGGTCAAGAAATGGTCAAAAAATGTGGATTAGGTTAAGACCATCCAGAAGTACCTTAAAATAGGTCATAGTTGACAAAAGATCTATGTTGATAATCATCGATGAGACCTAGAGTTTGATATTGGAATCATGGTATTCCTATGCATATTACTATGGAATAGAGTTATGTGATTTTGGAAGAAGGGTAATCTTAGTCCAAGGTACATCGGCCCTTTTGAGATCCTTGATCGCATTGGAGAAGTGGCTTATCGACCAGCACTTCCACCAAACCTATCTCAAGTGCATTATGTATTCCATGTATCACTCTTGAAGAAGTACATTCCTGACCGATCAAATTTACTCAATACATAGATGGTACGATTAGAGAATGACCTCTCCTATGAAGATAAGTCAGTGAAGATCTTTGATCGTAGGGAAAAAAGTTCAACAAAATAAGACAATTCCCCTCATCATGGTGTTGTGGAAAAACCACAATTTTTAAGAGGAAATGTATGGATTAGAGTAAGTGATGAAGTAGAATTGAAATCATCTATTTTAGTGTGGGAAAATGAAATTTTGAAGGCATAATTTCTTAAGGGGGGTGATTATAATGGCCCAAACATTTATTAATGAAATATTTTTTGATCTAATTAAATGTATTATTATGTAAAATGGTTATATAAAACATATGAACTTCCTTGGTTTTATGTTTTTTGGGTATTAAAATACCGTTAAGAGTCGGTATAGTAGTTAATATAGGAGTTTAATAGTGATCACATGATTAGTATAAATATAGGGATTTAACAAATCTAATTTACTTAGACAAAGGAAGTGATGACCTCATCCAGTAGAATTTCTGCATACGAAGCCCATTTTTCAGAGCTTGGAAAGGAGGGGGTGTCATTGGTCTTCTATCTTGACCAATCCCAAGTCGATCTTCAACATGTTAACCTTGAAAAAAACCTCCTATAGGAGAAGTGGAAGTTAATAGTGATTATCACCCGAGCAATGTTATCTAAGCCACCCCAAGAGTCTGTCACCATCGCACACTATACCCATGGGTATTATGTGGCTGATATAATGGATTATGTGACAACAACCTAGCACTATTATTATGTGCATTATTTTTGTGTACATAATATTCATTCATTTATTATTGTTACTTTGTAAAGGGTTTTCAAAGCATAAATAATATTTTTAGTAAATATTCAATTAAGAAATCTATTTGATGAATTAAAGGATTTTTCAATTAAATAATTTCTTAATAAAATATTATTACTAAATTACTTTCTATTAAATATAAATGATCTTATAAATTTTATTAATACAATTTGTAATTTTTATTAAGGTTTGAAAACTATTTTTATCAAAACCCACAAATTTTCAACAAATGCCAATTTTTATCTTAAAATTGAAAATTCCCATATTTATAAAATTATTTAGATAAAATGAATACCATTTTTGGATTCAAGACATCAAAATTATCTAATAATGAATTTTTCATAATTTTATGAGAGAGTAGACTTTTTAGGTAAAAATTAAATAATTTTTAATTATAAAATGTGTTTTATGAAATCATAATGACATAATAGTGATGTAATGAAATACTATATTTTTTTCGACCAAAATAAGTTTTATTTTTAAAATAATGTGCTTTTATAATTGTTTGATTTATTTTGATGTGCCTTAGTGGACCCTCCAAGACTTATAAAATATTTTATCTTTTTTAAATGATTTCTTTGAGAGTGTTACTCACCTCCACATAAGGAAGACTTATATTTTAATAATTTCAGACATTTCCCTTATAAAATAACATTTTACACTTCACTTTGTGAAAACCCATTGGATGTTTTTTGGTTTTGGTTAGTTTACTATGTTGTGTCCAAGACCTAAATAATAATTAATTCCCTCTCCTTTCTTATATAAACCCACTCAATCTCCCCTTCCTCTTCACTGAAAACCTTTTAAACTCCTTCAATATCTTCCATACTCTCTCTATAATCCTCCCAAGGTTCCCCAATCTCCCTATAAGCCACTCTAAATTCTTTCCCAAGCCTTTGGGGTCACACATCCAAGTAAGGGATTTATTCCATTCTCATTTTTTCCATGTTTCTTTATGCGGTTATACCCTTTTATCTTCAATTAAAAATGTAGGTGTATGATTTCACACCTCCCCCATAATTCTATCCTTATTTTTTAATGATTTTAGATCTATTTCTCTATCATTAATGCCTCATGTGTACACCCATTACCATGACAAAATTCTATAAGGAATTTCTCCCATCTCATTTACATTAAAGAATTATTTTATATTATGCATCTAAATTCCACTATATATGATGGGATATTATATTAAATGACCCCATTACTGTAAATTTCATGTATAATTTATGAGAGACCCATTTATCTATCATCAACCCATTTTATGATTTCTATCTGACGTCGTTATGCCGTATAAGTTACACTAAAATTTTCAATCCAAAATCACCGTGTAAGTTAATACCATACCCATTTCTCTATCAAGGGTATTCACCATTATGGACATTTACTTGTTTATTTAGGACTTAGATTAATTTATTCCACATTTTTTATTCATTGAATAATATATTACTTTTAATGAATCCATGTTGTATAATCTATGTGGAACACTTATGCATGAAATTAAATGATTAAGTAGTGTGTGACCTAATGGCACTCCAATACATTGGGTAAATAAATATATCATGATATGCCATGTGAAATGAGATTTTACTCATGATAATTCATGTGTAATGAGGGTTTATACATTCTAATTCAATTGAAATTATGTTTTACTCATTATCCATGTGCGATGAGCCTTAGCTCATGGTAATATCATGTTAAATGTTGTTTCCACTTATCCTCATTTTGATAATCATGTTATATCAGGAATTTATGTTAATGTTTATATTATGATCAATTGATATTCATATTACCTCACATGTATTTTATTCTTTATTTGATGCCTTTTTTACTCAATTACTGGGCTTTATAGATCACACTTTTCTTATGTATGTCCTCAAATTAGCCCGAGCAATGCTATATACAAAGGAATTTTGAGGTCATGTAAAAGATGTTTTCAATAAAGATATTGTATTTTATATCTTAAGTTTTCATGTAATGTTCCTAATTTCCAAATATACTATACCTCTTGATCCTCAATGTTGTAATATGTGCATGTAAATGTAATTAATCATGTTTATGTGTGTAATAAAGATCATGGTTGTTATAGTTTTTTTCATTTTTAACATTATATGTAATAGTTTTAAAATAATAGAAGGCTATAAATTTATCTTCTAGAAAATAGATCCTTGTAAATCTAGTGTAATCACAAACTAAAAAAATTACATATTATTTGACTCAAATAATTCTATTTTTTTTTGGACCAAAAAGATCCATATGCGCTAGCTATAATGTATCTGAAGATGATACTTCACTTATGGATTTAAATCTAGACTAATGTTGTTTTCAATATAAAAAAGAGTAACAGTCTTTTTAATACTCAAATATATGATCTGGTAAATACTTAACTAGTCTTTTCTTCGAGATTCCTCATAACTTCTTAAGGTAAAATATCCCAAACATTAATTTCATAACCAAGACTGTTCTTCCATTCCACTAAGATAACGTAAGTCTTGGATCCTGATGTTTTCTATGTTTATCGTGTATAATTTTCATTCCTATCGGTAGAAAGAATAAATTCATCTATTTAATTTTGAACTACACATTTATCATTCCCAAAATTCACAAGGTAACCTTAATCAAATAGTTGAATTGTAATTATAAGGTTGTTCTAAAGACCCCTATAAAATAAAACATTTTATATTAAGGATTTTACCAGAAGAAACATATTTCCTATACCAATTATCTTTCCATAAGAATTATCTCTGAAAGTAACTCATCCACCATTCATTTAAATGATCTTTTCAAAGAAATCATTAGTTCTGATCATATGATGAGAAAATCCACTATCCACATACCAAATAATATTATTGTTAGTACTACCTTTGTTTTACTAAAAATAAAACAATTATATTTTCAGTATCCAAACGTTCTTGGATTGGGAAATTTAAGAATTTAAAATCTTAGGAATCCACATTTTCTTAGAAAAGTGAGCTTTAGGAAGACCTATGAACTATATTTTGTTTAAAGAAATATTTTCTCCTAGTGTCCACCACTTTGACACTTAGTGAAAAAGGGGAAAATTAAGGTAAAAAATAGTTCTGTTTGAAAACTTTTTTTGAGTGAGAATAACCAAATATTGGACTATTTGTAATAGGAAGAATTTTTTAATAAATCTTAACAAAATTTTCATTACCAGATGTAAATTTAGACAAATGTTTCTTTAAGGAAAATATTTTAGATTTGTTTCTCATGAATAAATTTGTATCCTTATATTCATTAGTCTAAAGAATGTTGTTTGTCTCTAAAACATTTATCATGGAAATAAATATTTTGAAATCTTAGAATGTTTATCCTTCTCAGAATTAAATTCCTCATGGTTTTTAAAATGGATAAAATTTCAAATGATTTTTCCTCAAGATATTTAGAAATATATGATACTTTTTTGTTAAAATATTGATTCTAGAATTTTCCTTATCAAGTTTCTTTTTGATCTTACTATTTAAATTTTCATGTAACATGGAAAACCTAGATACCTCTTCAAAAGTAGATAAGATATATTATACTGAGGAAGATTCTTTATCTTATGATGTAGAATGATCATCAATAGGATTATTAGAACTTATGGATATATTGATTAAAAATTCACCATTTGGTACCTTAGCCATGAAGTAATGATTTTCTTTTATAATCAGAGTATAAAGACCAATATTATAATTCATGTAATGTTCAATATCTGAAGATTCATCAGATGAGTCTCCACCAATAGCATTCTAAGTATCATTTTATTTGATCACATTATTTCCATTGGTTTTATAAAACATATTTTGACTTCTATTTTAATTTTTATCACTTATGTATTTTTGGTTATGCTTAAGACATTTTGGTCTGATTTGTCAGGTTCTTTGACATTCCTAACAAGTCACTTTTTAATCTTTATTGTTATTTATATCCTTTTTTCTATTTTTATATATTTACTAAAAATAATTATTTTAAACAATATTTTTCATCTTTCAAGCAAGAACAGATAATTTATTTTTAAAATTCTCATCTTCACATGAGTTTGATTGAAAAACAACATTATTTTTCTTTTACAACATTACTATTTTATCAGGAGATTGTTCTTTCACTTGATTTGTATTGGATGTAAAAGAAAAACTTACATTATTCTTATTTTTATTTTATGCATCTCTCTTGAATCTATTCTCATGTTTCTATATAGTTCCAAATAACTCATCGAGATTAACAGTTTTATCTTTTGTTGACTCTTCAATAGTAGTCCTCTTTGATTTCCATTCATTAGGAATGATATATATGATTTTATCTACAATAATATCATCATATATCTCTTTTTCTCCAATTAACTGAAATCTATTTATGATCCTAATAAATTTCTTTTGAACTTTAACTATAGGTTCTCCAAAAGGACAAACAAAACCACGATAGTTTGATCTAAGCATGGATCTCTAGATTTAATAACACTTGAAGTACCAAAATGTATACCTTTGAGTTTATTCCATTTGTTTTTATCTGGTTCACAAGAAGATAATTGGCTATATATATTCTTGGTCCGAGAACAAATAAAAGTATTGTGTACTCATATTTTTGCTGATATTATTTCTTTTCTAAATTAGTAAAAGTTCTGACTTCCTTATTAGGTATTTTATAATCTCCAGTAAGCATTAAAAAATTGTCCACGCCAATTTTAATAGAAAAGTTCTTGATTATGTCTCTCCAGTACTTATAATCATTAGCATCAAAAATAGGTGGTATTTTTGGATTTAGATTATCAATATATCGAATATTCATTACTTACATATCAAAAAAACAAAACTTTTCCACTCCACACATTACTATAGAATGTAATTATAAACAAAGAGTTTATCAAAGAAATAAATCTATCTTGTAAGAGAAAACAAATAAGATAAAAAAATGTAACCCTATAATAAAATAAATATATAGATTATTATTTTAGAGACCTCGAATGATACCAATTTTTGGATCAAAATATATACGTAGATAAAACAATACATGAGGGGTGGGGTGAATTGTAGGTTTAAAAAACTTTTGTTATCAAACCTAAAAGAGAAATATTTTAAAAATATTTAAACAAATCCAATTAAAAATACAAAAAAATATGATAAAACAATGAATCAGAATGGACCTTGGTACCAATGAAAAAGATAATCGTAATTGGGTCAGTTATGATGAGTATCATAATCAGATTTATTATGATAAGTAAACCACATGTTGTATTTAAAGATAAATTGTATCGTAGATGAATACGATGATTAGAGTAATTGAATAGATGATCGTAATTACATTTTTTATGATAATCAGAGTATTACAACAATTTATGATTCTAACATATAACATATAGAATTGTAAGCACTAATAAAATGTGAAATATATGTATTGTAATAGAAAAATGTTACAATGTTATGAAATACGAATAAAATGGAAAACTAAAACAATTATCATTCTATTACAATTACTGGGGAAATGTAAAGAATATGATTATTTTAACCCAATGAGAAGGGAATTCCATAAACTAGGATAGATGTCCCTTGATTTATTCTTTCATGTAAGTCTATATTACCCACACTAGGGTAATCCCTCGATTCGATGATTGGATTCAGTCTATCTACATATCCCTGACATCCCTCAAAGAAGTAGGTAATCAACACCTCTATATTCTTATCCTCATAATCCCTTGATCCACAAAAGATCAGAACCAATCTATCTACCTATCCCTATAATCCATCAAACATAATCACAATTGATCAGAATCAAAAAAAGAAAATAAAAATTCCATGAAGATACAAGTGCTTGGAACAAGCTATTCACGACTTTTATTTATTAGAGATTTCGCACAAGGCAATAATTTTGATAAAGCTCTCAATGTGTATCCCTAGATCATAAAAAGTGTTATGCTTGGACTAATGAACTGGTATTTATATACTTCATCCCAATGGTAATATTCATGCTCCAACTTTCATATTGTTTTTGAGAATTTAGAGGGATTTGAACACAAGACACTTCAATGGTCATACTAAAATAGAATACATGAAATCGTTTTAATTTAAATACATAACATATTCCACAAAATCATTTTGATATAAAATATTTCATTTTATAATAATTAATATTTACTAGAAATGATACAGTTAAAACTGATGATTTTCATGAAGAAAAGAATATGTGGTTATGACTAATACCACGATATGTAATTACGATTGATAACATGATTTATAGTTAAGATTATACACCAGTTACGATTGAAAACATGATATGTAGTTATGATTGATATGTAGTTACGAATGTCAAAAAATATATATTTATTATTTTAAACAAAATATGTGGTTATTATTAAAAACATTACATGAGATAATGATTGAAGACAATCAATTCATTTACGATTGAAAACAATACATGAAGTTATGATTGAAAATAATACATGTGGTTACAATTGAAAATGATACATTCAATTATGATTGAAAAAAATACATTATAAATCGTATTTGATATGAATAACCATAGAATTTATTTAGAACAAGTTTGTGATTTCCAAAACAAAGTGATTGGAGAAGTCAAAAAAATCTTTTGATTCAACAACCTTTGTATCCCATTATATTGGGAATCAAATCCCACCTAGTTTGGTTATGTTAGATATTACTCATTTGAGGAATGAAAAATTGATATATTTTGTCATGATAGTGATATGATCACTACAAACCTCTAAGCCCACACAAGTCATGATTGGTGTCAGAATCGAGCAGAAGTGGAATATCTGACACCTAGCCTAATATCCTTCATCTGCTGGTGGTTGAGGGTGAGGGTATGAAATGTAATGATATGTACTACAAGAATGTACAGGGGAATACTCTAAGTGGTATTCCCATAGTATTATTTTTCTTAAAAGTGGGAGAGTGGAAGAGGTAGAGTCTCCAAACAAGAAGGGTGGCTTGTCATATAATTCAATTCCAATTATAGGTAATAGATATCCCTGTCCAACTCGAGAACCCATCCATCACCATTCATAAGGATGGGGTCCTCATTACAAAAATAATCCATGAATATGTACAATATGATGATCCTTCCTATTGGGAAGGTTAAATGTGGAAATTCCTTTACCATACAAATTTATGACTAGATGGGGGACACACTGGTGCATCATGTCCCCAGGATCAATTAATCTGGAATCCATGGGGGAGTTCTTAATGATAGATTTCTTAGATTTCGGTATGGGATATGTGAATTAATTTGGAAATTTATTAAAGGGGAAAATATTGGGCCAAATGCTAAATGGAAGGAGGGAATCAATAGTGGAAGGAAAAAATATTCTCTGGATACTCCATTCCATATACTACTCTTTTCTCTGTAGGGTGGGGGATTGTGAAGAGAATTCTTTCCAGTATGGGGGGCTCTTTCATTATGGGATTACATTGAAAGTTCACAGGTATCAACTTAATGGGTTTACAAGTAGGTTAGTTTTCAAAGTGTCCCTTTATGGGGTCTCACATTTTCGTTTACTCATGGTATATAGTAGTTATGTTATATTCCAATGTTTAATATGGTCTTTTCCTCTATTCATAGGTCCATCATCTATCTCTCCCAACTCTTCTTAGAAAACCATGTATTTATAGAACATCGTAAATAATTGTTTTTGGATTTTTTGGATCACTAAATTGTATTCCTAGATCCATGTAGTAGAGTAATAAAAATATTTATTGTAAAGGATAATGGTATACAGGTTTCATGATTTCAAAATGTTCATAAAAAAGTGATAAGTCAAATGCAGGGGTTGGGAAAAAGAATCCTCACACCATAAATGGATGAAAATTATTTGCGGGGGATTAATTTAACCACTTTCCCATGGAAATGGAAAAGCCTATGTGGGGTCTTTATATCAACTCTATGCACCATAGATGGATTTTTTTTGTGGGGGCACGAAATTAATGCCTCACCCCACATATAATTTTTTTTACTAGAACACCATGTGGATAGGTGGTCCTGAATAGTGTGTGCACTATTGTAAGACCCCAAGTTTTTATGGAATTTTTTTCAAATATATTAAAATTTTCATTTATATTTTTCAATGCACTAAATTAAACATTCCTTTCACACTAAACTGACTTTTCGTATGTTACACGCAACCCCAAGTTGGAATATGAAACACACAACACTGAGTAATGATTTTGTTTAATGTATAAAAGAAGTAAGTTTGAATCTTTTTATATGCAACACAACTGGAAGATTTCATAACACACAACACTTACATGGCTTTTGTTACACACAAGAGTGACCTTCCTCGATAACTTATGTTGTATGAAATACCAAGTTTCACTAAAAAATGATAAATTATTAAAATATTATTATTTAATGGGATATAAAACTAGTAATTTGGAATATAATTAACCACATTTTTAATTTTTTATAACATTAAAATCCATATTAAGTATTTTCTAGGCATGATATAATAAAAAATTCAATTTTTTTTTATAAAAGAAGTATTTTTCAAATAATATTGTTTTGCCACCTATTTTTTGGGCACTTATTTAAAATATAGTATTTAACACTTTTATATATTATATTTGACAAAATAATATTCTAATTTAGAAGTGGGACATCAAAATTTACTTTTGTTTAATTTTTGGTATTTTTCTGATAAAAATCATATTTTAATGAATAGTGAAAAATACTGTATTTTAATTCAAAACTGCCTCTTCAGCAAATTTAATTATATAGTTAGATTATATTTTTATTTGGTTTTAAAGTTTAATTGGATTATTATTTTATAATTTAATCCATTTTTTTCATTGAAATAATTTCATTTTTAAATTGGACAAAAACACATGTCAATCTTTTGATACTTTTAACTTCTTAAAAACCCATTTTTGGGTTTTGAAAACAAGAATTAATGATAAATAAATTTATGCCAATTACGTATTTGGAATTAGTAAACATGGATTCAATATTTTTAATCATAAGGTCCAAATTATGTAAATAGGTCCCTTCTACTTTTTGACACTATGAATAGTAACATCATTACTTATTTTCATTTAATATGGTTAAAGGGTAAATCAGGTAAGTAAAGGTAAAAAAATAATATTATAATAATTTAAAACTAGCCTAACACATATTCTGATCCTATTTGATTTATAATGGGTGACCATAAAAATACATTGGATGGAATTTTCGCATTTTAGAGCCACTAGGGTGAGAAAATTAGATGATATAATAATTAATTTAAATTAAAGGGGAAAATAACATAAAAATGTATCTTTTTTACTAAAACAATTTAAAGGTGGGGTTATATAATTGATATTTTATACTATAAATATTCATTATAAAGATAAAAGTGTTTCATAAATCATTTCATTTGATTTATAATATTTAGACCTTAAATGAATACATTTATATATGACACAATGATGATGGAGTGATTACCTTATTAATAAAATATTCAAATAAATGATATTATAGATATTAAAATTAATGTAATTTGAACATTTGGATTCCATCCAAGAATTTTTTGGTTTAAATTTATATGTTAGGAAGGATTTAATTTCTTTTGTTTAAATTAATCATGTTGTTATGACTTTAATGAAAGAAATTACTAAATAGTGTCAAAATTGACATAAATGAGTTTTTAAAACAAATATTATTTTATTAAATGATATAATAGTCTTAAAAATACAAGACTCAGCCAAATGAATTATATAAATTTTCAAATGTCTTTAATCATTTACTATTGGTTCGTTTGTCATTTTATACTAAATATAATAACAATATATTATGAAATAAAAGAAGACATGGTAAGAGTTAATGTTTTTAGGTAAGGGTTAAAGCTAAAAGATAAGGGTAATTTTGTGACCTAACATTTTATAAATCCTATTGGTTAAGAGTATTTAAAACCATAATCATATTATCCTATAAATATATTACTTTGGAACTATTATAATTTTAAAATAAATTTACAATAAAATATTATTTCAATCCATTCCTAAAGTGCCCCTCCTCCCTCTTATAAAATGCCACCACCTCTACCCCCTTTCTCACACCATTATCGCCTATTTTCTCATCCAAAGTTCCTCAAATAATCTCCCAACATAACCTGCTTCCACCTAGATGCCACCCTTGTGTAATAAATCCAGCCTAGGGAGACCTTTTGTGGAAATCAAAAGGAGATACTCGAAAATGAGGTAATTGTTTTATCACCTCTTTCAAAATTATTTTCTTCATATACATTAACTTATTATGTTGTTTTCATAATAAAGTAATAAATAAAGTACCTTATACATTTTTATATGTTATTATAAATATGAGACAACCTTATACCTCATTTTATCTATCCTACGAATAACAATATCACCATCTGTGCGTACGTACGGCTTATCATCTCCACGTTGTGGTGTAATTTTTCATTCAACAATACTTAATTTGTATGGATATAATGATGAATATAATGGAAGTATATATAATTGATAATGTTTCATTATAATTAATATACCATCAAATTATATACCATTTAACCATTAAGTGAAAGATATTGTTGCTCGTGCGTGTGTACGACCTACCATCTCTATGATGCGATGAGATTCATTCTCCACGTTAACCATTTTGGAATGATTATAAAGTATATATAATAAATAATAATGAAATATAGGAAATAATAATTCTACTAGATTTATGTATATAAATATATATTACATTTACTTTATTCCATTCAATTCAATAAGGAAATAGAAATAGTGTTAATGCGTACGTACGACCTACCGTCTCCATGAATGGTGTATTCCATTTCATTTATCTATCTATTATATATATTTAAATACTGAATATTCATTATATATAAATAATTTTTTACATTATGGAAGTAATTAAATCATGATATAAGTAACTATATCAAGATTAATAAGTCAAAACATGTATGATAAATAAAACAATTATTACCCAAAATGATGCTTTAACTTGGATTTGTTAAATAAACGGGTAATATAAAGTCATAAGTGAATCGTATATGATATCATAAATTTTATTATGGTTATTTTACAAGTTAATAATATGTTTAAACCATTTATATAGTATTTTTGGACATATATTGGAGAAATCTAACCAAAGGTAACAGATATTTTTGCAATCTCATTATTATC
Source organism: Viscum album (assembly GCA_963277665.1). Classification (NCBI taxonomy): domain Eukaryota; kingdom Viridiplantae; phylum Streptophyta; class Magnoliopsida; order Santalales; family Viscaceae; genus Viscum; species Viscum album. Next base: position 99,955,276 of record OY728119.1, on the reverse strand, counting down.
CATGATTACTTATTCGTAAGTATTTATTAGTGAATATTTATCATTCACTTTCATGTTTCCAAAATATATAATATTATTTCTATTCTAGTACTATTTTTTAATGTCAGTTTTACCAATTTTTGAAGTTTTTATTAAATGGTATTGAATGAATCTTTATTTTGTTTTCCATATGATGTACTTTTTGACTTTTTCAGAAAGGGTATGAGAAGAATGTTTTTTAACTTATATGGCATGAATAGATTTTTACATCTTTATAATTCCTTATTTATATGAATCTTCCTATAAATTATTTAAATTGTATTTTTAACTAAATAATTTTCATTTAAAATTTCAGGGCATTTTGAGAAAAGAAAAGGTTTTTGATGAAGAAATAATATTTTCCTCATGAATTATGTTCATGTGTTTTATCAAAATTATTTTCCATATAAGATGACATAGTTTTATGTTTCTATCCATATTATTACACTAATTGTATTGTGTTTATGATGGAATTATTATTATGAAATTCATTTATTTTATATATATTGTGATGGAATGTGGTTTAAGAAACGCACTTTATTTCATGGGTTATGATATAATGAATGGTTTACATTTTTGTGGAACATGTATGAATGATTTCACTATGAAATGGGAAGGACCTATATATCAAAACAATGCATTGGGTAAATATTTATATCTCATTATATATACATTAATAGAAGGGAAATTAAATTCTATTCTCTAATACAGGGAAAAAATGGAATGTAAATTCGGTCCAGTAATACATGGCAGGAATGACAAGTAAACTCGGTTCAAAAATGGACTTTGTACACTAGGATAGTCTTGGAATAAATTTATGGGCTAATATAGATGTCGTATTATTTTCTTATTGTTTCACCATAATTTCATATTTTATTCCAATTCACTTTTATCATGGTTAATGTTCTTTTATGATCTATGTTGTACGTACTACCATGATTTATTTCACGACTCAAGATTTTGATATTTAAACTTTATGTTCATGTTTTTTCATTCGAATATTTATGGTCTGTTTTATCGTATCAATGTTTAACCTTACTGATCATTTGACCTCACCCTTTCTATTTTTTCTTTTCCCTAGGATAAAAAGAAAGTTTTTAGTCAGGAAAACAAAAGGGGAAGAGCTTTGTCGGAGATGTTGAAGATCTTTCACCAAGTTAGAAAATTATGATCCATGCTTCCAAACACAATAAAATAATATGGTCTTTGGGGTAATATTTGTTTAATGTATTATGTATTCCCCAAAATAAATTTAATGTCCACATATGTAAAGATTGGGATGTTAGAGATTGTATCAGAACAAATATTTAGTTAACCTTTGAAAATTAGGATGCGAAAACTTTTGTGAGATCCCTAGATATATATCATAAGATATATCTAGGGATGTCCAAAGTATAATTCATGTATAATTTACAATCATAGATTTTGTGTGGTAATCATGAATAACCTAGGATTAAACAAATGATATCACAGATTAAAATATTATAAGTAATTTACCTTATTTATGTGTTTTTAATCTCTTATATGTATTTCTAACCCTTTTCTTTCTAGTCATAGTCAATATCCAGAACTACATAGAACATGGTTAACCATTGAATGTTTTAGATGAGGAAATTATGGTAATAGTGAATATTGATTTACTGAGTGGAAATATCAGGAAGATAATCAATATGATGATAAAATTGTAGGTCATACTGCTAATGAAAAAGAGATTGTAAATGACATGTGAAATATATGTGATGTTCTTCCAATATTTTTTACATTAAACCTAAGAGGCTTGAGGTTGAGAAACCTTAAGACATGATTCATATTTTAGAAAAGAAGAAGATGATGGATCATGAGTAATGGTTTAATACTAATTTTGGATGATTGAGGTGTATTTGTTACATTTTTCAAAGAGTATGTTAAATGAATAATGAAATATATAAGTGTTTTCAGTATAAGTTTTTAATTAAGGATTTAAAAGGTTATGTTGAATAGTTATAAATAGAATGAAATGTTATTTAAGTGTAAGGAGATATACATTGAGAAAAAATGATTATTGGGAAGATAACCCTTAATATATTGGTTATGTTAAAATAATGATACTTAGCCTAAGATATGTTGCATTTGAATAAGTAAATTGGATCATGATTATTTCATGAGATCTAATTGTGGAGTTATTGAAAAGTGGGTTATGCTACCATGGATGTTGTATACAAATTTTTTGGACTTAATGAATATATACAATATGTATTTGAGTAAGGAAGCATGCATGTTTTTAATAAAGATATCTGTTAATTTTGGTTATCATTGTGACTCAAGAGAATACATGATGCAAGTGCTCACATTTTTGGAATTTGACTGACCAGTGATATCTTATGATATATGGGGTCTAAATGTTAATCTGATTTTGTGAACCTTCTTCTATGATTTTTTATTTCATATTTTAGGTGTATTGTAAGGTTATCAAATTTATATAATGTTTAAGTTAAGCATCATATAATGGTTGTTAGAATAGTTTATTATCTCACCATATATGAACATATGCATGTTTGATAACTAGGGATAAAATTTTTCTAATAAAGATAGATGGAATGACCTATAATTCAATTTATGGATCACATGATCTGCTGAAAAACTTGGAATGATAGATTCAACTTCGTTTCATTGAACAAGAGATGAATTGAGAATTGTTCAAGGCTTGACCAATGATGAAATTGTACTTAAATAAAATAATTTTTTATTCTCATTTTCATCAAATTTAGGGAAAGTATATTGAAAACCAAAAAATTTATGCTAGTACCTTTATATGCTATGTGTCAGATGGTCCCTTAAGCCATCATAGGTTTATGTTTTTCTAGTTGTTAACTTTCACAAAATCTTGTTCTCTATCACTATCCATTAGAACTTCATGGTTAAATTTTTCTTCCATATCCATGTTTCCACTACCCACCAATATTTTCTTATATGGAAACCCAGTGATGAGTTACATTGGGTAACTATAATTTTTCTAACTTTTATTTTTAAAATTAAGTTTTTTATTCCTTTTTATGATGTGGATTTATATGAAAGAAACCTTCAACTAGTAATCCTTTTATAACCCCAATAAATTTTGTTGGAGAAATTCATTTTAAAGAGGGTATAATATAACACCCCAAGTTATTAAGGACCACCTTTTCCTAATAAATTGAAATTTTCATTTATTTCTTGTAATGCACTAAGTTAAACATTTTTTTCACACTAAACTGACTTGTCATATGTTACACGCAACACCGAGTTGGTGTACAAAACACGCAATACTGATTATAGATTTTGTTTGATGTATAAGAAAATTTTGTTTGTATTATGTTACAAAAAACACCAAAGTAATATTTCACTATAAGAAACACTAACATGGACTCCATTACATGTAAGAGTGACCTTCCTCAATAGATTTCGTTGTACAAAATACTGAGTTTCACTAAAAAACGATATATTATTAAAATATTATTATTTAATGGGATATAAACTAGCCATTATGAATATTATTAACCACATTAGGAATTTTATATTGAATTAAAATTCATATTATTTATTTTCTTAACATGTTATAAGAACAAATTAAATTTTTTGGATAAAAGAAATATTTTTAAAAAAATGCAGTTTTTCCACCTATTGAAGGAACACCCATTTTAAATCTTGTTTTAAATACATTTAAATATTATATATAACAAAAAAACTTTTTATTTGGAAGAGGGACATCAAAATTTACTTTGGATTAATTTTTGTTATTTTTATGATAAAATTCATATCTGAATAAATAATAAAAAATACTAAATTTTAATTCAAAGATGCCTTTTTAGAAAATTTATTTATATAGTTAGATTATATTTTTAATTTTTTTAAAGATTAATTGAATAATGATTTTATAATTTAATCCAATTTTGGTCATTGGATGTAATTTCTCATTTAAATTGGAGAAAAACACATGTCAACCTTTTGAATGTTTTTAATTCTTAAAAACCCCCTTTATGGGTTTGACAACAGGAATTAATTTTAAATTATTTTATGAGAATTATGTGTTTTTATTTTATAAAAATGAATTCCATATTTGTAATTATAAGTTCCATATTATATAAATATTCACCTTTTATTTTTGGAAAATATGAATCACAACTTCATTAATTGTTTTATTTATTATGGTTAAAGTGTAAATTAGGAAAATAAGGGTAAAAAAAATAATATTATAATAATATTAAACTACCCTAACACACATAATAATCCCATTTAATGATTAATGAGTGACCAAAAAAATACATAGGCTTAAATTTTGTCATTTGAGAACCACTTGGGTGTGAAAATGACATGTTATAATAACTAATTTAAAGTAAAGGGAAATATAACATAAACATGTATCTTTTTACTACAAAAAATCTATGGTGGATTATATATTTGATATTTTTTACTATAAATAGTCATTAGAAAGATAAAAATATTTCATAAATCAGGGTATTTTATTTATAATTTTTAGACATAAAAAATTAATTTTTATATGACATAATGATGATGTAGTAATTACCTAATTAATGAAATATTGAAATAAATGATATTATAAATGTTAAATTAAATGTAATTTGAACATGTTGATGTCATATACGAAATTTTTGGAGGTAATTGTCTATTTATGGATTATTTAATGCTTGTTTTGTGTTGTAATCAAGTTCTTATGACTTTTAAAAGAAATCAACTACTAAATAGTGTCAAAATTGACATAAATGAGTTTTCAAAACAAATACTATTTTATTAAATGATATAATAGTCCCAAAAATATAATATTTGGTAAAATTACATATATATTGTTATAAATGTAATTAATGATCAACTTATGGTTCTCTCAGATTTTTATAGTAACTATAGTAACCATATATTATGAAAATACAGGAAGACATGGAAAGAGATAATGTTTTTAACTAGGTGTTAAAGATAATAGATAAGGTTAATTTTGGAAACTAAACTTATATAAAAACTATTGGTTAAGATAATTTACAACCATAAACATATTATCCTATAAATATATCACTTTTTAACTATTATAAATCAAAAATAAAGTTATAATAAAATAATATTTAAATACATTCCTAAAGTGCCTCTCCTCCCTCTTATAAAAGGCCACCACCTTTTCCCACTTACTCACACCATTAAAGCCCATTTACTCATAACATTTCTGCTCAAATAATCAAACCAAATCCCTCCATTTCTCCTAGAGGCCAAAATCTTGTCAGAAATCCATCCTAGGGAGACGTTTTGTGAAAATCAAAAGGAGATACTCGAAAAAGAGGTAATTGTTTTATCACATATTTCAAAATTATTTTCTTCTTAGACTTTCTATTCTTATGTTGTTTCCATAATAATGTAATAAATACAGTATATTATACATTCTATGATTTTTTTTAAAATTATGTTCTAACCTTATACCTCCTTTTATCAATCCTAGGAATAACAATATCACTATGTGTGCGTATGTACGGCTTACCATCTCTATGTCATGGAGTAATTTGGTATTCAACAATACATAATTTGGATAGATATATTTATTAGTATAATGTATTTAAATAATGAATAAAACATTATTATTCTTTATAATTAATATTCAATCCCATTTCATACCATTTAACCATTATGTGAATGATATCGTCGCTCATGCGTACATATGGCCTACCGTCCCCCCGATGCGATGAGATTCATTCTCCACATTAACCATTACAGAATTATTATAAAGTATATATAATAAAAAATCAACATATATATGAAATAATAATTATTGTTTATTTATGTATATATATGTATACTTCATTTACTTTGTTCCATTAAATTCAATAAGGAATTAGAAACATCGTTCATGTGTACGTACGGCCTACTGTCTCCCTGAACGGTGTATTAAATTTAATTAATATATCTATTATATATACATATATACTGAATATTTACAATATATAATATATTTTTTACATTATGTAACTATTTAAATCAGTATATAGTAGTTTCAGACACATATCGAAGAAATCAGACTTAAGGTAAGGGAAAAATTTTCAATCTCATTATTCTCCGAGATTGTTTATTCATAAGTATTTATTGTGGTATATTTATAATTCATTCTCATGTTTCCTAAATATATAATATAATTTTAATTATTATACTATTTTTTAAAGTCAATTTTACCCATTTGTGATTTTTTTTGTTAAATGATATGGAAGGAATATGTCCTTCGTTTTCTATATGAGGTGCTTCTTGACATTTCTAGAAAGAGTACAAGAAAAATGTTTTTCTAAATTATACGACATGAATGGATTTTTACATCTTGAAAATGCCTTATTTACATGATTCTTCCTATATATTATTTCATGATTATTTTAAATGAAATATTTTTCTTTTAAAATTGCATGGAATTTTGAGAAACGAAAACGTTTTTGAAGAAGAAATGATATTTTTCCCAAGAATTAAGTTCATGTTTTTTATCAAAATTATTTTCTAACATAGATGACATAGGGTTATGTTAATTTATATTATTAATTTGATTTTATTTTTTTTATGATGGATTTTTTATGAAATCCATTTCTTTTATAAGGATTATGATGGAATTATGTTTAAGAAACCCTTTTTATTTCCTGGATTATGCTATGATGAATGATTTATGTTCTTGTGAAAAATGTAATAATGATTTCACTATGATATGAGTGGGACCTATATCTACCTACAATTAATTGGGAAAAGATTTATATATCATGTAATAGACATGACTGTAACAGAAAGTAAATCTAGTTTAGTAATACCAGGCTGGAATGACAAGTAAATCAGGTTTAGTAATACATGGATGGAACGACAAGTTAACCCGGTCCAGTAATGGACTTTGTACACTACGATGGTCTTGGTAGCAATGCCGTGGATATTATGGAAATTATTGTATGTGCTTATTTTTTCTCCATAATTCCTCATTTTATGTGAATGTTATTTTATCATGGTTAATGTTCCTTTATTATCTATTCCATATGTACTGCCAAAATTTATTTCAAGAATTAAGATTTTGATATTTAAACTTTATTTTCATTTTTTATATTCTTATGTTTATGTTTTGTTTTATGTTCTCAATGTTTATCCTTACTGATAATTTGATATCACCCTTTGTATTATTTTTTTCTGAGGATATAAAGAAACATTTTAGGTTGGAAAACAAAAGGGGAAGATCTTTGTGGGAGATGTTGATGATATTTCACCAAGGTAGAATATTATGTTCCATGTTTCCAAATACAATAAACTAATATGTTCATTGCGAGTATATTTGTGAAATGTATTAAGTATTCCTCAAAAGAAATGTAATATCCATGTATGTCAATCTTGGGTCGTTAGAGTTGGTATCATAGAGAATGTTTAGTCATCATTTGGAAACTAAGATGTGAAAACATTAGTGAGATCCCTAGATATATTTATAAGGATATGTCTGGGGTGTCATAAGGATAAGTCAAGTATAAGTTACAATCCTAGATTTTTATTGGTAATTATGAATAAACTAAGATTAAACCTAGGATATAATAGATTGAAATTTTATAAATAATATACATTACTAATGTTTTTTAATCTCTAATATATTTCTCACACATATATTTCTTGTCTAAGTCAATAGCTTTAAGAACATAGAACAATATGAACCATTGAATGTTTTAGATGTGGGAATTATGAAAATATTTAAGATCAATTTCTTAAGTGAAAATATCATGAATGGAACCATAAAAATGGTAATATTATTGGTCATATAGCTAAGGATAAAAAGATTATAAATGACATGTTAAAGGTATGTGATGTTCTTATAGTATTTTTTACATTAAACTAGCGAAGATTATGGTTGAGAAACCTTAAGACATGATTTATATTTTAGGAAAGATGATGATTATGGATCTTGAGTAACTGTTTAGGAATAAATTTGGATGATTGAGGTGTATAGGTTTTATATTTCAAAGATTATGTTATATGAATCATGAAATATATAAGTGTTTTCAGTATAAGTTTTTAACTAATGATCAGAAAGGATATGTTGAATAGTTCTAAGGAAACAGAAAACTGATTTAAGGGTAAGGAGATATACTTGGACAAAACATGATTAAGGGGAATATAACCCTTAATATTTCTCTTATGTAAAGATAATTATGCTTGGGTAAAGATATGTTGGATTTTATTAAGTAAATTGGATGAGTCTAGTTTCCTGAGATCTAATTATGGAGTTATTGAAAAGAGGGTTATGATATCATGGATGAAGTATAAAACTTTTTGGGACTTATGAAATATATCTAATAGCTTTTGGAATTAGGAAACATGCATTTTTTCAATAAATATATTCGATAATTATGGTTGTTATCCTACCTTAACAGAATACATGATAAAGGTGTTCACATTTTGGGAATATGACAAACCAGAGATATCTTATGATATAAGGGGGATAAATTTTAAGCTGAGTTTGTGAACATTTTTTATATTTTTGGATTTTCCTCTTTAAGAAGGATTCTATGGTTATAAAAAAAATTAAAGATTAATTTAAGCATCAGATGATGTTTTTTAGAATAAAGTATTATCTCATTATATATGGACATAAGCATGTTTGAAAACATGTGATAAAATTTTTGTGATAAAGACAGATGGAATGACCTATCATTCAATATATGGATCACATGATCTTCTAACATATGATTAATGACAAATTCAACTTCATTTATTTGAATAATTGATGGATTGGAAATTTTTCAATGAACTACTAATGAAGAGATTGTATAGAAATAAGTAAGTATTTCTTCTCATGTTCTTAAACAATAAGAAAAGGATCTTGAGTACCAAAATTTTTATCTTAGTAACATCTTATCTGATGAATCATATGGTCCCTTAAATCATCATAGATTTATGGCCTTCGGGTTGTTAACATTTACCAAACCTTTTTCTATATCCCTATCCATCAGAACATGATGGTTAGATTTTTCTTCCATACCCATGTTTTGACATCCCTCAAATATTCTTCTATGTGGAAAACCAGTGCTGAGTTACATTGGTTAACCATTATGTTTCTTACTTTCCTTTTTAAAATTATGTTTTTGTATTCCTTTTTACGATGTGGGTTTCTATGAATGAAACTCTCAAGTATTAAACCTTTTATAACCCTGATGAATTTCTAGGGAAATTTTCATTTTAAGGAGGTAGAATGTAATACTCAGATATTTTATGGACCTTTTTTGAAGAAACTAAAATTTTCATTTATATCTTTCCACACACTACGTTAAAAATTCCCTTCACACTTAACTGACTTATTGTATGTTACACACAACACCATGTTGGGGTACGAAACATGAATCACTGAGTATAGATTTTTTTCAAGGTATAAAAGAACTAAGTTTGGATTATGTTATACGTAATAAAAAAAGAATCATTCACTACACGCAACACTGACATGGCTTGCGTTATATGGAAGAGTGACCTTCCTCGATATCTTTCATTGTACGGAATAATGAGTTTCACTAAACAACGATATATTATTAAAATATTATAATTTAATGGGATATAAACTAGCCTTTATGAGTAGTATTAAACACATTTTCAATTTTATTTAACATTTACATTTATCTTATTTATCTTCTAGACATGAAATAAGAACAAATCCAAATCTGTGGATAAAAGAAGTATTTTTAAAAAAATGCGGTTTTTTCCATCTTTTGAAGGATCGCCCATTTAAAATCTAGTTTTGAACACTTTTATATATTATATTTGAAAAAAAAACTTATTATTTGGAAGAGGGACATCAAAATTTACTTTGGTTGAATTTTTGGAATTTTTCTGATAAAATTCATATTTTAATGAATAGTGAAGAATACTATATTTCAATTCAAAACTTCTTTTTAATCTAATTTAATAATATTTGTTAGTGCCAAAATTTGGGAAGAACAAGAAAAAATGGAAATCATTTGGTGTTTTCTCGTGAAGCCTATTTGCAGAGCCCCTATAGCCCCGCATCTGACACAAAGCTCCCCTTCATGAACCTGCCGCGGAGCAAGGAGGCAGGATGTTCCATGAACCCATTTGATGTTCGTGAACCCACCATGGAGCAAGAAGGTGGGATGGCCCACAAACCCATTTAAAGTTAGAAAAACTTCCACAGAGCATAGAGGCGGGATGCTCTATGAACCCATTTGATGTTCGCGAACCCACCGCGAAGCAAGATTCATCTTCACGCTGAGCGAGCTCTACTTCGTGGCGCCTCTTGCCTAAAAATACCGGGCTCCCCTCGACCCCAAAGGATGGATCATCCGACCTTTCAAATTCATATCTCTAAAATCATGAATAAATTTCTGATCTACAAACCATGAGCTTCTCAAGGTACTTTTTCATCACGAAGTACCTCCCCCTTTGTTTGAATTTTTCCCCTCTTCAAGGAGTATTGTCTTCGCGGAGACCATAGGCCTTCGTGAGGGAAGGGGATCCCCAACGGGACTAGGGTCTTTGTATAGAACTTATTCTTCACAAATCACCCTCCATGAACACGTGACCCACATGCTAAGAGAGGGTCAATGTGCATCTCGAAGCACATTTCTTTACTATGATATGCTTCACAAGGCACCCTTGCTTTGCAAAGTACGGCTCCATGAGGACCTTTCCACTTTGCGAAGCACCTTCCATATGCACCTATACCTTAGTCCTTGGCTAAGACACTTCACTTCGTGAAACATACCCCTCCGCGTAGCCCCTCAACTTTCTGAAGCACCAGCGCCTCATGAGGCTTCTACCTATGAGCCCCTTTGCTCCGCAACTCCATTTCTCGTGAGACCTTCTTGGTTTGCACGAAGAAACATCAAATTCCCTTGGGCATGGATTCCCGTTACATTTCTTCGCCTCATGCTTCTTCACATAGGCATGCTAACCGCTATTGCTTCAGCGCATAGCCATGTTATTGTGGACCCCTCAATGGATCACTCCATAACACCCAATCACCACGGCATTACTGATGCCTTACCTTCCCCAAGGGGCACAAGGTATCAGTTATGTATGTACTTGGGGTGTAGATTGAACCAAAATTGTCTGATATATAGGACGTTAAACTTCTAAGTGTCATCGTCCTCAGCACATGATGTTAAATTTTGACCTCGCCATGTGCGCAGTATGCGGGGTTTTCCACCTAGGACAATCTTCACACCCACTGGTCTCCATGAGAGTGAAATCATTCCTCACATGGGATGAGATCTTTTTTATTGTAGTGGCATCTATATACGGGGAAAGGGAAACCACCTTGGTGAAAGCCCCTAGCCTTTCTGGCAGGAGGCGACATCCCTGCTCCTCCTATCTTCTTCCTGGACAAAGACTAGATAGGGGGCATGGGCACTAGAGCCATTATTTCTTTAGTGACGAATCCTTCTCCCTTTGGGCTCTGTCACCAATGGGCCTCCACCATGGAGTAGGTCCCAGTCTCCATCTCCCTTGGCTGCAGACCACGCGTAAGACCCTATTTCCTTTTTGGGCCGCTAACCACATGTAATCCCCACTCCAATTTTCAAGGACACACCTTTCACGAAATAGTCATCAGGTCTTCACTTCCTCTTGTTTCTCACACTAATCATGACTCACATGGGCTTAGAGTAAGCAGCAACCATGACATCATCCTTGGGCAGCCTAGAGTTTAAGCCCCACACTCCTCTAGAACTATGTGTACTTTGATCCTTTCCAAGGAAAGGTATGTAGAAAGCCTCCCTGAGGTTCAAGCCCAACACCTATTGGTCCCGACCATCTTCATGTTGGGTCACCAAACTCCATCTATAACTACATGTACTTTGATCCTTGCAAAAAAAGGTACGTAGGAATCCTTCCTGAGGTTCAATCCCAACACCCATTGTTCTTGAACATCTTCACATTGGTTCACCAAACTCCTCCATAACTACGTGGTCTTTGATCCTTGCCAAGGCAAGGTACGTAGGAAGCCTTACTGAGGTCCAAGCCCAGCATCCATTGGTTCTGACCTTCGTCATGTTAGTTCCAACCATCCTCAACTATGTGGTCTTTGATCCATGCCAAGGAAATGTACATAGGAATCCTCCCTAAGGTTCAAGCCCATATTCCATTGGTTCTAACCATCTTCACCTTGGTTCCAACCATCCTGAACTATGTAGGATTTGATCCTTGTCTCCTAGACAAGGTTCGTAAGAGGCCTCTATGAGGATCAACCCTATCCAGTGGTAAGCCATTGTGACCCCATCCAGTGATAAGCCGTTGTGACCCCATCCAGTTGTTTGTCGTTGTGCCTCTATCCAACGGTAAGCCACTATGAATTCCATGTCAGCGGTAGCCCATTTTAAACCCAAACCCAATGGTATGATGCTATTGTCCCTTCTGTTGGGACCCATATCATTGGTCCATCCCAGCAGCGTAATGGAAACCTCAGGCTTCTAACCATGTCTAGGCCCTAGTATATCATCAGGTCATTGTTCTCTTCGCACACCATGATTCCATACCCCCCATCCTGTACTATGTGGACTTTGATTCCCTCCCATGGGGATATGTAGGAGGTCTCTTAGAGGATCAAGACCAATATCACTATCTCCTATGAGTTAACTCCATCTCATTCTCCATCCACATCACATATCCATCCATTATCTATCTTGATTCTTACCTGGGCCACCACATCCCAGTGAGATGACGTCAATTCGCCTCCTAGCATCAGTGTTCCCTCGAGGGGTTGCACCCATATGATCTACTCTAGTCAGTGTTCTGATCAGTCTGACCCATCTCCACTAGACGTTAAACTCACGGCATACCCTATGTTAAACATGGGAAGTTGAGGAAAACCTCAGATATATGCTTATGTCATATAATTTCCCGCATTCGGTGTGGGATGCCTCGGTCTTATGCACCCTTGAGAAGACCTATAATATGGGGAAGAAAGCCAGACGCGCTAGTGTTCCTGTGTCCAGACACGCCAGTGATGTCCAACGTGACTACTCCACTAATTGAAGGTTGCTGCCTTGACCAGACCCCTTGTAATGTCCTGACAGAAGTAGTGAAATTAACCGGCGTCCATGAAGAAATGGAAACGGGAAGAGTTTCACGAACAACATCTTATCCTATAAGAGAGTCTCGGACTAGGTAACGGGTTCTGAAGAGGAATCCATGGAAGGAAGAAATGGCATCCCATCATCCTGTTTCAATCAAGGAGAAAACGTCCCAGAATAAATGATAGATGCCACCCGCCTTTGGAAAGCGGGAATGCAGGGCAACAGCTACGCGTCCTCCACAGAAGGATGCGTGCACCCTAGAAAAGGCTTTGGAAACAAAAATTGTAAACCCTACGTGAAGATATTCTCCAAAATGTGGAGATTAGTAGAGTTCGTGACATTTGTGGATTATCGTGTCACCGGATCCAGTTATCCCGCACTGGGTCCCGCCATGAAAATAGTGGGTCTGTCGTGAAACTCACTAGAAGTTGGGGCAGTCAAAACATTGGACATCATGGTCTTCGACATTTTCAACATGGATCCCTATTACCAGCCACAGGATATGGGATGGTTCTAGGGAAATGGGCATCAATTTCTTTATTTCAACACTAATGTCTTAATATTCCTATTTTTCAGGAACCAATCTACTACACCAGGAAGCTGATCGCCACCTGCCCCCCGACGTAGGGCCAGGAAAAATGCCAATGTGGACTTCCCGAAAGGCTCAACTACTTCCCCGGCTACTTCCATACCCACATCTATTGGTCTTCCATGCCCTATCTCCCCTTCTGAACTCATACAATGAAGGGTGATAAGTGAGCTCGTACGCCGTTACAAGGATGAGGGGATTATCCCAACTCAGAATATGGCCCACCGGGAGTTAGAGGTGTCTACATGATGTTATCAATATTCTCATGACTAATTATATACTCCCTTTACTTATTTTATTTGAAATGTTCATAATTTTCGTGAAATATTAATGATTTAATACTAAGTATAAATTTTGAGAATTTTTAGAAGTAGTCCAATTGAGTCAGTTTACAATTTTATTTATAAATCTCACCCTAATAATCAAATTGTGTGGTTCCTATTATTTAGGATTCCTTATTCAGTTTCTAACATATCATTAGAAGGAATCATGGGCCAATTCTGCCATTTGGAGGCTCATATGGTCAACACAAGAAGACCCAAATAATTGGTGATGAAACTGGACCATCAATGATGATTGAGTTATTGGTCTAAATCCTGAAGCCCAAATTTTATGAAACTCCACCATATGTTCGAGATTATCTAAATGAATCATGGATAAAAATTTAAAGGTCCCACCACAAGAAAAAGTGTCCCAACTAATCCCTTAAAGTCCAGCCCACCATTTTAGCTGGGAATTACAATCCGGACACTATTCATGACATATCTCATGATGTAATCATCAAATTGAGCTGCAGTTTTTCAGTCTGAAAGAGGGGATAGAGGAGACTGACTTTTTGGAATAAATAATTCGGTTTTTAAGGCATATTTTTATTCAAAAACCCTTTCACATTTTGGACTTCAAAAAGCTGGATTGGAATGGACATATTAAAATTGTTTAATCATCCGGACATAACTTTGTCTCCACAGGTCCAAATGACACCAAATTTTGGTAGTAGTCATACAACATTATTATCTACAACTTTAAAGAATTAGATATCTCGATATTTGGCTTTCTGGATATCCAAATAGTCGATCCAAGAGGAGGGATAGATTGGGAATGCAAACAGTCCACTTCCTTGGGCTATAAATACATCCCCTTCCTCTCATTCGAAGGGGTTGGAATTTAAAAAGAGAGGAGCACATATTGGCACGACCAAATCCTTGACAAGGGATTGGGAGGAATTTCGATACTCAAGTTTTCACTCCAGATACCCTTCCTTCTATCTTTGTTTCCTTTCACTTTTGGGTTGTTATTCTTTTGTAATCTTGTAAGTTTGTGTTCTGTAATTCTGTTTTAATGAAAGTTTCTTCTTCAATATATCATATTCTCATCCACCTTCTGTAGTTTAATATTAAGGTTCATAAAATAGTTTAAATATAGTTGAATCCCCTTCCATTATTTTTCTTCCTCACTCAATCGAATGTTCGTTTTTTAAATATCATCATTGTTCTTGTGTGTGTGTTCGACGTACCACTCTTTTCTTTTCCCTTTAATTTTCTTCTCTTTTTAATTAATAATCATAAATATATAAACCAGATTAATATTAATATAAATGGATGAGTAAATATATTATTGGGGTGAGTCAAAAAATTTGGATGTTAAGTGATTGCGAGTATTTTCTCTATGAATATTCTTTAATTTAACATTGTGTATGTTGGACTTAACATGTCATGGATTAATGACTTGTTTTGTTTAATGTGTGGTTTCCATGGATTATTGGAACCATAAATAAACTACCATAAACAAGATATGATTGATATTATAAACCTAACTTAAGCTAAGTATTAGATTAAAGCCTTAACACTTAGTAATTCCAATCAGCATTATCTTGCGATGTGGGTGTTAAATTAACTGCAATATAAAGAAAAGCTCCAGGATATCACAAGCTTAACTCACTAAAAATGAAATCACCCCAATATTTATCAAATTGTTAAATCAAACACCAATCATTAATCAATTCATTTAATCTCCACAAAAAATCTCCCCCAATCAGAATACCATAAATTAAAAACAAACTACTATTAAAAAGTATCATCGCCGAGGATTCGACCCGAGTGATGCTATACACATTAGCAGAGCACCGGAAACTTGACCGGTCGATAGGTGAAAATCGGTAATGCATTTCAAATGGTTCCATTGTCGGGGATGGTGCTTTATGTATTCATTAGTTTCTGTTTGTTGTAAAAAAATCCCAACAAAACAGAGTTTAAAACAAATTTGAAAAAAAATAAAAAGAAAAACCCGCTTTCTCATAAAAATCATAAACTAAAAAAAACACAAAAAAACATGTCTTCATCATTCTTAAAAATCATTCTGAATTCCCCGTAGCCTCCCAAACAATCCCTCAGATTTTGTTGACCCTAAAATTGAGCAAAAACTTCTCCATCTTAGGAGGAACATAAAAGATAATCAAATAATTCAAGAACCGGCCCTTGTCCAACCAATTGAAATAGATATAGACAATCCTAGGGAACAAATACATAAAAAACATGATGCCCCTGATATGAATTACCAACCTCTTGGTATTCAATATCCAAACATAGAGGCTGACTTTGAAATCAAATCAGGTTTGATTCATATTCTCCCTCATTTCCACGGGCTAGATGGCGAGGATCCATATCTTCACCTTAAAGAGTTCCAAGTTGTGTTCTCTACCATGAAGCCTCAAGGGGTTTCTAAGGAACAAATAAAACTCTAAGCATTCCATTTCTCCCTAGATGACACTACTAGTTCATGTCTCTACTACCTTCCTCCTGGTTCCATAACCACATGGAATGATATGAAGTGACTTTTCTTAGAGAAATTCTTTCCTACTTCTTGTACTGCTTCTATCTAAAAGGAAATAAGTGGTATCCATTAGTTCCCATGTGAATCGCTCCAAGAGTACTGGGAGAGGTTCAAAAATATTGTTGTAACCTGCCCACATCACCAAATTCCTGACAAAATCTTGATCCAATACTTCTATGAGGGGTTATTGGCTATGGAGAGAACTATCATTGATGCTGCAAGTGGTGGTGCTCTTGTTGATAAAACTCCCACAACTGTAAGAGATCTCATAAGTAACATGGTGTAAAACACACATAAATTCCATACTCGATCACATGATCAAGTCAAAAAACCCCAAGATAATCAATCAATTGATCCAAACAAGATGATCGAGTGGATGAGTGAACTTACAGGTCTTTTGCGACAACTAGTTGTGGCTACCAAATCCCCAACCTCATCTTCTCTGCAATCGATGTTTCCTGGAACTGTAAAAAACTGTGGAATCTGCAACTCTTCATCTCATCCAACTGACACATGTCCACAACTTCAAGAGGATCAATCTGATACATCTGGACCAGTGGAGCTCAATGCAGCATATGCTCCGTGGAACACCAACCCTCAACTATCAGGTCAGTTTGTTAGAAACTTCAACCAACCTCACTCTGATCCCTTCTCTTCTTTATATAACCAAGGCCTGAGGTATGGTAATACCATCTCTCATACGCCTCAATTACCTCCTCAAACCCCAAACCAGTTTCAATGTGGTCAAGGTGTTGGTAATTTCCAAAAACCTTATCCTTCTATTACTCAACCTTAAAAGGAACAATCCTCCTCCAATATTCCATTATCCTCGTGAGCTTTCCCAAATCCAAAACCAATAAAATATATTTCCCAAGAACCAAAATCGAGGTAATCCCAATCTGGGACATGCCTCTTCTTCCAAGAAACCTTGGGAAAGTGCAGTGGAAGATCTTGCCTCTTTCACCCATTTCATCCTCAAGAACATTGAAAACCAAATCGGTCAACTAGCATCCCACCTTAGTTAGCAGCAACCATCCAATTTTTCCCAACTTCCAGCTCAACCATTACCCAACCCCAAGGGTAATGTAAGTAAAATTACACTTAGATCAGGAAATAAAATTGTTATACCTCAAGATAAGTCATATAATCCACCTTAAAATGTTGACCTAGAAAATGAGAAGAAAAATAATCTTGAAAAGGAACCTGAAACCATTCCCTCGCCTCCTTGAATTCCACTTAGGAACCCAATTCCTTTTCCTCAAGCCGTTTCTAATCCAAATAACTCCCTTTGAACCCAATCATGAAATGCTCGACATATATAGATGTGTTGATGTCAACATTCCACTCTTAGATGCTATAAAACAAATTCCTAAGTTTTCCAAGTTTCTCAAGGAGTTGTGTACCCACAGGAGGAATCTTAGGACCTTCGAAAATGTTTCCACCTAGCAGTCTATTCCCATAAAGTGAAAGTTCCATGGACCTTTACAGTTCCATGACAAATTGGGATTTCCAACTTTGATGATGCACTAATAGATCTAGGACCCTCAATTAAAGTCATGCCAAAATCCATATTCTCTAACCTTCATCTAGGTCCCTCACATCCAATGGGTGTTATCATTCAATTGGCCAATCAAAGCACAACCAATCCTGAGGGAATAATTGAGGATGTCCTTGTCCGAGTCAATGATCTTATCATCCCTACTGATTTCTATGTCCTTAACATGGAAGGTGAGACGAACTCTTCTCGATCTCCCCTAATTCTAGGAAGACCATTCCTCATGACTGCGAGAACCAAGATTGATGTTCATTCATTCATCTTATCCATGGAATTCGGTGACCAACTCATCAAGTTCATCATTTTCCAATCCATGTGATACCTATATGAGGATCACTCTGCATTCTCAATCCATTCTTCTCATGACACTTCTAAGAGTCAATCGAACCGCAATCCACAATGTTCTTCAGGTTCTAATGACAAAGGATCTTGTGAAATCTGCACCATGATTAACCAAGTCATAAATGGTGAAGTTTATGTGGACCTCTCATTCATAGAATCCATCAATCTAGAGGAAATTGAAAACTCTCTTGAATCCCACATCCACTATGATCTCTACTGCTCCACCTTGGATTGTATTAATAAGAAAGAATCTGAAGCAACTGAAGTACCTTCATTCATTCTTGAGTTTTCTAACCCACAAATGAAAGATGAGACTAATCTGAAACCTCTACCACAACACCTAAAATATGCATTCCTTTTCCATAACCACTCTTATCATATCATTATCTCTTCTTCACTTACTCAAACTGAGGATTCCAAACTTTTTCAAGTGTTAGAGGAAAACAAAATGGCCTTTGGGTGGACACTATATGACATACCATGAATCAACCCTTCCCTTTGCATGCATCACATACATATTGAGGAGTCATCCAAACCAATTAGACAACCACAAAGAAGACTCAATCTACTCAAACATGAGGTAGTTAGGGAAGAGATCACCAAGATTCATTAAGCTGGTATTATCTACCCAATTTCTGATAGTGAATGGGTTAGTCCAATTCAAGTTGTACCTAAAAATGGTGGGATAACTATTGTCACAAATGAACATGGAGAGGTAGTCACAACTTGAGTGAAGAACAAATGGCATGTGTGAATCGACTATAAAAAATTGAATGTTGAAATAGGAAAAGATCACACCCTCTTTCATTCCTTGATCAAATGATGGAACGATTAGCTGGAAAGTCACACTATTGTTTTCTTGATGGATACACCAGCTACTTTCAAATCCCAATCGCACCTCAGGACCAAGAAAAAACTACTTTCACATTCCCCTTTGGAACATATGCATAGAGAAGAATGCCTTTTGGCCTTTGCAATGCTCTTGCAACATTCCAGAGTTGTATGATGAGTATCGTTTCTGAATTAATTGAACACTGAATGGATGTCTTCATGGATGAATTCACCATTTATGGTTAGTCATTTGAATCTTCTTTGAATTCACTCTCTCTAGTCCTTCAAAAGTGTGTCAAGTGTAACCTTGTGTTAAATTTTGAAAAATGTCACTTCATGGTGGAAAATAGGATTTTTCTAGTTAACATAGTTTCAAAAGAGGGTATTGAAGTTGATCCTTCCAAAATTGAAGTGATCCAATCACTTTCTAAACCCAACTCTATTCAAAACATCCATTCATTCCTTGGTCATGCTGGTTTCTATTAGTTATTCATCCATAACTTCAGTAAAATTTCCCTCCCACTCACTCGGTTGCTACAAAATGATGTCCCTTTCCATTTTTATGAGGTTTGCAAGAGAGCCTTCATTGATCTCAAAACTGCTCTTACATCTTCCCCGATTATCCAACCCCTAGATTGGTCTTTACCCTTTGAGTTGATGTGTGATGCTTCTGATAGAGCCATTGGGACTGTTCTTGGTTGAAGAAGAGAAAAAATTCCACATGTCATCTATTATGCCTAAAAAACATTGGATGAAACTCAATATCACTACACTGTCACTGAAAAAGAACTTTTAGCAGTTTTTTTTTGCCTTAGATAAATTTTGGCCCTATCTCTTAGGTGCCAAAATCATCATTTTCACAGACCATTATTCTATAAAGTTCTTACACAAGAAAAGTGATTCCAAACTGAGGCTAATAAGATGGATCCTAATGGTCCAAGAGTTTGACATGGAAATCAAAGATAGACTAGGAAAAGAAAACCTTGTGGCTAATCACTTGAGTAATATTTGTAATTCTTCTCATTCTAAAATCATTAATCCTGAATTCCCCACTGAGCACCTTTCGTTTCTCACAAAAAAGTTACCATGGTATGCCCCAATTGTAAATTACTTGGTTTCTGGTGTTTTCCCAGAAAAAAATTCGAAATAACAAAAAATTAAGTTCAAAAGTGATTCAAAATACTATTTTTGGGAAGAAAATAAACTTTGGAAAACTGGGGCTGACATGGTAATTAGGAGATGTGTTGATGAAGATGAACATTCCTCTATATTAGAATTTTGTCACTCACTTCCCGGAGGTGGACACTTTGGACCAAAAAGGACCTCTCAAAAGTTCCTAGACTCTGGATTCTTCTGGCCTACACGCTTCAAGGACTCACATGAGTTCTGTTATTCATGTCCCACTTGCCAAAATTTTGGCACAATTTCAAAGAGAAATGAAATTCCCCAAAAACCATTAATTTTCTGCGAGATCTTCAATGTTTGGGGCATCGATTTCATGGGATCATTTCCCCCTTACAATATATTCTCATACATCATTCGTGTGGTTGATTATGTTTCTCGGTGGGTTGAGGACAAACCCACTAGAAAGGATGATTCATATACTATTAGTGAGTTCCTAAAGACACACATGTTCCATCGATTTGGCACACCACATGACTTGATAAGTGACTTAGGAACCCATTTCTGTAATAGTACCATGGAATATCTTTTGAAAAATAATGGGGTTGTACATAAAACATCAACTACATATCACCCAAAACAAATGTAATGGTTGAAATTTCTAATACAGAAGTGAAAAGAGTTCTTGAGAGAATTGTAAAACTCCCCAGAAAAGACTGGCCTAAAAGACTTTGTGAAACACTTTGGTATTATCGAAATGCCTATAAAACACTTATTGGGATGTCTCCTTTTAGGATAGTTTTTGGTAAAGCATGTCATCTACCAGTTGAAATCCAACATAACTCTTTTTGGCATATAAAAACTTGTAATTTTGATCTTCAAAAATCCGGGGAAGAATGATTGTTGAAATTGGATGAACTGGAGGAGATTCGACTTAATTATTATGAGAATTCTAATATCTACAATGAAAAATCCAAGGCACTCCATGATAAAAACATCCACAGAAAGGTATTTCATGAAGTTTAAAAGTTAATTCTCTTCAATTCTTGATTTTAGCTTCACTCAGGTAAGCTAAATTCTCGTTGGAAAGGTCCTTTTATTATTTCTCATGTTTACCCATTTGGTACAGTGCAAGTCTAAGGCCCCTCTTCAAAAAGAACATTCATGGTTAAGGGACATCAGTTAAAGAATCACCATTAAAGTACACACATCCCTGGAACCACCTTGACTTCCATCGGATCCCCAACTTCTAAAGTGGACCCACCACTAGATGGAGATGGCGACCCACCAAATCCAAACCAGGGGGCACCTCTTTCCATTTAACTCTCTATCTCTTCCTCTATCTCTCACTATTTCTTCTTTTTCCTATCTATTTCATTTTTTACCACTTTCTTCATCAAACCCTTTATTTTTCCCTTTCTCTTTTGTGTGGGTGTGTATTTTAAAAAACACTAAAAAAACTAAAAAAATAAAAAATAATGTGTAAAAAAACAAAAAGAGTCATACTTACACACCTTCAATTTTAAAATTTTGTCCAACCATTTTGCGGAGTCAAAAGACATGGTTTAATCTCAAAAAAATTTGTGTTTTCATTATATATTTGGATAATGAATTTTTTGTCAAGAATAATACATCTTTAATGCTCAGTTATTGATTTAGAAAATGCTTTTCCACAACTGTGAGAACCAACATTAGATTTCATTCCCGGGATACCAATGGCCATATTTTCAAAATGTGTGTTTTCACCCCCATTTGTGAGTCTTGCATTTATGGACCTTCGATCTAAATTACCAACTTTAGTGTACATTAATATGATAGATGCATTTTCTGAACCACATGAGAATCGAAATATCCAAATAACCTCCCATTTCCCATACATTAATCCTCCTTTTGAAAGACCCTTCGAGCCTATAAAAAACTTTTATTTGATAGCCACATTACAAGACCAATAAGTTTTCCCACACAATATTAACATATATTTTCATTGCATATTTTTTTTATTGATATCTATTTGTAGGGGGTTTGGATTTCATTTTGGGTACCGTTTGTTTATTTCACCATGTTATCATATGCTTGATGGCAAGCATCCATTTTTGTGTGGGGGAGAGGTTTTCATTCAGTGTGTTTTGGGGAATGTAATTTACTTTCATTTATGTAATTTTGTAAATGTTATTGACAAGTGTTCCAAAAAATATGAAAAAAATCAAAAAAAAAAATCAAAAAAAAAACAAAAATTGGGTTGTTTCTTGGGTAGGTCAAAAATCACTCTTCCTCAACCTTTGATCTTGTTATAACTACTACAATTAGTGTCGTGCGAAGATCAATCATGGGTTGGGATATGAGTGTGATATCTTTTCCAATTTAACTTTCGATAAAAAGAAAAAAAAGGAAAAAAAGAACACATGCATTATATTATTATGTAATTTGGAGAAATTTTGTGGTTTATAAATATTTCATCTTCTCATACCCTTCAAATTTTCATCCTCTATTCTGTCTTTATTCACACAATCACTCCCTTGTAAATATGTGTTTTTATTTCCTTCCATGTTTTATTTCAAAAACAAATGTGCATTGCTTTTTCTATGTTGGTGTTTTACCCCTCTTCTACTTTCTCTTGGACATTATATTCCTACCGTCAAATAGCCACAAACAAAACCCCTTAAAAATACCTCTTGATTAATTTTCATTTTGGATAGGGATTGGAAGCTGATAGATCTTTCAAACTCTAAGATTTTGACTTTCGGTTGGTGAAAGAGTGAACCTCCACAAATTAATTTTATCATCTTGAGAGGTGTGAGTTTTGAGTGTCCACATTTTCCATTTCTAAATTTGAGCATGGAAAAATTAATTAGTATTGGAACATTTTTTCTATAATAACTTGTAGTGGAATTCAAAATGGATGAGTGAAATAGTCTAAACCTCCCCTGATTGGAGAAAACAAAATTTTACTATTTGTTCATGAGTGAAAATGATTATGTTATGTTTTTATATTTGTTGCACATGAGGACATGAACAAGAAAATGTGTGGGGGAGTTGATGTAATTAATATTTTCATGACTTATTATATACCCCCCCTTTACTTATTTTAAATGAAATGAGCATAATTTGTGTGAAATATTATTATTTTAATACTATGTATAATTTTTGAGCATTTTTAAAAGTAGTCCAATTGATTAAGTTTACTATTTTATTCATACATCTCACCATATAGATTCAAATTGTGTGGTTTGTGTTTTTTAGGATTCTGTATTCAATTTATCACATATCATTAGAAGGAATTAGGGTCCAATTCTGCCATTTGAAGGCTCATATGGTCAACACAAGAAGACCTAAAGAATTTGTGATGAAACTGGACCATCAATGCTGATTGAGTGATTGGTCTAAATCCCAAAGCCCAAATTTTATGAAACTCCCCCATATGTTCTATATTATCCAAAGGAATCATGTATAAAACTTTTAAGGTACAACTACAAGAAAAAGGGGCCCAACTATTTCCTTAATGTCTAGCCCACCATTCTGGCCTAGAATTAAAATCTGGACACTATTAATTACATATCTCATTATGTAATCTTAACATAGAACTTATATTTTTCAGTGTGAAAGAGGATATATAGGTGGTGGACTTTGTTGAAGAAATCATTCAGTTTTGAAGGCATCATCCTATTCAAAAACCCTTTCACATTTTGGACTTTAAAAAGACTGGATTGAGATGGACATATTAAAATTGTTTAATCATACGGATTTAACTTTGGATAAACATGTCCAAATGCCTCCAAATATTGAGATTAGTCGACCAACATTATTATCTACAACTTTTAATAAGGAGATATCTCGATATTCTGCTATCTGGATATCCAAATATTCGAGCCAAGTGGAGAGACAGATTGGGAATGCAAACAGTCCACTTCCTTGGGCTATAAATACATCCCCCTCCACTCCTTCAAAGGGGTTGGCATTTTAGAAGAGAGTAGAACATATTGGCACGAAAAAATCCTTGAAAAGGGATTGTTAGGAACTTCCATAATCATGTTTTCAATTGAGATACCCCTCCTCCTCTCTTTTTTTCCTTTCACTTTTGTGTTGTTCTTCGTTTGTAATCTTGTAAGTTTGTGTTTTGTAATTCTATCTTAATGAATGTTTCTTCTTCAATATCTCTTATTCACATCCAATTTCTATAGTTTAATATTAATTTTCTTAAAATATTCTAAATAAAGTTGAATCCCCTTCCCTAATTTTTCTTTCTCATTCAACCGAAAGTCGGTTTTTTTAATTCTCATAATTGTTCGTGTGTGTGTGTTTGACATACCACTATTTTCTTATCCCTTTCTTTTTATTATTTTGTTAATTATTCATCATAAATATATAAACCATATTAATATTAATATCAATGGATGAGTAAATATATTATTGGGGAAAGTCAAAATTTAGGGATGTTAAGTAATTGAGAGTATTTTCTCAATGAATATTCTTTAATTTAACATTGTGTATGTTAGACTTAACATGTCCAGGATTAATGACTTGTTTTTTTTAACATGTGGTTTCCATGGATTATTGGAACCATAAATACACTACCATCAACAAGATCTGATTGATATTAGAACCCTAAGTTAAGTTAAGGCTTGGATCAAAGCCTTAACACTTAGTAATTCCAATCAACATTATCTTGTGAAGTGGGTGTTAAATTGACTGCAATATAAAGAAAAGCTCCAAGATATCACAATCTTAACTCCCTAAAAAAGAACTCACCCCAATATTTATCAAATTGTTAAATCAGACACCAATCATTAATCACTTCATTTAAGCTCTACAAACAAACCCCCCTAATCAGAATACAATCAACTAAAAACAAACGACTATTAAAAAGTATCATCGCTGAGGATTCGACCCGAGTGCTGCTGTACACATTAGTAGAGCACTGGAACTTTGACCGTTCGATAGGAAAAAATCGGCCACATGTTTCACAACGTCGTGTTGCCACCAAAGCCCCCAAGGTCCAGTTAGGGAGCCATTTCTCCCCACCCCAACATACAATCATTTTGGGAGCCTCTCCCCAGAATGTCTCGACGACTCCCTCCCCTATGATGACGAGGTAGGGGGTGTCTGGGATAGACCAACTAGGATCCCATTACAAGGGCCCCCAAGTAGGGACCCCACAAGGTCGTGCCAGTGCCACCACCCAGTCAATGGGCTGATGAGCAGGTAAGCTATGTACCTGCCCCACTGGCCCTGGTCTGGTTGACTGGACGCCATCGTCGGGCACAGGCTGAGGAGGATGCCCACAAAAGGGCGTCGACTTCAGAAACTACTATGGGCGGGGCCACAGCTGGTGTGTATCATCATCATCCTATGCACACTTAGTAGGGGAAATTATATACCCAGTCTGGATCGAGGCCCCACTGCCCCACGGGGCAGGTTCGGTCGACTCTCTTGGCCGCTGGCAAAGGAGGCACCCGCAGCAGATCGACCCGTGGTAGAAACACCCAGTATAGTGGTATTCCCCGTACCACCACCATGGAGAACGTGGGTCCTCCCCACTTCTATGATCATCATGGAGGTCCACCCTGTGATACCTTCAATCATAATGAGGGTCCTCCCCATGGAAATGACACTCAGTATGGAAGCCTCTCCCATACTCATTACATTGGGTATGATGTCATTCCTCCTACCATGGACCGCCAATATGGAGATGTTACGCATCAGATCAATCCCCAGTATGGGGGGATTCCCCATATCCTTACAGCTGCTGGCAATGGTCCTCCTCACCTCAGCAATCAGAGGAGTGAAGGTCAGCTCACTTCA
The DNA here is from genome assembly GCA_963277665.1 of Viscum album. Classification (NCBI taxonomy): domain Eukaryota; kingdom Viridiplantae; phylum Streptophyta; class Magnoliopsida; order Santalales; family Viscaceae; genus Viscum; species Viscum album. The sequence continues at coordinate 99,929,160 of OY728119.1, read as the reverse complement.
CCAGCACCCAACATGGAGGTCCTACCCATGTTTGGCTTCATCAGTACAAGGGCCCTCCTCGCATTGATGCAGCAAGGGGAAGAAATCATAGAGGTCCTACCCATGCTTCTATCTGCTCTAGTAGAGGTCCTACCTTTCCCGAGGAGGTCCCCTCCACGCATGAGCTGGTGGAAATGGTGTTCCTCCCCGTGTTCCCTATGAGATCTGTCCTGGTTCTCCTTGCACCCCTACTCACTCAGGTAGAAATCCACCCTTCCCCAGCACCTGTATGGCAGAAGGACCTCCTCAAGCCATAAATCTACTCTGTCCCCAATAACCATCCCAGAGTAGGAGGGCGGTTCATCACCACCATTTAAAGAATACCGATAAGATTCAGACCGAGTTCAAACCAGTATGCTTCTCAGATTCTGATGTGGATTATGAACCACCGATTAAACCCTCGCCTAGATCCTCTGTGTCAAGGGTTGGGGCAGGAACAAGGTGTATCAGCCTCATACTTCCAGAATGTGAGTTCCATCAGATTCCCGCCTCCCTCTACATGTATATCCCAGAGGATGAAAATTTGGAAACCCCATAAGTTACAATAGTTTAATCACCACCATCATCACCAGAAGCACTCTCTACCTCAACTAGAGATCACAAAGAGATATTCTGGGGAACAATGGTGGAAGAGTTGCAGCATAACCCATCTCCAATAGCCATAGTCCCTGAACCATAAACTGTGGTCGTTATCCCGTTATACCACGATGTGGTGGCCATGTCACGACACTCTTCATAGGATATCTCAAGATATGGCGACGTGTCAGCTCACTTGTCTTATTCTCCATCATCATGCCTACCATATTAGCGGTCTGCATCAGTACCAATATCTGTTCCCCTTCCACATCCAGTAGATGAGTGGTGCAATGAAGGGTCAGAACCGGAATCTGGACCAAGGAGCTTCTGGGATATCCTCGCAGCAGACCATTTCCACGAGATATTCTTGCCAGTTGCAGCACCAAATTTTAGGGAAGCAGAAGCACTCACCTTGGAAGAGGTTGGATGTTTTCTCAAGACCCTCTAGGAGACTCATTTCATCCTTTTACATCAATGATTGACCTACAACAAGAGTCATACACATATTGATGATATCAGCCAAAATTTCCATTTTGTCGATTTAGAAACACTCCTTGTGGCTCAGCGCCCTGAGTCACTAAGCAACCATAAGACCCTCCAACAACGATGCATCCAGAGCATTATAGTGCTCCGCAAGATAATCAAGGAGTCTTCTCCCTATGTTCAAATCCATAGATGGGGGTAGTACATGACCCTCAATTTCAGTTCCATCCAGCACAAGCCCGATTTTCCAAGCGACGTAGAGGACATGCCTCTATGCAGGGTCGTGGTTAACATGGATGACATATCATAGCGAGTGAATGATATAGAGATCCTTGATGGGGACTTACCCCCTGAGGGAGTGCCAAAGCTACTGGATCCATTGGGAAGGGTCACATTCCAGCAATGAAATCTACTCGGTCTTCTCGTGCCCACCGAGGCACTAGTCCTCAGTCGGAATCCCAACAAGGGAAAGGAACTCCTCAGATCCATCAAACCCACTGACCTATTTGGATCAGTGTAGAAGTTATAATATGACCCCAAAAAATGCACGTTACATCAGCAACTCACTGAACATAAGAAGGTGGTCGACGACCTCCTTGCTGAATGCGCTGCGGAGCGATGGACAAACTATGGTGATCCTCAGCTAGGGCAGCAGGGGCAGGCACAACATCTCCTTGGAGAACTGCCCCTAGAGACCCATACCATCCTGCCCACGTCGAGAGGTTTGAGGCTAGAACTTACTGAAAAAAAGGCATGATATGCATCACCAAATCCTCATGAATGGTGTGACAATCCTCGTCACCCTGCTTAGATTCCACCATCTACTCCATAGGTCATTCCATGAGCAACTGGGCCTATTTATGATGTTGAAGAAACCGCTAACGCACTGGTGGTCAGGGATCCCCATCAAGATAGGAATCCCCACCCAGATGATCCAATAGTGGCCCTCATCGCCCACCTCAAATCCATAGAGACTCGACAGGTGGAAATCCTGCCTGATGGAAATCCATACCTAGAATGGGTGGATGATATGAAAGCACCCCCAGGTTTCGAGAATACCACCTTTTCCCCCCCTTCAATGGGATAGTAGACCTGCCACAAAAACCTGGACCACTTTATCTCATGGTGTGGCCCCTTTTTGGGAACTCCAGCGCAGTAAGAAGTCACAAAACTCAAGTGGTTTATAAAGACATTTGAAGGGGTGATGTTTTTCTGGTACAACCAGCTCCCCAACGGGTCAGTGGCCGACAAAGATGACATCCATAGGAAATTCCTCTACCAGTTCAGTTCCACCACTCAGAAGACGAGTATCATGGACCTCTTCAAGTACAAGCAGTGGCCTGAGGAGGGCATTGCTGACTTCATCACCCGGTGGAAAGGACTCACATACTCTCTTGACATGCCCCTGACTCAAGAGAAAATGCAGACGATGTGTGTAGGGAATGTCAAGATGGAATTGGTCCCCTTTATAATCTCCCAGAACTACCCTGGGGGATTCCTACACTTCTCTAATAAGGCATAATGCCTAGAGGAAGCCTTACAGTAGGCTAAGCTTGCACATCCATTGCCTCCTGCAATCCCCACGAGAAGGGCCACCCGGGCCGAGCCCACCGCAATGGTTCAAATAGAGGCCCCCAGGAAACTAGAGTTGTTACCAGTGGAACTCCCTCCACAGCCTCACAGAGGCCCTCCACCTCAGGCGTAGCCTCCGTCCCATCTGCTTCCACCTCAGAATCGACAGGTACCCCCGCGCAATGCGACGCCACTGCCTAGGCAAGATAACCAAGCACCAAATCCTCGGTAGGCTCCTCTAGCTTCTCATAAGGGTCAGGCTCTGAGGGGCCCCTTTCTGTATAGGAGGAACCAGACCTACTCATTCAAAGAGGCCCCAGTCCCTCATTATTTTTAAAGTGCCCTGCAGTAGGGGATTCTACGTTTTCCGTAGTGTCGGAGGCAAGAATAGGTGAACCTCACTGATCGCCCTAATTACTACCCTTGCCACTAGATTCTAGGGTACACTCTCAAAATTTTCTATGTGTTTAAATACTGGATTCAAGACCAGGTGGATAACAACATAGTTTGATTAGGCCCAATATAGAAAAGGTGGTATTCGTCTTCGTGAGGCTAGACAACAGCAGCGACAGCTAAGGCGAGTGGCATCAGGTTTCTAGACATGTGTCCTAGAAGTATGATGACTGGATGGCTCATAAAATAGTCACTCATTCCCATGGTGTTATCCGTGCATGCCTGAATCGGACAAAGCCTTTAGAAGATGCATCAGATACTTTTGCATAGTCATCTTAGTCGTCCTCTTCTTAGAAGAGCAAACACCAGCGGCATAAGGGAATGAAAAGTCCCCCACTGATTCCATCGTCATCCCATACTCTTGTTGACTTCAGGCCCCCAGAGATGGAGATCCCTCCCAGAATTTTTTCAGTAGTGGATGACTCTTCGAGTGACAGTCAAGGGTACACCTCAATTAATACCATAGACCTGGTAAATCCCTACATGATTCCGGATGATGGGGAGTGCCAGGAGGATTCTTACAATGTCCCCAGCCATCTTCAGCATCGACAGAGCCGCAAAAATATGGGTCATCGAAGTTCCTCGATCAGTACTTCTAGCTTGGCTGTGCACATGACTGAAACTAGGAAACACGCCCAGTGCAGAGCTCAATACATGCAACCTTCTCATCTGGTGACATCAAGCCCACCTTCGTTGTCATTCATTTGTCGGATCGGGAAGAGACACCTCGACTACATAGTGACTAGCTATACTTTTCTATAGGATAGTCTCAATCATTTATCCCTCATCCAGTAGTCACTCCATAGGCTTTAACTAGTGAGTAGAAAGATATTCCTAGCACCAGTCAGCCATCGACCCAGTTTACAGGGCCCACCATACCTCATGTCATAGAGAGACCTCCTATAAGAAGAAGTTTATGCCTGGAATGAAAGTGTGATGTTCTCAAACATCTTACCAACATTACTGCAAATCACTCCATCCCAAAGGCCCTTCTCCTATCATCAGATATGTGTTAGGCCCTTATCGAGCCTTTAAGAAGTCCCCTCTAGTTTGAGACAGAGGTGGCAGCTGCAGAAGCCTTTCATGCTGAAGCGGTCAAGAATGCTGAATGACAGGACATCATCTCGTTCTCTGGAGAATATGAAGGTTCTCCCATATTGGGGCACATTCTTCCACTTGAAATCACTTTTTTGTTCAATGGAATAGAGATTTGTCGCTGTCTTGTCGACACAGGCTATGTAATCAACCTAATCCCTACTCGGACACTGTGAAAACTGGGATTGTATAAGGATGATCTTAGTACCTATGACCTAAGAATCCAATGTTATGACAAGACATAGAAGACACTGGTCGACATGATCCATTTGAAGACCTAGTTCGGTGGTCTTATTTCCAGCACCGAGTTTATGGTTGTCTCCCAGGACACCGCCTACAATGCGTTGATGGGTAGGTCGTGGCTCCACCTGCAAGTAGAGGTTCATTCATCATATAACTAGAGCCTTAAGTACTCCCTTAATGGTCGATTGGGTGTGCTTCATGGTGACACATCACCCTTTGCCTCCTATGAAGCCCGCTATCTAGATGGTGACTACTACAAGAGAAAGGACATGCAGATTCAGACTAACGAGGTTGAGCATGCTACGGCTACGACCGACCTGCTGGCAGATCTTGATTATGCATACATCTTTCCAGTCCATCTATTGGAGGATACAACTCTAGAAGTGGGACAATGATTCTTTGTTTCTAGAATGATTGGGAAGGATATTCCCAAGTCTATACGATGCTGGAATATCCCCTCATACTCCTACACAAACCAGTCTCAGGTTATCTCAGAGCCTCTTACTCCCATAGGTTATCGGGATGTCTTCCCCATGGCAACGATAATACATATTACTTGCTTGTTTTGCGGGTCCAGAGTTAAATAGCTCAAGATGACGTGCCACTATTTCTTCGATATCATCAATTGTTTCCCCTTGGGCCGAAGACCAAATGTGATTGGATAAATTGCCTTCATCTCTATGGTTTCGCCTGCACAGGAGTTCCCGGATGTAGTGTCCACTATCTCTTAGGCTGGTACCAACCTCCAATCAGGAGCTTCTGATGCAGAGGAAGCTCCTCCCATCGAGGAAACCCCCTCCATAAATTAATTAGAGGATTTATAAAATGTTGCCCCTAATTTTATAGAGGGTGTCTCCTCCATGGTTGACGAATTGGTACAGGTGAACCTTGGTAGAAAGGTAAACCAAAAACCCCCATTGATTAGTGCTGCCATGCCCCTCGAGGAGAAATAGAAGTACATAGACATCCTTAAACAACACTGTGAGTTTTTATCCTTGAGTTATGATGAGATTCTAGATCTAGATCCTTAGTTAGTTGTCCACCGCCTCGGTCTCCCGGAAAGTCATTGTGAATTCAAGCATCCTCCTAGAAAGATGCACCATTATCACCGTGCCATTGTTGAGGCAGAATTTTATAAGATCATTCAGATTCAATTATGTTAAGGAGTACCAGTATCCCAAGTTTTTTTTCAACATTGTTCAATTAAGAAAGAAGAATGGACATATGATAGTTTGCATCAGCTTCCGAGATCTCAACTATCACTTTCCGAAGGATGATTTTTCCCTTCCTGTGACAGAATTATTGATCAATGATACTTCTAGGTTCTGATCCCTTTACTTCATGGATGGATACTATGTGTATAAAACGATATAAATGGACCCTTAGCATGAGGATTCTATATCCTTCAGGGCACCGCAGGGTACTTTATGTTACCAAGTCATGCCCTTCGGTGTAAAGAATGCAGGTGCCACCAATCAGCGGGATATGCATCACATATTTATGTTGATCCTCAGAATGTTGGTGCAATGTTATGTGGGTGACCTAGTGGCCAAATCATGCCAGTTTCAGGACCATCTCAAGGACCTTGAGAGAGTGTTCGGTTTCCTCTGTTCTCATCGCCTGAAGATGAACCCATTAAAGTGATTCTTTGATGTCACCTCTGGAAATTTTCTTGGCTTCATTGTCAGATATAGGGGAATTAATACCGACCCAGAGAAGGTTAGTGTCATCAACCAGATGTCTCCTCTGAGCAACATTCGGGAGCTTCGAGTCTTCCAAGGCCACTTATCCTATATACTCTGATTCATCACAAATTTGGCTGGAAAGTGTAATCCCTTTTCCTGTCTCATGAAGAAGGTCACCGTCTATGAGTGGAACGAAGTTTGTGAGACTAAATTCGAAGAAATCAAGCAGTATCTTCTCCAGCCTCCGGTATTAATTTCAACAATCTTCGGAAAGTCGTTGGTCCTTTATATGTCCGCCCTTCAGTGATATCTCGACTCCCTTCTCACCCAAAAGAACATTGAGGGAACAGATAATCACCTGTAATACCTCAAACTCATGCTCCTCATTACAGAGACCAGATACTCCCCTATCGATAAGTGTTTCCTTGCACTTGTATTCTTAGTACTGAAGATGCGACATGACTTGCATCACCACGATGTATAGCTGGTGTCCCGAGTATATCCACTAAAGAACATCCGGAACCGCCCCATATTGATTGGTCATATAGCTCGGTGGGCAGTGATTCTCCAGAAGTTAGACATTATGTTTGTCCCTCAGAAGGCTATTTAGGGGAAATCATTGACAGAATTCCTTGCTGACCATCCAGCTTCTACAGAACAATCCACGGACCTTGATTTTCTTGATGATGCGATCCTCTTGGTAGACCAAGCTATCACGTGTTGGAAAATTCACTTCAATGGTGCTTCATGAAGCCCCACCGATAGAAGGCTCAATGGCCCCAGGCTCAACAAAGTAGGTTTGGGTGTCGTCTTCATTACCCCGACATAAGCTATTTTGCCGTACTCATTCCTGATGTCAGATGGCTGCACCAACAATGTGGCAGAGTATCAGGCTATCATTATTGGCCCCCGAGATAGACGTTCCCCATTTTCATGTAAAAGGGGACTCTGAACTGGTCATCAAGCAGGTCAAGATAAACTATGTCGTTGAAAATAAAAACCTCATTCCATTGTTGGAAAGCACTCTCCATCTAATGGACCAATTCCCATATCGGCTAGAAGTTACTCATGTCCCTCGATATCAGAACGGTCGAGCTGACATCCTAGATGGCCTAGCTGCATCACTTGTAGAGCCTAAATAGGATGACCTGATTATCCACATGTCACACCAAAGGGTCATTGCTCCTGTCACTCCAGGTGATGATGATGACAACCTGCAGGTAAGCCACCTTACCACCAGCGCCTCCACGTCAGGACCCCCAGGTCCCCCTGGATGCTGTGATTTAAGTGACTCATAACTGTGGAACCTCCTTGGTTGGGTATCTCCATAATAGTAATCTCCTGTAAAATCGGGCTGAGCGCAAGAGAATCTAACACTAGACGCTATAGTTTACCCTCTAGGATGGCCCTTTTTGCGAGCAGATACTCTACAAGAATGGTTTTGATGGGGTCCTCCTCTGTTGCATTCAAGGAGATGAGATTTCCCAGGTCATGAAGGAGGTTCATGTAAGTTCCTGAAGGGCTCATCAGACTGGTATGAAGATATCTCACCAGATCTAGAGACTGGGGTATTTTTGGCCCTCTAGGATCCATGAAATCATCGAGTTCAGCAAAAGGTTCCATGTGTTCCAGATTCATGCTAACTTCATGCATCGGCCGCCAGAGCCTCTCCACTCCACCAAGTATTCTTGGACATTCATAGTATGGGATACGTAGGACCACCCAAATATTTCGTTTGTATGCCCAGACCCTAAATTTTGGACCTCCCATTGGGTCAAAGCACATGGTGTGGTACATGATTTTCTCCTCATCCACGTCGAGTTCATCAAGACCGTACCATGTATCTCTTTTCCCAAAATATCCCCACTTCTTTTATTGTCCATATTGACTATAAGTTCCCTGGGCACAATTATTCTCCCCACACTCCATCATATGGGCATTCATTATCATTCACATCCGAAAGGACCCCCAAATGGCATGGATGCTTGGCCCAAGTGCTCTCCTACCATCATGTGCCAACATCCTTGAGGGTTTCGAATGAATGAATTATAAAAGTTCCACATTTCAAATATTCTCAGCAGTCGATGCTCATTTTTTGTTCCCATTTCATGTCACATGATATGGATGTTGTTTTGTGAACCCGGTAAACATCGATCCTTTGTCGTTTTCACCATCCCCATATGTCCCAAACACGGAGTGTAGTTGTTCATTATGTCCCGTCATCTCTCAAAACCTTGGTCGGCCTCAATCCGGAGTGTAATTCCAGCTATTGTACCCTTATGTGATGGGGAGAGCCTATTCATATTCCTTGATTCCCACACTGAGCATTGATCATCTGGGTTTAAGAGCTATGATGAGGTGATGCCCGTATGAGAGGTCATATGGATACATTTGGTCAAGACACCCAACCTCAAGTCCTTCGACCCCTTAGGCCCCCTGGACCGAGTTCTCATTTGGTATTTTATAGTGCGGTATGGACTCAGGTCCTTATTCATGTCAGGCTATTGCACCGCACCACGTAGATCCCATTTAGACATCCCTCCCTTCATTTATTGTTCTCCCTACGAGCATCAGCCATTCCATGCATCCCAAGCCCCATCATTTGGGTTTTCATCACCTTTTAAACCCAAAAGGACCCCCAATTGGAATTGATGCTCGGCCCAAGGGCTCTCCTACCTTTATGGGCTAACGTACCTGAGGGTTTCAAACAATATATCAATACAGTGTAGCGAATATGGTCAACTGTCGATGCTCAATTGTTTTCCCCGAACTCCAGTCACCCAAAAGTGGATACTGTGTTGCGAACCTATTCAATAGTTGTCGTCTATCATTTTGGCCGCTTTGTGGTCCTCTATAGGCACGATGATTCACCCTATTTGTCCCATGCACGTGATATTAAACTAGGCATCTAACGTCCGAGATCTATGACCTTATACTAAGATAAAAATTGTCCTCACTACAAGATGTTCTACTACAAGATGGTTGTGACATTCTGTTTGTGGTCTATCCTTAGGTCCCTCAGCCTTCTCAGGCCCTTGGCCCATGTTCTCACTTAGGATTGTACGGTGTGGTATGGGATTATGTCCTCGTTCACATCGGGTTACTCGCAGTGTCGTACACATCCCTCGTTGGGATATCTTTCCCATATTTGTGTCATTGTGGCATGATGATAAACTACACATCATCATAATCAGAACTATGTATGTCTTGATTCCCATCCTCATGGGATACGTAGGACTGCCCAAACGTCTAGTCTTTAGGTCCAGCACAATCTCTTGGTGACCTCCCAATCATCATGGCCCCTTGGCCTTCGTTCTTAAAAGAGAGGGGTATATTGTGTTGTATGGGCTTATGTCCCCATTCACATCGGGTTAATAACAACCATGCTGAATACCTCTCTCTCCATTGACCTACTTTAGTGATTTTACAATGTTCCCATGTGTACTCTGGTCTAGATCCTGGAGTGTCAGATTCTACCTGGACATGCTTTCACCCATTTTTCAGGGTTCATGTTTCCCTTCATTTGGCCTTTCATTATCATTCACATTTGGAGGGACCCCCAAATGGCATGGATTCTAGGCCTAAGGTATCTTCTACCATTACAGGCCAACGACCTCGAGGGTTTCAGACAACAAATTGATACATGTCCCACATTGCGAATGTAGTTAGCAGTCGACGCTCATTTGTTGTTCCCATTTTAGGACAGGCGATATGGATGATATGTTTTGAACTTAGTCAATGATTATCCTCCATTGTCACGTCAACCCCTTAATGTCATGAATTTTGGTCACATTACTGACATAATTTTCCACCCCATCATGCCCAAGTAGAATTTCAAAACTCTTGACACTATCCCTCAGTGCACATTTGCTCGTTTAGGAGGAAAAATTTGTGGTAACGCATCATTTGGAGCTTCACACCGACTTCCCTTTGGAGTTTATTCTAGGTATTGCAAAATCCTCTTCCTCCCTTGTTTCCCACACTGACTTTGACTCACATGGTCTTAAGATTTGGATTGAGTTCTGCACCTACTTTGAAGTGTTCCGCTTCCCCATGGTCTGAGATCTAAGACCCTAAACTAAGATATTCTTATATGTTACCCTCTTGAGAACTACGTATTGCTTGATTACCATCCTCATGGGATACGTAGGAACACCCAGACATATCGTATTTGGGTCCATCTTGAGTTCCACTAATTTATCTCTTTTGTTCTTCCTTTTAGGCCCCATCACTTATAGGACCACGTGATGTGGCGTGTGTGGGATTATGCCTTCGTTTACATCAGCTTTACAATTTCCACATCACGTACTCCCCTTAATGGAGGTAGTTCCTCCTACCACCTGTACCATATGAAATTAAACTATATGTTTTCCTACAAGATGTTAAACTGCACTTTCTCAAACTACGTATGGCTTGATTCCCATGTTTATGGGATATGTAGGAACGCCCAGACATCTCTTCTTTGGTTCAAGCTCAACTGAGGGCTAGTATCTCCTACCCCATATTATCTAACGTTTTCGGCCCCCTCATCCCAAGGATTCATTCTTGGAATTGTGCGTGGTGTGATATGGGATTATATCTGCATTCACATCATGCATGCTTTATCAATCCATGCACATTTCCTTTTTAACCCCATCTTTGGTGTATATGTCTGATCCATATGACTTTAAATTGTGCTGCATAGTCCCACATGACTTTAAATTGTTGCGTCTATACTGCACGACATTAAAATTCTTGTTTGGTTCTATCACATGACCCTAAACCGTGACATTATTGTCATGGCCTCACGACGAAAAATGGCATTGTATCGTGGTGCCCTCACTTGAGGGGACTTCATGCTTCGTATCGATCACCCACCACACCATTTTTCAACTCTTACACACGACTTTATTCGTGTGCTGATGTCTGGACATTCTAGCCTAGTTATGTTGCTTCACCAAAAAAACACATTCACTCATCCTAAAGGACAATCAAGATCTATCAAATTCCGCTTCTATTGATGAAAGGGACAGACCCGTACGGGCTTATTATCTCTGGCATTGGTACCATACCATGCCACATTCAGATATAGGTATAGATTGATTTCCATCCTCATGGGGTATATAGGAATTCCTGATCACTTTTCTTCAGGCCCAGCCTAACTTTCATTTTTGGTTCCTCAACCTAAAACCTCCCCAAGGAACACATGGTGATTTGGACTCCAGGTCCTCATTCACTTTAGGTTTTATAATTTCCCCACCATGTGTCTCCCACATTCCGTACCATCTATGGTCCAATACCTATGACCATAGACTAAAACCACTTGTTGTCCTTGCCGCAAGACATTAGACTACATGAAATCTTCCTGAACTATGTGCGGGTGGATTCCCATACTCATGGGATACGTAGGAATTCCTGGACATATTGTATCTGTGTCCAGCCACAGGAATCTAAAATCTTGTCCCCTCTCTTTCATCCCCTAGGCCCAAACCCCTTTTGGGAACATGTTGTGTGGCGAGTACCTCATGGTTTTTTATTCACGTCAGTTTTTCAAAAGCCACATCATTTTCCTCCCATCTCATTTTCCAATCTAGTTCAGGATCTATGACCCCAAACTAAGATCTCTCTATGGGAACTACACGTCACGTTTGGCCACTTTTCCACCCTGCGCACAGTCCATTAAATCAATCTCCCCCTTAATGGTAGATCCTACGACTATTAAGTTGGCAGTATGCAACCTCATGACTCTTGTCCTTGTATGGGGACTCGACTCCCTTTATCTGATATGTCTTGTTGTTGTACTCAGATTCATTGTGGCATAGAGCCCGAACTATGGAATTTTTACAGGGACATTCCTTCATTCCATGTCTACTCTTCATGAGCCCGTTATTTGGATCCCCATAATTTTTCACATCTGAAGGGACCCCCTTTACAGCCTGGCCTCATGCCACACTGGCATACCTGCTTTCTTGGGCCAACGTCCTTGAAGACATGAGATGACATTTGTGACAGGTCCCGTGTTTCAAACAAGGTTCGCGGTCGACCCTCATTTGTCTGTCCCTATTCCAGGGTGATGCGAAATGGATATTATGTTTCGAACATAGTCAACTGTTATCCCCTATTATCATGTCCCCATCATTGTGTTCTAGATCTCGATCATCATGATTCACCTATCTCCACTTCCTTATGTTCAAGTGGAATTCCAACATACTTGGTTTTAATCCTTCCCACATCTAGGTGCATTATATTTGTTGGTCAGCATCATTGGGATGTCATTCACCTAGCATCCCATTGCCCCCAACTTGTCCCTTCCTGTGAAAGGAATGTCCCGTCACTGCTCCTTTTTTACCATAGAGAAAACTACTCGTGTGGGCTAAGTAGTTTTGGTAGGATGTGCACTCACGAAGCCATGCCACACATATCTTGCATCATTCTTCATGATGTTAAACATCACCAACAGAAGTACGTGTGTCTTGATTCTCATCCTCATGGGATACGTAGGAATTCCCAGACAACCCGTCTTAGGCCCAGCCTAGTTTTCACCTTCAGTCCCTCACCCTAAGGATTCCCCAGAGGTCGCACGGTGGGGTGTTGACTGTTTATGTCCTTATTCACATTGGGATATGCACCACACCTCGAATTTCGAGTCTGAGTAACCACATCCTCAACGCTTGACTTTAAACTATGGCCGTTACCATGAATAAGTGCAATATGCCCCATGATAATTATGGGATGTGTCAGATTCCTCGATAGAGATGATTCCCCATACCATCATTGGTCCCTAACCACGTTGTTCCCAGAACTACATTCATCTTGATTCCCATCATCATGGGATACGTAGGAATGCTCGACTACTCTACCTCGGGCCCAAACTAACTTTTACTTTTTGTCCCTTGACCTAATGAACTTCCTACAGGGATATGTGGTGTGGTGAGGACTCCTTATGCTCTCATTCACATTGGGATTACAGCTACCACACCACATACTCCATTCCTAAGATCTTCCCTTTCACTCACCTTCCTATCGTATACCGTTAAACTCTACGGGTCCTTATATCCTCAATGCATGACATTAAACTACATCTCTACCCTGAACAAGTTTAGGATGCCCCATAATAACTATGGGATGCATCAGATCCCTTTCTAGAAAGGATTTCCACTATCTGCGTTAGTATCTAACCACAATGTGCTTGAAGAACTAAATTTGGAATTATTCTCATCTTTATGGGATACGTAGTGATGCCCAAGCATTCCACCTCGGGCCCAGCCCCAGGGTCATTAACCCTCCCGGCCCCTCGTCCCCGATCACGGTCAAGTCTATATGACCTAAAACTAGGAGCTATAGTCCATTTACCATGAATTTAAACTATTAACCTTGGTCCAGAGAGTATGACATTAAAATTATGTGCACTTTCCTCACTGTACAACGTTAAAATACGTGTCTATCATGTTCATTGGAATGATGTAAAACTACATGTCATTCTAGGTCCTTACCAAAGAGGTCGTGTTCGAAAGTTGGTATGATCCTTGATCAGCCTGATGCGGCCACCTAATGTGTCTTCACCACGGTGACATAATTTGAAGAGTGTTGGACCCCATTCGAACAACCCATCACTCCACACTTCATGCTTGGCGTTCCCTTTATTCGGACCATTATCCTATTTAACATATAAAAGAACCCCCTAATAGTATGGATGCTCGGCCTATGGATTTCCTACTATCTTGGTCCAACATTATTGAAGATTAATGGTCAGAATTTTGAGTCAGTCCCCAAGTTTTGAACATGGTAAACGGTCGGCCCTTGTTTTTTATCTCCATTTCCAGCTAACACAATAGGGGTACTATGTTTTGAACATAGTCAACAGTTATCCTTTACTATCATGCCACCCCATAATGTTCGGAATTTTTGGTATCAGGACTCACATATTCCACACCCCTATGTTTGGATTAATTCCAACTCCCCTGGCGTTACCCATCTAAGGCATTAAAGAACATTGGGAAGACAACATATCAATTGTTTTATGGTCCTCATCCTCGAATCGGGCCTCTCCCCTTCTTCCTAGAAATCCGGATTGGTTTTTAAAACCCTAGATGCCTAGAGTTTGGTTTGCACTTATATTCAGATGGAATGGAAAGGTGTTCATCCCTTGTTTCTCACCTCGGGCCTGACCCACGTGATATTAGGGACTGGTCACCGGATGTTCCATGAATATAACAAAAATGTAATAGAAGAAAAATGAATAACATAACTCATGAATGCATCTATCATAAATAATCCATTCAAAAGTTACATGCATAACAGTACCCAAGGATTGACCCCTCCCATGGAAGGGTTGACCCTGTCAAAAGAGTTTTGTAGCTCCCACACCCTCTGGATCATTCTGTCAAGGATATGTTGCCACCTATTCAATTCCTGCACCTCCTCGGCAGCAATGGGGCACAGTTTGTATGCCGGAACCTGGGCTCAATCCTCGTCGCTCTAGACAACAACCCTCTCCGTAGAGGCTTTTTTCATCCTCTCTTTGGCCTCTTCCAGCTGGTCCTTTTTCCGCAATATAATCACCTACTGTGCAATTAGGAGAGAAGAGTGTTCATATTTCATGACCTGCCACTACTAAATCATGTTTTCAGCCTCCTAGAGCCTCTTGATGTAAAATACTTTTCTTTGCTACCAACCCACACCAATTCTATGGTCATAATCCCAAATATTATCTGCCATGTGATCTCAGACAAGCATGTGGGGACACTGGGCATCCACCCACCCAACGCATAGTTTGCACAGTCGTGAATGAAGTCTCTCCATATGGTCTATCCATTGTGCTTGAGGGGTGTCATCGATGAAATTCATGATCATATTCCATGACCGGTGATGAACTATCTTGATATCCTCTTCATTAGAGGTCGTTTTGTCACTATCTTTGGGGTTGGCAGACACGTACGTAAGGAATGCCACCAAGAACTCACCAGCAGGGTCTGCATCTGGTGTCTGTTCAGGTATGGCAGGACCCAGGTTGTCCGATCGATCTTCATCACCATATCCCACTTCAATAATCTCAAGCACAACCCTACCAATAGTCCCACCAGTGATTGGGAGTGACACAGCTTGGTCGGTCTGGATATTCTCCTCCACGACCACCGACATTCCCCTGGGAAAAGCACTGCCTGGAATACCAAACAACCTCACCAAGGCAGCGCACACCATTTGAAGAACTGTACATAGCAAAAAGGCATGGAAGTCAGTTATCTTGGTCAATGGGTGGCAGTCATGAGTTTTGTAAAGGATACATATAGAGATCGAATTCTCGGTCTCGTTCCAAGGTTGTTACTGTGGGGACCCCGAGGCGTGTCCCCCCGTATATTGTCGGAAGGTCTGAAAACTCTAGAGGATCCAACATGGGTATCCTGTCCCCACTGGATGTGGTAATCTCCATATCCACAAGCATGGATCCCGAAGTCCCCCCATCTGCATCCACTGAGGGAGGATAATAGGTTCTGTGAATAAGGCTCTCCTACATAGTTTAAATATTAGTGAGGGGTCCAATGTATCCTGGAAGCGGATCTTAGGGAAGGGACTCAAGATTTTACCTCAAGCGCCTATGAATATTCTTTAAAATATGACCCCTGATCGCTTAATTTTTCCTCCTCCAAAGGGCTCCATCTACCGGCCGCCTCCTCCCAGGAGGATTCGTCTGATTCTTCCGGAAAAGGGAATCGTTCCCTCAAATCAGCAGTCGACAGCTACGGGGGAGCCGTTCGATCTAACAACACCATCACGGAGTCTGAAATTGGATGTGCAACACCTTGGGAGTGCACGAAGTCCTCCAACTCGTCCAGGTATTGCTCTGCCTCCGCCTGGGATACTGTAACGCTGACCCTGATGGGGTCGATTCCCAACAAATCCATCCTGAGAGGGTTCATGTTTGGCCACATCTAGAATAGGCCAAGGAATTTCCTGTTGAGGCCCCAGATGTCCCATGCCTCCAAGAAGACAGAATTCTCTGACTTGTCTATGTGGTGCAGCCGCTTCCCCGGAGTCTAAGTGGATATTCTACGGAATCCTCTCAGTGGACTCCCCTATGGATAACTCTATTCTTCTGGGACCACCGGGTCTGCTTTCGTTGCTAGATCCACTACCATTGCATCCCCCTCAACTAGTGCAGGCTTCGCAGCCATGACAGCACTGCCACCGCGGGATGTCTTTGCCACCTTCTGGCTCCGGCCTCGAGGTTGGGGTGGCACACTATCACTGGCCCGAACGGTTTGCTGCTTCAGCATCTCCCCCGGGTAGGCCGCCTCCCAGATTTTGGCATACTCTTTCACCAACCCAATGATGGAGATGGGCATAGATAACATATAACACCCCATGATTTCATAGTATGTTATCTCATTAAAGTAATTCTATAGCTTGCGCTACACGCAACACCGAGTTCGAGCGCACCACAACTTACCACACTAACCATTCAAAAAGAGGTTATGAATTGTATTAATAGAATTTTGAATCTTTTATACTCTATATAATTCTAAAATTCATATTATGTGTTTATTAGACATAATATAAGAACAAATTCATTTTTTTCAGTTAAAAGAAGTATTTTTATAAAAATGAAATTTTACCTTCTTTTAATTGATAACCCTTTTTAAAACCAATATTTTAAACTTCTATATATTCAATTTATTAAAATTAAATTCTTATTTAGAAGCGGGAATTAAAAATTTAGTTTGGATAAATTTTTGGTACTTTTCTGATAACTTTCATATTTTGATGAATAGTGAGAAATACTATGTTTTAATTGAAATCAACTTTTTTAATCAAAATAATTTATATTGTTAAATTATGAATTTGAATGGTTTTGAAATATAATTAGGTTCTATTTTTATAATTTAATATAATTTAGGTCATTATAAGTAATTTTATATTTAAATTTGACATAAACACATGTCAATCTATTGATAGTTTTTAATTTTTAAAAAACCCGCTTTTTGGTTTTGACAACGGGAATTGATATTCAATTAATAAATGAATATTATGTATTTTTAATTTAGTAAAATATAATTCATTTTTGAATTTTTAATATCAAAATTATCTTCGGGTGAGTTTTTATAATTTTTCTGAAAACATTCAATTTTTGATGAAGAGTGAAAACACTGCGTTATTGTTTAAAACTGACTTTTTATTTAAATAATTATTTATTTATTTAAATTTATTTTAAGTAAAAAAATATATATAATACATATATTTGTTCAATGTAATTCATTGGAGTCATTTTATAATAAAATTATATGTATAACATTTTATTCAACTTTTTAACCAATTTTACCCACCTCTACGGAGCATTTTCAAATTTGCATAAAACATAATTTTACCGATTCTGTGAGTTGAATTTCAAAAATCGAAGAGACATGGTTAATATCAGTAAAGAAAATTTTGTTCAATAAGATGAAAATAATTTTTGGTGAATCGTAACTTTTGACTTTTATTTATCACGGTTAAAAGTAAATATGGTAATTAAGGGTAAAAATGATACCATAATTTCACTAACACATGTACTAATTCTATTGGATAAGTATAATTCTACCAAAAACAACTTTAGGAATAAAATATGATTCTCTTTGGTCCAATTGGATTTGATTAGGACATTTATCATTATTTTATTTAAAGAAGAGTTAAAAGAGTTAAATTCAATGTTTAATAATTAACAATTTTTAATGTAGGATTATACATAAGATGAATTGGACTATAAATATTCATTAGAAATATGAAAATATTTCCTAAAAAATGGCATTTTATTTATAATTTTTAGACATTAAATAATTTAATTTATTTATGACACAATGATGATGCAGTAATTACCTTATTAATGAAATATTAAAATATTTGATATTATAAATATCCAAATAAACGTATTTTGAGACTTTTTATGAATTACACTAATTTTATAGGTTAATATGACATTTTAGGATTTATTAAGTAAATTTCGTTCGAAGTAATAATGCTGTTATGAATTTAACAAAACAAATAGCAAATAGGGTCAAAATTAACATAAAAGATTTTTTAAAACAAATATTATATTATTAATTGATATTATATTCCTAAAAATATATGGTTATTAAAAAGGTATTAAATAATATTAATTAACCACATGAGGTTCTATTAGATGTTTATTGTAAATTTATTAGCCATATATTGTAAGAATACATGAAGACACGGTAAAAGTAAAATTATTTAACTTAGAGTTTAATCTAAAAGAAAAGGTTAAAATGGTAACCTAAACTTGTATAAAACCTATTGGTTGAGAGGATTTCGACCCATCCCCACATTAGATTGTAAATAAATCAATTTAGATCCATTATAAACCGAATATGATTTTATTATAAAATAATATTTCAATCTTTTCCTAAGGTTCCCCTCGCCCCTCTTATAAAAGGGAACTCCCCCTTATCTCAAATTCAAACCTTCAAATCCATTTGGCATAGCCAAACCCTGAAAACTATCCTCCCAACTTTTCTCCTCTCATCCTAGAGGCCTTCCTTTGGTCAGGTAGCCAACCTAAAGAGCCCTTTTGATCAAGTCAAAAGGAAGAACTCAAAGAAGAGGTAGATATTTCATCACCTCTTTCAAGTTATTTTCTTCTTCCACTTCCTCTTTCATTGTTGTTTCCATTATAAAATAATAAATCCAATATATACTATATATGTTTATATTATTATAAAAATGGTACAACCATATTCATTATTCTATCCATTCTATAAATTACAAAGTCACCATACGTGCGTACGTACGGATTACCGTCTCCACATCGTGGTGTAGTTTGTTATTCAAACATTTCAATATTTGGATGGGTATAATAATTAGTATAACTGATGTAGATAATAAATATAACATGTTAATGATTATTTATATATGATATTCCATCCAATTACATGTGATTTCTCCATTAATATAAGGATATTATCTCTCGTGCGTATGTATGGATTACCTTCTCCATGACACAATGAGATTCATTTCCATGATCACCATTAAACGATGATTATAAAAATATTTATATTATTAATAAGTATGTAATATATGACATAATAATTCTACTGGATATATATATACTTACATATATATTATTTTCTTACTCTTGTTCAATACGATATGAAAACAGAAACAACGTTTATACGTACGAAAGACTTACCGTCCCCATAAACGGTGCCTTCCATTTCATATATCTATTTATTATAAATATTTAAATTATAAATATATATTTTATATAAATCAATTTTTATATTCTGGAATTATTTAAATCATGATCTAAATAATACGATCAAGAATAACGTGTTAAAACACATACGATAAAGAAAGTGATTATTACCTAAAATGTTAATTTAACATGGAAATAATTATTAAATGGGTAGTATAAAGTCATAAATGGATCATATATGATATAATAATTATATATATGGTTCTTGTATAATTTAATAACAATTATTTAACTATTATATTGGCGTTTAATGTACCCTTGACCAAAGAAAAGTGAAAGGTAAGGGGTTTCTTATCTCACTTTTAATTATGTGAGATTTCCATTGTTCACCACCTATTTATTGCATGTGGTGTATTGTGTACTTAAATTTGATATATATTATCCTGATTATCTTTATATTCATGATATTCTGTGATTCATTTGGTGGTTATTGACTATCGTTCATATGACTCAATTTATTACAACGAGGTAAGGGTTATTTCCTCAATCTCATTATTACTTGAGATTTTTAATGTGTAAGTATTTTCTGGGACATACTTATCATAGATACCCATATTTTATAAAAATGATTTCAAATTGAATCTTTTATGGTTTTATGGGAGGTGATATTTAACTAGATAATCATTTTAGATGTTTTAAGGATTTATATTTCTAAACCCTTTTAATTAATGTCCATGTTTTCAAAATGATTTTAAGGATTTATATATATGGACATGAATGTTTTGAAATGATAATTATTTTAAAAAGTTTCAAAGTGGTATGGGACACTATGATTCAAAAATCCCTTTTAAATGACTACCTTTATAAATTGTGATAATTTTAAACGATTTCATGGGAAAGGGGTATTTCATTCAAAGCATTTTACTGATCATTTTCATCTATGTAAACATCCTTTGATGGATTTTAAACTTGTTTGAAGTTGATTTATTATGATACAAATCTTACATATTGTATTGAATGTTTTGTGATATGTTTGATTGTGGATGTTTTATTTTTATACCATTTATGGTTTATGGATAAAGTATTGAAATTTCTTATGCTAGTTTCAATAGGAATGTTTATTTTATATATCAACATTATCATATGAAGAATGTATTAGACTAGTATATTCCAGATTGGGGACCGGTAAAAGTATGCCCTCTATGTTGGGGTCTGGTTATAGCAGACCATCCGGATTGGAGTCCGGTTATAGAGGCTCTTCGGGTGGGAGTCCAGTTACAGAGGCTCTCCGGGTTGGAGTCCAGTTACAGAGGCTCTCCAGGTTTGGGTCCGGTTATAGTTAGCCCATAGGTCCTAGCAAGAGGCCTTGACACAGAAATTAAAGTCTCGTACTATACATTCCCTCATTATGAAATTATTTATTAAATGTGATTATTCGACTATTAGAATTTCCATGTGCATGTTTATACGTAATGTTTGATTTATTTTTGCAATACTGTGTTCATGTTTATGTTTAAAATGATATTGTTTTTAGTACACATATTTCCTTAAAAGTTTATAGCTTCCACTAAATTATTTACCTTTAATGAGCATCAAAGCTCACCCATTTGTTATGTTTTATTTTCCCATGTTCCCAAGAAGGGTTTTTTGTTTGAGATGTAGGGTTAAGATAAGGGAACAATGAAATTATCAAAGGATTATTTTTTTTATTTTGTGTTCTAGAAAGTGTAATGTGACATTCATATATGTAATCTATTTTCCAAGACTACTAAAATGATCGGTCTTTCGGGACATGATTCCTTGTAATCATAAAAAATGTATTAAAATAATGCACTGACTCTGGGAATCCAGGGTCGCGGCGTTAAAGTTGGTATCAGGGGATGTTTAGCAATAACCTTGGAAACTAGATTTACATAAACTCTGATTATAGAACATTACCCTATGATAGACTTTGAGGATTAGTATATAAGAACTTCTTAAATTTTGGTACTATAGATATTTTGTGAGTTTTCCAAGCCATACATCGCTGTTTGGATACGAGAAGGTAGAGGCGGCTCTGGCATAGACGTACCTAGGGGTAAAACCCAAAAACACCGCTTTAAGCTAGACTTGAACAGGAATTAGTGCATGACAATGGCCTTGCTGCACTCTTGGTTATGAAACACTCGGGGGATATGCTCAGGGTAATTATCATTTTCATTACAAATACTTATGAAGGATTTATGAGTATATACCACATCAAAGAAAATTTTTTATGATTGCAGATTATATCCATAAACTGTTTAATTTACGTTAGTTATTTTACAAGTTTGGAATTATTCATTGTGATTCATAAACTAACATAGTTTATACCATTGTATAGAAATGGTTCCCAGTAGAAGGAATGAGAACTCCTGTAAAACGTATGATCCAAAGATTATGAAGGATCGTATCATTCATGGTGTTAATCCAACATTTAGATAGGAAATAGTCTCCCATGTAATCTCAACATATGAAGAAATAATATCATGTGTTAATAAGATATGTAAAGAATTTTCTGAGTCCTATGGCTTTGAAGGGAGGCAAGAGAAGAAAATGATGGTAGAGAGAATGATAGATAAAGGGAATACGAGAAAGAGGGATTTTCCCATATGTGATAAATGTGGAAATAATCACCTTGGTAAATGCTTGAATGGAACGGGAGTTTGTTATAAGTGTTAAGAAAAAAGACACTAAGTACGTGATTTCAAGGGTGAAAAAATGTTTCAAATGTACAATGCTTCATCTAAAAGGAGTTAGGACACAACTCGAATCAATGTAAAAATCATCAGAGTATACCCCAAATGTTTCTATAGGATAATAATCAAGTTATGATAGTACCGAAGATGAAGATGAATGATTAAGAGTTCTTATGTTGTTATTAATGTATTTTTTCATTTGAGTATTGTATTAATTATGTTTATGTTATAATAATTATAGAGTATATAATGATTGTACTACAGTACTATTGCTTTAAGGACTTGAGATTTGTAGAACCAAGAAAAGTGACTCAACGGGAAGTTAAACTTCTTAGAAAATACATGGTTGAAGGAAAGACAATACTTTAATATGGCCCTGATATTGAGGTATTGATTTTGGAATAAGAGAATATTTATTTGGATAAATTATATTGGATATTATTGACATCCTTGGAATTGGTTAATGGTTTGTTTATTTCATCATTGTTGGAGTTTACAACATTTTTGTATATAAGTAGTATATCCAGTATTCTATAAGGAATAAGGGAAAATTAATGTAATCAGTATGGTTATATGATTATTCAAGGTGTTACCGTGTTTTAAAAGAATACATGATGAAGGTATTCACTTGTTATTACGTGGAAAAATTAATTTTCATTATGTTTACCTTCCTTATAAATTTTGGACTGTGAGTTTGGACGGAAGTATTTTGGATAAGTCTAAAGGTTGGAATCTATTCAGTTTGACATTAGATACTATTTTTAAGGTTAAATAATTTCTTGGGATTATTTTTGGATTGTCATAAAAAAGGACAACACAGATGTCAGATGACAATCGGTCGTGTCTGGCAAGGTCACGAGACATGAACCCGCAACTGAAGGGTGACAAGGGCGCATCGCCTACCACTAGCCTACGAGATGTCCTAGTTTGTATAATTTAGTTTTTTTAAATAGTATGACAAATGAATTATAAATTCATTATTTTTGGAACCCCATACAATTAGGATAAATAAAATATTTTTGAATTCTATTATCTTTTGAAGTGAAAGATGAGTTGTGGTAGGAATTAGTTGAAGCATGAAACTCCACTTGTCAAGTATATTTTTTCCCTCTTATTATATGAATAAATTAATTAATAAACTTTAGGGAAGGGATATTAAAACAAAAAATGTATTATCCTAATACCTTATGTTTGGATGAACTGATGATAGTTTAAATCATTATAGATTAAGGGAATTGAGGCTCCCAATTGTACACTTGTTTTTGATTGAGGACCTCAATAACTCCTTATAAATATTTACGTTTTTAATCCAATTATGTGTCTCTAATTTCCCCCAATGTTCTCCTAATCGTGATCGTAATTTGGTGGTATCTTTTTCATTCCTTTTCCTTCTTATTAAGAATAAATTTTATTAACCCAATTTCTGATGTGGGGAGAATGTAACACCCCAATATTTCATAATATGTTATCTAATTATAGTAGTTCAATAGATTGTACTACATGCAACACTGAGATCGAGCGCACCAAAACCTACCACACTAACCATTCAAAAAGTGGTTATGAATAGTGTTAACTGGATTTTGAATCTTATATAATCTATATAATTCTAAAATTAATATTATGTGTTTCTTAGACATAATATAAGAACAAATTCATTTTTTCAGTTAAAAGAAGTATTTTTCAAAAAATGCCATTTTACCGCCTTTTAATGGAGAACCCTTTCTAGAACTGATATTTGAAACTTTTATATGTTAAATATAAAGAAATTAAATTCTTCTTTAGAAGAGGGACATAAAAAATTAGTTTGGATAAATTTATGGTACTTTTCTGATAACATTCATATTTTGATGAATAGTGAAAAATACTATGTTTTCATTGAAATCAGCATTTTTAATCAAAACTATTTATAGTGTTAAATTATGAATTTGAATGGTTTTGAAGTATAATTAGGTTATATTTTTATCATTTAATACAATATAGGTCAGTATAAGTAATTTCACATTTAAATTTGACATAAACCCATGTCAATCTTTTGATAGTTTTTTCTTTTTAAAAAACCCGCTTTTTGGTTTTGACAACGGGAATTGATATTAAATTAGTAAATTAAACTTATATATTTTGACTATAGTAAAATAGACTTCATTTTTGAATTAAGAATATCAAAATTAGTTTAGCGTGATTTTTTGGAATTTTTCAAAAAACTTTTAATTTTTGATAATTAGTGAAAAGCACTGCGTTATTATTTAAAACCGAATTTTATTTAAATAATTATTTATTTTATTTAAATTTATTTATATCAAATTAGATATATAATACCTAAATAAGTGAAATTTAATTCAATGGAGTCATTTTATAATAAAATTAGATGTATAAAATTTTATTGATCCTTTTAACCTATTTTACCCACCTCCTAGGAGCATTTGCAAATTTGCATAAAACATAATTTTACCGCTTCTGTGATTTGAATTTCAGAAATCTGAGAGACAAGGTTAATATCAGTAAGTAAAATGTTGTTCCGTAAGATGAAAATAATTTTTTTGTGAATATAATCTTTTGATTTTTATTTACCACGGTTAAAATTAAATAGGGAATTTAAGGGTAAAAATGAGATCATAATTACCCTAATACATGTCCTAATTCTATTGGATAAGTATAATTAGACCGAAAAAAAATTAGGAATAAAATATGATTCTATTTTGTCCACTTGTATTAGATTAGGACATTTGTTATTATTTTATTTAAAGAAGATTTAAAGGAGTTAAATTCGAAGTTTAATAACTAAACCATTTTTAATATAGGGTTATACATAAGATAAATTCGACTATAAATAATCATTAGAAAGATAAAACGATTTCCTACAGAATGAAATTTATTTATAATTTTTAGAAATTAAATAATTTAATTTATTTATGACACAATGATGATGCAGTAATTACCTTATTTATGAAATATTGAAATAATTGATATTATAAATATCCAAATAAATGTCATTGGATACTTTTTATGAATTAAACTAATTTTATAGGTTAATATGACTTGTTAGGGTTGATTAAATGAATTTTTTTCGAAGTAATAGCGCTGTTATGAATTTTTCAAAAACAAAATAGTAAATAGGGTCAAATTTGATATAAAAGAGTTTTTTAAAAAAATATTATATTATTAATTGATATTCTATTACTAAAAATATAAGTTCTAGACAAAGGTATTAAATAATATTAATGAACTACATGGGGTTTTCTTAGATGTTTATAGTAAGTTTGTTAGAAATATAGTGTAACAATACAAGAAGACACAGAACAAGTTAAATTATTTAACTTAAAGTTGAATCTAAAAGATAAGGTTAAAATGGTAACCTAAACTTGTCTAAAACATATTGGTTGAGAGGATTTCGACCCATACCCACTTTATATTCTAAATAAATCAATTTGGATCCATTATAAACTGAATATGTTTTTATTATAAAATAATAGTTCAATCTTTTCCTAAGGTTCCCCTTACCCCTCTTATAAAAGGGCACTCCACCTTCTCTCAAATTAACACCTTTAAATCCATTTGGCTCTGCTAACCCCTACAAAATTACCCTCCCAAAATTCCTCCCTTCATCCTAGTGGCCTTCCTTTCTTCAGGAAGCCAACATAAAGAGACCTTTTGATCTAGTCAAAAGGAAGAAATCAAAGAAGAGGTAAATATTTCTTCACCTCTTTCAAATTATCAATAAGGATAAATAAAATAGAAGTAATAATGAATCAATCTATATGTAATGATAAATAACTGATCAAAAATTCCAGTTACACAACTAGATAAGGCATAATCATTATAAAAAATTAAGAAACTGAAAAATGTGCCATTAATAAATAAAAAGAAAAATAAATCCATAGATATATCGATGAAAAAATTTCATGGATAAATTATAATTAAGTCAAAATGATGGAAATGAGTTATTATTGGATTCCATGTTTCCTAGGTACATGGAAACAGTACCATCAAGAACTTTCACAAGGCGTCTTAATATATCGAGTAAAAACCCATCTATTTTGGCCAACTATTTCATCTTGTGAGACTACTAATGAATCAAGTGGATTCATTAACTGGTTCCCAACCTGTAGTACTTACCTTAAATGGTCCCCAACCTATGTCTTACTTGTCCAAATCATTCCTTACATATTGAATAATCGATTTAATTAATAAGCAATGTGACATATGAAAGAAAAATCCTTATTGAATAAATAAAATGGGTTTATCAATTATTCCCAAGTGTTTATAATTAAAAAAAAGGGTTTCTAAAGTTTTTGAATGGAAATACATTTGAAATATCACTAAAACTTTATTGAGGAAAATGAACTTCAAACTTTCCAAAGTGTCCCATGCTAGTTTGAAACCTTTGAGTCATATTCCCCATGAAGTAATAGCATTAAATGAAACTTATAATTTCATTATAATATGTAAATTCATGATATAACATTTCAATGTAATTATATACACTATATAAAAGTAACTAGGTGAATAAGAATAAACAGGACTCAATGGAATTGAAATTGAGAAGAAATCCCTTACCTTATCATTCATTATTATTGTGTGGTATTTATCATTCTATTTTGTGGTTTAAAATATGTTACTAAATAATACCAGAACTATATTAATGTTTATAATATCATATATTAACTTCTTATAATATTTTATTACCTGTTTGTTAGACACTTTCATTATTTTAATTATTTCGAGTGTTAATTACCTAGTATTCTCAAGTATAAATTGACCTGTCATTTGTTGTTTTTATCAATTAGATCATTAATTCATAATATCCATAATGTATACCATGAATTATTAAACATATATAATCAGTATATATGTATTTATAATAATCTATAATTTTTGGAAATACGAAATGAAATGCATCGTTCATAGAGACAGTAGGTCGTAGGTTTTCATGGACACTACTATCATTTCCATGTAGTATTAAAATAATTATAATTAAATGATACATGTCTATTATAATTAATGTATAATTATATGTTACATATGTTACATATGTTTTTTCATACCATCCTTTATACATTACATGTATGGCATGAACGAGTCACGTCACTTTGATGGGGCGGTAGTCCACACTTGCTCAAATGAAATTATCATATTTTCACAAGTTGGAAAAAATAAAGGTAAGCTCTAAAAAAATTACATAAGAATAAATAAATTATAAATATCATATATAAACATATATAAACATATTTTTTCATTATAATTTCCACCTGATAGGTGGAAAAGGAAAAATGAACAATCATCATTTTGGGAGGCAGTAGTTCACCATGCACAGAAACAATATGTTTGTTACCCATTAGATATAAGTGTGTGTAAGTGTAGGAAGAAAAAATAAAATAAAAAAATCCTAGTATATTTAGGATAAATGTTTTATGTAATCATGGTATAATAAGTGTATAGGGAGTGTAGAATAAAATGAAAGAAAAGAGGTCATTGAAAAATGTTACTTTAAAATTGGGTAACTCCTTTTGGGTTACACCAAAGGGATTAATTAGTAGGCTTTCTACCCAAATGGTGGATTAAATATCTAGGGGAGGTATTATTGGAAGATATTTTTTATATCTTGTCCAATTCTATGTGGTTTGAGAGGTGTGAGGAATGGGGAGAAGTTGTGGCCTTTTATAAAGGAGGAGGAGTGTCACTCTTGTAACATTTTGACAAAATAATTCTCCCAACGTTTTTCATGTTGCAATTGGATCCAATAATGGATCCAATAAAATAAAATAGAATATAGGGTTATAATAGGGCTATCCAATATATTTTGTACAAGTTTATTGGTTTTTTTCATCCTTCAGGTTATGGTTTAGTCCCTTATTAATCTTAATTTAACCTTAATCATTGAAATTAATTCTAATCACTTCCACTAATATTTTTGGTAAACAACTAATCCGACCTTATTAGAAATTATAAATTATGCTAATTAAAAATATTTAATCCATTTTTACAAACTTGAACCACTGATGTGGAATAAATTAATTTAAAATCCATCCCACAGGTGGGATGACAATGCTGGTTTTAAAAGTAAAAATGTCCAAACATTTGATACATTTTTTATAATCAATTTCAAACTAAAATTGAATACAATGAAATAATTTGTATTAATTGATAAAAATATTATCTAATTGGCCTTCAAAATCAACTAAAATTATAATTTATCCACATAAATAAATTTGACGAAATTTCTTTTTAATTAAAATTCAATATTTTTAACTACTCACTATAAAATGAAACTTCATGGAAAATTACCAAATATTTACCCTAATATAATTTTTATGATTTGATTATAAATATTAATTATATTTTCTACTTGTTAAATTTAGCAAAGGGTTAAAATTTTGAATTAAAATTGGTTATCCATTAAAAGGTAGTAAAATTTCCTCAATAAAAATATTATGTTTTATGTGTAATATTGGTTTTGTTATTATCTTATTCCTATAAAATATATTATATTAATTTGAAAATATTTTATTTAATATAAAATATAAATATAATATTAATATCACTCAACAATTATAGTTAATTTAATTTATTTGGGAAAACAATTATAGTGAGCATAAAAATAATTATATTTTCCTTTATATTCAATAAGTTATCATATTCATTTATAATTAATTTATAACTAATGAGATCATTTTATATTGGTTTAAACCATTAAAATTCATAATTTAGTTAACCATTTTCATAAATAATGATTTAACAACTATATTTATTATCTCCTATTATAATATTTTAGTAATATATCATTATCATGTAAAACTCGGTCTTGTGTCTAATGAAAGTTATCGAAGAAATCCGTTCTTCTGTCTAACACACGCTAACTCTATGTTTCATTCATTACAATAACATAATATATTCAATATATTTAAAATAAAAATTAACCTATAAATTCTCTAGATATTATATTCTCTCACACATTTGGTGATGTGTGTGATATATAAAACATTCTTACATTAGAATTTCAGGGTGTTATAGTTTATGGATGTGATGCAGGTCTATAGAGGAGATACAATCATAGGGGTGTGTTTTTTTATAATAAGCTCTCAATACATGTTATTCGGTTTTTTTCCAAAGGGAGAGGTAAGTTAAATTCAATGAATCATTGGTTTACAGGATTTGTGGTGGTATATCAAAGCATGAAACTCGCCATTGCAAGTATTTTTTTCTACACTGATCCTTGATCATGTATACATAGAGTGATGAATGAGTTAATTCATGACTATTGGGTTTTTTATCGAGGATGGGTCTTTGTTAAATTTATATGTTGATTTAAAATAAAACAAAATGGGTAGATTGTTGGAACCATATATTTTTCACAACTAGAAAAAGATTGTTTTGTGTTTGATTTTAATCCACTTTATGTTAGTAACATAGCTTTCTATCTAATTTATATTATAGTGTAGGGGGATTCAGTGTTAAATTTGGTATCATTTCCGAGTGTTTGGAAACAATTTGGTGCTCCATATTAGGAGGAAGGATCAAGCTTCATGAAATTTGGATTTCGAGGACTAAATATTTTTAAATATGGAATACGCATCGATTTCGTAGTGATTGAATTTTCCCAAAGATATAGAGCTTCACAAATGAATTTGGTGTCATGATGGTTTGAAGTTTTTGTAAAGAGGTTCATGAAGAAGAGTTGAGGTAATAAGGGGAGGAAATCATCTACGAGTCTAAGAGAATCTTTTCGAATAGAATAATTACACTAACATTTCACAAAGAAATGGAGCTTCATGAACCTGAATTTAGAAGTTCTCAAAAAGGCCATGGTGAGACTGAAATATTCATGAAGATGAATTTCTTATAAATAGGTATCCACACATCCTCTAAATCATGTTGGGAAGTTATAATTCTTAATGAATTAGGAACTCTTTGTGAGATGAAGCATCGTGAAAAGATTGTTTAAGAGATAATTTAAATTAAAACAATTTATAGAAGGTGTCATTTTAATGCTAATAGTTTCATTATTTATCGGAGTTCTATGATATTTTTGAGATTCATGAAGTATATTAATTATGTGAAGGATTGAATCTTCATAAAGGATGGGATATTTGTGACGGTATGTGGGTTCGCGAAGGCTGAAACTTCTTTGAAACAAAAAAATGGGTTTTGAGAAGGCTAAGATCTTTGCAAATATTAGTGTTAAACATTTTGTTTGAGGTGAAAATGAATTCAAGTGAATCAATTCATCACTATGGGGAATGAATATTCACATGTAAATCTGGGACACAGACTTATGCTCCAAATCTATTGAGGAGACCTTCAAGTTGATAAACTAGTATGACTACTCCAAATGTAGTGAGAAAGGGGAGTCAATGAATGTGATCAGAGGGAGATAGTGTGTTATCCCTATTATTCTTGTTAAGGTAGTGTGTTTAGGTCATACTTACTATTTATAATCTTTTTTAATCCACAATAACTAGTTAATCTTAGTTGATACACAATCTATTGTTTTATGCTCCTTGGAATATCCCATTGGGGTGAATCAAGTAAAATTGATGTGTTTTATTTCTATTTTTGTGTATGGGTAATTGATTATTTCATGATTCCAACAGACATGTTTAAAGAGTTCCTACTAATGTGGGGAAAAATCTATCCCATTGAAAGATAAATTTTACACTCTGATTCAACCCTCCCCTCTCATGGTGTTTCATAGTCCTTCAATTGTTTTTTTACTAAAATTAATAAAAATCATTTTTTTGTGAAAAATGTATTTTTGAAGCATATAAAGACTTCTCAAAAAATTAAGTTGTTATTTATGAATATATTTTATTTATCCAAAATATTCATACTTATTTGTTTCAAAATGTTATGGTTTTTATTCATAAAATCATGTTTAGTGTCTAGGTTCTAATAGTATTGTTTAAATAATATTATTAATAGTGTATCACAGTTTGTTAAAACTCGGTTTTGTGTTTAACACAAGCTATCAAAGGAATTTAATTTATTTGAAATAAATATTTCATAAAATATTAGGGTGTCAAATTCTACGCCCCTTAAAATTAATTTCTCCCTCAAAATTCCATTACTTATATTCATAATTTTTGGGATACTTCTACCTCATCATGTCCTCAAGTTCCCATGTAGCTTCCTCAATTTGGTGGGTTTTCTATAAAACCATGACAAGGTTATTGGTAATATTTTATAGAAATTTAACTACACAATCAAAAATACACATATGTTTTTCTTCATAGGAAAGATCATGATCCACTTTTATGACCTATTAGTATAATAAATGTGAAGGATAATGTATTTAGTTCCTCAAGATAGATGCATGAAACAAATTTTGGACTTGAGAGAGGTTTATTAGAAGTTATAAGAAATAAGAAACTATCCCCAATTGATCAAAAATATAAATGGGGAAAATATACCTAGGGATCAAATTTTATTTATTCCTATATCTCATAACCTTCTTCCATGGAGAAATTAATAAAAAAACCTTCTCAGGAAATTCAGACGTTATATCACACCAATGATTATCATCATAACTTTTCTGTCAAATATGATCTTCCTTAATGTGCTATTCAATGGATCAAATATTAAAAACCATTTCATTAGCTTAATCATGAACTAATATATTTATTTCTCTAATTCCATCCCAACACATTGTATTTTTATACTGGTTTCTATGGAGGGAATCAAAATGAGCCATCTGAATTCTTGAGTGAAAGATATTGTTGTAAGAAATATCGACCAAATGATTTTGTTTTTACAACCACCATTAAAATACATTGAACAAGATCTCAACATATAATCTAGGGTTTGCATTGTTCCCTCAATCTTACCATCTATTTGAGGATGATACACATTTCTTAAACATAATTTCATTTACATATATTTTTAACGAGTTCTCCATAACTTTGAGGTAATCCTTGGATCCTAAACAGATATAATTGAATGTGGTACAACATGAAACCTTACCACTTTCTTAATGTATATCCAGGTAATCTAATCTAAGGGAAAATATTATCTAATAGTAATGAATTGCCCTCACTTCATAAGTTGATTGAATAAAACCCATATAGAAATGTTCCCTTTAGATGTTTTAGGGAGTCCGATGACAAAATACATAGTGATTTTTCCCATTTCCATTTTGGTATGGGTAATGGTTGTATCACCCCCTTAGACTTTTTTCACTCGACTTTAAATTACTAACATACCTAGCCTAGATATAAAATATTTTCATATCTCTCTTCATTTTAATCCCTCAAAAACACACTTTCAAATCTCTATAAATATTTTAACTTCTAGGATGAATAGAGAATGAAGAACTATGAACTTCCTATAATAGGATTTTCATCATGTATGGTGTGGATGGAACACATGAATAGTTACTAAACCATATTATTTTTTTGTAGTAAATATTGAACTCAGGAACATTTATATCCTTCTTATACAACTCTACATCCTTCTTCTACATCTATTTAGTGTGCACTTGTATAGATTGTTTAACACTCATTTTAGAAGGATTATATTTTCCCCCTCCATTCAATATTTCCAGATCCATCCTTTTCAAATCTATAATTATTGAATATATTATGATCCTCTTTATAAATAATCTAGTATGATCCTTTAAACTTGAAGCTTCAACCACCTTGTTTGGTTTCCTAGGGTTGTAATGTATTGAGAAATCATAATTGTTAATCAACACAAACCATCATCTATAGTGCATATCAACTATATAGTTTAAACTTTTATGATCGGTATATGTATCACACCATTTTCTGTAATGATAATGACTCTATATCTTTAATGAAAAAATTACCATATCTAACTCCAAATCACAAGTTAGGTAATTTTTCTCATGAACCATTATTTTTAATGAGGCATAATAAATAAAAATGTCATTGTACATGAGAAAAAATAATAGTCCCTTATTCATTTCAGCACTATATATTATAGATTCCTCTCCTCTTCAGATAATGTAAGTGGAGGAGAACTGAATAATATTATCTTTATTTCCTTGAAAATTTCCTCACATTGATATGTCTTGAGAAACTTTAATCCCTTTCAAGATGACTAGGTGATTGGATTATATATTTGTGATGAATTCTACATAAATTTTCAATAATATCAACAAAATCAAGGAAATTATAATTCTCAATCACATTTTTTTGTATGGGTCAACATTAAATATCCTACTTCTTTTATGTACCCACATATATAACCTGGATTGAGATTTTATAACCTTAAAATGAAACTTTTTGTAGAAACAATTCACACTTTGTAAATATTTCATATAATTTATCCTTCCTTAGGGTCTTCTATGAAATTCTCTAGTGAGCTTTATAATCTTACTTTCTCTTGGAATAAATATGATTATAATATATAAAGACCAAAAAACCAATCAACGTAATGTATGAAGACACTATCAATTAAACCAAAGAATATAGTAGGGGTATTAGTTAAACCAAATATCATTACTATATACACATTGTGTCCATACCTTATATAGAATAATTTCCTTGGTATATCCTCCATTTGAACCCGCAATTGATTATTTACATATTGAAGATCAATCATGGAAAAGTATTCATCTCTATGTAGTTGATCAAAAAAGTCATCAATATAGGGTGTGGTATACTTGTTCTTTGTTGTGAACTTGTTCAGCTCCTAATAATCATTTCAGAATCGCATTGATCCATCTTTATTCTTAATGAAAAAACTAGTGCACCCCAAGTTGAAACAACTGGCCAAATAAATCCATTTTCAAGATTTTCTTAGAGTTTCTTCTTCATTCTTGTAACTCAAATAGAGATATTTTTTTTGGAGTCATTAAAATAGGTGTGTATCTAGGTATTAGTTATATTAGTAATTCAATATTATTACTCACTAGAAAACAAGGAATTTATTCGAGAAAAACATTAACAAACTCTATTATAATCGACATATCATTGATTTTGAGTTTCTCCCCAACCATATAAGATAAATAACCATTTTTAATGGTAATCAAGACCCATACAATTGATTTAATCTTCATCAAAAGGTCATATATATAATCAAACTAATATATGATCATAGGTTGGTCTAGAATATTTAATGTGACTTCACTTCCTCAGCATGTTACGTGGGATTTATATAGATAAATCCAATCCATTCATACGATAACATAATATTCAACCAGATAGAGAATAATGGGGTTTACAAGAAGAAGATTCCTTTAAACTTCAACCGAAGAAGAATATTAGACTTGAGATGAGATAATTGCACCAATATGTTTATTCACTGATAATTAAACATCTAATCATTGTGGATAAGAATTAATATTCCTGGATACCTTTCATGATATAATGGAATTTTTATAACTATGATCAAATAACATACTTCACTGTTTGAAAAAACCAGTTATCACCCCAACATCACTATTATATCTTCAATCCCGTGTTAAAACTAAAATTATTTTCATAACCATCAGGAATATTTAACTAGAGTGACTAATACTGAAACATCATAGCTAGGAGGTCTAAATCATGACACTTTATTTTCAATCTATGACACCTTATATTTAACCAATGAAATTCATAGTAATCATCTATTCAAATCGTTCATGATGTTTTATAAAAAGTTTTTGAATTTCCAAATCATATCCCTCAGAAGTGTCCAACCATCTGTGAATCAAAGCCCATTTTCATGAACCAAGTGATGATCAAGTTCTTATCATTACACCCTTTTCATTATTATTTCCCCTAGGTATAATTGTACCATATACACATCAACTTTTAGTATCCAATCATGGATGTAATTTCTTTGAAACCACTCACTATATCCTTCACAAAAATTATAGTATATTTTATTATACATAGTCATATACTTACAGTACTCACTAAATTTTGTCATCCTAATTTATAAAGTTTAACTAAACCTTGATCTGATACAGAAAATATGAACCCAAACTTTTCATATATAGGTATCACAAATGAATATATTCTTATTCATTACAAAACATAGTGGTCCACTCCATATTCATTTAGTTATAGTGCCTTTGGAAACATGGATACATAATCACATGGTTCATAAGTGGAGTATATCATCTTCTAGTAAGTTATTCACAACTATTACTCTTCTTAGACATATTATACATAATTTATTTATTTATAACCTAGTGAAAGGAAGAAAAATAAAGGGTGAGCTTAGAATCTCAGTGTGGGTAACAAGGGAGATATCAACATATCATGTGAATAAGGGTATATGATCATGCGAATAGAATTTGAAAACCACACCCTATATATTATAGATCATAAAAATGAGTCATGGAATCAATATTGGTAGTTAATAAGACTTGAATCATAAAGTAATCATAGAACATGAGCCATAAGAACATGACATTGGAATATGACATAGATTTCGTCTATAAACCTAAGAATAGAAAATCATTTTTTTAGTTATCAATGATCATTTTAAAATATATAATTATGTAATGAGTTTACCACTCAAACCATCATATTTGTCAAGCTTCATTCACAAGACTATCATAGTTAACAATGTTCACAAATGAACTAGGATATCCCTCTATTCATTTCTTCTCATGAATATCAATATTTACCCAATGTAATGGATGGAGATATAGTTCCCAACCATTACATAATGAAAATCACACATATGTGTACCATAATATCATAAAACATTTATTGTATTATAACCCATTAAATGAAAGTAATTTTAAAAAAGATTCATCATAGCATAACAAATGGAATAGAAATAAGTTGAACAATAATTTCATCAATTTATCATAGAATTTCCCATAGAAAATTAAAGATTTTTATAAAAATATTTTCATCATAATCATAAACCTTCCTGAGAAAGAATAAGTATTGCACCATTGGATCATATATCTAGTAAATATTAAGTAACATGAAATTATTTCATCATAGTGGGAAAATGATTTTAAAATAATACTTATAATATTTATTAAGGAAAAATACTTTCCTACTTAATAACAAATATTTAAATTTTAAAAATTTCCAAAATATTAAGGAGTAAATTTTATTTGGAAATTAAATTGGAAACTTTTAAAGAAATATTTAAATAATTTATCCATCCTGATGGTAGAAAATACTATTATTTCCATACATGTTCAAATGAAGATTCCTTTAACATTTTTAATAAAAAGAAAAAAGGGCCTTATTCAGAAAAGGACAAGAATATTTATTTTGAAACATTTTGTAAAAAATTAAAAATGGGTAAAATAATATTTACACAACAATTTTATAATTTTATAATATTTCTTGAAAACATTTTTAGAAATTATAGACATGAAAGAAAAATTACTTTCGACTGATGATAGAAATAACAGATTATTTTATTAAAACAATTATGTCAATGTCTTCAGTACATTAAGATCGTAATATGAAAGGAAAACTTTTATCACTAGAAATAACTTAAGGATAAAAAAATACATTAGTTTCATGATATATAAATTAAAATATTTCATTATCAAAAGAATAATCATAAACAATCCAAACAAATAAAGAGATTATAACATAAAAACCTTACCATTTTGGTAACAATTGAATCATAATCCCCATGAAAGATAGAATATTATATAGTAATTTAATAATAGTAAATTTAATAATAATCATTATAAAATATATTCATGTTTAGTATACACACCACACAAAATAAACAAGTTGTGAATATGGCATGCATCCCATAGAGATAAAGGTGATATGAAAATCCATTACCATTTTAGAAAATTTTGAATCATAGGCCCCATTATAGAATAAAATCAAATGAAATGTTATATTTCATTAAAATAACTATATTCATTATATAAAATTTTAAATGGGTTTTATGTACACCACACAGAAAAATGAGATGTTAATATGACATACGTCTCCCATAAATAATAGAAAGATTATAATTCCCTTACCTCAAGTATAAAATTTCTTCATACATGTTTAAAACTCATGTATAATAAATATAGGTTTAATATAAGTATATTATAGAACAATAATCATGTATATCATACCATATATTATTTATTTATGACGTTTTATTACTTTTTTATTAATAATTCCTTGTTAAAATCATGTTCCGGATAATAATGGGGTTGTCATTCATGTATGTTTTGGTTTGGTATTTTCAGTAATTATAATTGCATCACGGTTATATCATATCAAAATTTAAATAATGATATAAATATCATATATATTATTTATATATGTTTTTATATTAATATATTAATATCAGAGATAGAAAAATAATTACATCATTCATGAGGATAATAGGTCATACGTACGTATGAACATTGTTTCTATTTTTATAATGATGGGTCCAAATAAAAGTAAAAATTAATTAATCATTCCAGAATAATTTATATATAATAGATATATTATATATTAATTTAATATATCATTATTATAATCCATGTCAAATTAAAATGAAAAATGTATCACATTACTTCGTTGAGGTAGTAGCCCACATGTATGCACGATGGATGTTATCATTTTCAAAAAGATTCTAAGGTAAGAAGGTAGAAAAGATATTATAGTTATTAAAATATAAATATTTTATAAATATCCAATAAAATATTTAATTAATAATTATCACTAGATATGATAGGCAGTGATGGAAAATGAATTATATCCGTTCGTGAGGCGGTAGCCTTCCGTACACACGATCGCTGGTTTCATTTCCAAAGTAAGTGAATAGGAGATGGATATAGGTTATTAAATTCAAATAATAACACTAAATTATATGGTATATACCTATATTATTATATCAGAATATTTTTATAATTTTATAAGGATGTAGAAGATGAAATATTATAAAACCTTTTGGTTAAGAATGATGCCTCTTGTTCGGACAACCTCTTTAGGTTAGCACTACAATCCATCCAATGATGGTTTAATAATAATAATAAGTAATATATAATGTTTTAACATAAGTAAGTAGTGGATTTGGGTAGGGATTATAAAATTAAATTTCAATGGAAGTGTAAAGTGGAGTGGAGATGGGGTACCCTTTTATAAATGGGGGAGAGGACACACTTAGAATTTTTTAAAAAGAAAACGTTGTACCAACGTTTTAAACATGAAATGATTATAAAAATAGCTCATTATAGAAATATATATTATAAAATGTTGAAATTTGACAATGAAATAAATTTTGAACAAGTTTTTAGATCATTTAGTCCCCTATCATTTTCGTTTAACCCGCTGGTCATCCCATTTTAACATTAATCGTGATAATTAATTCATATTTTTTTACTAAAAATTAAGAAAAAAATTATTTTTAACATGTTATATAATTGTAATTATTTTAATTAAAAATATTTAATCCATTTTTTCAAATTCAATTCACATAATTAGAATAATTTGATTTATTATTAATCTCGCAAATTCATTAGAAAAATTGTTTTCAAAAGATAAGGTTTTCATAAGTATAAAAAGTATTAATATGAAAAATCAACATAAAATTGAATAAAATGACATAAATTTGATTAATTATGATATAATTGAACCAAGTTTAATTTTAAAACCAAATTGAAACCAAATTTAACTTATAAATTAAAAAAAGACCATTATTATTATAAATCAACATTTTCACTCTTTATTAAAAAACTAAACAATTTAGAAAAATATTAAGAATTATCCACAAGGTAATTTTGAAATTTTTTGGAAAAAATGAAGTTAAATGTTTCAAATAAATTTTATTAAATCCAAAAAAAATAAATTTTTTATTTATTCACAAAAATCAATAAAAATTATTTTTTAAAAAAATGTATTTTCAAAGCGTATAAATAATTTACCCAAAAATAAGTACTTATTTATGAATATATTTTATTTTTATAAAACACCAATACATATTGTTTTAAAAATTTGATTATCCCATTCATACCTCCAATTTTAGCATCTTGGTTGTAACAGCCTTGTTTAAATAAAAAAATTAATACGATATCGCAGT
Source organism: Viscum album (assembly GCA_963277665.1). NCBI lineage: Eukaryota > Viridiplantae > Streptophyta > Magnoliopsida > Santalales > Viscaceae > Viscum > Viscum album. The sequence goes on along the minus strand of OY728119.1, from coordinate 99,890,197 downwards.
TCATTAAAACTATTTATTGCAAGTAATTAAATATAACAAAGAAATTAAATTTATTTTAAATAATATATTTCATAAAATATCACGGTTTTATAGATATAATTAATCACATCATTGGAACATGGTTTAGAAAACCATGCACAATAGATACCTTAACCACCCACTTCCTATCTGCCTCCCTAACCACCGTTTGACTTAGGATTAAGACACATATCCACTCTTAGACACTGGGGGATTAAGAAATAATAGTCTCTATGAAATGTGGCAGGAATATAATCATCAGGTATAATAATTTTTTTCCTTTCAGTGGTCTATAAATATTTTAGTGTAAGAAAAACACTTGATTTATTCTTCTATTTTCATTCATTTTTTCCATCAAAAATAATATTAGTGTGGTATTTTTATTGTTATCTCTATTAAATGTAACTAATTTCCCCTTGTACCAGGGTTATAATGGATGATGGATAGTCTTTTTCATGATTAATGTTTTATTAATCTGTTATTAGTGATGAATATTTGTGTTTTACAATTCATTCTTGTTATTGTTCATCCATTCATTGAATATGCAATTTCAGACAAAGAATAATGTATTTGGGGATATCTAATGAAATTATGATAAAATAATCCATGGGAAGTGGATGAATTAAATTCTACATTATGGTTGGTTTTATAATTTATTTTAATAAAATTGAGGGATCATGAGAAAAAATTTAGATAATGTAGTCACAGTTTACTTGGAAGAGTAGGCTGCACCACCTTTTAACCCAAATATAAAAAATCACATGAAAACCATGATGATACATTATAAATTATTATCCATAACGTCCATCCCATTACTCATGATTTTTTTAATATTAAGAATATAAATCCTATTTTTTAAAAAAATAGTAAGGGACATGTAGATATATACATAAGGTTACTTGAGTGATAGACACCATAATTCCATTGAATCGGGTTCATTTTGAAGACTAAAATAGATTTCGATAAAAAATTAAATCATTAAATAATATATTAAGGGTCGTGTAGATATATACATAAGGTTACTTGAGTGATAGACACTATAATTCCTCTATAATCATTATGTAATTGGGTTATAATTTAATTTGAGCCACCTGAAAGTAACTAATTTGGAAAAAATAGCAAATTATAGCATTTTTTGTTGGGAAACCTTAAAATAGTTTATTATTGACTGAGTATTGGTCAATTAATTCAAAAAAAATCTAAAAAATTCTTCTCTAGAAATATTTTTTATTTTTCTTAAGTATGATGTTTTCCTTTTATGTCTAGAGTTTGTTTTGTTTAGGATCACGGGTTTATGACCCACTAACTAGATCATTATAACAGTTACAAACTATTATAGGGGACCCTCTTTGTTCTGATTATTGACAAAAATACTACTATGGTGATTATTATCACTTATGGGAGAGCTCTTTCCAAATTCTACTATACCAAATGTGTAAGGTGATGATATAATTATTGTATATGGGGCAAGATAATAATTACCACCTGTGGGAGGGAAAACAATATACTTCTCTATTTATACTAGATAATGTGTTGAAAACCCATCCACTGTCCCAATTTGTTCCTATATTTGTTCAATAAGAGCGACAAAAATACATGACACAAATTCCTCAAGTACATCTACCACCCTAATGAAAACATAAGAAGCACGACTTTCCATCTATCCATGCACTAGTGTATAGCATTCTTTGGTCATCCATTGATGTTTTTTAAATTGATAATTCTATAATTAATGTTATTCAAAACATTATATAATATATGGGGATCCACGAGTGAAAACCCCAATTCTCACGTTTCCATTTTCATGGAAATATGTGAAACTTCCAATTACTATCGGGTTCCATAGGATTTTAAACATATTTGGTTATTTCCCTTCTCAATGTGGTATAAGTAAAAGGACTGGATGAAAGGGTTTCCAAAACAAACCATTCTCACATGGGAGTATATTTCTCAAGCTTTCATAGTTAAATATGTTTCCCCATTCAATAAAGAAATACTAAGAAATGATATTCATAACAATAATTTTCTAAGAATGAATCCCTTTATAAACCAAGGGATCACTTGAATGATATTTTGAGGAGGTTTCCCAAAAAATAGATACCATTTATTATAAAATTCAAAACCTTCAATGTATAAAATACTAGGGGAAAAAAGAACCCCCAAAGAATTTATGATAATAAAAGGTTCTTGAAGAGTTATTGAATTTATTATAATAAATATTGTCAAATATATTAAAATTGAACTCAGATCAAGGGCCATAAATTTTGGGAATGCATAATGTTTTTAAACCATTATTATAGTTTCCCAAATGGATTCAATATCATGGAAAATTTATGTGCTCATAATCATCACTAGCATGCAAGTTAAAGAAATTAAATACCCCACTTTTAGTGAATTTAGTGATAAACATGAAATGAGAGAGTTTCAAAATATAATTTTAATTCAATCCACTAGTGATTTGAGTAACTCATATCAAAATAATGGTCTAAATATATTTCTAGACTATCCATATCAATCATGTTAAGACTAATCAAATCAGTGTGGGGGGGGACCACAAACCTGACAATTTAGACATCATATACCTGTAGGGTATAACCATTCCCAATATTTGAATCCTCAAACTATTCTACACCAATAAAATCAATACCATTAGGTATAATATAAAAAATGTATATCATAAACCGTTTCTAGTACAAATCCCTTAAAAACAAAAAGAAATTATCTCAACAACAGACACATGATTCATAGTTAAAATCAGAGTAAATGATGTAAAAAGATTTAACTACTATTAAAAATCAATTTCAAACTCTTGAGGTGACTATATAAATCCTTATGAAATATATTAGGTAGATTTCAAGACACTTATTAGTTAGACGACCAGGAACTCTTTTACGTAACACTGAAAAGAACTTCCATAGGAAGCCAAGGAAGTAGCCTTAAAGAGTTGTAAATAGATCCCCTAAATAGAAACAAGATAGAAAAATATAGTTAAATTTGAGAAGAACCATAGTCCTTTAAATCCCATGTAAGAAGAAGTTGAGCCTGAGGTAGTGCCACCATAAAAAAATCCAACTAAAAAGAAAATAATTCAAGAAAGAAGAAGAGAAGGAGGTGGTCAAACCTTACAAACGAATTTTTCCATTATTCTAAATATAAAAATAAATTAAAATGGAAAAATAATTTTTAATGTTTATAGAAGTGTTTTAAAATATCTCTATCAATATTTCCTCTATCAAGGAATTCCCTCAAATTCCCACCTATGAAAAAATCATAAAGTAAATTCTCTCTAGTAAAATGAATATAATGAAATTCAGAACCATTATCATTAATAAGGAATGATTTTAAGTATTATAAAAATCAAACCCCTGAAAGATTCATGTTATAAGGATTTTACCTATCCCTTGCCCAATCAAACTATGTGATTTTTGGTAAATCTCTTGATGAATTGGAAGCCAGTGTTAATCTTCTACCCTTCAGAGTTTTTATGAAGTTAGGACTAGAGGAATTAAATCCCACTTAAATAGAATAATAATTTGATGACATATAAATATAATATCCCAATAAACTTTAGGATGACGTATTAGTGAAGGTAAAAAATTAGTTTTCCCATCTAAATTCATTATTCTAAACATGGAAGAAGTTGGTGAGGTGACACCAATTTTAGTATCGCCATTTCATATAATCGGTGAAGTGTTGTTTTAAGTCTACCAATGATATATTATATTTCATGTAGGTAATGAAAAAGTAACACTACATGTTATTAAGTATATCAATGATTTCTATCTCATTAAATATGAGGATTTCTACAATATATAACCATTATAAATTTACTTGGGATGCATGTAAATTAAAATGTGAAAACATGAACCATTGGAATAGAACATTTGTAAATTTTTTAATTATTCACGAAAAAATAGAGGTACAGTTATTGCCTGGATATGGTGGTTATTATTGGCCGCACAAAGTAATTATGGGTATAATACATAGGGATAATACCTGACCCTTATACATTATATCTTAAAATACATTAACTGGAGTTGAAACCCCTTCCATCATCATTAAAATAAGGATACTTTGGGGAGAAAGAATCATTTTTGGCTATTCTAAACTCTTACCTCATGGATAATCAAGAATTAAAGTTATTATAAATGCTTAAAGATGGTGTCATATTATTAGATGGAATTTTATGTTCTTAAACAAATCAAGATTTAAATTTCACCCATAAAGAAATTTTAAAAGAAGGAATTGAGCTCTCTTTATAAAAAAAATCAAAGGCTATACCCTCCAATAAATGAAATTATTAAAGTGGAGTTAAACAAGCCATTGGATTTACGAGTAGTACACCCAATCTAAAATATCTAATGTGAGATCTACTTTCAATTTGTTCAAAATAAGATAAAAATTATGGTGATCTTAAATAATAATAATAATCCAATTCACATGAGGATATCATGAGCTAGATGGTATGTACAGACTATTGTAATCTAAAATATTTCCCCCAATAGAATATTTTATACTTCACTTGAGGGATTAATTGTTGTAATATTTAGAAGGGAATGTATTGAAATTCAATATATAACCAAATTTCCCTTGCTCTTGAAGACCGAGAGAAGAGTACCTTTACATTTTCTTAGTGTATATTTTCTTACTATTGAATGTAATTTTTTGTGTGGAATGATTATATAATATTACAACATAATTTAGTAGATATAATCGATGATATAGTGAATAATATATTAAAATTCTTCATGAATGATTTTTATATGTATGAGAAGTCATTCAACACTTGCTTAAATAAACAGGAGATGTTTTTAAATAGATGTGAGAAAACTAAAATGGTACTTAATTTGTAAAATTGACACTTTATGGTGAAATAATGTATAGTTTTAGGCCACAAGATTCTAGTTTGGGTGATTTTAATCTTCTTTGGGTATAGAAACATCTGTTTAGGGTTTGTGATGGATTTCCTGAAATTTGATCAACCATTGAAAAACATTTTAATAAAAGATGACATTTTTTAGAGGAATTCATTAAAGTATTTTAGAATCTGAAGAAAAGTTTAGTGGAGTCCTTGATCAGGATTTCCCTTTATTGGAATTATTTTTTCAATATCAAGTGTGATGAAAGTGATTAGGTCAGGGGTGTAGTGATTAAATAGTGATTTCACTATATATTTTGGTTTATATATTATTTGATCCATGTATTAAACTAATAAGAAATAAATTACCCCACAATATAAAAATATATATCAGTAGTGGTATTTCATTTGACTAATTTTGATCATATATATTACATTAAAAGTTTATTGTATATATGAACCATAAAACCCATTAAAACATCATTAATAAGAAATATTCCATAATTAATATAGTTTAATGGGTGTTATTATATCAAGAATTTGATTTATAAGTTCAAGAAAATAAATGGAGTGAGAAATTTGTTTGTAATAAATTTTCTTACATGGATTTTCCTCACCTAGAATAGGAAGAGGACAAAAACATCTGGGAATATTTCATATATGAAAATATATTTTTATTGATAGAGATAACTAAATCAGGGTTTACTAATAACAATGGTTACTTTTATATAGGAATGATCCACCATGATCTATCCTTTAAATGGAGGAAGCGATTTTTAGTTGAAGTGAATAATTATTTAGAAGAAGGCCCATTACTATTATGATCATTTAGGGATAGGGTGATCCAATATTCTTTGATGAAAGAATATTTTGATGGGATTTTAGAGTTTTTAACTCTTCTACATATTGAAGAAACTATGGATTAGGTTAATCCATTATAAGGATTTCACTATTTGGGTTCTTTTGTACAACCATGCACAATGATTGCCAAAACATAATATTTTGATTTGATATATATTATTGTATGAGGAACATTGGGGGTTGACAGGAAATTATAAAACATTTTATTTTATATGTTGATAGATTTGATGTTTGTTTTATCAATTTTATGGGGCCATACCTATTATCTTATGGAAACACATATATTCTACTATGTTAGGACAAAATATCTAAGTGGGTGGAAGTCATATCGATCATAAACAATATAACCAAAGTCTTCATTTGATTCCATATAAAGAATATATTTAGCCATCTTAGAGTTCCCAAGGTACTCATCAGTGATAGGGTTCCCATTTCAATAAATCTATCTTGAGAAACATTTTGTTGAAATTTTGGATGATATACAATATGATAACACCATAACACAACAAAATAAGTGGTCAAGTGGATGTTTTAAACTGCAAATAGAAATGAATCCTAAAACATATAGTGGGAAAATAAATTAAGAATTAGGAAAAGAATCTTTAATATTCCTTATGGGCATATATGAAAACATATAGGACTCTTCTACTCATGTATCCTTCCCAATTGGTTTACGAGAAGACATGTCATTTATTGTTCAAAATCAAACAGAAGTCATATTTGGATATTAAAGATCCCAATTTTGATCTAAATAGAATTGATATTTTAATGAAATAAAATGGGAAACATACAAAAATTAATTAATTTATATGGTGAAGACAAAGGTGGTTCATGATCATATGATTACTTATAAATCCTTTCAACGTACATTTAAGATACATTTTTTTAACTCACAGTTGAGACTTTTCCCTATTAAGATAATGTTCCAGTGGTTTGGGCCCTTTATAATGATCAAATCCTTAATCCTTTTTGTGATGCAGATCATATGAGATGATGGGAAAGTATTCAGTGTTAATGGGAAATGCTTAAATCAATTTTAACTGATTTAAACCATGGTGGGGATGATTTAAAGCATCTACTGTAGTAAGTGAGAGGACAAAGTGTGTCTAGATGGAGACATTAAAGGAATTATTAAGGGGGTAAACATTTTATTTTTTAGAAACTCATCAATATTTTCTTCTTTTTTAAGGTTTTACTGATTTAGTAGATTATGTTATCTTGTTTTTCATTTTTGTGAGTTTTTCATTTTTATGTGTTTCACTTTCTGAATGAATATGATGAAAGTGATTTATCATTGAATTTTATCAAGTAGGGTATTAATATAATCATTATGGAAGTATTAATATATTTAGAAACAATTAAGTAAATAAAATTTTTATTTATAGGAGAATATATAATTTCGAAATCTGGATGGTGATAAAAATTTCAATTTTATAGAAAAAAATGATTACAACATGGTTTTATAAATCATTCAAATTGATCCTACTAAGACCAATAATTAATACATATTTGGTATTAAATTATCTAAATAATGTACCATAACCATGCATGATAGAATAAAAAATCCATGTGAAAAAGTTAGACACTTTCCCGACAAGACCACGCGGTTGTTGTATGGTTTCCTAAACCATCTAGATCAATCATGAAACATTTTTAAAACCCTTTAATTTTCCAATTCACACTCAAAATATGAATTGTTAACACCACCACCCATGATTTAATCATGCTCCCTACCCCCAAAGTATTTCATTCCCTCTTCCAAAATTCTCCAATTTCCCTCACCCCCTTCACTCTCTCACTGAATTGTAGACTAGCCTAGGTTGGAATTTTCTTCATACTCTTCTTATTTTTCATTTTTTACTCTTTTTTTGTTTTTGTAACACCCCTACCCCAGAATCCCAGAGCCGGTTCATTATTTTAATACATTGGAAAGATTATAAAGAATCAAGTCCCGAATGACTGATCAATTTAACTATCTTGGAAAATATATTACATACATGATCATTTCTTTATAATTGAATCCATAATATGAAATATGGTCCATTTTTTTATAATGCCATTATTCTCCTAGCTTAACGCTCCATATAAATCAACAAACACTTCATGGAATCTTGGGAAAATAAAACATATGAAAGGTGTGATCTTGAATGCTCCTTATGTTTATATAATACAGTAGAAACTTTCATAAATAAGCATAAACTTTTAGGGAAACATTTAAAACTGAAACACAGTCCTTTTACACGTAATATTCAGTATAATATGAAAATAATAAATAAAATAATTCCATTTAAAAACTCACATGGGTATTATAATAGTAGAATTATCACATTTAATATCACTAACTAATCTCATAATGAAGAAATTCATAATGTTGGAAATCTAAAACATACCATCAAGGCCTCAACAAAGACATCTAAAAATAAATTCTTAAGGCCTCAGCCGATTTCATATATAAAAATAAATGGGTAAGGCCACAACCAATTCCATATCTAGTTTTTCTCATCAGACCTACCGATGGATTGGGGGGTTATAGTGGACCCACCCATCACTTAATATGTCCAAAGTATTTCTCTTATGAAAAGGGTGAAACATAACATAAAAATTCATAATAAAACTATAATACAAAATTTTAATACCACAAACCATGAATGATATAAAAATAGCACATCCATAGTCAAACATACCATAAAACCATAAATATAATATGGAATACATTATTATAAAAAATCATCCCCAATCAATCATAAAATCCAACGAAGTATGTTGACATAGATTAAATTAATCTAAAAAATTCATTAAAACACTTTGAGAGAAATATCGTTTTTTTATTTCAAATCATCTAGAAGCTCCAAAATTATAAAAGAAAACATTTATTTTGATAATAACTTTATAATAATGTAAGTAAATCTTTATAATTTTAAGGCTTCATAATGAAATAAAATAGTTGGTTGCACCATACAAGTTAAAAAACATTCATTCCTTAATTTCTCAAAAATGTTATAATCTACCTCGTTTGGAAAATAAAAGAAATATTCCTTTCAAAACGTTTTGTAAAAAGTAAAACATGGGTAAAAATAAATTTAAACAAAATTTTATAATATTTTGAATTAAATATTTATAAACATGGACATGGATGAAATGGATTTCCACGTAAATAATTACGTTTAAGAAATCTTAGATAATAAATAGATTGTAAAATTAACCCTTAACTTGTATTTTCCTTTAGTTGAGGGTGAATTAACCTTCTGAATAATGGATAAATTATGTTATTAAATTATAAAATAATAATATATATATTTATTATATCATATATAATCATCTTATATCATTTTGTTAATAATATTTCAGAATTACCATTGTTTCTGGTGTTAACTTCTTGGTTTTCATCTACATGTTTTGTAGTGTAAATCATGTTTCTTATGCATAAGACATATATTTTTTTCATATCTGGAATGATATTAAGTGTATAAATATTATATTTAATTATTATATGTATTTTATAATCAATATTGAATGGTTAACGTCGAGAATTAATATCATCGCATCGTGGAGATGGTAGACCATTCATACGCATGAGCGACAATATAATTCCATTAATGGTTAAATAGTATGAAATTTAACTGTATATTAATTTTAAAGAATCATTATTATGTCATAATTTTCTATAATATACTCATTATTATACCCTTATAAATAAAATAGTGTTGAATAACAAATTATACAACGACGTGCAGACGGTAAGTCGTACGAATGCACACATGGTGATATTGTTAGTATGGATAACATGAAGAATATGGTTGTATAATGATTATAATAAAATATCAGTATGTTGATGATACTAGAGTTTTTAATTTTTTATGGAAACAACATAGAAATGAGGAGTATAAGAAGAAAATTACATTAAAAGGGGTGATATGTCAATTAAAATTTTTTCGGGTGTCTTCTTTTGATTTGCAAAGAACAACTCAATAGGATAGCTTTAATCCCAACGTATGGCCTCTAGGATGTAGTGAGAGATTTTCTTAGAGTAAATGGGTAGGGGTTGGTCGAGCCAAATGGATTTAGAGGAGTGAAATAAGAAGAAGGAGAAGTTCCCTTTTATTATTAGATAGGAGAGGGGTGTAACACCCCAAGGTTTTGAAAATAAATATAGAATGCAATTTTATAATCTATCCATTAAACACAACTTTGCCTCTTCTATGTTTTGAATTTTGAAAAATGGTCATCTAGAGTTGTGTTTAGTAATTCATTTGGAGTCTGATAGAACAAACTTGATTTTTGGTGAATAGTAATATACCAATATGAATAGTAATATTAATAGTAATATGAATAGTAATATGACCCTTATGAATAGTAAATCATATCATTATTTTATTTTCTTAAGGAAGTAAGATAATGAGATCTTAATTAGTATTTCAATGAGAAATAAAACTAATTTCACTTTAAGATTGTTATTTTTAGGTTTAACTATGAACTTCTTTAAAAATTAATCTAATAATATTTAGAATTTTTTTTTTGAAAAATGGATTTCACTTTTGAATTCTACATGTCGAAAAATGGTTAGGGTGAATTTTGGGAATTTTTCTGAAATAGTTGATTTTTCAGTGAATAGTAAAAAAACACAGTTTTTTGATTCGGTGTGTTAATGACATCATTAATGATGTATTAATGATGTAATAAATCTGTTAGACTTGTGTAAAGTTAAATAAGGTGTGATGTGTCCCAAGTGGCTTTAACCATGGGAAAATACCATGGGAAAGCCCATGGTTTTGCAAATACCACCCATGAGGTGTCCCTTGGAAATTATTAAAATAATCCATCACTTTTTCTATAAATACCAACTCTTACCTTCATTGAATTCATTCACAATTCTCAATAAATGATTCTATGGCCTCCTTACCTCCGTATTATTCCTCCCAAGGTTTCCTCAAGCCCCCGAGGTCCCAACCTTCATGTTCTAAGGGTTATTCTACAAGGCAAGAAAATTCCCAATTTCTTTCTTTTTTCCATTAAAGTTCTCTTTTATGTGGTACATCATTCAAGTTTCTATACCATGTTCTTATTATTATTCTTATTATTTATCTACTCTATATTATGATTAATTTCTGGATAGGTGACCCTTGTCCCCTCTCTTTTTAATATATTCTAAAACCATGTTGTGTAGCCGTTAGCTGCCGAATATTTATAAGCGATTTCAAAATTATTCTTTTATTTTGAGTTCTTTATTTATTCTTTCTTCATATCTTCTTACCCAATTGGAATGAAATCTCTAGAATCTTTTATATTCTGTATGTTCTCATGTTCATGAGAAATTCATCATCATTCTTCTTCTTTTCCCCCACTTGTTCAAGGAATTAAAAACATTGTTCGTGATGTGTCGAATTACCGACATCGTAGACGATGTGATTTCAATTTTCATTAATTATTTCACATCTAGTCATGAAACCATTTATATGGTTGAACCAGGTTATAATATATGTTTTATGACTCACCCATGGTTCTGGAATTCTTTTTTACTCATGGTTCTAATTTATAAGACAAAATGAGGGTGTTATTATCAAAGAACCATTAAAATGATCTAAACAAACATCATTAATGTTTTAACTAATGAATCACCATCATGGTATATAACCAAAAATTATTATAAGATCATTTATATCTCCATAATTTCATTAATAATATGTATTATCAATTCTGTATGTTTAACCATGTTTCAAATGAACTTTCATTCATGGAAACAAGTAAACGAACCATGAAAACCGAGGAAGAAAATGCTTCCAAAACACGAAAATTGAACCAAATGAACCCATAGAAAGGGCCATGAATTAACCTAATAAGTTTATAATAAATAAATTACACGTATAGGAGGTTCTCGACATATTAATTAATGATGCTAAATTTGATTATTCAGGTCATTAAAACAAACAAAGAACACACTCGCGCATAAGGTAAGGGGTTTCTCATCTCACTTTCATTTCTCTGAGATTTCCATTGTTCGCCAATTATTCCCTATATTTGGTATATTTGTACTTCCATTTGATATATAATAACATTATTCTATTTATATTCATGTTATTAAATGATTCAATTGATGGTTATTAAGTTCTGGTCATACGGTTTGACCGATTACATTGTGGTAAGGGACTTTGTTCCAGCTGCCGTTTTCGTTGTGACTATCTTTGTATTTTGCACCAAATAATCCTTATGTGGTGTACCTACTTTCCATATGAGATAAATTTTTATTTGAAATTATATTTATATTAAATATCCATAATCTCATGTCATGGATATGTTTTTTTTCTAAACCGTATACCATTTTAGATATAGTGTTTATTTTAAAAGTTATTTTAATTATGGAAATATTGATGAATCTGTATACTCTACTCTAAATAGATATTGAAAGTAAATATTTATCTTGTATTGAATCAATTTATAAATAATTATTTGGACATGTAGTGGCGGTTGAGGCTTGCTATAGCCCCTCGATGCATCGGTAGGTCTCCTGAGACAAAACAGTTTGGCGACAAACCCTTCGAGTTTGTTTCTAAAAATCAGACGGGTTTCTACCCACAGAACTAAACCATTTTTATGGTATTATGGTTTCATGTACCAGATACATGATTTCCAGTTAATAAAAATTATCTTTATTCATTATCAATTATTATTATTTTCCATGATATTTTCACTATGACAAAATATATGGATGCAATTTCATTTTTATTTTATTAATGGCATTAGTTATTCAGTTATTCGCTGTGCCATTTTGATTATGTCAGATTGTTCATGAATAACTTATTATTGTACTCATGATTATGATATTTTTAACCCATTATAAGCATTTTAGCTCACCCCTTTCATAGTCTACCTTCAACAGGTGATGAAGGGAAGATCTTTTATTGATTTCCTGAGGATGTCGTTTTTAGTTTTTGTTATGTATTGTATTTAGTAAACCTTTCCAATGTAATTTGAGTAACATCTATGTATCTAGTTTCTTCAAGATTACTATACTTATCATTCATTTAGGAATTTCATTCCTTCTAACCATGCCAATATCACAAGTAATGCACCGGCTCCAGCCTAGAGGGGTCGAGGTGTTACAAGGGGCACCTTTGGAAACACAAAAACTAGTAAAATAAATATAAAGTAGTTTTTAACTCCAAATGGATCCAAGGTGGATCATTTAGAAGATAATATGAGGATGGGTCAAAATCCTCTCAGCCAATAAAACCTATACAGGTTTTTATTTTATTTAAAACCTTATCATTTTGATATATCCTTATTTAAACTATTTAATTTCAATTATATTCAAAATATTCAAAATATTAAATGGTTATAAATATATTCTTATATGGTCATAATATACCATAAATGGAAACTTTGAGAAATTTTTGTCCTTATAATTATCAAATTGTAATTTTTAAAGATTTTTAAAAAGTTTAATAATATGTTATTTTTATAAAATATCAATAGTGTCATTTTTAACACTACTCAAAACATTAACTTTAATTAAAAATAAAACAACAAAGATAAAATATAAACAAAATATTTAATAAACTTAAAACATGTCATAGAAATCTATTAGATTCTTGTATTAGCTAAATTATCTAAAATTATATTTATTTTAATATTTTTTCAATCATTTATTTGATTTTTCTATTAATAAAATAATTAATTCTTCACTATTGTGTCAATATTTATTGTAATTATTTTGTATATAAAAATTATTAATTAATTAATATGACGTAGATAATTCCTTTATATTTTTAGTTACAATTTATGATCTAATTTATCTCCAGGTTATCCCTATATTAAAATTATTTAACTTATAAGAAATGAGAGTGTGACACTATCACATTTTTTAAATTTACTAATATTTATGTCATTTTCCAAGAAAAATGTCCATTAAATGATCCAAAATATATTATTATTATATTTTTAACATTATAATAGTTAGTTTTCTGAGCCTGATATTTTTATGAATTATATAACATGTAATAAAATATTATTTATTTTAATTTATCATTTATGTCAATTTTAATACTATTCAATATTTTCATTTTTTTAAATATAAATCCAACATGAAAATTTATAACCGATACTTCCAATATGTCACTAACATGTCTATTTTATCTTCCAAATTTTTTATGTCATTGATTATGTCAAATAATATTTATTTTAATATTTATAATATCATTGATTTGTTTTTTTCATTAATTTTGAAATTACAACATCATCTTTGTGTATCCATTTTATTTAATTATTTTATCCAAAAAAATATAAATAAATCACCATAATGTAGATAATTTTTTTATTTATAATAACTTTCCTTAGTCGACCATATCACATACAATGCTTCATATTAAAAAAAATTATACTTTTTAAAAACAAAAGAATACGAAAATTGGATTTTCATTAAATATAATATTATAAATACATTAAAGTAATCCAAGTGGATCTAACTGGTCCCTAAATAGACCCAGATATTATTTTAGTCAAAACAAACAAATCCAAGGAAATTTTGATAAGTGTTGGGGTAATTATAATATTAATTTTACCTTTAATTACATGATTTACCCATAACTAATGTAATAAAAAAAATAGAAAAGTTACTATTCACAATACCCCAAAATAAAAGGAAACAATTTACATATATTGGACTCACCAATTATAAATATGGAATCTATATTTAAAAATTAAAATCACAGAATTTGTAGTAATTAATTAAAAATTAATCTTGCTGTTGGAATGAGAAATGAGTTTTTCAAAGGTAAAACATAAAAAACTATTGAAATGTTTTTACATCAAAAATCATGGTAAAATTAATGTCAATGTCCAAAATTATATTAAATTATAAAAATATAACAAATATATACTTTAAAACCAAGAAAATTTAAAAAATAACACAATAAATTATATTAATGAAAAACGTTTTTTTCAATTAAAATTTAGTATCTTTTACTATTCATCAAAAAATAAAACATATCAGAAAAATACACAAAATTAAACCAATGTTAATTTTTATATTACGCTTTAAAATAATAAGTTTATTTTATTAAATTTTAAATATAAAAGTTTCAAATATTTAATTTAAAATGGGTTCTCCATTAAAAGGCCACAAAACTGTATTATTTGAAAAATACTTCTTTAGTATGAAAAATTGAATTTTTTTCTTATATCATGTCTAGGAAACATATTATACTAATGTAAAAATTATATAGAATATTTATATAAAATTTAAAATGTGGTTAATACTATTAATAACCATTAATTTAATGGATATGTTATATGTTATATTAAATAGTAAGATTTTATTAATATATTATAGTTTAGTAAAAATGGGTCTTGCGTGTAATTCAAGACAAATCATTGTTATGTGTAGTATAAGATTAACATGGTGTTTCAAAAAATGAAATCATAAAAACAATAAAATGTATTCATAAATTAAAATAGTTTAATTTCTCTGGGTGTTATATTCTCCCCTCCTTCAATAAATTGTGTCCTCGTAATTTGAAATTTCACTTAGAAAATAAAAATATTATACTAAAAATTACATTTTTGGAAAACCAACATCGAAAATAGTGTTAACAAAATATAATCTTAAATAGAAGGAAAGATAAATTTGACATTCCCCACCAAATGTGGCTTTCAAAAAGGATAGCATTAGTGTAAATTAGAGATACATACTTGGAGGAAATGTAAGTATTTATATGTAGTGATTGAGCTCGTCAGTTACAAAAAGGTGAACAATCAATGGAAAATTGAGGGCCGAAAATCCATAAAACTATGATGATTTGAAATTCCATAGGTTCAATTAATTGTTAACTTGAGATACGTATTTAGGATAACACTTTTTAGATACTTTTCCATAAAGTTGAGGGATTATTTTACTATATAGATATGTACTTGAGAAAACTTACTTGATTCCATAAATTTTATCCTTTTATTGTGATTTGATCACTTTTCACTTCTTCCTATGAATGTTTACTAAAAAAATTAGAAAAATTTATCCAATAAATCATACTTCAAACTCAAATAATAATAACCATTGTTCAACTTAATCCACTCCAAACTTAATAATCAACCAAAATAATTCCATCCAAATTCACTATCCAAAAAGTTCTCTAAATTTACAAAATCAATATTAACATCAAATTCCCCTAACAATGTAATGTAGCTCTTATGATCACATAAAAAGTATGTTGTGACCTTTTAATCCTTAATTATAACTGTTATGACTCTACAACCATAAAGAAGATTTATTACAATACAATCCTTATATATCTCATGAATCTTATAACCATGGAACCATTGATGTAATAATTCTTGAATCAAAATTAAAAATAACCATAATCATTCCACTTAACACATAAATAAATAACTATTATTCAATATCTTATTCTTTAAAAACTATTTCATCTCATTTATCTTTTTTAGTCACTTCATTATCAGTATTATAACCATTACTTATATATACAAGAGGATTATAACTATTTACCAAAACTCAATTCACAAGCTTAGAAACACTTATCATAATGGTATGGTCATGAAGAATCATTTATAGGATCTCTAAATATTCCCATATTCATATCAATCCATAATTCCATGTATAAAATCTAAAAGATGATATCCTATACTTATAAAAATCCTCAAAGTTATTCATAGTGTTATGTTTTCTAATCTTTGATTTCTAAATCTAATTTCCAATGTTGTTGAAAAACTTAATCTGATAAAAACTGTAATGCCCCAACCCATGAATCCTAGAGCTAGCGCATTTTTTTAATACATTTTCATGATTAATGGGAATTAGGTCATAAAGGACCAATCATTATATCAGTCTTGGAAAATAGATTACATACATGAACTTTTCATCATAATTCAAAACATAATATACAACATTGTCAATTCTTTGAGAACACCATTATTCTCCAAGCATAAACCTGTTTATCAATCATAAAATACTTATTGGAGTCCTAGGAAAATAAAACATATTATAGGAGTGAGCTCAGATTCTCATTAAGGTTAAATAATAGAGTAGAAGCTTTCATAAATAAGCATAAACATATAAGGAAATGTTTAAAACTGAAACACAAGCCTTTTACACGTAATCTTCTGCATAATATGGAAATAATAAATCAAATAATTAAATTTAATAATTCACATGGATATTCTAAAATAATACTAATCACATGTAATATCACTATATAATCTCATAATAAAGTAATTGAAAATATTGGACATCTCAAACATATTGTCGAGGCCTCAACCAAGACATCTTAAAACAAATGGTTCAGGCCTCATCCAAATTTATATCAGAAAATAAATGGGAAAGGCCTTGGCCAAGTCCATGTCTATTTTTTCACATCATACCTACCAATGAATCGAGGGGATATAGTGGGCCTCACCCATCACTTACTATGTACAATGCATTCCTCTTTTGAAAAGGGATGAACGTAACATTAGCATTCATATTAAAACTAGCACACAAAATGTTGATAACATAAACCGTGAATGGTATAAAAATAACACATCCAAAACCAAACATATCATTAAACCATAAATACAATATAGAAGATTGTATCATAATAAATCAATCTCAATCAATCATAAAATACAACAAAGTATGTTGACATAGACGAAATTAATTTAGTAAATTCATTAAAAAACTTTGAGAGAAATATCCATTTTTTACTTGGAAATCATTTAAAACCTGCACAATTATAAAAGAAAACATTTCTTTTGAAAATAACCTTATAATATTATAATTAATTCTTCAATATTTTAAGGTTACTTAAGAGTGGAAAATATCTTCTTGCGTCATATAAGTTAAAAAACATTCTTTCTTTAATTTCGCGTAAAGGTTATAAAGTACCTCATTTGTAAAAATAATGGAAAGATTCCTTTCGAAATATTTTGTAAAAAATTCAAACATGGGTAAAAATAACATCAAACAATTTTTAATAATATTTTTAATTACATTTTAATAAACATCGACATGAATGAAAAGGATGTCCAAGTAAACAATTAGGTATACGTAATCTCAGATAATAAAGAGATTGTGAAATTATCCCTTACCGAGTATTTTCCTTTAGTCAAGGGTATGTTAACCTCATATATAAGCAATAAATCATGTTATTTTGTTATAAAAGAACCATATAAATATTTATGATATCATATATTAACATCTTATATCACTTTGTTCATAATATTTTAGTATTACAATTGTTTCAGGTGTTAACTGCTTCATTTTCCTCTGCATGATTTGTCGGGTAAGTCATGTTTCTTATGTATAACACTTATTGTATTAATATAAATAATGATATTATGTTTCATAAATATTATATTTACTTATCATATAAATTTTATAATCATTATTGAATGGTTAACATGGAGAATTAATCTCATCATGTCGTGGAGACTGTAGGTCGTACGTACGCACAGGCGACATTATCATTCCCTTGATGGTTAATTGATATGAAAGTGAATTGTATATTAATAATAAAGAATAATTATTATGTCATAATTATTATTTATCTCCATTATACTGATTATTATTCCTATCCAAGTAAACTAGTGTTGAATAACAAATTACACCACATCGCGGAGACAGTAAGCCATACGTACGCACACATAGTGATATTGTTTTTTGTAGGATGGATAAAATGAGGAATATGATTGTACCGTGATTATAATAAGACTTATTATATTTATGATTCTATAGTAATTAATTTGGTTTTGATACAAAATATAAATTTTAATTATAATAATAAATGAACTTTGAAAGAGGTGATAAGTCAATTACCTCTTTTTTAGGTGTCTCCTTTTGATTTGCACAAAAGGACTCCATATAATGGCTTTCTACCCAATTTATGGCCTCTAAGATGTAGTGAGGGATGTGTTTAGAGTATATAAGCATGTTTAGGTAGATATAAAGTGATTTATTGGTTTGAAATAAAGAGAAGGAGAAGTACCTTCTTTTATAAGAGAGTGGAGGGGCACCTTTGGAAACACCAAAACTATTAAATTAATATAAAGTAATATTTAATTATAAATGAAGCCAAAGTATATAATTTAGAAGATAATATGAGTATGAGTTAGAATACTCTGAACCAATATAAATTATACATGTTTTTAGTTTATTTTAAACCTTATCATTTTGATTTATCCTTATTTAGTCTATTTAATTTAAATTATGGTAATAAAATTCAAAATATTAAATGGCCAAAACATTTACTTATATAGTGTCAATTAATCATAAATGGACAGTTTAATAAATTTTTGACCTTATAATTATCACATTTTAATTTTTAAAAAATTTATTATTTTTAAATAATTTAATAATAGGTTATTTTTATAAAATATCAATTATGTCAATTTTGACACTATTCATAACATTGAATTTAATTAAAAACAAAAAATAAATATAACTTCAATGAAAACTATTTAATACAGTCTTAAAATGTCATAGGAACCTATAAAATTCATGTATTACCTCAATTATTTGAAAGTATTCTTATTTTAATATATTTAAAATCATTTATTTGATATTTCTATTAATAAAATAATTACTTCTTCACTATTTTTGTTAATATATATAGAAATTATTTAGTCTATAAAAATTATTAATAAATTACTATGATATATATAATTACTTTAACCCTCCAAATTCTATTTATGATCTAATTTATCTCTAGGTTATCCCTATATTAAAATTATTTAACTTAGAAGAAATGTGAGTGTGGCACATTATCTCATTCTTTAATTTTAAAAATATTTATGTACACTAATGGGAAAATGTCCATTAAATGATATAAAATATATTATTATGATATATTTAACATTATTCTATTTATTTTTCTAGGCCATAGAGTTTTATTAATTTTATCACATTTAATAAAATATTATTTATTTTAAAGAATCATTTTTGTAAATTTTGATGCAATTAAATATTTTCATTTTTAAAAATATATATGAAACATGATAACATAGAACTAATACTTCCAATATGCCAAAAACATGTCTATGTTACCTATAAAATTTATGTATGTCATTGATTAAGTCAAATAATATTTCTTTTAATATTTTAAATATCAATGTTTTGTTTCATTCATTAATTATGAAATTACTACATCGTCTTTGTGTCATAATTTTTAATGAAAAAAATAAAAAGAAACTATTTAAATAATTTAGTACATGTGATTCAACATATGGAATCCACTTTTAAAAATTAAAAACACAAAAGTTTCAATAATTAATTTAATATTAATCCCATCATTCGAATGAGAAACAAGTTTTCCAATGTTAAAACATAACAAAAGATTAAGACGTTTCTACATCAAAACTCATGGTAAAATTAATTCCAATGACAAAAATTATATTAACTAATAAAAATATATTCTATATAAACTTTAAAACCAATAAAATTGGAAATTTAACACTGTAAATAATTTTAATGAAAAAAGTTGTTTTCAATTAAAATTTAGTATTTTTTTAACTATTCATCAAAACAAGATACTTATCAAAAAAATACTAGAAATTAATCCAAAGATAATTTTGATATAAATCATTAAAAGAAATAGTTTATTTTGTAAAATTTCATATATAAAATTTTTAGATATTGTATTTGTTGACCTCACCTGGTTTGATAATCCCAACTATGCTTTCACATACTATGAAAATCCCAATTAATGTTTATCTATATTCTAATTTTCTCAATATATTACATTCTATATGATAATAATATTAAAATAATCCTTGAAATATGTTAATCAATGTTTATCCATATTTATATGAGTTCTGAAGTAACTCTAACCCAATCGGATATGTTTTTCATAAAACAGATAAGTGTTAAGTTACTGATCTTCATATAGCTACTGATACAGAGCTACTGGTACTTAGTCTACCAATAGACAGAGTCACTGATAAGGTAAGGTCACCGATATGAAGAGTAACAGATATGTACAATTCCACCGGTAATCATAGAAAAAGTTCACCGATACAGATAGTTACCAATAGAACAAGTATTCCGATAGTACAGAATGGAGATACCGATATGAATAAGTCTACCGACACACATAATCACTGGAACTAAGCGAGCTACCAATACAAACAGTCACTGATAGACCAGAGTTACTGATAGGCCAAGTGTTATCGATTTACAGAGTCACCGATACAAAATGAAGCTACCGATACAAATCCGAGTTACCGATAGATAAAGATCTACCGATAGAATGAAGTCACCAGTATATAAAGTTACTGATACACAGAGTAAGAGCTACCGATATCAGTAGCTACTGATACAAGTTCAAAGAGCTACCGATGGAAGGTCACTGCTACACAAAGTCCACCCTATACATCTACCAACAAAAGGATACTAATGATTGAACAACCAATCAAACTCTATACTCTAAATATTATTTATTTATTTATTTAATGGTTGCATTTTGTTTTTAATGCAGTTAATGTTATTTAATGATATCTGTTGGCATGTAAGGAAACCGCACCTAGTACCCATGCAAAAGGTAATCATTTTTTTTCGGAGCTGAAAGCTATAGAAGGGAAGATAAAGATCTAGCTGGAGGAGCGCGAATACAATAATGAATCAAGGAACTAAGAAGGAACACAAAGGGTGAAAAAGAAAAGGGCTTAACAACATTGAAACATGGTTCATTCACAAAAACGAAAAGGCTACATCCATACGTGGAGAGAACTGGACATACATAAAGCAATTAATTTCTAGAGGAGGACACAAGTTGTATCTTGAGTGACGAACTGCATCAAACACTTCATGAAATCAGGCTGCTAAGCTGAACCTAAAACCAAGGAAGAAAACGACACTCTGTTTTCAGAACAAAAACCATAGAAGGACTCAGAAGCTTTTCTGACCAATCAAACGAGTCTAGAGCTGCACTTCCTATCACTAATGATTTTCTAAATTCTTTCAAACTTACTCTATTGATTCTTTTATTTACATTTCGAGCATTGTGTGTACCCTATTTATTTTACACACACACTTTCTCCTGAGCTAAGCTGGAGGATTCTTAAATCCTCATTCAAACTCAATAACTCTCTTGTATCCCACTGTGGATAGTGGTAGAGGTCGAGTAAGACCTAGACAGCTATGAGCTATTGTTTGTTTTCCCACGTAGAACTGTGGTAGAGGTCTTTGAACCTGGACTGTCTTTTCACTTTTGTTTACCCCGATCAAGGGTGTGGATCAATTTATATAAATTTTCTAAGAGTACTAAGTCTCGGCTTGAGACTGAACCTCTTGGATACATCTGCTGTGCATTTTAGTTTAAGACATAAGTATATTATACATTTCATATTCCGCTACTAACTACTTTGAAATATAATTTTTTTAAAGTTACTTTGATGGTTAAATTTGAAATTGTTTATACATATTGAAAACCAGTAAATTAGTTTCAAAAGTAAATTTAACCTTCAGATTAAATTAAATGGGACTTAATCAATCTTTGAGAAACTAATTGAACATTTACAATCTGTATAAATTCACTACATTTTAACATTGTTTTTAAATTGGGGGATTTTAAGAGAAATATTTTCAGCATAAATTTTTATTGGAACTCAATTCACCCCCCCCCCCCCCCTCTTGAGTATCCACTCCGACCAACATTTGGTATCAGAAGGTTAATTTTATTAATACAAGTTTTCAAAACATTCTATTTTACAACTATGATTTTAGTTGTATCTTTAAAGTTCTTAAATTTATGTTATTTCTAAATTTTATCTATTTAATATATTTTCTAAAATCTAGTTATGGACAATAGACTAGAAGGTGCTGCTACTAACATGCCACCTTTATTTAATGGTACAAACTATGCCCAGTAGAAACATAAGATGAAAAATCATTTAGAAAGTACGGGATTTGATATCTGGAATGCTATAGAAACTGAATATTAGATTCCAGAAACTGAAAGAACAACTTGGTATGAACCTACAAAGACTGATTACAATAATAATTGTAAAGATATGAATGCCCTGTATTTTGCTTTAGGAGATAAAGATTTTAATATAATATCTGCCTATAAAACTTCTTATGAAATATGGGATACTTTAGGTGTTTCTCATGACGGAACAACCAATGTTAAAGAAATGAGATTGAATACATATACATTTAAATATGATAACTTTAAAATGAAATCTGATGAACCCCTTTCTGAAATTTATCTCAGGTTCAATTAGATTTTCAATACTATGATCTCTCTTGGAAAGTTTGTTCCAGCAAAGGAACAAATTATGAGGATATTAAGATGTCTACCAAAAAGATGGAGAGGCACTTCGATTTCAATAAGAGAGTCATGCGACATCAGCACACTCCCTGTTAATAAATTAATAGGTAAAATTATGATGTATGAGGAAGAACTTAAACCGAACAAAGAGGAAGATAATGAACCCAAGAGAAAATATTTTGCTTTCAAGTATACTACTTCAAAGTGCAATGACAAGGAGAAAATGCATGTACCTACTAAAAGTTCAACCAGTAAAGATTCGGATTCAGACAGTGATGCTAAGATGGCTTAGGTAGCCATAAGATTTAAAAAATTATATAGGAAGAAGAAATTCTTTAGAAAATCAAATTACAAAGGAAAATATGACAACAAAGGTCACTAGAAAAAGGATTGGAAAAAGCTAGATAAAAGTGATGAAGTAGTCAGCTATGAATGCAAAAGAAAAGGTCACATAAAAGCTGATTTTCCAAAACTGAAGTTCAAGAAGAAACATGACTAAAAGGACAATAAGAATAAGAAAACTATGAAAGATACTTTGAGTGCTTCGGAAGACATCACAAGTGAATCTGAAGGTTATTATTAGGAAAATAATCATTCGAACATGTGTTTTATGAATAACATATCTGAGGTACCTGTTTCCCCTGTTCCAAATGATTATTATTTTGGAAATAACAGTGATTCAGATAATGATGAAAATATGTCTAAAGCTGAACTATTTGAATACTATAACATGTTGGAAGAGACCTGTAATGAACATAAGGAAAAATATAAGTCATTAAAGAATCATCATGCTCTCACTTCCAAAGTTAAATCTTCCCTTGATGTAGAAAAGGAAAAGAATGCTCAACTGTTAAAGAAAAATACAGAACTGAAAATTTCTAATGAGAAACATAGAAATGACTTAGAAAAATTCACAAATGGAAAAGATAAACTTACTCAAATGTTAGGTAAATAAGTGGAACCAAAATACACTACTATTTTGGGATACCAACCTGGACAGAGACAGTTTACCAAAAATCGATTTATTCTTAAATCTAGAAAAAATTCTGCTTGTTCCAGTTCTAGAAATTCTTATGCTTAAACTAGTTATTCATATGGTTATAGATCAAATAAAGTTTATCTTTCAAAATCTGTTGATTTTATAAATTATATGAGACCCATAAGAAAAATTTGGGTACCAAAATCATTGGTTGCTAACCTTTCTGGACCTAATAAGATCTGGGTACCAAAGTCATTTTCCATCTCAATCTGTTTTGTTGGAGACCTTCATGAAGAGTTCTCACAAAAACGTATGGTACTTGGATAGTGGCTGTTCAAGACATATGTCTAGATATTACTCATGATTCAAGAGTTTAATCAAATTTTATGGAGGCCATATCACATTTGGTGATAATTCTAAATGAGAAATCATCGGCCTAGGCCAGATTGGTGACACAGATTCAGTTTTGATTTCTAAAGTTTTATTTGTTGATGGACTTAATTATAACATGTTAAGTATTTCTCAATTATGTGATGATGGCTTTAATGTGAAATTTGAAAATGATTCTTGTAATGTTTTTAACTCTAAAAATGTTTTAGTTTTTTCTACTTTGATAAATGAAAATGTTTATGCTGTTGATTTAAATTCTTTGGCCAAACAAAATGTTACTTGTGTAAATTCTTTTCATAAAGAATCTTGGATATGGCATAGAAGACTAGGACACTACAACATCCATTCACTTAGAAATTATTCTAGGAATAACTTAGTTATAGAGCTACCTAAACTTGAATTCCCATCAGACAATGTTTGTAATCCCTGTCAAATGGGAAAGCAACATAAAGTTTCTTTTAAATCAAAAAAAGAATTCTCAACTTTTGAACCTCTTGAGTTGGTTCACATGGACTTGTTTGGACCTTATAGAGTTTTAGTTTAAATTTGAAGCCCTATGTCTATGTCTTATTAGATGAATTTTCTAGATATACTTGGGTATACTTCTTGGCTCACAAATGTGAATCTTGTTCTTACTTTGTTAAATACTCCTTGTCTGTAGAAAAATATAGTGGACTTAAGATTAAAACCCTAAGAAGTGATCATGGCCGTGAGTTTGAAAATCATGAATTTGAATCTTATTGCTCACAAAATGGCTATAGTCACAACTTTTCTTCCACCGGGACACCTCAGCAGAATGGTGTAGTAGAAAGAAGAAATAAAACCCTTCAAGAAATTACAAGAAATTTGCTTAATGAGTATGATCTGTCTATTTATTTTTGGGCTAAGGCTATGAATACAGCTTGTTATATTATTAATAGAGTCTTGATTAGACCTATTCTCAAGATGACCCCATATGAACTATGGAATAATAGAAAACCCAAAGTTAGTTACTTTAGAGTCTTCGGATGAAAATTATTTATCCTCAATACAAAGGATAATCTAGAAAAGTTTTCTTCCAAAAGTGATGAGATAATTTTTCTTGGTTATTATTTAACTAGAAAAGTCTATAGAGTCTTTAAAAAAAGAACCAAATGTGTTGAATAATCTGTTCACATCAAGTTTGATGAAACTGATCCACATGAGCCTAAAACCTATCTTGAAAATCTTGAAGAAGATTTGTCTGTTCTGGACCTTTATGATAAAACTAAAGAACTTGCTATAAAAATATCCAATTCTGGACATATTCCAAAATCTATTTCATTTGAACCCGAACCTATAGATAAACCTGAAATTTCTAGTCCTACCTTTACTAGATCAACTATGATTCTAAAGAATCATCCTTTAGATGTTGTTGTTGGTAATCTTGATATAGGGACATAGACTAGATCTTTGCTAAGAAACCAGGTTGAACATCAAGCATTTCATTCACAGCTAGAACCTAAAAATGTAAATGATGTAATCAATGATGAATTATGGGTAATGGCTATGCAAGAATAGTTAAATCAATTTGAAAGAAACAATGTCTTGGAATTAGTTGACAGACCCAAGGACACATTGACAATAGGCACTAAATGTGTTTTTAGAAACAAAGATGATGAATCTAGAAACATAGTTAGAAACAAAGCTAGGTTAGTTGCACAAGGATATAGTCCAGAGGAAAGTATAGAATATGAGGAAACCTTTGAACTTGTAGCTAGATTAGAAGCTATTAGAATCTTTCATGCCTATTCTGCTCATCTGAATTTCAAGTTATATCAAATGGATGTCAAAAGTGATTTTCTAAATGGTTTTGTTATTGAAGATGTTTTTGTTTAACAACCACCTGGATTTACTAATCCTCATTTTCCAAATCGAGTTTTTAAACTTTCTAAAGCTTTATATGGTTCAAAACAAGCTCCAAGAGCCTGGTATGATAGACTTAGTAATTTTATTATTTCAAAAGGTTTTACTAAAGGGATTATTGATCCAAATCTTTTTATTAAAATAATTTCTAAAGAGTTTTTGATAGTACAGATCTATGTTGATTATATTATCTTTGGATCTTCTAAACAGTCCTTATGTACTGATTTTTCAAAGAGTATGAAAAATGAATTTGAAATGAGCTTAATGGGAGAACTCAGATATTTTCTTGTATTTCAAGTTTTCCAAAATGAAAATGGTATTATATTGAATCAAAGTAAATATACAAAGGATCTTTTAAAACGTTTTGGTTTGGATAATATTAAGGAAAGTGATACTTCTATGAGTACATTTTGTAAATTGGATATAGATGAAACTGGGAAACCAGTGGATCAAACCAATTACAGAGGTATGATTGGAAGCTTACTTTACCTTACTACTAGTCGACCAAATATTATGTTTAGTGTGTGTATGTGTGCATGATTTCAAGCTAATCAAAAAGAATCACATTTACTTTCTGTTAAAATAATTTTTATGTATCTTAAACACACTGTAAACTTAGGTTTGTTTTACCCAAAAGGACAACCTTTTGAATTAATGAGTTATTCAGATTCTGACTTTGATGGTTGCAACTTGGATAGAAAAAAGCACATCTAGAACATGTCATTTATTGGGAAATCCTTAGTATCTTGGTGTAGTAAAATGTAGAATTCTGTAGCTTTGTCTACTGCCGAAGCAGAGTATATAACTGCTAGTAGTTGTTGTGCACAAATTCTATGGATGAAACACACTCTTTTGGACTATGGATATGACTTTAAGCATGTTTCAATCAAATATTATAACACTAGTGCAATTAATATTTCAAAGAACCCTGTATCTCACTCTAGAACCAAACACATTGATGTAAGGCACCATTTCATGAGATATCGTTACCGAAAGGGTGATATTAATCTTGAATTTATAGTAATTGAACATCAGTTAGTTGACATTTTCACCAAACCTTTAAGTTCAGATAGGTTAGGTTACATTAGGCATGAGTTGGGAATGTTTAACCTTGATCAGTAGGTACCTCACCGATGTAACCTCACCGATGATGCCTCACTGATGCAACCTTACCGATGATACCTCACAGATGTAACCTCACTGATGATACCTCACCTATGTAACCTCACTGATGATACCTCACTGATGTAACCTCGCCGATGATACCTCGCTGATGTAACCTCACTGATGATACCTCATCGATGTAACCTCACCGATGATACCTCACCGATGTAACCTCACCGATGATACCACACCGATGTAACCTCACCGATGGACCTCACTGATAGGAATTCTCACCGATAAACCCTATCGATGAGTGGACTATTTTAAACTTCTTTCTGCCACTAGAATCTGAATAGTTTTTACTTAATTTCATTTTATTTATTTATTTTGTGATTCCTAAATGATAAAAACAAAGTCCTAGCAACTTCTTAATCCACTGAGCCTCAATTCCTTTACTCTCAAGCCTTACTCCTGAATCTCTCGAAAACCCTAAATCCCTAGAACCAGAGATGGAAATAACCAAAATTCCTACCATTAGAGATGACACTGATGAGCCGAGCACAAAGAAGAAAAAATCTGAGCCATAAGAAAGTGGTAGTGTTCGTAGAACTAGGTCAGGTAGGCGACCTGTGAAACCTCATTTGCAGAATTGAGTTATTGTGAATGAAAAAGAGTTGTGCGTGGAATGGTTGTTACCTATCAAATCGTTAGTGCTCAAAGTTCTGGAAGATAAAAAGTGGGAAGAGTGCTTTTTGAACAACAATGGACCCTGCTATATGAAGCTAGTGAAACAGTTTTATGAGTTTGTGAGTTTTGAGAAGTCATAAGAATTGAACCGAGTGATTTATTTTGTGAATGGAAAAGAGATGTCTTTTTCATCTTTTGAGTGGGATGAATGCCTGAAGGTTCCACACGAAGTTGTATCTGGATATGTCTCGAAAGCTATACCACCTACAAGTGAGATATTCAATTATGAGACTGCCTTGGAGGAGCTCACCGGTGATGGAAATCAAAGACAAGTAGTGGCTGATGAAATGGATGGAGCGAACAGATTGTTGTTCAAATTTGTTCAGCATGTCTTAATACCAAGGAGAGGGGATTTTGAGAATTTAAGATATCAGGATATCTATCTCTAGCATCTCTTGAGACATTGTGTAAAAGTGAATCTGTGTAGATTGAAGATGATTGAAATGGAAGACACGACAAGTCCAAAATCAAAGAATAATTCCCTATTATTTTCCAAGTTGATCTCAGTGATGTTCAAAGTGAAAGGGGTAGTTGAGTCTCAAGATAAGACAGTGGTAGTAAGGAACAACTTCTGTATCACAATTACAGTGTGCAAATACATGAAGATAAATTGGAACCCATGAAGAGAAGAATGGGTTAATGATGACCAGAAGGTATATGATAAATTCAATCATTTGAATCATCCTTCAAGACCTAAGGATGTGAGGGATCCAGGTCTAGGACCTGATGAAGAAGAACCTGAATACAGGATGAAACTAAAGAAGAAGAAGAGACTTCTATGGATGATGGAAGAGATCCGGACTTACCTCCATGTCCTGCTACTGAAATTGTATCTTCAGAAAAAGAAACTCTATTAGAATAAGAGACACCTACTGATGAGGATGACCAGCCAGTGCATGAGCATGAAGAAGAAATGGAGAACGAATCTGAAGCCTCTGATTCTGTCTGCTTAAGTCTGAGTGCATTAATTGGAAGCTCATTTGTGCCTACTAAGGATGTAGTAGGAGAAATGGAAGAAGTTGTACCTAATCCAGCGTACCCTCCTACTGTTACGGAGATAGAATTGATAGTAGAATATTCTTCTGAGGAAGAAAACCCTACTGAGAATGTTGTTGCTATACATGGGAATGCACCCATTGAGGGGGAGCATCAAACCAAGTTTGGAAGTGTTTTAGTGGCTGTTGAGATTGAGGACTGGGCAGAAGACCCAGGTTTTGTGGTTTGTGGATTAGACTATCCTGATTCTGATAATGTGGCATCCCTCAATAGACCAAATATCATTTATGATGTTGAGACTGAGTTGTTACCTGAAGATGTGGTCAGAATGCATGACCTAGATAATTTGAAGAAAAATATTAAAGTCAGTTTTGTGGAAAATACAAGGAAGATGGAAGTTTCACTGGTGTCATCAATTCAATCGATTATGAATGACTCAGTGGCCAGCATAGCATCTGAAAGAGCACCTGTTGTAATTTCTCATGCTGATATAATCACTAAGGCTAACCTTGAATCCTTAAAGGATGAGCTGAAAGATTCCTTTAGTTCTTCTGTTGCTGAGTTGAAGCACTGCTTTGTTGAAGAGATGAGAAATTTGGAAAAATCTTTTGAACACTCTCTCGGTTGTAATATATCAACCTTTATGGAGGAAATAGTGGAATAAGTTACATCCTTCCAGACTCAACTATCAAGACTGGAAGCGGATGTTGAAGCTCTAAAGAAATCTGTTATCTCTTTAAAATATTGCATGAGTTCAAAATCTCAAGCAGATAAAGACTTGTCCTATGTTAAAAGTGTTGTGATCCAGATGGTTTCAGTGTTCGAAGGTTTTAAAACCTCCATGAAAGATCATGTTAAAACCCAGGATTGTCAAGTCCAAAATCTTATTAGTGGGTTTACAAAAAACTTCAATGAAACAATAACTTTCTCTATTGGTTATGTTGATTCTAGACCTTCAGTGGATTTGAATCATATTCGAGCTGTGATGATGGAGGATCTTGGTTCAGCATCAACCAGTGGCTCTGTGGACTCATACGACATGAGCAAAATTGTGATTTCTACTAGAGATTCAGCTAGAGAAATAATGAAGATAGTCCAACACTATATGAGAGAAGCTTCTTCCTCTTAGAAAGAAGTTAAAGACAAGGTATACTCCTATTTACAAAAGTTTTACACCAAGCATCAACTCAAAAATCACTTCAAACTTCTATTAAAAAATCTGAAGTTACCTCCTGTCAATCAAGCCTTCCGAGAACAAGTCAGCAAACTAAGGTAATTGACTCCATCCTTGGAAAAATTCATGGAGAACAAGGATGATTTCATATCTTATGTGGAAAAGGGAGGAGGAATAATTATGGATTTCAGAAATCTTTTGCTGCCTTTCCTGTATGTCGATGCTAGGCCAGTGATTGTACCTCCAGCTTTACCTGCCTCTGCATCTACTGCTTCTCCTGTTCAGATGACTCCTACTCAAGCCATTCAAATCCTTACACCTATGATTACTCAAAGGGATACTCAATACCGACCAAGAATAGTTTTAGTCACTCAACCTCATGTGATCATCTATGGTGTTCTGAATCCTTCACCTGCATCCACACAGTCTGAATCCTCTTCTGATCCAAAGTGAAAATCACACATTGAGGGTGTGGATTGAATAAGTGGCTAAGATGTTTGATATGAATCCCTTGCATTTTGTTTTATTTCACTATAACTTTTTGAAAAATATAATACACTTGGCCTTATTTTCTTTCTCATTTGGTTCCTCTTCTCTTATTTCTTTCCCACTTTTTGATTATCACAAAGGGGGAGAAATATTATCAAAGTATCAAAGAGGGAGAAATATTCTCAAAGGGGGAGAAATTTATCTAATGAAGAGATACCATGCTTTTCCCCTCTGATATCCATGCTTTAATTTTACCTCTAATACATTATGTTTTATAATATACTGTTTTCTCTATGATAATTGAATTTAATGACATATCCTCTGATACAATTACTTTTTTTAAACTATAATATCATAAGTTGTGATTATCAAAAACGGGGAGATTGTTGACCTCACCTGTTTTGACAATCCCAACTATGCTTTCACATACCTTGAAAATCCCAATTAATGTTTATCTATATTCTAATTTTATCAATCTATGAAATTCAATCTGATAATAATATTAAAATAATCCTTGAAATATGTTAATCAATGTTTATCCATATTTATATGAGTTCTGAAGTAACTCTAACCCAATCAGATATGTTTTTCATAAAACATATAAGTGTTAAGTCACTGATCTATGTATAGCTACTGATATATAGATACCGGTACTTAGTCTACTGATAGACAGAGTCACTAATAAGGTAAGGTCACTGTTATGCAAAGAAACTGATATGTACAAGTCCACCGATAATCATAGAACAAGGTCACTGATACAGATAGCTACCAATAGAACAAGGATTCTCATAGTATAGAATAGAGCTATCGATATGCATAAGTCCACCGATACACATAATCACTAGAACTAGGCGATCTACAGATACAAAAAGTCACTGATAGACCAGTGCTACGGATAGACCAAGTGCTACTGATATACAGAGTCACTGATAAAGAATGAAGCTACCGATAGATCAAGAGCTACCAATAGAATGAAGTCTCCAGTATATAAAGTTACAGATAAAAAGAGTAAGAGCTACCAATAACAGGAGCTACCGATACATGTTCAAAGAGATACTGATGGAAGGTCACTGCTACACAAAGTCCATCGTACACATCTACCAACAGAAGGCTACTAATGACTGACCAACCAGTCAAACTCTACACTCTCAATATTATTTATTTATTAAGCTAATGGTTTCATTTTGTTTTTAATGTAGTTAATGTTTTTTAATGATATATGTTGGCATGTCAGGGAACCGTACCTAGTACCCATGAAAAAGGTAATCATTTTTTTTTCGGAGCTGAAAGCTATAAAAGGGAAGATTAAGATCTAGCTGGAGGAGTGAAAATACAAGAGAGAACCAAGGAACTACGAAGGTACACAAAGGGAGAAAAATACAAGGGCTTAAAAACATTGAAACGTGGTGCATTCAAAAAAATGAAAAGGTTACATCCACACCTGGAGATCACTGGACATAGACGAAGCAATTCATTTCTAGAGGAGAACACAAGCTGCATCTTGAGTGAAGAACTACATAAAACACTCCATGCACTCAGGCTGTTAAGCTGAACCTAGAACCAAGGAATAAAATGACACTCTGTTTTCAGAACAAAAACCAGAGAAGGACTCAGAAGCTTTTCTGACCAATCAAATGAGTCCAGAGCTGCACTGCCAATCACTAATGATTTTCTAAACTCTTTCATACTTACTCTAGTGATTCTTTTATTTAAATTTCGAGCAGTGTGTGTACCATGTTTAGTTTACACACACATTGTCTCTTGTGATAAGCTGGAGGATTTGTAAATCCTCGTTAAAACTCTATAACTCTCTTGTATTCCGCTGTGGATAGTGGTAGAGGTCCAGTAAGACCTAGAAAACTGTGAGTTGTTGTCTGTTTTCCAACATAGAACTGTGGTAGAGGTCTTTGAACCTGGACCGTCTTTTCAGTGTTGTTTACCCTGATCTAGGGTGTGGATCAATTTATATAAATTGTTTGAGAGGACTGAGTCTCGGCTTGAGACTGAACCTCTTGGTTACATTTGCTGTGCATTTTAGTTAAAGTCATAAGTATACAATATATTTCATATTCCTCTGCTAACTACTTTGAAATAAAATTTGTTTTAAAGTTACTTTGATAGTTAAATTAGAAAGTTTTTATACTCATTGAAAACCAGTAAATTAGTTTCAAAAGTCAATTTAATCTTAAAATTAAATTAACTAAGACTTAATCAATATTTGAGAAACTAATTGAAAATTTACAATTTGTATAAATTCACTACAGTTTAACTTTGTTTTCAAATTAGGAAATTTTAAGAGAAATATTTTTAACAGAAATTTTTGTTGGAACTCAATTCACCTCCCTCTTGAGTATCCAATCCAACCAACAATATTTAAATTTCATTATTTAAAAAATAATTCTTTTATCTGAAAAATTAAATTTTTTATTATATCATGTCTGAAAAATACATAAGACTAATTATAATATATTGAAAACAAATTTCATACTATTCATATCCACTAATTTAATTTCATGGTTATTTATTATATTAAATAATAATATTTTATTAATATATTATTGTTTGGTAAAATTGGGTCTTGCATGTTATGGAATCCAATTCATTTCTATTTGTAGTGTAAGATTAACAAGTTGTTGCATAAAAAGCATGAAAAAAGATTAAATTTATTCAGAAATAAAAATAGTGTAATGTATCGTGGTGTTACAGTTTCGAAAACCCATTTCCCCTATTTTAAATTTTGTTTCAATTTACTTTCTTCCCTTATTTTTAAGTATTTTCATTCCAATTTTTCAATTACTTCACTTTACAAACATTGTAAACCATTAGTCTCCAAAATATCCAATTTTCATCTATAAAACTTATTTTATTTATTTTTTAAATTACATTATCTTAGGTTTTACATGATTTAATTAAATTAAAAATGCATTACATTTTTTTTGAGATTTTATAATTTATTTTATATAAAAACGCTTACCAAAACTAAAACCACAACATAAAAAAACTATCCTCTAAATGATCCTTTGGATATAGCTTTGAAAATACACCAGTCCCACATACATATTTCTCTGTCAATGAAGATATTGAATTCTATATAATTTTGTCAAAAATTATGGTCTCTTCTAAATAAATATTTGAATATAAAAATCTAACTTCACTTATCATTGAAGATGAAGTATTGTGTTATCTTGAGTTGGGATATATTACTGAAGCCCTTTTGATTTTCAAGACAACATAAAATGAGTTTTTCCTTGATTTTTTGGATACCTTTCTCTATAATGGGAGGTATTATAATGACAGGGCTGGTGAAATAATATAAAAGAAAAGTGAAACCACATTCCTCTTCTATATGAGATTGTACAAGGTTCACATCAAGAAATTTTTAATTCTAACAAGGTTTTATACCAAGGAATATGAAGACACCACCACATATAACCAATCAATATTGTCATTGAATATTGACACCATCCAATAATTTTGGGAATAATTTTTCCAACTAGGTCCTATTAACAATCCTTAAGACACTAAGGCCTTCACAGTACAAAACTCAATACACCATGTCCTCAATAAGGTCCTAACCCCCCATCTTTACCTGACACATTCACAATGAGGGAAATGTATCTCAATGGGAATTAATTTTTCTCCACAAGATTGTTATTGGGAAACATATAAAATTTTGTTTCTTTTACACTAAGTACATATTCTGAATGTTTATCAGGACAACCGATGGGGATAGGGAGGTCTTTGGAGGACCTTGCAACACATTCATGGATTAGTGATTTGGAATTGATTTTAATGTTATGTCCTTCATCATGGTTGATACCCCCATTAATATTGACATTGTTTTGGTACAATGGATATGGATTCTTGAATTTGGTGTTTATCATTACTATTTTCATGAATACCTAGTGTACTTGAAGAGGATATTGAGGAAGAAAATTCCTAATTTCAACATGCAATTAAGGTACCAAAGGACCATCACCGTACCCCACCTTACACTACACTAGCCCATCCACCAAACCCAACCACTTTTATTCTTCCAAAAACATAATTTCCTTACCCAACCCACCCATTCCTATAAATACACCCTTAAGATAACCCTAATATACAATATATTGTCCAACAAGACAATTATACAATGTTTGATTGGAAATTTGACATATCCAATAATTAGATAGAAGGCATGCATCTTTAGGGACTTCCTAAACTAGGAACCATCCCCCATTATATTACATACCATGTTGTAGCTATTGTCTCTAAAGAGATAAATGATCCTCCTATAAAGATGATGATTTTATTTCCATGAGTGGTAATACAGGTGTTAGTAGAGAAATTGATTCCTTAAAAGTTGGAATTTCGGGTAATTTTATAGAAACCTCTTACATAGGTAGTGATATTAATATAAACCCATCTAGGGATGAGGTTTCAGAGGAATATTTTAGTGATACCTTTGGGATAGGCCCTCCCATTGTCTGGGAAAACTATTTTTATTTCTTTTTTATGTTTATATACATTATTCACTATATAATTTTTATTATTTTCATGTATTTTGATTTCTCTATTATAATATCCTAAGATTGTAGAACTAAATACTATGTTCAATATCATACAAGATATTTAAAATGAATAAATAGGAAATAATGAAATTATTAATGAAATTATTAAATATATAATGGTCGCTCTCATTTATAATTTATTAATTTATTTATTTTTAAATTATCGCTCATTTTTTTAGTAAAGTCATTTTACTTTTCAAAAATTCATTTTCAATAAAAGATATTTTTTCCTGTATTTTCTAAGGAAATATTATAACTGAATTTTAGAACATAATAAAATTAATTTCATCAAATAAAAATTATTTTTTGAATAATAATATC
Source organism: Viscum album (assembly GCA_963277665.1). Taxonomy (NCBI): domain Eukaryota; kingdom Viridiplantae; phylum Streptophyta; class Magnoliopsida; order Santalales; family Viscaceae; genus Viscum; species Viscum album. The sequence goes on along the minus strand of OY728119.1, from coordinate 99,854,574 downwards.
AATTTTTACTTTGGCTTAAATTTATTTTTTTTTGGAAAATATTGTTTTTGGTGAATGGTGAAAAATACCAATATTTTTAAATATATCATTTTTTCAGAATATTAACCAATTTCAAAGTCTTATTATGGTTTTAATTTTATTTCAAGTAATATAAGTATTATTTATCTATATTTCAACCACTGAAAATATTTTGAATCAAATTTATATTTTATTTTAGAATAAGTTTATTTTGGGGTTTCAAAATGATATTTTTCTGAAAACTATTTTAAATTACATAATATACCACCTTTTTATAGTTTTCAAATAATCCCCAATGGGGAATTTTTAAAATGAAAGTTTTATATTATATTTTAGTAAATATTAATTGAGATTCATAAAATGATTATAATTATTCAAAGAGTTTGTACAAAATAATCCATAATAATTAATGTTTTAAATGAAATGTATTGATTATATATCATTAAATATTAATTTAGTTTCATACAATGACTATTATTAGTCATATATTTAAAATAAAATCAAAATTTTTTAAAAAATACACTTCTTGAAATCCCACGTTTTCATCACGTCTTTGGGGATTGTTTTAAATTTAAATTTTTCAACCCTTTGAATTGAATTTTATAAAATGGATTATATATTAGGATTCAGAACATCCAAATTAGATAATTAGCTCTTTTTTATTTTTATGAATAAAAGAGTTACTATGATTAAAAATATTTATAGCGGTATAAGTAAAACAATGTAGTGGGTTAAATGTAAAATGTAAAGGTTTGAAATACCTACAAACTATAAAATTAAATGAGCGGTCGATTTGTTTCTCAAAATTAAATAGATTTTAAAAAATTAATTATCTATAAAATTCATTGGAATTTATGCCATACAAATTTATTTTGCTATAAATATAAAATAATCATTATTTAATCACTTAAAACCACCCCATCTCAAGTATATATACCACTTCTCACCATCCCTTTTCTCCTCACAAGTATTGAAATTATAAAATATATACCAAACTATATCCTCCCCACTCTAGACATTTTCAATTGCTTATGGTCTCCCCTAAAGGAAAATTCCATGTTCTTTAAGGGATCCTTCAAAGAGGTGATATTCAAGAGATAACTTTCGTCAACCACCTCTCTCAATTTCCTTAAATCTTATACCTTTTCCCCACATACATCATTTATAAAGTCATAACAACTTTAGTATATTGTATTTACTAGAATTTTATATTTCTATGGTAATATGTTATATCCAACCCATTTTATGTATTCTTACATTGAGAAACAAAACCATTGTCCAAATTATGGTGGTTAACTACCTCTGTAGATAATGATTATTTGATTTCCATTACAGACTTTGAGGATGGTCATAAAACTATTATTACCATCAAATAATATTATTATAATATTATTATAAATTAATTCAAGTTCAATATCTAATATATATACTTAATATTAAATAAAATAAAACAATTTTGTGATGGTAAGAAAAACCACTAAAAGAAATAATTACCATTTTATCCAATAAATCATTCTCGTGTTAGAAAAAAATATTTATAAGACCGTTTATAATTATATTATTTTATTAATAACATTTCATTCCACTTATAGAGTATTATTTACATTTTAAAAGAAAATCCATTATTTTGAACAAATGAACCATGAAACCATGAAATGAACACACCCAAAACAGTGACAATAATGAAATATTATTAATGAATGGGTGGTAAGATGTAATAAATGTATTAAATATGGTATTATAAATATTAATATAGTAATGGAATAAATTACTAACATTATTTAATCCATTATACAATATTTTTAATCATGTTTGAAGGAATTCGAACCTGAGGTAAGATATTTCTTTACCCAATTTCCATTCTTTGGGTTTACATTCTACTTTATTTATTATATCATGATAAAATTACCTATAAAATAAATTTTTATTAAATTATATTGTATTTACAATTGTTTTATTTTTATTTAAATTAGACACAAATAATTTAATCAATGATTAACCCTCACTTCAATGATATGATATTTGTAAGTGCCTTTCCTTAAATAAAACTTCCCTTAGAGTTTATTTTTTCAAAAGTTATAAGGAATGTTTTTTATATATTTAGAATGAATGAAATTTCCCACATTCATTTCACCTTATTATTTTGAATCTTATATTACAAGTTTATATTTTTAATTTCAAATATTACTATTTCCATTATACGTGTGCAGTTTTTCAAAATGATTTATTTCAAAAATGGAATTTCCATTTTCTTAAAAGTGTGCTTTATGATGCAAGATTTCATGATTTATGTTTGTGTTATGGTTCTTTGGAATTTTTTATAATGACAGGTTGTTCAATTTGGAACCAATTATGATTGGTTCCATGATAAACCAAGGATAGGTGGTTACATTATTAACCAATGAAATGTTGTCCTGTAATAAACCAATGATAGGTTTTTATGTTATAACCTCTAATTCACTAGGTACTCTGGAGTTGATGGTTGGCCAGATTGGTTACTCCATTTGTAGGAGTGATTTTGAGAATGATGTCCCAAGATACCTATTTAACATTTATATTCTTTCTAATTAGTTTTTTAGGAAAATCATTTAATCTCAAAAATAAAATATAATTATTGTTTTTAAGGAAATATGATCCCATTTTCGGAAGAAAAGGTATGTCTTTAAGAAATGGGTTTTAATAGACTATCATGTTTTTCACTAAACTAATGGTTTTCCTCTTTAGTGCCTCTTATTGAGAATTTTGTGCTCATACGTGGTTTTAAAAATGTTTTCATTGGTATTAAAGGAGATTATATATAAGGATGAAATCAAGGACAAAATTATGATGTTTTTATAAAGAGAACCCCTGTTTTATTTTAAAAATTTTGGTTTGGTATAAAAAATGGTTTCTGAGTATAAGTGTACGCATTCACTGTATGGGTTTAATTTATAAGATATTTTCCAAATTATCAAAAACTCTAAACTAAGAAGATCCACAAAAATTTAAGTAAGTTAATTCTAGTTAAAAAACAATAGAATATGTAATGTATAAGGGTGGGTCCTTACAGTTTGTTTTCGAGAATGGTTTAAACAACATTTGATATTTCGTTGTTTTCTGTTGAGGTTTTACAAACAGTTATAGATATCATCATGGGACTACAATTTTTTGTATTATTATAGGTTCAAAGTGTTAGAAACCCCATTTTTGAATAATGTAATGGATTTTGAAGATATTAATGACTTTTTGAGATTTTATTTATAAAGGTAATCAATTTAAGTATAGAGTATTTTAAGGTTAAAGTATTGTAGAGTTTATATGGGTACTATCTTTAAAATAAGAATTTCCATTTTAAAATGTTATTATTCATTTCACGTTTTAACGATATTATTTTCAAAAAATTAAGGATCATTTATCAATATTGAAAGAAATAAATATTTTACAACCATTTTATCCCACACAGATAACTTAATAATCACTATTATTACAAATGCTTGTTTATATTATTTGGAAAACTTTATGAGTATTAAAATCACTTATATGAAACTAATTGACCTATCCGACACATTTTTTACCAAAATAATTACATGTCATGGTATCTTTTTCATTTGATTTAAAAATCATAACATTACCAACACTCATGAAAAGGAAACTTCTACAATGGACATGACCATTTACTTTCTAGATGTTAAAGTGAAAGGGGGTATTAATGAAATATAGATATTCAGATTTAAGATATGAATTATTTTCTTATGTTTTAAATACTTAACATTTTTGGGTTGATATTGATTAATCGTTAGGATATTATTCATATAATTGATTTTAAGAATAATGTATGATGTAACAAGGCCACGAAGCATGGTTAATGTTTTAAGAAGGAAGTTAAATAAAGTATATGTTTATGTATTGAGTTATGAAATTTATGATATAGTGGTATTTTATAAATATTATTGGAATCATGGAAAAACTTTGTCTTTTTATATAGTAGGTTTTGTTTTAATAAATTTTGAAACATATCTTAGATAGAATTGATACATTTGAAAGGTGGTGAAAATGTGATAATTTTTAAAGTACATTTAATCCTTATTTTTATGACATGAAAAAGGTTATTTGAGAAAAAATGAATTTAATTTTAGTGGATAAATTTTAAATACATTGGCTATATTTTTAGTTTATATGATCTCTGATCTTGAGGTAATTATGGGTCTTTACTTTTTTGGGATGAAAAATGTAAGGTATAATATAAAATTTAACGTTAAAACATTTATTTAATGATGAATATATTATGTTTATTTTTAAATAAGTTTCTCACATTTCTGATATTTTATGAGGATTATATTATTATTGTTTTAGAAAAAGGAAAAATCGTAGGATGGGTGAAAACCTATCACGTCCAACAAGGCCATGAGGATTGAACGCACAACAAAAGGGTGAAAAGGGAGTATCACGTACCACTAGCCAATATAATTTCTGGATTTTTATAAACTTTTTTTCATTAATTAAACTATTTTATATATAAAGGTTAAGTTCATTTTGGGATCATATGTTTTATTATATTGATAACCATGGGATTGGAAATTGATATGGGGATTAAGTGATCGATGTTATTTTTGAAGATGTTCACCATTTTTTATACCCTATAAGATTAAGTTAAATATAATAATATGTAATTTTATTTTATAAATAAAGGATGAAATATCTTTTGGAAATATATATGATTTATGTTTATTTAGTTTGTTTATGGAAATGGCTATGTCATTATGAAAATTAAATTTTTTTATGGGCCTTTATGGGTGACTAATATTATTTGAAGATAAATATTAATTTTATCTTGGAAGACAATGTTTTAAAATCCATCTGATTATTCAGTTTCAAATTTTAGTCTGTAGTATTTTGAGGAATTTTTAAGGATAGTTATTTGTTCAATGATCTATGTTGAAATTTGGGTATTACTTTTGAATTTTAGAGATTAAAGTATTTTTCATCATATAATGGTTGATTATTTTTAGAGAATTGCATTATCTTGTATAAAAAATTTTGGTTTTGGTTAATATCTAAACACAAAAGATATGTATTTTTAGTCTTTTGTGGATTTTTTGATCCATATTAGTTTTTTTATAATTCTTCAGGCATGAAAAATTCATCTTTAATATGCATAACATTGGAGAAAAATATGAGATTGTGGTGGAAATTGATAAAATTATTAAACAATACATTCAAAGTAACTATATTTACTTATGTTCTTATTATAGGTAGTATATAATTTCCTTAATTTTAGGAAATTTATTCTAATACAAAAATGTAATCCATTTAATTTTCATACAGAGAAATCAATAGCATTTTAACCTATTACAGATTTATGATTTTGTAATGTTTAACTTTCTCATTATCAGGTTATCAATAACTCTCAATAAATCCATGGAATTATCTTTACTACTCTATGATTTAAACCTATTATGTATTATCTTAGGTAACCATCATACATCCCTTTCTCTCTTTTCACGTTTAAGCACTGTTGATCCTTCTTACGACGTGGGATTTTAACAATGTTATTTTGAAAAGTAAAATATTTGGTTTTTGATATGACATAAAATTGGGAGGATTAAATTTATTAAGGGGTGGTGATAATGTAACATCACAGGTTCTTAAAAAGACATAATATTTCCAATAACATATAAGATACGTAACACTAGTCTTTAAATGAACATTGAGATCTTATTACTAAAATGTGATTGTTATAAACTAGAAATTAAATTAGAGAGAATGAATAGTATTAATGAAATAATAAAATATATAATGTTAATAACAATTTAAAATGTATTAATTAATTATCTTTAAATAATGACTCAAATTTTTAGTAAATTCATTTTTTCAAAAATAAATTTTCTTCAAAAAACAAATTTGTGGAATTTTTTGAGTGAATTTTATAATTATTTCTTCAAAATCTTAAAAAAATAATTTATTAAAATATAATACATTTGTTAAATGATAATATCATTTTTTACTTTGGGTGAAAGTTTGGGATTTTTCGAAGCATATTGGGTTTTCAGTGAATAGTGAACATACTAATTTCTTTTTAAAATATCATTTCTTTTCAATAAATTTAGAAATTTAAAAGTACCATTATGTTTTGAATTTTATTTAAAGTATTATAAGTATTATTATTGTTTATATTTTAACCACTTAAATTATTTTTAATCAACTGTATATTTTATTTTAGAACAAGTCTATTTTTTTGTTTAAAAACAAGATTTCTATGAAAATATTTTTAAATTACATAATGTTTCTCCTTTTAAATTAATTTAAATAATACCTAATGAGAAATGTTTTAAAATATATTTATAGAATATATATCATTAAATATTAATTTAATAACATATAATGATTATTATTGGTCATAGGGTTAATATAAAATCATCTTTTACATGAAAAATACTCTTTTTAAAAACATCATTTTTCATAACGTTTGTGGGTTTTGTTTTAAATTTAATTTTTCCAATTATTTTAATTTAATTTGATAATATGGATTCTGTATTTGGATTCATATGTTTCAAATTAGTGTATAAGGTCATTTTTTAGAATAAAAACGTTTTCGTAGTAAACAATAGATTTGTTGCAGTATAAGTGATCCGAGATCAAAACCTAGTGGAGGGATAATTTATGGGTACTACAACAGCGCTGTAGTGGTTACTATAGTAGTTACTATTTGGTACTGTAGTAGTCAAAACTATTCATCTGTTTGGGCCTTCGGCCCACCAGTTTGGCCTTCTGTCCCATCAAGGCCTTTAGGCCACCCAATTCCATCAGGACAGTAAAGCTTTCGGGCCACCACAAGGCCTTCGGGCCACCTCAAGGACTTCGGGACACCGCAAATCCTTTAGGCCACCTGATCAATGTAGTTTCCCCATACAGACTCTACAAAAAAAAGCATCCCTAGAGGAGGATTCAGAGTAGTCACACTAACCAGAGTAGAACCAATGGATTTGGAATAATGAGAGGGTATGGTAACACCATCAGGACCAGTATGTGCTCGCACGGGTATCATAGTCGGACGACCATGCGATGGTGGAGTGCTACCATCATGATGCAGATACTGGGGAGGGGTAGTTCCTTTTAGTTATAGTCTGGTTAAATTCCTTAAGACCTTTGGGTAATGTAACGTCTTTTAGCTAATGGTCCAAGTAATCTCTAAGACTACATGACTTTTAAGGGTTCCCCTAATCCATTGAAAGGGGGGATATCAAAGATCAACAAAACAAATTAGCCCTTCGGGCAATTCAGGTAATGTAGAAGGTTAAATTTAAATGGAAAAAGCGTAAAATAACTAAAAACTAAAACATTAAATGGGTGTTTTATCTATTTATATTCATTAAAAATATTAAAAAATTAATTATAAATAATATTTTTTGTAATTAATTTCACCCCAATTTGGTTGGATTAAGTATAAAATAATCGATATTTAATCACTTAAAACCACCACTCCTCATGTATAAATACCACTCCTCACTACACCCTTTGTTATAAAAAGAGTTGAATCTCTTAAAATCCCTCAAATCCCTCTACTCCCTACTCTCCCCACATCAATTTTTTGTTGGTATCACTTGAATACCAATTCCATGTTCTTTACCAGACCCATCGAGAATGTGATATTTAAGAAGTAACATTCTCAAACCACCTCTCTTATTTTATTTACTTCTTTTACCTTATCCATAAATACTTCATACATAAAGAAATAAAAAATATATTATCATTTATATACTATAATTTTATATTTTTAATGGAATATTTTATATACAGCTCTTTTTTCATCTCCTCTTATTCAAAGAGATGAAACCATCTCCCAAATTATGGAAGTTAACCATCTCCATGGTTAAAAAATATTTTTTTTCCATTACCTCCTTTAATATTGTTCATAAAACTATTTGTATGGTAAAATAATATTTTAATAAGAATATTATAACTTATATTATATTCTTTAAACAATATATATACATAATATTAAATAAAACAAAACTATTTCATGATGGTCGGAAAAACCATCAAGATAAACTAAACATTTATCATTAAATTTTTATCAAATGAATAATCCTCATGTTTGAAAAAAATGATGTATGGGACCATTTATACTTTTTGAATATTATTAACAGAATTTCATTACACTTATAAATTATCATTCCTCATTTATAATAAAATCCATAATTATGCACAACTGAACTGACCATGAAACCATGAAATGAATGCAACTGAAACAGTGAAAATAAAGAAATATTATTATTGAATGGGTGGTAAGATGTTATAAAAGGATAAAATAATGTATTATAAATATGAAAATTGTTCATTAATAAATTTATATCATTCTTTAAGCCATTATACATGAGTTTTGAACATGTTTAAATGAAGTCTTACTATATGTAAGGGATTTATTATCCTGATTTCTATTTATTGGGTTAAACTTTAACTTCATGGATTATATCGTGATAAGGTTATGTGTGAAATTAATTTTAATTACCTTATGTTGTATTTAAAATTGTTTTATATGGATTTAAAATAGATACAAATAATAAATTCATTGATTACCACTCCCTTCAATGATATGATATTGATAAGGGACTCTTCTTAAAAAGACCTCTTTTAGAGTTTCTTTTTATAAAAGTAATAAGTAATTTTATTACATTTATGTAATGGAAAAAATTCCACACCTTTGTTTCAACATAAAATTTTTAATCTTTTGTTACTAGTTTACATTATTAATTTAGAATAAAATTATTTCCACTGTATGTGCCCAGTTATTTAAAATGAATGATTTCAAAATTGAATGTTTATTTTCTTCAAAGAGTGATTTATGATAAAATCTTTCATCATTTTTATTTATGATATATTTATTGGGAATTATTTATGATTATGGGTGGTTTTGTTATAAAAAAATGATGTGTAGTTTTGTGATTAACCATGGATTGGTGGTTACATTATTAACCATTGATGGGTGGTTCCATGATAAACCAAGAATCTGTGGTTACATTATAACCTCCAATGCATTTTGTACTCTGGACTTGGAGTTTGGCCGTATAAGTTACTTAATTTTCAAGATTGATATGGAAAATGATGTCATAAGATACTTATTTAACTTTTATATGATTTCTAATGAGTTATCATGGAAATCATCTAATCTCAAAAGTAAGGATAATGATTCTTTGTTAGGAAATGTTTTTATCTTTTCAAAAGAAAAGGAATTTCATTATGAAATCTTTAATGGAATTTCATGTTTTTCACTAGAATAATGGTTTCATTTATTTTATGACCCTTACTAATCATTTTGTGATCATACCATGTTGTAAAAATGTTTTTCACAAGGATTAAAATAGATTAGGGATACGGATGGGATCATAGAGGAAATTGTGAAGATTTTTTTCATGAATAGAAACCATGTTTTATACCAAAAAAATATGTTTGGGGGGGGGGAAATGGATACTGAGTGTAACTGTCCACTTATAATGTAAGTGTTTACCTTGTATGGTTCTATTCTATTTCTCTAAAACTCTAAACTGGAAAGATCCTTATAAATTTAAATATGTGAATTCTTATTCAAAAAACACTATAATATTAAATGGTTAAGGTCGAGTCCTTATAGCGATTTCTTTATTTATGAATTTTATTGTTATAATAATTTTCATTACCATCCATGGTGTGATTTTATGCTATTGCTATTTACCCCATTATTGTGAAAATTTCATTGCTTTACATTTCTATAATTTTATGGTTATGAAAAAAGGTGAAACCAATGGAATTCATGGGAGCGTAATATTCAACTTGATATGATCTCACACACCATGATCCTTCCATTTATTCTTAAAAATTACAAGGGTGTCCTATTTTTTTGGATTATATGCTTCCATTATTACATTTACACTTCACCTCCATTCGAGGATTATATATTCTAACTATCTTCCACCTTAATACAATCATGAGGGACCATGCTTATTCTTAAGTATTTGGGAGTAAACCTCACCCATGGGTACCCCATTTGATCATTTCCATGAAATTTTCAAGAATTGAATTTTTTATTTAGAGGCCATTTAAAGGTTTTTATATTTATAACATATTAATATTAGTTAAATGGCAATGGATATGGGTGAATTATTTTGAGTTTTATGTATTCATAGATTAATACATGTGTCTTTTTTTAGTCATATTAAGAAAATTCAAGTAGATTTATTTTAATTTTCATCTTAAAACATTTTATTTCTATAATAATTTTGAGATAGTGTAATTTAAATTAAAAATCACATGATGTAGAGTTTTATTTATAAATTATGGGGAATTGAGGCTTTAGTATTTTTCATAATGCACATGTGGTTAGTACATGATCTTAATTTAATTATCTCTTGATTCACTCTTAAATTCATAAAGTCATGTCACATAAAAAATATGTGTATGAAAATTAATTTCTAATATCTCACTTCAATTAAAAATTTATATGTTGGATTGAACACCCAGAATGATAATGGCCCTCTTTTATTCTTTAAAGTATCTAGTCAATGATATTGTGTGATCTATAAAATTGATAACCCACCAATTCCAATTGATGAGATACCTGTTCAACTTACTCAAATGTATGGTGGTATTGTAATGGATAATGAGAATTTAATTTAAAATAAGAATAGTAATTTGATTTTTAAACAAATAATTTTTCAATAATGGAAATTTTTAAAATTAAAATTGAGTCTACATTTCGTTCTTTCTTTGAGTATTGGTAATTCTTGAAGGTTGAGTATAGGATTTTTAAGAATTATCCATTCCAAAATCCGTTGAACTAATTAATAAAATCTATGACATTTCTTCCTATTTCTTGGTTGGACCCATATGAATTATTTTATAGGTAATTGTTTGAGGACAAAAAATTGATCAATTGTGGTGGGGTTTGATGAACTATTATTTATAGAGGGTGTGTATAATGTATTTCAGATAAAAAAGAGTAATAAATTCAAATACCATAAAATTATTGGCTAAAATATGTTTTAATAGATGATAAATGGGAATATAATGAATAATTAACTCAATTTAACATGAAAATGTATTTTTAAGAGAAAATAGAGGTATTCCGGAACTTCTCTATTATGCACGACTTCCACTAAACTTAGGAATGATGTGACCAAATCTTGGATTGTATGAGGTAAAAATTCAATAGATAAATTCATTCAACATAGTTTCGAAATAGTTTACCTGACTATTTAGATTTACCAAGGAACCATATAGTGCAAAAACTCTAAGGAGTTTGATAATATAATGGTTGCGTAACACCCTGATATTTTTTGACTTTTTTTCAAATCAATTTATTCTTTTTGATATTTCTCATTTCAAACCACACTAAATATATCTTGTGTTATATGAAATCAATAAGTTATTATTTCTTTGTATGGAACACCAAGTCAAGGTTTCACTTCACACAAAACATAGATTATATTGTAGTACGCATAAAACTATGTTTGGACTGTGTTACACACATTTCTATGTTCTTTTGATAGATTCCATTACACGCAAGACCAAGTTTTACAAAACTATAATATAATATTAATATAACTATTAAAATATTATTATAGTCACCACATAGTATATGGAATGGAAATTACAAATAATATTAACTAAATTATGAAAATATGAATTAAAATTTATGTAAAATTAATGATTCGGTCATCAATTAGATAGAAATGAAAGTAAGAACTATTTAAAAATAAAGAAATTCCTCTTTTAAGAAAGCATTTTTTCTATTTCAAACACCATTTTATCTAAATATTTTAAACAAATCACTATTGGGTAATTTTTTATTGGAATATATATATTACGTATTCAATCAAATTTTTATACACCCATATAATAGTTTTGATAGGCATAAGATAAAAATAAATATGATTTTATGAATAAGAAAAATGTGTTATTCAAAAGAGAAATTTTCAAACATTTAATAGAGAAACCATTTTTAATCTACTTTTTTGACAGTTTTATAATTTTTATTTGAGAAAATAAACTTCATCTTGTATATAGGGATATCAAAATTTACATTGGTTTAATTGTTTGGTATTTTTCTAATACGTTTCATGTTTTGATGAATAGGGAAAACTATTGAATTTTAATTGAAAACAAATTTTTCATTTAAATAATTTATAGTGTTAAATTATATTTTTGAAGTATAATTAGATAAATTTTATATGATTTTATTAAATTTTGATCATTTTTATGAATTTAATATTGAATTTATATAAAAATACATTTCAATCTTCTGAATTGTTTTGCTTAAAAACCTTGTTTTCTCATTCCATCAACTGGATTAATTTTAAATTAATTTCTTTCAATTATGTATTTAGAATTATGAAAAATGGATTCCATATTTTTAATCCTAATTTCCAAATTTATTAATTAGGGATGTTTTAATTGTGGACAATATGAATAGTAACTTTAGTGACTTTTATTACCAGACTTAAGGTAAATCTGGTAATCAATGATAAAAATAATATTATAAATATTATAAAACTACCCCATAACTTGACCAAATTTTAGTGAATGATATTAATTAGACTCATAACACAAAAATTTTAAATTGAATAATTTAATGGATACTTTTCCATGAAAATGACTTAGATATTATAAAAATTAAAGGGAGTGACAAAATATCACCCTCTAACTTTTAATAAGTATAATATTTTTAATAATGGGTTAAATAAAAAATATAATTTGATATGTATATTATTATTAAATAGAAAAAAATTATCTACATCATAGATTTTTTTTAAATTTTTTGTAAATAAATAATTATAGTAAATAAGTACAAAATGATGATGTAATAATTATTCCATTAATGAAACAATCAATTAAATGATATTATAAATATTAAAATCAATTTAATTTGACTTAATTAATGTTAAAAATGATTTTTTTAGGTTAATATGGAATATTATATGTGTATTAATTTAATTTATTTTACTTTATCTTTCTGTATTTGTTTTCGTAAAGTCAATTTTATGAATAGTGTCAAAATTGACACTTATGGTATTTTTTGAAAAAAAAATATTTTATTTAATTATTTAAAAATAATAAAATTTTAAATAAGGACAAGGGGATGATATATGGTCGAAGATATCTCTAATTATCCATTTATGGCTCAATTTATACTTTATATGTAAAAAATCATCCTCTTAATATTGAACATATTGTTACGATAATCGAATTTAAAATGGATTCACTAAGGGTTAATAAAAATTATAAGGTTTAAATTTACATGAAAAGTTATCTAAAATATATTTTCTGATGATATTAAAATCTTATAATATATTATATTTTAGTTAATGGATATTTTATGGTATTTTGATTGATACTGTTTTTATTATAAATTAATCTTCTATGAAAATCCCAAAGTGACCCTCCCTTCACCTATAAAAGGACAAAACTTGATATATTTTCAAAACAATTAATAACCTCTTTTATTCCAAAAAAATCTATCCAAATATCCTAAAAAATTCCCTCCATTAATCCTATAATCCTTTTTTGAGGTATAAATCCAACTAATGAAGTCCTTTTGTCAAAATCAAAAGAAGATACACAAAGAAGTGGTAACGCTCATGAATGAATGTTTTTGTTTTATTTCTTCCATAAAACCATTAAATTATTTTTATTTCATGTTTATATAATTAAATCAGTATACTAAATATATTTAGATGTTTTTATACTATGTTTTAGACCTATACTTACACACACTTCCATCTAATGGGTAACAGATTTACTCTTTTTGGGTACGGTAGACTACCACCTTGAGAAACGATGACTGTTCATTATTCTTTTACCACCTCTCATGGTGATAATTATGATGGACACACTATTTTATTATGATATATATTATATTTATAATGTATTTTTCTTCTATAATTATTTCGTTAAACATACCTCTATGCTTTCCATTTTGTGTAAATATGGTAAGTTCCTATGTGGCTGTGTGGACTAGCACCACCTCATAGAGATGTGATTCGATCACACATTACATGGAATGTTTTAAGGTTGGGTTTAGTAAAATTATATAATATATATGAAATAATAATTCTTCTATAATGATAATATACATATATATATATATGTGTGTCATTTACCTTCTTTCTTTCAATACGCCAAGAAAATGGGAACAACATTCATGCGTATGTACGACAGACCATCTCCATGATCATGTATTTCATTTTAAAATTATATATTTTATATGTTATTATAAATAAATTTATAATGAATATATATGATATTTATATCATTTTCATCATTCTGGAGAGAATGAAATCATGGTTTAAGTATGAAGACCAAGAATAACAAGTCAAAACTTGTATGAGAAACAAAGCGGTTATTACCCAAAGAATAACTTTAACATTGAATTGTTAATAAAAGGGTAATATAAAGTCATAATTAAATCATATATTTTATAACATACTTTCATAGAGTTATTTAACATATTTATAATAAAATTATATTTCTTATAAAGGTGGTTTTTACTAGTACGATGAGGGTCAATATTTAATTTAAGGGATTTTTTCTCACTTTTGTTCTCCACGAGATATAATCCATGTTCACCACCTATTTATTTTTTGTGTCCTGTATATAATACCCATGAATTTATTCTGTGATATTTATCTAAATTTTTTTGAGTATTTACAAATCTGATTGATGATCTCTCTTTCATGGGATTTGCAGTTCAAAAATTTCCAAATATTTAAGGTAATTTTGTCTCAATGTGCCTTATTTGAGACATGTGTTATGTTATACAAATATATTCTTTTGTGAGGTGTATATAATGCCATTTGAAATGTTTCACCCTTAATATCCCTCTTTTCATTAAAATTTAGCATGCATGTAATGTTATTCTCTCTTCAGTCGGAAATATGTGTACCTTCAAAACAATGTTTTCTAAAAATGTTTTAAAATTGTTTAAAATGATGATTTATGAATTTTTAAGGAAATTGGATTTCAAATATGTTTAGAAGAGTTTCAAATATTATTTTTTACATTTTAAAGTTTATTTATAATAAAAAAAAATTCTAAATATTTTAGGATTTTAAAATCATTTTTCATAAATTAATGGAAAATTTCTTCAAGATTTATTTCAAGTGATCTTTCAAAATAATTTTTCATCTAAGAAAACATTTTTTGGTGTTACTTATATTTTATTGGGGATATGACCAAAGGATACCATTCTTTTTAATTCTTTCTGTAATTTTTGTTTATGATGGTATGATTTAAAAACCATTTTTTCCATAGGTTATTCTATATTTGAATGATGTTTATAAAACACATTTCATTAAACGGGTTCTAATATGATGAATGAATTATGTTATTATGTAACACATTTGTATATTTTTCATTAAGTGATATGTGTGACCTATATCTCCCTCAAATGCATTGGGTAAATAAGTATGTCATATGAAATAATTATGGAAACAAGTTGATGAGCTTGATATACTATGGGAAGATGGGGAATTCTAATCCAATATTGGAAGTTGGGAAACATGATCCCATACTAGAAAAGGACTCTAACTTGGGATGATGGTGTGTCAAACCCAGTATGTTTTGTAACATTCTGGCCTAGATTCAACTAAAATGGTGCCCCGATATGGTGGGTTACGAGGCCTCAAGAAAGCCTCCCCATAAGCTAGAGGTTGTCGACTAGTAGTGAGGGACTAGGGTGTGATAATGGGGAGACTATTACCTCATATTAGAGTAATAAAAGTGTGAAAATAGCTATATATTATACATAAGAAGTAAGGTAACTAGAGTTTGGAAGAAATAAATAAATTGAAAAGGAAAATGTTATAATAATTAATGAAATTTTATAAAATCATCAATTTCTAGGTCATACATAGAATACTATTCACCCACCAGGATGACCATACAAACAGGGAAATAAAAAAATAAACTGAAATAAAATTATAGGGATCTACTACTAACTCTGAGCTGGAGCACATAATCATTCTCTAGACACCGTCAAACTGTACCAACCCAATCCAAATAACCCACCTGAAATGTTCTTCTTGATCATAAAACTATGGGCCTCGTCCCTATCCACCATTAAACTCATGCTCAACCAAAAATAAAGACATAAGGCCTACACGTACACCAAGGTTCATGTTCAAGGGTGAGAAATAATCATAATAGTCCACCCCAGCAAGGAAACAATAAATACGCTTCTATAAGTGTATAAAAAAATTTTAGCATCCTAGATGAGGTACAACTAAAAAGATAAGTAAAGATAAAAAATGTGAAACCACAATCAGACCCCGAGTCTATAGTCCCGGACAACTTGTCAAGTGACAACATGGATGTCCATATCTATATATATATATATATATAAGTATAGTCTCATACCTATATATATATACATAGATAAGAATATTCAAGAGTAAGTGAATAAAATAACATAAAACCAAATTAACAATCGATCCTTGGGTATGTAATCATGATCACTTGGACATCCAATATTAGGTCATTGAGATGGATGGTGTACTAATCAAGTCATATATCCTTAAGTAGATATCTAAGTCAACAATCCCAAACATCATATACATACTTCATCCAAAGTCAAAAAATTATCTGAGAAAGATTTGTCTCAATATGGGGATGCTCGTCCTACACCTAGGTTCACACATACTCGTCTCCGATCACTATAAATAAGGATATCATATACCAATGGTCGATCTTGTAAAAGGTCTCTAAAACCAACCATGGATTATTCCAAGTAATCATGTGTCTAACCCTAAGGGTTGGATCCATTGTATAAAGACCATTTAATTCTCATTGGACTACACCGCGTAATCACATGAATAACATATATCACGACCATGATGTATAATCAAGTGTCAGACCGTGAAGGTTCTGATCCAAGGTATGGAAGACTAAGGAATCCTCATCGAGTCCAAGGAGCATCTAGATGAAATTTTGGTAAAGGCTTGGGTGGGGTCCAAGGAACATGTAAACATACCATGTCCAAATCGAGCTCACGAAATCTTGATCCAAGGGGTAGAAAGTCCCAAGGTATCCTGCAAAATCAAGACCTAAGGAGAAAACTCATCCAAGGCATCCACTACTGTAATTGAGATCTAGGGGGACAATGTCCATGGAGTATAATGGAATCAATATCCGAGTAGCTCATCCAAGGAATAAACTACCACAATAAAGTTTCTTATGAGTCTATATGATGCATTCCTATAATGGAAATCCATGTATCACTCAAGGAATACTAGTCATCAGGCCAATGATTTTGTCCAAGGCATTCCTACATTGAGAATCCAAGTATCACTCCAGATATAGATGTAATTAGGATACTAGGAGCTAGAAATTTCCAAGGCACCCTATGTACATCATATAAGTCTCAATATCCAGATCCTCCATTGTTTATATGGGAATAAAATAAATATCATAATAACATGGCTCAAATCTGAATCCCAAGAAGAATGTTTAGGCATCCAAGGGAAATAAATATGCCTCACGTCAGTCTCAAAAGCCTCCAACCATGAACCACCTCTGGCTAAGATCAATTCAATAACAATAACCAAGTAAAATCATAAACAAATAGTTTGGGTTGTTGAATGTGTAAACCCAACACTATAGACACATCCCTATGTGCTTAAAAGTTTGACACAGGTTCTAAGGTGACACTCTCTACCATCTCTACCCAAACCCGATGTACAAGTTCAGGGATGGTCAAACAATGGTGTACGCATTGGGTCCCTCAATTAAAATACTAAGATGAATCCTACTAAGGATACTTAAGGTCAATACAATAGTGAAGTCATTCTTCTTGATATCCTTAGGTGAAAAGGTTAAAGGAGGAATACTACTTGAGATCCTTGAATGAGAAGAAAGCAAAGGAACCCTACCTAGGATCCTCAAAACATCAAATAGGTGAAGGAATCCCATAGGGGACCCTCTATAACCATATAAGAAAGATAAGGTATCCTACATGGGATCCTAATAATGGTAAATATGTAAATGGATCCAAAGAGGGACTCCCTATATCATCAGGTGACCAATGGAACCCAAAGGGGATCTTTAGTTATAGTATGAAGTTAGAGGCATCCTACATGGGAACCTTAGAACAACTTGTATCATAGCCTCTTAGGATATAAGGGAACATCTCACATGGGAGAATTCATGAAGGGAAAAAATAAAAAGAAATCGGTCAAGAGAGATATCCCATGGTTCATATGAGATCAGGTCTCACTCTCAGAAGACACTGAAGATGATTATTAGAGGAAACATATCTACCTTTATAAAATGCTCAAAATTCCACATAGGAGTTCTCAAAACACCTCATAGGTCGTACCATTGTGATCTATGCTAAAAGATACATATAATATACTACTCATGGGTTCGATTCTGAATCATGGGAGCAACATAATTAAAACCCCCAAATGGTTACAAGGAGTAGATCACATTATGTTACCATGATAAATGACATGTAACCTCATGGCCCCACATGGGCTTATACTCCTACAAGACAGGGTGTGTAAACATCCCAAGTATATGACATTTAAGGTGGATGCATAGTGTCTACTTGACATAGGGTACCTTTCCATGTCCCTTAGCCATCCTAGACATGTACTTGTTTAGGCCATGTATATGTACACAGCATGCTACCCATATGGGGTACGACCTTTTACTTTACACGACCATGTATCCCTACATGGGTAGCCTGACTTGGGTAATCAGATACATGGACAATTACTTGTCAAAGACATGTATGAACCCATACATGGCGTGTACTCCCAAAAAAACATCTTCCTCAAATGGAAAAAACACATTATGTGTCACCCTATGTCATGCATCCTTGTTTTACCGAACGAAAAAATTAGAGATCACCAAAAACCCCCCATTTTTACCCCCAAATCAATAGATCTGGCCAATATGGGAAATAATCAAGAATAATAGGGCTTTAAAAAAATGAAAATGATGAATACATGTGGTATTTGTGGTAAAAACATAGAAGGGCCAACCTTGGGACAGAAATCGTTGAAGCTTCACAGAAATATGTATTCCACGATTGTTGCATGTCGATCCAACATGTTGAGAGATCCGCAACAGTACTCTTATCTCTCCCTATATATGTTTCTCTCTCCCTACCCATTCCTCTCTTAGGTCACAGAGAAGGGGATCCCACAAATGGGAATTTGTGAGATATAATTAGAAGAATGAAAGAATAAAAAATAAAATAAGAAAAGAAAAAGAAAAAGAAAAAGGGACATGATCTAGCCTCAGTGTCCAACTTGATTTTATGCCCTGCCAAGGCTAAAATACCCATTTTTGAGCCAAAGTAGGAGAAAGAATATCAATCTGATGATCCATTCAAAATATATCACAGAATGAACCTGTGTAAGTAATTTAATACTTATTATATTAAATATTTAATATTAACAATTCAACTAAAATTTGAACAAATCAGAATTACACCAAATTCATATCCTTGGGTAAACACTCTAATCAGGAACCAGAAAAGTGGTCAGAAAAATTATCTTAGATCATTAACTAGGGGGGAAAAGTCCATTTTACCCCTTTATAAGAATCTGAAAGTAAAATTTCAAATTTCTACTCAAAATTTCTGTCCAAAAAAACACAGGCCCTTGCAATATCCCCACCATAAACCTTATCATTTTTTATAATCCTAGAGGTAATACTATTTTCCATTATTTCAAACCAAGAATCTATATAACCAAGCTATATAGACAGTCCAATAACCAACCTCATAGTTTCTGCAACTGTATTCTAGACTGAAGACATTTAACTATGATGGATATAGTACTCCCCGCCATAGAAATACCCTTATCATAATCTAAAAAACAAACTTTGAGTTCAAAAGACCACAAAAAAAATTACACTGATGAAAAGTTTCACCATGATCAAATAGCCAGTGGTGCACTTAACACTATATGGATTACCTTATTGCTCCACATGCACAACCTCAACAGGTTTCCTTCCTCAACTAGGGAAGAACATTGAAAAGAAAAGAAGCTCGGCGTAGGACTGATGCTATATAAGAAAACATAAGATGATATCAAGATAGATAATGATCATCTATAATATGATTACACAAATATTCTACAAAAATGGCATGCACAACTCCCTCTAAGCTATGGTCACAACAAAATAGGCTACACCCGCCTTTAAGCAACACATATAATCATGTCAATCGACAAGTGTGTCCAGGTTCAAACACAGATCATCCATATTGTGGTACCTAATCATTTAGGATTTCACCTCTACCATGGATAGAAATTCATCACATTAACCACAACTCTTGAGGAAACCAATCCGACAATGAGTCTAGATATAATTGGTCCTTGGGTCACACCTAACCACTCACTGATTTAGATTCAAAAGATACCACACACGACTGATGGGTACCTTTATTGGTCAAATCATACCCTAGAGAGTTTTCCATTACATGGATAAGCTTACTGGGCCATACAAAAGGATAGTTTCATTAATCCGGAAGCTCTTAAAAATTGAGCATCGCACCTTTGACACAATTTATTTCCATGATTTCTCGTCACCCAGTGTTATTGTAGTCATGAGTGTATACTCACATTCTGAATACATTAGAAACAATAGAAACCCATATCGATTAGGAAAGGAAACCTAATAGTTCTACTCATCGATACCAAAATAAAAAACAAGAACCCAAGGTTCATTGTCAAGATATGAAGGCATCAGCATTCCTACAACACAAAAACTCGACTACCAATCGTGACACAGTCTCAAAAAGAGCATAAAACCAATTTCACTACCAGAAAAGGCATCTGAATGCAAGGTCCAACCTCAATCATGCAGGTTGAAAAAAAATAGACATTGACCTATAAGGTTTTGATTTAAAACTAAGGGCCTATAGGTCTCCCACCTAGCTCTATAGAACAATTCTCACAATTGGGTCACAAGGCCTGACCACATAACCTAAAAATCCAAACTCTCTAGAGGAGGTAACGATCACTATGACCACTAGGGGTCAATATTGAGTACATATCCTATAAGGTCCCTAGTCCTCACCAAGAATCCTCCGAGGGAACTTCTCCCTAGAGGTCATGATTCCAATTTAGAGAAAGAGACCGAACTAACATTCACTGGTCAACATTATACAGTAATGCCCTATGGAGGTATGGTTCTCAAAAAAAATATAGGCATCCATCAGGATCATACTCAAAAATATGACTTGAAAACAATGACCTAATAACCAAAACCCTACAATGGTTACAACAGAAAGGCATCATATTCCATACAAACATACTTGGGTCACTACACCTCCCGTGCAAATGGAATGACTCATCAACAACCCTTGAAAATGCCTCAATGTTGACCCACATAACCTAGCATAATAAAAAAGTATATACATGTAAGTATTCCCAACATTATTGTCCTCAGTAGTCAGTAATAACCAAACACTAGAAGGCTTATATGATGCCAATCCTTTATTCCAAATATGATGCATGAGAGCCTCTTTCCTTTGCCGGCTATGAGTAAAAATATATTCGCAGCCTCTTACCAATAGCCAAGATCCGTAGATCTATAATAAATTATAACATCCACACAAAATGTGCATCGATCAAGGATAATATCATATAAAATAACATCACATATTAGAAAAGCAATCTCATACCCTAGAAACCAGGTGTTCTTACCAGAAAAAGTGTTCCCAACATACCAATCTGATATCCATCAAAAGTTCCAACACATTCATAATACCCCTTATACCATATTCCAAATAGTAATGACCATGAAATGAAAAGATCTGATACCACTTTGTAACATACCTAACCATGATTCCACTAAAATAGTTCCCTGGTATGATGGGTTACAAGGACTCAAGAGTGCCTCCCCATATTCCATAGGATACTGACTATAAATGAGGGACTGGGGTGTGATAGTGGGGAGACTGTGAAATCAAATAAGAGTAAGAAAATAGTTGAAATATTTTAGTATCATACACTCTAGTAAAGTAAACAGTGTGTGGAAGAAATAAATAAACCAAAGTAGAAAATGGTTTAATAATAAATTATGTCTGATAATAGCCTGAACAACTATGTCATGAATACATCACTGGTTATCCAATGAGATGACTATAAATATATATAAATACAAAGGAAACTAAAATAAAGGTATAGGTATCAACTAATAACGTTTAGCCAGACCACATACTTAGTCTCCAGACACTGTCAAACATCACCTTCCCAATCAGAAGAACCCACATGATCAACACTGCTCGATCATGAAACTCTGGGTCTTAGCCTTATCCACCATTTAACATGTGCACTACCTGAAAAGTATACATAAGGTCTAGAAATACACTGAGGTTCACATGTTGTGGTGATAAAGATTCTTAGTAGTCCACCCCGACAAGGAACCTATAAATATATTTCTATAAGTGTAAGAAAAATAAAATGTTCCCATCCAAGCCAAGATACAACTGAAATGATATGTAAATCCAATAAACATGAAACCAATGTCGAACCTCAGGTTTGAAATCTCGGTCAACTGGGAAAGTTCAACCATGGATTTCCATATTTATACATGTATACATGTATAGTACCATAACTATACTTTTATACATAAATAAGAATATTCATGATTAAGCGAATCAAATAACATGAAACCAAATCAGCAATCAATCCTTGGGTCAATAATACCAATAGTGTGGGAAACCTATGAAATGGAATTGTGTTGGATGTCATTCCACTGAAGCTCTGTTTTATTAAGTTGATCTCTGAGTCTGTAATCGCAAATGACATTTACCTACTTTGGCCAATGTTGTAAATTTCTCTGAGCAAGCTATGTCACCATAGGGGGATACTAATTTGACACCTGAGGTCACCCTTACTCATCACCAATCACTGTAAATAATGATACGGTAAACCAATGGTCAATCCTGTAAAAGGTTACTACAACCATCTATGACCTATGTCGTGTAATCATGTGTCATACCCCAAGGAAAAAATCCATTGTATAAATATCAATGTATCATCGTCAATCTATGATCTGTAATCACGTGCATAACATCCATCATGGACATGCTGTATAATTGAGTGTCAGAACCTAATGAGCCAGAGACAAGGTATATAAGACCAATGAATCATGATTGAGTCCTAGGAGCATCTCAATGGAAACTTAGTAAAGACTTGGGTGGGGTCCTAGGAGAATGTCAACAGACCATGTCAAAAGTGATCCCACTCTAGTAGGATCTAAGGGGTTATAAGCCCCAGTGAATCCTACATAATCAGGACTGAAGGATAAAAATCATCCAAGGAATAGACTAAAATAATAGAGATCCATGGAAAAAACAACCATTGCATCTAATAGAATCAGGATACAATGAGATCATCCAAGGCATACACTACCATAAATAACTACCCCATGAGTATTTCCAAGGCATTACTATAATGGGAATCTATGTATCACTCAAGGAATACATGTGATTATGCCTAAAAGTGACTATAATGAATTCCTACAATAAGAATCCAAGTATCACTCATGGCATAAAAGTCATTAGTATCGTAGGAGCTAGAAATGTTCAAGGCACCCTATATACAGCATGTAAGGCTCAACATCTCGATCCCTAGTATTTCCTCTAGGTATAAAAATAAATATTAGAATGACATGGATGAAATACAGATCCTAGGAAGAATGTACAGGAATCCCAAAAGAAAGAGATACACCTCGTGTTAGGCTCAATAACCACCAACCAGGAAGAACCTCTAGCTAACATCACTACATCAGCAATAACCAAGTGAAAGTATAAACAAAGACTAATAATGGTTGAATTAAAAAACCCAACACTACAACCACATCCTAATGGGATTAAAAGTTCATCATGGGTTTTAAGGTGACACCCACTACCATCTATACCCAAACTTGATGTACATGCTCAGTTTGGGTCATGCAATAGGGCTCCCATTGGGTCCCTCAAGTCAAAAAACATATAGGAGTCCTACTTGGGATCATTGAGGTATATAAACAAGTGAAGGAATCCTACATGGTATACTTATCTAAAATGTTAAAAGGATGAATCCTACTTGGTATCCTTTACCATCATGAAATCATAGGCACCCTATATGGGATCCTCAGAACTGAACATAGCTAAGGGAATCCAATAGGGGAACCTTTATGACCATATAAGAAGGCAAGGGAATCCCACATGGGTTCCTCAGAAGAGAACCTAGGAAAAGGGATCCTACATGGGACTCTTTAAATGAGCTGGTAAGAAAAGTGATCATAATGGGATCCTTAGTTTTAGTAATAATATAGAGGTATCCTGCATGGTAACCTTATAACAACTAGTCTCATGTCCTCTTAGTCTAGAATAGAACTTATCACACGAGAGACATCATCAAGGGAAATGTTAAAAATGAATTGGTCAAGAGAGATAAACCATGTATCATCTTAGATAAATTGTCACTATCAGAAGGCACTGGACATGATTACTATAGGAAGAACTTCTCAATTCAGTAAATGACCAAAACTCCACTAAGTAGTTATCAAAACACCTCACAGGTCTTAAAATTATGATCTACGTAAAAAGATACATAGAATGGACTAATCAATATGTCAGACTCCAAATCCTTGGTGAAATATATGAAAATCACCTAATGGGTTACAAGGGTGGAGTATATGGCATATTATCATAGTATACGACATATAACCTCATGACCCAACATGGGTGTGTACTCCCACCAGACTAGTCTTGTAAACACCGTAGGTACATAACATGTATGGTGTGTATAAAGAATATACCCAACACAGGGTATAGTCCCAAGTCCCTAAACTGACCTAGCCTTATACTTAGCCAGGCCGTGTACATGTACACGGCCATGTACCCCTACACAAGGTTTGGTTGTGTACTCAACATGACCATTTACCCCTATATGGGTAGCCTGGCCCATAGAATCAGCTACCCTGATGATTACTAGAACACAACATGTATGACCCCATACATAGTGTATACTACAAAAAATGTTCATTCCCTAAATAGGAAAAACACACGGTGTGTCACCCTGAACCACATGTCGTGTAGCCTAGTTTTCCCGAATAGAAAACCTCTAGATCACCTGAAACCCTTGTTTTTACCCCCAAATCAATAGATCAGGATACTAGGTCCAATAAGAAAGTATAATAAGGATTTAAAATCTAAAAAGTAATAATCAAAGGGTTTCTATGGTAAAAACTAAAATAGGTCTACTTTGGGTGGAAACCATAGATTCTTTTCTCAAATCTGTGATCCATAGATATCGCACGTCGATTCAATGCATCAAGAGATTTGTGAGGGTACCCTTATCTCTCTACCCCTCTCTCTCTCCCTACCTCCCCCTTTATCCCTTATATAGTGGTGATAGATATCCCACAAAGGGAATTAAATGAGAAGTAGGAGGAAGAACTAACGAAAAAAGGAAATAAAAGAAGAAAAAAGAAAAATAAAAGGAAATTAAAAAGGTGCACGAGTTGGTCCCGATGCCCAAATTGAGTTTATACCCTACCTATGCTAAAATATTCATTCTTGACTCAATGAGGAATATGAAATCTATATCCGATGATCTATTCAAATGATATAAATGAACAAACCAGCACAAATAATTTAATATATATTTAATTAAATATAAAATATAAATTATTCTACAAAAAATTTAAAATTATAAGAATTACACCAAATCTTGTACTTGGGTAAACATCATATTTTGAGACCAATTTAGTGGCCAAAAAAATTATCTGAAATCATATACAAGAGGGAAAATACCATTTTACCCTATATAATCATTTAAAAGAAAAAGTTCAAATTTCTGCTCAAAATTTCCTTCTGAAAAAATAGAGGTACTTACTATGTATTCCCTATGAGGTTCCTTGATACGTTTTTGAAATGCACATTAACTTATAGGGAATGATATTACATGTGTTTAATTCTACTACAAATTTTATGTCTTATTATTAGGTAATGCATTCATGGATTATGGTCTTGATTTCTACATGATCCATGTCTTGTGAACTCCCACTATTTATTCCATGACTCATGTTTATGATCATTGATATGTAGGTTATGATATTATAATGTAATTATCATGTTCTCATACCCTTATGTTTATGATTATGAATATGTATCAGAGAAAAGGTTTAGTAAAAATTTATAAACTAGGATGAGAAAACATTAGTGAGATCCCTTGGGATATTTCTAAGGATATGTCTAATGTGGCATAGATTTAAAAGTAGGTGTCATGATTTTTCCATCCTATAATATTTTTTCATGATTATTTGTTTTTATTCTACGATAAATCTTTCTCACACATTGCTTTTTTGTCTTAGTTAATATAGGAAAATAGAATGAACAAGGTAAAAATTAAATATTTCAGATATGAAATGTTTGGTAATTATGAAAATCGATATCTAATGTGGAAATATCATGAAGAGTATCAAGAAATTGGTTAATATGTTGAGTATAAAGAAAATAAAAATGAAATTTTAAATGTATGTGATATTATTAGTGTGTTATTTATATTAAACATAAATATCATGGTTAAATTGTGGTTGAGGAAACATTAGACATGATTCATATTTTATATTCGATGAAAGACTAAGATGATGAAGCATGAGTAATGGTTTAAGAATGAAGTTAGATGATTTCATTGTATATGTTTTGGAATTAAAATATTATGAGATATTTAAGTATTTTGAGTGTAATTTTTTCATTAAGTATTTAAAAGGATACACTGAATGGTGGAGAAGACTTAGAAAAGTAATTTAATGGAAAAATGATATTCACAGGTAAAACAATATTAATGGAAATATAACTCTTAATATGTTCATAATATTGAGAAAATGATGTTTGGACGAGGATATACTAGATATTAATTAGTAAATTAGATGGTACTAATTTCATTAGAACTGTTTAGGGACTTAGTTACAAATTGGTTTATTTTATCACAGGTGGAGTTTACAAAAATTTGTGACTTGAGGAATATATCCAATAATCATTGGATTAATAAAGAATGTATATTTTCAAAATGAAGATGTGGTAATTAATATATTTCAATAGAATACATGATGAAGGTTTTCACATGTTTGGTATGTGACAAACAAGAGCTGCTTTATGATATATAGAGGATCAATGATATGATGTTTTTGAGAGATTTAGTGACCTTATTTATAATGTTTTGGATTTTCATAATTTTTAAGGGTTATAAAGTTAACCATTTATTGAATGATTTATTTTATAATTCTGATGAGGTTTTATAGATTAAATTATTATCTCACCATGTGATGATTTATGCATATTGGATAATTTGTGCTGACCTTTTGGTTGCGATGATAACTATAGAAAGAAGGAATGATTTTTCATCCTATTATGGATCTTAGAGCCTTCTAGTTTTGTAGGTATTATAATTTCAACTACATTTCATGGAATAAGAGATGAAGTGGAAATTGATCAAGGCATAATAAATGGTGATATTATGCTGAAAACAAGTATGTATATATTGTCATTAAAATTATTCAAATTTATGAAAAATGTATCAAAATAATTTTTCTTGATATCAGAATTTTTTTGATACCAATGGCCTTTTTTCCAATCCTCTTGGGGCTATGGATTTTAGATCATAAACTTTCTCATAACCATGTTCTCAGTCACTACCCATAAGAACATGACAGTTATATTTCTCTTCCATGTCCATGTTTTCACTGGACTGATATGTTCTTCTATGTGAAAACATAGTTATGAGTTACATTGGGTAACTATAATGTTCCTAACTATACTTTTTAAAAAAAAGTTTTAGTATTCATTTTTACAATGTGGGTTTCTATGAAAGGAAATTTCCAATATTAAAACATTGATAAATAGAAGAATTTTGAGGGAGAAATTCATTTTAATGTTGGTAGAATGTAACAACCTAATAATTTGGGATTTTTTTTCAAATTAATCTATTCTTCTTTATATTTTTCAATTTACACAACACTGAATATAGATTGTTTTATATGAATGCACTAAGTTATTTTTAATTTCTATTGAACACCAATTCGAGGTTCGGATACACACAACACTTAGATTAGCTTATGGTACAAACAACACTATGTTTTTCTCGTGTTATACACAATTGTGAGTACTTTTAACAGCTTGTGTTACACAGAAGACCAATTTTTACCAAACTACAATATACTATTAACAATATTATTAAAATATTATTATAGTTACCACATATCCATTGGAATGGAAATTAAAAATAAGATTAACTAAATTATGAAAATATTATTTAAACTTTTATTTAAAATTAATCTTTTGGTCAAAAATTATATAGAAATGAAAATAAGAACTATTTGAAAATACAGAAATTCTATATCTAAGACATCTTTTTTTCTATATAAAAACTCCATTTAATCTCAAGAAATTAAACAAATTACTATTGGTGAATGTTTTTAAAAAAAATATATTAAATATTCAATAATTTTTTTACACTCATCCAATATATTATATATTCAATATTTTATAGGAATAAGATAAGAGTAAATCAAATTTTATAAATAAAAATATGTATTTTTCAAAAGGGTGATTTTTTCGCCTTTTGATGGAAAAACCATTTTAAATCTAATTTTTGAAACATTTATAAATTTTTATATGAAAAAATAAACCTCTTATTTAAAATCAGGGTATTAAATTTTATTTTTTTGGAAGTTATGGTATTTTTCGGATAAGTTTAATGTTTGGATGAATAGTGAAAAATATTGAATTTTTATTTGAAAAAAACATTTTCATATAAATAATTATAGTGTTAAATTTTATTTTGGAATTATTATTAGATGATTTTTATATAATTTAATCCAATTTAGTTCATTAGAATCAATATTACATTGAATATAGATATAAAAAAATTTCAATCTTTGGAACATTTTCACGTTAGAAACTTGTTTTATCGTTCCTTCCGTATAATTATTTTTAAATAAATTGATAACAATTATTTATTTATAATTGTTCAAAATGGATTCTTTATTTGGAATCAGAAGGTAAATATTTAGTAATTAGGTCCCTTTTATTTTTGGACAATATGAATAATAACTTTAATTTTTTTATTACCATGGTTAAGGGTAAATACAGTAATAAATGGTATGAAGAATATTATAAATAATATAGAACTACCATATCACTTGTCAAAATTTTATTTTATGATGGTAATTCAACCCTTAACACATAATTATTGTAATTGAATAATTTAATGGAGTGAGAAAATGTCACACTCTTACTTTTAATAAGTATAGTATTTTTTCAAATTAATCTATTATTCTATTATTATTACATTTAACACACCTTCATGCTTTCCATTTTTTGTAAATATGATAACTTTCTTTGGGGACCTGTGGACTACCGCATCCTCAAAGCGATGTGATTCGATCAGAATTTACATGGAATGTATTAAGGATGAGTTTAGTAAAATTATATGATATATATGAAATAATAATTTTAATGTAATTTCCATATAAATATATAAATATATATAATTCATTTACCTTATTTATATCAATTTGACAAGATAATGGAAGCATCATTCATGCGGACAAATGGCCTACCATCTCGATGAAAGATGTATTTCATTTTCCAATTCAAAATTTTATAAATTATTATAAATAAATTTATAATGAATATATATGATATTTGTATCATGGTTATAATTATGTGGATAATTAAATCATGGTCTATGTATGAGGACCATGAATAACCAGTTGAAACATGTATGAGAAACAAAGCGGTTATTACACGAAACATAACATAAACATGGAATTATTAATAAAAAGGTAATATGAAGTCATAATTAAATAATATATAGTATAGTATACATGAATATTGTTATTTAATATATATATATAATAATATTATATTTATTATACATGAGGTTTTCACAAGAATAATGAGAGTCAAGATATATGGTAAGGTATTTTTGTCTGAATTTTATTTTTCATGAGATATAAGCCACGGTCACCAACTATATATTTTGTGTGTGGTTTATAAAATGAACATGAATGTATTATATGAACCTTATCCTTAAATATATTATTTTTTAAAAATCCATTTGATGATATCTCTTTCATGGGGTTTATAGTTCCAAAATTACCAAATAGGTAAAGTAATTTTATCTCAATTAACCTTCTTTGAGATTCATGTTAAGTTATAAACCTATATTATTCTAGGAGGTGTATATAATGAACTCTGGCATGATGTATAATTGATATCTTTCATTTCATGACAATTTATGCTTGGTGTAATTGTTCCCCTTTGGAATTGGGGATGACCTCATTGATTTAAGGTTCAAACATTCCAAGCGGTTTCTAACAGTTTTGTTCATAGAATCGGAAACATCCAATGATTCCATATCTATTTGAACCTACTTTCCAAATGTAGGCACTCATTAGTTGTGGACTGATGAGGCTTAGGAATTTTCATTGGTCGAGAGGATGGGAGGTCGGACTCATCAAACCTTTTTGAGGGGAATTATTGTCTACTCCAGGACTCTCATTATAGATTTAAGTTATGTTTGTGAATCCTTATTACATTACCTAGTATAAAATGAGCTTTCCTTTAGATCTGACAATAAATGATTGATATGTAGGAAATTTAGAGAATCTTTTATATGTATTCGAGGTTCTTCATCGATAGAGAATCATCTGTATTTGTTAGAGATTCTTAGTCAATGGTATCCTTTGATACATAAAAGTCTCTTGGTCATTATGATGACCATACTGGTTTTAAAGACACTTAGTGGGGAACTTGAGGTTTATTTTTATTCAGAAGGACATTGATTATTTCAGAGTTGGGATCGTACCCACAGATAGGCTACCTACGTATCCTTTGTCTTGGAAAAGGAATTAGAACCCACGTAGTTCGAGTAAGGGAATATGATGTTTATAATTGATGGATCAAAGAAAGATGTCATAATTACTTTTATACACTAAGCTCACGTGAGTCATGCTCGGTGTGAGAAACAAGAGGTATTGGTAAAACCAGACAGTTGTGCCATGAAAGATGCAATCATAAGAAATGATGTGGGGCTTATGTATGTATGACTGCCCAAATAGATGAATATTAGGATTTACTTCAGGGAAGAAATCAAGGAATAGGGTCCATAAAGGTATATGTAATTTATGGAGATTTGGATACTCTAATTTGGGGATTACTCCTGAAAAGGAGGCCCAAATTAGGAGGGGACTTATGATTGGGTTTTACTGCTAAGAAGGAGATCCAGATCAAAAGTAAATTTGGACTCGTTAAGAGAAAATTAAGGGACTTGGGGCTTACTACTAAGGAGGATGCCCATATTTGAGACTGGGGCTTACTCCGGAAAAGGAGTCCCAGGTTAATGAGCACTTGGGGCTTACTCCTAAGGAGGATGCCCAGATTTGGGAATTTAATGATTGGGGATTACTCCTGAAAAGGATTACTAGATTAGGGGACTTGGGGCTTACTCCTAAGGAGGATGCCCAGAATTGAGAATTAAGACTGGGGTTTATTCCTGAAAAGGAGGACCAGATTAAGGGGTTCTCTCATATTTAAAGGATGAGGTTTAATGAATTAAATCTCAATCTTTAAAGACAAAAAGATGTATAAATCACTAGGTTTTGAGAAATTTTCCATGGAGTTCCTTTCAGATAAGGAATCCAAATCCAGAAATCATGCCATAAATGGCTTTAAAGAGTGTCTTGAAGACTAAATCTTTAATAGGAGAGGTGGAATGGCATAAGAGGGGTTAAATGGGAAAGAAAGCCACCCAAAAAGGCAGTGGCGCGCAAGTCCTGGCAGGCGCGCAAGTACTGAGTGGGCGCGCAAGTCCTGGTCGCGCAGGTATACCTGCGCAACACATGGTTACTTGCGCGTTTGTAAACCAGCATGGTAATACTTGGGCGATCCTTGACCAATGCCTTTAGAATTATCCTAAGGTACTCCCAGAAGGGAGTCGCACAAGTTTTGGTGAGGAAGTATGGCGGCGCTCAGGTATGTTCATTTCCCTTAAGGGTAAAACACCTTAGGCATGCAAGTGTTAGTGGATTATAACATTTAGACCGTACTCCTCTTGTTTAGACCTTCCATTCTAAGTAAATAATTACCTTAGAAGTGTTCGGAAGACCTAAAAAAGAGACTTGAGCGTTCAGACCTCTATATCTGAATTCTGGAAAAAATTCCTCTTTCAAATAGGGGGCCCATCAGGTCTATTTATAGGCTGGAGAAGATCCCGAGCGGTTATCACTTAGCGTGCGCAAGTCACTTGCACGACCATTAGGCGTCCCACAAGTGGACTTGCAAGACAGTGATGGAACTTGTGCGACACATGTGCTTTTGAAGCCTTGTTCATGCCTTTGTCAATTTTTGATGTTTTCTTCAAAGGCTGAATCAATTTGTGCTAAGTCATTTCCCTTTCTATTCTTTTAGACAATGTGACGAAAAAGGAGCGTCAACAAAAGTCCCCCCTCAAAGTTGGATCTGAAAGAAATGAGGATTTGACTCTGAGCAAAATAATAAAACCAAATGGAAAGAGGTGCGCTGGGATCATCACGCAGGTGTGAGTCGCGCAGGGCTGGAGCGCGTCGGCTGTAGGCGCGTAGGTGGGTAGCCAGTTCTATAAATATGCGGCCCCATTTTTGTAAAAAGAATCCAGATTTCAAACCTTCAAACTCTCGCCGTGCAGGTCACCTTCTCTGCGCACGTTGCTTTGTTTTCCGATGTTTCTTTTTTGTCGCGCTGCTCTATAGGTATTTGGACTTGCACGATGATACTTGCGCGCCAAAAACTTGCGCGAAACATCCATACTTGCATGCCAAAATTAGACTTGCGAACCTTAATTCCATAGCCATTTTTTTCAAATTTCATCACAAAGTTTATGAAAAATCAATCCATTTAAGAGTTAATTTATTCAACTCTTGTGCAGATTTAATGGCTCCCAAGAGAATTGGAACGGTTGATGAACTAGAAAGAAAGTGTATTGATGAAATGATGAACATTGTTGGTCATGATTACTATGATATCTACGACATCACTCTCCCAGATTTGGCTAAGTACTTGAAGAAATATCATCTTAATTTCCCACAGAGCATCTATCTTCCTCTGTGTGGTCATGGTCATCTACAAGGAGTCAATATTCCTGAAGCAAAGAACAATATGCCTAAGATGTATCTTCACTGCTACTCCTCTATTTCAGTTATGTTGTGCATTAAGAGAAACAAAAATGGTGTGAACTTTCAAATTTTTCCTCCATGTCATTTCCTTACAGATATGAAAATGGAAAACCCATGGGCTGAAATGTTTTCCACTGCTGGTTGGTGGAGAGAAGAAAAACATAGAATTAGAGCAATATCTGAAAAGATTATTCTCTCCAAATGGCCCTTTACATCCAGTGCTTCATTCTCAAATCCATGTATCCATCTTCTAAGTCTCTTGGAAAGAAACAGAGTCACTGTTTGATCAGTAGAAAATTTTCTCAAACCGCACTCAAGAAAATTCTTTTACAATTGTTCCAAGAAGAGATGTTATCACTGCATCTCTTATGGTATCCAGTTGAATGAATGAATTCTAGGTGGCTGCTGATGAAGCTCGGGATGTCGTAAATCAAATGAAGAGTTATGTTGAAAGTCTTTTTAAATTCCTGAAAAATAGAAGAGACTCCAGTCTATGGATGTTTTTCTAACTCTTGTGCATCAATGAAAAACACTTTCACCTTCAATCATTTGTACATGCATTCTCCTTTGCTATCTGCTTTAAATTTACTCCAATGGGCCTAGTGGGCATAGTTTGATTTTTTTACTAGGATTATTATAAATAACCCTACAAACTTTGAATCTTTTAATTGCTCGATATTACCTAAATCATACAAAATGTGTGTTTAGTGAGCTAGAACTTGACTTTTATTTAGAGTTCTCTTGTATTTTGTGGGCAGTTTGAAGTCATGCACGTCGGACATAAAGAGGCTAATGTTTAATGTCAAAATAGCTTTGACTGAATAAATTAGAATTGACTCAATTCCTTGACAATTCATCTGAAAACATAGTACCATACTCAAGTATGAGGGAAAATTTGTAAACTATGACTTAAGAATATTTGAATCTGAGGAATGATAAGAAAAAGAGATAAAAGGCATTAGAAGAAGTAGTTCCCAAGAATAAAGTTACCATTATTTAACAAACCTATTAGGGGGTTGAATTATGCAGGGCCACCTAAGGGCATTGGCTGCATAGTCAAATAAATAGAATCTTTTGGCTAACAGGACCGTTATGTAGACTACTTATGCAAGGCCACCTAAGGGAACGTGTAGCATAGTCAGGCAAAAGAACTCTCAGAAATTTACATTCCTAGTGCTAAAATCTAGTGAATGTTTATGGAGATTAAAATTTTCCAAAGTATAGAGTTTTCTGTATAGAAAGAGGTACTTGAATATGGAGAAGATATTTCCAAACAATATTATCGAAGAACTGGATGGATATCACTCCTACGAAGGTCTGACCCAAACGTAGGGAAAAAGAACATTAACCATAGACTTGAATACTTTCAGATCATGAAAAAGGATATGGGACAAGTATGTTAAGGATGGATATTTTTGCAAATCCCTACATATTGTCATTAAGACAAATAAGGACAAAAGAGGATTTCCTCCCAAAAATGAAGTTACCACTATTTAAAAAACTCGTTTGGGGGTTGAATTATACAGGGCCACCAAACGGGATTTGGCTGCATAGTCAAATAATAGTATCTTTTGGCTGACAAGTTCGTTATGTAGACTATTTATGCAAGGCCGCCTAAGGGCACGTGTACATGGTTAGGCAAAATAACTCTCTGAATTTTGACATTTTGTGACTAGAAGTCAATAAAAGGTTTATGAAGATCTGAAAATATTTAAGGTTAGGATTAT
Source organism: Viscum album (assembly GCA_963277665.1). Taxonomy (NCBI): domain Eukaryota; kingdom Viridiplantae; phylum Streptophyta; class Magnoliopsida; order Santalales; family Viscaceae; genus Viscum; species Viscum album. The sequence continues at coordinate 99,819,658 of OY728119.1, read as the reverse complement.
GACACATAAAGATGGGTATTGTCCAATGTATGCAGATATACACAAATCAATACTAACCATAATCATGTTGTGGTCGGGTCCTGAATGTAAATGTTGGACTTCACTACGTATTTCTTAAGGATGGGAATCAAGCCATACGTATTTCTTGAACTACAGTTTAACGTCGTATGGGACAAAAGGATTGGAGATCTTAGTTTAGGGCCACAGATCTTGGACCACTATAAGAAATACACAGTGTGTGTTTTCATGGGGTATTTTCAGTCAAGGGAATGAAAATGGAATTTGGGGTTAGGCACAAAAGACTTGGGGCTGGATTCGAGGGACACTCGAACGTTCCTACGTCTCCCATAAGGATGGGAATCAAGCCCATGTAGTTCTAGAACTACCCTCTATACAGATTTGGTTCGTACATGTGAAGGGTGAAAGGGGAATTTAGTGCAATGATGGTTTAACCCAAGATAAAAGGTTTAGGCATTGCTAGGTATGCATGTAGTCTTTGGAATAAAACATGATTAAAAATCAATGTAAATAATGATTCCCTCTCAAGAGATAGTATCAAAGAATATTGTAGTTTATTTTCATACTGGACAAAAGTGTTGTATAGTTTAACATCGTATAGCAAGGATGAAAGTGAACCAATGTAAAGATATTGATTCTAGAGGCGGTTTCATGAATCAACATTGTATGAGATGGAGGTGAACCGATGTGAAGAGATTGGTTTTGGGCTTGAACCTTGGGAGGTTGCCTACATACCCAGCCTAGAAGTCAAGGATCAAAGTCCGCGTAGTTCAATTTAAAGAATGAATTAATGATGAAGTTGTTCTTGGGGACAACAACCTAAAAAATGGTGTTGGGACTTACACGTGGTTAGAAGACCAGAGAGAGTGTTATGGTTGAATTTTTCTCTAAGCTCACGTGAGTCATACTCGGTGTGAGAAATAAGAGGTAACAACAACCTTAATGATGCACAGTTTAATTTCATGTAGGACATATAAAGGGACTATGCAGTTTAAAGTCTTGCAGTTAGGACGATAAGTGATGCACAGTTTAGTGTCATGTAGTAGGGACAAAGTATATTTTAATGTCATGTAGGACGTATTAAGGACTTTCTGTACAGTTTAGAGTCATGTAATTATGACGATAGGGAAAATACAGTTTAATTTCATGTTGGATGAAAGGGGGACTGTGCAGTTTAATGTCATGCAGTGAGGACAAAAGAGTACACCATTTAACATCATGTTGGACGTATTAGGGACATTTTCAAAAAGGGACAATACAGTTTAGCGTCATGTTGGACGAAAGTACAAATAGTTTAAGGTCATATGTATGGACCATGGATGATGCAGTTTAACGTCTTGTTGGACGTAAGGGACTTGCAAATAGTTTAGGGTCATATGCATGGACCGTTGATGATACAGTTTAATGTCTTGCTGGAGGGTGGTGCAGTTTAATGTCATATCGGACCAGTGATGATATATTTTGTGTTTATAAAAAAATAATTCTTCAAAAATCTGGCATTGGTTGGAGTAGTGATGAGTTCTCCATCCATCGAGATTAATGAATAAGCTCCATTGGAGTAGACCCTATGTATTGAGTAAGGTCCTTCGCATTTGGGCTCAAGCTTGGGAGGTTTCTTCCCTGGTATCATTGGAGTTATGAGAACTAATACCAATTCTCCCTGAGTGAATGAACGAAGATGATCTTTTTTGTTGAAAGTTCATGCTATTCGATTCTGATAGACTTCCAAGTGGTACAGTGTGAACAATCTTTTCTCATCCAACCGTTCCAATTCATTCAATCGCTTTTGATATTGTTCATTTGTAGATGAATGATCACAAATGGAAACTCTGAGAGAGGGTAATTGAACTTCAATTTGAAAGATTCCTTCCGTTCCATATACCAATGAATATGGATTTGATCGTGTTGCAGTGTGGGTGGTAGTTCGATAAGCCCATAAAGTATGAAAGAGTTTATCAAGCCATTACTTATTATCTTTGTCCACCATCTTTTGCAGTATATTTGACGGAGTATTATTGAAGGCTTCTATCTGGCCATTGGCCGCTGCATGATACCAAGATGAATGATTGGACTTGATGTTGTATTCTTGATAAAACTTCTTTACCTCGGATGAACAGAAGTTGGTGCCATTGTCCGTCAATATGGTATGAGGGACACCAAATCCGGTAATGATGTTAGATTTAATGAAGCTAACAATGCATTTAGAACTGAATTCCTTGAGAGGTATTGCCTCTGCCCATTTGGAAAAGAAATCAGTAGCAGTAAGAATATACTTAAACTATTTGGTCATAGCTGAAGGGTAAGGTCCCACCACATTCATTCTCCATGTGGAAAATGGCCACAAGTATTTAGGTGTATGAAGCAACTCTGGAGGTTGATGAATGAAGTTGGAATGTACTTGGCATGAATGACACTTCTTTGTAAAATCAATACAATCTTGTATCATTAAAGTCCAAAAGTATCCAAGCCTTCGAATCTGATCAGACAGTCTATGTCCAGACAGGTGGGCACCACAAACTCCTGGATGCACTTATTTCATGACAGCCATTGTCTCTTCACCATCAATGCATCTGAAGAGAACTCCATCAAAACCATGTTTGTATAGAATTTTCTCTAAGTGATCTGGGCTATCATAAAGAGTAAAATTGACCACACGTCACCGGATTTGTTCTTTCTCGGCTCTATCAGGTGGAAGTGTTCCATTTTGAAGGTATTCCCTAATAGGTGACATCCATCCTGTAGTATGACCATATGGTTCAGTAATGGGACTAACTTCATTAATTCCCTCTATTCTGATTCAAACATAAGGTGAAATTGCACGACGGTGGGAAATACTGATGGTTGTCTCATCTCGATTTGGATCTGCTAGAGTTGTGGCTATATTAGCCAGTGCATCAGCTTGAGCATTTTTTGATCGCAGGACATAAGAAAATTTCTGTTCCGAAGGAAATTCCGCCATTAACTCTCTGACGTAATCATACAACGGGATTAGTTATTCTTTTCTAATGGAATAATCCCCATTGACTTGTTTTATTACCATGTCTGAATCACATTTCACCTTTAAATGAATCACTTGTGCTTGAAGCGCCAATTCCAAGCCTGCGATTAGAGCTTGGTATTCTGCTTCATTATTGGTACCACCTTCCCACAATAAGAAGGAATAAGGTAACATTGACTTTTCTGGAGAAATGAGTACAATTCCTAAGCCAACTTTGTTGAATTTAGGATTTTCCATTTTTCTCCCCGTTGGACTTCTGGAAGAACCATCAAAATTTATTTCCCATGCCTGATGACTTTCTTGAATAGAGAAGACTTCCTCATCAGGGAGCTCAATATCTGAAGATGTGTCTTCTACTGAAGGGTGTTCATCCAGGAAATGAGCTAGATCTTGGCCCTTTATTGCCTTTTGAGACACATACTGAATGTCAAATTGCTGCAGAATAACTCCCACCTTGCCCGACGTCCTGTAAGCATTGTACAACTAAGGATGAATTTGAGCGGGTTATTGCGAGATACCAATTGGACCTCGTGATGTTGCAGGTAGTGTCTCAACTTCTGAAATACAAAGTTTAATTCCAGGCAGCACTTCTCAATACTTGAATACTGGGTTTCTGCTTCAATCATAGTATGACTGAGGTAGTAGAGGCTGTTTTCATTCCCAGCATCATTCTTCTGAGAAAGAAAGGCACCCAATGATCACTCTAAAGATGTCACGTAAATGATAAGTGGCCTTCCTTCAAAAGGTGTCATAAGTACCGGTGGACTCAAGAGATACTTCTTGAAAATATTGAATGGTTCTTGACATTCTTCAGTCCACTGGTAAGTGACTCCCTTCTTCATCAATTTGATGAAGGGTAAACTTTTTCCTGCTAAATTAGAGATGAAACGCCGAATATAGGCTAAGTGTCCTTGAAGTCCTCTTAATTCATTCAAATTTTGAGGAGGTAATATACCAAGGATTGACTTTTTCTTCTCATGATCGACTTCAATACCACAATGGCGTACAACAAAGATGAGAATTTTTCCTGAGGTTACCCCAAAAGCACATTTTAAGGGGTTCATCTTCAAATTATGTTGTTGAAGATTGTGGAATATGACTTCAAAATCAGCCAAGTGATTAGAACATTGTTTGGAATTGATCACCAAATCTTCCACATAGCATTCAACAAACTTCTCTAAAAAGGGTTTGAAGATACAATTCATTGCACGCCGATATGTTGCACCTGCATTCTTTAAGCCAAAGGGCATTACCCGGTAGAAAAACACACCCTAAGGGGCTCTGAAGGCTGTGGATTCCTCGTCTTCTAGGGCCATTCGGATTTGATTATATCTAGAATATCCATCCAGGAAGGAAAGTGCTTCACAGCCAGCTGTTGCATCAATTAAAAGTTCTGTAATCGGAACTGGGAAATCATCCTTAGGACAATGCCGATTAAGATCTCTGAAATCGATGAAAACTCTAATTTGTCCATTCTTCTTCTTCACAGAGACAATATTATCTAACAACTTGGGATATTGAACTTCTCTAATGAAGTTAGCTTTGATAATCTTATCCACTTCAGCTTCAATTTTGGAAGCATAAGTTGGGTGTGTTCTTCTCGTGGCTTGCTTAAATCCTTGATGTTCTTCTGGTAAACCCAAATGATGAGTATCCACATCAGGATCATGCCCGGGAATTTCTGTATAGTTACATCCAAATATATCTCTATTTTTCTTTAGAAAGGAAATATACATCTATTTTCTTCAAGAGTCATGGCCGCACTAATTAAAGTGGGGCATGGATCTTCTTTTGTACCCAGATTTATTTCTCTGAGTTCATCCACGGTGGTAGAGATACCCTCTTCAAATGTTGGAGGATCATCTCTGAGATCTTTCTCTTCGTCTTCATCATGTGTTATTTCTTCCCTTTCTAATTGCATAGCAGATGATGAAGCAAAATTTCCATGATCAGAAGAGATGTTAAAATTTGAACATCTTGAAGAAGAGGCTTCCATTTCTGACACAATTGATGATGAAGGGTCTTCCTTGGGAAATAAAGAGGATATGATGGATTGAGAATCTACATCATTGTTCACCTCCAATGTTGATATAACTTCTTCTGGCCTGGTTGGCGAAGTATAGAATTGCTGGATTTCAGCAGATTAAATGAAGACATCTCAATTTGAGCTTTCATTATTGCCTGGTGGGTTACCAGTTTCTCCCATGTTGTCTGGATCGATTGTTGTAATTAAAATTTTGGATCTTTCCATAAGAGTTTTTTGATTTGGGTCTACCCTATCAATTTGACTGATATGCAACACATAATCTGTACTCACATGCGCAAATGGATTTACTGGAATCTTTTCCAAACCATATGGAACATTAACTTTGGTAATCTCCCGGGTTTTAGATTTATCCTTTTCCTTCATGTGATAGAATTCCGCCTCAATGTATTGAGACTCATATGTCTTAAACGGGGCCTTATCACCATAAAATTTCCTAAATTGACCATCAAAACAATATTTGAGACATTGATGGTATGATGAAGGGATAGTCGCATGTTGATGTAACCAGGGTCTTCCAAGAAAGATGTTGAAAGCTGAGTCTTGATCAACAACCATGAAATCTGAATTTGATACAAGATCTCCTAACTAAGTTCTGAGTGTAACTTCGCCCAGTGGTTCTTGTTCATTTTTATCATATCCTTGTAACATCATGGTAGAAGGAGATAAATCAGATTCTGTGAGGCCCAATCGACGAAGTGTACGAATGGGAATGAGGTTGACTTATGAACCATTATCAATGAAAGCTCTTCAAACGTCTATGCCATTGACCTTTATAGATAAGTATAAAGGTCTAATATGTCCATGCACAAAATCACCTTCATCTTCATCAGTGAAAGATATCACTGCATGGAATTCCGTAGGATTATTCTCTACGTGATAGACTTCAGCTGCAGCAATTTCAGTTTCAAACTCCTGAGGACTTGACAAAGCCTCGATGAGTGCCTCCCGAAGATCCTTTGACAGATTCAAAGCATCCAGAATTGATAACTTGGACGGTACATGTGCCAGGTGTTTCAATACATCATACTTTTGATCCAGAGGTCTGCGTTTCCCAATAGGAACATGTGGTTTAGCAGGTGCCTTGGATGTAGATGCTTTGGAAGTTTATCCATCTTGTATCAGGATAGGAGTTGGAAATATTCCTGGTTTTGGAAGATTGGACCGATAAGATCCATTTACTTACTGAGAGGAAAACGATGCAACCTTCAACAGGTCTTCCAGAATAATTGTGCCAGGGCTAAATTTACTATTGGTGGAAGAACTTGCTTGTTCTTGTTGAGCTCGCTGAAGGGCTCTGCCACGAGGTTCTACTGCGTACACAGTTCTAGCAGGGGTAGAATTGGAATAGTGGCTTTTGAAAGATCCACATCTTCCGCTGTATCCTGAGCCTCTTGAACTTCCTCTAATTCCTCTATTTGATATAGGGAATTCAGGCGCATCATAATCGAAACTGCAACTGGCATACGGATCTGTTAATTGAATCATATTAACAGAACTGAAAATCAATTCTTCATCCGATGAAGACTCTGCCTGACTAGCCAATTTAGACTGTGTCGTTTGATGGGGCAGTGCCCGTTGCTTCGAAGTAGATGGCATGAAATATGCTAGGGTCAAAGACAACTTAGTCTTTGACACGTACTCATATTCTTCTGATTCTTTCTCTTTCTTTGAATCATGTCGTTTCTTCGAAGATTTTCCCTCTGATGAAGAGGTTTTTGCTGCGGCATTCATGGTAGAAGGGACAATTGGTTTCTTCAATTATGTTCGAAAAATAGCATGAGTTCGTTTGATCATCTTTATGTCCATCCAATCATCATATTTTTGTGCATTTTTTATTTTTACTTCTTTCCATTCGCCTTCCTCCTCTGGAACTGTAGCAGTTACATATGCTACCTGAGCTAAAGAACCTTTCAGTTTGACTTGTCCTGAGTCGACCATATTTTGCAGAAAGTCTTTGAAGCCAAAACACTTTTGGATGGGATGTCCCAGCATTTGATGAAAGGGAAAATAATTGGGACGGTCTTCATCTCCTTCCTTGTTTGGCGTTTTGGGCCGTGGAAACTGAACCAAATTATTTTCCAAAGCTGAAATGAAGTAACCAGGAACTTGTTCATTTCAGAAATAGTATGTTTTTCTCTTCAGATCCTCAAATTTCTTTTGTCTTTGATCTCTTTGATCATCTTCACGAAACGGACTTTGTTGTTAGTGATCAGGAGGTGGAGCCCTTCGATAAGATGAAGGTTTTGAAGTAGAAGTAGGTACAGGTGCTTGTTTAAGCATAACTATAGTAGTCTATGCTTTACCTATTCTCTTTCCTAGATCTGATGGAATTACACGATATTTAGCCTTAGTCTGTATAAGAGAATCTTAAATTTGTTGAGAAATTGAAGTAAGGTCTCGAAACCCTCCTGTGTATTTCACAGGGATCAATGGTGTGCATAATTTTTCACGCATATTTTCCACACAGATTGGAAAAAATTCCTACTGAGGGAGTGCTAAGCTTAGGGAATATGTTAATCCCTTCTAGTGATCAATGAAATCAGAGACTCTTTCATTCTCCCTTTTCTTACAGTTTGTAAGATCAAAAACTGCTGTCTTTGGCAATGTTGAGCTGAATTGAAGAAGAAATCGTTGAAGGAGATCTTCCCATCCGGTAATTGACCGGGATTTCAAGCTTGTATACCATAAAAAAGCTGGTCCTTGCAAGGTTAGCATGAAGAATCTAAGTTTCACCGCTTCTTTCTACTCCGGAGTTCCCATCATAGGATCGCAACAAGAAACATAGTGTGTCAAATGTTGTTCAGGATCGCTTGATCCATTGAAAATAGGTAATATAGGGTTCCCAAAATTTGATGGGGCAGAGATTGAATCTACCCATTCAGGGTAAGATTTCTTTTCCGGTTGAACCTGCACACTCTTTCCCTTCATAGCTTCCAACCGATCTATTAATGAATCAATAGTAGTTATTAACATTTGAGAAACATCCAGTTGAGATTGAATCTGAACAGGTGCACTGACTGGAGCTTGGACAGGTATGGAAGTCGGTACTGCAATTGATAGCAGCACTGCCAATTGGTTTTGCACTTGACCCTTAGGATTAGACCTGTGAGGTTGTACTGATAAAGGAGGATATTGTTGATCTATCTCAGTAGTTGTAACAAAATCCCTTGGATGACTGACTACAGCACGCTTAGGAGGAAGACTACCCTGAAGTAGTTATGCATTCATCCTCCTCAATTCCTTTATTTCTTCCTCCTGTTGTGAAAATATTTTCTCTAGTGAGAGCGATTGGCCTTCTCTAGAGGGAGGATATGTAACCTGATTATTCCCCTTTCCCTTTTTTGATCCCTTTCAGAGAGGGGGAAGTGGGTTATTTGAAGGAACACCCAGATTTTGGGTAAACATTTGATTTCGTGTACGCACACCTTCTTCATTTGTGTCTGTGTATAAAACTTCCTGAACATGAACCACTTTATCGGATCCCTCTGAGTGAGCCTTATCTGGTGGATCAGCAACAATTGAATTGATGACATTGATTGATTCATAACGCATCATATCACTTCTATCAGCATTTCTGTGATATTGTCTTCTTCCATGTCTTTGATAAGACATTTCCTTTTGTTGATTCGATCCCTCAGGAACTTCCTGATGAATCATAATTTGAAGAGAATCTCATGATAATTTGGCACTTCGTTCCTCTTGTGGCTTCTTCCCCAATCGAGAAAAGACCGAATTTCTATGAGGAGGGGGTTGATGATTTGAAAAAGTACCCATTCTGGTGGATTGGGGTCCTTCCTGCTGTCTTAGCTCAACTCCTCGAATCCTATTTGTTGATTTCGAGGGTTGGTTTAAAAGATTCCCCAGCCTGGTGAGCTGGGGTGGCTCTTGACATTCTATGTCTGAAACTTTATTAAAATATCTCCTGATCTTGAGGACCTTGGTCCAGAAATTAGATGGATGCATCAATCGACATCCAATTTTATCACCTGGTTCAAAAGACCGTTGGATGATTTCTGACACGTCAGTCACTTGGTGATGTGCCTGCTCCAAACGAGAGGCATGTTCAATATTCTCGTTTGCTTGATGTAGGAGTAATTCAATAACTTGTTCTCTATATTCTTGATTTTGAGAGGAACTAGTTGAAGCCTATTCTTGGTCAAGCTTTTGATTACAAACAAAGCCGGGTATTTGTGGCCGTCCATGGGAAATAACATTGCATGAGACCATTTTCAGCGGGCTTTGCTGACAGGAGAGCACCGTGAAATGCAGTGCTCCATGAACACTCTATCCTCTGACATGAATACCATATGGGGCATTTGAAATTAACTAGCGCAACATTCTTAGTGCACAAAGGCATGAACGCTGAAGTGCTCTCTGCTACTTTTCAGCCTTTGGATATCGAGAGACTGATAGAGATGCCAAGTCAATTTGGAGTTGTAATCCTTCTATTATCTTAACATGATTTTCATATTCATCATAAGATAATACTTTCTTTTTCAACTGACAAGGAGTTTTCCATATGTTGAGATGAATATCATGAATTCCATCTTCCGTCAAAATTTCTGGAATGTCATACTGAGAGTCAGCCAGAGGACAAAACATGAATGGCACTTCACCTTTCTCCAGTTGTTTTCTCATGTTCAGCATTTCCTCTTTATCATATGATGAAGATTTTTCTACCTGTTTTGGCCAGAGCTGGTGCTTCCTTGTTTCTTCATTGGATTCAACATGATTAGTAGAGAAGTCACTGATTAAACTAGAAGATGCATGACTTAGGGGTGGTTCAGAGAATGACCTGCACCCTAGGATATCTTCCGATTGAGAAAGTATTTCACCTGCCAGTGATGAAACATCAGACATGACTGGTTTCACATTTGCATGTGCCTCAAGATAAGAGGGCTTTCTCAGCACTACATTGTCCACTGGAGCATTTTCCAGGCAATGTGCATCACTACTGTAGAGAGGACTTTCGCATCAAAATTCATCATCATGGGGAGGACCACCATGGTGGGTTATAGAAAAAGTTTCGATCTTCTGCTCCTTGGTCTTCTGGCCACACAGAGGGTTCATGTGGCTTGCATCTGAAGATGAAACTTCGAGATCGACTGAATTGTCATGAATAAAGCCTTCATGACTAAGTGTCTGTTAAAGACCTTCAGAATTAATGTTCCCACTATTGGGATGTGAGGGAGTAGAATCATGAATTCCAACAGTTAACTGTCTGAGGGCTTCAAGAACTCCATTATTGAGCAAGGCCTTGTTACAGATTGGATCTTGATCTCTTGACTGTGTTGGGAGGGTCTTTTTCTAAGATGCCTTCTTACTCGCCTTGGAAACCACTTGTTGACGAAAGTGGCGGATCTGAGTAGGTGTATGTGCCTGATCAGGAGAGATGTCTAGGTTAGGCTGACGATCTCTGTAGCGACTCGGGTTTTTGGCCCTGTCAGACTTTGGAATATTTCTACGCATAATTCCAGAGCTAGGCGCGAAGACGGCGTGCGATTCTAAGGCCCGGTGTGCCCGGAATTAATTTTATAAAAATATTAAGTTTTTTTTATTCTATGCACGTGGCGGGGGTGTGATATCTCCTAAACGGTAGCTCAGAACGGGAATCTGAGGGCACGGTTGCGTCCGGAACATGCCGTTTACCCTAGGCGGGGTGTAAACATTGCGGGCGCGGGCCTGCGGTGAGAAACGCCACCAGGGGCGTTTCCATAAATAAATGGCAAGTTTGTGTGCGAGCGTCGGCTCAAATAACTTCTGAACGGAGTCTCGGATGGAAAATCTGAGACCGCCGTTGCGTTCAGAACGACGTGTTTACCCTAGGGGTGACCTTACTTTTGTTCGCATCGGGCGTCGGGTCCGAGGCTGGTTTGGCGCCGGCGGGCGGCTGATATAAATATCAGCGCCCCCCCCCTTTATCGTTCTTCGCCGTTCTTCGTCGTTCTTCGCCGCCACTTCGTCAAATCGAGCAAACGGAGCGCCCACGAGCTCAGAATTTGACGGCGGACGTTCCAGGAGTGCGCAGCGGAAGCTCTGGAGCACGGATCTGAGGCAGAACGTCGGCGTTTCGCCCGCGAGGTAGGCGGTTTGAGTTTTACAATCCCGGATCCCGTTTTTGTGTTGTTTTCCTTCAAATTTTCATAAGATTTGTATAGTTTGGGTCCTGAGGTTTCCGAAACATGTTTCGGATCTGAATTTGGAGCACCGGGGTGCTCCCGGTGGCTCCCGGAAGTTTTCCGGCGAAAAACCCGGTTTTCCGGCGAGACCCGCGGCGGCCATGGCGGAATCCGGCGAGGCAGGGCGGCGACGCGGCGGCGGCGCGGCGGAATCCGGCGGCGGCGCGGTGGTTTCCGGCGAGGCTGGCGGTGGTCCGGCCAGGATTTTCCGGGGGTTCTTTAAACCCCCGTAACTCGCAAACCGTAACTCCGATTTGCGAGCCGTTTGCGGCGACGCACTCCTTGCGTCGAGACGGACCTTTTGAACTTACTTTGAGGGTTTAAAGGTTCGGGATCATGGCCCGGGAGCTAGAAACGTCGTATAAAATAATATTATTTTATTATTTTACGACTTCGGGCCGTTGTAACTTCTACCCGGAGCGTCCGATTGACGTGTCGTCAGTGGCGTTGTGACCCTGATAGTACGACGGACTTTTTGAAATGGTTTCCGGGTGTTGGGAATGAGAACGGGGTGCGGGCCCCACGAGGCCGGGTTTTGGCGTTTGCGGAGAAACGCAGCTTTTGCACCAGGAGTCCGATTTTGGCGGATGAATAGTCGATCCTGTGTGTTTTTCCGAGAGGATCGCAATGGTGCGATCCGTTCGATGAGTTTCGGAATCCAGGCGTGGGCCCCACCCGAGCCGGCCTTCGGTGAATAGTACCTTTTTCACCGGGTGTCCGTTTTGGGCGAGCGAGTAGTCGATTCCGCTTGTTTTTTCGAGGGGATCGCCGTGGTGTGATCCGCCCGATGGGTTTCGGGATCGTTGTGTGGGCCCCGCACGAGCTAGCTACGGTGAATAGTGTCGTTTTCACCGGTGCTCCGTTTCGGGCGAGTAAACAGCCTATCCTGCGTGTTTTTCCGCGTGGAACACGATGATGGCCTCGGTTTTGGCTTTGGAGGTGCGCAGTGTGGCTTTGGGGCGAGTTTCTCGGGTTAGCGACGTTTGGACCAGCAGTGGTTGAGGGTTCTCCCTTGGTTCGTCCTACGAGGGTTCGTGTGGTATCACAACCTTCGTATGGGTTTGTGATCCTCTCGATGGGATGTTTAAACTGTTAGAGTTGTGGTATCCCTCCGGAGGGCCCGGAGTGGATCCTCTAGCATCTTTACCCTAGATCGGGTTCTTGGTATCGCTGTGACCAGTTATTCACGGGCAGCGATCCCCTATCTAGCAGGTTAACCCCGTAGGGTTTGTGGCATCATCGGGAATATGATCCCCTACGCGGTGGGTCGTGCATAGTAGGGTTGTGGCATCGTCGAGTTTACGATCCCCTACTCAGCATGATGTATATAGTAGGGTTGCGGAATCGTTGGTTATACGATCCACTACTCAGCGCTTGGTGTTGGTAGGGTTGCGGTATCGTTGGTTATGCGATCCCCTACTCAGCGCGTGGTTTCGGTAGGGTTGTGGCGTCGTCGGTTCGATCCCCTACATCGCGAGTTATACCAGATAGGGTTCCGGTATCGTCGTGACCATCTTTATATGGACGATGATCCTCTATCTGAGTGTGGAGCTTCTGTCGAGTGCAGATCGGGTTGTGGTATCCCCCAGCGGATCCTGGGTGTGATCCCCTATCTGTGAGTACTACGTATGCCAGATCGGGTCGTGGTATCCCCCAGCGGACCCTGGGAGTGATCCCCTATCTGTGAGCTACGCATAACGGAGTGGGTCTTGGTATCCCCTAGCGGACCCTAGCGGCGATCCCCTATCCGAGGAGTTTGGTGGTTATGGTGTTTCAGCAATGTTTCCTCAGTGATGTTATCCGACGAGCGTGGTCTCTCGGGTGAGCGTCTGAGATGTTTGTTTGGGACCCGATGGAGTGTATCTCTCGGATGAGTGTCATCTGGTATGACAGTGTTCGTGGTGTACTCTCCTGGTTGTGGACAGTTGCTGGTGATGAGGTCGGTACCTCTTGTGGCTTTGTGGCGTGAGCTGTGTATATCTGGATTGTTCAAGGTGTATGTATGGGCATACACCTGAGCTGAGCTGACTAGTTGTGTTTAGCCGAGGATGGTCACGAGATGGAGTTTCTCTCTCGTCTGGGTTCCCTCTGGCTGAGTTGAGCGGACTGTTGCCTTTTAGTTGCTCCCTTGGGTTTTGGGTTTTTGGGGTGCCTACTGAGTATGTTTATACTCACCCCTGCACGGGCTTTGCCCGCACATGTTTGTGTCTTGTGCAGACCACAGGCCTTTTGACGGAGTCCCAGGAGGACCCAGAGCAGGCAGAGCTTAGTGAGCGTGTTGACTGGGGTGTTTACCGGAGCTGTGCCGAGGGAGCTTTCCGGCGGGTGTTTGTGGCAGCGTTTCCCTTCTTCAGAGCAGGTTGGACGTGCTTTGTAGTTTTCTTTTGGTGGGCCCTGTTTTGCCCTTGTACTTTTGTTGTTGCACTCTGGTTTGGGATAGATTGTATGCATGCATTTACGTTTCAGTTTCTATATCACTGCACTGTTGCATGGAGGTGTTTGTGGGTACGTGTGTACAGGTACCATAGGCTAATGCCTCCCATGTGTGTGATAGCCTACTCGGCGCTAGTCGCCAGCCCCTGGCCTATTGGAGGCGGGCTTGGGGAGTCGCGGCTCGAGCCCCGTTGGGTCAGGTCGTGACAATCTCCACTCAAATTAGGTGTATGTGCCTGACTTGGTTGTCTGTATGATATGGGGGAGTATGCCCCACAACCCTCTTGGACTGGAACAGATGTGTGTGTCTATTCTAGAGTGAACTGTGGATGTGTCACTCCACTGGTAGAGATATATTTATGTGTCTTTCCTTGAGATGCCGCTAAAGCTGTTATAATATCCTGACAGGCATCCGGGATATGAGTAGGAATTTGCTTCTGATCTTTCACCATTGATAGAATAATCTTGGTGACTTCAGCTGCCGTAACGGGGATATACGTCCATTCTGTGCTTGGAGTAGGTGTATGTACCTGCTCTTGTCCTCCTTTTCCTGTCAATAAATCCTGACAGTACTCAAGAGTAGGGGCATAGAGTTGAGTCTGCCTCTTGTTTGTCATCGGAGCTTTCTGACTGACTTTTCTGAATGCTACCAAGCGAGACTGTTGGTAGGCTTGATCAATACTAGCAGGTGTATGTGCCTGCTGATTTCACTTCACCGAACGTGGTTGATGAGATCCATCATATGTAGTCAAACGAGCCTGTTGACTAGTTGGTGATGTATAAACCGGTGTATGTTCCTGCCTATAGTACTCCGCCGGAATTGCCTGGCGGGATTGGCGTGATTCTGCCAGACGAGTCTGCTGGACAGCAGAATTAAAACGGGAAGGTGTGTGTGCCTGCTCGCTGCTTTCCACCAAGTTAGGTTGGTGGACTTATACAGAGATGGCAGAGATAATAACCTGCTCACTATTAACCGGACTTCACCTCTAGCGATTCATCTTGCCTGCTCGGGTTCGAGGAACCTGAGCCGAACGCCTGGAGTCGGTACCCTTATCATGTTGAGGGCGCACTGCTGCACGAGTCTAGCGGCAATTGTTAGTGGGAGCCCTCAGGAAGGACCCCTGTCTACTTTAATTAAGGCCCTGAGGGACCTGCTCATTCACCTCCCTAGAATAAGGGAGCGAATGGTGATTACGTTCCGGGGATAACGACCCGAAACGGTTGGAGGTGGTGGTTAGAACCGCCTACTTCTTGATCACTAGTCGTCGCTTTCCGGATGACCAGGGTGAGTTATTCACTTGGAGGGCTTGTCGGGAAGCCTCCAGAGTTGGAATGGTACCATGTTGACGGTACTCCTTAACCAGCGCGTTTGATACCCAGTGTTGAATACGCTGAGTAGGTGATATCGATCTCAGAGCGGACGACGATCCAGCAGGAGTAGAAGTAGTGTCATTCGCAGCAACGGTATTCACAGGTGTGAACATGAGCGCAACCATTTCTTAGAATGCAGAAAATCTTGGAAAAGAGTGCATGTTTGATATAACATACGTAATGAAGATAAATTCCTCCACTACATCTTTTGGATGAGCACATATGTCAATGCTTGTTTTTTCCGTCTCATTGAGTTTTAAATAGGGGCCTAAAAAATAAGTAAAACATCATTTTGACTTGGTTAAGGATTCATGTCAGTTTCACCATTTTTTGTTCCCCTCTGGAATTGGGGATGACCTCGTTGATTTAAGGTTCAAACATTCCAAGAGGTTTCTAAAATGTTTTTTCGTAGAACGAGAAATATCCAATGATTCCATATCCATTTGAACCTACTTTCCAAAGGTATGCGCTCATTAGTTGTGGACTGATGAGGCTTAGGAATTTGCATTGGTCGAGGGGATAGGAGGTCGGACTCATCACACCTCTTTTAGGGGAATTATTTTCTTCTCTTGGACTCTCTTTATAGATTTTAGTTATGTTCATGAATCCTTATTACATTACCAAGTATAAAATGAGCTTTCCTTTAGATGTGACAATCAATGATTGATATGTAGGAAATTTAGAGAATCTTTTATATGTATTCTATGTTCTTCATCGATAGAGAATCATCTGTTTTTTTAGAGATTCTTATTCAATGGTATCCTTTGATACATAAAAGTCTCTTGGTCATTATGATGACCATACTGGTTTTAAAACCACTCAGTGGGGAACTTGATGTTTATTGTCATTCAGAAGGACATTGATTATTTCAGATTTGAGATCGTACCCACAGATGGGCTACCTATGTATCCTTTTTTTGGAAAAGGAATCAGAACCCACGTATTTCAAGTAAGGGAATATGATGTTTATAATTGATGGCTCAAAGAAAGATGTCATAATTACTTTTACACTCTAAGCTCACTTGAGTCATGATCGGTGTGAGAAACAAGAGGTATTGGTAAAACTAGATAGTTGTTCCATGAAATATGCAATCATAAGAAATGATGTGGGGATTATGCATGTAAGACTGCCCAAATAGATGAAGATTAGGATTTATTTCAGGGAAGAAATCTAGGAACAGGGTCCATAAAGGTATATGTACTTTATGGAGATTTGGATACTCTAATTTGGGGCTTAATCTTGAAAAGGAGGCCCAAATTAGGAGGGAACTTATGATTGGGTTTTACTCCTGAGAAGGAGATCCAGATCAAAAGTAAATTAGGACTGGTTAAGAGAAAATTAAGGGACTTGGGGATTACTCCTAAAGAGGATGCCCATATTTGAGACTGGGGCTTACTCTTGAAAAGGAGGACAAGGTTAATGAGGACATGGGGCTTACTCCTAAGGAGGATTCCCAGATTTGGGAATTTTAAGATTGGGGATTACTCCTAAAAAGGATTCCCAGATTAGGGACTTGGGGCTTACTCCTAAGGAGGATTCTTAGAATTGAGAATTAAGACTAGGGCTTATTCCTAAAAAGGAGGCCCAGTTTAAGGGTTTATCTCATCTTTAAAAGATGAGGTTGAATGAATGAAATCTCAATATTTAGTGACAAAAAGATGCGTAAATCCCTAGGTTTCGAGAAATGTTCCGCGGTTTTCCTTTCAGATAAGGAATCCAAATCAAGAAATCATGCCATAAATGGCTTTGAAGAGTGTCTTGAAGACTGAATCTTGAATAAGAGAGGTGGAATGACAAAAGAGGGGTTAAATGGGGAAGAAAAGCACCCCAAAAGGCAGGGGCGTGCAAGTCCTGGCAGGCGCGCAAGTACGGAGTGGGCGTCCAAGTCTTTGTTGCACAGGTATACCTGAGCAACACATGGGTACTTGCGCGTTTGTAAACCAGCATGGTAATACTTGGGCGATCTTTGACCAATGCCTTTATAATTATCCTGAGGTACTTCTAGAAGAGAGGTGCGCAAGTTCGGGTGAGGAAGTAGGGCGGCGCTCAAGTATGTTCATTTCACTTTAGGGTAAAACACCTTAGGCGCGCATGTTTTAGTGAATTATAACACTTAGACCTTACTCCTCTTGTTTAGACCTTCCATTATAGGTAAAGAATTACCTTATAAGTGGTCGGAAGAACTGAAGAAGAGACTTGAGCGTTCAGAGCTCTAAATATGAATTCTGGAAAACATTCCTCTCTCAAATGGGTGGCCCACCAGGTCTATTTATAGGATGGAGAAGAGCCCGAGCGGTTATCACTTAGGGCGCGCAAGTCACTTGCGTGACCATTAGGCGTCGCACAAGTGGACTTGCGTGACAGTGATGGAACTTGCACGGCGCATGTGCTTTTGAAGCCTTGTTCATGCCTTTGTCGATTTTTGATGTTTTCTTCAAAGGCTGAATCAATTCGTGCAAAGTCATTTCTCTTTCCATTCTTTTAGACAATGTGACAAAAAAGGAGCGTCAACAGTAATGTTATTCTCTCTTTGGTCGAAAATCTATATTCCTTCAAAATAATGTTTTCTAAAAATGCTATAAAAGTGTTTACAATGATCATTTAATAATTTTTAAAGAATAAGGATTTAAAATATGTTTAAATTAGTTTTCAAAGATAATTTTTAATTTTCCAAGGTTATTTCATATAAAATGATGTTTCTAAATGTTTTATGATTTAAAAATCATTTTCCAAAATGGTAATTATATTTCCCTCAAGAATTATTTCCAGTGATCTTTAAAAATAATTTTCCATATAAGACAACATTATTGGATGTTAATTAGTTTTTATAGGGTCTTTGACCAAATGATACCATTATTATTATTTATCTTAAGGTTTTATGTTTATAATGCAGTGATATGAAACCCATTTTTTCCTTGGGATATGTTATGATTTAATGATGTTCAGGAAACCAATTTCATTTCAGGGGTTCTGATATGATGAATGAATTATGTTTTTGTGGCACACATTTGAATAGTTATCATTATGTGATGGGTGGGACTTATAGCTCACAAATATTAATTGGGTAATGATTTATGTCTCATGAAATAATTATAGAAACAAGTCGAAGGGCTTGATCTACTATGGGAAGATGGGAAAACCCAATCTACTATGGGAAGATTGGTAAGGACAATATATTGTAAGGAATGGACTATGACCGGGGATGGGGGTTTGTCCTATCCAGTAGGTGTAGGCTTCATGAAGTTCCTTGATAATTTTTTTCAATGCTTCTTGACTTATATGGAATGATATTACATGTTTATGTGTCTGCCATAAATTTCAGGTCTTATTCTTATGTTATGATTTCATGGATTATTTTCTTGATTTTAGAGTGATTCATGTGTTTAGAGATCCCATTATTTATTCAATGACTCATTTATATGATATTTGATATGTAGGTTATGATCTTATATTGTCATTATCATGTTCTCATACCCTCATGTTCAGGATTATGTATATGTTTCTCCCTTGTTTACCATTACTGGTCATCTTAGATCACCGTTTATTATGTTTTATATTCCCCAAGTTATAAAGAAAGGTTTTAAGTAGGAATAATAAAGGGGAATACCTTTATGGGTGATGTTGAAGATATTTTACAAAATTTGAACAATTAGTTCCATATTTCCAAATTCTATAAACTAATACAGTATTTGGGTGTGTGTTGTATAATGTATGAACTATTCCTAAAAAATGATGTATTATAAACGTATGAAAATATTTTGTAATTATTGGTTTCCTCATGTTTTACCTAGCCATGTGGGGAAACCATACACCTAGAAAAAAGAATACAATGGTTCAAGCATGAATGGTGCAACCATGTGTACAAACTATATTCTTTGAAGATGAGTTGGATAGAATGAATTTAATGGATAGTGAAAAGTTTACAAAATAATGAAACTTAACCATTCATCTTAGAAATCATAGCCACCCAGTTCTCATCGACATCCTTAAACACTCTTTGACCTACAATTAATACCCCCAAACCACTCCTAAACACCAATGTATAGGGAATTATGGGTTTTTTTTTACTATTTTAGAGGATAGAATCATCAAGGGGAAGAATTTTTGGCCCTGAAGGGATCAAAAACTAAATCATAGGAAGGAAAACTCTTTATTTCTCAAAATATTTCCTTTTCTTATACTTACTATCATGGAAAATTTGTATAATTATTGTATTTTTATTATTTTATCAAATATTTTTAATTGATTTTCCCCCTTGAGTCAGGTTTTTTAATGATAGTGGAGAGTTGTTTAACGGATTAAATTTTGATTAATTTGTTTGGTGTGATTTATAGATTTCTTTATAATTTATTAATTTCAATGTTCATCCATTAACTAAATATATAATTTTGGACCAAGAATGATGTATTTGGGGATCCTTATGGGAATTTTGATGAATTAATACACGACCATTGGATTAATTCATCATTACCGTTGGTTTGGTATATTTAAAGTTGAAAATATTGTTTATCATACCATGAAAACAATTGTTGATAACTTAGAAATAGTGTGAGGAGGTTTAGATGACAGCATTTTATCATGAAAAAATATTCAATTAAATCTTATTTTCATAATATTGTACCATAGTGGCACAACCTAGGGTTGATCTCATATTTAGGTTACTCACGCACATTTAATTTATACTTTTAAAATTACAATCTAACTAATATAAAACTACTAAACTAATATATATGGGGTGTTTTTATTATAAAATTCATGTATTAATATATATTTATATTTATTTATATTAAAGAAAATACAAAACACAAACAAAAAAATTAAACATCACAAATAAGTTAGAAGAATAAAACTATTTATCTTTGAGGTTTATAGTGATATTATCATTGTTATTAAAAATAAATATCACAATATTTTATTCCATGTAGGGATAAATACCTATCACTCTATACCCTCTCCTTGGAATGGTATTATCGAACATCTAGACCTCTGAATATAGGATTAATATCTTTCATATCATTATAAAATATTAACTTCTCATTAGACCCATAAATATGGTTATCCCTTCAAATGAAAGAGGAGGTACATATTTATAATAACAAGGATTGATATAGTTCACTCAAAATTCAAATTCTTAATGTTTGATCATGGTTTATGCATTAAATGGAATATTTTGGAACATAGTCTTTCAGGATAGTTTTTATTAGTTTTCATGTTTTTATAGAAAACAAATTCCAGCTTCTTTGTCCACGTATTGAAGGATATAATGCATATTTAATTGGAAAAGTAGTTCTATCCTTGTGACTATAAAAATTATAATACACCATGTTCCCCTAAATTTATGGCCTTGAAGTAGTAAGAATCGGGCATAGAAACTATTAATAAAGATGTTTCCCAAACTCTTATCTAGCTGCATGTATAATTTAAGCTCATTTAGGTTGTCACTTTGATAGATATATGATCATATTCAAAAGTCTTCTATTCTATGAACATATTTTGAGAACTGAATTGTGAGATGGATTTATTCCTGAAGAGGTTGGATTAAGATTTAGTTCTAGTTGAATACAATGAATCCCAACATGTATTGAAGCTTATAAAAATTAATTTCGTAATTTTAAATATTTTAGAAATAATTTTCACCAACATAAAAAAATAAATTAAAACAAATTGAAATATAAAATTATTCCATTGTATAAATTTATCTCAACTAATACTAAAACCTAAAAATTTGAAATTTTAATATAAAATAACACCACAATGGGATTTAGAACATCTAATTATAGTATTAATGTTTAAAATTTGTAGCTTCCTAACTCCTCCACACATAACCATTTTACTCCTAGGAAATCTTCAAATATACGAATCAAAATCAACATAAGAATCAAAAATGAGAAAACATTTATTATATCTTCAAAAATAGAATTCTATAATGTATCCTTTTATGAAAAAGAATTCCATTTATTTTTCAAACATCAAATTTAAATTCTTTCAACCTCAAAAATCCATCGTTGAAAAAAGCACAATCTACAACAGATTGATTTTTTTTCACTCTTCACTCAAGAGAGATTACCATAATAATTTTTTTTATTCTTTAAAATAAATCAATTTGAGGAAAATTGAGAATTAACACAAGGATACATTGAATTTTTGTGCTAATAACCATGTTTAGGACCAGACCCACCCAAAATAAAACCCCATAAAAAACCCACAAAATATAAGACAAAACAAAAAAACAAAAAACAGGTCGGCCAAGGAATGCTGCCCAGGACCGACCCTCCCAAACCATCACCCTGTAACTCAAGAGAGATTAAATCTAGTGTCATGCTAGTATATAGGAAATATAGTTATCACTATATTCTTATGACATTTATCAAATTTATACATCATGAGACATGAAAATATTTTCAATCATGAGTTCATTTTCAAGGGTTTGTTTGTGTTGTAGTTTTGGTGGGTAAAATCAATTTAAATTTTAAGGTAGAAAAGATTATATTGATCTATTAAGTAAAAGAAAAGAATATTAATAAGAAAATATAGGAAATTCCTCAATCAATTCACCATAAAAATGTGAGACACAAAAAAACCCATTTTATGACTTGTTACATTAATCATGTAGTGATTAAAATATGTTTTTTAATCAAAGCCTTTAATTTTACATTTTTTCCCTTTTTGATTTTTTAAATTTTCTTATTTTTTCATAGAGGATGAGATAAAAATTGAAAAAAATTAATTAATTAAAATTAATTCCCGTGATTTTTGAGAGGTGCATGAATCACAAAATTAAGCATAATGAATAATTTAATCGTATCACTATTTTTTTCATTTCCATTTTTTTGGGTTTTTAATGGAGAATAATATGATATAAATAAAGAACAAAAAATGATGAGTGATGAAAAATTATCCCTCTCTTCAATTACAAAAATGATGACACACACCTCACACCACCCAAAAATGACACAAATCCCAAATAACACACAAAAAATATCTTCCCCATACTCAAACATAAAATATCAATGCACAAATATTAAGAGCGTAGGTAGGTAAGGAAAAATCAGCTTGTAATAGGGGTTAAACCTGTTGGACTCCTCATGTTTTAATCTTGTTTAAATGATCAAAAATATTATTAAACTTCTTTTATCTATCTAAAATCATGTGTAGCAATGTTTTATTATAAACTAAATTTAACTTTTTTCAATAATGTTTTCATATATAAATGCTTTAGTCTAACTCATTCTGTGAATATTATTTCTTAAGACATCGTTACAAATATTTGGCTCTGTGTGAGAAACTGTAAGACTTCATCTGGTTATGGATTTTAGGAAACATCCCTGACATCGTAAACCCTGACACCATAAACCTTGACACAATAAACCTGACACCAAAAATCCAGACACAATAACCCAGACACCGTAAACCCAAACACTGTGAGCCAGAAACCGTGAACAAAACACCATAACCATGATACCATGACTCAGGCACCTTTCAATGTTTTAACAAAGGACTAGACATCGTTACCTGAGACCCCATGATTCTTCAACCACATCTGTGCTGCTGGTTTCTGCTCGCAAAACCACTATGGCATCATGACAGTCTCATCGCTAAAAGGAAAAAAGGAAGACATTGTTTCTTGGTGACACCATTTCTAAGTGACACTTTTTGAAGACAAACAGTGAATCCATTATTTAATCTGTTTTTTTTTTCAATTTATTTTCTAACGGTCATATACGAGTCATTTAAAGTAATTGATATAATTAATGTTTCATTATAGAAACTTAATCTGATAGTATGAGATACGAGGTGCATAATACATGCATTAAATTAGTTTCAACATGTGAACCCCTAACTAAAAGTAAGATAAGAATGGCTCGAGACAACAGAGAAACGCCAATTTTTGAAAAGTGAACTCATTCAGGAAACAATGTAAAACTGAATAACACATGAAGAACACTCGATTCCTGAAGGCGGAATTACTGTAGATTATAGCCTCAATCATCTTCGCAGAACCAACTTATAGAATAACACAAGCTACATATCCTAGTTCATCAAACTAGAACCCAGATCACCAGAATTGCGATAATTTGTTTTTCATGAGAGTAATAGACACTTGAATCCGATTTATCTTATAAGTCCATAGCTACATATAGGAACACTCAGAGCATTTGTAATCCTTTCTCATCATCTTTACTCTATTGTTTAATGTATTTAGATTTCGAGTAGTGTGTGGGTGTCTATATTAAAACACACACTCTCCCCTATTTTAAACTGAAAGATACAAGATATTCGTCCTCTCACATCATGTTTCATTTATATAGTCCCATGAATAATTGTGGAAGAGGCCCACGTGTGACCTAATAGCTTATTCCCATGAAGAATAGTGGAAGATTTTGTGTGACCTGGATACTCTTGTGTACTGTTGTTTTCCCTCATCTTGGGTGTGAATAAAGTTTATTTAATATAAATTTCTTGGTCAAAGGTGATCACCGAGTGGAGTGGATTAAGTATTCACTTGAGACTAAACCAATTTTTTTATCCACTTTGTATTTAAATTTAGTTTTTCCCAACTTTACTATATATTTTCAAAAACTAAATTTTAATTTGATAATTAGTCTTGGATAAAGGTTATAAATTTTCATTCATATTATAATTTCTTCAAAAGTTGTATCAATAACTCACATTAATATTAATGAGAATTAATCAATCTTCTGAGAAGTTATTTGAATAGTGAAACAATTATAACATTATTAGCTTGATAAATTGTCCTCTTTTAATTTTTATTAGGGAATATTATTAAGTAAACTTTTTGATTGAAATTTTTATAGATACTCATTAACCCCTTTCTTGAGTACTCTATTCCGACCAACATTTGGTATCAGAGTAGTTTATTTTTTTTAAGACACTATTTTGAAAATATTTCCAACTGTGTTTTTTGTTTTATTTTAAAGATATATAAATTTATATTAGTTATAAATTCCGAGATCTTCAAAAGTATTTCATTATTATATATAATATACTAGAAGTTTCTTCAACAAATAGACCTCCATTATTTTGTGGAACCAATTATTCCCAATGTAAAATTAATATGAAAATTCATTTAGAAAGTAAGGGTTTTGAAATTCAGTCTTCAATTGTAGATGAGTATAAGATTCATACTACTGATAGAACCACATGGGATGACTCAACTAAGACTGAATATAACAATAACTGTAAAGAAATGAATTCTCTATACCATGCCTTAGGAGATGATGAATTCAATATAATTTCTATATGTAAAACTTCCCATGAAATCTGGCATACTTTTTCTGTTTTACATGAAGAAACTTATAGTGTTAATGAAATTACAAATAACAAATATACTATTAAATGTAATAATTTCATGATGAAGCCTGATGATCTTATATCTGATATGTATCTCAGGTTCAATTAAAATTTCAACACAATGGTCTCTCTCGAAATAGATGTCACTACCAAAGAACAATCCATGAGGATTATCTGATGCCTACCTAGTAGATGGAGAGTAACCTATATCTCCATTATAGAATCATGTGACATTATAAAATTAAGATGAGGATGAACCCGAAAGAACCTTTTTGGAATTTAAGACCACTACCTCTAAACACAATGAAAAGATGAAACTACAAGCCTCTGTATAATGTTCCAACAGTGAACAATCATCACCCGAAAATGTTGATGGGATGGATCAATTAGACAAAAGTTATTTGAAATTTTAAAAAAGGAATAAATTTTTTAGAAATCCTAACTTCAAAGGAAGATATGATCAAAAGGGAAGTTGGAAGAAATATTGGAAAAGAAATTCCATGTCTGGTGAGATAGTATGAAGTGAATGTAAGAGAAAGGGGCATGTAAATATTGAATATCCCAAGATCAAGTATAAAAATAAATATTAAGAAAATTATAGAAATTATAAAAATTCAATTAAAGCATCATGGAGTGGTTCTGAGGATAGTCCAAGTGACTCAGATTCTTTACATAATGAATAGTCTAAAAAATCCAATATGTGTTTCATGACAATCACATTTGGGGAAAATTGTTTGAAGAGCTCATATAAAATCTTGTGGTACTTAGACAATGGGTTTTCAAGACACATGTCATTAGACTATTCATTTATCATGAATCTCAAAAAGATTGATGGAGGACATGTCACATTTGGTGACAATGCCAAAGGAAAAATCATTGGCCAATTCAAAATCGGTAACTCTAACTCAGTTTTAATTTCCAATGCACTTTTTGTTGTTAGACTAAAATATAATCTGTATATTACATCAAGACTATGTGATGATGGATTTTATGTTAAGTTTGAAAATGATTCGTGCAATGTTTTTAATTCTAAAAGTGAATTAGTGTTTTCTATATTAAGAAATGAAAATGTATATTCAGTTAACTTATACTCTCTAGTTTCTCAAAATTATTCATGTTTATGTGTTTTTCACAGAGTCTTGGATTTGGCATATAATACTAGGACACAGTAATATTTTCTACCTTATAAATCTAAATAGAAAAATTTTAGTTTAATATCTTCCCAATCTAGAGTTTCCAAATGATGAAGTGTGTAATCCTTGTCTAAAGGGAAAGCAACAAAAAAATTCCTCTGATCCAAAGAAAGAAGTTTCAACTTCTCAACATCTTGAGTTGGTTCACATGGATTTTTTTGGGCTATCTAGAGTTTCTATTTCAAATGGGAAGCACTATATTTATGTTCTTATAAATGAATTTTCTTGGTATACTTGGACGTTCTTCTTCGTTAACAAAAGTGAAGCTTTCTCTCACCTCACCAAGTATGAAAAAACTATAGAAAACCATAGTGGAATTATAATCAAATCTATAAGAAGTGACCATGGTCGTGAGTTTGAAAATCAAGAGTTTGAATCCTTTTTTTCAAAAAATGGATATAGTCATAATTCCTATGCCCCTAGAACACCTCAACAAAATGGAGTTGTTGAAAGAAGAAATAGGACCTTGCAAGAAATTGATATTACCATGCTTAGTGAATATGACTTACCTATTTATTTTTGGTATGAATCTATAAATAAAGAATGTTGTATTATTTATAGAGTGTCAATTAGAAAAATTCATAAAATAACCCTTATGGGTTGTGGAACAATAGAAACCCCAAAGTGGACTACTTTAAAGTCTTTGGTTGTAAAGTTGACATCCTTAATACTAAGCAAAATCTTGAAAAATTTCCATCTAAGAGTGGTAGAGGAATCATTATAGGATATTCAATCTCTAGTAAATCCTATAGAGTTTTTAACAAAAGAAGTGAATGTGTGAAAGAATTTGTCCATGGAAATTTTGATGAGACCCATGAACGTGAGACTAAGACCACTCTAGAGAATCTTGAGGATGAACTATCAAATTTGGACATCAAGGCTAAATCCACTTACTATCCACTAAAGGAATCTGTTTAAATTTACAGTTCTGAAATTCTCAAGATTCATGCCCTAATGAATCTGAACTTGTTGGAGATCCTAAAATCACTATCCCTACTTTTTCTAGAGTTATTAGAACTCTTAAGATCTATTCTTTTGATGTTGTTGTAGGAGATTTAGTTAAAGGAACAAAAACTAGATATTCTCTTAGAAATAAGGTTGAACATCAAGCTTTGTTGTCACAACATGAACTTAAAAATATTAATAATGCTATTAATGATGAGTTTTGTGTGATGGTTATGAAATAAGAACTTAATCAGTTTGAAAGGAACAATGTTTGGAAAAAAATTTATAGACCCTAAGACATTTTTACCATAGGCGCAACGTGTGTGTTTAGAAATAATATAGATGAATTTGGTAACATAGTTAGAAAGAAATCTATATTGGTTATACAATTTTATAGTCAGAAGAAGGAATTGACTATGAGGAGACCTTTTATCTAGTTTCTATACATGATTCCATTTTAATCCTACTTGCATAAGAAGGACTTCTGAATTTCAAACTATATCAGATGGATGTTAAGAGTGATTTCCTAAATGGGTATATTGTTAAGGATGTCTTTATAGAACAACCCCCTGGTTTCACAAATCCACATGTTCCAAATCATATTTTTAGATTTCCAAAAGAATTATATGGTTTAAAACAATCTCCAAGTGTTTAGTATAATAGAATAAGTATTTATCTTATTTCAAAGTGTTGTTTAAAAGGTAGAGCTGATCCTAATATTTTTATAAAAAAAAATTCCAATTATGTTTTTGAAGTTAAAATTTATGTAGATGATATTATTTTTGGATCTTTAGAAAATTATTTATGTATTGAGTTTTCTAAAATGATGCAAAATGAATTTGAGATGATTTTAATGGATGAACTAAATTTCTTCCTTAGATTTAAAATCTTTCAAAATAAAGATGGTATTATTTTAAATCAATGAAAATAAACTAATGATATTATAAAACATTTTGGGTTGGAAAAAACTAAAAGTAGTGATAATCCAATGTGTACCACTGGTAAGTAGGAGCTTGATGAAGATAGAAAATTGTTGATCAAACAACTTACTGAGGGATGATTGGAAGGTTACTCTAATTAACTGCTAGCTGACCTGATATTATGTTTATTGTATGTATGTGTGCTTGGTTTCACGAAAATCCTAATGTGTTTCATTTAAATGCTTTTAAAAGGATTTTCAAATACCTAAAACATACACCCAACCTAGGACTATTGTATCCTATAGGAAAATCATTTGGGTACCGAGCTATTCAAATGCTGATTTTGGTGGTTGTAAGTTAGATAAAAAGAGAACCTCTAGAACATGTCACATTTTAGGAAAGTCACTAGTGTAATTGTGTAGTAAGAAACAAAAATCTATTGCATTATCTACAACCGAAGATGAATATATAGTTTTTGGTAGCTGTTGTGCAAAAATTTTGTTGATGAAACACACATTACTAGACTACGGATACAAATTCAGGAATGTACGGTAACACCCCGACCCCAGCTACCCAGAGTCGGTTCATTACTTCGTAACATTGGAATGATCACAAAAGATCAAGTCTCAAAAGACCGATTAGTTTAGTAGCCTTGGAAACACTAGATACATTCATAAGTCTTACATTACATCATAAAGTGAAAAACTAATAACAAAGTCTTCATAATCCACACTCATGTCCTCTTCTGTCTATCCCTGCAGGTCATTCATAAAATACTTCTTCACATCCTGGAAAATATTATAACATTGAAAGGGGTGAGCTCAGATGCTCAGTAAGGATAACAATATTGCGGAATCTTTCATAAATAAACATTAACATTTAAGGCAATGTATAACTAAAACAAAAGCCTTTTAAACATGAACTTCAACATAATATGGAAAAAGTAAAATGAGATAATTCCATTTACTTATTCACATGGATATTCTACTGGTCAAATAATCGCATGCAATATCAATAACCACTTTCATAATGATGGAATGCATAATGCCAGACTATCATAACCAAGTAGTCAAGGCCTCGTGCCTAGACCACAAATAAGATTTTGTCAAGGCCTCGTGCCATGACACTAGTTTGTCTCATAATACCTACTGATGCATCGAGGAGCTATAGCGGGCTCCACCCGTCACTTATTAAGTCCAATGCATTCCTCATATGAATAGGTTTAAACATATCATAAACCATAACATAATCGTATCACATAAAACATGCATAAAGGAAATATAACATTTCCACATTTCAATCACAAGATATCAATAAAACACATTGATATAATAAAAACACTTTCAAAACCATTTTCAATACCAAAATGAAAGAAAAGTAAAACATGGTATTTATTTTTCTTTTAAAAAAAAGTATGGCTTATAGAGGAAGCCGAAACTAAAATAATGGTCATGGTGGCGGAGAAGTCGTTTTCGCCGCATACGTCTGACAAAAACATCCCATTTTGTCATTTAGTAAATGCTTCGTATAAAAATATTCCTTTTGAATAAATGTAAAAGTCAAAGGGGTTTATACACCATATAAAAGAAAGTTGTGTATAAAACCAAATATGCCTCAATGAAAGGAGATTGAGACGAAGTCCTTAAAAAGATAATTTTTAAAATAAAATAGATCTATTATGTGTATTCACTATAGGTACACATAAAGAAAGTAAAAATACAAAATAGGACATAATAATATCATGACATAATTTTAAAGTAGGAGATTAACCCAAAGAATGGAAGTTGGGTTAATAAATTCCCTTACCTCGTGTACGACTTGACTCAACCATTCTTTAACCTCCTAAATAATAAACTAGAGTTAATATCTACCTTATTAAGAACCATTTTCAATTTCATTATCCTTTTTATATCACTTATTACAATGTTATGAACATTATGTAATTATTTAAGTTAATAACGGTCGTTTTGTCGATCTTTGGTACTTGAGTCAACAATAAACTTCTTATAATTACAAGTTGTTCATATGGTGAAATATAAATTATATAAAGAATTATATTCATGATGTAGATATCATATATATCATATATATCCAGTATATACATTCATTCATAATATTATGTAACATTTATAGGTAAGAAATGAAATGCACCGTTCATGGAGACGGTAAGCCGTACGTACGCATGAACGCTACTTTCATTTCTATTTCGTATTTAATGGAATGAAATCATAATGATCTAAATGTATAATATAATTCCAGTATAATATAGAATATAATACCATTTACTCCATCCTTTATACATCCCACATATGGTATTAACGATTCAAATCACTTTGAGGGGGCGGTAGTCCGCACTTCCTAAAATGAAAATATCGCGTTTACCCATAATGGAAACCATAAAGGTATGCCATAAATGAAAAATACAAAATCATAAGGAAAATAAAAACATAATATATATCATTTATAAAAATATTGTCATCATAATAGCCACCATTAGAGGTGTTATATGAGTGTTGAACAATCATCGTTTCGTGAGGCAAAAATTCGCCATCCACAGAAACAGTATGTTATTTAACCATTAGATGTAGGTGTGTGTAAGTGTAGCTCAAATACATATTATAAAAATATCCTAGTATATTGAGGATACTGGGTTTGTTACAAAATAAATGAATAAAAATTGTTTAGGGGGTTGGAGAAGAAAAATAAAACAAAACAACATTAGAGAAGACAATACCTTAAAATCGGGTAACTCTTTTTGATTTGAGCCAAAGGCTTCCTTGGGAAGAGTTCTGCCCAAAGTGAGGCTTCTAGGAGTAAGAGGGGGAATTTGGGAGAGTATTGGGTCAGAGTTTGGCCGAGCCAAATGGTTTGAAAGTGTGAATGAGGTGGTAGAGGTGGGGGCCTTTTATAAGTGGAGAGGAGGGGCACTATTGGAAAGTAAAGAAAAGTCACTTTATTATAAAATGAGTTTCGAATTTTAGAGGTCCCACACTTATATAATTCGAGGCTAAGGTGATAAGGGTTCGAAAGCTCCTCATACAATAGGTTTTTGACAAGTGTAAGCCTTTGATTTTACATTATCCTTTCATTTTATTTAAATCGTTAAATAATGAGGTCATCGTTGCATCATCATGATATCATAAATAATTTAATTTATTTAATGTCTAAAAATTATAAAAAAACTACTATGATGTATGAAATCGTTTTAGCTTTCCAATGACAATTTATAGTAAAAAATATGACTTGTATAGCCCCATTTAAAAATTGTTTTAGTAAAATAACTTATGTTTGTGTCATTTTTTTTACTTTAACATTAAATAAAAGGTATTTCTGTCATTTTCCAACTAAAGTGGCTCCGTGGGGTCCCCAAGTTGACCCATGGATTTTCTTGGTCGTCCATGGCACATCCAATGAGGGTAGGACATGTTTCAAGCTCATCTCATATTATTAAAACATTATTTTTACCTTAAACTACACTAATTACCTCTAATCGCGATTAAGAACTTAAAAGTTACTATTCACCAACAAAATTATTTTAATCTCATTGAACCACATTTTACTTCTTAATTACAACCATGTATGTCGGATTTTTGAAAATCAAATCACAGAAGTGGTAATATTTCATTTAAACGAAAAATCAGTTTTTTAACTACCACTTAGTGGTTTCACTATTCATCAAAAATTGAAGTTTTTCAGAACAATGCCAAAATTTCACCCTAAGCTATAATTGATATTCCGAATTTAAAAATGATTTCTATTTTATGAAATTCCAAACATATTAGTTTCATTAATTAATTCCCACTGTCACAACAAATAGCGTGTTTTTAAGAAACAATATATATCAAAAGATTGACAATTGTTTATGTCCAATTTCAAAGTGAAATTAATTCTAATGAACACCATTGGATAAAATGGTCAAAATATATTATAATTATACTTTAAAACCACTCAATATTATAACTTATCACTATAAATTATTTTGATTAAAAAAGTTATTTTAAGTATTTTTCACTATTCATAAAAATTTGGAAGTTCTCAGAAAATTACAAAAAATTCAACATAGGCTAATTTCAATATTAGGAATACAAAAATGAATTCCATTTTGAAATATAAAATTTCTATAATTTTAAAAAGTGGGTATTACTATTCATAACGGCTACTTTGATTAGTCGCGGTGTGTTAGAACTCGAGGTTGCGTACAACACACGCTGCTCTATTATTCAAAGAGGAGCGTACCATGGAAGCTTGGGGTGTTACATTCTCCCCTCCTTAAATAAATTGCATCTTCGCAATTTGAAATTTTTCTTTGAAAATGAAAGGTTGAAAATAGAAAATACCTTTGTGGAAAACCCACATCAGAAATAAGGTTAATAAAATTTAGCCTCAATAAGAGGGAAATTGAAATAAGAAAGTCACCACCAAATTATGATCTCGATAAAGAGAACATTAGTGGCAATTAGAGACATATAATTGGAGGAAAAACGTAAATATTTGTAGGGAGTGATTGAGGTCATCAATCACAAACAAGTGTAAAATTGAGGGCATCAAAGCCTTCAATCTATGTTGGTTTAAAATATTAACAGTTCAACAAGACATAAGGTATTAGGATAACACATTTTTTTGTTTTAATATCCCTTTATTATAGTTTATGAATTAATTTATTCAGAGAATAAGAGATAGGTATATATATATTTATGCTTGACAAGTACAGTTTCAACCTTTAACTAATTTCTACCACAAACCCATCTTTTACTCCAAATGGTAACTGAACTCCAAAATATTCTATTTATCCTAATCATACAAGGTTAAAAATATTAACACATACCATTTAGATTAGGAAAACTATTTTGTAATAACTAGGGACTTCCTGTAGGATAGTTGTAGGTAATAAAGGCCTATCGCACTATGGTTGTGGGTTCGATTCCTACAGCTTTGTCCGACGTGACGGGTTATTCCCCACCCTGCAGGTTGTCCTTTTCCTAAAACTATAGTATTATAATATTCCAAAAATAATCTTCATAAATGTTTTAACCTTAAACAATACCATCCAAGGTTCAACTTAATCCATTCCAACCTATATAGTTATCCCAAATACCTATGTCCAGACTTTCTCTGAAAGGTCCTTAAATTCCAAAATCTATTGTAACATTATATTCCCCAAACAAAGTAAAGATTATCTTATTGTCACATACTAAAAATATGATTAACTTCATCATATTAAAACCTTAATGAAATCAACAAGTACTGTAGTACAATCCTTATATATATATATCACATTATTCTAATAACCAAAATATAATCCATGAGTCCAAAAGCACCAATACATTAATTATTCTACTTCAACTATAGTAACAACATAAGATTGTCCTTGATCCCTTGGCCTTTTCTAAGGTAAGTTTCCCTGACGCTTAGAACATTCATTTTCATAATGCCCCATTTCTCTACAATTATAGCATTCAACATTGATAGCCTCTTTCATTCCTTTGCAATCACATGTCTGGTGACCTTTTTCTCCACATTTATAACAAACTCTCATTCCTTTTAGGCAAGTACCAGGGTGATTCTTCCCACAATTATCGCATAATGGAAAATCCTTCTTTCCATTTTTCCCTTTATCTGTCTCTTGTTCCACCGTTCTCTTCTTCTCTTGCTTTACTTTGTTGTCATAAGACTTAAAGAATTCCTTTTCTGTCTTGATAGAACACGAGACAATATCTTCGTATGACGAGAAGGTTTGTGAGACTAATGCTCGATGGAGAAATGGTTTTAACCCATCAAAGAAATGATCAATCTTACTTCTTGGGTTACGTATATAATCTGCATCATGCCTCGCTAACCTTGTAAAGTTGGCCTCATACTTTGCGACATTCTCATCCTCCTTTTGTCTCAGACTCAAAAATTGTCTTTCCATATCAGCTCGATGGTCACGAGGATAGTATTTTTCTAGGAAAATCTCTTTTAACTCCCTCCATTCCATATTCGATACGTCATCATCTTCCTTTGTGTTTTGAATCAGCGACCACCACTGATCGACATCTCCAGTGAGGCGGTAAACTACCATGACAACCTTCTCCCTTTCGCTACTCCCCAAGGAATGGAATATTTTCTCTAAGGAGTTTATCCATTGCTCAGCTACTAATGGATTTGTACCCCCATTAAATGTTGGCGGTTTTTTCCTCATGAAGCGGTCTAACATTGATCCTCCACGTTGTGGATCAGGGTGATCCATACGAGTAAGGTTATTATTCATAACCTGAGTGAGTTGTCCCAGTATGGTAATAAGTTGATCAGCACCAGTTCTATCTCCAGATCCACAGTAATTATCTTGAGTAGGAGGGAAATCCCTAAACGGAGTGTGTTCATTGATACAGTTTCCATTCCTTCCACTAGGCGCCATTTCTGAACAATGGCATAAACTATATTAGATTATGAATCAAAATACATAATTCCATACTTCTAAAATACTTAACATAAATTGAACTATTTATGGACATAATCCATCATCATAAAAATGTTTTCTTTGAGGAAGTATATACTCATAACCCTTCATAGTGGTTTATAAAGAAAACGAGAATTATCCTAAGCATATCCCCTGGGAGTGTCCTAACCAAGAGTGCAGCAAGGCCCGTTGTCGTTCACCAGTTCCCGTTCGAGTCTATCTTAAAGCGGTGTTTTTGGGTTTTACCCCTAGGTACATCTGTGCCAGAGCCACCTCTACCTGCTCGTATCCAGATAGGGATGTATTGCTCGGAAAACTCACAAAATCTCTATAATACCAAAATTCTAGGAAATTATTCTATACTAATCCTCAAAGTCTATCTTTGTTCTATGTTCTTTAATCAGAGTTTATCTAAATCTAGATTCCAAGGATAGTACTAAACTGCCTCTGATACAAACTGTAACGCCCCGACCCCAGCTACCTAGAGTCGGTGCATTACTTCGTAACATTGGCATGATCACAAAAGATCAAGTCTCAAAAGACCGATTAGTTTAGTAGCCTTGGAAACACTAGATACATTCATAAGTCTTACATTACATCATAAAGTGAAAAACTAATAACAAAGTCTTCATAATCCACACTCATATCCTCTTCTGTCTATCCCTGCAGGTCATTCATAAAATACTTCTTCACATCCTAGAAAATATTAAAACATTGAAAGGGGTGAGCTCAGATGATCAGTAAGGATAACAATATTGCAGAAGCTTTCATAAATAAACATTAACATTTAAGGCAATGTATAACTAAAACAAAAGCCTTTTAAACATGAACTTCAACATAATATGGAAAAAGTAAAATGAGATAATGCCATTTACTTATTCACATGGATATTCTACTGCTCAAATAATCACATGCAATATCAATAACCACTTTCATAATGATGGAATGCATAATGCCAGATTATCATAAACACGTAGTCAAGGCCTCGTGCCAAGACCACAAATAAGATTTTGTCAAGGCCTCGTTCCAAGACACTAGTTTGTCTCATGAGACATACCGATGCATCGAGGAGCTATAGCGGGCTCCACCCGTCACTTATTAAGTCCAATGCATTCCTCATATGAATAGGTTTAAACATATCATAAACCATAACATAATCATATCACATAAAACATGCATAAAGGAAACATAACATTTCCACATTTCAATCACAAGATATCAATAAAACACATTGATATAATAAAAACACTTTCAAAACCATTTTCAATACCAAAATAAAAGAATAGTAAAACATGCTATTTATTTTTCTTTTAAAAAAAAGTATGGCTTGTAGAGGAAGCCAAAACTCAAATAGTGGTCACGGTGGTGGAGAAGTCATTGTCGCCGCATACGTCTGACAAAAACATCCCCTTTTGTCGTTTAGTAAACGCTTCGTATAAAAAGATTCCTTTCGAACAAACGTAAAAGTCAAAGGGGTTTATACACCGTATAATAGAAAGATGTGTATAAAACCAAATATGCCTCAATGAAAGGAGATTGAGACGAAGTCTTTAAAAAGATCATTTTTAAAATAAAATAGATCTATTATGTGTATTCACTATAGGTACACATAAAGAAAGTAAAAATACAAAATAGGACATAATAATATCATGACATAATTTGAAAGTAGGAGATTAACCCAAAGAATGGAAGTTGGGTAAAGAAATTCCCTTACCTCGTGTCCGACTTGACTCAACCGTTCTTTAACCTCCTGAATAATAAAATAGAGTTAATATCTACCTTATTAAGAACCATTTTCAATTAAATTATCCTTTTTATATCTCTTATTACAATGTTATGAACATTATGTAATTATTTAAGTTAATAACAGTTGTTTTGTCGATCTTTGGTACTTGAGTCAACAATAAACTTCTTATAATTACAAGTTGTTCATGTGGTAAAATATCCATTATATCCAGAATTATATTCATGATGTAGATATCATATATATCATATATATCCAGTATATACATTCATTCATAATATTACATAACATTTAGAGGTAAGAAATGAAATGCACCGTTCATGGAGACGGTAAGCCGTACGTACGCATGAACGCTACTTTAATTTCTATTTCATATTTAATGGAATGAAATAACAATTATATAAATGTATAATATAATTCCAGTATAATATAGAATATAATACCATTTACTCCATCCTTTATACATCCCACATATGGTATTAACGATTCAAATCACTTTGAGGGGGCGGTAGTCCGCACTTCCTAAAATGAAAATATCGCGTTTACCCATAATGGAAACCATAAAGGTATGCCATAAATGAAAAATAAAAAATCATAAGGAAAACAAAAACATAATATATATCATATATAAAAATAGTGTCATCATAATGGCCACCATTAGAGGTTTTATATGACTGTTTAGCAATCATCGTTTCGTGAGGCAAAAATTCACCATCCACAGAAACTGTATGTTATTTAACCATTAGATGTAGGTGTGTGTAAGTGTAGCTCGAATAGCTCTTATAACAACATCCTAGTATATTGAGGATACTGGTTTTGTTACAAAATAAATGAATAAAAAGTGTTTAGGGGGTTGGAGAAGAAAAATAAAACAAAACAACATTAGAGAAGACATTACCTTAAAATCGGGCAACTATTTTTGATTTGAGCCAAAGGCTTCCTTGGGAAGAGTTATGCCCAAATTGAGGCTTCTAGGAGTAATAGGGAGAAGTTGGGAGAGTATTTGGTCAGAGTTTGGCCGAGCCAAATGGCTTGAAAGTGTGAATGAGGTGGTAGAGGTGGGGGCCTTTTATAAGTGGAGAGGAGGGGAACTCTTGGAAAGTAAAGAAAAGTCACTTTATTATAAAATGAGTTTCAGATTTTAGAGGTCCCAAACTTATATAATTCGAGGCTAAGGTGATAAGAGTTCTAAAGCTCCTCATCCAATAGGTTTTTGACAAGTGTAAGCCTTAGATGTTACATTATCCTTTCATTTTATTTAAATCGTTAAATAATGAGGTCATCACTGCATCATCATGATGTCATAAATAATTTAATTTATTTAATGTCTAAAAATTATTAAAAAAATACTATGATGTAGGAAATATTTTTAGCTTTCCAATTAATATTTATAGTCAAAAATAGGACTTGTATAACCCCATTTAAAAATTGTTTTAGTAAAATAACTTATGTTTGTGTCGTTTTTTTACTTTAACATTAAATAAATGGTATTTATGTCATTTTCCAACTAAAGTGGCTCCATGGGGTCCCCAAGTTGACCCATGGATTGTCTTGGTCGGACATGGCACATCCAACGAGGGTAGTACATGTGTCAAGCTCATCTCATATTATTAAAACATTATTTTTACCTTAAACTACACTAATTACCTCTAATCGCGATTAAGAACTTAAAAGTTACTATTCACCAAAAAATTATTTTAATCTCATTGAACCACATTTTACTTCTTAATGACAACCATTTATGTCGGATTTTTGAAAATCAAATCACAGAAGTGGTAATATTTCTTTTAAACGAAAAATCAGTTTTTTAACTACCACTTAGTGGTTTCACTATTCATAAAAAATTGAAGTTTTTCAGAACAATGCCAAAATTTCACCCTAAGCTATAATTGATATTCTGAATTCAAAAATGATGTATATTTTATGAAATTCCAAACATATAAGGTGCATTAATTAATTTTATAATTAATTCCCACTGTCACAACAAATAGCGTGTTTTTAAGAAACAATATATATCAAAAGATTGACAATTGTTTATGTCCAATTTCAAAGTGAAATTAATTCTAATGAACACCATTGGATAAAATGGTAAAAATATATTCTAATTATACTTTAAAACTACTCAATAGTATAACTTATCACTATAAATTATTTTGATTAAAAAATTTGTTTTAAGTATTTTTCACAATTCATAAAAATTTGGAAGTTCTCAGAAAATTACAAAAAATTCAACATAGGCTAATTTCAATATTAGGAATACAAAAATGAATTCCATTTTGAAATATAAAATTTCTATAATTTTAAAAAGTGGGTATTACTATTCATAACGGCTACTTTGATTTGTCGCGGTGTGTTAGAACTCGAGGTTGCGTACAACACACACTGCTCTATTATTCAAAGAGGAGCGTACCATGGAATCTTGGGGTGTTACATGTACCGATAAATTGTGACAATATATGATCTATTATTATTTCAAAGAATATTTTTTAACACTCTAGGACAAAACATATTGATGTAAGAAATCACTTTTTGAGAGACCATTATCAAATAGGTGATATCAATTTGGAATTAATTAGAACTAAACTTCATCTTGCTGATATATTCACTAAACCAGTAAATTCTAAAAGGATAAGTCACATCATACATGAATTAAGAATGATTAATCTTAAGTTAAAGTTTACTGTCATAGAATTATTGTTTCACAACTTACTGTTTCACTGTTTGTGGTTTCATCTTTCACGGTTTCATGACTTACTGTCTTGAAGAAAATGTCTCATGTTTACGGTGTCACAGTTACTGTCTCTCAGATATTTTCCTACACATACAGTCTCAAAGGATATGGTAGCATCATTTGGAGTCACACCGTAAGGATGAAAAAGTGAAATTCTATTTCGGTCTCACCGTGACAATATGTCCTGGTATCACCATGACAGCATGTTCTGGTATCACCACAAAGACTCGGTTTTTATATTTTCTTTATTTTATTTCAACGATTTCTATGTTGAATATTTTATTGGTTTTATGCTGCGATTCTGAATTTTTGATTCTTGAAATCCCTAAATGATAAAAACCCAACATCTTTCACTCTTTTCTTCACTCGAGCTCTCTTCTCTCGAAACTAAAACCCATATTTTTCAAACTATAAGTCCTCTCTCAACCCTTCATCTCTCTCCAACCCATGTTGAATACCCAGAATTAAGCTCCCATCTTCATCAACTCCTACGAAGTGAAAATCTCAAAATAATGTGAAAATGGAACCGAATGTAGTGCCCAAAGTACCATTGAGTCTGAATCTTGCTGAGAGAATATTAGTACCAAAAAATGAAATATGTCTAAAGTGGTAGATGAAAAGTAAGTCATTTGTTTTGGAAGTACTAGAAGAGCAGGTATGTCTTAACTGGTTCAAAAATTAGATAGGACCAATTTATCTAAAACTCGTTTCTCAGTTTTATCAATATGTCCAGTTTTCATTCAATATTGAAGACGGTTTTGTTGTAAGAAGATGGATTAATGAAAAAATATGTACTTTTTCCTCACAGTAATGGGTTGCATGCCTAGGGATACCTCATGAAGGAATATTTGAGGACTATTAGAGAGTTTATCCTCCTCTTAGAGGTGTTTTTGACTTAGAAGAGGCCCTGGGAAGTTTGACTGGAAATAAGATGAAAATAATGTCAATTTATACTGAGTTGGTTGGTGAAATAAGGTTTCTATTAATGTTTATCTAGAATAATATTAGTCCAATGAATGGGGATTTTTCTACTCTTGAGTATCAATATGTATTCTTGATACATATTATGAAAAATGGTAAACATATTAATCTATGTAAGTATATCATACGTAACATGTGTGAATTGATTAAGATAGCCTTAAAGTCTACCTCATTATTATATTCAAGATTAATCTCTACAGTGTTTTCTGCTAAAGGATTAGTTGGACCGAATATAGAAATCATCAAAGATTATGAGTTTTGTATCTCAAAGGATACAATCAAAAGGATGAAAATAAGTTGAAATCCTTGGAAAATGTATTGGGTGGAGGAAAATGAAAGGTTGTATGAAAATATTAATCTGGTGGAAAATTCTTCATGACATAAGAACATATCGGATCCTGATTTAGAACTAGATGAAATTGTTGATTATTCTAAATTAGAAGAAGAGGAACTTCTTTAACCTAAGGAAGGAACTATCATGGAAAAATAAGACAGTGGTCTACCTATTCGACAAAATGTTGTTGACAACGATGTAACTATTACTGAAGGAATTATAGATTCAAAAGAAGAACCTGCTTCTGGAAAGGAATCAGTTACTATCATAAAAAAAGTTGTTTATGATGAGAACTTAGAAGAAGAACCTCCTATTGAGGAAAATGCTACTGGTGAGGAAAATTTATAGGATCAAGGTGATCCTGAAATTATCTTATCTTCAAAAGAAATAATGGAACATTCCTTTTATTAAAGTAGAATTGAAATGTGTGAGCCTATTAGAGATGAAAATTTATAAATATGTCAAGGGAATAAATATCTTAATCCTGTTAGATATACACCTGTTGAGGGGGTGTCGTCTGCCCGACCACTTCACAATTCACTCACCCATTGTTGTCGTCCGATTTCAGGCATATTGAGCCGTTGTGCGCAAACCGCACATCCGATTGACCTGTCGTCTCCTTATACATGTCAATAATAATAATTACAGTGTTCC
This sequence comes from Viscum album, assembly GCA_963277665.1. Classification (NCBI taxonomy): domain Eukaryota; kingdom Viridiplantae; phylum Streptophyta; class Magnoliopsida; order Santalales; family Viscaceae; genus Viscum; species Viscum album. The sequence goes on along the minus strand of OY728119.1, from coordinate 99,779,359 downwards.
CCCCTATGATTTTAGGTCAATCCGGTGTCGTACGCTCTGAATTTGACAGTTTGAGGCCCGTTTTGGCCGTTTGTGCCCCAGAATTGCGTTCTCGGTCACCGCGGGCACATGGCACCACCGATTGGCGTTCCGTCTACCCAACCACTTCACAATTCACTCACCCGTTGTTTTCGTCCGATTTCAGGCCAATCCTACGTCGTTCGGCCGGTTTGGACCACCCCACGAACGTTTCGGAAGCACGCTCAACACTTAAAAAGCGCATATTGAGCCATTGCGCGCAAACCGCACGCCCGATTGATGTGTCCTCTCCTCTTAGACATCAAGAATAGTAATTACAGTGTCCCCCCTGTGATTTCAGGTCAATCCGCTATCGTACGCTCTGAATTTGATAGTTTGAGGCCCGTTTTGGCCGTTTATGGCACCAGAAGTGCCTTCTCGGTCACCACGGGCACACAAAACCTCCGATTGGCATGCCATCTATCAGACCACTTCACAATTCACTCACCCATTGTTGTCGTCCGATTTCAGGCCAATCTGACGTCGTTTGGCCAGTTGGGACCACCCCATGCACCTTTTGGAAGCACGTCCAACACTTAAAAAGCTCATATTGAGCCGTTTCCCGCAAACCGCACGTCCGATTGACATACCGTCTCCACGTACACTCTAAATTAAGAGTTTTATTCCCTTGACATGTTTCTAAATATGCCTTAAAAAGCTCATATTGAGCCGTTGTGTGAAAACCGCATATCTGATTGATGTGTCGTCTCCTCGTACACGTCAAGAATAATAATTATAGTGTTCCCCTGTGATTTCAGGTCAATCTGATGTCGTATGCTCTGAATTTGACAGTTTGAGGCCCGTTTTGGCTGTTTTTGGCACCAGAAGTGTGTTCTCGGTCAGCATGGGCACACGACACCTCTGGTTGGAATGACGTCTACACGACCACTTCAAAATTCACTCACCCGTTGTTGTCGTCTGATTTCAGGCCAATCCGAGGTCGTTCGGCCGGTTTGAACCACCCCACGTGCCTTTCGGAAGCGCGACCAACACTTAAAAACTGCATATTGAGATGTTGCGCCCAAACCACACGTCTGATTGATGTTACATATCCTCATACACATCAATAAAAATAATTACAGTGTTCGCCTGTGATTTCAGGTCAATCTGATGTCGTACGCTCTGAATTTGACAGTTTGAGGACCGTTTTGGCCGTTTATGGCACCAGAAGTGCGTTCTCGGTCAGCGCGGGCACACGGAACCTCCGATTGGCATGCCATTTGACCGAACACTTCACAATTCACTCACCTATTGTTTTCATCCGATTTCAAGCCAATCCGACATCGTTCGGCCAGTTTGGACCACCCCACGCGCGTTTCGGAAGCGCGTCCCACACTTAAAAAACGCATATTGAGCCTTTACGTGCAAACTGCCCATCCGATTGACATGAAGTCTCCTCGTACACGTCAATAATAATAATTACAATGTTCCCCCTGTGATTTCAGGTCAATCCGATGTCGTACGCTCTGGATTTGACAGTTTGAGACCTGTTTTGACCATTTATGGCACCAGAATTGCGTTCTCGGTTAGCGCAGGCACACGGCACCTCCGATTGGTGTACCGTCTAGCCAACCACTTCACAATTCACTCACCCGTTGTTGTCGTTCGATTTCAGTCCAATCTGACGTCGTTCGGCCGGTTTGGACAACCCCACGCGGGTTTCGGAAGCACGCCCAACACTTAAAAAGTTCATATTGAGCCTTTGCGCGCAAACCGCACGTCCAATTCACATGTCGTCTCCTCATACACTTCAAGAATAATAATTACAGTGTTTCTCCTATGATTTCAGATCAATCCGATGTCGTACGCTTTTAATTTTTCAGTTTGAGACCCGTTTTGGCCGTTTATGGCACCAGAATTGCGATCTCGGTCACCGCGGGCACACGACACCTCCGATTGGCATTTCGTCTACCTGACCACTTCAAAATTCACTCACCCATTGTTTTAGTCCGATTTAAGGCCAATCCGACGTCGTTCGGCCGGTTTGGACAACCCCACGCACGTTTCGAAAGCACGCCCAACACTTAAAAAGCGCATATTGAGCTGTTGCGCGCAAACAGCACATCTGATTGATGTATCGTCTCCTTGAACATGTCAATAATAACAATTACAGTGTTCCCTATATGATTTAAGGTCAATCCTATGTCGTACGCTCTGAATTTGATAGTTTGAGGCCCGTTTTGGCCGTTTATAGCACCAGAATTGCGTTCTCGGTCAGCGCGGGCACACGGCACCTCCGATTGGCGTGCCGTCTGCCCGAACACTTCAAAATTCACCCACTCGTTGTTGTTGTCCGATTTCAGGTCAATCCGACATCGTTCGGCTGGTTTGGAGCACCCCACGCGCGTTTCGGAAGCGCGCCCAACACTTAAAAAGCACATATTGAGCTATTGCACGCAAACTGCAAGTCTGATTCACATGTTGTATCCTCGTACACACCATGAATAATAATTACAGTGTTCCCCCTATGATTTCAGGTCAATCCGATGTTGTACGCTCTGAATTTGACAGTTTGAGGCCCGTTTTGGCCGTTTATGGCACCATAATTGTGTTCTCGGTCACCGCGGGCACACGGCACCTCCGATTGGCGTGCCATCTGCCCGACCACTTCAGAATTCACTCACCCATTTTTTTTTTTCCTATTTCAGGCCAATACGACGTCGTTCGGCCGGTTTGGACCACCCCACGCGCATTTCGGAAGCGCGTCCAACACTTAAAAAGCGTATATTGAGCCGTTGCGCGCAAACTACCCATCAGATTGACATGTTGTCTCCTCATACATATCAAAAATAATAATTACAATGTTCCCCTTGTGATTTCAAGTCAATCTTATGCCGTACGCTCTGAATTTGATAGTTTGAGACCCGTTTTGACCGTTTCTGGCACTAGAATTGCGTTCTTGGTCAGCGCGGGCACACGGCACATAAGATTGGTGTTACATCTGCCCAACCACTTCACAATTCACTCACCCGTTGTTGTCGTCCGATTTCAGGCCAATCCAACATCGTTCGGCCGGTTTGGACCACCCCACGCGCGTTTCGGAAGCGCGCCCAACACTTAAAAAGTGCATATTGAGCCGTTGCATGAAAACCGCATGTCTGATTGACGTGTCGTCTCCTCATACACGTCAAGAATAATAATTAACGTGTTCCTCCTGTGATTTCAGATCAATCCGATGTCGTACGCTCTGAATTTGACAAATTGAGACCCGTTTTGGCCGTTTGTGGCACCAGAATTGCGTTCTCGGTAACCACGGGCACACGGAACCTCCGATTGGCGTTCCGTCTACCCGACCACTTCACAATTCACTCACCCATTGTTTTCATCTGATTTCAGGCCAATCTGACATCGTTCGGCCAGTTTGGACCACCCCACACACGTTTCGGAAGCGCGCTCAACACTAAAAAGCGCATATTGAGCCGTTGCGCGCAAACCACATGTCTAATTGATGTTCTGTCTCCTCTTAGACATCAAGAATAATAATTATAGTGTTCCCCCTGTGATTTCAGGTCAATACGATGTTGTACGCTCTGCGTTTGACAGTTTGTGGCCCGTTTTGGCCGTTTATAGCTCCAGAAGTGTGTTCTCGGTCACCGCGGGCACACAGAACTTCTGATTGGCATGTTGTCTGCCCGACCACTTCACAATTCACTCACCTGTTGTTGTCGTCCGGTTTCAATCCAATCCAATGTCGTTCGGCCGGTTGGGACCACCCCACGCGCCTTTCGGAAGCGCGACCAACAATTAAAAAACACATATTGAGCCGTTGCCCACAAACCACACTTCCGATTGATGTGACGTCTCCTCGTACATGTCAATAATAATAATTACAATATTCCCCTATGATTTCAGGTCAATCTGATGTCGTACGCTCTGAATTTGACAGTTTGCGGCCCGTTTTGGCCGTTTATGGCACAAGAAGTGCATTCTCGGTCAACGCAGGCACACGGCACCTCTGATTGGCGTTCCGTCTGCCTGACCACTTAAAAATTCACTCACTCATTGTTGTCTTCCTATTTCAGGCCAATCCGACGTTGTTCAGCCGGTTTGGACCACCCCACGCGCGTTTCGGAAGCGAGACCAACACTTAAAAAGCGCATAATGATCCGTTGCACACAAACTGCAAGTATGATTGATGTTTCGTCTCCTTTTACACATCAAGAATAATAATTACAGTGTTCCCTGTGATTTTAGGTCAATCAGATGTCGTACGCTCTGAATTTGACAGTTTGAGGCCCGTTTTGGCTGTTTGTGGCACTAGAATTGCGTTCTCGGTCACCGCGGGCACACGACACCTCCGATTGGCATGTCGTCTGGCCGACCACTTCATAATTCACTCACCCATTATTGTCGTCCGATTTTAGGCCAATATGGCGTCGTTCGGCCGGTTGGGACCACCCCACGCGCGTTTTGGAAGCACGCCCAACACTTAAAAAGTGCATATTGAGCCGTTGTGTGCAAACCGCACATCTGATTGACTTTCTGTCTCCTCTTACACATCAAGAATAAAAATTACGGTGTTCCCGCTATCATTTCAGGTCAATCCGATGTTGTACGCTCTGAATTTGATAGTTTGAGGCCCTTTTTTGCCGTTTATGGCACGAGAAGTGAGTTCTTGGTCACCTCGGGCACACGACACTTCCGATTGGCATGTCGTCTGCCCGACCACTTCACAATTCACTCAACCGCTGTTTTCATCTGATTTCAGGACAATCCGACATCGTTCGGCCAGTTTGGACCACCCCACGCGCGTTTCGGAAGCGCGCTCAACACTTAAAAAGTGCATATTGAGCCGTTGCGCACATGCTACATGTCAGATTGATGTGTCGTCTCCTCGTACACGTCAAGAATAACAATTACATTGTTCCCCATGTGATTTCAGGTCAATCTGATGTCGTACGCTCTGAATTTGACAGTTTGAGGCCCGTTTTGGCCGTTTATGACACCAGAATTGCTTTCTCAGTCAGAGTAGGCACACGGAACCTCCGATTGGCGTTCCATTTACCCTATTACTTCAAAATTTACTCACCCGTTGTTGTCATCCGATTTCAGGCCAATCCGACGTCGTTCGGCCGGTTTGGACCACCCCACGCGCCTTTCGGAAGCGCGTCCAACACTTAAAAAGAGCATATTGAGTCGTTGCGCGCAAACCGCACGTCTGATTGACGTTACGTCTCCTCGTACACATCACGAATAACAATTACAGTGTTCCACTATGATTTCCGGTCAATCTGATGTCGTGCGCTCTAAATTTGACAGTTTGAGGCCCGTTTTGGCCGTTTATGGCACCAGAAGTGCGTTCTCGGTCAGCGCAGGCACACGGAACCTCCGATTGGTGTTCTGTATCCCCGAACACTTCAAAATTCACTAACCTATTGTTGTCGTCCGAATTCAGGCTAATCCGACGTCATTCGGCCAGTTTGGACCACCCCACGTGCGTTTCGGAAGCGCGCACAACACTTAAAAAGCGCATATTGAGCCGTTGCGCGCAAACCGCATATCCGATTGACGTGCCGTCACCTCGTACATGTCAAGAATAATAATTACAGTGTCCCCCTTATGATTTCAGGTCAATCTGATGTCGTATGCTCTGAATTTGATAGTTTGAGGCCCGTTTTTGCCGTTTATGGCACCAGAATTTCATTCTCGGTTAGCGCGGCAAAACGGAACCTCCGATTGGCATGCCGTCTGCCCGACCACTTAAAAATTCAATCACCCATTGTTGTCGTCCGATTTCAGGCCAATCCGACATCGTTCGTCCAGTTTGGAGCACCCCACACACGTTTCGGAAGCGCGCCCAACACTTAAAAAGTGCATACTGAGATGTTTCATGCAAAACGCAAGTCCGATTGACGTGCTGTCTCCTCGTACTCATCAAGAATAATAATTACAGTGTTCCCTTTGTGATTTCGGGTCAATCTGATGTCGTACGCTCTGAATTTGACAGTTTGAGGCCCGTTTTGGCCGTTTGTGGCACTAGAATTGCGTTCTTGGGCACCACGGGCACACGACACCTCTGATTGGCATGTCGTCTTCCCGAACACATCACAATCCACTCAACCATTTTGGTCGTCCTATTTCAGGCCAACCCGATGTCGTTCGACAGTTTTGGACCACCCCACGCGCGTTTCGGAAGCGCGTCCAACACTTAAAAATCGCATATTGAGCCGTTGCGCGCAAACCGCACGTCAGATTGAGGTGTCTTCTCCTCGTACACATCAAGAATAATAATTACAGTGTTCCCCCTATGATATCAGGTCAATCCGATGTCGTACGCTCTGAATTTGACAGTTTGAGGCCCGTTTTGGCCGTTTGTGGCACCAGAAGTGCGTTCTCGGTCACCGAGGGCACAAGGAACCTCTGATTGGCGTGTCGTCTGCCCGACCACATCAAAATTCACTCACCTGTTGTTGTTTTGGTTGTCCGATTTCAGGCCAATCTGACGTCGTTCGGCCGGTTGGGACCACCCCACGCACCTTTCAGAAGCGTGCCCAACACTTAAAAAGCGCATATTGAGCCGTTGCACGCAAACCACACGTCTGATTGACATTCCGTATCCTCTTACACGTCAATAATAATAATTACAGTGTTCCTCTGTGATTTTAGGTGAATCTGATGTCATACGCTGTGAATTTTACAGTTTGAGGCCCGTTTTTGCCGTTTATGGCACCAGAAGTGCGTTCTTGGTCAGCACGGGCACATGACACCTCCGATTGGCGTGCTGTCTGCCCGACCACTTCACAATTCACTCACCCATTGTTGTCGTCCGATTTTAGTCTAATCCAATGTCGTTTGGCCGGTTTGGACCACCTCACGCGCGTTTCAGAAGCGCGCCCAACACTTAAAAAGCACATATTGAGCCGTTGCGAGCAAACCACACGTCCTATTAACGTTCTGCCTCCTCGTACTCATCAAGAATAATAATTACAGTGTTCCTGTTGTGATTTCAGGTCAATATGATGTCGTACGCTCGGAATTTGACAGTTTGAGGCCCGTTTTGGCCGTTTATGGCACCAGATTTGCCTTCTCGGTCACCGCGGGCACACGACACGTCCGATTGGTGTTCTGTATGCACGACCACTTCAAAATTCACTCACCCATTGTTTTCGTTCGATTTTAGGCCAATCCAATGTCGTTCGGCCGGTTTGGACCACCCCATGAATGTTTCGGAAGCACGCCCAACACTTAAAAAGTGCATATTGATCCATTGCGTGCAAATCGCCCGTCCGATTGATGTTTAATCTCCTCGTACATGTCAAGAATAATAATTACTGTGTTCCCGCTATGATTTCAGGTCAATCCGATGTTGTACGCTCTGAATTTGAAAGTTTGAGGCCCGTTTTGCCCGTTTGTGGCACCAAAAGTGCGTTCTTGGTCACCGCAGGCACACGACACCTCAAATTGGCATTCCGTATACCCGACCACTTCACAATTCACTCAACTATTGTTGTCGTCCGATTTCAGGCCAATCCGACGTCATTCGACCAGTTTGGACCACCCCACGCGCGTTTCGGAAGCGCGCCCAACACTTAAAAAGCGCATATTGAGCCGTTGCGCGCAAACCGCACGTCCAGTTGATGTTCTCTCTCCTCGTACACATCAAGAATAATAATTACATTGTTCCCCCCTCTGATTTCAAGTCAATCCGATGTCGTACGTTCTGAATTTGACAGTTTGAGGTCCGTTTTGGCCGTTTATGGCACCAAAATTGCGTTCTCGGTCAGCGCGGGCACACGACACCTCCGATTGGAATGTCGTCTGCCTTACCACTTCACAAATCATTCACCCGTTATCGCCGTCCAATTTCAGGACAATCCGACATCGTTCGGCCGGTTTGGACCACCCCACACGCATTTCAGAAGCGCGTCCAACACATAAAAAGTGCATATTGAGCCGTTGCGTGCAAACTGCCTATCCGATTGACGTGTTGTCTCCTTTTAAACGTCAAGAATAATAATTACAATGTTCCCCTTGTGATTTCAGGTCAATCCGAAGTCGTACGCTCTGAATTTGACAGTTTGAGACCCGTTTTGATCGTTTATGGCACCCGAATTGCGTTCTCGGTCAGCGCGGGCACAAGGCACCTCTGATTGGCGTGCCGTCTGCCCAAACACTTCAAAATTCACTCACCCGTTGTTTTCGTCCGATTTCAGGCCAATAAAACGTCATTCGTCCGGGTTAGACCACCCCACGCGCATTTCGAAAGCGCCCCCAAAACTTAAAAAGTGCAGATTGAGCCGTTCCGCGAAAACCGCACATCCGATTGATGTTCCGTCTCCTCTTACATGTCAATAATAATAATTATAGTGTTCCCCCCTATGATTTCAGATCAATCCGATTTCGTACGCTCTGAATTTGATAGTTTGAGGCCCGTTTTGGCCGTTTGTGGCACCAGACTTGCGTTCTCGGTCACCGCGGGCACACGTCACCTCCGATTGGCGTACCGTCTACCCGAACACATAAAAATTCACTCACCCGTTGTTTTCGTCTGATTTCAAGCCAATCTGACGTCGTTCGGCCGGTTTGGACCACCCCATGCACGTTTCGGAAGCACGTTCAACACTTAAAAAGCGCATATTGAGCCGTTGCGTGCAAACCGCACGTCCTATTGATGTGAAGTCTCCTTTTAGATGTCAAGAATAATAATTACAGTGTTCCCCTTGTAATTTCAGGTCAATCCAATGTCGTACGCTCTGAATTTGACAGTTTGAAGCCAGTTTTGGCCGTTTATGGCACCAGAAGTGCATTCTCGGTCACCGCGGGCACACATAACCTCCGATTGGCATACCGTCTGCCCGAACATTTCACAATTCAGTCACCCGTTGTTGTTGTCCGATTTCAGGCCAATCCGACGTCGTTCGGCCGATTGGGACCACCCCACGCGCCTTTCGGAAGTGCGTCCAACACATAAAAAGCGCATATTGAGCCGTTTCACGCAAACCACATGTCCGATTGATGTGTCGTATCCTCATACATGTCAATAATAATAATTATAGTGTTCCCCCTATGATTTCAGGTCAATCCGATGTCGGACGCTCTGAATTTGACAGTTTGAGGCCCATTTTGGCCGTTTATGGCACCAGAAGTGCGTTCTCGGTCACCGCGGGCACAAGGAACCTTCGATTAGCATTACGTCTGCCCAACCACATCACCATTCACTCACCCATTGTTGTCGTCCGATTTTAGGCCAATCCGACGTCGTTCGGCCGATTAGGACCACCCCACGAGCCTTTCGGAAGCGCGTCCAACACTTAAAAAAGCGCACATTGAGCCGTTGCGCGTAAACTGCACATCTGATTGACGTGCCGTCTCCTCATACATGTCATGAATAATAATTACAGTGTTCCCCGGTGATTGCAGGTCAATCTGATGTCATATGCTGTGAATTTGACAGCTTGAGGCCCGTTTTGGCCGTTTATGGCACCAGAAGTGCGTTCTCGTTCAACGCGGGCACACAACACCTCCGATTGGCATGTCGTCTGGCCGAACACTTCACAATTCACTCACCCGTTGTTTTTGTTCGATTTCAGGCCAATAAGACGTCGTTCGGCCGGTTTGGACCACCCCACGCGCGTTTGGGAAGCCCGCCCAACACTTAAAAAGCACATATCGAGCCGTTGCGCGCAAACCGCATGTCCGATTGATGTGTAGTATCCTCTTACACGTCAAAAATAATAATTACAGTGTTCCCCCTATGATTTCAGGTCAATACGATGTCGTACACTCTGAATTTGACAGTTTGAGGCTCGTTTTGGCCATTTATGGCACCGGATTTTCTTTCTCGGTCACCGCGGGCACACGACACCTTCGATTGGCATGTCGTCTGCACAAACACATCACAATTCACTCACCCGTTGTTGTCATCCGATTTCAGGCCAATCTGACGTCGTTCGGCTGGTTTGGACCACCCCACGAACATTTCAGAAGCTCGCCCAACACTGAAAAAGAGCATATTGAGCCGTTGCGCGCAAACCGCACGTCCGATTGACCTTCTGTCTCCTCGTACACGTCAAGAATAATAATTACAGTGTTTCCCGTATGATTTCAGGTCAATCCAATGTCGTACACTCTGGATTTGACAGTTTGAGGCCCGTCTTGGCCGTATATGGCACCAGAAGTGCGTTCTCGGTCAGCGCGGGCACATGGCACATCAGATTGGTGTGCCGTCTACCCGACCACTTCACAATTCACACACCTATTGTTGTCGTCCGAATTCAGGCCAATCCGACATCGTTCGGCCGGTTTGGACCACCCCACGCGCGTTTCGGAAGCGTGCCGAGCACCTAAAAAGCGCATATTGAGCCGTTGCGTGCAAACCGCACATCCGATTGACGTTCCGTCTCCTCGTACACATCAAGAATAATAATTACAGTGTTCCCCCAATGATTTCAGGTCAATCTGATGTCATACGCTCTAAATTTGATAGTTTGAGGCCCGTTTTGGCCGTTTATGGCACCAGAATTGCATTCTCGGTCACCGCGGGTACACGACACCTCCGATTGACGTGATGTATGCACGACCACTTCACAATTCACTCACCCATTCTTGTCGTCCAATTTCAGGCCAATCCGACGTGGTTCGGCCGGTTTGGACCACCCCACGAACGTTTCGGTTGCGCGCCCAACACTTAAAAAGCATATATTGAGCCATTGCACGCACATCGCACATCCAATTGACCTTCCGTCTCCTCTTACATGCCAAGAATAATAATTATAGTATTACCCTTGTGATTTCAGGTCAATCTGATGTCGTACGCTCTGAATTTGACAGTTTGAGGCCCGTTTTGGCCGTTTGTGGAACCAGAAGTGCGTTCTTGGTCACCGCGGGCACACGGCACCTCCGATTGGCATGCCGTCTGCCCGACTAATTCAAAATTCACTCAAATTTCGTTTTCGTCCGATTTCAGGCCAATCCGACGTCGTTCGTCTGGTTTGGACCACCCCACCCGTGTTTCGGAAGCGCGCTCAACACCTAAAAAGCGCATATTGAGCCGTTGCGTGAAAACCGCACGTCCGATTGACGTGTCATATCCTCATACACGTCAAGAATAATAATTACATTGTTCCCTCTCTGATTTCAGGTCAATCCGATGTTGTACGCTCTGAATTTGACAGTTTGAGGCCCGTTTTAGCCGTTTATGGCAGCAGAATTGCGTTCTCGGTCAGCACGGCCACACGACATCTCCGATTGGCATGCCTTTTGCCCGACCACTTTAAAATTCACTCACCAGTTATTGTCGTCTGATTTCAAGCCAATCTGATGTCGTTCGGCTGGTTTGGACCACCCCACGCGCCTTTTGGAAGCATGTCCAACAGTTAAAAATTGCATATTGAGCTGTTGCGTGCAAACTGAACGTCCTATTGACGTGTTGTCTATTCTTACACGTCAATAATAGTAATTACAGTGTACCCCTGTAATTTTAGTTCAATCTGATGTCGTACGCTCTGAATTTCACAGTTTGAGGCCCGTTTTGGCCGTTTATGGCACCCGAAGTGCGTTCTCGGTCAGCGCGGGCACACGTCACCTTTGATTGGCGTTCCGTCTGCCCAAACACTTCACAATTCACTCACCCATTTTTTTCTTCCGATTTCAGGCCAATCTGATGGAGTTCGTCCGGTTTGGAGCACCCCATGCGCGTTTCGGAAGCGCGCCCAACACATAAAAGCGCACATTGAGCCGTTGCGTGCAAAACGAAGGTCCGATTAACATATTCTCTCCTCGTACACGTCAAGAATAATAATTACAGTGTTCCTCCTATGATTTTAGGTCAATCTGATGTCGTACGCTCTGAATTTGACAGTTTGAGGCCCGTTTTGGCCGTTTGTGGCACCAGAATTGCGTTCTTGGTCACCGCGGGCACACGACACCTCCGATTGGCATTCTGTCTGCCCGACCACTTTAAAATTCACTCACTTGTTGTTTTTGTCCGATTTTAGGCCAATCTGACGTCGTTCGGCCGGTTTGGACCAGCCCACGCACGTTTCAGAAGCGCACCCAACACTTAAAAAAGCACATATTAAGACGTTGCACGCAAAACGCTCATCCGATTGACGTTCCGTCTCCTCGTACACATCAAGAATAATAATTAAAATGTTCCCCTTGTGATTTCAGGTCAATCCGATGTCGTACGCTCTGAATTTGACAGTTTGAGGCCCGTTTTGACCGTTTATGTCACCAGAATTGCGTTCTCGATCAAAGTTGGCACACGGAACCTCCGATTGGCGTGCCGTCTACCCGACCAATTCACAATTCACTCGCCCATTGTTGTCGTCCAATTTTAGGCCAATCCGACGTCGTTCGGCCAGTTTGGACCACCCCACGTGCCTTTCGGAAGCGCGTCCAACACTTAAAAAGCGCATATAGAGCCGTTGCATGAAACCCGCACGTACTATTGACGTTATGTATCCTCCTACACATCTAGAATAATAATTACAGTGTTCTCCTGTGATTTCATGTCAATCTGATGTCATACGCTCTGAATTTCATAGTTTGAGGCCCGTTTTGGACGTTTATGGCACCCGAAGTGCGTTCTCGGTCAGCGCGGGCACACGACACCTCCGATTGGCATGCCTTGTACCCGAACACTTCAAAAATCACTCACCCATTGTTGTCGTCCGATTTCAGGCCAATCCGACGTCGTTCGGCCAGTTTGGACCACACCACGCGCGTTTCGGAAGCGCGCCCAACACTTAAAAATCACATATTGAGCTGTTGCGCACAAACTGAAGGTCCGATTGACGTGTTGTCTCATATTACACATCAAGAATAATAATTACGGTGTCCCCCTTGTGATTGAAGTTCAATCTGATGTCGAACGCTTTGAATTTGACAGTTTGAGGCCCATTTGGCCGTTTATGGCACTAGAATTGCGTTCTCGGTTAGCGTGGGAACACGGCACCACCGATTGGTGTGATGTCTTCCCGACCACTTCATAAATAACTCACTTGTTGTTGTCGTCCGATTTCAGGCCAATCCGACATCGTTCGGCCGGTTTGGACCACCCCGCGCGCGTTTCAGAAGCGTGCTCAACACTTAAAAAGAGCATATTGAGCCGTTACGCGCAAACCGCCCATCCGATTGATGTGTCGTCTCATCGCACACATCAAGAATAATAATTAAAATGTCCCCCCTTGTGATTTCAGGTCAATACGATGTTGTACGCTCTGAATTTGATAGTTTGAGGCCCGTTTTGACCGTTTATGGCACCAGAATTGCGTTCTTGGTCAGCGCGGGCACACGACACCTTTAATTGGAGGGCCGTCTTCCCTAACACTTCCCAATTCACTCAACCGTTGTTGTCGTTTGATTTCAGGACAATCTGACATCGTTCGGCCAGTTTGGACCACCCCACGCTCGTTTCAGAAGCGCGTCCAACGCTTAAAAAGTGCATATTGAGCCGTTGCGTGCTAACCGCATGTCCGATTGACATGTTGTCTCCTCGTAAAAATCAAGAATAATAATTACAATGTTCCCCCTATGATTTCAGCTCAATCTGATGTCGTACACTCTGAATTTGGCAGTTTGAGGCCCGTTTTGGCCGTTTGTGGCACCAGAATTGTGTTCTCGGTCACCGCGGGCAGAGGGTACCTCCGATTGGCGTACCGTCTGCCCAACCACTTCACAATTCACCCACCTATTGTTTTCATCCGATTTCAGGCCAATCCGACATCGTTTGGCTGGTTTGGACCACCCCATGCACGTTTCGGAAGCACGCTCAACACTTAAAAAGCGCATATTGAGCCGTTGCGCGCAAACCGAACATCCCATTGATGTTTCGTCTCCTCTTAGACATCAAAAATAATATTTACAGTGTTCCCCCTATTATTTTAGATCAATCTGACGTCGTACGCTCTGAATTTGACAGTTTGAGGCCCGTTTTGGCCGTTTGTGGCACCAGAATTGCGTTCTCGGTCACCGCGGGCACACGACACCTCCGATTGGCATGCCGCCTGCCTGACCACTTCACAATTCACTCACCCGTTGTTGTTGTCCTATTTCAAGCCAATCCGACGTCGTTTGACCGGTTTGGACCACCCCACGCGAGCTTCAGAAGCGCCCAACACTTAAAAAGTGCATATTGAGCCGTTGCGCGCAAACTGCACGTCCGATTGAGGTTCTGTCTCCTTGTACACGTCAAGAATAATAATTACAATGTTCCCCCTGTGATTTCAGGTCAATCAGATGTCGTACGACCGGAATTTGACAGTTTGAGGCCCGTTTTGGCCGTTTATGGCACCAGAAGTGCGTTCTCGGTCACCGCGGGCACACGGAACCTCCGATTGGCATGCCGTCTGCCCGACCAAATCAAAATTCACTCACCCGTTGTTGTCGTCTGATTTCAGGGCAATCTGATGTCGTTCGGACGGTTAGGACCACCCCACGCGCCTTTTGGAAGCGCGTCCAACACTTAAAAAGCACATATTGAGCCGTTTCGCGCAAACCGCACATCCAATTGATGTGAAGTCTCCTCATACACGTCAAAAATATTAATTAAAGTGTTACCATGTGATTTAAGGTCAATCCAATGTCGTACACTCTGAATTTGACAGTTTGAGGCCCGTTTGGCCGTTTGTGGCACCAGAAGTGTGTTCTTGGTCAGCGCGGGCACACAGCACCTCCGATTGGCGTTCCGTCTTCCCGAACACTTCATAATTCACTCACTCGTTGTTGTCGTCCGATTTTAGGCCAATCCGATGTCGTTCGGCCGGTTTGGACAACCACACGCGCGTTTCGGAAGCACGCCCAACACTTAAAAAGCGCATATTGAGCCGTTGCGTGGAAACCGCACCTCCGATTGGCGTTCCGTCTCATCCTACACATCAAGAATAATAATTATAGTGTTCCCCCTATGATTTCAAGTCAATCCAATGTCGTACGCTCTGAATTTGATAGTTTGAGGCAGGTTTTGGCCGTTTATGGCACCAGAATTGCGTTCTCGGTCACCGCAGGTACACGACACCTTCGATTGGGATGCCTTCTGCACGACCACTTCAAAATTAACTCACCCGTTGTTGTCGTCCGATTTCAGGCCAATCCGACGTCGTTCGTCCGGTTTGGACCACCCCACGAACGTTTCGGAAGTGCGCACAACACTTAAAAAGCGCATATTGAGCCTTTTCTCGCACAATGCACGTCCGATTGACCTTCCGTCTCCTCGTACACGTCAAGAATAATAGTTAAAGTGTTCCCCCTATGATTTCAGGTCAATACGATGTCGTACGCTCTGAATTTGACATTTTGAGGCCCGTTTTGGCCGTTTATGGAACCAGAATTGGGTTCTCGGTCAGCGCGGGCACACGGAACCTCTGATGGGTGTGTGGTTTGCTCGACCACTTCAAAATTAACTCACTCATTGTTGTCATCTGATTTCAGGCCAATCGGACGTCGTTCGGCCGGTTTGGACCACCCCACGTGCCTTCCGGAAGTGCGTCCAACACTTAAAAAGCACATATTGAGCCGTTGTGCACAAACCGCACGTTTTATTGACGTGTTTTCTCCTCTTAAACGTCAAGAATTAGAATTACAGTGTTCCCATGTGATTTCAGGTCAATCTGATGTCGTACGCTCTGAATTTGACAGTTTGAGGCCTGTTTTGGCCATTTATGGCACCAGAAGTTCATTGTCGGTCAGCGCAGGCACACAGAACCTCCGATTTGTGTGCCTTCTACCTGACCACTTCAAAATTCACTAACCCGTTGTTGTCGTCCGATTTCAGGCCAATCTGACGTCATTCGGCCAGTTTGGACCACCCCACGCGGGTTTCAGAAGCACGCCCAACACATAAAAAGCACATATTGAGCCGTTGCGTGCAAATCGCATGTCCGATTGATGTGACGTCTCCTCGTACACATCACGAATAATAATTACAGTGTTCCCCCAGTGATTTCAGGTCAATCTGATGCCGTACGCTCTGAATTTGACTGTTTGAGGTCCATTTTGGCCGTTTATGGCACCAGAATTGCGTTCTCGGTCAGCGCGGGCACACGGCAACTCTGATTGGTGTGCCATCTTCTCAACCACTTCACAATTCAGTCACCCGTTGTTGTCGCCCGATTTCAGGCCAATCCGACGTCGTTCGGCCGGTTTGGACCACCCCACGTGCGTTTCGGAAGCGCGCCCAACACTTAAAAAGCGCATATTGAGTTGTTGCGCGCAAACCACATGTCTGATTGACATGTCGTCTCCTCTTACACGTCAAGAATAATAATTACAGTGTTCCCCCTGTGATTTTAGATCAATCTGATGTCGTACGCTCTGAATTTGACAGTTTGAGGGCCGTTTTGGCCGTTTGTGGCACCAGAATTGCGTTCTCGGTCAACGCGGGCACACGGCACCTCCGATTGGCGTTCCGTCTACCCGTCCATTTCATAATTCACTCACCCATTGTTTTCGTCCGATTTTAGGCCAATATGAGGTTGTTCGTCCATTTTGGACCACCCCACGCGCGTTTAGGAAGCGCACCCAACACTTAAAAAGCACATATTGAGGCGTTGCGCGCAAACCGCACATCCGATTGACCTGTCGTCTCCTCGTACACGTCAAGAATAAAAATTACAGTGTTCCCCTTTTGATTTCAGGTCAATCCGATGTCGTACACTTTGAATTTGACAGTTTGAGGCCCGTTTTGGCCGTTTGTGGCACCAGAAGTGCGTTCTTGGTCACCACGGCCACACGACACCTTCAATTAGTACGCCGTCTATCTGACCACTTCAAAATTCACTCAACTGTTGTTGTCGTCCTATTTCAGGCCAATCCAAAGTCGTTCGGCCGGTTTGGAGCACCCCACGCGCGTTTTAGAAGTGCGCCCAACACTTAAAAAGTGTATATTGAGCCGTTGCGTGCAAACCGCAAGTCCGATTGACGTGTTGTCTCCTCGTACACGTCAATAATAATAATTACAGTGTTCCCCCTATGATTTCAAGTCAATCAGATGTCGTACGCTCTGAATTTGACAGTTTGAGGCCTGTTTTGGCCGTTTATGGCACCAGAAGTGTGTTCTCAGTCATCGCGGGCACACGACACCTCCGATTGGTGTACCGTCGGCCCGAACACTTCATAATTTACTCACCCATTTTTTCGTAGGATTTCAGGCCAATCCGACATCGTTCGGCCAGTTTAGACCACCCCACGCGTGTTTCGGAAGCGCGCCCAACACTTAAAAAGCACATATTGAGCCGTTGCGCGCAAACCGCACGTCCGATTGACCTTCCATCTCCTCTTACACGTCAAGAATAAATATTACAATGTTCCCTTTTGATTTCAGGTCAATCCAATGTCGTACGCTCTGAATCTGACAGTTTGAGGCCTGTTTTGGCCGTTTATGGCACCAGAAGTGCATTCTTGGTCACCACGGGCACACGACACCTCCGATTGGCATGCCATGTACCCGAACACTTCACAATTAACTCAACCATTATTTTCATCCGATTTCAGGCCAATCTGACGTCGTTCGGCCGGTTTGGACCACCCCACGCGGGTTTTAGAAGTTCGCCCAACACTTAAAAAGCACATATTGAGCCGTTGCGTGCAAACCGCACGTCCGATTGATGTACCATCTCCTCATACATGTCAAGAATAATAATTTCATTGTCCCCCCTGTGATTTCAGGTCAATCCAATGTCGTACTCTTTGAATTTGACAGTTTGAGGCCCGTTTTTCCGTTTATGGCAGAGGAATTGCTTTCTCGGTCAGTGCGGGCACACGACACCTCTGATTGGCGTGCCGTTTGCCCGACCACTTCAAAATGCACTCACTTGTTGTTTTCGTCCGATTTCAGGCCAATCTGATGTCGTTCGGATGGTTTGGACCACCCCACGCGCCTTTCGGAAGCGCGTCCAATACTTAAAAAGTGCATATTGAGCCGTTGGGTGCAAACCGCACGTCCGATTGATGTGTCGTCTCCTCGTACATGTCAAGAATAATAATTATAGTGTTCCCCTGTGATTTCAAGTCAATCTGATGTCATACGCTCTGAGTTTGACAGTTTGAGGCCCGTTTTGGCCTTTTATGGCACCAGAAGTGCATTCTCAGTTAGCGGGGGACACGACACCTCCGATTGGCGTGCCGCCTACTCGACCATTTCTCAATTCACTCACCCGTTTTTTTCGTCCGATTTCAGGCCAATCCGACGTCGTTCGGCCGGTTTGGACCACCCCACGCGCGTTTTGGAAGTGCGCTCAACACTTAAAAAGCGCATATTGAGCCGTTGCACGCAAAACACACATCCGATTGACGTTCTGTCATCTCTTACACATCACGAATAATAATTACAGTGTTCCCCTTGTGATTTCCGGTCAATCTGATGTCGTACGATATGAATTTGATAGTTTGAGGCCCGTTTTGGCCGTTTATGGCACCAGAATTGCATTCTCGGTCAGCACGGGCACACGGCACCTCTGATTGGCATTCTGTCTGCCCGACCACTTCAAAATTCATTCACCCATTGTTTTCGAATGATTTCAGGCCAATCTGACATCGTTCGGCTGGTTTGGACCACCCCACGCGCGTTTCGGAAGTGCGCCCAACACCTAAAAAGCGCATATTGAGCCGTTGCGCGCAAAACTCACGTCTGATTGATCTTCCGTCTCCTCATACATGTCAAAAATATTAATTACAGTGTCCCCCCCCCTGTGATTTCAGGTCAATCCGATGACGTACGCTCTAAATTTGACAGTTTGAGGCCCGTTTTGGCCGTTTATGGCACCAGAATTGCGTTTTCAGTCATTGTGGGCACACAACACCTTCGATTGGTGTTTCGTCTACCCAAACACTTTACAATTCACTCACCCATTGTTTTCGTCCGATTTCAGGACAATCTGACGTCGTTCGGCCGGTTTGGACCACCCCACGTGCGTTTCGGAAGCGCACCCAACACTTAAAAAGCGCATATTGAGTCGTTGCGTGCAAACCTCACGTCCAATTGAAATTACATCTCCTCGTACACGTCAAGAATAATAATTACAGTGTTCCCACTATTATTTTAGGTCAATCCGATGTCGTACGCTCTGAATTTGACAGTTTGAGGCCCGTTTTGGCCGTTTATGGCACCCGAATTGCGTTCTTGGTCACCGCAGGCACACGACACCTCCGATTAGCGCGCCGTCAGCCTGAACACTTCAAAATTCACTCACCCGTTGTTGCTTACGATTTCAGGACAATCCGACATTGTTCGGCCAGTTTGGACCACCCCACGCGCGTTTTAGAAGCATGCCCAACACTTAAAAAGCGCATATTGAGCCGTTGCGCGCAAACCGCATGTCGGATTAATGTTCCGTCTCCTTGTACATGTCAAGAATAATAATTACAGTGTCCCCCCCTATGATTTCAGGTCAATATGATGTCTTACGCCTTGAATTGCACAGTTTGAGGGCCGTTTTGGCCGTTTATGGCACCAGAAGTGTGTTATCGGTCACTGTGGGCACACAGAACCTCCGATTGGCGTGCCGTCTGCCCGACCACTTCAAAATTCACTAACCCATTGTTTTATTCCTATTTCATGCCAATCCGACATCGTTTGGCTGGTTTGGACCACCACACACGCCTTTTAGAAGCGCGCCCAACACTTAAAAAGCGAATATTGAGACGTTGCGCGCAAACCGCACGTCTGATTGATGTGTCGTCTTCTTGTACAGGTCCCGAATAATAATTAAAGTGTTCCCCTTGTGATTTCAGGTCAATATAATGTCGTACACACTGAATTTGACAGTTTGAGGCCCGTTTTGGCCGTTTATGGCACCAAAAGTGCGTTCTCGGTCACCGCGGGCACATAGAACCTCCGATTGGCGTGTCGTCTACCCGAACACTTCAAAATTCACTCAAACGTTGTTTTCGTATGATTTCAGGCCTATCCGACGTTGTTCGGCCGGTTGGGACCACCCCACGCGCCTTTCGGAAGCACGCCCAACACATAAAAAGCGCCTATTGAGTCGTTGCGCGCAAACCGCACGTCATATTGATGTGCCGTCTCTTATTACATGTCATGAATAATAATTACAGTGTTCTCCCTATGATTTTCAGGTCAATCTGATGTCGTACGCTCTGAATTTGACAGTTTGAGGCCCGTTTTGGCCGTTTGTGGCACCAGAATTGCGTTCTCGGTCACCGCGGGCACACAGCACCTACGATTGGCGTACCGTCTGCCCGAAAACTTCACAATTCACTCACCCATTGTTGTCGTCCAATTTCAGTCCAATCCTACGTCGTTCGGCCGGTTTGGACCACCCAACACGCGTTTCGGAAGTTCGCCCAACACTTAAAAAGCGCATATTGATCCATTGTGTGCAAACCACACGTCCGATTGATGTGCCATATCCTCTTACACGTCAAGAATAATAATTAAAGTGTCCCCCCTATGATTTCAGGTCAATACTATGTCATACGATCTGAATTTGATAGTTTGAGGCCCGTTTTGGCCGTTTATGGCACCAGAAGTGCGCTCTTGGTCACCGCGGGCACACGGCACCTACGATTGGCGTACCGTCTGCCAGACCACTTCAAATTTTACTCACCCATTGTTGTTGTCTGATTTCAGGCCAATCTGACGTCATTCAGCCGGTTTGGACCACCCCACGTGCATTTTGGAAGCGTGCCCAACACTTAAAAAGTGCATATTGAGCCGTTGCACGCAAAATGCACGTTCGATTGACCTGCCGTCTCCTCGTACACGTCAAAAATAATAATTACATTGAATCCTAGGAACCCTAGAAAGCTACAGATATCAAAAGAGTTCTTGGGCTTCTCCCAAGAAACAACTACATGAACTTTCTCTCCATCCACTGAAACACCTTCCTCTAAGATTATTTGACCCATTAACTATACCTGATCAATAAAAACGTGACATATATATAGTTTGGCATATAGTCGATGCTCAATAAGTGTAATCTAGATGATTTCAAGATATGGGTATGATCAAGTCAGTTTTGGAGTTCACAAAGATGTCATCCACAAATAATATATAATTCATCAACACAAATGAAATTACCTCATGCATGGGGTTCATCCTCATCTGGATCACCAATATCACTACGATATACACCGGCTGTATTCAGAGCCTACAATATATATCAATATTATGTATCTTAAAAATATCAATAAAAGTGAATCTGAGTATGGTTTGTTTTAATGTTTACCCGTGGCGTCACTTGTTGCGTCGTCATTTCATCGATACGTGATGACATTTGTGAAAACCTCTCCTCATACGCTACACGTAACTGCTGAAACTACACATTCATATTGCGCTGCATATCCTGCATGGCAGCATCTATCTCAGTCTGTGTGCACATCCCTGAATCTCTACATGCACCCATCACGTCTTCTCTAACAACTGCACGTTGTGGGACACCACCGCCATAAGTCAAAGAATAAACATGACCGTCACGCCCCGCAACACGATGAAATATTTCATCTTTACACACAGTACTACGACATTGCTCCTCTGAAAACTCTGCTAACTGAGCATCAAACTGAGCCTGTATCATATAATAAATCAATGAAAAAATATGAATAATTTATATAAAATAAAAATACATTTATTAGTAAATAATTTTCTTACTATAACATCGACAACATCGGGATCACCCGCCCTACGAGTCCTCACCCATATGGACATCCGATCGATCGACTCTCTGCGTTGTTGTAACTATAATAAAGGGGTTCACCATGTTATACTACAATATTTTTAAAATATGAATGAATTGTTAATTTTAAACTTACATCATGTCTAAGCTGTGAAACATGTCGAGTGCCAAGTCTAGAAGGCATTCCCTGCATCGCCCGATTATGTGAATGACGAGCTGACTCGGTCTACATTCAACATATTTAATTAATATACATTTGAAAAATTAGTAATTTATAGATTAAAAGTAATAAATCTTACCATCGCCGCCTCACTCGACCAAAACGCAACCAAATCCTACCACTGCTCGGGAAGAATGCCCTGAGGGACTCGCTGTAGAATGTTGGGAACACCCGCAAATGGTGTCAAGTGATCTCTTTTCACCCTTGACTTGTAATCCTTCCATAATTTTCGGCATTTGGACATACATACAGCTCGAAACTCATCTGGACAGGATGTCAAATTATCCTGTTAAAAAAATTGTCAGTAGATGGGAAAATAATAATAACAATATCATGAAAAATTAAACAATGAATTTACCTGAACCTCCCACCATAATATATCCATCGTATCCTGGGGGAAATAACTCCATTCACAAGTCGTCAGAGGATATTTGTGTGAGTCTCGTATCATATGCCCAAACTGACGACTCAATATAGTACCACCTTCTCTGACTAAATGAAATGTGTCATCAAATAACACATCCAATCGGGATCCAGAGTTCCAGTATCGAACACCTTTACCAGGACCTCCGCATCTGCTGGAAGACACACTAGATCCTGATAAACATAAATTCATAATTAAATTACAATATAAATTAATGATTAGAAACAGCTAGGGAAATATACACAGAACATTACAATCAATTAATTTAAAAAATTGAAAACATACATACCGACAACATCAGGTGAACCACTGTGACCACCCTATGACATGCCTACATTAAAAGAAATTATAGTTAAATCAAGCAATTTTTATACATATACAACTTATAAATATTTTTACAAACAATAAATGGTGATATAATTACAATTTTCACTAATCATGAAAGTCTATCGTATCTCCTTCAACTGTCTCTCTGGCCCACGATATATCTTCATCTCTTACAACTACTGTTGTTTGGTCAAGTGTTTGATCAGGAAATGCGACAACGTCAGGTCCTTCTTGGTCAATCATAAAAACCCCTCTTCTAGACATTTTCACCACAACATTCCAATCAGAATCAATGCCGACAAAGTAAACTTGTTCTGCCCGCGATGTCAGTATGAAGGGCTCATTGCTTACTCGGTCATCTTTATATAGAATATTGTTAAAGATTACTAATGTAAATTGGAAGTTATCAACTTTCATTCCACAAACCAGATCGACCCAATCACACCTTAACAATATGTGTTTTAAACCACGACCATAAACAACCTCAATAATATCTCTCAGCAATCCATAATAATAACCCGCATCAACAATAGAACAACCAACACCACTATTTTCTGTGGCTCAGTTCATGTCAACATCGCTAATACGAAATTGGAATCCGTTAGCATCCAAAGACTTGTAGCGTCGAGCTGTAATAAATGGACCATCAACTAGTTGGTTGAGTTCTTCGCTCACAGGATGGGTTAAATCACGTAACTTTTGAATCTGCAAATTTCACATATATAGTTTAATGGATAAAGGATTGTGAAAATAGAACTAAGTTGCACTATAAAAATATTAAATCAATTATACGTACATGAGTCTTGAACCACTCACAAAATGTGTTGAAATGATGTTTTTGGATTTGATAGTCAGTTGTACGGGGCCTTTCACGTTTCAACTCAGCGATATGCATCCTAAATCACAACACAATATAAGGTAAGCAATAAAATAAATATAGAAACAAAATACACATAAACTATGAAACTTATTGTATCAATGGAAAAACTGATGGAGTGTTGAACAACACATATTGATGAGCTTGAACCCACTCATCATTCCGCATATCAAATGTTATTCCTTCTCCAATTGGACCCTCATCATTCTGGGAGGGTTTATCTATATTTGTTTCAACCTCATCAATATATAAAGCACAAAAATTAGTACACTCATCCATTAAATATCCCTTGGCAATTGAGGCTTCCGAACGAGCTTTGTTGCGGACATATCGTTTCAATGTATTTAAGTATCACTCTATTGGATACATCCACCTGAATTGTACGGGACCGCCAGTAGTGACTTCACCAGTTAAATGAACGGTCAAGTGAACCATGATATCAAAAAAGACGATGGAAATAGTTTTTCTAGGTGACATAATGCAAGTAAAATCTTATCATGCAGCTTTTCAAAATCACTCATGCGATGATTCCTTGAACAGAGCTGTCTGAAAAAATTAGAAACTTCAATTAACGGCTCAACAACCTGGGTAGGTAAGAAATCACGAATTGCTATAAGAATTAACTGTTGAGGCAGAATATGATTATCGTGACTTTTCAACCCCTGTAATGTCATGCTCGTCATATTCACACGTTTTGAAATATTTGATCAATAACCATCTGGCACCCTAATAGTCTTCAAAATTGATATAAATGTTTGTTTCTATTTTTTACTCATTGTGTACTGTGCAACAGGAATGTATGCACGATTTCTTTCACCCGGTTGTAAATGTAAAGGTTTTCTCAATCCCATTTCTTGCAAATCACGTCGAGCATTAGCATTATCCTTTGATTTCCCCTTGACGCCTAAAATGGAGCACAATATATTATCACATACATTTTTTTCAATGTGCATCACATCCAAATTATGTCTTGAAATATTATATTTCTAAAAATGAAATTCAAAAAAAATACTCCGTTTCTTCCAATTATGACTGTGCTGTCTATTTGCAGTAGGAATAGAAGGAAATGCAGGAGCCTATAAATCTTGAAAATCATACATTGTATGGATGTTTTCTTGATCATGTTATGCACAAATTTGAACCCCATAAAATATTTGTGGTGATGGTTCATACTCTCTATTCCCATCAAACGATACAAGGTCTTTTCTGAACCTGTGCAATGGAGGAAGAAAGCACCTGTGACCAAGATATGCCCACTTTCTACAGTTCTTAAGCCATATAGATTTCTTACTCTTATTACAACAAGGGAAAGAAAATTCTCATTTTGTACTCCAACCTGATAAGTTAGAAAACGCTGGGAAATCATTAATTGTCCATAACAAAGCGGCTCGAAGTCTAAAAATTTCATTATCCGTCGAGTCAAAAGTCATTACACCATCGGCCCAAAATTCTTGCAGCTCATCAATCAAAGGTTGCATGTAAACATCTATTTTATTGCTAGGTACTCTCGATCCATCAATTTGAATTGAAAGTAACAAAAAAGGTTGCTTCATACATACCCATGGGGGAATGTTGTATGGAACCAACACCACTGGCCATGTACTATGTGTCGCACCAACCATGGACCTAAATGGGTTAAAACCATCTGCTGCCAAACCCAGTCGAATATTATTATCATCTCGAGAAAAGTTTGGGTGTCTTTGATCAAACTCTTTCCATGCCAAAGAATCTGCCGGGTGAGTTAATTTATCAACCTATTTCTTTCTCTCTGAATTCCAATTCATCAATTTAGCCATTTTAGTTGACATGAAGAATCTCTTTAGACTCAGTTTTAGTAGGAAATAACGCATCTGTTTAGCAGCAACTTGTTTCCCTTGATTCAAGACTCTCCCAGTAAGAATCTGACTACCTTGATTAATCTCATTGGTCTTCCACCTGGATGTATAGAAAACAGTACAATTATTTAATTGTGCATTCTCTTTTCTGAAAAACATACAATTATTGTGACACACATCAATTGTATCATATGTAAAACCAAGATCATCGGTCAACTTCCGATATTGATAGAATGACTCCGGAATCTTCGCTCCAGCAGGGAGTACTTTCTTCAACAATAACAACAACATGTCGAATGAGGTGTCTGACCACTGGTTCAAAGCCTTCAGATGTAACAATTCAATGATGAATGATAGTTTACTAAATTTAGTGCATCGAGGATATAATTCAGTACGCGCATCATCAATAATTTCAAATAATTTCAATGTTTCTCCATCTATAGAAGAACGAGGATTACTCGATCCAACGTTGTCATTTATGACATTACTGTCTTCAGGTTGAAACTGGTGCATCATATCATTGATCATTATGTTCATCGGATCAACTATTCTTGAATCAAAATTCATATGAATACTTTCTGAGTGATGACATGAAACAGAATCTTCTCCATGATATGTCCATGTCTTATAGTTTTTCAAAAACCCATTCAAAAACAAATGTTCTAGGATACTATCTCGTTTGAAGAGATATCTATTTTCACATTTTCTACATGGACAACTAATCATATCGCTTAGAAATCTGTTGGTGAAATCCATAAATTTCTTAATCCCCTTAAAATATTCAGCCGAAAACCTATCTTGCATATCAATCCAGCTCTTATCCATATCTGTATTTAATATAAATCAAAATTGAAATATCTTATTTAAATTCTAAATAAAAACATATCATTAAATTTAAAAACCAATGACTTCAAAGCTAAATTTGATGGATAAAAAACATTACCTGCAAAGGACTCGACCGAGGGTAACGTGGTGTGACTCGATTGCAGATTCATGACGGCGCAACGACTTGATGACAGGGGTTCGACGGCCGGAATCGAAATCGGCAGAACTGTTGGACGAAGCGTGGGAGGGTTCTACATAGCGGGGCACGATGAACCGGAAGGGTCCGACGGAGGCAGGACGTGAGGACTCGCCGGAGGGATGCAGCGGGACCGAGAGGGGAAGAAGGGGGAAGAACTGTTCGAAGGTGCAGCACAGGCTGTCGGGGGCGCGGGTGGCGTAGCGCAGGGTTGGGGCAGGACTATCCGAAGGTACAGCGCAGGCTGTCGGGGTCGCGTGTGGCGCAACGCGGGGTTGCGGGTGGTGAAACGCAAGGTTGCGGGTGGCACAGGGGGATGTCAGGGTTGCGGGTGGCGCAGCGCGGGGTTGGGGTCGTCGGGGGGTCGTTGGGGGTTGGGGTCACCGGGGTTCAGGTCACCGGGGGTAGCCAGGGGTCGCCGGGGCTCACAAGGGATTTCCGGGAGTTGGGGTCATAGGGGTCACTGGGGGTCAGGGTCGCCAGGGGTGGGGTCACCGGGGTCGGGGATAGTTGTCGAGGTCGGGGTCACGGGGTCAGGGAGGGGTCGTCGGGGGCGGGGTTGCTGGGGTCGGGGTCGCGGGGTCGGGGGGCGGGGTCGGGGAGGGTAATTGGGGGGGGGTGGGAGGGGAAAAGGGGTAAAATTAGGTATTATGTGTAGCGGCCGCCATTTGGCGGTCGCTGTTGATAACATTAGGGGCCGCCAAATGGTGGCCGCTATAGGTCTCCCGCCTCCAAAAGTAAAAATTCTAGTAGTGAGAATCTTTTAATGTAAACTTTTGGACAGAATTTTTTTTGATACTCTATTCACCCCCCTAGAGTACTCTACTCCGGCCAAAAAACCAATAAGGATATTATAAGGGATAAACAAGGGTAACTTAAAAGGTAGGTCTCAATTTAAAATGTGGATTCCCAATAAAATGCATTAATCATATCAGAAGTATTTCATGAACTATAAACAATAAAAGTGAAAAATCAGAAGTTCTGGTTTTCACACAAAATACTAGTTTATCTTAAGAATCGTGGTTATTATGATGTATATTTCAAAATGGCTCAGACTACCTCCCAAGACCAGAAAAATATTTTGAGTCAGTACTTCATGGGATAGATATCAAAAATCATCCAAATTCATAAAAATTCTTGAAAATCAAATTATAAGAAAAACTTCTCACATCAACAATAATTTAAAATACATTTATTTAAAAGTCGAGTCAACTCCTCTAAAATTAATTAAAGTGTGAAAAATGATATGAACATTAATTGACTCCCAATGATCATAAAAATATTAAAAACTATGAAACACAAAAAAAAACTAATCATGTTGACACCCCATCAAACTTATATTTCACTACCATTTATTTCATACCGGAAATTAAAAAGATAAGGGTAGAAAATCAAAAGATAAAGAATGTCCCAACCTATGTTTATTTTTTAACGGAAACTTTGTGTTAAGCTTATAAATGATGCAACTTATACCTAGAAATAAATACCAAAACATAACATAAGAAAAATAATGAAAAAGGAAGAGAAATGGAATAGAGGATAGAGGATAGAACATGGTTTCGACAACCAAGTGTGTTCTCAGTTTTTAAACCCCCTGTTAGGCAGTTATAGTTGATTAACCCCAAAATGAATGTGGATTTGTTTACTCATAAACCGGAAAATATAATTTATCCCAACTTCTATGAATAGATTCCAATAGTTATGATCCCTAAATAAAAAAATATCTACAACCCCCAGAATATATAGAATGGTCTATTAGAGGTATAGAGGGGGAGGGGAAAGAATATAGGGGTCATCCCTATTTTTTCAGTTTAAGGAGTGGTGTCCAATGGTGTTGAGGAGAGTATAATTAGAAATGGATTATCTTCTAGTTTGTTTTCAAAATATTATTCCTCAATTATTTCATATTTCACTCAATTTTCCTCATATACACTAGTGTACAACAAGACTGGATCCTCTATTCTCTCACCAACATAAGAAAATTCATAATATTCTTCAACCAATGCTTGAAGTAATGGTTCTAAATATATAAAATCATCACAATGGATAAAATTTTATAGAAATGTTTTTAATAATGATTGTATAAAAAGACACATTAAAATTAAATCTCCCTCAAAACATTCAAATTCAAAAAACAAACCTTAAAAAAGGATACTAAGAATTTATTTTTCATAGATGGAAGCAAATATTTTAGTATTTATTCAGACACACCATTTTATTCTTCAAATTTGTATCAAAAAATCTATTCATTAAATTTATATTATTTTTGTTTTTGTTCCATCTATAGTAATTTAACATTTTCAACTGAAGTGTCCAATTATGTTATTTCCTTTCATGCTTCCGTTAGTATCATGAAATTTACTTGAATTGCCAAATAATTTTGTTCCATTTGAATATTCAATGTATCCAACCTTCTAATATCCAAAAAAAGATTCAACATGAAAATAATTAAATAAAACGTAATAAAAATCCATCAAAACAAATGAAATGAAATATATGAATTGAAAAGAATTTAGTATTTGTTTTTTAGTTTTTTATGAAAAAATACACATTGGATCTTAGACTCCTCAGAATGGGTGCTAAATTGATGAAAGTGATTTTTTGAGAACCACTATTCAATTAAAATTTTATTTTCCAAAGACAATACTACAATGTCACAATATAGGGTTAATCTTATGTGAAGTCTTCCCACACACACTTAATTTATACAATAACTATTATAATATGACTAGTATAAGAATGCTAAACTAATTAATATTGAGGGGGATGTATTATTATGAAATGAATGTAATATAATATATATATTAACGAAAATAAGGAAATAGAAAAAATGGAAAGGACACACATATGTTAGAATATAAAATCTATTTTTATAGGGGGTTCATAGGAATGTCATTATTGTTATTCAAAATACATGTATTATTATTTTATTCAATGAAAGGGCCAATAATGAAAACACAACTCACTCTCATTTGAGTGGTGTTACCCAAAATCACGAACTCTTTATGTTGAAGTAATCCTATCTATATAAATAACTAATCCAAAATACACCGTACCCTCTGAAAATAGATAACTCATAAAATGAAAGAGGAGGTACATATTTATAACAAGGGAGGACAAATATCTATCCAAATCCAACCTATAAAAGTTTTTCTATGGTTTATATGTTAAATGACCTATTTTTTAAAATAATTAATCTTGAAAGTTTTTTTATTTCTATTTCATGTGTGCACAATACTTTTCCACTTCATTTTTGATGTATTGAGGATGTTATTGAAGATTTACATTGGAAAAAAATTATACCATGGTGACTCTTCAAATTATAATTCACTAGGTTCCAATGCATTCATGGTCTTGAAGAACGATGAATTAGACATAGCCACATTTAATAAAGTTGTTCCCTAGCCTCTTAGATAAAACGATGTCAAATTTAATATCATTTGGGTTGGAAATTTGTGAGATATATTCCTGTATTCAAAATTCATCCAATCTGTGAATAGGTTTCAAGGTTCAAATTATGAGCTCAATTTATTATTCCAGATATTGGATTGATCGTTGGGTCTAGATGAATCAAATAAATTCTAACCTGAATGGAAGAAAATACAAAAAAAAAATCACAAATTCAAATATTCTATAAAAAAATATTTCCAAAATTTAAAAATTAAAATGGTTTAAAATCTAAAATTATGAAATTTTCGTAATTAATCTCAAAGTAATACTAAAATAAAGAAACACGATAACATCAAATAAAGTAACACTATGTTTTTATTAAAAACCTTTCAGCATAGTATAAAATTTGTGAAAATGTTAGATTCCTTAATTTTATGAAACCATTGACTATTGGTGATAAAATGTTTCTAAAAAGAATGAGTACAAATGATAGTCATAATTTCCCTAACCACCATCCAATCCCATAAGCCTGAGGGGATTTTATTAATAAAAAATAAATTCTATTTTAATCGCTTCAATTTTTAAAGAAATAAAAATATTAGAGTCTTTGTATTAGGAACATTTTGATGTCTTCAATAGTTTTAAATCAAAAAATTGAATCTTTAAATAATTTTCAGAAGGTTCATAATAAACACACTCAAGTATATTAGTGGGGTTGATGTCATTAATCCACTATAATCATTATAGATTGGGATAGAAGTTAATTTGGGCCACTAAAAGGTAAATAAGTTGTGTAGAACATCCTGAATCCTCACTTATTATATAAAATATCACATATTATAAATTAAATTAAAAAAAATAGTCTTGAATAAATTATAAATTCTTCAAATATTAGTTGAAATTATAGAAATTTTTTCGTGGTAATGATCGAGAACTTTACGTACATTTATTTCTTGAGGAATTTTATGATTAATTAAATTTCTACATTACATATGTTTATTTATTTTCTCAACCACAATGGGTTGTTTTATTTTCATATAATGATTTTTTATGTTTTTTTATCGAAGTTTTCTACCATGTATAGAATTGGGTAAAAATTTTCATCGATAGCACTATAAAATTATCTTTTTAAGATATCAATTATAACTTGTGATTTTGTAGAAAGTGTATGTGATTTTGTATCATTTTTGGAATCGTTGAATACTCAAATAAATTAATTTATTAAATTTAGTAAATTTTTTATCTTTGAACTTCTAGTTCACTATTATTTTTAAGAAGACCAAGATGCAATAAAAATTCATTTTTATGATATTTATTTTCTTACCTATTTATTTTCCCCATTTAATTTTGGAAACAAATTTTGATAAAAACAATAGTTAATAAATCATGTTATAGATACATCTATCACCATTATTTTATGATAATTTACATTTTATAGTTATTTAAATTGAATATTAATCCTCAACCTTCTTTGGGTTCTCATTTTTTAATTATATGGTTTTGTAGGAACATATATAACTCAACCAAATATGTATGATTAAAAAAATGGGGATTGAGTCTTTAATCTTATTATGTGATTAATTTTTTTTCAAACAACAGTTTATATGTTGATAATAAGAACACATGGGACTATACAATGGATACATCAATAAATAGTATAGAACACCTAAATGGGTTTTATAATTTTTGAATTTGATAATATATATAAGTATGAATTCTTTCAAATACACATGGGATTCAGTATAATCTTTTAATGGTGATAGTATAATAATTAATTTTCTTGGTGAACAAAAAATGCATGAGAAGTAACTTGGTGTAAGAAAATTTTTATCAATCAATGGTTGATCATGTGTATTTTTAATTATTTTCTTATAAAACATTAATCCTTGATGGACTAAATAATTATTTTATACCTGTAATGTACCATGATTGAGAATTTTTTACCATATTGGGTTTAATTACACATGTATTATTATAGTAAAAAACCTAATGGAAACCTTAAATGTTTATATAAAATAAACATGTTCTCAAGATTAATACTTATTATAAATAGGTATTCAATAACACCCTTAATTTAAACTAATATCCATTTTTATGAATATATTTAAATGTTAATAAATTTCATTGAGGCTTAGGTTATAATAAAGAATTATTTATTAAAATCCATTTACCAATGAGAAGGAATATATTTTCTTTTTCTATATCTTATACTAATTTATTACCACCTTTTAAGGTACAAACAAGAAAATATCCCATAATAAGGGTGATAAAATAATTTTTTTTATATATGGTATATGTTATGCCACTATCGATGAGAAAAATATATCCATCTTGAAAATTGATTCCAATAAAGTGATTTATATCACCCATTTCTATTAAAAAATATATAAAATATAAAAAGAGTAAATAAAAAAATAAATAAACATTAAGACACAATTTTTACTAAAACATTTCAAAATTAGTTTCAATACACTTTATGAGCATTTATAAATTCTCATTATTCCCAAAATTTAGGGTTTAAAAAATAAATAGAGATGTTAAAATCTATGTTATTATCATCGTATATCATGGATTAATCTATAAATTATTATTTAATTATTGTGTATTTTACTATAATTGATTATTGATACATGTCAACAAAATGATTTTATGTAAGATAGGTACACAGATAGTTTCCCTTCGCACCACTTTGAAAGCATTAATTTTTATCATTGGTTTCAATATTTATATGTAGTTTTTCGACATTCGAGAACATCTAGTGGTGGCCTTTTCCCTTCTCATTGGGATTATAAACACATTGAGTAACTTTTATTCCATAAATTTGATGGTATCAATTACTTCTATGAAGACATTTATGAGTACTCACATTCACTTAAGTGAATGGAATAGAACTTGTTAGCAGAGATTCATCATTCCTCATTAGGAGTTCATTATTTGGTTTTACAATAAGAAGGAAAGAAAGTAATTAAAAATACTTAGTTGAACTTTTCTCATGATATTGTTTTTATAGAGAAACATTTGAGCCCTGAAAATTAGATACCGCATTCTTTAACATATAAGTGTCGATAATATATTTTCAACAAAATTTTATTTCTGATTAGATTTTAAGAATTGGAAAGTTATACTCACTTATTCATTTAATATTATAGAATCACAAATTACTACATTCATATAAATCACTTGTTAATATTTTTATTCAAAGGTTTTTATTCCCTTTATTGATTTTTTTTGCAAAATAATAGGACCCTTCACTGCCAAGTTCTTTTATTAGATACTTATTGAGGTGATTAAGGAGGAAAATAATAGCTTTGAAATGTTATTAAAATAAATAATTTTTATTATCCTTGAACAAATTTATAACTAAATGTTCATTAATATACATCTCATCATCTACAATCCAAGTAAAGTAGTTCTTTAAAAAAATCACTATGATGTAAGGAAAACATCACAATGTTTAACATACCAAATAAGTCTTTCCAATTAGACTAACATTTTCAGACTGGTAGAAATCATGAACATAATGTGTTAGAGAAATGGATGTCAAAAACACTAATCAAAAGAGAAATTATGTCAAAATATAAATGTGAACAAAAGAATGTATATAGTGATGTTGAAATAAGGTAAATTAAGTATGGCTGATTATAAACTTATGATCATAATACAATACTAAAATAAATGAAGAAAAGAATATTGTTGTGAACAATAAATGAAAAACGTTTTTATTTCATAATTATGTCAACATATATATATAGTATATATGTATATTTAATCAATGGTGTGGATTAGTCCCTATTATCTAAGAAAGATCCAATGGTTGGGATTAATATAATGAGATAGTGTTTGGGAATTAATGATCCTAGAAAATTCCACCCAAAGGAATGGTGCCTGATAATCACCACTCCTAGGATATTAATGAATCCAAATTTATCATATAATTTATTTATAACAATATAAATGACATTTAAATTTTAGGAATTATTGTTTATCAGCTTTTAATAATTAATTTCAACTTATATTTTTCAATAAATGAATGAATGAAATTAATTATCTAGTGGTTCAAAAATTAAAAACACAAAAAATCACGAATAAAATTAAAAATTTTCTTTCAAAATCCCCCATGTTTTATTTTTTTTAAAAAAATTAACATTAAAATACAAAAAAATATAAAAAATAATTCAAAACTATTTAAAATAAAAAAAATCTATTGCGAAAAATATTTAATATAAGTGAAAACTCATAATTTTCTAAAAATAATGTAAATACATTTAATATATGTACACATATATTAGATGATATTTATAAGGGAGCATAAAACAAAAAAACATATTTCAACTCACAGAACATTTAAAATACTATACATAAAATTTAAAACATGTAATAAAAAAATATTTAGGAAACAAAACAAATAACATGAAATAATATAGACACAAAAATACACAAATGTTATAAATTACATGCTTGGAGAACATTTACCTACATATATAAAATAATAAAAAATGTACATATATTATTTATATGTTCTCATATTTGTATACAAAATATTCACATATTATAATTGAAATTATCATATAATAATCAATTATTAATTGAATATTTACATATTTACACAAACATTCTAATGTTAAAATTAATATGTATAAAAACATTCAAATATGCATAAAAATTAAAAAATGGATATGAAACATTCATGTGTTAGTTATTTTTTTATATTTTAATTCACATAACATTCAAATATGAATAAAAAATTCACATATGATCAAAAAATATATATTTATAAAAGAAAAATATTTACACATTCAAATATATTTATACATATATATAATATACATTTGTATATAACATTCAAATATTCTATAAACATACTTTTAATTTTGAATGTAATTCATTTTTATGATGTGTGACTATATATAATTCATTTATATGGTTTATATATATGTGAATTATAATTAAAAAATGTATTTGTAACAACTCGACTCACAATATCCAAATTTCAAACCCAATCATTACTATCCTTGAATGAATTATCTCAAATCACCAAAAGTTTTCAACTAGTGGTGAGGGAAGAATCAATAATTGTAGGGGAACAATTTTAGTTATATAAACTTACCTTCTGATTATGAGGTATTCCTTATAGAAAAATTTAGTATTTTTTATCAATATGTAAAATAGACCCCAAAATTTACTAGAATAAATATGTAACATTCCCTTAATTACTATTACGGTGTGAAAAATGAACCCCAATTATTATCTGGGGTACATATAAAACTTGATTGAAAATTTAAAATAAAAAACATCATTTAGATATATTATAAATATATTTAAACCCATTTATAAAACAATTAAAACTATATATTTTTTAAACAATCCCAAAAAATACCATAAACCTAAAATACATAAGTAAAACCAAAATCTGTCAACCAAACACGGCCAACATGTCCCTTCCCAATAATAGAGGTAAGTATGAAAAAATTAAAATCAATAAATCTCTCTCATAAAAAAATTATTGTCCCTTTAATATTGATCCACCCTTTGAACTTTAAACTTAGAATAAATATTTCATATTCAAAGGCACATTAAAAAAAAGCTTCCGAGAAGGATATAACCCTCTATGTCAACCAAACTATAAAAGACTTTAGAAGGAAAACAACAATTAAAAAGAGAAAAATTGAAGAACTACTCACAAAATACTACACAAGGATTTTAATATGGTTCAATAAATATCATATATCCATATAGAAACATTACAATCCCCTAAAATAAAGAGGGGAGAGAAATTATTGAGTTATAAGTGATGTCACTAATCATTACCTAATAGAAAAAAATCATAAACTTAATAATTATAACATTGTGTGGGGACCACCTATTTATAGGAAACCATTTAAACATATAAATATTAATTTTTTTAATATATTGATTGAATATTTCAAGGATATTCCTACATCCCTGGTCATTGAATCAACCGGTTGCATTGAATTACTTTCCAATACTGTGGAAACCAGAGCTCCACCACTCAAATGAATCTATCCAGTGATTATATTTACTTATATCACTGAATAATACTTCTACATTGATCTTTTGGGTATAATATTTCACTATCATGATTTCCCTATCAGTTACCCAACAGATTGATGCTCCACTAATAGTTTCTATGCCAATAAAATGACTTAAGACCTCAAAAATATCCTTTCTGAATACCATTTGAAGTCGTTTTTATTTAGATACCTTCTATAAATATGTATCTTTCCACATCCTATAGTAATAATAATATTTTTATCACATTTTACCATCCAAATTCCACTGCCATAGAACACCACCCCAAACGATCCAAGATTATGACTTTTTTCAGTATGTATACTAGATTCTCAGTCTTGAAAAAAATTTATTATTAAAACACTCTATCTTATAGAATAATATTGATGAAATGGAACTTTAGTTAAATGTTCCTTATATCCAAATAAAACACCATATTCTTAACAAGTTAGATTTCACTTTTGATATTATAAAATAAAAGTTTATTCCCCTTATTCCTTTAGATTTCCATCAATAAATGCTTCAACCATATTTACCCCTCCTCAACCATTATTGATAACACATACTCTACATTCATGGATAATTGTACTAAAAATGATTGTTTTTTTGAAAAAAATTATACTACCATTATATTATAAATTAATACATAACTAGCTATACATAAACAGCCGTCGAAACATCCTCCAATATCAGCATATATATATATATCATTATAATAAATCATATTTTCCAAAAAATAGAGAGAATTTATTTTTTTTGAGGTATTATTATATATAATTCATAGAATTGTAACTTTCCTTTCATAGATTTAGCATGACCCTATTGAAAACTACCACTATAAGAGATATATTAGGCTTAGTATAGTCTTTTGAATACATTAGGTTTCTGATAATTTTTTTTATATAAAAGACTTTACATGTAATTTTCCCAATCATTTATTCTAGATGAAATGTCCTTAAAAAATTTAAGTGATTGACCAAAGAGGTTGAAATAGGATTTGATATAAATATTCTAAACCATTTCAAATCCTTATAGATGTATCTAGATAGAAATAACTTTTTATCATTTTTTATAGTATCTATATGGGTATATCCTTAAACATTACATAATCTTGAGTTTTAAGTCAAGAATTAAATTTCTTATATCTGAGGATCATTAAATTTTACAGTTTTATATAATTAGGACCTTACCATTACATGAATAAATATTACATCACCATTTGGACACTTCAACTTAGTATCCATTTTTTCCACACACAAAAACATTATGATATAACATGTTTTATTTTCATCAAATATATTTAAAATTTTTATATTGACCTTATCCTTTCCCATACTCACCCTTAAAACCATATGTAAAACATCTTAAAATGTGAGATTATCCCAAAAACTATATTAGTTACATAAAAAAGAAAAAAGGAATCCCATTAGTTTATCAATACTTAAAAAACATTCATTTTTTAAAATAATATTTGGGTTCAAAATAAAAATTATCACACCCAAGAAATATAAATCTTTCATTAAACAATAAATTTTTATTCTTACAAATGAGATAAACACTAGAGGCATAGGGTGGTATAATGTTGTACAAGTGAAGAGAATTACACCTAAAAATGAAATTACAGTCATGTGGTAAAGATATAATGAAATCATAAATAATTACTCTACTGATATCAATCCCTTTACTCACAAAGATATCTATAATAAAGATTCATTCCCTCCAAGTATAGACCCCCTTAATGTCCTAATCCAAGATCATCCTGCACTTCCTAATAAATTAGATCATGTCCCAAGAAGTTCTAGATTCCTCGTGGAGGAGACCCCCCTAGAATAGGGAGTTGAATTCCATCAAAGAAATAACAAATTCAAGAAGGTTTAAAAAATGTATTCCATTTCACATCACTCGCACCTCCACACCAATAGAATTACCTGAACCACGGTAATATCTAAATACAATAAACACTAATCCCATAACATCCCTAACTAGCCCCCATCCATGCATCCCCCCTCCATAACACAATAACCATTGACGTTAAGCTTCATACCACTATTATGAGGGTTCCAATAAACACATCTACCTTCATCCCTAATATATATATATCCCTATATGTCCACATCATGAAGAAGAACCCCCCTAAGAGATATGGAAGAAATTATATCTAGAATAAGAAGTGAAAGATCATCCAAAAGATTTATCACCCAAACTTGAATAAAAAGGAGTCATCATTGACTGCCTTCTATAACTCTGTTCTTGACCTCCCATAACATCTGACACACTACAAAAACAATCATTCCATACACATTACTTTCCATTTAATATTGAAGTACCACTTGGAAACAAGACCCTAATAAATCCAACAACGACTATAAAATCCTTAAAATACCCATGCACTAACTAATGAATGACCAAATGTTGCTGGCTCAATTCCCTTTAAAGAAGAGGTTCCAAAATAATTCAGTGCACGAGGTTTCACAACTCATGAAATGTGATACCAAGGGGATTCCATTCCTCTAAACGTTATCTTCAGTAAGAATTTCATTATTCCTTAACCACCAAATCACAAATTTAATCTTTGTTGGAATTTCATTACACAATAGCAACCGAGTCCAATCATCCTGAATATAGATTTCATGTAACCAAATTAGATAATCCTTATTGTTTATTTTTCAAATTTATGAGTCTAAGAAAATAAAAATGTATAGTTATTTATTTTATGAAATATCCCTAAATAAAGTCTTCTGATCCTTATTGATAAATGTGTTGATAGTTTCAGTAAATCTTAAGGAAATAGCAAAGGAAAACTCCAAAGCAAGGCATCCTAGGAAGAACAATGTCTTACCCACCCAATTATCCAAAAAAACTGATATCTTCACGTCCAACATCCCACCACACATTCTACTTTAACATATCTATGTGATACATTTTTTAATGCACAATCCTAGAATTCCTACCCAAGCAAGCTGTCAATATTCTCCAATCCATACCACAACTTCATTTCATGAACATAATCCACAATGAGTTTACATCAATAAAATCCCAGTCAATACATACCTACATTTACTACATGGACTCTGATAAACGTTTTAGGCCAATACCCCCTCAGCAATAGGCCATGCTATCCTCAAGTAGGTTTTTGGTGTAGTGAAAGTGTGGGAGGGTCCAATGCCCAAATTTTAATTTTTTCCATTTTTAATGATTAATCATAGATCAAGTGACGATGAATGTCATGATAAAAAGATTTTAATCAATGAACAAGAAAGACTTATTAATCCAGAACTAAGAGAGAGGAGATGAACACATGTTATTTCTAATTATTTTAATTAAAAAAGAATTACTTCAAACATTTTTCTTCTTTGTTTATGCATCCGGCCATAGATCTGCAGTGATCCACCATTGCATTGTATAATCCAAGCATAGGATTCCTCAAGTGGTGATCCAAATGTGCTCCATGAATATCCATATGTTTTTGAAATAGTATTTGGGTGCTTGCGCCGAAGATCCTTATGCTTGCAATGTCTGCCTTCAATCACCTTGAGAACGGCTTCCCAAGAATTCTCCTTAATATGGTGGAGGAGGATCTCTCTCATTATTCGGAGAATTCTTAGAGAGGTTTGAACTCTCTAGGCTGGAGAAATTTTATCTAATTCGTTGTTCAAACTGATTTTCTTGGTTATGTTTAAGAGAAAATAAACATCATTGGGTATTTAAATCATTGGGGTTAAAATAACATAATCTCACAAGTTCCATTATTTATTTTATAAATCTTAGAGAAACCCCATATAAAATAATAATATCATTATTATTTTTATTTCTCGACACATGCCTTACATGAGAATTATAATTAAATATTTTTTAATAAAATAATATTCAACAATATTTTTTCTCACCGGACCCTTGAACTTGGTCTGCCAATCCTCCACCATATTTACTGGACCAAGAATAATGCCTATTTATTTATTAACTAAATATCACTAACTTATTGACCAATAAATATATAAATATTATATTAACTAAATATAAAATAAATATTTTTTAAATATTCCACCCAAAAAATAATCTCTCAAACAACTACTGTCAGAATAAATGCGGCCAGGAATCCATGAATAATTATTAAACCACAACTATGAATAATATTTATTCAAGATTATAAATAATAATCAATACATATATATTATTTAATAGAGATTCTGGATACACTTAGTGTGTGATGCTCTAGGCCTCTTTCTTAGTGGAATTAGGCGGAGCGGTCTAAAGTCCAAGGTTAGTGTCTAGAAATATTCCAAGGAACCCATAGAGATATAATTTAATGCTGAAATGACATGACACTTCATATGAATTTTTACCATGTAATAAAATCCATTTTTCTCAATATCTTTAATCAAGCAGGCCGCATGCTAGTGTCGTCGACCAATGTGCTCGATTTCTCTTTCTTTGATTACCCTGAAATTGAACTTGCCTATAGAACACCATGGTCATGGACTTATTTAGGCTATATCATTTCCAACAAATGGTATAAGACATCATCTTATTTTAATGAAAAGAGGTGAAAAATAATTTCTCACATTATTCATTAATGCAGTATTAATCGCGATGCACCCAACATATCTTACCTCACTATGAACATATGTCGTCACAGTTTTCATCAATACATCTAAGTGCGTGAGTTATAATACTCATTAATAATAATATAAAAGAGTAAGGACCAATACACATGTCTTCAAATAGGAACAGTCAATGACACATATAAATGTATATTTTTTACAGGCATGTCTCATTCTCATAATATCCTCCTATACATTATCAAGGGCGTACACCATGAGAAGGTGCCTCGTAGTCTTATAAGTCTCCACCCCTAAAATCCTTTATCATTTTTGTCCCTCATATGATATCATCCAGATATAGAACATATATTTAATAATATTGTCGTAGAAAATTTGGGTTCTCATCATAATAGAAATTCTATATGACCTTTTAGTGCGACACTTACTCTTAGGATATTATCACATACAATAACACATAGAAGAACAATCATGATGTGATAAAAAAATTATTAATATTATAAAACATGAGTATATGTTATCATAATGT
This sequence comes from Viscum album, assembly GCA_963277665.1. Classification (NCBI taxonomy): domain Eukaryota; kingdom Viridiplantae; phylum Streptophyta; class Magnoliopsida; order Santalales; family Viscaceae; genus Viscum; species Viscum album. The sequence continues at coordinate 99,738,515 of OY728119.1, read as the reverse complement.
GAAAAATAATTTGGTTTTAGGGCACCAACTCCAACATACTCCCACTTTCACTAGAGACAACAACTAACAACCTTTAGTTCTCTAGTTTTCACATGATATGCATTCTTCTACTGAGATAAGCCTTTAGTCAAGGGGTCCACCACATTCTCTTTTGTGGGTACTCATCTCATTGTAAATTCTCCTATATGATATGAATCCCTCAAGAGTTAATACTTCAGAAGTGTGTTCCTTGTCCATTAATGCGACCTTGTCCCTTTTTCAAGATCCACCACTATAGTATTATCATAATACAATGTGATGGGGTATTTACTTATAGGTACCACATCAAGCTCCTATAAAAAGTTCTAAATCCAGACGGCTTCCTTGGTTGCATCAGAAGCCTCTATATACTTAAAATCTACTGTAGAATTTGCGCTAACTGGCTATTTTGAACTCTTCCAACTCATAGCTCCTCTGCTCAGACAAAAAAACATTTCCTGATTTCAACCTCGTATAATTTTAATCTCTATAAAAACTAGCATCAACATACCCTCTGATGAAAAGCTCCTTGTCTCTTCTATACACCAGGAACATATCCTTAGATATTCTCAGAAACTTAAGGATGGTCTTAATATCAATCCAATGCTATTCTCCTAGATCTTCTTAACATCTTCCTACAATGATCAATGTATAGGAAACATAATGTCTTTTACCTAACATGGAATACATGATTTATCTAGTTACTGTAGCATATGAGATCTGACTCATTCTATCTTTATCATATTATTCCTAGTGACACATTTCCATTGAATGATGAAAACCATGTGACACTAGAACCAATCCCCTCTTTGATTGTTTTATACTAAATCTCTTTAGTATCTGGTCAATATATGTTCTTTGGTTTAGTGCAAGCAACTTATTAGAACTATAATGAATGATCTTGATCCCTAGAATGTAGGATTTGTTGCCTAAGTCCTTCATGTAGAAGCACCTGTTCAACTATTCCTTAACTAACTGTATGACCGGTATGTCATTTCCAATGAGTAATATGTCATCCACATACACAACTAGGATAATGACCACATTCCCATTGAACCTTTTGTAGAAACGTGGCTCACATTCATTCTTAATGAAACCAAATTCTCTTATGGCTTCATCAAATTAAATATTCCATGAAATGGATGCTTACATCAATCCATAAACGGATCTATACAACTTGAAAACCTTTTTAGCATCACCCAGTGTCACAAAACTGTCTACTTGTGTAATATAGACATCTTCCTAAAGGTTTCTATTTGGGAATGAAGTTTTGACATCCATCCTCGAAATATCATTTTCAAGGTAAGCTGAAATATCAAGTATGATTCTGATATATTTAAAAATAGAAATTGGTGAAAAGGTTTATTCATAGTCAATTACTTAACACTATTTAAACCCTTTATCCTCTACCCTTGATTTATAGGTACTTACTTTACCTTCCATGTGAAGTTTTCTTTTGAATACCAATTTAAACCCATCATGATTTACTTCAACTGCCACACAGACCAAAACCCAAACATGGTCCAAATACATAGAATCCATCCCAAAATTCATATATTCAAACCATCTTGCATCTTCTGAGATCTATACTTCATCCTTTTAGAAGATAGGTTCATCATTGTCCAACAATATTGAGTCACCATCCTCGGTTCCTAGAAAATCACATCTCTATGGTTCCCTTACCTCTCTTACACCAATACGTAGTACATGTGTTTTAGGAACTAATTCTTCTATGAGGACCTATGGAACTTGTTCCTATACTAACTCCTTTGTATTTTGAGCATCAAATTTATTGAAGTCAGTCTTTCTCCCACTGTCATTTTTAGGATGTTCTCCCTCTCATCAAATAAGGCTTGTATAGTGACTGTCACTTTCTTATTTGAGAGCATGTATAGGTGGTATCCCTTTTTTCCTTGGGATACCCTATAAAGATACACCTCATTCCATGGGGTGCTAGTTTGTTTTTAGATAAGGCCTTAACAAATGTCTCTCAATACCATACACATGTATGCGAAAAAACGAGTTTCTTTTCACTCCATAGCTTGAAGGGAATTACATTTTACACTTTAGTTGGTACTCAATTTAATCTCTATACTACAGTTTATATCACATATCCAGAAAAGGATACTATAAGATCTGCATGACTCATCATTGACCTTACCATTTCTTGCATAGTACGGTTCTCCATTCACTAACACCATTCCACTATGGTTTATAAGGTGGAGTGAGTTGGGACAGAATCCCAAAACCTCGTAGGAAGTCGATGAACTCTTGGTTAAGTCATTAAGTTAATATTATCAGATATTATATTCTATAATTCAATGTTTTTAAAAACACCATAGTGCTATTTAATATGAAATTGTCACATTATATTATCTTTCTATTATTTTGAGACAAAATTAAAAGGTGGCCTAATTTGGGATTTTTAATTGTTTTTAATAGCTTCTGTAATTCAGAGTGTAGCTTAAAAAAACTTCATGCTATGAGAAAATATAAGAGATGAAAAAACATATTTTTGAGGATAAATTGAATATGAAAATAGAGAAGATTTTTTACATGGCGTGTAACACAATTACACGTTATGACTTCATTAAAAGAATTAGTCATGTAGGATAAGTCGTGACTCTATTACACACCGTGAAACAACATTACAGGTCGTGTAATAGAATTACACAACATGAAAATTTTTGGGACACATTTTTAGAGGATATAAATCCATGAATCACGATGAATTTTGACCAAGAAATTACACATCATGACGACCATGGTGAGTAGAAAATTAAATACGACGTTGTGATATTTTGATAGGATTTTTCATATAAATTAACCCCTCAACCACACATCCAAGGTATTCCTGGGGTTCTGGGACTAGAAGGTGATATTATGGGAAGACATACTATGGAAGTGGTATTTCTATGATGTGATCAAGACATTAAGGGATAAAAATCCATGCGGTGGTGGGAAAAAAGATCCAAAGGATGATCCCTTTTTAGTTTGTGAAATTTGTTGTAAACCCATTTCATTTGAATAATCTTGGAAAATGTTTTTTTGAATGAATGAGATCTATTTCTATCATACATTTAATTTCTTCTATTTAGTTCTGTATTTTTTATCATATTATGGCTATAAAATGATTTCCTTGTTGTATAAACTTCTCTGGGAGAGGTCTCCACAGTGACCACATTAGGGTCAATTAGGATTAGTTACTCTGAGGTCTTTTGGTAATCTAATCACTTTAATGAGAAGATAAACACCCATAATTGAGGAATCGACACGGTTTCTATTCAAAATTGGCGTATATATTGAGTTCTTAAGGTATACATTGGATAATTTAATTGGAATACATTTTTCAACAATGATAAAGGGAGTGTCCAAGGATCAATGTCTGTCCACTGCGGCCTTCTTTATCATGTTCTTTTCAATATAGTTTTCACCTGATTTCTAATTGCTAACATAGATTCATTTCATTTTGACTTTAATTAATCTAAATTTGTTTAATCATTTAAAATTCCTCCAATCTATATTAATATTATTATATTAGTTATAAAATAATATTTACAATAAGAAAATATGTGTGTGGAAGTGGCCCCCTTGTGATATACCCTAGGGTGTTCCATTATGATGTAGTCTTTGGATAATAAGAAATTAATTTAATAGGGTAAAATAAAAAATACCATTTCATTAATTGAATATGGTAAAATGATTGAAACCCACGCCATAATTAAGATATTCACAATATCGATCTGATAAAAAATTCTTTATCTTCTTAACAAGTTGATTGTATACTTGATTCTTGAATTCCTTGAATCTCTCAAAGGACTCTGACTTATAACTCCCCAAGTTGATGTATCCATATCTACTAAATTCACTAGTAAAAGTAATGAAGTAAGATGATCCACCTCTAGCTTCTAAAATAAATTGTCCACACACATCAGTGTGTAGTAATCCTATAAGATTTGTGTTCCTTTCACCCTATCCAAAAAATGTATGTTTGGTCAATTTTCATTATATACATAAATGACATCTATCAAGTGGTTTTTGTTCATAAGAGTCTGAATAGCTATCTTGATAGAATTTGTCAAATGCTTCTCATTTACATGGCCATGATGGTGATGCCAAAGTTGGGTTTTTTATAAGTCTTGTGAACTTGATTCATTATCAATTAGAAAAACTTGGTTTTCATAATTTAAAACATATGGACCATTATTTAAATATTTCATACCATAACATATGAGGTCCTCATAAAAGAAATAAATTTTATTTCCAAACACGAAAACAAACAAATATATATCTAAACTTGATATAGAAAATATGTTTTTGCAGAAAGTAGGTACATAATGACAATCATGTAAAACCAAAATCATCCTCATTGGCAATGAAAGGTTGTAGTCACCAATGGGTAGAGAACCCAACCTTACACCATTGGCATATCACAGATCCACCTATCCTCTAGAAATATTATAGAATCTACATAGTTCTTTCATTTTGATATATACATGAGAACCACAAGCTATATATAATACCCAATATGTAGATATGGAATGATTTTACTCAATAACAAGCACATATTTAGCTTACTTATGATCTTGGATGTTGTTCTTCTTCCAGTGGCCTGACTTACCACTTGAAAAACATAGTGGCTCCTTTTCCTTACCCAGCCTCAGTATCTTTTTCTTCTTGGTAGGACAGTGCTCGAGATCTTTAGATTGCTTTTAATTATTGGTCCCCTTTGTCTTGTTCCTCCTCTTATTAATCACCATAAGGACTGTGGGGTTATCACACCCCATTTACTTATCCACATAGAAAATCAAGGTTAGAAGTTATGATAGAATATTTTCTTTATTAATCATATTAAAATTTACAATAAAACTAGAGGAGGTCTTGGCTAGTGATTATAGTATGATATTTTTATGCAACTCATCCTGGAATTTAATCCCTAAGATGACCTGACATTCAATTTATCCAATATTCTTGACTCCCTGAGGCTTATCTAGCACATAATCTCTAATAATAGTGGTAAAAAAAAATCGGAGATCTCATACCTCTCTTGTCTCACCTTCTCTTGATAGAGATCCTAAAGGAGAGACATCATTCTATTTTCATCCATATCTTCATGGTTCTTCAAGATCTCATTGGGCATAGATGATGGCATGATGTTCGGATAATCTGTAGCATCATTTAGATATTTATCAATGAGAGATAGTTCTCCATCACATGCCTCATTTCCAGGGGCAAATGTTATATGCTCTTCTAGAACATATAATTTCTTTTCATGGTGAAGGATGATGCGTAAATACCTTTTTCATTCCTTTAAATTCATACTGGTGAGAATTTTTCCTTCTCGAGTATCGATCAGAATGATATTTTTGATTTCATTTTTAATGTTGTTTCTACAAATAAGATAAACATATATTTAGTAATTTATCTTATAAATTTAGACAAACAAACAAATATTATATTTATTAGTCTCCCACTATTTTATCAAAACATAATAACCCTCACCATTGGCTTCAGAATATCATGTTTCTTGGACATTATAGAAGTAATGATTCATATTTCCCTTCTAATTACCCCAAATTTGGTTAGTCAAAAAACTATAAAGGTTTTACGTAGGCATTCCAAATTCTAACTACATTAACTCACATTTCCATGATCTGTTGAGGGGACTCCCCAATCATAAAATTATTTAATTGGATTTTCTTAAACATGGACACTATGTTACATCAAAATTTTTACCTCTCAGTTACACCAAGTCATGATTTGAAAGTCAACCCTTGATGTGAACCAAGTTAATTCAACCCAAAACCTCATGTTATAATTCTCTGATAATTTAAAGCACCCAAACATTGGTTGGCCAAGCACTTTTAACTATAGTTTGATTCTAACAAAAGTAATGGATGGTTATACCGACAAAATATTTTACTGATGGATTTTATCCTTTATGCGTAAATTACCAATTATTGTTTTTATTAAATGGTTGTTAATATTAAGTGGGATTACATAAATGATTAACCAAGTCTTAGATATTTTTTACACATAATGCAGTTTATTTTGGTTCCATGTTGCATGTTTTAAAATTCATTAATTAATTGATAACAACAATACATTTATAATGAAACAACAATACAACTGAAATAAATAAAATAAAGGGTATGATAAAGAGCTTATTCTAATGGTTAGTTTATCTAGTGGTTGATAGACAGACCATTGACCTAGGGGAGAAACACCTTAAAACAATTGAGGTTTTTGTTTATAGCTTTCCCCATTTCCCCATTTGTACCTCTTTAGATTGGTTTTTCTAGGGCTCCAAACATGAATTGCCTCTACTAGCTTAGGATCTCCATCCATGGCATATGATTTTACTCGCATGCCTGTGAGGAGTAAAATGGGGTTTACATAAAAGAAACAATGGGCATGTAGTCCCTATATATTAATGATGATATAAGGTATGCAGACCAATATTATATTTAATAATAAAATAAAATGAAACCCATCATATACAAAGGCCTGGTCTAGCTCATGAGCATCCACTGGCATTCAATGAATTATGCATTTAATAAAACTAGCATTCGATTCTTAATTGTTTTTATTTAAGATAAATCGTGCTCGAATCTAATTATTATTATATTTAATTAATTAATCCTTTTATCTTAATCCTTATCTGAATTTACTTCATATTCCCATCCTTTATAATTTTAAACAAATTAAATAAATTTATTTAAAATTAACTATGTACATAACTTTTACCTTGGAGGAAACAGGTTGTCTACATGTCCAATTCTTCCCAACATGTATTATACTCGAATACTATGTTTATCTTGTGGAATATAGTATACATGACTTATCACGTACTTTCATGATGTGTATTTCATGGATGATTACATGAATTGCATGATTTATTGGTCACCTGTTATGATCTAATTCACTCAAAGTAAAAACATGTAATAGAAATCATACATGATATGCAGATCTTAACAGTACACATATATTAATTAAAAATTTAAATATTTATGTATATTAAAACCTATCACATGGCGTGTCCTATCTTTAAGGCCACACACAAGTACATGTATCATGGTTTAGCAATTAAAATAAATAAATTTTTAAATCTTCATAATCTGGTAAAAGTACATGGTATGTAGATCTGATGTACATAGTATGTACTCCCATCACCATCTATCCAAAGTACAGGCCTAGGTACTCGGTGTTTGAGGCATACTTCAGAAATATTGGAGTACACTGTGTGTTTAGTGGGCCACACATCGTGTTGAGTCTGTATTACCCAGTCAAAAGTCGGGTAGTCTGTGCATGGAATAAAAGGCATGACCCAGACCAGAAAAGACTACACACCGTGTCCAATGGGACACATGGTGTGTATTCCAGCTGATGATGTGCCAGCTAATCCTAGTAAACATGTTGTGCATTAATGGAGTAATTCCCTAATCAATGAAAAATATAAAATTAATTTGCAAATCAATCTTGATTTGTTAAACATGACTATATGGCATGTAATTCCGATTACATTGTGTGTTGTCTGGTGTTATATGACCAGGATCCCTGGGTCCTCCAGATGAGTTCATAAATTTTATTTTAATCATAAAATTAATCATTTCTATTGGATCTAAGAGAAACGATTGATGGAAAATTAGACATCATAAATCATATTTGAAGAATAGATAAAAATAAATTGAAAAAATAAATTATGAATGCATAAATCATCAATAAAACTAAATAACTATAAACAACTAATTGACCCCTTTGATACCACTTGTAGGTTCTTGGTGCAGTGGAAGCATGGGAGGGGCTGGTGCCCTAATTATCTTTTTTTCTATTATCAATGATTAATATGAGATCAAGTGATGATGAATTCCATGATCAATAGATTTGAATAAAAGAACATCCCCAGGTTATTTCCCCAGAACCAAGAGAGATGAGATCAACACATATTGTTTATAATTAATTTAATTAAATAAGAATTACCTCTAAGGTTATTGTTTCTTTGTTGATGAATCCATCCACAGATCTGCACAGTTCCATCATTTTTTGTAGAATCCAAGCATAGGATTTCTCTAGCGGTGATCCACATGCGCTCCCCGAATCTCTGTACATAGCTAAATGAGTCTCCATGTGCTAGTATGGAAAATCATTGCACATGTGATGTCTTCCTTCGATCACCTTGAGAAACGCTTCCAAAATGTTCCCCTTGAACTAGTATAGATGGATCTCTCTCGTTCATGAGAGCGTTCTTAGAGAGGGAAGAACTATCTAGTCTAGAGAGAGTTTCTCTAATCCATTGTGAAAAACAAATATAGGATAAGTTTATGAGAAAATAAACATAATTGGGTATTTATATCACTAGGGTTAAAATAACATAATTTCACATGTTCCCTTATTTATTTCATAAATCCTAGAGAATCCTCTTGTGAAATAATAATAGTATTATTATGATTATTTCCTAACAAGAACCTAACTTGAGAATTATAATTAAATATTATTTAATAAAATAATATTCAACATTATAGTTTCTCATTGAACCCTTGAACTTGGTCCGCCGATCTTCCACCATATTTATTTGACCTCGAATAATAACTATTAATTTATTAAACAAATTTCACTACATTATTCTCCAATAAATATATAAATATTATATTAACTAAACTAAAAAGAAATATTTATTAAATATTCCACCCAAAATATATTCTCTTGAATAACTAGTGTCAGAATAAATGCAATCAGGTATCCATGAATAACCATTAAACCACAACCGGTAATAATATTTATTCAACATTTTAAATAATAAATAATATAAACATATTATTTAACTAAGATTATGGATACACTTAGTGTGTGACCCTCTAGGAATCTTTCTCAATGGAAGTAGGTGTATCTCCTTAATGTACAAGGATAACATCTAAAACATGGCAAGGCACCCATCGATAAAGAAGATAATGATGCAACCACATATCACCTCAGATAAACACTTACTGTGTATGTGATTTCACCCTCCCTCAAAAGATGACCCTATTGAGATGACAATGTAGAAAGAGAGATAATGACCCTCGAGTCTCACCTACACTAGGCCTCACAGTGGTAACCTGCACAAACGGTATAGAAATCTCACAATATGGGAGGCATTACACTTTTAAATAGTAACCAGGACTGGAGACAAGATGTATCAACCTCAAAACAACTCCAATATATATATATATATATATATAAGAAGAAAAAATCCATCCCATAGGCATTTTTAAAGTAAAAAATCAAGAAATACAATGAAAAGCTCCAAAGTAAACACCACAAAACAAAACTAAGCAGCGACATGACAATTGTCCCAATGTCAGAGCTAGTAATGCCCAGAACGGTCCCTAGAGTCCTCTTGCAAGCTTATTAACATTTTTATATATGTATGGTGAGAATACAAGTATACTCATTTGGGAAAACCAAAGTATCTCATGAAGAAGTTCAAAAAAATACTAATGCCTCCGTGATAAAATAGAAAACCACAAATGAACCTAACAAGGTATACTATCCATCCCAAATCTCACTGAGGTACACTCACCAAATAACAAAATTCAAGTAAAGTAATATAATAATCGCATCGATGATAGGGTACCCATCACCGCTTTCCCACTGACTAGCCTCTCTCACACCCTAACGACAAACATCCTGGCGCTCCCACCTCTTCCAGAAAGACCATGTCACAATCTACCCATGTAATGACCCAATATTTTTCAATAGAAATTACTTTCTTATAAAAGTTTCATAATCACATGAAATAACAACATAAATTACTACTAAGTGCTATATGACCCTTAAAACAAAATTTTTTCACTTCTGTGATGTGAATTTCGAAAATCCGACATACACAGTTGCGACCATTAAGTTATTTGGAGTCAAATAAGGATTTTTTTGATGAATAGTAACCTACCATTATGAATAGTAACATTCCCTTATGAATAGTAATATACCATAATGAATAGTAACCTTACCTGTGATAGTATATAAATAATATTCAAGTGAAAGTATGATATACCTATGCTTTGGAATAAGTAAAAGAATGTTTTAAAACTGTTGTTTTTTGAATAAATAAGGATTTTAATTAAAAATTAAATTAATCATATTTAGAAAATTATTTTTGAAAAATGAACATCATTTTTTTTATTATACACATCGGAAATTTTTTGGGGTGAATTTTTGGGATTTTTCTGAAATACTTGAATTTTTTATTAATAATGAAATACGTTAAAGTACCATATACCAGTTAAATACACTATTCATGACATCACAAGTGATGTAATCCCACATGGTTCGAACTCAAATGATAACATTACTATTTTGGGTCAATCAAGACTCATTATTCCTTGTCTTGTGGAAAAATAATAAATTAATGAATTTTTATATTAAGAAATCCTCTCTCTCCTCCACTATAAAAACCTCTTCTCACACCCCTTCTCTTTACTCCTCTCAAGCCTTGTGCCTTCTAAAAATTCTATCCAATTATCCTCCCAACATCTTCTCCCACATGTAGAAATCCTTGGTATCATAAAAAGACCAAAACATCTCCCTTAATGAGGCTCTCAAGGAAGTTTGGTTCAAGAGGTAAATTCCTCTTTTCAATTCATTGTCTTTCCTTTCAAGTTCATTTGTTTTATTTTTCTATTACTTCCCATTATCCAAATTTTGTGAGGACTCCATTACCTTATATGTTCTGGAAGTGTTTCATGATAGTGGAATAAGGTATCATCAACTCTCACTTTTACCTTCTTTTATACTAGTAGTAAGAACACTGTCAAATATGTGTCAATTTACCACATTCAAGAACGATGGGCTTTCGATTTCTATTATCATTTTCAATTATGGTCATGAAACCATTATTGTTATCGTTGAACCATATTATTATATAGGTAGTATACCCTATGTAATGTTCTGTAATCCCTTTGTACAAATGGTATTAAGTTATAAAGAAAAATGAGTTTGTTGTAATGAAAACCCACAAATTAACCGAAACAATTATCATTAAAGTTCGATATAATAATTCATCCTCATGCCATGTAACCACATTATATAAATGACCGCTAACACATATGGATGATCATAAATATGAAAATTCAATTATGGAGATTTAAATCCATTCCACATGAACTCCATTAGATAATAATAAGTGACCTGATTATGTAAATAAAGAAAATGAACACTTCGAAACAAAAATATTCTATTTAATAACTTATCAATAAGGGAATAAATGAACTAAATAGAATTATTGTAAAATAAATACATGTATAATAGCTTCTGAAGTATATTATTAATAATTATAATTTCATATTTTAGGATCTTATGTTCAAGAGCGGAACACGTACTGATTTAAGGTAAGGGTTTTTCCACCCGAACTTCCATTTTCATTCAGGTAACATTTATTGTCGAATTAACTCAATAGAATTCTGGTATATTATAGTAAAATCCTCATAAAATCTGTGTGAATGTTTTATATATTTTTACCAACTAGAACTCTTCTTTATTTTTTGGATAGTTACATGTTTTAAAAGGACCTTTCAAAACTGTTTCCGTAATACAAGACCGATCCAAGGGAATTTCTCTAATTCACACCTATTTTCAAGGGCACTCTATAATACATTTTTAGAAACCATTATGTTTATAAAATAACTCTTTTTATTATGAAAATAATTTATTATTTCACTTCTAGTTTTATACAAATATTTTCCCAAAAGTACTCTTCTTTTCAAAGTTAAAGAGTATTTATCTTAAGATTTACCTAATGATTTTTTAAGAGTATTTTCATGTATTTCAACAATCTTTTTGATTCTTACGTATTATTGGGATTAGTATTCCATATTATAATCTACCATATTAAATTTATTGGTTTATGATTATTTTGGATTTTGATGTGCTATCTTAAAACCATTCATCAGTTTACATTGAATGGTTAGTGTTTATGCTTAATGTTCAGGGAAAACTTTTTACATTACATACATTAGTTTCAATATGAATGTGTATTATGTTTCTGTTTATCCCCATTCATATGAGGAAGGAATTGTACATATTAAGTGTCATGGGGGGCCCGCTATAGCCCCTTGGTGCATCGATAGGTCTCATGAGACAAACTACGGTCATGGCACAAGGCCTTGACAAAATGATTATTTATGGTCTTGGCACGTGGCCTTGATGGTATAGATATATTGTACCACATTATGAATACCCTCATTATAAATATAGTATTGATGGTTCATGTGGTTATTAAACTAGTAGAATACCCAAGATTATGTTATGTTATGGCAAAATTTACTAAGCTCATATATCTTCCATATTATGTTCAAGTTTATTTTTAAAGGTATGTGTTTTCAGTTATTCACCATGTCTAATGTTTATGTTATCTACTACTGTATTTCATACCCTTACTGAGAATTTGAGCTCACCCCTTTATTATGTTTCATTTCCATAGGGCAATAAGAATTTTATTATGAATGACATGATGAAATATCCTAGGAGTTATGGATGTTTTCTAAGGAGTTATTATGTTGTTTTTCATGTCAAGTTGTAATGATGAACTTATGTATGTATCTTGTTTCCAATAATACTAAACTACTCAGTCCTTCAGGATTCTTATTCCATGTTTGAAAGCCAATGAAATCAATAATGCACTAGATCTGGGCAACTAGGTTTGGGTCCTTATAACCCGCACAAACCTAAGACACATACAACATCTCATCCCTCATGCACACACTTGGGCCACTTACCACATCTCATCCTACCTGTACACACATGGGGAAAAACCACACCACTCCCCAAAGACATTTGGGAACCACAACACATCTCATCCCAAAGACACTTGGGAACCAAAACTCGCGCGCACACACCAGGGCCTCACAAACCACAATCTGCCCGAAGAGTCTTAGGATATCACCTCCTAGAAGAGGGAGTAGTGAAGAGTGGGTGGTAATCTATCTATCCTCCCACTAGGTTGTTTGGGAAAGACACCCTCCCTCGTATCAATTGGGGATGTTCTAAACATAGTGATCGACATAGGTGGGGTGCCTATAGAAATGACAAGGAACTATATGTATATATATATATATACCAAACGCTCATCCCAACCTCTGTGTTTTTAAAACAAACCACCAACTGACACAAAACCTCCCTTGCTACTACCTCTAATGCATAACCACATAACCAACCACAGACTTATTTCACAACCACAACACTTTCATTCAACCAATTATCACTATTTATTTTTCAAGAAAAAATTATTGATTCCATCCCTACCCGATCAAATACCAAAAATAAAACTAATTAAAGGGGAAAAGAAACCATACCAACCACTACCAAAGAATACTAGAGAACGAAGGACCAGGGTATAAGAATCCACTCTAACACCCATTTCCAATATACCGATCTCTGGAAACACCCGGTGAACACCCAAGAAATGTAACACCATCCTTCTCAAAAAGAATCCCTCTCAAACCCTCATGGGAAGCCCCGGTTCATGAAAAGCACCACATCCCACAATAACAACAAAACTAAACCATGTTGTAGTTTCACTAGACAAATATACCATTCCCAACAACCATAACACAACCCAAATGCAAAAGCACTATTCAACAAGTTCATCCATTCCAAAATTAATCAATCTCTCAACCTAAGATACCATTTACCTAAAACCATCTACACACACTTCTGTGCTCTTAACAGCAGCACTACATAACTCATATGAAGCACAAGGCAAAACATATCTACACAAAGAATAAATCCACACAAAACAAGGAACAATTTATTGAGATTTTACACACTCATTATTTAATTCCACTTTGATAAATCAAGGGATATCATAGAGCAGGTTTGATCATAGGTAATCAATTTAATTAATCAGATATATGTTATTAATCAAGTTTTCATGTTCACATCCGTTCAACAGAATATTAACAACAAGTATTCATGATTTTGGTGTGCAAATAAGGACCCCCAACGACCATGATTTTCAGAATACATAAGACCAACACAATTCCTAGCGTAGATCATAGATAACAGATAAAATAAAACAAGCATAATCATCCACTTCCCTTCCCCTCATTTCATTCTAATTTAAAAACACATGTTACCGTAACAAGTCTGATTATCACTAAAATAGGCTAGATTGTTTTCATAACACTAGGATCTGATCGTAATAACAATGGGACATTTTCTTACCCACCCTGCATGATACAAAAATTAAGAAAGACTAAGGAATAACTACCTCAAGAAACATATTATTAACAACTCCTCCTTGCACCAAAACAGAGGGTCGCACAAGCAATAAGATACTCTAATGGATACTGAATATGAAGGACACAAAAAACACACGACTCCACAGGGAAGAAAGGATCTAGGTGATCCATGAGAAAAATAGAAACACATGGGGAAGAAAATATCTCAACTTAGAAGATCCATGTCCTATATCAACAATTGGAAACAGTTTCAAGGGCCATTAAAGACATATCATTATCAAGATTATGCAGTTTGACCATTTACAAGTCTCGAGAGAACTAGGATGTTAGAGATATAATTAATATCCTTTGAAACACCTTTAGAAATGCTCAAACAAGGTTTTAAAATTGATTTATGTCAAATAAAATGTAAGAGGGGAAGAACTAGAAAAACTAGAAAAAGCTGTAAATGACTCACCAATGGGTGAGTACCCGACGGGAGTCACTCACAGTGACTCGCTGATAGTGATTCACTAATTCCACCCACTAACAAAGAGTCACCGACATGACCCACCGATTCCTGACTCACTGACGTGACTCATTGACACCCAACTTACTGACTCTTGACCAACCAATGCCCGACCTATCTAAGCGGAGCAACCGACGCTGAGCTACCAACATGGGATACCGATACCACCTATCGACACAAAGTCACTAACGAGACTTGACGATGCTGATTCAACAATGTGACCTACTAACATTTAGTCAGTAGTGTGACCTACCAATGGAAAAACAAGAATTTTTTAAAACTCATGAAATGAGATACCACTTCCTCCCCTAACAACCCAAAGAATGGATTTTGACAAAGAAATGGACAGGGGGGGGTATGAGCCATTACATCTGTTACCTATCAAAGTATTCTCACCATCGAGAATTTAAAACAAAACCCTGAAGAAAGAGGGGTCCGAACAACCACCCTATAAGACACTTCTCAAGGATCTTGCTGCACTTGAAACACCACTACCATCATAAAAAATAAACAATATTCCACCCTATGTAGTTTGATAGGTGGAGTGAGATCTTAACATCTAAGAACACCTCCTACAACATCTACTACCCCCAACCAACAAGAAGACACACCACACAATCACCAAATCCACACTATCCATACATATGAATCGGGTAATTCCTTCCTACATGTCAAGATACTAGCCAATTTGGGTGGCACTAACTCACTCACATGTGTTTAATCAATTTGAAATTAATTATTCTCTATTAGGAATCAGGTCCTCCACTTTCTACATGATAGGAATTCATCCCACAATATGGAATTAGGAAGTAGCACTTCTTATAGAAAATAAGGCTCAATCACTACATCATATAGAACAACACACAAGCAGAACTCAAAACATATTTTGTTACTGGGTATGCTTCTGCATCTCCCTTTCCCAAGTACTCTCTTCCAGGCCACCATGCCACCACACCACACAAACCAAAGGAATGGTTCATCCATGAAACACCTTCTCTTGATGGTCCTATATCTCCACTGGATTCTCCATGAATATTATTTCATCCTCAATATACAACTCTCCCCATTCAATGACATGAATGTCATCATGAAGATAATGAAAAAGATAAGAGACATGAAGGAAATCATGGATCATATCCAATTGTGGTGGAAACACCAACTGATATGACACTCACCAACTTTCCCAAACATCTCAAAGGTTATGATGATATTGGGAGATTTCTTACTCCATCGAACAAAACTCCACTACCAACGATGAGGGGAAACATTCTAGAACACATGGTCCCCAAACTCATATCCAAGGGCCTTATCCTATGATGTACATACAACTTCTTCTAGTACTATGCCACCATCATCCTCTCACTAAAAATTTGCACCTTCTCAATCGCACTATACACCACCTCTTAACCAGGAACAACTGCCTCCCCAACTTCTATCCAGCACAAATTTGAATGACATGGTCTCCCAAAAAAGTATTCGAATAGATCCATACCAATAGAAGAGTGATGGATATTATTTTAAGAAACCTCTTTCAAGGGAATGTGTCGCACCCAAGACCCACCAAAGTACAATACGCATGCTCTTAGTATGACCTCTAATGTCTGGATGGTCCTCTATGTCTGCCCATCTATTTGAAGGTGGAAAGTTGTAATAAGGTGTAACTGAGTGAAAAATGAATGCTACAATACCCTCCAGAATCATGAGGTAAAAATGAATCTTTATATGATATGATGGATCTCAGAACTCCATGCAGCCGCACCACCTCATCCACATACCTCTATGCTAAAGCATCAACTGCACCCGACTCCCTAATCACTAAGAAGTGAGCTGATTTCATCATCCAATACATTACTACCCAATATAATTATAGCCTCCCAGAGCACTAGGAAACCCTGTGAAAAATTCCACTGATATTTCCTCCCACATCTACTCAGGGACATCTAGGGGCTGCAACAAACCACCAGAAACCTGATGCTCAACCTCCACCAGCTGGCACACTTGAAACATTCCCACAAACTCCACCACTACCTGCTACATCTTGGGCCACCAAAATGTTACATCAATCCACAATACTTCATAGAAATTCTTGGGTGTACCTATAGGGGTGAGTAGTGAAACTCACAGAGAACTCCTTCCTGCAACACCACTGGAACAAGAAGCTTCTCAAGGAACTACATTTGATTATGACCATCCTCTGACCATCCCTCTGAAGAATCACCCTAATCAATGTGTTCATGCATCACCTTTTCCTCTAAGTCTCCTCATTGAGACTCCTCTACCTACTACCTCATAGATGACAACACCATAATCTAAAATAGACAACCTCTACCACCATCCATTCTTGCATCTAAGTGCAAGGCAGCATACTCCTCTATCGCCCTCCAAATGTCAACATATTTTAAAACTACCTCCTTTTGCGACTTCCTGGTCAAGGAATTAGCCACAAAATTACAATTTCTAGAGGTGTTGGATATCTCAAAATCATAGTCATGAAAAAAATCCATGCACCTTCACTGGAAAAAGTTTATATCTTACTGTGAAAAGATACACCTCAAGATCTTTTGATCCGTGAAGACCACAAAGTGACCCCCAATGAGGTAATGTCTCCACAACTTCAGTGCAAACATCACCGCCTCTAGCTCTAGATCATGGGTCGTATAGTTACTATCATGGGTACATAACTACCTAGACCTATATGATATCACTCCACCTTGGGACATTAGCACACACCCCAAGTCTAGATGAGAACCATCCCAAAATAAATCAGAAATCACCCCTTCCTCAAGAAACAAGAGTAGTGGAGCACAGGAAAACATCCCCTTAATGTAGCTAAATGCTACCTAGAACTGCTCAATCCACACAAAGCCCTGGTCCTTTCTGGTCAGAGTCATCAACAGAGCTGTTACTCATGAGAAATAAGGTACAAATCTTTGGTAATATCCTTATATACTGAGATAACTATGAACCTCTACCACATTCTTGGGTGGTTCTTAAGAAACAACTACCTCAAACTTCAAAGGTTCCACTAATAACCCTATTGACACACCACATGTAACCGGAAGTAGACCACCCTTGCCCAAAACATTAACTTGTACAACTTTACATAGAGACGGTTGCGTTGAAGGACCTAGAGGACAATCCTAATATGCTCATTATGATCATTTTCTAAATTTGAGTAGATCATAATGTCATCTAGGAATTTGATGATGAACTGGTCCATAAAATAACAAAAGAAAGGAATTCATAAGTCCCATGAATATGACTGGTACATTTGTAGAACTGAGTGACATAACCACAAACTCGAGGTTCCCATACATACACCTAAAATTAGTCTTCGGGATGTCACTCTCCTTTAACCTCAACTGGTGATACCTAGATCATAGATCAATCTTATAAAACCATCTTACTTCCCTCAGTTGGTTGAAAATTTTGTTTATTCTAATGAGACAGTAGAGTTTCTTGATCATTACCTAATTCAACCACTAGTAGTCTATACACAACCTTAGACAACCATCTTCCTTCTTTTCAAACAAGACGTGATCACCCCATGGCGATACACTAGGATACATAAATCCCTTCTTCATAAAATCATCAATTTGAATCCATATCTCCCACAACTCGGACAATTTCATATGATAAAGAGCTATCAAAATCATAGAACCACCGGTCTGCAAGTGTATCCCGAATTCAACATCATATCAGGGGTAGAGTTACAACCTCCTTGGGGAAGACATTTACGAATTCCCCAACAACGTTGGGAACCTCCTCCATCTAATAATCCACTGATTCCATTGACATCTTGGACCACAATGAATGAAGATTCTCCACATACCTAGTTCCCATCAGAAAACTCTGTCTGCCAATGAAATCCAAACGTTGTCCATCCACGTCTGAAAACATGTCTCTTATGTGAAAGCAATCGATAAAAAATTTCATAGAGTACAACCAGTCGATACTAAGGATGACATCGTATGGTTGTGTATATAATAGGAAAAGATCCCCACTGGAATGATCCCCACCCAATATCAGTCTACACCCCCAAAAAACATCAATTTAGCAGGTCTGACCTCCAAATGGTGTAATCTACACCAGGGGTGCAAAGAAATACTCTTTGTCTAGTCCAAGAGAATGGGATAGACTAGGTGAAACAAAGGAGTGTAAAGCTCTAGAATCAAACAAGGTCAAAATAAGAGTACTAAACAATCTTATCATACCTTGAATGATCTCCGAACCTAATGGAACTACTTCCTCTATGGCATGATACTGACCACACCCATCTCCTCAGAACCTCTACTGATGATCGCTTACTCATCCACATCTTGGATGAGGTACACAAGGAATGCATTGAGGTCAGCCTCAACATAATCTGTCTCCCCTCAGTGGAGCAGGTGCCTATTGTACTTACTGCTTGAATGGTCTGGCTGGTAGTAGCTACTGAGGTGGGTTATGAACCCGCCCACCTCCACCATACAGAGCTCGAACTGGGTACCAACTACAAATATACATGCGACCTCCACAAGAGAAACACACCAACCATGAGCACATAGGATAAGAATTTGAACTAGAAGTTCAGAATGGAAATTGATGAGGTCGACTCCCTGGTGGCAGAAACCTCAATGTCCCTGGTTCCTAAGACCAACTGCTGGTAGCATTTCCCTTCAAATAACACTTATGGCTCCCATCTCACAGTAGACCTGCTTTCAAGTGCATTCTCTCAACTACCTTTGTCTTCTTCTAGAACTCTATGTATGTCGGCTAGGTGAAGGGAGTAACTACATACTGAAGAGAAGCAAGAAGTGCATCCTCCAAGAGTATCCCCGATGAATCCTCATCTGCAAAGATATTCGAAGAAAATTTAATTAGATCCTTGAACTTGATCCCAAGTTTTCATACCGACATAATCCCCTCCTAGAGGGAGGGAAGCTCATGTTTCTTCTCAGCATTCATGGTCAAAGAAAGAGATTCTACTCGGAACTCCTTCTAGAAATCGACCCACAAGACATCAAAATCATTTCTCTCCCCCAGGTAAAACTTCCACCACTAACACGAAGAACCCCTCATCTGAATAAATGCCAACGGAACCCAATACTTTGTTAGAGCTCGGATCAGGCTGAAGGTGATCTCAAGCTCCTTGATCCAGCTCTCTATCTCCATGTATAAGACATTTCCCTTTTACTTTCTTAGAGTATTTCACTAGAAATAATGTAATGTTCTCTTCAACTAGTTTTCCATCTCATATGAATTAACCCTCCATCAATCAGTCGGACCATCCTGTTGATCCTCCACTGCCTGAGCCACTCACGGATGACGACCAGGTTCCATAAATGAAAGGTGAAAAAGGAACTCCTAAGCCTAAGTAGTATGGAATTTTGTTTAATATTTATCTTAACTCTTTATTTATTTAAATTCTTAAAAAATCCCAATTCAAACAAAAACAAAAGTCGTCAAGATGCATGCACCTCTCCTAGGGTCTCTACCATGAAAACAATGTAGCCTCACTTGATTATTCAATAAGAATATAGTCCTTTCATTAGATCATGGGGGTGGGGGGGCTAAAATTCCATGTCTTACCAGGTCTTCCCTGGACTATTTCACACACCAATATCACCTTACATTATTTACCTACCAACCCATGAAATCCTCCATTTTCCTAACTCTAAACTCTATCTTACCTCTCAACCATCACCTCTGATACAATTATGTCATGACCCCTTCATCCAATGTTGCCCCTCCAGAGCTAGAAATAGAGAAAGTGAGATAATGATCCTTGAGTACTGCCTCCAATAAGCCCTGGGGTGGTAACCAACAACAAGGATATTGAAATCTCAAATCATGGGCGGCATTAACCTTTTTCTAGCATCCAAGATCGAGAGATAAGATTTATAAACCTCAAAAAAACTGAAATACATAT
Organism: Viscum album; assembly: GCA_963277665.1. Taxonomy (NCBI): domain Eukaryota; kingdom Viridiplantae; phylum Streptophyta; class Magnoliopsida; order Santalales; family Viscaceae; genus Viscum; species Viscum album. Next base: position 99,717,862 of record OY728119.1, on the reverse strand, counting down.
ATATAAAAGAATCCAAAATCCATCTCATATGCATTTTAAAGTTAAAATGCTATAAATACAATGAAAATATCCAAATTAAATACCAAAAGAACAAAACTAAGCAGTGACATGGAAATTATCCCAAATTCCAAGCTAGTAATGCCCATCATAGTCCCTGTAGTCCAACTAGATTCCAAAAATTGTTTTATTTATATTGGGTGAGCATACCAATATACTAAGTAGGGAAAACCAAATTATCTCAAGTGTAATTGGAGAAGCGTACTAATTCTCCGATGTGAAAAAACCCAAAAGCAACCAACAAGGTATACTATCCATCCTAGATCTCACCAAGGTACACTCACCAAAAAAATGCATGTCAAGTAATGTAATATTATAAGAACATAGATGATAGGGTAACCCGCACCACTTTCCCACTGATTAGCCACTCTCACACCCAAATGGGAAATATCCAGGCACTCCCACCTCTTCTAAAAGAACCACATCACAATCTGCATACACACACATGGGCCACATACCACATCTCATCCCGACCGAACACACCGGGGCCAGATACTACATATCATCCCTCCCGTACACACCTGGGCCACAAACCACACCACATCCCAAAGACAAATGGGAACCACAATTCATCTCATCCTGAAGCAACCTAGGAACCACAACACATCTCATCATGAAGACACCGGGGAACCACAACTCAACTGAGCTGACTTGGGCCTCACTAATTACAACATGCCAGAAGATTCTTAGGCTATCACCACCTGGAAGAGGGATCAGAGAAGAGTAGGTGGCCATCCATCCATCCTCCCATAGGATATTGGGGAAATACACCCTCCACTATAATAATGGGGGTGTTTGGAATGTAGTTCTCAACATGGTTGTGGTGCGCATAGAAATCACAAGTAAATACATGTATATAGATAGGTACCAAACACTCATCCCAACCTATGAGTATTCAAAAAAAAACAACCAACCCACACATAACTACCCTTGCTAAAACCTCTAATTCACAACCACACAACCATCCACAGACATAATTCATAACCCTATCCAATTATTTCCGAAAATTATCATTCTTGATTTAACCAGACAACATTATTGATTCCATACCAACCCTAGAAACTACCAAACACATCACACATTAAAGGGAAAAATCAACCATACCATCCACTTCCAAATCCAAATAGAGAAATAAGGAACACGGTATAGTAATCCACTCAAATACCCATTCCAAATATATCGTTCTCTAGAAACTCTTGGTGAAACAACTATACAAGGTAACACTATAATCCTTCAAAATTATCCCACCCAAACCATCCTCGGCCACCCATTTGCATAAAAATTACCACATCCATCAATAATTACAAAAATCAACCAGGTTGTTGTCCCGCTATACAAACATACCATTCCCTAAAACCATAACACAACCCAGATGCAGACCCACTATTCAACAAGTTCATCCATTCTACAATCAATCAATCTCTCAACTTGAGATACCATTTCACCATCAAACCATCTGGACACACCATGGTGATCTCAAAAGCAGCACCAAAAAACCCATACAAATCACAAGACATAAAATATACACACATAGAACACAACCACACCAAAAAACGAAAATTGTATTCAGATTTAACACACCGGTTCTTTAATTCCAATCTGATAAATCAGGGGTAATCGTAGAACAAGGTTGACATTGGGTAATCCATTTAATTAACTGGTTATACATTATTAATCAAGTTTTCATGTTCACAACCATTCATTAGAAGATTAAAAATAAAAATTAATGAGTATGATGGAAAAATAGAGACCACCAGCGATGATGATTTTCCAAAGGCATGTGACCAAAACAATTCCTAGTGTGGATCAAAGATAACAGATAAAATAAAAAAAACATCATCATCTTCCCTGCCCTTCATTTATTACTAATGTTCCAAAAATCATTTGTTTTCGATGATTTCATTGGGGCATGCGCATCCGTCTGTTCGAGGACGACGACACTGTTTGTTGCCCCGAATTCCGGATTTCCAAAGGCAGGTGTCATCCGTTCCTTATTAAGGGATGTTTCCTCCTTGATCTAAATGGGAAGAAGTGATGTCGGTTTTTCCTTCTGCAGATTTGTCCTTGGAAATCATCACCTAGTTAGGGTCTCCCTTATAGACTTAAGACGTTGTTTGTGAAACTCTTCCTAGTGCTATATCTTCAGGGAAACCAGTTAATTACACTGCTTCTATTGAGAAATTCCAAGGGGTCCAGTTAGAGAAGAAACCTTTGGTCAGGGTAGTAAACATGTTGGACATCACTGGCATGTCTGGACGTTGGAACACTAGCACGTCTGGGTTTCTTCCCCTTATTATAGGGCTTCTCGAGGGAGCAGAAGCATGATGCATCCCACGTTTAATGCGGGGAATTATATTCCACAGTCATGTATCTGATGTTTTCCCCATCTTCCTATGTTTAACACATGGTATGTCGTAGGTTTAACGTCTAGAGAAGATGGATTAGACTGATCGGAACACTGACTGGAGTGGATCAAGTCGGTGCAACCCCTAGAGGGAACACTGGTGTTGGGGAGAATGCGCGGTTAGCTACCTGATTACTGTTAAAGGGGATGGGGAATGTGGTGGCATGATCCCACCAAGATGTGGTGACCCAGGTAGGAATCAATATGGGTGATGGGTGGTTCAGTGAAGTGGATGTAGAATGAGATGGGGTTGACTCGAGGACGATTGAGATATTGGGCTTGAGTCTCAAAGAGACCTCTTACATATCCCAGTGGTATGGAATCAAAGTCCTCATAGTTCATCTGATGGCAGCTTACCGTTGATTGGGGACTTCAACATCTTACCACCGAATGAGGTTGAAACGACTTACTACTTGATGGGGTTGACAACGGATTATCGCTGAATGGGGGTCACAAGGGATTACTGCTGGATGGGGGTCGCAAGGTTTACCGCTAGATGGGGGTCCCAACATCTTACCCCTAGATGGGTTTTGTAACGACTTACCATTGGATGGGGGTCGCAAATGCTTACCACTGGATGGGGGTCGCAACGACTTACTGTTGGATGGGGTCCCAACAGCTTACCATTGGATGGGTTCCCAATGTCTTATCACTAGATGGGGTCACAACGACTTACTGCTGGATGCAGTTAAACCTTAGGGAGGCTTCCTACGTACCTTATCCTGGAAACAAGGATCAAATCCCACGTAGTTCTGATTGGCGGATGTAGTTTAACTTCATGCAGGATGAAAAGGGGGCATGTAGTTTAACGTCATTCGGGACAAAGGTGGTCCAACATGAAGGGGGTCGGAACCAATGGGGTGTTGGGATTGAACCTCATGGAGGCTTCCTATGTACCTTGACTTGGTAGGAACCAAAGTCCACATTGTTCCAGATGGGTTGGCGAACTGACGTGGAGATGTTTGGAATCAATGGGTGTTTGGCTTGAATCTCAGGGAGGATTCCTACATACCTTACATTGGAAAGGATCAAAGAACACTTAGTTCAGGATAGTGGGAACCAACGTGATGGTGGTTCAGAACCAATGGATGGTGGGCTTGAACCTTAGGGAGTCTTCCTATGTACCTTTCCTTGGAAAGGATCAAAGACCACATAGTTCAGGTAGAGAATGTGGGGTTTACACTCTAGGATTCCCAGAGAGGATGTCGTGGTTGATGCTTACCCTAATCCCACATGAGTCATGGTCGGTGTGGGAAACAAGAGGCAGCAAAGTCCTGATGATCACATCGTGAAAGGTGTGTCTGTGAGAAGTGGATTGGGGATTACACGTAGTTGGTGGCCCAAAGATGAAACAGGGGATTGAACATGGTTAAGAGCCCAAGGGTGATGGAGATTGGGACTAACTCCAAGATGGCAGCCCGGGTGGTGACAAAGCCCAAAGGGAGAGGGATTTTGCACCAAGGAAGAGAGGAGCATGGGTGATACCTCCTGTATTAAAATCTAGGGGCTTACACCAGGGTGGTTTCTCTTTCCTGGCCAACAGAATCCACTCTGATAAAGAGGATGTCATTCCATGTGAGGAAAGATCTCACTCCAATGGAGACCAATGGGCGTGTAAAATATCCAAGGTGGGGGAACCCCGCGTTCAACACACGAGGCATGGTCATAGTTTAACTTCATGTGATGAGGATGATTGTGCTTGGACGTTTAACATCCTACAGCTCGGGTGAGGTGGGTTCACTCTACACCCCTAGGACTTACATAATCGATACCTTCCCACCCTTGATGGAAGGAAGGCATCAGCAATGTAATGGAAGGGGGGTGTTATGGAGTGATCCATTGGGGCGTCCACGTTAGCATGGCTATGTGAAGATGAAATAGCTGTTAGTGTTCCTATGAGAAGAAGAATGAGGTGAACCAATTTAATCGGAAGCACCACCAAAGGGAAATTGAAATTTCTTCGTACAATCTTGAAGGTCCACACAAGAAAAGGAGTTGCAGAACAAATGTGTCCATAGGTAGAAGCCTTGTCAAGCCCTAGTGCTCCACGAAGTGGAGGGGCTTCACAAAGTGAAGTCACCTAGCCTAGGTATAGGGAATAGGTTCTTATGGAAGGTGTTTCACGAAGAGAAAAGGCATTCGCGGAGAAATGACTCATGAAGTAAGGGTTCCTTGTGAAGCATAACATTGTGAATCAATGTGATTTACAAAGCATAGTGATCATGCCTTAGCTTGCAGATCACTTGTGTATGAAGGGTGTTTCGCGAAGCATAAACTCTCCACGATGACCCAAGTCCCCTTGGGATCTCCTTCATTTGCATAGGCAAGTGGGCTCCGTGAAGGGAATCCCTCTTTTAAGAGGGGAAAATCCATGCAAAGGGGAAGGCACCTCACGATGAAAAAGTACGTTGAAAATCTCATGGTTCGCAGAGCAAAAGTTGCTTCATGAGGTGGTAGCTCAGAAGGTGAAAGGTTGGAGGATCCATCTTTTGGGCTCAAGGGGAGCCTGTTATTTATAAGCTAGAGGCACCACAAAGCAGAGCTCACTCAACGCGAAGACGGATCTTGCTACACAGTGGGTTCGCAAACATCAAAGGGGTTCACAGAGCATCCCACCTCCTTAATCCATGGTGGGTTTGTGAACGTCAAAGGGGTTTGTAGAGCATCCCACCTCCCTGCTCTGTAGTGGGTTTGTGAAGGGAGAGCTCTACTCCGATCGTGGGGCTATGGGGACTCCATAAGCGGTCTTCACGAGGCAGCCCCTAATGAAGTTTCTTTGTTGTTTCTTTTCCTTGATTTTGGCATCAACAAAAGCCCCCCCCCCCCTAGACTTTGATATGAGAAGCAAATGAGGGTCAATATTTGAGGGTCAATTTACAAAATACCTCAATAATCAAGAAGAGGCCTCACGAAGCGGAGCGGCGGCATGGGGATGAGCACGCCGTGAAGGTCTCCATGGCCAGACACACTGTGAATGTAATCACCCGCCAATTCGCATTGTCTTGAGAGCTCAACGAGTCATTACTAGGCCTTAAGAGACATCCCCAAGGTGCCAAAGGCTGGCAATAAATGCTGAAGGGTTTCAAAACAAGTGGGGGATGATTTAACCTTTTTGAACATACCAAAGAAACAACAACCATAACCAAACTAATCAACTAAATGATGCATGATAACAGTTAAGGAAAATCAACCATTTATACTATCATAACCAACCAAGAGTACCACAATGGAAACCAACACTAAATCAGAGTAAACAGTGGAAAGAAAAACTCAAAGACTACAAGACAACAACCTAACTCTATGCTCCACAAGATCCAAACTCCAACATCACGAACCATCCCAAGCATCATGAAGTAGTATGAAACACTTTACCTTTACCAACATCTTGGCACATGACATCTGAAAAAGCACCAACGTGCCAAAGTAGGGGGTGAGTAATGAAACTCAGTAGGTTTTCCCTGATGACTTCCCAACCCATGCCTCAAGGATAAAACATGTTAGCACATTTATATAAAATGATTTATATAAAATAATTCCAAAACAGTTCACAATATAACAAGTTCCATGTCAAAACCATTTTCCAACAAAAACCATATTTCTCAAGAAAAGCAACCAAGCAAGTTTCTAATCAAATTCCCATTTCCATTTTCTCACATTCATTCCATTTCACAAATCCACACAGCCAACCATACATGAAACCCGGACCTCCCTATACTCATGAGTGGTGAGCTATCCTTTCACTAAGCCATTACATAGTGAACTACCATGACGGGTGTACTTCATGACCATATCCGCCCCTTTTTGATGGGGGTACTTCTCGCCCTTATCCATCCAAACCTTTTTGATGGGGGTACTTCTTTCCCTTATCCATCCCAATTCATATGAACACACACCACAACCCATGCAAGTCCATCCCCAAAACCATGTGTTTTAAAAAACCTTTCAATAAAGCATCACCCTTTTACTGAAAACCATTTCGTTCAAGCAGCAAAACCATAGCCAATTTAAAAATCACCATTTTAAATTTACTTCAACAACCACATTCCAAAAACACAAAATTTCTATCACCTGTTACTAAAAAGAGGTTTCAACCATTCTTTCACAATAGATAAAAAAACCATTTCAATCAAGGAAAACAATTTGAAACTAAGCCGTAAAGTTCTTAGAGAGAGGAATCGAGAGTAAAGCCACCTACCTCAACAAATTAGGTGAAACTAACAACGGACGAAGAACGCCAACAAACTCGAGTCAACTAGTCCCCAAAACCTCTTTAGATTCCTTCCCCTAGCACCAACTAAACCAAAACCTGAGTTAAATTTCATCCACTACCATATATCTACCCACCTTGGGCGTAGATCTAAGGATCCATCAAGAGGGAAGAATGAGATCTAAGAAAACTAAAGGAAACGAGACTTACCTCAATCAACCAGCCTCTAAAGGCCAAGGCAACTCTCTAGATCACTTCTAAAACGCCTGGTAAGTGTTCTCCCACCTTCACCAGAGAAAAATCACGAGTTGGGGCCATCTAGGAGCAAAAATGAGTGGGTTTAAGGACAAAACATATTAGATCATTAAAAATAGGATCTAAGTTGACTTCGCACACGGTGAGTCTGAATGGTTAGTCAAATCGTGCGCTAACCATGCAGTAGTCACTTCGTGGAAGAGGTGCTCCGCATGGCCTCCTCGCACGGTTTTCCCAAACCATACACACACCGTGCGGTCCCCTCTGTCCAAATGACCACCACCTGCATGGATTTTGCACGGTTTGGGAAAACCATGTGCAGCCCGTGCGTCCCCACATTTTTCCCTTTTACACTTTAAAAGTCTCCAAACATTCCCAAACCATTTCTCGTATGCTTCATGTACATAAAAATCATAAAAAAAGGGTTACTTAACAGAAACTGGGGGTAATACATTCTCCCCACCATTGGCTCTTCCTTCCTCGGAAAGTAGAAAACAATTGCTTGCATGAAAGAGTTATGGCCACTGCTCTTTCATTTCTTTCCCATGTTCCCATGTCTCTTCTTGAATTCGACCACACTGCTATAAAACCCACACTAGACTGATGCTTTTTCCATGCAAGACTTTCTCTTACATGTCCACAATCCATACTGAGATATGTATAAACAAAGCATCTGGCTCGAGGACAACATGATCCCATCTGATCACATGGTCTGGATCGGGCTGATACTTTTTCAACTGAGATACATGGAACACACTATGCACTACACTGAACCGTGGTGGTAATGCCAACCGATATTCCACCTCACTAACCCATTCAAGTATCTAAAAATGGCCTATATATCGAGGAGATAATTTTCCCTACTTCCCAAAACAATGATGTCCAAGCCTTGGAGAGATTCTAAAAAATACATGATCACTCACCTCAAATGACAACGGTCTTCGACGATGATTTGCATAAGATCTATGACGACTCTATTCCTTCTCCATCCTCTTTTTTATCAACTGAATCATCTCGGTTGTTTCTTAGACAAATCTCGGCCCAACTAGTGAAGTCTCACCTGTTTCCACCCAGAATAGTGGAGAACGACAATGATTACCATACAATGCTTCAAACGGAGCCATGTGTATCGAGTCTTGATAGCTGTTATTGTATGAGAACTCCACTATGGGTATATGCTCCACCCATGAGGCCCAAAATCCATTACAAAAGCCTGAAACATATCTTCTAACATTTTTATTGTCCGCTCAGATTTGCCATCCATCTGAGGATGATACGCCGTGCTCATCGTCAACCAAGTCCCAAGGGATTGCTGTAATGATTTCCAAAAATGAGATTTGAACCTTGGATCTCTATCCAAGACTATAGACACTGGTACACCATGCCTCTTTACCACTTCTCGGATATAGATTTTTTAAAGATCTTCCACTGTATGATTTTCACGAATCTGGATGAAATGGGACGACTTGGTTAAACGATCCACTATCACCCAAATGACATCGTGTTTCCGGACTGTTCTTGGAAGACCTATAACAAAATCAATTGCTAGTTGATCCCATTTCCACACTAGGATAGTTAAATAATGTAACATACCAGCTGGCCTCTGATGCTTTGCTTTAACTTGGTGAAAAGTTAAACACCTTAAAACAAATTCATCTACCTTTCGTTTCATGTCGTTCCACCAAAACTGCGCCTTCAACGCCTATACATCTTCTGTGTACCCGGATGTATAGCCCATCTTGAATGGTGGTAAGCATGAAGGAGTTGTTCCTGAGCAGTGAAAGGTACAACTATCGGATCTTGAAATCGCCAAACTGAACTCCCATCCAGCTTCCATCCGTCAATGGTCTCCCCACCATTGAGTTTTTAATTCATTGCAACACAGACTACATCGGATTCCTGTGCCTCCTTTACTATCTACACCAAATCAGGAACAAGCGTAACTAGAAAGAAAACTGCAACATCAGCTTGATCTTCACATTCCATATGCATGTCGGCTAGGACCGACATCAACTGCCACACATATGAATCTTCTTTCGCCAACTGAGTATACGACTTCCTGCTTAATGCATCGGCCACCAAATTTCCCGTACCCGGTTTATACATCAAGTCAAAGTTGAACATTTAATGATACTCCATCTATATACTCTACCTCATATTCAAATCTCACTATGAGAAAATGTGTTTCAAGCTTTTGTGATCTGTAAACACAGTAATGTTTTCACCAAAGAGGTAGTGTCGCCATGTTTTCAAAGCATGAATGACTGCAGCCAACTCCAAATCATGTGTTGGGTAATTTTTCTCATGCTATCTCAACTGTCTTGAGCCATAAGCAACAACATGGTCTCCTTGTTTGAGAACACATCCCAACCAATATCCTGAAGCATAACAATACACCACATACCCCTGTCCTGATTCCGAAAAAATCAAGATGGGTGCTGATGTAAGGAGAGCTTTCAACTCTTGAAAGGATCTCTGACATTCCTCAGTCCATTGAAATGCGCTTTTCTTCTTTTTCAATGCTATCATAGGCGAATCTAGTTGTGAGAATTCACGGAAAAAGAATCGATAATAACCATCTAGACCAAGAAAACTTCGTATTTCAAAGACATTATTTGGCGGTTTCCGAGAAAGAACAACTTCTATCATTTCTGGATCCACTGAAACACCTTTCTCAGAAAAAACATGGCCTAAAAAGCATACATCTTGTATCCAAAAATATCACTTTGATAATTTGGAATACAATTGATGGTCTATCAATATTTCCAAAACTATCGCCAAGTGTTGCTCAAGCTCAGCCCTTGTTCTTGAATACACCAATATATCATCGACAAACGCCACAAAAAAAGCATCCAAATATCACTAAAATATCTGATTAATCTATTCTATAAGGACTACTAGTGCATTCGTAAGACCGAAAGGCATGACTACATATTCGTAGTGGACATATCTGCTTCTGAAGGCTGTCTTTGGAATATCCTCCTTCCGAACTTGAAACTGGTGATATCCTAACTGCAAGTCAATCTTAGAGAACCATTGAGCTCCCATCAATTGATCAAATAGCTCATCAATGCGTGGAAGTGGATATATATTCTTTATCGTAACTTGGTTAAGTTTATGATAATCCACACATAGCTTAAAATTTCCATCTACTTTCATTACAAAAAAAACTGGTGCTTCCCACAGAGACACGCTTGGACGAATAAAACCCATGATTTCCAGCTCCTCTAACTGCACTTTCAATTCCAATAACTCTATTGGTCCCATCCTATAAGATGGAAGTCAGATAGGACTAGTACCCGGAAGGAGATCAATCATAAACTCTACGTCTCTTATAGGTGGTAAACCTGAGAAGTTTTCAGGAAAAACATCAGGAAATTGATCCACCACAGCTGGAAGATTATTTTCCGCGATCTCTTCTAATGATGCCAATGTTAACGCTTCCAATTGGTAAGAAATAAATCCCACCATTGGTTCCAAAAAGCTCTTTTCACCATTCATTACCATCCTCTCTCCTCTGAAGAGATGCTCAAAGCCGTCCTCAGTCGTGAAACTAACTATTCTCACATAACTGTCGATGTGAGCCTTAAACCTTACCAACCAATCCATACCCAGAATTACATCATAGAAATCCATATCCAACATGGAAAATCCCCATTCCAGCTCAGATTCTTTAAGAGTTATAGCACATGCTCGACACATGAAGTCTTGATATTCTCTTTCACCAAGAGGAGTTTGGAGTTTCAAGACAGAAGGCATCATTTCTAGTTTTAAAAACAGCAAGTCAATGACATGAGAAGAAATGAAGGAATGTGATGCACCAGTATCAAACAATACTTGCACAAAGGTAGAATTCAAAAAAGAATCATACCTCTTACTATTGATGGTCTAGCCTGATCATCAACGATCATCTGCTCAGCTCCATACAATTTCTTCGTCGCTGCACTGTTCTCCTTCTTTATTTGAGGAGATTTCCCTGGTTGAGGAGTCATGGTATTTAGAGAATCACCTTGGATAGCCCTTTATGATGACGAGACTAACTATGCTTTCCTCATCCTGTCGACGCATACGATGCTTGCGACGCCTAGGAAGTGTCACATGCAACCGAACTCAGAGTATTTCTATAATAACACTTTAGATTCCCCATCTGCTTGCAATTGAGACACTTTCTAGGTTGCACCGTACACTCTCACTTTATGTGATCAGTCGAGCCACATTGAAAACACCCGACTTTCATCATGGATCGTGGAGGAATATTCACCGATCCAGCCGTCTGATTCTGATTCTCACTCACACCTTGGAAGTAGGTGTCCCTCTTCTGCTTGTTCCCTGCATTAGAGTTCCCACCCATTCCCATGGGTATCATCATACTTCCTCCTCCCATAACTCCTGAGATGTCTCGTTCAACTACTGTTGCTCTGTTTACCATTTCCGTATAATCCGTAATACAGAGCACAACTATTTTCGAGTGAATCTCCTATCGCAACCCAGATTCAAAGATTTGTGCCTTCAGCAACACACTAGCATCAACTTATGGTGCAAAGCCCACTAAATTCACGAATTTAGCTGTATACTCCGTGACAGAGAGATTCTCTTACCTCAGGCTGAAAAAGTTCGTCCTCCTCTGGATCTTGAACGTGTGAGGATAGAATTGTTTATTGAAAAATTCCTCAAATTCCTCCCAGCCCATGCCTTGATCCACCTTAGCCTGCACCAATAGCACCCACCACTATTGTGCAAGATCCTCCAGCATATACATCTCCATCTTTACTTTCAACTATGTGGGTGTGCCGATGAAATCAAAGATATGATTCATCCAACTCAGCCACACCTCCTCCCTCTCTGGTTCAGAATCACCCTGAAAGATGGGTGGATTCTGCTTCTGGAACTGGACAAAATGGTCTACATGCCTTGAATCATCCCTCCAATTCCTCGTGTCAATAGCCTGGAATTCTTGAATGATAATATGAACCATCTCTTGGTTCACACGTGGTTCAGGTGCAACCACATTCTCCACAGCTTCTTCGGGTTGGTTTCTACGATGCCTAACAGGTGCCATTTTCTATACCAACAAAGTACTCTATTAGTCTCACTTCCTAATAACTGAAGGCTTAGCATTTAAAATTATATAACATCAACTATCAACACATTTTTTTCAAATCAACCTTTTCCCTTGTTCAACCATTTTTGAAAACATCCCACAAGCTTTTTGAAAATTAGACCATTTTCAAAACACACCAAATATCATGTTTTTAAAATCATTTTAGTTGAAAAAAATTTCTACATTTTTCAAAAATTGGAACCTTACACAAGGTCCTTACACGTTCCTCACAATGAGATATGCAATCCTAGTGGGAATTCATTCCTCTACAATGCATGTCATGCGCATCTCATTGGATAAACCCATGAAAATGCGATTTCCAATATTCTAGAAGTGTATCCAAAAAAAATATGTACCCCACACCCTGGTAACATGAAGTTCAGTATAAACAGGTTAGCTACATCCTTTTATGCTATACATTTCACGTTCCGACAATTGTACTACTGTCTAAGATTCCAACACAAGGAATAGAAGAAAAGGAATTTCAACTCCATGACTGAGAACATCGATAAACACTTGTTAGGCAAGGACCGAACAAGATGATACCATTTGTAATGACCCACCAATTCTCATTGGCTTGAGAGATAAATGAGTCATTGCTAGGCCTTAAGCGACATCCCCAAGGCGCAAAAGGCGGGCAATAAATGCCGAAGGATTCAAAACAAGTGGGGGACGATTTACCCTTTTTGAACATACCAGATAACCAACAACCATAACCAAACTAATCAACTAAATGATGCATGATAACAACTAAGGCAACTCAACCATTTATATTATTATAACCAACCAAGAGTACCACAATGGAAACCAACACTAAATCAGAGTAAACTGTGGAAAGACAAACTCAAATACTACAAGACAACAACCCAGCTCAATGCTTCACAATCTACAAACTCCAACATCACGAACTAGCCCAAGCATCACCAAAAAGTATGAAACACTTTACCTTTGCCAATATCCTAGTACATGACATCTGAAAAATCACCAACATGTCAAAGCAAGGGGTGAGTAATGAAACTCTGTAGGTTTTCCCCAATAAATTCCTAACCCATGCCTCTAGAATAAAACATGTTAGCACATTTATATAAAACGATTTATATAAAACAATTCCAAAATAGTTCACAATATAACAAGTTCCATCTCAAAACCATTTTCCAACAAAAACCATCTTTCTCAAGAAAAGAAACCAAGAATGTTTCCAATCCAATTCCCATTTCCATTTTGGAACATTCATTCCATTTCACAAATCCACACAACTAACCATACATGCAACCCAGACCTCCCTATACTCGTGAGTGGTGAGTTATCCTTTCACTAAGTCGTCACTTAGTGAACTACCTTGATGGGGGTACTTCACAACCTTATATTTCCCTTTTTGATGGGGGTACTTCTCACCCTTATCCATCCCAACCTTTTTGATGGGGGTACTTCTTGCCCTTATCCATCCTAATGCATATAAACACACACTAAAACCCATGAATGTCCATGCCCAAAACCATGTGTTTGCAAAACCTTTCAATAAAGAATAAACCTTTTACTGAAAACCATTTTGTTCAAGATGAAAAACCATAACCAATTTAATATCACCATTTTAAATTTACTTCAACAACCACTTTCCAAAAACACACAATTTCCATCACCCATTACTAAAAAGGGGTTTCAACCATTCTTTCAAAACTGATAAACAAACCATTTCAATCATGGAAAACAATTTGAAACTAATCCTTCAAGTTCTAAGAGAGAGGAATCGACAGTGAAGCCACCTACCTCAACAAATTAGGCGAAACCAACAACAGACGAAGAAAGCCAACAAAACTGAGTCAACTAGTCCCTGAAACCTATTTATATTCCTTCCACAAGCACAAACATAACCAAAACCCGACTTAAAATTCATCCACTACCTTAGATCTACCCACCTTGGGCGTAGATCTAAGGATCCATCAAGATGAAAGAAGGAGATCTACGAAAACTAAAGGAAATGAGACTTACCTCAATCAACCGGCCTCTAAACGCCAAGGAAACCCTCAGGAGAACATCCAAAACGCCTGGTATGTGTTCTCAAACCTTCACTAGAGAGAAATCCCAAGTTAGGGCCGTCTAAGAGAAAAAATGAGTGGGTTTAAGGATAAAACATATTACATAATTAAAAATAGGATCTAAGTTGACTTCGCACACAGTTAGTCTTCATGGTTAGTCAAATCGTGCGCTAACCATGCAGTAGTCACTGCTTGGAAGAGGCGCTCTGCACGACCTCCTCACACGGTTTGCCCAAACCATACATACACCATGCGGTCCCCTCTGTCCAAATGACCACCACCTGTACGGCTTGCACATGGTTTGGGAAAACCATGCGTAGCTCGTGCGTCCCCACATTTTTCCTTTTTACGCTTTAAAAGTCTCCAAACTTTCCCCAACAATTTCACGTATGCTTCATGTACATAAAAATCATAAAAAATGGTTACTTACCAGAAACTGGGGGTACTACATTCTCTCCACCACTGGCTCTTTCGTCCTCAGAAAGTAGAAAACCATTTCTTGCATGAAAGTGTTCTGGTCGCTGCTCTTTCATTTCTTTCTCGCATTCCCAAGTCTCTTCCTGAATCAGACCATGCTGCTATAAAACCCGAACTAGACTGATGCTTTTTCCACACCAGACATTCTCTTTCCTATCCACAATCCATACTGGGATATGTATCAATGAAGCATCTGGCTCCAGGTCAACGTGATCCCATCTGATCACATGGTCAGGATCAGGCTGATACTTCTTCAACTGAGATACATGGAACACACTATGAACTGCACTGAACCGTGGTGGGAATGCCAACCGATATTCCACCTAACCAACCCGTTCCAGTATCTCAAAAGGGCCTATATATCGAGGAGATAATTTTCCCTGCTTCCCAAAATGACGGTGACCAAGCCTTGGAGAGATTCTCAAAAAGACATGATCACTCAACTCAAACGACAACGGTCTTCGGCAATGATTTTTATAAGATTTATGAGGACTTTGTGCCGTCTCCATCCTCTTTTTTATCAACTAAATCGTCTCCATTGTTTCTTGGACAAAGCTTGGCCCAACTAGTGAAGTCTCACTTATTTCCACCTAGCATAGTGGAGAACGAAAAGGACGCCCATACAATGCTTCAAACGGAGCCATGCGTATCAAGGATTGATAGCAGTTATTGTATGAGAACTCCACTATGGGTATATGATCCTCCCATGAGCCCCAAAAATCCATTACACAATCCTGAAACATGTCTTCCAACATTTTTATTGTCCGCTCGGATTGCCCATCCATCTGAGGATGATACGTCGTGCTCATCGTCAACCGAGTCCCAAGGGATTACTGTAATGATTTCCAGAAACGAGATGTGAACCTTGGATCTCTATCTGATACTATAGACACCGGTACAACATGCCTCTTTACCACTTCTCAGATATATATTTTTTATAGATCTTCCACCATATGAGTATCAAGAATCGGGGTGAAATGGTCTGACTTGGTTAGACGATCCACTATCACCCAAATGAAATCGTGTTTCCGGACCATTCTTGGAAGACTTGTAACAAAATCCATTTTTATCTGATCCCATTTCCACACTGGGATAGGAAAATATTGTAACATACCAGCTGGCCACTGATGTTATACTTTAACTTGCTGAGAAGCTAAACACCTTGAAAAAAATTTAGTTACCTTTCGTTTCATGCCGCTCCACAAAAACTACGTCTCCAATGACTTATACATCTTCTGTATACCCGGATGTATAGCCCATATGGAATGGTGGTAAGCATGAAGGAGTTGTTCCTGAGTAGTTAAAGGTACAACTATCCGATCTTGAAATCGCCAAACTGAACTCCCATCCAGCTTCCATCTATCAATGGTCTCCCCACTATTGAGTTTTGAACTCATTGCAACACAGTCTACATAGGATTCCTGTGCCTCCTTTACTATCTCCACCAAATCAGGAACAAGTGCAAATAGAAATAAAACCACCACATCAGCTCGATATTCAGATTCCATATGCATGTCAGCTAGGACCGACATCAACTGCCACTCATCTGAAGCTTCTTTCGCCAACTAAGTATACGACTTCTTGCTTAATGCATCAGCCACTGAATTTCCCTTACCCTGTGTATACATCAAGTCAAAGTTGTACATTTGAAGATACTCCATCCATCTCCTCTGCCTCAGATTCAAATCTCTCTATGAGAAAATGTGTTTCAAGATTTTGTGATCTGTAAACACAGTACGTTTTTCACCAAAGAGGTAGTGTCTCCATGTTTTCAAAGCATGAACGACTGTAGCCAACTCCAAATCATGTGTTGGGTAATTTTTCTCATGCTCTATCAACTGTCTTGAGCCATAAGCAAAAAAACGGTCTCCTTGCATGAGAACACATCCCAACCCAGATCCTGAAGCGTCACAATACACTACGTACCCCTATCCTGATTCTGGAAAAATCAAGATGGGTGCTGATGTAAGGAAAACATTCAACTCTTGAAAAGATCTCTGACATTCCTCAGTCCATTTAAATGAACTTTTATTCTATTGTCAATGCTATCATAGGCGAATCTAGTCATGATAATTCACATACAAAGAATCGGTAATAACTAGCTATACCAAGAAAATATTTCATTTCAAAGACATTATTTGGTGGTTTCCAAGAAAGAACAACTTCTATTATTTCTGGATCCACTGAAACACATTTCTCAGAAAAAATGGGCCAGAAAGCGTACCTCTTGTATCCAAAAATTGCACTTTGATAATTTGGCATAAAATTGATGGTCTCTCAAGATTTACAAAACTATCGCCAAGTGTTGGTCATGCTCAACCCTTGTTCATGAATACAACAATATATCATCCACAAAAACCACAAAAAAAAAGAATCCAGATATCACTAAAATATCTGATTCATCAATTCCATAAAGACTGATGGTGCATTCGTAAGACCGAAAGGCATGACTACGTATTCGTAGTGGACATATCTGCTTTTGAAGGCAGTCTTAGGAATATCCTCCTTCCGAACTCGCAACTAGTGATATCCTGACATCAAGTCAATATTAGAGAACCAATGAGATCTCCTCAATTGATTAAACAGTTCATCAATGCGTGGAAGTGGGTATCTATTCATTTTCGTAACTTTGTTAAGTTTACGATAATCCACACATAGCCTCAAAGTTTCATCTACTTTCATTACAAACAAAACTGGTGCTGCCCAGGGAGACACGCTTGGCTGAATAAAACCCTTGCTTTTCAACTCCTCTAACTGCACTTTCAATTCCCATAACTCTGTTGGTGCCATCCTATAAGATGGAAGTGAGATAGGAATGGTCCCCGAAAGGAGATCAATCGTAAACTCCACTTCTCTTATAGGTGGTAATCCTGAGAATTTTTCTGAAAAAACATTAGGAAATTGATCCACCACAGTTGGAAAACTATTTTCCGAGATATCATCCAATGATTCCAAATTTAATGCTGCCAATTGGTAAGTAATCATTCCCACCATTGGTGCCAACAATCTCTTTGCACCTTTCTTTACCATCCTCTCTCCTCTGAAGATATGTTCCAAGCTATCCTCAGTCGTGAAACTAACTGTTCTCCCATAATAGTCGATGTGAGCCTTAAACCTTACCAACCAATCCATATCCAGTATTACATCATAGACATCCATATCCAACAAGGATAAGTCCCATTCTATCTTAGCTCCATTAGCAGTTATAGCACAAGATTGACACATGAAGGCTTGAAATTCTCTTTCACCAAGAGGAGTTTGGAGTTTCAAGATGGAAGGCATCATTTCTAGTTTTAAACATATCAAGTCAACGACACGAGAAGCAATGAAGGAATCTGATGCACCAGTATCAAACAACACTTGCACAAATGTAGAATTCAAAAGAATCGTACCTCTTATTGTTGATGGTCTATCCTGATCATCAAAAATCATCTGCTCAGCACCATAAAATTGCTTCGTCGCTGCACTGTTCTCCTTGTTTCCTTGATGAGATTGCCCTGGTTGAGGAGTCATGGTATTTCGGGAATCACCATGGCTAGCTCTGTTATGCTGACGAGACTAACTCTAATGTCCTCGTCCTGTCGACGCATATGATGCTTGCGAGGCCTGGGAAGTGTCACATGCACCCGACCTCAGAGTATTTCTACAATAGCGCTTTAGATTCCCCATCTGTTTGCAATTGAGACATTTTCTAGGTTTCACCGTACACTCTCACTTTATGTGATCAGTTGAGCCACATTGAAAACACCCAACTTTCATCATGGGTCGTGTAGGAAGATTCACTGATCCAGCCGTTTGATTCTGATTCACACTCCCACCTTGGAAATAGGTTTCCCTCTTCCTCTTGTTACCAGTATTAGAGTTCCCACCCATTTCCATGGGTATCATCATACTTCCTCCTCCCATAACTCCTGAGATGTATCTTTTAGATATTGTTTCTCTATTTACCATCTCCGTATAATCTGTAATACAGAGCACAACTATTTTCGAGCAAATCTCCTGTCGCAACCCTGATTCAAAGATGCGTGCCTTCAGCGACGCACTAGCAGAAAATTCCGGTGCAAAGTGCACTAAATTCATGAATTTAGCTACATACACCGTGATAGAGATATTCTATTGCCTTAGTCTGAAATATTTTTTCTTCCTCTAGAACTTGAATGTGTGAGGATAGAATTGTTTATTGAACAATTCCTCAAATTCCTCCCATACCAGGCCTTGATCCACCTTAGCCTGCACTACTAGCACCCACCACTGTCGTGCAAGATCCTCCAGCATATACATCACCAACTTTACTTTCAGATCTGCGGGTGTGCTGATGAAATTAAAGACACGATTCATCCTACTCAGCCACACCTCTACCCTCTCTGGTTCAGAATCACTCTGAAAGATGGGTGGATTCTACTTCTAGAACTGGATAGAATGGTCTACATGCCTTGACTCATAACTCTGATTCCTCATTTCAATAGCCTGGAATGCTGGAACGATAATCTGAACCAGCTCTTGGTTCACACATGGTTCAAGTGCAACCACATTCTCCACATCTTCTTCGGGTTGGTTTCTATGATGCCTAACGGGTGCCATTTTCTATACCAACAACGCACGTCGTTAGTCTCACTTCCTAACAACTGAAGGCTTAACATTTAAAATTCTATGAAATCAACTATCAACACATTCTTTTTCAAAAAAACCTTTTCCCACGTTCAACCATTTTTGAAAACATCCCACACGATTTTTTAAAATTAGACCATTTTCAAAATACACCAAATATCATGTTTTCAAAATCATTTTAGTTGAAACCAATTTCTGAATTTTTCAAAAATTGGAACCTTACACAAGGTCCTTAAACATTCCTCACAATGAGATATTCAATACTAGTGGGAAGTAATTCCTCTACAATGCATGTCATGCGCATCTCATTGGCTAAACCCATGACAATGAGATTTCTAATATTCTAGAAGTGTATCCAAAACACTAATGCACCCCACACCCTGGTAACTTGAAGTTCAGAATAAACGGGTTAGCTACTCCTTTTATGCTATACATTTCACGTTCCGACAATCGTACTACTGTCTAAGATTCCAACACAAGGAATAGACGAAAAGGAATTTCAACTCCATGACCGAGAACATCGATGACCACTTGTTAGGTAAGGATTGAACAATCTGATCCCATTTGTAATGACCCGCTAATTCTCATTGTCTTGAGATCTCAACGTGTCATTAATAGGCCTTAAGAAACATCCCCAAGGCACCAAAGTCTGAAAATATATGTCGAAGGGTTTCAAAACAAGTGGGGGTGATTTACCCTTTCTGAACATACCACAGAACCAACAACCATAACCAAACTAATCAACTAAATGATGCATGATAATAGCTAAGGCAACTCAACCATTTATATTATCATAACCAACCAAGAGTACCACAATGGAAACCAACACTAAATCAGAGTAAACAGCGAAAAGACAAACTCAAAGACTACAATACAAAAACCCAACTCCATGCTCCACAATCTCCAAACTCCAACATCACGAATCAGTCCAACCATCACGAAGAAGTATGAAAAACTTTACCTTTGCCAATATCCCGGTTAATAACATCCGAAAAATCACCAATGTGCCAAATAAGGGGTGAGTAATGAAACTCAGTAGGTTTTCCCCAATGAATTCCCAACCCATGCCTCTAGGATAAAACATGTTAGCACATTTATATAAAACAATTTACATAAAACAATTCCAAAACAGTTCACAATATAACAAGTTCCATCTCAAAACTATTTCCAACAAAAACCATCTTTCTCAAGAAAAGAAACTAATAATTTTTCCAATCAAATTCCCATTTCAATTATGGAACATTAATTCCATTTCACAAATCCACACAACCAACCATACATGCAACTCGGACCTCCCTATACTCGCGAGTGGTGAATTGTCCTTTCACTAAGTCATCACTTAGTGAACTACCTTGACGAGGGTACTTCATGACCTTATCCATCCCTTTTTGATAGGGTTACTTCTCACCCTTATCCATCCCCACCTTTTTGATGGGGGTACTTCTTTCCCTTATCCATCCCAATGCATATGAACACACACCACAACCCATGCAAGTCCATGCCCAAAACCAAATGTGTTCAAAACCTTTAAATAAATCACCACCCTTTTATTAAAAACCATTTCTTTCAAGCAGGAAAACCATATCCAATTTAAAATAACAAATTTATATTTACTTCAACAACCACTTTCCAAAAACACAAAATTTCCATCACCCGTTACTAAAATGGGGTTTCAACAATTCTTTAACAACAGATAAACAAATCATTTGAATCATGGAAAACAATTCTAAAATAAGCCTTCATGTTTTAATAGAGAGGAATCGATAGCAAATCCACCTACCTCAACAAATTAGGCGAAACCAACAATGGACAAAGAACGCCAACCAAACCGAGTCAACTAGTCCCCAAAACCTCCTTAGATTCTTTCCTCAATCACCAAAAAAACTAAAACCTGACTTAAAAGTCATCAACTACCTTATATCTACCCACCTTGGGTGTAAATCTAAGGATCCATCAAGAGGGAAGAAGGAGATCTAAGAAAAATAAAGGAAATGAGACTTACCTCATTCAACTGACCTCTAAATGCCAAGGCAACCCTCAGGATTGCTTCCAAAATGCTCGGTAAGTGTTTTCCCACCTTTACTAGAGAAAAATCCTGAGTTAGGGACTTCTAGGAGAAAAAAGAGTGGGTTTAAGGATAAAACGGATTAGATCCTTTAAAATAGGATCTAATTTGACTTTACACACGATTAGTCCGCATGGTTAGTCAAATCATGCACTAACCGGGCGACAGTCACTGCTTGGAATAGGCACTCCGCATGACCTCCTCACATGGTTTTCCTAAACTGTGTGCACACCGTGCGGTCCCCTTGTCTAAATGAACAACACCTACATGTCTTAGGCACGGTTTGGTCAAACCGTGCACATCCCGTGAATCCCCAAATTTTTTCCTTTTACGCTTTAAAAATCTCTAAACTTTCCCCAACCATTTCTAGTATGCTTCATGTACTTAGAAGGCATAAAACAAGGTTTTTTAACAAAAACCGGGGTTAATGCAGTGAAGTACCCAAGGTTACTGCCTATAAATATGGTCTGAAAATTCTTTTGTCCTTTCAATTCTGCACAATTTTGGATTTTAGCGCTCTCGATTCTCAAATCTCTGCGTACTCTGTGATTACACTCTGCGAATCGGGCCTTCTGATTTGCATCGCACAGTGAGTTCACGTCAGAGAGCTTTGTGACTTGTGTTTGATGGTTGGGGTAGAGATTCACAGGCAGTTTTCGCCAACGATCTCCATGAACATGATCTGTGAAAGAGCTTCCCGAACCGAACCCAAAGAACACCCAAAATCAAAAACTGAATGGCTCACCTAGAGGCTTCCAGGGGGTCCTTGCGGGAACTGACCAGAGGGAGGAGATTGAAAAAAGATTGTGTTTGGGGGATTTGATATGGATCCACTCCGACTATGAGTCGTTGGTGGAGCTGCCATCAATAATCCAAAGCAACTATCCGTTGTGAAAGAGGCTACCTTTGTGCAAATTTGGGTTGAGGGGTGACATCTTTATCCCTGAATATATTACAGATGAGCCAACCTATGGGTTTTGAGGCACGCCATGTCTGTGCCAGTGGTTCAGGGTTGCTAACGGCCATGCTTGGGAGGACTTCACACTCGTCATTGCTGATTGTTTGTACATTCATCTAGAAAATGTAGATGGGAAGGGATTGAAGCTAGAGACATCACCCCCTATGTATCAGAAGATCCTCAAGGTATCCCTAATGAAGCCGAGGAAGGGTTGGTTTGATGAGTGGGACCTATGCTAGGGTGGAAACATCACAAATGATTGGTCTTGGGCCTACTAGGTAGGTGCCTCATGTGAAGAGTTTGTGGCTGAGGTTAGGAGAGTAGGCCTATATGTGGCTGCATGGGCTACCCAATTCCACATCAATCAACCAAAATATCTAATGTCGTACTTGATGAAAAGGTGTTCATCGAGGAACAATAACTTCCATTTACACCACAGGGAGGTTGGCATCAGTTTATGGGACGTGCCTCAGATCTTGAGGGTCCTGATACTGGGGGCGAGGTATAGTGAATTCCTCCCTGTTATGGGTGTTAGGGAAGATATGAAGAAAATTCCTCCGCTGGCAATGGCACTGATGGAGCTGGTGTCGGGAGAGGACAAGGAAGCAGTGAGAGACATCCACTTCATATGGTGGTTCAAATAGTTTCGGAACTTCCTAGAAAATAGGCAGTTTTCAGTGAGGCCTCGTACTTCCCTGAAGGGGGATCAACGGGGAAAGGAGAAATCATACTAGTGGATCCTAGAGGATAGTCAGGGGAAAACTTGGGGGTTCAGTGTCAGGACTGAGAAACAACCGGCAGTCAGGATGGTTGCATTCATCACGACTCTCATATGTGGTTGGATCCTGCAGGTGAGGGATACTAACATGGGCGTGTGACCAAGAATATTTATCATGGCATCCATGTTAGCAACAGGATGGCGGGTGAGCCTCAGAATCATGATTCTCTCAATGTTGTACAAGATGATGTGGCATATCAGTGAGAGAAAGAGGCCACAAATGATATCTGGTCTGTTCCACCTCACGTATGGGTGGATAGCGGCACACGTCAGGGGGGTCTATGAATATATGAACCCCATATTTTCTCCAGGATCAAACTTATGATTGTCAATTATGAAGGACGCGGGGCACTTTTTGGCCAAACCGATTGTGCAAGTAGTACTGAACCGCGTTTGGAAGATAGAGGAATTTAACTTTCATCGGTTCCTGCTGCCAATGGGTACTTTTACTGATGATGTTCTAGGAAAGGATGAGCACTGATTCTATCTTAGGGAATTTCGATGGGGAGACCTGGTGGAAAGAGTGGACCGTGAGCCTCTCTGCGAGTCGTATACCCCACACCGATTTACCATGCAATTATGGTGTATGTCACGGATGACCCCACAAATCTATTTAGGGGTGAGTCACGAGGAACATCTGTGTTTGATGAGTCATATGTGACTCATGTTCACATGGTAAGATGAAAAGATGCAGAACAAATTGGCTCCGCCCATGACCGTCATCGGGCTAGTGAAGGATTATGCCAAAAGTTGGGAGGTGGCCTACCCGGGGGAGATGCTGAAGCTGCTGATCATTCGGGCCGGTGATGGTGTGCCTCCCGAACCTCGAGAATGGGGTCGGAATACAGTAGGGACATCCCGCGGTGGCGGGGCTACCAAGACAGTGAGGCCTAAACTGGCTAAGGGGGAGGTGGCGGCATTGGACCCAACAACGACAGTGGAGCCAGTGGTCCTAGAAGAATAGAGTTATCCAGAGGGAAGGCCACCGAGAGGATTCCATAGAATATCCACCCAGGCTCCGGGGAAGTAGATGCTCCATATAGACATGATAGAGAATGCCACCTTCCTGGAGGCCTAGGACATCTGGGATGCCAACAAGCAATGTCTCATCCTGTCCGAGATGTGGCAACACTTGAACCACCTCGGGATGGAATTTCCGGGAATTGTCCATATCAGGGCCGGCATTGCAGTATCCCAGGAGGAGGCAGACCAATACTTGGAAGTTCTGGAGGAATTTGTGCACTCCCGAGGTTCCCCACGTCCAATGACAGGCTAGGTGAAGTTACTGTTGAATAAGACACCCCCCCCCCCCCCCCCGCAGTTGTGAGCTGACGAACTGAGGGAGAAATTTACTTTGCTAGAGGAATCGAATGAGTCCTCCTAGGGGAAGGAGTCCAGTAAAGTGATCCCATTGGAGGAGGAAAAAGTTGGTTTTCAAGACTCGGACTTTGAAGAATTTGCAGAGGCCCTTGAGGTAAAATATCAATCCCCTTCCTCAGGGTCTGCTTCCAGGTGATTCTGGACTCCTTACTAATACTTGAACTGTGAAGGAGGGTATCATGCACAAAACCCATTCTCACCCCTCAACAAGTGCAGATGCACGACCTTTAGGATCTACCCCTACGGCTGCATTGATTACCAGGTCTAGCGGGACCAGGACACCCAAGGTGGCTTCTTTGGGGCTTTCAGACTCTCCGAAAACATACGGGGGGCCACGCCTCGAGGTCTCGATGGTGTCAACCCAAGAATGAGACTATGAATTTGATCTCTGTAAGTCTACTCTACTAAATTCATGACTGTCAACCATTGATTATTTCAACTGACATCCTTGCCCCTTTTTGGTGTGAAAAGTTCTTAAAATGGCATGGGCCACCTTGGTGTGGTTGGTTGGGGCTTCTGGTGGGACATTTCTTAGGGGAATGCTGGTGATCATGGAGGCGGATACCCAAACCGACCATGCTATGGCACTCCCAATCACTGTTGGAACCATTAGTGGGGCTGAACCCGAGATTATTGAGGTGGGGTTCGATGATGAGGATCGATCAGATAGCCCAGGTCCCACCATACCCAATCAAACACCATATGTGGACCCTGCTGACGAGTTCCTGGAGGCGATCCTTATATATGATCCTTCCAACCATGCTGACTGGGATGAGACAACCTCTTACGAAGAGGATAGCCAAATAGTTCATTGTTGATCGTGGAAGCTGATCAAGTGCTTCATCGATGACACCCCACAAATGCAATATCTAGATGAGATGGATATACTTTTCTCACGGCTGTGTGAAATGTCTGTTGGGGGAGTGGATGCCTGGTGTCCCCACATGCTCTCCTGAGATATTATGACAGAGAAGATTCGAGAGTATGATTGTTGCCTCAGTGTGGGATGGCAGTAGTGGAAAGTGGTGAACACCAAGAGGCTCTGGGAGGCTGAAGACAAGATTCAGAAGCTATAGGTCCGAGTGGATGAGCACTCTACCTCACTCGATGTACAATCAGAGCTAATATTGAGATTAAAGGCCCAGCTGGCAGAGGCCGAGGAGCGATGAAGAAATCCTCTGAAGAGATGACAGTTATCCAGACTGATGTAGAGAGGGCCCAGATTGCGGTTGATGAATTGTGCCCCATTACTGCTGAGGAGGAGCAAGAGCTGAACAGGTGGTAGAAAATCCTGGACGTCCCAAGATAGAGGGTGGAAGAGCTGCAACTATCTTTTTATGTGGTTAATACGTTCATGGGTGGGATCGACCCACAAGTTATGTAAGGATTACAAAACTTCGAATGTAACTTCATGATTTGATTGTTTTATGCCAGATGCATGCACGAGTTACGTTATTTGTTTTGGTTTTGTACAAATCTGTTATATTCCTGAAAATCCTGGTGATCAATCCCTAAGCTCACGCGGGTTGAGCCCAATGTGAGAAACAAGGGATGATGGCCATGCTATTCTGTCCGTACATCAGGGTGCCGACCAAGCTTCGGGCATTCGGGGTTTGAACAACCAATAAATATTTCTTGTAAGAAATGGGAGAGGCCCGATTGGAGGACGAAGACCTCATGACAATCAACATTTCATCCTTCCAAATGTGCTCTAGTGAAGGAGTGGGGTAACACCAGGGAAGTCTGACTTAATCCGAAGACAGGGGAATGGAAAGCGTGAATTACAATACAAAAGTTCAGAACATTATAAGGATGGAATGACAATAAAGGATGAATGTTGACCGTGTTTGAAACACAATATCCTTGTTGCGTTATCCTGGAATAAGAATAAAAAATGGGGGCCGACCGCTGACCATGTTTGCAAAAAGGGATCTAACTCGAAATTTCATTCATTAGCCTTTCAGAACGTTAGCTCAGGATAGTAGGTGAGGCATAGGCCGAGCATCCATACTACTATGGGGTTCATTCAGATGTGAAAGAGGATGAGGGTCTAAATAAGGGGCACAAAAAGTTTGGAGTTGGATTGATGGGTTGTTCTAATGGGTTCCAACACTCTTGAAATCACGCCACTGTGATGAATAAACATTAGGTGGGAATATCTATCTGATCATGGATCAAATGTACTTCCGAGTGGGACCTCTTTTCCCAGGGATCTAGTGCATCCCATGATTAACATGGGGCATCCGGAACTTGTTCAGGGTATAATTGCAGTTTAGTGTCATGTGTTGAGGACATAAGTACTCATTCTATTCAGCATCATACGATATGACGAAGAGTGAAAGGGGAGATCCTAGAAAGGGAGTATGTGGTGTGGTAGCTATAAAACCGTTGTGAATGAGGGCATAAGGAGTTCGCACCACAGCACGTGTCCTTGAAGAAAGTTATTTAGGTCAAGGGGCCAAAAATGAAAGTTACGTTGGGCCCGAAGCAAAGCGGTCGGGCGTTCTTACATACCCCATTAGGATGGGAATCAAGCCGCAAGTAGTTCTGTGGGTGTAGTTTAACTTCATGTGGGATGATGAAGGGCATGTGTGGCATAGCTGCACCATTACACGTCCTACCATAACTATTAATCCCATGTGAGTCACGCTCAATTTGGGAAACAAGGAGTGGTGATGGGAATTTCCTAGCATAGGAAGGCACATGTTAGAGTGTATGGTACACTAGGTGAATGACGTCCCACTGATGCTAACCCACCTATATAACACACCTAGATGCATGAAGGAGTAAAGCTGAGTATGTTAGAATTCCATTGGAACATAAGGAAGTGGAAATATGTGAATCATGATGCTCGAGATCTGGACCACAATGATGGTGGTGTGACGATAGGGGATAATTTTTGACCATGTTTGAAATACAGTATCCATATCGTGTTAGCCTGGAATGGGGACAGACAAATGATGGTTGACTGTTGACCTTGTTTGAAACACAGGACCTATTGCAAATATCTTCCAGGGTCTTTAGGGACGTTGGCCCAAGATGGTAGGTAAGCCAATGTGGCATGAGACTAGGTCGTAATGGGACTCCCTTCAGACATGGAAGAGGATCAGGATCCAAATGACGGGCTCATGAAGCATGTACATATAATGAGGGAATATCCCTATGAAAATTCCACACTTCAGGCACTAACATAACACATCTGAGTATGACAACAAGATGTATCTGATAGAGGGAGTCGATTCCCCCTCCAAGGGAAAAGGTCCTGAGGTTGCACATTTCCCAAATTAATAGTCATAGGATGGGCCATTAATGGGAGATTGATTTAATGGACTGTGTGTAGGGTGGTGAAGTAGCCAATCGTGATGCACAGTTCCCATAGGGAGATCTTAGTTTAGGGTCATAGAACTCAGACCATATTGGGAAAAGACTTGGGAGGCACATGGTGCGGCTTTTGCAAAACCCAATGTGAATGAGGACCCATGAGGTACTCACTACAGCACATGTTCCCAAGGGAGTTTGATCCAAGGGGACGAAATAGAGGATAGGATTTTAGATTCCTAGGGTTGGACCCATAGACAATGTGTCTGGGCGGTCCTACATATCTCATAAAGATGAGAATCAAGCCATAAATTGTTCTAAAAGATGTCGTACAGTTTAACAACTTGTGGTAAGGACGCATAGTGATCTTTGTTTATGGTCATAGAAATTTGATGATAGATGGTAGGGAATGCGGGGGACAAATGGTGAGGTAATTTATAAAACCTGACGTGAATGAAGACCTAGATTCTGGACCCCATGTGTTTCTTAGGGAGGTTTTAGGTTGAGGGACCGAAAATTAAAGTTAGGTTGGGCCCGAGGCAATGGGCATGGGCGTTCCTACATATCTCTTGAGGATGGGAATCAAGCCATACATAATTCTGGGGGTGGAACGGTAAGATACCAGTGCCAGAGATAATAGGGTTGTGTAGGTCTGGCCTTTGCACAAAAAGAAGCAGTATTTGATAGATCTTGTTTGTACTTTAGGATGAATGGGTGTTGTTTTTTTTGTGAAGTGATGGATCTAAGATAGAAAGTCCAGGAATCGCCACAAGAATAAAGATGTATATAGGCATGGAAAAATGGTATGGTGTGTTACTGATACGAAACATGATTCCCCACTCGAGTGAGGATATCACGGTGTAGTGTCTTTTTTCATCATGCGGCCAGGACGATAATTTCAAAGTATAGGGTCATGTGATGGGACCAGCCATGCACTTTAATGCCATGTGGTTTAGATGTAAAAGTTTAAAGTTATGTGGGACTAGGCAGCATAGTCTTGAGTCATATGGCTCAGACATATATAGGAGAGGTGAGGTTCAAGAGGGAATGTGCGTAGAGTGATAAAGCATACCTGGCGTGAATGAGGACATAATCCCACATCACACCGTGCGCAATTACAGGAAAGAAAACCCAGGACGTGGAGGATGGAAAAGGTTAGAGAATATGAGGAAAGATATATAAGAGAATAGATCCTTGAAAAGGGAATATGTGGTGCGACTATTGAAAAACCAACGTGAATGGGGGCATAGGCCCACATGTGCCACGCCACGCAGTCCTATAGGAGTAAGAGCCCAAAAAGAAGAACAGAAGAGATAAATTAGTGGAACTTGAGCTGGATATAAAGAAAAGATGTTTGGGCTTTCTGACATATTCTAAGGGAATGAGAATCAATCCGTATGTAGTTCTAAAAGAGATATTTGTTTAAGGCCTTAGAGCTCAGACCCCGAAGAGGCGGAATCCTTCCTAGTAAGTATGGACCTCAACCCTATCCCTCAGCCCATGTGAGTCAAACTTTTTGTGGGAAACTAGGGTGTAAGAGGTTTTGGAAATACCTAGAATGCATGCCAAAGGGAAGTCTGTGCGGAGCCCCGAATGATGCCTTTACCACGACTTTTTTCCTCCTAACGTTAAAATGCACACTTAGGGATTGTGCCAGGAGAGTCAAAATTCCATTTGGACATGATGGAGTGGAAAATAATGTGAATAATGTCACCTACATTCAAGGCTTGAAGGGGCTGGCGTGATGATAGAGGATAACTATTGACCGTTTTTGAAACACAAGATCCATATCATGTTTCCTGAAATGGAAACAACAAATGAGCATCGAACGTTGACCATATTCTCAACGTGGGACTTGTATCGATTTGTTGTATAAAACCTTTGAGGACATTGTCTCGTAATGGTAAGAGAGCCCTTAGGCCTAGAACCATGCCATTTGTGGGTCCCTTCTGGTGTGAAAGATAATAGAAGCCCAAATGAAGAGGAACACGAAGACAGAAAAATGGGTGGAAGCATGTCCATGTAGAATATGACACTCCATGTTCTAGACCAGAGTACTCATGGGCCAATTGGTGGATCACCAATGATGGCTGAGGGATCCGACTTAAGATCAGCCAACTTAAAGAGATGAACACCAGGAAAGGGAGATAAGTCCACTTAGTAGAGAGAGAGAGGTATGCGGTGTGGTTGTTATAAACCCGACGTGAATGGGGACATAATACCACACCACACTGTATACCCCTCTTTTGGAAGAACGTAGGCCGAGGGTCCAAAATGATAGTAAGGTTTCTGAGAAATGGGGTTGGACCCGAAGACCACACGTTCGAGCGGTCCTACGTATCCCATGAGGATGGGAATCAAGCTATACGTAGTTCTAAAGTAAGGGATTACGAAAATAAGAGAAAGATACCCCAATGAGGGGTATGTAAAACACAATGAGTAACCCGGCATGAATGAGGACATAATCCCACACCAAACTATACAACTTTAAGTAGGATAATGGGATAGGGGCTTGAAAAGGTTATGGGGCTTGAGGCTAGGCCATGGACATAATGTCATGGACAACTTGCAGTTTAATGTCTTGTGATGAGGAAAAAGGTAGGGGTAAGGTATCTCATCCAGGGGTGTGTACGGAACATCGAGAAACCCGACGTGAATGAGGACATAATCCCACACCACAACATACAACCCTAAGTGAGAACTTGGTCTAGGGGCCCAAAAAGGCCAAGGGACCTGAGGCTGGGTCCTGGATGGAGTGTCATGGCCATCGTGCATTTTAATGTCTTGTGGTGAGGATGTAGTTGGTCTTTGTTTAGGGTCATAGAGCCTGGACTGTATATTTCTAGTTTAATTTCATATGCGTGGGACAAAGATGGTGAATCATCATGCTTATGAAAGACCACAAAGCGGAAATGATGATAGAGGAAAACTGTTGACCTGGTTCGCAACACATTGTCCACCCTTGTATGAATAGAATTTGGGAAAAAAAATTGAGCATCGACCATTGACCATACTCACAACATGGGACTTGTATCAACTTGCCACTCGAAATCCTTGAGGGTGTTAGCTCGTAACGGTAGGAGTTCCCTTGGGTGGAGAATCTATGCCATTTAGGGGCCCTTTTGGATATAGAAGGTGATGGAATCCCCAATGATGGGGCTTACGAAGCATGGTAGGGAATGCGCTCATGACATGGACAATAAATGAAGGGATGTCTCGAAGGGGGGATGTGCGGAATGGAAAATAGCCCGATGTGAATGAGGAAAGAATCCCACACCACACCTCACACTCCTAGATGAGAAATCAGGACATGGGGATGAAGGGGTCGAAGGAATTGTGGTTGGAAATCTCATCCAACTGTAGCCATATGACATATCATGTAGGCATTGTCTTCACAAATCTTCACATGAGGAATTCGCGGTGTGGGAAACAAGGAGTAGGGCTAGGATCTCCTTATTACATAAGGATTTGACAGCTCAAATTACACTCCCACTTAAAGTAGATTGTGATTGGGAGAGATGGTGGGGAAGAATGAACCACTAAACTCTATGTTTGGGACATATGGAGGTGGTGAAAATGATAAAAGATAGCTGTTGACTAGATTCGAAACACAACATCTATATCGTGTAACCTTAAATGCGAACAACAAATGATCATAGACCACTGACCATATTTGCAACACGGGACTCATATCGTTTTTTAGTCTAAAACCCTTGAGGGAGTTGGCCCGAAATGATTGTAGATCCCTTAAGGCTAAGTATCCTTACCGTTCGGGGGCCCCATGGTATGTAGAAGATAATGGGAACCCAAATTATGGGGTGTGTGGAACATGAATCCACTCATCCTATTTCAAATAAAGTTGGACATGAGAAGAGATAGAGATATTCAGGGGAGAGAGATACATGGTACCGTCATTATGAAATTCATGTGAATGAGGTAAAAGGAGTGTGCCACACCATGTGTTTCTTCCCAATGGAAGGTCCCGATGTTTTGGGGTTGGGCCTACAGATGATATGTCTGGGAGGTCCTACGTATCCCACAAGGATGAGAATCAAGCCACATGTTATTCGGTTAAGGCCATTCAATTCAGCATCATGGGATAATGTCGTGGGAGTATTAGAAGAACGAAGGAGGGGACATGGTGAAATTATCATAACCCTGACATGGGTGGGACTATAGAAGCCTGCACGACGCCATGTGAGATCCTCCAAAGGAACTATGCCTAAAAGGGGATAGTCAAGGAGGAAACTGGGGTTAGACTCAAGACAAGGCATCTGAGCCTTTCTATGTATCCCATGAGGATGGGAATCAAGCCATACATAGTTTTTAATATGTAGTTTAATATCATGAAAGATGATGCATATTTTAAAGTCCTGTAGGACTGAACAATTTAAGGTCATACTGGACCATTCAGTTTATGGTCATGTTGCACCGACACACTGAGGTAGTATAGGACCGTACATTTTAAAGTCTTGTTGTACCATATAGTTTATGGTCACGCAGGACCGGATGGCTCAGGAAAATTATTGTTTTAGGAACTTGGAATTGGTGGGAGATGTTATAAGCTCACCATTCATGGTAACCAGTGAGAATTACCCATTGGATGAAACCTCTTGAATGACGTAAGGTCTTTCCCACTTGGGCTCCAACATGGGTGGTTTCCTGCAAGGTTTCATTGGTTTTATCAGGGCCAATACCAAGTCGCCTTATAGGAAGGAGTGGAGGCATACATTATTGTTGAAATCTCTGGATATCTTGTTCTGATGCCTTTCCAGATTGTGCAGGGCACGAAGCCTATTCTCGTTAAGAACTTCCAACTCGACCAGATGGATTTCAGATACTTTATCGGGTGCTTGCTGATCATAGAAAGCCATGTTCAATGAGGGAAATTGAATCTCAATGGGAATGATGGCCTCCATTCCATATACCGGGGAATATGGGGTCACCTGGGTGGAATTACAAGTTGTCGTCTGATAAGCCCAGTGGGAATTGGGGAGCTTGTCCGACCAACACTTCTTATTATGACAAACCAATCTCTGCATAATGTTAGAGAGGGTTTCTTTTGAACGCCTATATATTTACATTTTCTTGTGCATGATAGAAGAAGTTATGGTTAGAATGGATGTTGTACATAGCATATAATTTCTTTAGCTCAACTACTCGGAAGTTCGTGTCATTATTGGTGAGGACGGCATGATGGACTCCAAATCGGTAGATGATGTTGGAACTCACTAAGTCAACGATGGAAAGAGCATTGACCTCCTTGAGTGGATATACCTTTCCTCACTTGGAGAAGAAATCTGTATCCTTGATGATGAATCTGCACTATAGAGCTGTCGTTGGGGGATATGGTCCAATGACATCGAGTCCCCATACCACAAATGGCTAAGAGTACATGGTAGAGTGGAGAGGCTCAGTAGGCCGATGCATAAATTTAGAAATAATTTGGCCCACAAGGAATCTCTTGGAAAACTCGATGCAATCATAGTTCATGGAGGGCCAAAATTACCTTGGTCTCTGGATCTGGTGAGATAGCTTCAGTCTGGTCTGATGAGCCTTGTAGGAACCAACTTGAACCTCTTGCATGAAATGAGAAATCTCAACTCCTTGAATGCAACGGAGGGGAGTCCCATCAAACCCCTTCTTTTAGATGGTTTTCTCATTTCCAGGGCCATCCTAGAGGGTTAACTGCAATGTGCGGCATCAGATTCACTCGTGCTTGGCCCGATCAGCTAGGAGGAAACCATTTTGGAGATACTCGACAAAGGGGGCGCTATAGTCAGGAGTCACTTCAATCACTACATAAAGAGGTCCTGGGGGTCCTGACGTGGAGACTCCGGTGGTAAGATGGCTCACCTGTAGGATTTCGTTGTCATATGGGGTGACATGAGCAATGACCCTCTGATGTGCCACGTGGATAATCAGACCATCCTACTCAGGCTCCGCAAGTGATGCAGCCAAGCCAACAAGGGAATCAGCTCAACCATTCTGAGATCTAGTAACATGAGTAACTTATGGATGAGATGGGAACTGGGCCATTAGCTAGATAGTTCGTTCCAACAATGGTACTAACTATGACTTTCTAATGATGTAGTCATCGTTGATCTGTTTGATGACTAGTTCAGAGTTCCCTTTCACATGAAAATGGGGAACATCAATCTCAAGAGCCAGCTTGAGGCCAGTGATGAGAGACTGGTACTCTTTCTCACTGTTGGTATAGCCTTCTGACATCATGAATGAGTATGGCAGGATGGCTTGTGATGGGGTAATGAAAACGATACCCAGACCTACTCTGTTGAGTCTGGGATCATTGAGCCTTCTACTGATGGGGCTCCAAGAATCCCTATCTAAATGCATTTTGCAACACGGGATGGCATGATCTACTGAGAGGATTGCCTCATCATAAAAATCCAGGTCCAAATAATGGTCCACCGGAGATGGATGGACAGAAAGGAAGTCTGCTAGTGCTTTCCCCTTAATAGATTTATGAGGGACAAACCTGATGTCGAACTGCTGGAGGTTTACCACCCACTGAACTAGACGACCTGCCAATATGGGGTGGCTCAGGATGTACTTTAGAGGATCCACCTGGGACACCAGCTATACCTCATTTTGCTGTAGGTAATGTCACAATTTCTTGTACTGTGAAAACAAGCTCAAGGTAGCTTTTCTCGATAGGGGGTATCTGGTCTCAGTATCAAGAAGCATGCGGTTGAGGTAGTAGAGATTGTTCTCAGTTCCATTGTTTTTCTTATGGGTGATATGGGCATCGAGAGATTGATCTAGGGCAGTCACATAAAGGACCATTGGCCTTAAGGATATGGGTGGAATCACGACCGGGGGCTGGAGTAGATACTGCTTGATTTCCTCGAACGCAGTCTGAAATTCTTCACCCCACTGGTAAACAGTTCCTTTCTTCATGAGCTGAGGAAAGGGCTTACACTTGATGGCCAGATTCTCAATTTATCATCGTATGTAGGCTAAGTGGACCTGGAAACCTCAAAGCTCTTGAATGTTTCTTAGAGGAAACATTTGGCTAATGTCCTTGATCTTCTCTGGGTCGATCTCAATGCCTCTATATCTGACAACGAAGCCAAGAAACTTTACTATGGTGACCAAAAATGCACACATAAATGGATTCATCTTCAGATGGCGAGAGAGGAGGAATACAAACACTTTCTCAAGGTCTTTGAGATGGTCCTGTCCCTAGAGATATTTGACCACCAGATCTTCTACAAAACATTCCACCAATGTCTTAATGATTAGCTTAAATATGCGATGCATGGCCTGTTGATAGGTGGCACCTACATTCCTTAAACTGAAGGGAATGACTTGGTAACAGAAAGTACCTTGTGGTGCCTTGAAGGTTGTAGACTCCTCATTCTCAGGGGCCATTTGGATCTGGTTGTACATGGAATACCCATCCATGAAAGAGAGGGATTGGAACCCAGCAGTAACATCGATCAACAATTCCATCACAAGAAGGGGGAAATCATCCTTCGAGCACTGACGGTTGAGATCCCGAAAGTCGATGCATACCCTGATCTATCTCTTCTTCTCCCAGACTGGCCGAATGTTGGCCAACCACTTCGGCTACTGGAACTCCTTAAATAAATTGGCTCTGATGATCTTTTCAACATCATCCTCAACCATGGAACCATGAGAAGGGTGCATCTTTCTGGGAGGTTATTGAACCTGCGATTATTTTCCGGGAGACCGAGGTAGTGGACAACTACCTAAGGATCTAGTCCTGGCATCTCATCATAAATCCAGGTGAACACATCATGGTGATGTTATAGGTAGTCTACGTACTGCTTTTTCTCCTCGAGGAGCATGGAGGCACTGATCAAATTGGGTCTCGGGTCAGCCTCGCTACCGAGGTTCACTTGTACCAACTCATCAATTGTAGTAGAAATTCCCTCTTTAAAGGTGGTAGGAGCATAATCTAAATCCTATTCTCCACTTATGGAGTGGGAATCCTTGGTGGGAGGACTTTATTTTGAATTAGAAGCTCCCTATTAGAGGCTAGTACCATACTGAGCAGTAATGGACACTACATCCAGTAACTCCTATGCAGTCGCGACCATAACGATGGTGGCCGTTGATCTGATCCCATCTGGCCTTCGGCCCAAGAGGCCACGCTTGATGATATCCAAGAAATAGTGGCTCATCGGCTTAAGCCAATTAATTCTAGACCAGAGGAACAAGAAAGCATGACGTATTGTTGTTTACATGGGGTGGACATCCTGATACCTAATGCGAGTAGGAGGCTCCGGGATCACCAGAGATTGGTTCGTGTAGGAGTACGAGGTGATCTTTCAGCGTCGCTTGGGCCTAGGAATGTGTTCTCGCGTCATTCCAAAAACAATTAATCATTTTCCCATGTTTGGGGTTGTATACTCTAATAATTGGATTGGAAAGACGTTGGCATCATCTTGATCTGTCCATGGGTCGATGGTAGCCAGGGCATGTTCAACCTCATTAGTCTGAATCTGCTTGTCCTTGCTCTTGTAGTATTCGACATCCAGGTTGCGGGCTTCACAAGAGGAAAAGGGAGATGCATCACCTTAAATCATTCCCAATTGACTATTAAGGGAGTACTTGAGAAATTGGTGATATGATGAGGGAACCACTGCATGTAGGTGGAGCCATGACCTTCCCATCAATGCATTGAAGGCAGTGTCCTGGGAGACTACCATAAATACAGTGCTGGAAACTAAGCCACCGAACTGGGTCTTTAAGCGGATCTTGTTGACTGGTGTCTATTCCATACTATTATAACATTGGATTATTAGGTCATAGAGACTCAGATCTTATTCTAACAATCCTAGCTTTCACAGTGTTCGAGTTGGGACTAGGTTAATTCCAGAGCCTGTGCCGACAAGACAATGAAAAACCTCTACACCAATGAATTGGCTGGTGATGTACAGTTGGGGAATGTTCCCCTATATGGGAGAGACTTCATCTTCTCCAAAGAACAATATAATGTCCAGGAAATCAGCATTCTTGGCCACCTCAGCATGAAAGGCTTCTGCGGCTGCTACATCCGTCTCAAACTGGAGGAGGATTTTTAAATCCTCAGTGAGGGCCTCACGAATATCTGACTACAGGAGAAGGGCCTCAAGGATGGAGAGACTTACTGGAATAATAGAAATATGTTTAAGAACATCGTACTTCCACACCAGGCGTGAAGTTCTGCTTGCATGAGATCACTCTATAACAAGAGGTATGGGGGCCCGACCGACTAGACTGGCGACAGACTAGTACCGGGAACATCCCGCTGCCAACTGGTCAAGGCTATCAGAGGGGCTATCGGATGAGGGCTAGATGACTAATACTGGCATGTATTAGGGTGTGGCTGGTCATGACATGGTCGGGGTGGATTTTCCAGATCCAGCAACACAAACGGCGGTGAAGGCGGTCCTGATGCCACCAGATGAGAAGGTTGTGCAAGATGAGATCTACGCTGAGCATGTTACCTAGATTTGATAACATTTATAGCATAGATGGAAGTGCTAACCGAGGCACTCTGACGGCTCATATTTCCATGGCTCTGTCGATGCTAGCGACAGCTAGGGACGTTGGGAGGATCTTCCTGGCACTCCTCATCATCAGGAATCATATAGGGATTTACCATCTCTACAGTGTTAACCGAGGCATATCCTCAACTGTCACTTGAAGTGAATTCTACTAATGGAAAGATTCTAGTAGGGATCTCCATCTCCTTGGGCATGAAGTCGCCGAGAGTACTGGATGATGAAGGCATCGACGCAGAAATTTTTTTCCCTTACACCACTGGTGTTTTCTCTTCTGGAAAAGGCCAGCTAATACGATGATGCAGAAGTGGTGGTTGCAGCTTCTAAAGGCTTTATCTATTTTAGGAATGCTTGGATGACACCATGGACTCAAGAGACTATTTCACGAGCCATCCAATCATCATACTTCTGGAACCCGTGACTAGAAATCTGATGCCACTCACTTTCACTATCGCTGCTGCTGTCTGGCCTCACGAAGGTGCATCACACTTGTGTCGAAGCTAGGCCTAACCAGACTATGTTGTTACCTACCTATTCTTGAAGCTAGTCTTTGAACACATATCACTTCTTGAGACTATTTCCAGGGATCTGGTGGTATGGACAGTAATTAGGTTGATCGGTGAGGTTTTCCTCTTCCAGCCTTCTACACTCAGGAAAACGTAGAATCCCATGTTCCAAGGAACTGCTGAAGTAACTGGAGACCTAAGACTCATTAAATGAGTAGGTCTAGTTTCTTCTATCTAGAATGGGGGGCCTTGGAGCCTGACCCTAACGAGGGGCTGGAGGAGCCTGCCGAGGAGGTGGATCTTAGTTATCTTATTAAGGAGGTGGCGTCGCATTGCACGGGGGAACCTACTGATTCTGAGGTGGGCATTGAT
Organism: Viscum album; assembly: GCA_963277665.1. Lineage (NCBI taxonomy): Eukaryota > Viridiplantae > Streptophyta > Magnoliopsida > Santalales > Viscaceae > Viscum > Viscum album. Next base: position 99,679,804 of record OY728119.1, on the reverse strand, counting down.
AGTCTAGTGGCTACGCCTGAGCTGTAGGGCCTCTATGAGGATGTGGAGGTTGCTCCACTGGCAAAAAAAATAGTCACCTAGAGCCCTCTATTTGGGCCACCGCAGCGGGCTCTTCCCAGGAATCCCTTCTCACTGGGATCGTAGGAGGCAACAGACGTGCTTTCTTAGCCCGCTGTAAGGATTCCTCTAGGTGATGTGCCTTATCAGAGAAGTCTCAGAATCCACTGGGATAGTTCTGGGTGATCTGAGAGGGGACCAGCTCCATCTTGACATTCTTTATGCACATCGTCAGCAATTATTCCTGAGTCAGCGGCTTGTCAAGGGAATACATGAGCCCTTTCCACTGGGCAAAAAAGTCGGAAAAACACTCATCAGGCATCTGCTTTAACTTGAAGAGGTCTGTGATACTCGTCTTCCACATGGTAGAACTGAACTGGTAGAGAAATTGCCTACGGAGGTTCTCCCAAAAGGCTACTGATCTGATGGGGAGCTATTTGTACCAGAAAAACACTTGGCCTTCCAATGTCTGCACAAAACATCAGAGTTTGGCTGATTCTTACAGTACTGGAGTTCCCAACATGGGGCTACACTTTGAACTAAAGTGGTCCAAGTGCCTTGGTGGGTCCCCTGTCTCGTTGAAGGGGGAAGAAGTGGGATTTCCGAAACCTGGGGGTGCTGGCATATCATCCATCCACGTCAGATAAGGCTTTCCATCGGGCAGGAGCACCACATGTCGTGTCACTAATGCCTTGAGATGGGCAATGAGTGCCGCTATTAGATCATCTAGGATGGAGTTCCTATCTTGATGGGGATCCCTGTCTACCAGTCCATTAGAGGGTTCTTTAACATGATAAGGCCGCCCAACATCTCGTGGAGTGGCTAGTGGAACGACCTGCATGGCATCTGGGGGAATCTGAGTAGGATCCCGATGATTATGACACTGTTCATGAAGATTGGGTGAGACATAATGAACCCTCGTGTCATAGGTTCCACCCTCAACCCTGTTAGTCTGGGAAAGATGGCCAGGGTCAACTAGAGGCAATTCACTAAGGGGAAGATGTGTCTTCCCCTGCTGTACCGGCCTAGGATCACCATAGTCCGACCATCTCTCTATAGTGCGTTCAGCAAGGAGGTCATCGACCAAATTCTTCTGATCGGTGGGTTACTGATGCAACATGACTTTTTCTGGGTCTTCCTCTGCCTTCTGCACTAAGATCGACGGGTTAAAGGGTTTTCCACCTCCATGGAGTTCCTTGCCCTTTGTTTCGATTCCCTCTAAAGACTAGTGCCTCAATGGGCACAAGAATACCCAATATCTTCCTCTACTGATGAGTAATCCTTCCTGGTAGATCCAAGAACTATGATGTTCCCTCGGGGGGGGGGGGGGGGAAGTTCCTCTCCCAGAAGCTCTAGCTCGTTCTCACTCTAGGAGGTCTGCCATGTTAACCGTGACTCTACTTGGAGGAATATCCTCTATGTCACATGGAAAATAGGGTTTTCACAAGATAGAACTAAATAGTAGGGTAGCATACTTTCCCTTTCCACAGATCTGTACATGGGGAGAAGCCTCTTTGATAATCCTATAGAGTACCATGAAGATCTGAACGCACCGTTGATGGAGAGCCCTATGGTGACTTGGTGACTCAGGGCACTGGGCCACAGGGAGTGCGGCCAAATCAACCAGACGACATTGTTAACCAATTTCTATGAAATGTGCTTGGATTTTAGAATAATACACTCACTGATGGTGAAGACAGAAATGACTCACCTTGAGGGTCTGGTGTAAACACTCAACTTCCTCTTGGGCGAGGGATTCCGGTGCACAAAAATTCGGTGCTACAACCGTCTAAAACATCTATGGGAATTGGTCTACCGCGAGGATATCCCATAATCCCTAGGGATCGAATTCAGGGTCTAGCCCATCATTACACCACTCATCAACTAGAGGAGCCTGGGGAATGAGTAGCGCTACTGAAGCAAACTGCTAGGAAAATAGGCTGGCTAGTGGAGAATACGGAGAGTAAGCTGATAGACCGCTGCATCTTGGGCTATTCTCCAAAGAGTGAAGTGACTTGTCTACAACATCGCGGTAATATGGGTTGACTACCACAATTTTAGGTGCAAGGACTATGGATAATGGTGATGTATCCCACTCTCATTCATCCACCATTGGCCCCCATAATAGCTCTCTGTGATCCCTAGTCGAGGTCAAGTGTGCTTCTGGTGATGATGGGGGTGATTTCACGGTCATAACCTCAAGAGTTGCCAAATTTTCTTCCTTCTAGGTATACCTGTGGAGAGAGTCGGGAATCAAACGGACCTCGAATTCTAGGAGTATTAAAATGGTATACCTTGTTCATGCCCCTACCCTCAACACGGAGGATCTAGGTGAGGGTTCCATCACTGAGTCATATTCAACATCGGAATCTGAGAAGAAAACCGGTCTGATCTCAGTATAAATATTATTAGTGTTCCTTTTATGGGGGAGATGACCCACAATCCTGCCCTGGGATGGTTCATCAGGGCAGGGAAGCTTTCTGGCATGAGGAGGACCTTTGGCTGTACTGGTGCTGGGGCAGAGAGGACTTCGACCAGAGTAAGATGAGGTGTGAGGAGCACCAAGATAGATAACAAAGGGGATATGAGGAGGACCTCCGTGGGAAGTGCTGGAGTGGGTTGGACATCTGCTGGAGCCAATAGAATCATAGGTATGACCTCCCTTATTGTTTCCCATGGTAACATCAGTGCAAGGAAGGTCGTCGTACTTGTTGAGCCGAACATGGGTATGGCCTCTGTGATGGGTGGTAAAGCGAAGCTGGACTTTACCCCTTTCATTTTTTAGGTGAGGAGGACTGTCGCCAGCTTTTGTAAGAACATGGGGAGGGCCCCCATGCTAGAGATTGGTCGGATGCATAACATCCCCAAACCGGCGGTCTGTGCCAAGAGGGATGACTCCATACCCGATGTAATGAGCACGGGAGAGGCTCCTGTACTGAGTGTAACCATCATGGGTATGTCCCTCATTCTGGATGAGGGTAGTTCGAGGTATACCTCCATGTCGAGCTTGGAAGTGGGGAAGAACCATGTTTTCTATGGTGGAAGTATGGGGTGGGCCTCCATACTAGTGGTGGCCACGACCTGCACTGGCGGCCAAGAGATTCGACCCATCCTACCCATGGGGCGGTTGAGGCATCGATCAGGGCCGAGTATGAAAGTTCCCCTACTCATCAAACATTTGGGTTGATGATGTACATTGGTGGTGCCCCAAGCCACAGTAGTCACTGACGTTGACGCCTCTTGATGGGCGTCCTCCTCAGCCTGTGCCCGAGGCTGGCGTCGGGTCAACAGGACTGGGGCTAACGGTGCAGGCGCATGGCTTACCTGTTCCTTGACTCGTGGGAATGGGTGGCGGTGCAGGCGCGGCCTAGTGGGAGCCCTCTTTTGGGTCCCCTAAAACGAGATCCCGACCGGGCCGGCCTACACATCTCCTACCTCATCGGTTCAGGGGGGAGAATTGTAGAGGAATTCCGGGTAGAGGCTCCTAAAAGAACTGTAAGTTGGGGTGGGGAGCAGCGCCTCCTTGCGCGACCCTTGGGGGCAGTGGTGGTAATGAGTTGCAGACACCTCTAGATCCTGGCGGGCCATATGCTGAGTCGGTATAATACCCTACTCCTCATACCAGTGTACGAGGTCGTTGAACACTCTTCGCTGAATGAATTCATATGGGGAGATGGGGTGTGGGAACCCAACGTTTGTAGGCATGAAGATTATCTCCAAAGCGGTGGAGCCACATAGAACTGCCATGTTGGCATTGCCCCTACCCCTACGTTGATGGGTGGGCGGTGATCGAATTCCTACAGTATCTTGGTTCTTGAAAAGAAGGGAGATTAACCCATTAGTTCTAACATGAAAGGAATCAATGACTAGTTCCCCAACACCAATATATCATCCATGGCTGGTGAGATAGATCCATGCTGACAATGTGGTAAATTGGGATGTCCAACGTTTTGACTGGCCAAACTTCTGGTGAGTTTCACACCAGGCCTGCTATTTTCTTGGTAGAACATGGAGCCGGATAGCTAGATCTGGTGACACGCTAGTCCACTAATGTCTCAAATTCTACTAATCCCCATATTTAGGATAACATATTCACATTGGGTTCACCATTTCTGTTTCTGACGCTATCGACGGGGTGCGCGTGTCCGCCTGTTCAAGGATGGAAACACTGTTTGCTACCCTGCATTCCCACTTTCCAAAGGCAAGAGGCATCCGTTCCTTGTTTAGGGATGTTTACTCCTTGATCGAAATGGGATGATAGGATTTCGGTTCTTCCTTCAATGGATTCCTTTTCGGAACTCATCACCTAGTCTGAGTCTCCCTTATGGACTTAAGACGTTGTTCGTGAAACTCTTCCTAGTGCCATATCTTCAGGGACACCAGTTAATTACACTGCTTATGTCAGGACATTCCAGGGGGTCTGTTCAGGGGAACAACCTTCATTCGGGGGAGTAGTGTTGTTGGAAATCACTGGCGTGTCTAGTCTCTAGAACACTAGCGCGTTTGGGTTCCATCCCCTTATTATAGGGATTCTCAAAGGAGCAGAAGCCCGAGTCTTCCCACATCAAATGTAGGGAATTATACGCCATAAGCATGTATCTCAGGTTTTCCTCAGCTTCCTATGTTTATCATAGGTTATGTCATAGTTTTAGCATCTAGAAGAGATGGATTAGACTGATCAGAACACAGACTGGAGTGGATCAGGTGGATGCAACCCCTGGAGGGAACACTGATGTTGTGGATAATGTCTGGTTAGCTTCCTGATTGCTGTTAAAGGGGATGTGGAATGAGGTGGCATGATCCCACCAGGATGTGGCGACCCAGGTAGGAATCTAGATGGGTAATGGGTGGTTGAGTGAAGTGGATGGATAATGAGATGGAGTAGACTCGAAGACAATACTGATATTGGGATTGAGTCTCGAAGAGACCTCCAACATATCCCTGTTGTAGGGAATCAAATTACTCACAGTTAATCTAATGATGGATTACCGTCGATTGAGGACATCAACATATTACTCCTGAATGAGGTTGGCATGGCTTACTACTCGATGGGGTTGACAATGGATTACCCCTGAATGGGTGTGGAAACGACTTACTGCATGATGGGGGTCGCAATGACTTACCGCTGGATGAGGTCGCAACATCTTACCACTGGATGGGGGTCGCAAAGGCTTACCGTTAGATGGGGGTGGAAACAGCTTACCACTGGATGGAGGTCGCAACGGCTTACGACTGGATGGGGGTCGCAACGGCTTACCGCTGGATGGGGTCTCAATGGATTATCGCTGGATGGGGTCACAACGGCTTACCACTAGATGGGGTTGTACCTCTGGGATTCTTCCTAAGTACATTATCCAAGAGACAAGGATCAAATCCCACGTAGTTTGGATTGGTGGATGCAGTTTAACATCGTGCAGGATGAAAAGGGGGAATTTAGTTTAACATCATGCAGGACAAAGGTGGTCTGACGTGAAGGGGGGGGGGGGGTTAGAACCAATGGTGTGTTGTGCTTGAACCTCAGGGAGACTTCCTACGTACCTTGACTTGGCAAGGATCAAATTTTACGTAGTTTGGGATGGGATGGAGAACCAACGTAGATATGGTTGGAACCAATCTTCATTGCGCTTGATCCTCAGGGAGGATTACTACGTACCTTGCCTTGATAGGGATCAAAGACCACGTAATTCCTGATGGTGGGAACCGACATGAAGGGGGGTCGTAAACAATGGATGTAGGGATTGAACATCAGGGAGGATTCTTATGTACATTTCCTTGGAAAGGATCAAAGAACACATAGTTTAGGTAGAATATGTAGGGCTTACACTCCAAGATTTCTAGAGAATATTTTATAGTCAATGCTTACTCTAATCCCATGTGAGTCATGATCGGTGTGGGAAACAATAGTCATAAAAGTCTAGATGATCATGTCGCGAAAGTGCATCTGTGAGAAGTGGAGTGGGTCTTACACGTAGTTGGCGGCCCAGAGAGGAAGTAGGGGATTACATGTGGTTAGTAGCCTCAGGGTGATGTATATTGGGACTTACACCAAGGTGGAGTACCGGGTGGTGAAAAATCCCAAAGGGAGAGGGATTTGGCACCGAGGAAGAGAGGAGGAGCAAGGGTGCTACCTCTTGAGGGAAAAGTTATGGGCTTACACCAGTGTGGTTTCCCTTTACCTATGGACAGATGCCGCTCCGATAAAGAGGATTTCATTCATGTGAGGAATGATCTCACTCTCGTGGAGATCAGTGGGCGTGAATAATATCCAAGGTGGGGTAACCCCACATCCGACGCATGGGGCATGTTCATAGTTTAACGGTATGTGCTGATGAAGATGGGACTTGATAGTTTAATGTCCTGCAACTCAGCGAGGTGGGTTCTCTCTACACCCCTAGGACATACAAAACTGATAACTGCCCGCCCTTGAGGGAAGGAAGGCATCAACATTGCCATGGATGGGGGGGTGTTATGGAGCGATCCATTCAGGGTCCATGTTAGCATGGCTATGCAAAGAATAAATAGCTGTTAGCATGCCTATGCAAAGAAGCATGAGGCGAAGCAATGCAACGGTAAGCACCGCCCAAGGGACCTAAAAATTGATTCATGCAAACCTGAAGGGAGGAACATGAGATGGAGTTGCAGAACAAGGGGGTTTATAGGTAGAAGCCTTGTGAAGCTCTGGTGCTCCATGAAGTGGAGGGACTTTATGGAGGGATGTGCTTCGTGAAGTGAAGTTGCCTAGCCAAGATAAATGGTATAGGTGCATATGGAATGTGCTTCATGAAGTGAAAAGGAATTTGCGGAGCAATGCCTCACGAAGCAAGGGTGCCTTGCGAAGCATAAAATTTTGAAGCAATGTTCTTCGCAAAGCAAAGTGGCGATGCCTTAGTATGTGGATCACATGTGTATGAAGGGTGTTTAGGGAAGTATAAATGATATGCGATGACCCGAGTCCCCTTGGGGATCTCCTTCATTTGCAAAGGCCCATGGGATCCATGAAGGGAATCCCTCTTTGAAGATGGGAATAATCTATGGAAAGGTGAAGGCACCTCGCAATGAAAAAGTACCTTGAAAAGATCATGGTTCATAGAGAAAAAATTGCTTTGTAATGTGGGAGATCAAAAGGTGAAAGGTTATATGATCTGTCCTTTGGGCTCGAGGGGAGCCTGGTATTTATAAGCTAGAGGCACCGTGAAGCAGAGCTCGCTCGAGGTGATGATGGAGCTTGCTCTGTGGTGGGTTCATGAACATCAAAGGGGTTCAGTGAGCATCCTCCCTCCTTGCTTCGCGGTGGGTTTGTGAGCATCAAAGGGGATTGTGGAGCATCTCTCCTCCTTGCTCTTTGGTGGGTTCGCGAAGGGAGAGCTCTGCGCCGGCCATGGGGAAACTAGGGCTTCGTGAGCGGTCTTCCCGAGGCAGCCCCTAATGTAGTTCCTTTTTTCTTGCTTTTTTTGGCATCAATACCATTATCATAATACATCTGATTATATTTATAATAGGTTAGATTATCCTTGCAACACTAGGATCTGACCGTAATCACAAAGGTACATTTTATTACCCACCACACATGATACAAAAATAAAGACTAAAGAATATATACCTAAAAATGGAGAATAAGAAACACCTCCTTGATCCAAAATATAGGGTTGGGCAAGCAGAAGGAGACTCCAAGGGAAACTGAATACGAAGGCTAAAACACAACACATAGATCTGGAGGGATGAAAGGATCTGGGAGAACCAAGAAAAAAATTAAATCACATGGAGAATGAAGATCTCAGTTTAGAAGAGCCTGATCAAATATCAATGGAATGAAATGGTTTCAAGGTCAATTAATTTCAGATCTTGGTCAAGATTATGTAGTTTGACTATTTCAAAGTCTTGAGATCATTAGGATAATAAATATGTAATTAATATCCTTTTAAATGCATTTATAAATTCTCAAACACGGTTTTAGACTCGATTATGTCAAATATAATCTAAGAGGGGTGAAACTGGAAAAACTGGAAAAAGATGGAAATGACTTACTAATGGGTGAGTCACTGACAACGACTCACCGATAGTGAGTCACCAATGCAACCCATCGAAAGAGAGTCACCGACATGACCCACCGACAGCTGAATCGCCATCGTGATTCACCGACACTCGACCTATCGACACCTGACGTACCGACACCCGACCTACCTACACCCGACATACTGACAACTGAACATCCGACACTGAGCCACCAATAATAATCTACTAACATAAGCTACCGATACCACCTACCAACATGTCCTAATGGCACTGATTCATCGACACAACCTATCGACGTGGTGTCACCAATGCGAACTACCATTGTAAAAACTAGAATTTTAGAAAACTCTTGAAATGAGATATCGTTCCTCCCTGAACACCACAAACATTGGATTTTTAAAAAGTAATGGACAATGGAGTTCTGGTCCATTACTGTGTAATATAATCTCTTTGTCTCAATATCTATAATCAAGTGGGTTTCATGCTTGTTCCATCAACTCATATGCTCAGCTTCAGATTCTTTTATTTCTTGAAAATTGAACTTTCCTATATAACACTATAGCAATGGATTTATTTAGGCTATATCATTTCCATAAATGGGAATGAGACATAAACTTAAATTAAAGAACATAAAGGACAAATCCTTTATCTCATTGTTCATTAATGTAGTATTACTCCTGATGCACCCAACATATCCTACTTCACAGTGAACATATATCACCATAGTTTTCATCAATACATATAAGTGTGAAATTCATAATACTCATTAATAATAATCATAATGTATAAAGAACCAATACACATATCCAAATATAGGAACATCCAATGAAACGTATAAATGTGGATTTCCTACTGACGGGTCTCATTCTCATAATATCCTCTAAGACATTACCAAGGGTGTACACCATGAGAATGTGCCTCAAAGTCCTTGGAGTCTCCACCTCAGATAGCCTATATAATTTGTGTCCCTCAAATTATATCATCCATCTATATAACATATATTCCAATATTTTGTCATAACACTTCCAAGTTCTAATCATAGTAGGGATCCACTATGACCTTTTAGTGGGACACTTTCTCTTAAAACATTATCACTTACAATTCCATGAAAAAGAACAATCTTGATGTGATAAGGCATTTATTAATATTAAAATGAATTAATATAATTATCATAAAGTAAAACATGTGTTTTTTCTTGGGTTCAACTCTAACACCTTTCCCTTTCCTCCCAATGACACTTTCCTCCCTGATTAAAATCACATATGAATGCCAACATGATTTTCTCAACCTGTTTCATGCTCCCCTTGGGTGAATTTATAACAAAAAGGATATGAATAGGTATGAATGTGAAGATACTATTGAAAAGAGTGATTATTCCTCCAAAACATATAAAATTATTCTTACAATAATTAATAAATCCAATAATTGTACTAATTATACCTTCAAAGAAATAATTTCTAATACTTCCAGTCAATATATGGGCTATGAGGCACTCCATCGTTAGGTTGCGTCTTTGAATCTGAAGTCTTCCTATAATGGAATTCTCACCCCTATGCAAGATTTTTTTTAAATAAATACACTACTTTTACTATGGATGATCTTATATCCACTCCCAAAATCATATCCATTCATGAGATTAACAAAACCCTTGATTGATTTCATTATTCCATTAATGAAAACTAAAATATCATTCGAAAACATGAGATGAAACATAACTTCAACACATACTCTATCTTTGAAAGGAATGATCCTACCTCCCTAAATTCTGAACTTCACATTCTTGGAGAGTGTTTCATGTGCCAAAATAAAGAGGCTCGGTGAAATAGGGTCTCTTATACAGAGGCCTTGTACCGTTTTAAATAGAAAAGAACCCTACCACATAATTGAAATAGAAATATAAGGAGAAGCATAACACCAAAAAACAAATCACACATCCATTCTCTAAATAAAAGGAATCTTATGACATTCACAATAAATCCCTATTCTATATGGTCATAGGCCTTGTCAATATCCACCTTGACTTTAATATTTGATCTAATGGAAATGATGTTAATGTTTCCACCAGTTCATTTAAAAAGGAAATTTACCCATGTATGTTAAGTCCATGAATGAATCCATGAAATTATTCAGAGATAATCCTTGGTAGCACCTTCCCGAATATTTTTTTCTGGATAATATATAAAATCTTATTGGAATAATTTCAAAGAAAAATTGGTCTATATTGGCTGAGGGATGAAGGATCTTTTACCTTTGTGATCAGAATAAATTTATATGTGCACAATGCTCTTGTTAACACTACACCTATGAATAATTATTTCATTTCCTCAATCAACTGTACTTTAAAAATATCCAAATCAACTGCATAAAATTACCCAGGTATCCCATCAAGTCCCATTACACTATTAAACCTGAAGCTAGATATTGCATCATTAATCTCCTTCTCACTTGGAATGACCTCCATTTCTTCATTATCAAAATACTTAACTGGGTATGGAATACTGAGTATAAAATGGTCATTAGTTGTTGCACTTATGCATATACCTCCCTTAGATTCAAATGATCCTGCAAGAAGTTCCTCAATGTGATCCACCACAACGCATCGTTCAACTTCCACATCCTCACTATAGAAGGAATTATAAAGTCTATGTTTCATCCTACTTGTGACTCTATTTTATTTTAATAAAGAATGAAATAAGGTTGCGTTTTGATCTCCCACACTAATTCATTGAATTCATGATCTCTCAGGTGAATATTTCAATTTCCATTATTTTTTCAACAAGAAAGTTTCGTTTTTCAACCATATAATAAATTGTGACATTATCCCAAGCCTCATATATCTTATCTCCAAGCCTTTAAACATCCAATTTGGTATCATCAATTCTTGAAGAATGTATATTTCTCTATGAATCCTTGACTTGGAAGTCCTTATTCAAATGTTTTATGCAATTAGATATCCCCACCTAATATGACCATTTCCACCATTTTGTCCAAGAGTCACAATCTACATGTATGAGACTCTCAATCTATGACCAACAAAGAGAATATAAAAAAATGGGCATCACTCTTGTTGTTCCTATTTAATCATAACAATATTGGAGAATGATTCAACAAGGGTAATTTTAGGTCTTTAATAGAAGCTTTGGGTAATGGGTCGAGGCCTTGAATGTCCTATAAACATCAATCCATCCTCCTTTATATAGGCCTTCTCCTTTTGGTTATCGCACTTAGTAAACATGTTGACTTAGAATAGCAAGTCTAGAAACCCACAATCTTCCATGACTTTAGGATATTTTTACATTGGCCTAGTTTAACAAGATTACCCTTTATTCATCAATGAAACCTCAGCTATGTAGTTGAAGTCTCCCCCATTAACCATGTCAAACTCCCTAAATTAAATCCTGTAATATGATTCCCTAAAAAAATTCATTACAATGGCTCATAGCTGGGATAAATGAAAACAAGAATGAGATCCCATCCCTAGTATTAACTTTCATAGTAATATGATGAGATGACATATCAACACAATCACATGGCATGTTATTTCCCAAAAGTATCCACACGTAGGAGTTGCATGGATGACTATGCATGCCATCCAAGAAGCCAATAATCATGCAGAATGAAAGTAAACTATCATCTTTCTACTTGGTTCATAGAAGAACTGACATAGATACAATAAACATACAAGATTAATTCTATCCAAAATCAATTTTAACATGAGGTTTGAGGCCCTAGGAAATCCAAATAATAAAGGAGATCATTGATAAAAAGTAGTGTTGGTATTAAATATAGAGGACCCAAAGGATTGAGAAACTAAACGAGAGAAACTAGATACCTCCTTATATTTTTCTTGAGTGATATGACCTTCCACAAGAGGAAAGGACATCCCCTTTTGAGTTTCATTTTTTTGAGGGCCTTTGGATGCCAAGAAATCCCCCTCAGCCAAAGAACCGGACAATGCATAAAGATAGTGTGGTGTTCTAAATAACTACTTTTGGGGTGAATATGTAGCCTTTGGGAAAGGTGAACAATATTGAAAATATCTCATAGGAAGAATCATATTTAGAATAAATGATTATTAGGTTACCATGTCTGAACCCTCATAAGGAGCCACCTTATCCCCTTGAGTCATCGAGGTAGATGGTATAGAAGCCTCCCCCTCTACCCTTATGAAATCATAATGTTTCTATTTCAAGATCCAAAAACCTGATCCAAACTCCATCACCATGTAATAAACAGGAAATAGTTGAGAATAACCCCATAGGAACTAGGTCCCCTTGAACTAAAAATGCCACCGGAGAGCAAAAATGAGGAGAATTAGGATCAATATCTAAAACTACAGCCTCTATAGAAGCCCTAGAATACAACTAAAGGCCCACAACCGAAACCCAACTATTATAAATAATTTATAGAAGGGTAGTCTCAGTGGAAAAACTGACCTCCACCACCTTCATGACTGAAGTTTCAATATGAATGCACATACAGTTAGAAATTGAATGTCTGAGAAGCTGCAAAAATTCACATAACCTAAAAAGAACCTAATAAAAAATCCACTTCCACTAGGAGAAATTATCACTAACCTAGATATGAATTCATGATGATAATTAAACCAAGAGTTCTATCTCCACACAGATTTGAGATGATGAAGAATTTTGTTGTAACCTAGTCTCCTCATCAAAACACAAAAAAATGACAAAGACCATATCCCACACTTTGCAGGATGGAAGGGTTGTGTAGTGGTAGCAAGAGCCTCAAAACACTAAGCTACACCACTGTTGAACTCTATTCCTTATCAAGGTGTGAATACAATCACAAATAAGATAATTATAATCTCCCCATCCCATATAAACTAGCTTTCTTGGACCAAGACTTCCCAAAGTCCACCCTGTAGAAAAAAAGAATGAAAAAATTGTACCAAGATATTGATGAGATCCCCACTAGTTGATCAAGCCCCCAAGAACCCACCAAATCATGAAAAACACAATATGAGGCCCCTCTAGTCCAAATATTTTCACCAAATACTAGTTATGTTACACCACCACCTCCCCAAGTTCTCTCATAGATAGATCAAACACTAGAAATCTGTTCGTTTGATCTGAGTGCCGAGGTGAAAAAATAATGTTCAGAATACTTAGAAGATGAGAGGGGCCACCCATGGGATGAGATCCAGTAATAAAATACTTAATGGAAATCATATCCAAACAAAAATCCCATACAATAGGAGTGATTGACATCAGCAATGGAGATGGACAAAATTCCCCCATCAAGTTTTGAAGACAACAGAGAAGGATCCACCCCCAGATGTCCCATCAGGATATTAGAATGAGGCATAAAATTTAGATAATGGAGAAAAAAGTGATGATATGTGAGGAACCTTCTCAAAATTAAAAAAACATCTTATCTTTACCTTAATTTTACCACATAATTCCTAATAAATTTCTTTCTCTTCTCAATGATTTTTATAAAACATTACATAAGAAATCTTAATAGATAAAATATAACTCATAATGAATTCTATAAAATCATGTTAAACTCATGATTTTTCCTATATTTATTCTTTTCACTCTTGAGATTTAGAATATAATTTAATTAAAATATAATCACATTAATTTAACTTTTGAAATCTTGAGATTTTGGTAAAAACCTTAGAAATGATAAATCATGTAGGTATATTTTGAAATCATTTTTCATATCACTCTTACAAATGAAATAAGCAATATGGTCAACATACATCATAATTTTATGGAGAAAAAATCATTAAAAAATTCACTAAAGGGATATAATGGCCCCATGTCATTGGATAATAATGTAACCCCCAGTACCTAGTTTACTACTGAACCATCTATCCTTGGTTTATAATTGAACCACTCGTCCTTAATTTATAACAGAAACCTATATAGTTGGTTTATAATGGAACTAAAAATTATCTTAAATACTTCCAAATAAATATAACATAATCTTAACATATTAAATCTCTCATAATTTAAAAAATAATACTTAATCCCATAAACAAACATTTCTAGATTTCAAAATATCCATTAAATTTAAAAATATTTTTCAAAATAAGAAAAAATTTAAAAGATGATTAGTTATTTTAATAAAACAAAAAAAATTATAGTTGAATAAAAACATAAAAGAACATTTATGACAGGAAAAAACTTTGACACTGTACACATTAAAATCGAACATTCTTTTTATCTTTTGTAAAGAAATTCAAAACATTCTATTCATAATGTGTAAAAAGATTCATTTTAAAAAATGATAAATGAAAGTAAAAGGAGACAAAAAATTTCATTTATAATTAATTTATGACTATATAAATGAATCAATAATATAATTTTAATAATATTGGCATGGTTGAGAAATATTTTGAAAAACAATTCTCTTAAACATTTAAAACTCAGTTTTTAAAGTAAAGTAAACTTTATCTCAAGCATGAATCATAACTTGTGTTCTTTATATTCATAAATAATTAATATATGTTAATTATTTTCAATATTGATAATAATTTTCATGTTTAATATCCCTTTTTTTTTACTTATTACCATTTTATATACAATTATTTAATCAATCTAGTTCGCATAAGATGTTTTGAACAAATTTTGATCATATATCCAAAAATGACTTTTGCAGGTGCACTGTGATCAAAGAGGTCATAATACTTTCATCTATGAAATCATAATAATGAAATAATAATAATTTTTATATATAAATTAAGCTTTTAAAACTAACAATGAAAGATGGTTATGAAAAATTTACTATGTTATAATCATGGAGGCGATAAGTCGTACGTACGCTTGTGTAACCTATCTATTTTTCAATGATCATGATATAAATAAGGTAATTATTTTTTTATATTTTTCTAATAATTATTATATAATAAATATTATATTATTTATTTAAATACAATTATATATACCATCTGTGTGATATAGTAATGAAAAAAGAATCACATTACTTTGTGGATGTGGTAATCCAGACATACGCCAGAAAAATGTTATAATCTTTCACTGATTGGAAAGGTAAGAAAATATATGACATATTAATTATTCATAGTTATAAATATTTCATGAATATTATATATATAAATTAAATGAGTCATCCCAAATAACCATGGGAGGTGATGATGGAAAAAAATCACAATAGTTCGCGAGGTGGTAGTCCACTGTAAACATAAAAGATGGATTTTTTTCTCATTTGATGGAAGAGAATATAGATATATGTTATGAGATTAAAATATTAAAATATTATTATATGTTATATACTTATTTCACTATATCATCATGGTCAAAAAATATTTTAAGTAGGTGGAAGAATAAATAAAACTAAAACATTTGGTTAAAAGTTATACATCATTTTTAGATAATCACCTTTACATTACTCCTTATGCCCTCTAAAGTTGGTATTATGACTCAAAAAGGCCTCTAGAATTAGGGTAGGTATTATGTGAAGGTATTTGGTCAGGTATTTGATAAATCAAATTGATTTTTAGCTGTGAATAAAAAGGAGAAAAGGTAACCTTTTATAAGAGAGGGGAGGGCCACTCTTGGAATTTCTAGAAGTATTAAATTAATATAAATTATTTTTCAGGGAAAGATATATCCAAAATGATATATTTTGCATATATAATGAGGATGGGTATAAAGAAACTAATAAAATAAAATTGGTACATGTTTATACTTTTTGTTAACCTTATATTGTTTTGAAACCCCATTAGTCATTTTGGACAATTATGGAAATAACAGTATTTTACTCTATAGGGGTTAATATGGTTACTATAAAAGGAAAATTGGACTATAAATGTAGCTTGGTTTATATTATAAACCATATACCAAAATAGTATATAAGTATAATATTTTCAATAATTTTAAATCATTAAATAAAATATTATTTATTATAAAATATTATTAATGTCAATTTGGGGACTATTGATTTAATTTGACTATGAAAACAACATGAAAAAAATAAAATTAAAATATAATCCTTTAAAATATAAAATAAATAATATTCTTCTAAAATATTCTTGTAACACAATAATTAGTTAAAATTTTATTACTCTAAATATTTTTTAGAATCATTTAGTTTTGTTCTATTAATTGAATAAATACTATGTCAGTGTTGTGTATAAATTTAAGGACATTAATTCATTACTAAGAATTATAAATAAATTTAATTAATAAAAAATATATTTCATATATAAAATGAATATTTCTAAATGAACATATATTTTGTTTATCACTATGTCAAAAATTTATAGGTAATAAAACAAAGAGAATGACATTTTCACTTTTCTTTACATAAAATAATACAAAATTCAAAATCAAATAAATATGGCTGAATGTTTTCATATTTTGTAAAATTTTACTGAAATAAAATAAATAAACTCATCCAAATAGATAAATTATTTTTTTAGGATGATTTTTTAGTCATTATCATACTATTGTTAACCTTAATTACCTGATTTACCTTTACCATGACAACAATTATTTAGTATCATCATAATTCATAATAACAAAAAACAAAAGGGATCTATCCCAAAAAATTTAAACTACTAATTAAAAATATTTAATTAATTTTTACATACTATTTTTTTATAAGTGGAAGAAATTTATTTAATATTAAAACAAAAAATGAAAAGAAAAATAATGTTTTTAGAAAAAATGCCTTTTAAGTATAAAAATGCTTTTATACCAAATTAATGAATAAATTTTATTCCAAAGAATATATTTGGATTATTTTTACTCAAATTAAACTATTTAAATCTTAAAACTAATCCAAAATATATTTTTTCTTTTTAAATACATTAAAATAAAATACGTTATTCAATAAAAGTCAGTATTTTTCACTATTCATTATAAAATAAAACTATTCAGAAAAATAACAAAAAGTCCTCATAATATAATTCTAATATGTTGATTTCATAAATTATATAATTTTTATGAAATAAATTTATATAATTTCTATAAATTGATTATAATAATTTTCTATAAAAAGAAATAAAAACCATTTTTGACAAAGATGTATTTTTGAAGAGTAAAATGAGTTTACTAAAAATTGAGTGATTATTTTTTAATAATTAATCAATAAATTAGTATTGATCAATTAATTTATGTATATTTAATAATTTTGTTAGTATAATTAATAGTCTCTAATTTAATCAATATGTTATAGTGGTAAAATTTAAACAAAAACATTTTTGTAGTATATCCCAATTCACTTAAAACCTAGTGTTGCATGATAAGCAAGAAATCAAGAATAGTATTAATTTTTAAACTCATGGTGTTATATTATATTTCATTCCTTATCACCAAACTTTATTCCCCAATATAATATATTTCATATTGAACATGTTGGTTAGATACCTCTTTAACTATATTATTCATTCTATCTTCTAACTTACAAAGAGAATTCCATTAACATACAAGAAAAATTTGACAAAATCATTATTTCTAACCACTATAAAATAAAATTAAATATTTTAATTTCACTTGATGATGTTATTTTATTTAATGGAAGAATAAGATCTCTTATTTCATTATTTTAGGGACTTTTACATCTTATATAAAACTCATATGATCCTATAGAATAAATCATAATTTTAGGTTTCTTTGAAACATGTAAGGGTTTATGGATTAGTGAGAATTCACGGGGGGTGAATCCATGAATTCACATCCTTTTTTGTTTACCATTGAAACTAATATTAAATACCTATTAAAGTTCACGGATCAATTATTATACACAAACTACACATACTTCAAGGCATCAACACAATGTACACAATATATTTTTTACAATGTCCATTAATGAAATTGAGAAGCTTAATCTTAGAAATAATTCAGTAAAATCCTTGATCACACATTCCACTAGAATCACTATAGGGATTATGAATTATTATATATTATCCTTGAAACCATGATTAAAAATGTGCATACATACTCATATAATTTTATCCCACACAAAAATAGACATGGAATCTAATTTTAACAACAATAGAGTCCTCATAAAGCATTGAACATCATTAAGTTATTAGTGTGCTTTATAATCATTATCATAATCATTTTATTCCACTTCTTACATTTCTTTCTATCCTATTCTTTAATTTTATATCAAAATAACCCTTTTTATTCTTTATTCTCTTTACATTCATAATATCAAGTTATTTTTCACTTATATATATATACATTACAATTTTAAATAATAATTCCCAAATGATTTTAGGTGATAACTTCCACACTAACCATTATTTATCTTATTATATACATCATATATATATAATACTTTTTCTAACCTTGGATATTATTGAGGAGATTAAAGGTTCAACTTTTATTGTACCTTGATTTATAAATTATAACACATCATAATTACTTTGATTATGGATTTTTTCCTTGATCACATCATGACACTCACAATTATGGTGTGATAGTTCAGTTTTTCTTCAAACACTTGAATCCAATTTTACATTATGACATGATAGTATTAAATATTGCATGAACAAATAATCATTAAATATTAGAGATGAACTAAATTCTCATGACCAAAAATATATAACAGAATTCATTAAAAGTGACAGTAGCATATATTTATTTTTAATCCTATGCAAGATCACTCCTGGTTTTATTTACTTCTTCATGACATAATCAATATAAAGTAGATTAGTTTATTCTTAGTCCGCAAGAATCTACTATCACATAAGAATCATTGTGTTATGGTCACCTCATTCATGAAAGAATCTATGTATTCTTATTTTCTTTAAACACCACATCTAAATTACTTGCAACTAGAATTTGATGTGTCATAGTGAAACCTCTTCTTTTTCACAAAATATTGAAAAAATGATGAATAAAAACTTTTCATTCTTACATGACTTTAATTACATGAAGGATTAACTTATAAAATTTCTATATTTTAATATAAATAATATAGTAAACCCTTGTATAGTAATCGATTTACTATTAAACATGACTAATTTACTCTTGCACAACATGAATTTAAAATAACACATCTCAAATTAATTCTCATGTAACATGAATTGTGACATTAATCATTTAAGTGGTGAAATTTATTCTATAACTCCAATACTACTAAAAACTATATCTTGAAAAATCCAAACTCATTCAAACCTTTTTCATTCATTCCAAAGACATTGAGTGAACTTCACCTCTATTAAATCCCAATGTAATACTTGATGTTGAACATGATTTTTGTGTTGACAACAAAAGGTGATAAAATAACCATATTCAATTTATCTCCTCTCCAACCATAATATACATTAATAAAAATTTAAATTATATGGGAATAAAAATTACCTTATAAACTCTACATAAACCCATTGAGTCTTAACAAAACTCCCCATGGTCACAAAAATTATTGATCTAAACATCTCCCTTAACCATATCTTTTTCAAAACAATACCCCCTTTGGATTTTATTTTCATCCATTGAATAAGACACTTATCAATGAATAACCATTAAGTAATTTTTATACTATTTGAGATTGATCAATGTTGTAAATAATAACATTTAATAATAATGTCATAGTTTCTATTAAAGGGACTAATATCCACTTCTTTAGAGATTTTGATACTAGACGGGATCAACTTCTTAAAAAAAGTATTTTTCCACTTATCAAAACTATTCCTTGGATCATTGTTTTTAATGTTCCTATACACATGATTAACAAACATGTTAAAATAACTCTCACACAAAACCAAATCTCTCTCTACCTCACCTTTATTTCGCAAATACCCTTTTAAAAACTCCCCCTAAATATATTCTTCATATTAAATAAAAACAATTTCTTTTAATTAATATTATTATATTACCCCATTGAAAATAATAATAAAAATAAATATAAAAAAGAGAGAGAATTGAATCACTATACCTTATCCATGAATAGATTTTTGTTGAACTTCCACTATTATCTTCATTTTATAAAATGAATCATTTGAAAATTTATTATTCAATACATACAACATTTTATCTTTAGTTGGAACAAACTGTAGATTCAAATTTCCATTCTACACAATTTCTTTGAGAGATATTTTATATCAATGTGCATTGATTGTGAATAGTGAAAAATCTCCTGAAATATTTATGATTCATTGATGATTTCATCATATGTGTAGTAGAAAATTCACATCTATATTGAGATCCTATAATTGAGTCTTCATTCATATCATTTGGGTTATTTGATGAGTTGAAATAATGTATTCCACCTTGGTAGTAATAAAGGTAAAAAAACTGTTTCTTTATGAACCTTTCCTATAACACATCAATATTTTAGAATGAATTCTTATGTTAAAAAACACCATGTTTCATAGAATGTACCACACATAACACAAATTTTAAACAAACTATGATAAAATATAGAAATATTATTATTTAAATATGACTGTTGTAATTATGTTGTTAGTTTAGTGGTATTAATAAGGGTAAACACATTATGAAATATATGTATAATATTTTTCCTTATTTAATTTTTTTATTAATTCCTAGGAAATAATTACTCAATTCTTAATGATAAGTATTAAATCACACAATTTTTAGAACACTAAAGCATTAAAAGGGTATTTTTTTTTCTATAAAACTAGGTTTTAATTATGTTATATTTTTTCATTTAAAATAAAAATTTATGAATTTTAATTTAATGAAATTAAAATGATTTTTAGATTCATCATATCAAAATTTTATCAGAATGAATGTTTAGGATTATTAAGAAATATATCATTTAAGGGTGGGTAGTGGAAAATAATAATTTTACAAATTATGTATCTTTTATGAAATTTTCATGATATAAGAATGAAATGGTTGTCTATGAAACAAAATTTATAGAAAAAATATATATTTAAGAATTAACATAATTCCATTAAAAATATAATGTTAGACTAAGAAATCTATGTTTTCTATTTTGGAAATATAAGTGACGTTTTTATTCAAATAAAAACAATTTTTTTAATATTCATTTCAATAAAGTTTTCAAAAGTTTAATTTTTGATTTTTTTTATTTTGTAATGTTATTTAAGTCTTATTTTATTTGAAAAAATTTAATTAATTCAATGCTAATCAAAATTTTACATGATTTTTCTCTAAAAAACTTTCTTATGGTTAAAACAATAATTTTTTTTAAAATGGTTTTGCTGTGTTTTTAAAACTTATATTAAAAGTAATTTTTAAAAATTCTAGAAATTGAATAATAGAAAATGGATTAAATATTTGAGATTATCATGTTCTAATTTGGTAATGAGTTCAATATCATTTTTTAATAATAAGTAGTAATCATGGCAAAAATTTACCACCATAGTAAAGTGTAGAATAATTTAGTTGTGGTTAGAACTATAGGATAAGGTATAAAAGTATCTAAAATGATTTAATTTATTTAGTTTTAAGAGTTTAAATCATCCAAAATCATACCATATTAATAAAATATGGAAATTTGGCACCATTGTTCTATGATAATGACTCTTATATTATTTTATATAATGAATTATTACAGGATGTGACTCTCTTTCTCTTAGTATATATAACATGATTTCATAGGAATTAAAATATTTCATGAATGGATATAAATTTTTATTTATATAATTCTTAATTTTTTATTATAAATAGTTTATTTTTGATTTTTTTCTAGCGGTATAATTACCTAAAACCCTCCTGTATTGCTAATGCAAGGATTATGCAAGCGGGTGAAAAATCAAAGTAAATAGTTTTAAAGTATTAAAACTGATATGTTTTGGATAAAATAAATAATTTAAATATTTATGTGTATTTAAATGATTATATATTTAATTTTTAAAAATAAAATTCAAACTCCAAAGTAATCTTGATGTTTTTAAAGTTAAATTTTTTGAATAATCCTATAAAAAACATAAAGGATATTTATTGCCAGAAAATATTTAATTAATTGTATAAAAGAACATACTAATCTTATGATTTTTCTAATAAATGGGATTTGTTATATAATATCAACCATTTTTCACTTATAAACCTTTTTTGATAATTACATTATTTACCCATAAAGAGTATGTATCTTGTTACCACAATAATTGTTAAAAGAGTTAATGAGAGGTTAAAATAAAGAGATAAGGGTTATAATAACCATAAAACTAATATAACTAGTATTATTTGAATTTATTTATACACAATATAATCCAATATTCTAAATTTAGAAAATTGGGATCCAATTTTCCATGAAATTGAAACGATCTTATTGTAATGTTGATAATAATTACAAGTGTTCCTCTCCCCTCACTTATAAAAGAGAACATACTATCCTCTATTTTTCATACATTATTTAGAATATTATCTTTCAAAAATACCTACCATAATATATTATAAACTACTCTATACATTTTAATGATCTTTTTTCTTCTTCAAATTCCAAACCAAGTGTCCTTAAAAAGAGATCCAAAGGAGGGTTCTCAAATAAGAGGTAATGGTCTTCCCTGAATCCTTTTACCTTTATTTCTTCTTCTACACCCTCCAAATATTATTTAACCATATTAAAATACTTATATATGTAAAATTAGATTAATTATGTATTAATATTTTAATATAATAACCATTATCTATTTACCATCATTCTCAATGGAAATTGAAAACGTCATCGTGCGTATGTATAGACTACCGTCTCCATGACCGTCATATTTTATTTTTAATCATCGTATCTCATGAATGGTTATATATATAAATGGTTTTAATGATTATATATTATTTTTATGAAATCATTTTTATTCATTATAGATATAACACTATCATCTTTATAACCCTCACATTCATTGAATATTGATAATTTCGATCATGGTTATTTATGGACTACCACCTCTACGAAGCAATGTGATTTTTTTTCATTGAATATTTATATATATGGTAATAAGGTTATATATAATTAATATATATTATATATATGAAATATTAAATATTTTTTAATGGTAATTTATTTTTTATCTTTATTTCATTCCATCAATAAAAAATTTAAAACATTGCCCATGAGTATGAACGAACTACTGCCTCAACGATGTGATATAACAAAATTTTCATAACTACATTAAATGAATGGTTATAAAAGTGTATATAATGAATAATTATGATACTTGTGACATTATTATGATTTTATATATTATTAAATCATGACCAATGTGCATGGACTGAAACCACTAAACCAAAACACGCATGAAATATAGATCGACGAACACCTAGAATTTTAATTTTAAGGAGGAATTATTAATAAAGAAGTAATAAAAAATTATAAGTGAATCATATCTGGTAATATTGGTGTGAATATGGTTATGGTATAAATGTATAAATAATTTACATTTATTTTTCAGGATGGTAATATTGTGTACAAATAATGTTAAAACCTAAGGTCAGGGTTTCTCATATCACTTTTATTTTTATGAGACATATTCTATAATCCTGAATTATTTTTACTTGTAACATATAATGACCATAAATGAATTTTAAAATTATTTTAATGAAAATTATTTTAATTTTAAAATCCATATAAACTCTCACTTTTATGAGGTTAAATTTTTTTGTGATTACTAAAAACGTAAGTGTTATTCTCATTAATGTTTCATTAAGTCATAGTTCAGGTTATGCACCTATTGTTATTTATTTGATGTGTATAAAACCCCTTTTAAATATTATATAAAAATAAATTTACATTAATGTAATTTAAATTTAACTTTTAATTTATTTCTTTCATTAGGATTATAATTCAAAAGTTTCCAAAGTGGTTAGAGTATTTGTTACAAAAACATTTCATTATAGGATTGTCTATGTTTCATTTTCATTGATGGAAATTATATTATCCTTATCATTAATCCATATATATTTTATTATACTAGGTTTATTTATATAATTCTCAGGTATTAGTACTATTTTATATCTTTCGTACTTAAAATGATTGAGGATTTTTTAGAAAAATCTGACCTTATTTCCTCTTCAATCGACAAACATTTTCTTCGATGTCCATGTTCTTGAAAATGATTTATGGAATTTTTTTCTATAATTAAATTTTTAAGAAATATTATTTATTATTCCTATTAATTTCTTTATAAATTATTAAAATTAATCTTTTTCCAATGTTTTATTTAAGAATCACTTTTGACTTTTTACAAAAGTATGAAAAAGATGTTCTATTTTAATGTATAAGGAATTGATAGATTTTCCCATAATCATGAAAATTATATTATTTGATGCTTACTTTAAAATTTTCTATAGTTATTTTCAATGAAAATAGTTTTTACAATATTTTGGGATTATTCAGTTTTTAAATATTCCAAAGTAAAATGATATTTTCCCAGTTTTCATTAAAATATTAAATTTCTCTTTAAATATATTTTCCATCTATATAAAAATAAATTAAGGATTTGAATTATTCCCTGTCATCTATTTCTATTCATATGATTTCTTTTGAGGATGATATTTTATGAATGATACTTTGAAACCTATTTCTTTCTCACGGGTTAATTGATTTATGATGAAATATACATGAAACTCATTTACTTTTCATGGGTTATACTATGATGAAACTTTTTATGGTCTTATAACAACCTTATATATGGTATAGATTAGGTTATGAGTGGATCCATATTTATGTACTCCTCAAATTCATTAAGTAAATATTGATATATAATTATATAATATATACTTGAATAGGGAATGAACCCACTTCAATAAGAAGCTCTATCCACTATGATAGTATTTGGAGTGAGCCATGAGTAAGGAAATGATGGAACATGGAGTGAAACTATTTAACTATTGGAATTTATCCACTATGATAGTCTTATAAGGGAACCGTAACTAAGGAAAATATTTTCTATGATTATATTTTTACCATAAATTTATGTCTTATGCATATGATATTTTCACATGTATAATGATTGGTTATTGATGAATCTTCACACTTATAAATTTAGTATTTTATTATTGATAATCTTTATTCCATGATTCATGATTATAGATCTTTGACTAATTGGGTATGAATTCAGTATGTTTTTATTTTTCTATGACACCCCTATTCTAATTATAGGCTTACATATAATCATCAATTTATATCTCCCATGTTTTCCATATTTAGAATTTGATCTCATGCTTTATTATGTTTAAATTCCCCCACATTATGAAAATGATATTATGTGTGATATGACCATAAGGGAATTTATGGAGAATTTAGTGAGATATTTTGAATACTTCTTATGGAACAATAAAATCTTTTATATAGAGTTAGAAATATCTATATTATGAGAAAGATAAGGTTTTTATTATGCAAAGGATTTTTTCATAAATCTCTTAAAATCTAAACCTACCAGATATTGCGTATTTAAGTGACTCACTTTTAACATTTGATATTGTAATTATGTATGATTAAAATTGAGTTTCTTTAGTTGGTATAATAGACTGCATGGGTAGAATATGATTTTTATCACAAGATCTATGTTTACGGGGCTTGGTCTGTCTCATTCCTAGGCTCCTATCTCCAATAAAGACAAATACAATATATTTTGATCTTTTATGAAATATATTTCAATCCCAATAAACATATTAAAAGAAAATGATATTGATCCTCACATTAAAAATTTATTTCAACCCCTAATTTACTATACATTTGATATTTATATGAATTCTCTTTAAAAATAAAATATGTGCTTATTTTGATTCACTATGAAATCTAGAAAGTGTAAAAACATAAAAAATATTCATTCATATTGTTATTAAGTAAAAAAACTCCCATTTTTTTTCTAAACTCTCTTAAATCAACTTCATTTCCATATTCTGCTTATAATAGATCGTTTCTCACTAAAATTGGTATAGAATGTCGATTTGAATCCACTAATATATTATTATTTAAAAATTGTAAGGTGTAATTATATTGATAATGGAAAATATGATCCTTATATTGAGAAATTTTAAAACCCAATAAATATTTAATCAATTTAATAGGGAAAATTTTAAGCATTTTATTCATTTTGAAGGAAACTTTTCCATAAGAAACTTATTTAATTTTTGGATATATAATATATTTTATATAGAAAATAAAAATTAATGATACCACATTATTTTATTTGATATAGAGGTTTTTGTCCACCCTTTCCATCTGTAATTTCATCACCTTCAATCATGAATCAATAGTTAAGTACAATTACATTGGGGAATTATTTAAAACACACTATGCCTTTTCAATATATAGACATATTCTTTATCTTATTTAATAAATAATTCAATAGTTTACTCAATGTACACTTCCTCATTCAATTTACTATTGGGTAATAATGTCTTGAAATGTATTTAGATGCATCAAAATTTTTATATAATATAAAAAATTATTAATAGACCAAATACTAGAAATCAGTGTAATGATTTCATAAAAATAAATACATTCTAACTTTGAGTAGCCTTTGTATATAAGTATTTATTTTTTATCATCAAATTTATTTTTATATTAAACTTTTAATAGAACAACCACTTTGGTTTGATGACATTAATATTTATTGGCTTAATTACCAACTCTAATGTATAGTAATTCTTGATTTGGTCTAAATGCTTGTTCATAACACAGATCTCATATTTATGCTCTAAAGCATCTTTCACATCTATTTGTTCAAATTGAGAAAAAATTAGGTATGTTTTTCCATCCTTATGGCTGTTTTAGTATAAATTTTTAATCCTTTATATTCAAAAATAATTTAGGCCTCTACAAACTTTTAAGCCTTATATAAGTAAAATAAGGTCATTATTTATCCCTATAAATAACTGAACCATCCTTTTCAACCTGAACTTCTTCATAATGTGTATCATTTTAAAAACACCCTATCGAAATTATCATTAAATTATATATTTACACCTCAATTTTGGATCTTGATTCTTGTAACGCCCCGACCCCAGCTACCCAGAGTCGGTGCATTACTTCGTAACATTGGCATGATCACAAAAGATCAAGTCTCGAAAGACCGATTAGTTTAGTAGCCTTGGAAACACTAGATACATTCATAAGTCTTTCATTACATCAAAATTAAACAAACTACAATAACATGGTCTTCATAGCCCACACTCATATCTTCACTGACTATTCTTGCAAGTCAGTCATAATACACTTCTTCACATCCTGGAAAATTTTTAAACATTGAAAGGGGTGAGCTCAGATGCTCAGTAAGGATAACAATATTGCGGAAGCTTTCATAAATAAACATTAACATTTAAGGCAATGTATAACTAAAACAAAAGCCTTATTGAACATGAACTTTAGCATAATATGGCAAAAGTAAACTGAAATAATGCCATTTACTTACTCACATGGATATTCTACTAGTCGAATAATCACATGAAATATCAATAACCACTTCCATAATGAGGGAATGTATAATGCCGGACATTCTGAAACATTTTGTCAAGGCCTCGGCCAAGACATCTAAAATGATTAAGGCCTCGGCCAAAACCATAAATCAAATTGGGAAAGGGCCTCGGCCAATTCCACGTCTAGTTGTCTCATGAGACCTACCGATGCATCGAGGAGCTATAGCGGGCTCCACCCGTCACATATTAAGTCCAATACATTCCTCATATGAATAGGTTAAAACATAACATAAATATTCTTATTAAAACTAGCATACGAAATGTCAATAATTTCTCCATAAACTATGGATGGTATAAAATAACACATCCTCAGTCAAATATTTCACGAAATGCTCAATGGAAGTTTTGTATCATAAATCAATTTCAATTAAACTTAAAACCCATCAAAGGATGTTGACATGGATGGAATCAAAGCTATTTGAGAGAAATAACTCTCCTTTTTTTTAAATCATTTAAAAGTCCCATAATTATAAAATAATACATTTACTTTGAAAATTTTCTTACCTTAAATTTGTCAAAAAGGTCAAAAAGTACATTGTTTGGAAAACGACGGTGAGATTCTTTTCAAAAACGTATAAGGGTATAAAAGACTTTAACCCATTTTCCATTTAATAGTAAAAATGTTTTGAAAGACATTTTTAAGAAACATGGATTTGGATGATAACGAGGTCCCAGTAGATAATTATGTATAAACAACCTTGGATAATGAAGAGGTTGTGAAGTAAACCCTTACCTTGTACTTTTCCTTGGTTGGGGTAGATTAACCTCATGTATAATGGTGAAATAATTGTTATTAAATTATACAAGAATCATATACATTCATATGATATCATATATGATCTTTTAACATTGCTTTGTTAACAATATCTTAGATTTATCGTTGTTTTGGGTGTTAACTTACTCGTTTTCTTTTATATGTTTTGTCATGTAAGTCTTGTTTTTCATGGATAGGTTGTATATTATTCATATCCAGAATGATATCATGTCCTTAAACATTATTTTTAAATCATAAAATGATAATTATACTTGAATGGATACGACGGAGAATGAATCTCATCGCGTTCGTGGAGACGGTAGTCCGTACGTACGCACGAGCGACAATATCATTATTTTGATATTAAAATAATATATAATTGGATAGTGTATCATATATAAAGAATCATTATCATGTTATATTTATTATTTACATGAATTACATATCATTATTATACCCATCTAAATAATAATATAATGAATAACAATTACACCACGACGTGGAGACGGTAAGCCGTACGTACGCACGTATGGTGACATGTCATTCAAATGATGGGTAGAATATTGAATATGGTTGTTCCATATTTATAATAACATCACATTATATAGAAGATACTGGAGTTATAATTTTAGAATTGAAATAATAAACAAAGAGGGAGTGGAAGAAGAAAGAAACTTGAAAGAGGGTGATGAAAATGTTACCTCTTCTTCGGGTTCTTCCTTTTGATTTGATCAAAAGGACTCCTTAGGATGGCTTTCTGACTAAAGTAAAGCTTCTAGGACGAAGGGAGAGAAGTTGGGAGAGTATTTGGGCAGGGGTTGGCCGAACCAAAAGGCTTGGAAGTGTGAATAAGGTGGTAGAGGTGGGGGCCTTTTATAAGAGGAGAGGAGGGGCACTTTTGGAAAGATTGAAATGTTACATTATTTCACAATGCTTTTCGGATTCTAAAGGTCCCACACTTATATAATTCGAGGCTAAGGTGATAAGGTTTCGAAATCTCTTCATACAATAGGCTTTGGACAAGTGTAAGCCTTGGATTTTGCATTATCTTCTCATTTTATTTAAATCGTTAAATAATGAGGTCATCGCCACATCATAATGATGTCATAAATAATTTAATTTATTTAATGTCTAAAAATTATAAAACAAATACTATGATGTAGGAAATCTTTTTAGCTTTCTAATGAATATTTATAGTCAAAATTTGGACTTGTGTAACCCTACTTAAAAATTGTTTTAGTAAAACACTTTATGTTAGTGTCATTTTCACTTTAACATTAAATAAAAAGTAATTTATGTTATTTCCCAACAAAAGTGGATCCATGGGGTCCCCAAGTTAGGCCATGGCTTGTCTTGGTCGTCCATGACACACCCAATGAGGTTGGGACATGTGTCTAGGTCATTTCATATTATTAAAGTATTATTTATACCTTAAACTACACTAATTACCACTAATCGCGATTAAGACTTAATAAGTTACTATTCACCAAAAAATTATTTTTATCCCATTGAACCACATTTTACATACTAATGACAACCATGTATGTCGGATTTTCAAAATTCAATACACATTAGTGGTAAACTTTCATTTAAACGAAAAATCAGTTATTTAACTACCACTTAGTGGTTTCACTATTCATCAAAAATTGAAGTTTTTCAGAACAATGCCAAAATTTCACCCTAAGATATAATTGATATTCCGAATTCAAAAATGATGTCTATTTTACAAAATTCCAAACATATAAGTTGCATTAATTAATTTTATAATTAATTCCCGCTGTCAGAACAAATAGCGTGTTTTTAAGAAACAATTTATATCAAAAGATTGGCAATTGTTTATGTTCGATTTCAATGTTAAATTAATTCCAATGACCACCATTGGATAAAATGGTAAAAATATATTCTAATTATACTTTAAAACCACTAAATAGTATAATTTATCACAATTAATTATTTTGATTAAAAAAGTTGTTTTAAGTATTTTTCACTATTCATAAAAAAATTGGAAGTTCTCAGAAAGTTACAAAAAATTCAACTTAGGATAATTTCGATATTACGAATTCAAAAATGAAGTCCATTTTGAAATATAAAATTTCTATAATTTTAAAAGGTGGTTATTACTATTCATAACGGCTACTTTGATTAGTTGCGTTGTGTTAGAACTCGAACTTGCGTACAATGCAAGCTATTGCATTATTCGAAGGGAAACATACAGTGGAAACTTGGGGTGTTACATTCTCCCCTCCTTCAAATAATTGCGTCCTCGCAATTTCTAGGGTATTACTGCATAAAAAGACTCGGGTGGTTTTTCATCATAAATTCCTCAGGTTCCCACGTTGCCTCTTCCATTTTATGATTTCTCCACAAAACCTTCACCAGCCGAGTCGTCCGGTTTCTCAGCACCTGCTCCCTCACATCAAGAATCCTGACGGGCTCTTCACAATAGGAAAGATCGGGTTCCAGTTCTAATTCCTCATAGGTGAGTACATGCGTTGGGTCAGGCATGTATTTCCTCAACAGAGATACGTGGAACACATCGTGAACTTTGGAGAGACTTGGCGGCATTGCCAAACGGTAAGCTACAGCCCCAACTCGTTCCAGAATTTCGAAAGGTCCGATGTACCTGGGACTCAATTTACCTTTCTTACCAAAACGTATGACTCCCTTCCATGGAGATACCCTCAGGAAAACATGATCACCAACTTGAAATTCCAAATCCTTCCTTCGATTATCGGCA
Organism: Viscum album; assembly: GCA_963277665.1. Taxonomy (NCBI): domain Eukaryota; kingdom Viridiplantae; phylum Streptophyta; class Magnoliopsida; order Santalales; family Viscaceae; genus Viscum; species Viscum album. Next base: position 99,648,894 of record OY728119.1, on the reverse strand, counting down.
TAGCTCTTCTGCCTACTTTGAGCTGCTTTGATGTGATTTTGAATCACTTTCACCTTTTCCACTGTTTCCTCCACTAGTTCTGGGCCTACAAGTTTTCTTTCACCAACGTCATCCCAACAGGTTGGTGTACGACATCTCTTTCCGTATAACGTTTCATATGGTGCCATCTGAATACTCGAATGGAAGCTATTGTTATAGGAAAATTCTACCAGTGGTAAATATTGATCCCACATACCCTGAAAGTCAAGAGAGCACGATCTCAACATGTCTTCTAAGGTTTGAATAGTCCGTTCTGATTGTCCATCTGTTTGAGGGTGATAGGCAGTGCTCAAACGAAGTTCAGTATCCAAGGCCTTTTGAAGACTTTTCCAGAATCTTGAAGTAAAACGAGGATCACGATCAGAAACAATCGATAGGGGTACTCCATGAAGTCTTACAACTTCATTAATATATAGTCTTGCTAGACGTTCAAGTGGTAGATCCTCCCGTATAGCCAGAAAATGTGCTGACTTAGTAAGTCGATCAACAATGACCCATATTGCATCATTCCTTCTAGGAGTCTTTGGTAGTCCCATGACAAAGTCCATCGTAATATTATCCCATTTCCACTCAGGTATGGGAAGAGGTTGCAATACTCCACCAGGATGTTGCCTTCCAGCTTTCACTTGTTGACAAACCATACACCTTGACACAAAATCAGCAATCTCCCTCTTCATATTGTCCCACCAAAAATGTTCCTTTAAATCTCTATACATTTTGGTGCTCCCCGGGTGTATAGAGAAGTTGGAACTATGAGCATCATCCAGCAATTCCCTTTTTAGATCAGATATATCGGGAACACAAAGTCTCTTCCCGAATTTCAAAATTCCATCCTTATACACAAAGTCCCTCAATCTTCCATCATTCACACCTTTAATCTTCTTTTGAAATTCTTCATCATTGGTTTGAGAACTCTTAATCCTTTCTAGTAATGATGGTTTGGCAACCATTTGAAAAAGCATTGATGTTTCACCTTCCCCAGTTATTCCCATGTCCATCTTCACTAGATCCAAGAAAATTGGATCCCTTTCAATTCTCATCACATTCAAAACTCCATGGTCTTTTCTACTCAAAGCATCTGCCACCTTTTTTGCCTTCCCCGGGTGGTAATGTATCGTGCAATCATAATCCTTGAGTAGTTCAAGCCATCTCCTTTACCTCATGTTGAGTTCTTTTTGTGTGAAAATATACTTCAAACTCTTGTGATCAGTATAAATCTCACATTTTTCACCATAGAGGTAATGTCTCCATATCTTTAAAGCAAAGATCACAGCTGCTAACTCAAGATCATGAGTAGGATAGTTTTGCTCATGAATTTTTAGCTGTCGTGATGCATAGGCAATGACCTTATCATTCTGCATAAGGACACAACCGAGTCCTTTCTTCGATGCATCACTAAAAATAACAAACCCATCATTCCCCGATGGTAGAGTCAATACAGGGGCATTGACTAATCTTCTCTTTAGTTCTTCAAAACATTATTCACACTCTTTTGTCCAGACAAATTTAATCCCTTTACGTGTGAGCTTTGTCAATGGGTTAGCCAGTCTGGCAAAATTCTGGACGAAACGTCGATAATAACCTGCTAAACCAATAAAACTGCGTACCTCAGTTATACTTGTCGGTGCTGGCCATTCTTGGATTGCCTTGGTTTTAGAAGGATCAATGGAAATTCCATCCTTAGAGACAATATGGCCAAGAAAAGAAATCTCGTGAAGCCAGAATTCACACTTGCTAAATTTCCCATATAATTCATGTCTTCTAAGAGTCTTCAGGATAATGCGTAAGTGATTTTCATGATCTTCGTGGCTTTTGGAGTATACCAAGATATCATCAATAAATACCACTACAAAGTCATCAAGATATTCCTTGAAAACTCTGTTCATTAGATCCATGAAAACAGAGGGTGCATTAGTCAATCCAAAAGGCATTACTGTAAACTCGTAATGCCCGTACCTTGTTCGAAATGCTGTCTTTGGAACGTCTTCCTTCTTCACACACAACTGATGGTATCCAGACCGAAGGTCAATCTTTGAAAAGTATTGAGCTCCATGCAGTTGGTCAAACAAATCATCAATGCGAGGTAGGGGATACTTATTCTTTATTGTTATAGCATTGATCTCCCTATAATCAACGCACAACCTCATAGATCCATCTTTCTTCTTAACAAAAAGAACAGGGGCTCCCCAAGGAGAAACACTAGGGCGAATAAATCCCTTATTACTCAATTCCTCTAGTTGTTTCTTTAGTTCAACTAATTCCACAGTGGCCATTCTATAAGGGGTCTTCGATATGGGCCTTGATCCAGGAATCAAATCAATGGAAAACTCAACTTCTCGTTCTGGAGGATGTCCAGGTAAATCTTCCGGAAACACATCAACATATTCTCTCACAATAGGTACATCCTCTATTTGAATATTACTTTCCTCATCCTCAGTAACTTCCTTCTCTTCCTCCCCAATAATTGAATTTAGTTGAGCTACTGGGGGTGGATCTAGATAAGAATTATGTGGCGACGATTCTGCTCTAAAGATAAGGTGTTCCTTATCATTATCATCAAGAATTGTAAACTCTTTCCTCTTACAATAAATTTTTGCATCATGGTCCGAAAGCCAATCCATACCAAGGATTATATCAAATTCAATCATGGGTATGACGATGAGATCAGCAGGTAAAGAACATTTAGGTGCTCTAATGGGAACTAATCGACAAAACTTTGTTGCAACAATACTTCCCTTAGGGGTTTTGACCGACAACTCCCTTGTTAAATCAAATTGGAAATATCTAATTTTCTTAGCAAACTGGGAAGATATGAAACAATGCGATGATCCAGAATCAAATAATGCATTTGCTAAACTTGAGGAAACCATTAAATTACCTGCCACCATGTCTTTCGGAGCTTCCACCTCAGCAGTAGTGATAGCATAAGCCTGGCCTTGATCCCTTGGCCTCTTCTGAGGTAAGTTCCCCTGACGCTTAGGACATTCATTTGCATAATGTCCCTTCTCTCTACAATTATAACATTCCACGTTGACAACCGCTTTCTTTCCCTTGCATTCATGAGCTTGGTGGCCTTTTTCACCACACTTGTAACATACTCCTTTTCCTTTTAGACAGGCACCAGGGTGCTTCCTACCACAATTATCACAGGGTGGAAATTCATTTCTACCCTTCTTCCCTGTTTCCTTATTTCCTTTCCCAGAGTTTTCAGCGGATCTCTTCTTATCTTGCTTTGATTTAAAGTCATAAGACTTAGAGAATTCCTTTTCCGTCTTGATGGCGCATGAGACAATACCTTCGTATGAAGAAAAGTTTTGTGATACTAAAGCTCGACGGAGAAATGGTTTCAACCCATCAAAGAAACGATCAGTCTTACTTCTTGGGTTACGTATGTAATCTGCAGCATACCTTGCTAACCTTGTAAAGTTAGCCTCATACTTTGCGACATTCTCATCCTCCTTCTGCCTCAGACTCAGAAATTGCCTCTCCATATCCGCTCGATGGTCTCGAGGAAAGTATTTTTCTAAAAATAGCTCTTTGAACTCCTGCCATTCCATGTTTGTTAATTCATCATCCTCCTTTGTGTTTTGAATTAGTGACCACCATTGATCGGCATCTCCAGTGAGGCGGTAAACTGCCATGATAACATTCTCCCTTTCACTACTCCCCAAGGCATGGAATATTTTCTCTAAGGAATTTATCCATTGCTCAGCTACTATAGGATTTGTACTCCCATTGAAGGTTGGAGGTTGTTGCCTCATGAAACGGTCTAGCATTGATCCTCCACGTTGCGGATCAGGGTGCTCCATACGAGTAAGGTTGTTATTCATAACCTGCGTGAGTTGTCCCAGTACGGTGAGAAGCTGATCAGCACCAGTTGTATCACTAGCTCCACCATAATTATCCTGAGCAGGAGGGCAATCCCTACACGGAGTGCGTGCATTGATACGGTTTCCATTCCATCCACTAGGCGCCATTTCTAAATAATGGCATAAACTAGATTAGTTTATGAATCAAAATACATAATCACAAACTTATAAAACACTTAACTTAGATTGAACTATTTATGGATATAATCCATAATCATAAAAGAAATGTTTTCTTTGAGGAAGTATATACTCATAAACCCTTCATAATGATTTGTAAAGAAAATGAGAGTTATCCTAAGCATATCCCCCGGGAGTGTCGTAACCAAGAGTGCAGCAAGGCCCGTTGTCGTGCACCAGTTCCCGTTCGAGTCTAGCTCAAAGCAGTGTTTTCGGGTTTTACCCCTAGGTACATCTGTGCCAGAGCCGCCTCTACCTGCTCGTATCCAGACAGGGATGTATTGCTCGGAAAACTCACAAAATCTCTACAATACCAAAATTCTAGGAAGTTCTTCTATACTAATCCTCAAAGTCTATCTTCGGGCTATGTGCTCTAATCAGAGTTTATCTAAATCTAGCTTCCAAGGTTAGTACTAAACTGCCTTTGATACCAACTGTAACGCCCCGACCCCAGCTACCCAGAGTCGGTGCATTACTTCGTAACATTGGCATGATCACAAAAGATCAAGTCTCGAAAGACCGATTAGTTTAGTAGCCTTGGAAACACTAGATACATTCATAAGTCTTTCATTACATCAAAATTAAACAAACTACAATAACATGGTCTTCATAGCCCACACTCATATCTTCACTGACTATTCTTGCAAGTCAGTCATAATACACTTCTTCACATCCTGGAAAATTTTTAAACATTGAAATGGGTGAGCTCAGATGCTCAGTAAGGATAACAATATTGCGGAAGCTTTCATAAATAAACATTAACATTTAAGGCAATGTATAACTAAAACAAAAGCCTTATTGAACATGAACTTTAGCATAATATGGCAAAAGTAAACTGAAATAATGCCATTTACTTACTCACATGGATATTCTACTAGTCGAATAATCACATGAAATATCAATAACCACTTCCATAATGAGGGAATGTATAATGCCGGACATTCTGAAACATTTTGTCAAGGCCTCGGCCAAGACATCTAAAATGATTAAGGCCTCGGCCAAAACCATAAATCAAATTGGGAAAGGGCCTCGGCCAATTCCACGTCTAGTTGTCTCATGAGACCTACCGATGCATCGAGGAGCTATAGCGGGCTCCACCCGTCACATATTAAGTCCAATACATTCCTCATATGAATAGGTTAAAACATAACATAAATATTCGTATTAAAACTAGCATACGAAATGTCAATAATTTCTCCATAAACTATGGATGGTATAAAATAACACATCCTCAGTCAAATATTTCACGAAATGCTCAATGGAAGTTTTGTATCATAAATCAATTTCAATTAAACTTAAAACCCATCAAAGGATGTTGACATGGATGGAATCAAAGCTATTTGAGAGAAATAACTCTCCTTTTTTTTTAAATCATTTAAAAGTCCCATAATTATAAAATAATACATTTACTTTGAAAATTTTCTTACCTTAAATTTGTCAAAAAGGTCAAAAAGTACATTGTTTGGAAAACGACGGTGAGATTCTTTTCAAAAACGTATAAGGGTATAAAAGACTTTAACCCATTTTCCATTTAATAGTAAAAATGTTTTGAAAGACATTTTTAAGAAACATGGATTTGGATGATAACGAGGTCCCAGTAGATAATTATGTATAAACAACCTTGGATAATGAAGAGGTTGTGAAGTAAACCCTTACCTTGTACTTTTCCTTGGTTGGGGTAGATTAACCTCCTGTATAATGGTGAAATAATTGTTATTAAATTATACAAGAATCATATACATTCATATGATATCATATATGATCTTTTAACATTGTTTGTTAACAATATCTTAGATTTATCGTTGTTTTGGGTGTTAACTTACTCGTTTTCTTTTATATGTTTTGTCATGTAAGTCTTGTTTTTCATGGATAGGTTGTATATTATTCATATCCAGAATGATATCATGTCCTTAAACATTATTTTTAAATCATAAAATGATAATTATACTTGAATGGATACGACGGAGAATGAATCTCATCGCGTTCGTGGAGACGGTAGTCCGTACGTACGCACGAGCGACAATATCATTATTTTGATATTAAAATAATATATAATTGGATAGTGTATCATATATAAAGAATCATTATCATGTTATATTTATTATTTACATGAATTACATATCATTATTATACCCATCTAAATAATAATATAATGAATAACAATTACACCACGACGTGGAGACGGTAAGCCGTACGTACGCACGTATGGTGACATGTCATTCAAATGATGGGTAGAATATTGAATATGGTTGTTCCATATTTATAATAACATCACAGTATATAGAAGATACTGGAGTTATAATTTTAGAATTGAAATAATAAACAAAGAGGGAGTGGAAGAAGAAAGAAACTTGAAAGAGGGTGATGAAAATGTTACCTCTTCTTCGGGTTCTTCCTTTTGATTTGATCAAAAGGACTCCTTAGGATGGCTTTCTGACTAAAGTAAAGCTTCTAGGACGAAGGGAGAGAAGTTGGGAGAGTATTTGGGCAGGGGTTGGCCGAACCAAAAGGCTTGGAAGTGTGAATAAGGTGGTAGAGGTGGGGGCCTTTTATAAGAGGAGAGGAGGGGCACTTTTGGAAAGATTGAAATGTTACATTATTTCACAATGCTTTTCGGATTCTAAAGGTCCCAAACTTATATAATTCGAGGCTAAGGTGATAAGGTTTCGAAATCTCTTCATCCAATAGGCTTTGGACAAGTGTAAGCCTTGGATTTTGCATTATCTTCTCATTTTATTTAAATCGTTAAATAATGAGGTCATCGCCACATCATAATGATGTCATAAATAATTTAATTTATTTAATGTCTAAAAATTATAAAACAAATACTATGATGTAGGAAATCTTTTTAGCTTTCTAATGAATATTTATAGTCAAAATTTGGACTTGTGTAACCCTACTTAAAAATTGTATTAGTAAAACACTTTATGTTAGTGTCATTTTCACTTTAACATTAAATAAAAAGTAATTTATGTTATTTCCCAACAAAAGTGGATCCATGGGGTCCCCAAGTTAGGCCATGGCTTGTCTTGGTCGGCCATGACACACCCAATGAGGTTGGGACATGTGTCTAGGTCATTTCATATTATTAAAGTATTATTTATACCTTAAACTACACTAATTACCACTAATCGCGATTAAGACTTAATAAGTTACTATTCACCAAAAAATTATTTTTATCCCATTGAACCACATTTTACATACTAATGACAACCATGTATGTCGGATTTTCAAAATTCAATACACATTAGTGGTAAACTTTCATTTAAACGAAAAATCAGTTATTTAACTACCACTTAGTGGTTTCACTATTCATCAAAAATTGAAGTTTTTCAGAACAATGCCAAAATTTCACCCTAAGATATAATTGATATTCCGAATTCAAAAATGATGTCTATTTTACAAAATTCCAAACATATAAGTTGCATTAATTAATTTTATAATTAATTCCCGCTGTCAGAACAAATAGCGTGTTTTTAAGAAACAATTTATATCAAAAGATTGGCAATTGTTTATGTTCGATTTCAATGTTAAATTAATTCCAATGACCACCATTGGATAAAATGGTAAAAATATATTCTAATTATACTTTAAAACCACTAAATAGTATAATTTATCACAATTAATTATTTTGATTAAAAAAGTTGTTTTAAGTATTTTTCACTATTCATAAAAAAATTGGAAGTTCTCAGAAAGTTACAAAAAATTCAACTTAGGATAATTTCGATATTACGAATTCAAAAATGAAGTCCATTTTGAAATATAAAATTTCTATAATTTTAAAAGGTGGTTATTACTATTCATAACGGCTACTTTGATTAGTTGCGTTGTGTTAGAACTCGAACTTGCGTACAATGCAAGCTATTGCATTATTCGAAGGGAAACATACAGTGGAAACTTGGGGTGTTACAATTCTTGATCTGTACCATAATTCCTTGAGTGTTCTATCACCCTTAAAGTTAAAAAAAGAAAATTTTACCTATTTAATTTTTATAGATATGTTATCCTCTTTTATTAGGAGGATAACCAAGGACTACTCCCTAAACTCATATTTTCTTGAAATTTGATAGATTTTCACTTTTTTACCGTGATAATATAAGGTTTCTGAATAATCTAACATATTTTGAGCATGATGTATTTTTTTATACATCTTGTAAGACATCATATCTGAATTGGGTTATAAAAAATATATATTTCTGGAATCTAAACCACTATAATAATTTCTTTTCTCCATAAAAATATTGAATTATTACGATCTTGCAACAAGATATGATCCATTTTCACTAATTTCCTTTTATTTCTTAAAAAACACAATTTTTTTGTTATGGGGTATATACTATTATGAATTAATTATTAATACCATGATTTATATGATATTATTTAAATTATCCATTTGTGTATTCAACACCATATCATAATATATGTAATATAATTAATGTCATCAATAAATAAAATAAACCAATTATATTCACTGGTTAATTGCTTCTTTATTAGACCAAAAAAAATTAATGAACAATATCCAATGGGTGAGATGTTTGGAACTCTATATTCTTATTTAAAAAATTTATAATATTCCCCATTTGGATTGTAAAAAACATTTAATTTCTTTCTCTATTTAGCATAGTCTCATTATAAACAACCTTTCTCAGGGAAATCTTCATCAAATTCCTTTGAATAATGTAGAAAAGTCCATGATTTCATAAATTATTTTATTCCCTTGAGATTTATTGGCATGAAGTTTCAATAAAACCTACCTATAACAAGTTTCTCTATGTTCTATTTCATCGTATAAAAACATGAAAAATGTTGATTTTCTTCATAAAAGAATAATTATTATGAAAAACACTTTATTATCATCATTACAAAGATGAGACACACATAGTAAGTTTTATTTAAATACTTACTAATATTAAGTGTTCTTCAACATCAAAAGTTTAAATACCCAAACATATCATACAAAATATTACATCTTAATAGGAAAATATTCATTATATTATATAAAAATCCATAGAAAAATATTTTTGGTTTAGTACTTTTGGAAACATATACACATATAAAAACTAGTCCATAAGTAATCTATACCATCTCCAAAGTTTTTCCTCATGACTAGAACCCTTCTTATAAATATCATACATAATACCTTTTCATCGTAACCTAGGAAATGAAAACATAAAAAAGGGTGATATCAGAGTCTCAGTAAGGGTAAATAAGTGAGATATCAATATATCATGAGCATAAGGGTATGTTAACATGAGAATAAAATTTTAAAACTATAACATGCATATCATAGATCATAAATATGACTAATGGAATAACTCTTGGAATTTCATAAAAAATGATTCATAATGGAATCAAAGAATGTGAATCATTAGAACATAACATTGTAAAAAAATAATATATATGCCGCATATACATAAGCATGGAAAATAATTTCCATAATAGTTAAATGATCTTTGACAAGACTAAAATAGTGGAATGGTATCACTCCCCAAACCATCATAATAGTCAAGGTTCAATCCCAAGAATATCATAGGTGATAGAGTCCTCTACTAAACTAGGTTCACTCCCCATTTCAATCCTATTTATCTCATTAGATATCAATATTTACCCAATTCATTGGATATATATATGTCCCACCGATCCCAGAATTAAAATCATACATATGTGTTCCATAAGATCATAAAACATTCATCATATTAGAATATATGAGGATAAATGGGTTTTATAAACATTTCATCATAACATAACATGATAAAAAGAAACAGGTTTCATAATCATTTCATCATTTCATCAAAACATAATCTCTGGAAAAAGAAGCGGGTTTTATAAGCATTATATCATGGTATAACCCATGGATGTGAAACAGGTTTCATAAAAATGTTATCATAATAGACATAAATTTTCAATAGAAATAATAATAATGGTATCCTTAGATCATATACCATGTAAATCATAAGTCACATAAAAGGATTTCATCTTAGATGGAAAATGATTTTGAAAGATCACTTAGAACATTCCACGATAGAAAAATATTTTATTTCAAATTCAATTTTTATAACTAAAAATTCATAATATATTTTTTGAATCATTTTATTTGAAAATAAAATTAACAATTAAAAATTAATCTTTAAATCATTGTGTGTTCATGATGGTGGTAAATTTTATACACACCATACATGTTAAAACAAATATTCATTTCACATTTTTTGAAAAAAATAAATCGTCATTGTTTCGAAAATGATATGGAGATTCCTTTTAATTTTTTGTAAAGAGTAAAACATGGGTAAAAATTTATTTAATTAGTAATGTAGAGAATGCTAAAAACTTTTTAGAAAACGTTATTTGAAAAAATTGTTTTTGAAGAAAAAGATTTTTCAACTGAAGAGAGAAATAAAGATTATTATTCCTAAAAACGCATAGGAAATCATGAGTATAGAAAGAGAGTAAAATGAATAAATGATTTTTATTCTCATGAAGTAACTATAGGATAATAAAATTTACGATTTTATAGTGAGACAAGAATACACTAATGGAAACATAATCATTAAAAGTCTCGATAATTGATTGATTGTATGATAAAATCCATTCTTCTTTGGTAACATTGAATCATTATCCACATGATGGAATAAAATTGAATAAAACTTAATATATCATGAGAAAAAATAAATCCAGCATATTACATGTCAAGGGTCTATATATATAGCTCATAAAACAATATTGGTGCATAACATAACTAATGTTCCAAAGAATAAAAAATGAGAAAAAGTCCTTTAAATTAAGTTCACCTTACCTAAAAATAATTATATCCTCCTGTATAATAAATATAAATTTATTATGAATCTATTCTAAACTCCTTTTTAAAATTACATTTTGGGTAATAACTAATGCGTTTTTCATGTATGTTTGGATTTTTTTCATTCCTCTAATATTGTTCATGGATCTAACATCTCTATAATTTTAACCCTAATATAAATTTCATATGTATTAATTATATATGTATTTATATTTGTCTATAATAATTTTATATAGAAAATATAATAAATTGTTACTGGAGACAGTAGGTCGTGCGTACACATGAACACTGTAACTATTTTTTTTGACATATGAATTGAAAGAATGTTAAGTAATATATTAAATTTTCAGAATCATTGATATTTCATGTATATAGAATATATTAATTATATTTATCCATTATTAACTTCCAAGTAAAACATAAGTGAAAATTGAATAACATTCCTTTACAAGGTGGAAGTCCTCCGTATAGATGATCTACGTTATCGTACCCCCACATATTAGAAAGTATAAAGTTATATGTGAAAATATATTTCTATAAGTATATTTATTTTACAAATATAATACATATAAATTATATCCATCATAAAACTCAATTGGGAATTTTTTTGAAACAAATTGTGTCACATCAGTTTTCGATGTGGTAGTTCACTGCATAAGCAATCAGTGCTATTGTTTCCCATTTGAGTGAAGAGGAGATGTATTTAGTTCATGATCATATAATAATAAAATAAAAGTATATGAAATATAATTATTTTATTATATTATCATGTTTTAATGGGATCTGATGTAGGTGGAGGATGAATGAAAATAAAAATGCTCATTGAAGGATGTTACCTCTTCTTTGGGTAACCTCATTAGGTTTGCAACAAAAGCCTTCCTATGTTGGATTTATGATCCAAATAAGGATTCTAGGATTATTTTATGGAATTAATTAATGTATTTTGGTATATTTTGGTAGAACTGAAGAGTTTTTGACAAGTGAAGAGGAGAGGAGATGGGGCTTCCATTTCTAATTGGGGGTGAGGACACACATAGTATTTCTGAAAATAATAATGTGTACCAACTTTTTTCTTATAGACAAAAAGCATAAAATGGGTAATTCAAGAAATATATAGTTTATAAGGTAAACATATATCCATACAATTGGTTTTGGATATGTTTTGGTTCATTTTTAACCATTACCTTTTTAGTTTAAACCCACTAAATCCTTTTTTACCTTAACCACGATAAATATTTTTAATGTTTTTACTATTAATTATGTTAAAATATTAATTTTCCTTATTAGATAATATAAATTACTATTATTAATAAAATTAATAATTTTTTTCAAATTCAACTCATATAATTTTCATAATTTACTGTTAAATTAATCTCATAGATGTAATGAAAAACATATTCCCAAATTAAAAAGATTCAAAAGCTTAAAATGTTTTCACATAAAAATTATATATAAAATTGATTCCAATAACCTAACTTATATTAATAGATATATAAATAAACTAATTTTTCTTTTAAAACTACGTTAATATAATTTGGAAGTTCTTAAATTCCTTAAATGAAATGGAATTTTTTAATAAAAACCCGTATTTTTTAATATTCATAGAAAATTTACCTTTTTAGAAAATTTTAAAAAAATGACCCAAAGATAATTTTCACATACATATTCCAAAATTGAATTTAAAATTTTAAAATAAATTTTCAAAAATTGTTAAAAATTACTTTATTTCAAAAAATGCAATAATTTGTTTTTGGGAAAATAGTGTCTTCAAAATATATAATAAGATTTATGAAAATTATTTACTTTTTTATCACTATGTTTTATTTATATAAAATAATTATAATTAATATTTAGAAATTAGTTTTTACTATTCATATCAATAATTTTAATGACTAGGTTATAATGGTTACATTGAAATTATCATATTAATAATACATCACGGTCTATTAAAACTCAGTGTCGCATGTAACACAAGATAAAATGTATGTTTCATGTTGCTAAATCTAATATCAGTGTTATGTGTAACATAAAATATCAAATAAATTTAAATTATTTCATAAAAATTTAGGGTGTTGAAAAAATATCCTCTCCAATGACCAATGAACCAAATTCAATTATATTGAGTGACACCTCATTACTAAAGGTCACTGATCTATCTTTGATTTTTGAAATATATTTCAAGAACATTAAATATATTATAGTATGTAAAGAGAAACCACTATTCAACATCCATTGATTTTCTTTTTGAGATGATCTAAGTCTGAATTCAAGAACCAACACGGTGTCCTTTACTTTCTCTTTCTTCTTCTAAATCATTTGAGAGGTATCATTGTGTTCATTGCATCTCCATCTTCTTCGTTCTAGATTTTCATCATCATCAGATGTCGATTCTCTAATATAAGAAGGAAGAATTCCCTTTGATTACTAAATGGTTTATGTGGATAACCCTGGGAAAATATCCATAATAGGAAATTTATACACAAAATATATTATGTTAATTAAATGAATTAATTTAATTAAACATTTTATTAACCCACTAAATCTGTAGCTAAGGGTGGTATTATCCAAAATCCTCACAACAACCCATTTCAGGTCACGCCTAGGGTAAAAATCACATTTCAGAATAAAGCGTGGTCCTAGATTTCTTATCCAAGCCCTCATTTAAGAGTTATACCATTTTATTTAAAAAACTATTCACCCATAATATAAAATATATTTAATATTTTTTAAAATTTAATGTTGAGCACACTAGGCCTCAGAATCTCATGCCATCTCAACTCTTGACTTTGAAAATACATGTAGAAGTATATCAAAGTATTATAAAGAAAATTTTTGTCTCTATAACATTCCATCCTTCAATATTTTCATCTTAAATAATAAAAACTAAGAAAACAACTTGGAATAATGAGATCGTATGTGGATTTTCTTCTCCTAGGAGTTGTCCTACATTTTGACATACTACCACAACACATGAACCTGGGGGATGGTCTATCCATGAAGCACCATCTCATGTCGATCCTCTATTTCTAACGGTTTCTCTACAAAAGTGGATCCATCCTCATTTACCATCTCACCCAATAAATAACATTCATGGGGTCATGCACATATCTTCTCAGTTGCAACACATGGAAGACATCATGCACCCACTTTAAATTTGGGGGTAGGTAAAGGGGGTAAACAACCTTTAAAATCCTATGAATGATCTTGAATATCCCGATGAACCATAGGGATAACTTACCCACCTAACTAACTCTTTTAAATCCTCATCTTGGGGAGGCTCTTAGGAAATCATCGTCTCTATGATCATGTTGAAAGGTACTATGATTTCAATATTAGGTAGAGTTTTTCCTTCTCTAGGATATCCTCATTCACTCATGGATTCCCATAACCTTTTCAGTCATTTCTTGTACCAAATATGGGAATAGAAGAGATGCCTCACCGATCTCTTTCCAACAAAAGGATGGCCATCATAGACTCAAATTAAGGAACTCAAGAGGTGCCATGCTGATAGTATAGTGGTATCTATTGTTGTACATAAGAAATACCAAGGTTAAGTGATCCTCCAAGCTCTGATTGAAGTCTAACATGAAATCCATCAGCATATCCTCAAGTAATTGGATAGTGTGCTCGGTCTACCCATATTTTTTGGGGTGAAATGTTATACTCATCATCATCTGAGTCCTAAATGACTCTTTCAGGACTCTCCCCAATTGTGAAGTGAACATCACATCACGTTCGAATATAATAGTCGAGGTCACCCCATGAAGATGAACAAATTCCCATACATTCATATGCCCCAAACTCTCCACTGAACTCTACTACCTGATAGAAAGAAAGTATTCTAACTTTGTGAGTCGGTCAACTATCACCCAGATGGAATCATGGACCATCGATGTCTGTAAGATACTTGTAAAAATTTCATGGGATATGCCATCCCACATCCACTTCGGGATCTCAAAGGGTTACAAAAAAACTTCCAGAACCTGGTACTCATCCTTCACCAGCTGATAGGTGAGGCATCAAGAAAATAACTGAACCATATTCTATCTCATTCTGAAATACCAAAACTACATTTGAAGTTATAATTAAATATTCCACATGCTAAGATGTACAAGAAAAGAAGATGTGTCAAACTCTTTCATCTCCTCCTACCATATCATGATTGGGACCATCATCCATCCCTATAAAAACATGACATGATTCCCTCTTTCATGATATCCATACGATAAATACCCAATGGATATTTGGTCATGAAGGACCTCACAGTTGATGTCTCCCAACTATGGATCTCTCACATGCTTGAGAAGTAGTGGAGTCAACATCATCGACTATAGAAAAACATTACCCTCCAACTCCCCTAGTGTTAGCTACAAGGAAGAAACCTACTCAAAATAATCCTAAACCAAGCGATCCTGGAACTTTCTACTAAGGGAATCTTCAAAAAAATTATCTTCCTCAAAGTATAGGCTATCATGAAGTCATAGTCCTCCATGAACTCCGACTAGCGTTGATGCCTCTGGTTCAAGTCTCTCTATGTGAAGACGTACCTAATACCCTGATTGGATTAGTAAACCACAAATCACTTTCCTATAATATATTTCCTTTACATCGTTAGGGTGAAGGATAATTCTTCTAGCTCTATGTCATGTGTCTCATAGTTCTACTCAGGGGGTATCAACTGTCTCAACCAGTATGTGATAACCGTCTACCTCTACATGAACACGCTGCCAAGGCCATCTCCTAATGCATTAAAATACACTATCTACTCCATTATATCCTCATATAGTATCATGATATGATTACTTGTCAGCCTCATCCTAAAATACTCAAAGAATCTCTAAAAATTATCATTTCATGTAAAAGGTTACCCTTTCTATCTCAGGGTGGTAAAAGGGTATGTAATACTATAGAAGTCTTCCACAAACATCATTTAGTAACCCACTAAGACAAGATAACTCTACACCTATGAAATTCTCTTTGGTGGCTCCCATGCAAGAAATGAATTGATCTTTTTTGGTTTTATAGGCAAACATGATCAGAAATTACATTCCCTGAGAAGTGAACCTCATCAATCCATGATTGTAACTTCAAGAGCTTATCATAAAACTAGTTCTCCCGAAGAAAATCTAATACCACCCTCAAGTTATCTGCATGATCCTCCTCTATTAAAGAGTATATGATAATTTCACCGATGATGACAACCACAAACTAGACTAAGTACAGCTAGAAAATCAGGTTCATAAACATGAAAAAATTTATTCAAAATTCATCAGACAAAAGGGAATCACTATGAACTCATAATGTTTATAGTGGTATTAGAATGAAAAAATTGGAATATCATCCTCATTAACCATAAAATGGTGGTATCTGGACCTGAGATTGATGTTTTAGATCCATATCACACCTCAAAACTAGTGAATGTGGTCATAAACCCTTATCAAGGGGTTCTTTTTCTTTATCAAGGCCTAGTTCAGGCTGTGATAATCCATTAAAACCCACAAGATCCAATTACCCTTTTTCATGAACAAAACTTTGGAGAACTAGGGGACAAAATGGGCTAAATAAAACACTTCTCTTGGAGGTCCTCTAGATACAACTACATCACTTAGAACTTGGAAGGGGTCATCCGATATGCCGAATAAGATATAATAGTGGTCTTGGGATGAAATTTGATGGAAAATCCATCTCCCACCTCATAGGTAGTCCCAAATTTTCCTCAGGGGTGAATTCTATGAAATCATCCACAACTGAAGGAATCCAGATTCTAGAATAGCCTTATTTACAAAGGACTATACTCACCAACTGATGGATGATGATTTGTAACCTCCTGCTCATAGAATCCAATAATCCTTCCAGGAGATCTCTCATGCCCATAATGAAGAATCGCATACCATCAGTTCAAAGATGTCTTACTCATCTGTGCTGAAAGTCAATCTTGGCTTGGACCATCAACAACCAATATATACCCAAGATTTTTATATAGTGATCCATTTCGATGTCCAAAATTTCCCATGTGAAACACTCTCTACCGAGAGATAATTTTCACTACTAAGAGATGAATGATATAGAATAATAACTCCCCATAAGAACCTCAAGATGAAGCTACTAGGAAAGTACTTCAACCAGGAGCTCTAGATATTGTTGTATGAGTATAGAGATGAATAAATGACTTACACCTATGTCTACTAATACTGATAAAAGAGTATAATAAAAAAAGATCATACCTCAATTCATCTCATGCGCAGCTGGGACATAATCCCCCACTACATGCAGTCATCCATGACCTCGACCACAATCTCCCTAATCATGATGTGGGCCACCTGGTGGTGGTGGTGGAAGGATCACATAATTTCATCCACCACCCACTGATGCTCCTCTAATATCTCCACCAATTCTTCTTTTAACTCCACCTACCTAGGTTCCTCCCTAACCTCTCCTAGGAGATCCCTGATCACATCGATGCCTATGCCATGGAAGTCCATCTACTATCTGCCTACAATCCTTAGCATGTATGTCCAGGCAGTCAAACTACATGTGACCTCACCTGTAACAAGTATAGAACCACTCTTCTCTAGACTACCTTTGTCCTTTGTGATTTCCCTGACCACATGGATGACAGTAATCCTAGATGACGTCCCACACCGAGATCTAGTATCCTGGATTCTACTAGCTTCTGTAGATGACTAGGTACTATGATTCCCACTACCTACTCCATCTTTTTGACATCCCTATAATAGGAAACTCTCTATTATTAGTGGGAATACACATGGATCTATTTACATATTTATTTATCAAACATATGTCCATAGAAGTATCCATCCCCGATCAGGTCAAGGGAGTACCGTATAAGGTCTATGAACATTTACATGTACTCAAACACCACCATCCCTCCCTAATGAATCTATAAATGCTTTTGAATCTGAATTGAGTTAAATTAGTATGTGCGATACATCTCAAAAAATAGCTTCTATAATCCATGCCACATTAGTGTTGACTCATCGTACATCTAGGTAACAATACTCCCTCAAAATCCAACTACTCTATGTAAAAGGATAGCTAGATGAAAAAACACCTAATTCACCAGTTTATGAATAAGCCTAAATATACAGGCTGTTGACTCTAGATAATCCCCCACATCCTAGGGATTTGGCTCATTGCATAACATCAAGGCCACTTGCACTAGAACTCTTAGAGTGCACTAAGGTTGTACACATCCTCAGCCCTCTTTACTGGTATAATCTTATACTCTGCAGGTTGGGGTGCTTCTACCTATCCACCTAAAGTATGGATCTTGTATAATGGACCATGAACTGATTCCCCATCACTCATCAAACCATTGTTACGATCTAGAACTAGTATACTATTTGGATATCACCATGGAGGCATCCTGAAAATTTAATCAAGATGTTCCATGGCCAGAGGATCTTATATATATATATATACAATGAAGAGATGACTCAAGAAGGAATGTCAAAGACTCAATCCTATATGATGCATGCACCATTTATCCTTATAACCAATGTATCAGTATGCCGAGTCAAAAATAAGGTAGTTAAGGTCATGGTGAATGGATATGTTGGATGCCTATTCCATTTCTAGGGTCTTTGGCTTGAGATCTGCACTCGAGACACATAAATAATATTTCCCTAAATCCCAAAGAAATCTTCGAAATGGGACTACACCAAGCATTGTCCCAAGGATCAAGCCACTACCAATACCAATCTATCATGACCAAACCCAACCAGGTCTTGAGTCGAAACTACCCCAATCCCACCTTCACAGGCTAGGGGCTAGAGACCGACATTGAAAGGAATATTCTAAATGGGAGAAAAATGATTAATGTACCTGCACACACACACCCAACTATCTCAATACTGAATTGAAGATGAATAATAATAAAAAGATTCAATAGTTATAAAGTAAACCAATAATGAAAAACCTATATTGTGATCATTAATATGATAGTGTAAGAAGGAAAAGTAAACAGGAAAAATAAAAATCCAACCATAGATATTTCCCAACTTGAAAAAAACTGGAAAGTAAAAGTTCTGAGAGATCCTAGCTCATAATCTTCATGCTTCGAACACCATTCTTCCAATTCACCATGTATCCCTAAGCCCCTCTATAGTCACCATCGACCTTTCCATCATCTGCATAAGAAACAACACATGTGGGAAAAGCCGATGCGAGGGTGACTATATACATACCCAATAGGATTCCCTAAAAGATAAAGGGGGAGTAGTATGAGACACAATATAAATAGAGATACAATAGAAAACTTAACCCAAAGTAAGTGTGTAAAAAAATCTAAAGACAAAAATATGAATATATATATTCTGAAAACAATGAAAACCAAATGAGAGGGAAGGGGATCTAAATCTCAAAAACCATCCAGGACAGAGATTACCATTTGTTCCATTAGTCCATAAAAGTTCCAAGAATCCCATGTGTATATGTAGAATAAAACATCCAAATCATGCCACACCTCATCATTGTGCTACATAGTTGAGGGGAAACAATCTCTGGATAGAGAACCCCTTACACGGTACAAGAGGATGGTTCCACTCAGTAAATAGCTAGAGTAACTATTCTGTATATAGTAGTAGGTTTACACTATGATGTTCGAGGACTCATGCCTTGATTTTATAGGAGGGTGATACTAAAGTAATCGGTATAGGTCTCATGACCAACCCAGCTAGAGGGTGCCACTATAGTAGTTGAGGACCCATGCTCTGTCTCTATGAGAGGTTTCCACTCAAGTAGTATATATATGAATCAATCACATCTCATCTATAGGGGTCCACTATAATAGTATTTTGAGGAACCATTATCACCCGAATTGGAGGGTTCTACTCTAGTATTCGGGGACCCATGCCCTGATATAATAGCATGGTGCCACATGGATACTGGATCGATGATCTATACCATGCCCAACCAGAAATTTCCACTTGAATATTAAATAGTGGACCCATGGTTAACACAACTAGATGGTTCCACTCTATAGATAGGTAGAGGACCCATTTGCTATTGAATTAATAGGGTGCCACTCTAGAAGCATCTGGTTATCCTGTGTGATCACTACTATCATCGAGTGCTCCCTAAAAAAGAATACCACTAAGAACATCTCACATCATATTTCAAAATCCAAATCTGACATCACCATTATTTTTATA
Organism: Viscum album; assembly: GCA_963277665.1. NCBI lineage: Eukaryota > Viridiplantae > Streptophyta > Magnoliopsida > Santalales > Viscaceae > Viscum > Viscum album. Next base: position 99,628,843 of record OY728119.1, on the reverse strand, counting down.
TGAAAAAAAACATAGTATAAGACACTCACAACCCAAAATCAGAGTCCAAATGAAGGATACATGAGAGGTTTAAGTTTCTAAAAACGGAATGAAGGAGTACATGGTGGGTGAGGGGACCTACATGGCATGTGGTCCTACTCCACCACCTAGACATTTCCCCAATGACATAGAAGTCACTAACCATGCAACCATACACGGTGTGTAGAGGGTATACTCAGCATTTTTGAGTCACTCGAGGTTCTACCCATGCTGTCTGGCCAAGTCCGTGTACTTCAAAACATGGAATGTGTCTGTATATACCCATAACTGTGTACTCCCAGAGAATATTTTGGGTTTCCAGCATAAGGTCACTTGGAATCTGGGTCTCCCACATGACATGTGATACTTATAGTTCCATTATACCCTAGCCGACACAACCAAGGGCCTACACACCATCTATTATTCGGACTATATGGTGTGTAGTCACGATTTTTACAAATTCTTAGATAAAAACATTACTATCCATATCTAGCCACTTTTCCATTGAATAAGGTATTTTATTCTCTATAAAATGGTGGATATAACCTCTATTGTTATTTATAGTCATTAGATATCCAAATTCAAACTCCAGTTCTTCCCACATGAACCTGCATACCTTAGACACCTTATACCATTCCAAATCCATCATCTCTATCTCCAATTTAGACTATAATCAACAAATTGATCACCCACAACCCAATAATTATCATTAACCATCCGTTTTTGTTGATATGATTTCCACACATGAATTCATCACAAATTTGGGATTTCGATCTATATCTTTCCTTCTTGGTAGTGTCAAATTGTGACCTCATGGTCCAATGATGAATCTAATGCCTCAATACCATTTACCGAAAGTCATTGAATTATTTTATTACATTAGAATGATCACAAGAAATAAAATCCTAAAGGAATAATTTTTTAGTACTCTTGAAGATACTAGATACAAAAATAAGTTTCAAATTACATCCTGAAATTAAAAACAACATATTATCCCCTTTGATAACTCTCATATCCCTTAGACTATCCCAACGGGTCAATATTAAGTTACATATTCACAAAATGGGAAAAATGAAACATAATAAAGGGTGAGGTCAAATCCTCATTAAGTATAAACTTAATAAAGGTTTCTATAATAATTAATCATAAAACTTTTAAGGAATTGTATAAACCTAAAATAAAATCCTTTATAACATAATATTGAGCATAATATAGCAAGAATAAATCCAATAATTCCATATAAACATTCACATGAATATTCTACTATTTGAATAATCATATACAATATTAATAACTAAACTCATAATGAGGATATTTATAATACTGAACATCATAACCATAATTTCAAGGCCTCATTCCAAGACAATAAATAACCATATCGTCAAGGACTAGTTCCCATACACTAGTTTTTCTCATGAGGAATACCGATGCATCGGGGGGATATAATGGGGCCCTCCCATAACTTACTATGTCAAATTCATTCCTCTTATGAAATAGGTAAAACATAACATAAACATTCGTCTTAAAACTATAATACATAATTTAATACTTTAACAATAAAACATGAATTCTATCAAAGTAGAACATCCACAGTGAAATATATCATAAACCCTTCAATACAATATGCATGATTGTATCTTAATAAATCACCCAAAATTAAAAATAATATCCAACAAAGGATGTCAAAATAGATGAAAATAATATAATAAATTCCTAAAAACTATTTGAGAGAAATATCCATTTTTACATTGAAATAATTTAGAATATACACAATTATAAAAACAATTCTTATGAAAATAAACTATTAAAATTGTTTAGGAAGCTTAAAAATATTAAGGAATCATAATTGTTGAAAATATCTACTCGCGAAATATAATTTAAAAAAAACATTCTTTCCTTAATTTATCGAAAGGCCATAAAGTACTTCGTTTGGAAAAAGATAGAAATATTCCTTTCAAAACGCTTTGTAAAAAGTCAAACACTGGTAAAACATATTTTAAAAAAAAATTATTTTATTTTTAACTACATTTTATAAAACATGGACATGGATGATTAGGATGTCCCAGTAGATCCTTACGTATAAGCATTCTTAGATAATAATGAGATTGTAAAATTAACCCTTAACTTATAGTTTCCTTTAGTCGAGGGTGATTTAGACTACTGTATAATGGTTAAAAAGTGATATTAAATTATACCAGGACTATATACATATTTATGATATCATATATGACCCTCTTATATCATTTTGGTAATAATATTTCAGTATTATCATTGTTTCGGGTGTTAACTGCTTCGTTTTCCCATTCATGTTTTGACACGTAAGTCATGTTTGTTATGAATATGGTATATTATATTAATATATATAAAGAAATTAAGTTCATTAATATTATTTTATCTCATCATATAAATTTTATAATCACTCTTGAATGGATAACATGGATAATGAATTTCACCGCGTTGTGGAGACGGTAGGTCGTACGCACACACGTGCGATGATATCATTCCATTGATGGTTAAACGGTAAGGAATTGGATGATATATTAATTATATAGAGTATTATAATGTAATATTTATTTTTTATATCCATTATACTCATTATTATACCACCAAATTAAATTAGTGCTGAATAACAAATTACACCACTATGTGGAGAGGGTAAGCCATACATACGCACACATGGTGATATTGTTATCCGTATAATGGATAAAATGAGGAATATGATTGTACCATGATTATAATAACATCAAAATATATGGATGATACTGGATTTAATATTTTTATGTGGAAGAAACTTGGAAATAGTAAATATAAGAAGATAGGAACAATGAAAGAGGTGATAAAACAATTACCTTTTTTCGGGTGTCTTCTTTTGGTTTTCACAAAATTGCTCCTTAGGTTTGATTTATTCCCATAGTTTGGAGTATAGTATGAATTAAGGGAAGTTTATAAGAAAAATGGGTAGGTTTTGGCAGAACTAAAGGGCTTTATATGAGTGAATCAAAGAGAAGGAAGGGTTCCCTTTTATAAGAGAGGTGCAGGGCACTTTTAGAAGATCATAAAATATTAATTTATTATAAATATATTTTTGGTTTAAAAAAGATATAAAGTAGTTTATTTAGAGTATAAGATGAGTATGGGTATAAATAATCTTATTCAATTCTTTTTAGACTTGTTTATATCACAAAATAAACTTTATCTTTTGGGTTGAACCCTTTGTTAAACAGTTTAACTCCTACCAGGTCTTTTGTATTTTTACCCTATAGGTTTAATATAGTTACTATAAAATATCAAACAAACCCTAATTGGCTCATTTATGACAAATATAACACAATACTATTTATATTTATGAATCTTATATGTTTAAAATTTTATATAATCTAATTAAATATTATTAATTTTAAAGTATCTTTTGTGTCAGTTTTGATACTATTCAAAATTTTCATTTCTAAAAATATATAACCGACATGATAACTTCGAACCCATAATTATAATATGTCATTAAAATATATATGTTATCAATAAAATTCTTGTATATAATTAATTAAGTTAAATTATATTTATTTCAATATTTTAAATAACATTTAATTGACTCTTTCTTTAATAATTCAATTATTACATTATTATTGTGTCACCATTTAATTTAATTATTTATTTTCTAAAATTATAAAAAAAATTACCATTATGTAAATAATAATTTTTTTATTTCTAAAGACTATCAATATTCGACCATATCACTTATATAACCTTATATTAAAAATGATATAGTTAATAAAATTTGAACATGACATTTCTAACTCCTCTTTAAATAAAATATAATAAATGTCTTAATCTAACACAGGTTTCTTAAAAAGGATCATATTTTTCAAATAAGGATGATTTTGGTAGAAAAACATTTATCCCATAAAATTAGGACATGTTTTAGGGTAATATTATGTTATTATAATATTATTATTACCTTTAATTACCCTATTTATCTTTAACCATGGTAAATAAAATTCAAAAGTTACTATTCATCAAAAATCATTTTGAAACTATAAGACCAAATTTTTTATATTTATTAAAACCATGTATGTCCATTTATCTAAATTATTAAAAAAAAGTGGTAAAATTCATTTAATGTCAGTCTATAGATGTACTTAGATGGCGGGTAAAAGAGACGTTCAAAAGGTCAATACATTTTTTATAATTATTTATATTATAAAAATTATTCAAATGAACTACATTGAACTAATATATTTATAATGTATATATTGTTAAATTAAAATAAAATTAAAGTATAATAATTATTGAAATAAAAAAATCAGTTTTTTTTAACAATAATGCAGTATTTTTCACTATTCATCAAAATTGAAATTTTTTAGAAAATTTACAATTTTTCACCCTAAGATAATTTCGATATTTTTAACTCTAAAGAGAATTTTATTTTGAAAAATAAACTTTATAAACTTCATATTTTGGTTAATACTATTCATAAACTCTTTTTAAAAGACTATTTTGAGGGGTCTTGGTGCACTCAAACTCAATATTGTGCGCAGTGAAAGTTATTGAATTATTTATAAGGAAGCGTACAATGAAAGATTGGGGTGTTAAATTATTCCCTACATCAAATAATTTTATCCTAAAAATTTCTAGAATATCAGTTCATTAAAATATCCACGTGGTTCTTCATCATATTTTCTTCAGGTTCCCACATCGCCTCTTCCATTTAATGGTTTCTCCAAAGATCCTTTATAAGACGAGTTATCTGATTTTTCGACACCTATTCTCCAGTATCAAGAATCTTGATTTGCTCTTCATAATGAGACATATCAGGTTTCAGTTCTATTCTATTGTAGGTGAGTACTTGTGTTGGGTCTGGCATGTATTTCCATAACTTTGATATGTGGAACAAATCATGAACTTTGGAGAGAATTGGAGTAATTTCCAAAGGGTAAGCAACAACTACAATTTGTTCCATAATTTCCAAAGCTTTGATGTACCTGGGACATAATTTGCCTTTCTTACCTAATCTTATAACACCCTTCCATGAATATATCGTCATGAAAACATGATCTCCCACTTCAAATTCCAAATCCTTCCTTCAGTTATAAGCATAGATCTTTTTCCTACATTGAGTTATTTTGATATGGGTCTAAATAGTATTTTCCTTTTTTTCATTTCCTCTGCAAGTTCTGGGCCTACAATTTTTCTTTCACCAACTTCATCTGAACAGGTTTTTGTACGACATATCTTTTCATATAACGCATCATATGATGCCATCTATATACTTGAATGGAAGAAATTGTTATAGGAAAATTATACTATAGGTAAATATTGATCCCACATAACTTCAAAGTCAAGAGAGAAATATCTCAACATGTCTTCTAAGGTTTTAATAGTCCTTTCTAACTGTCCATTAGTTTTTGGGTGGTAGAAAGTTCTCAATAGAAGCTCAGTATTTAGGGCCTGTAGAATAATTTTCCTGAATTTATATGTAAAATGAGGATCACAGTTAGAAACAACAAATAGGGTACACCATGAAGTCTTAAAACTTCATTAATATATTTTAATTCTAAATGTTCAAGTGGTAAATCTTCTCTTATAGCATGAAAATGTGCTAATTTGGTAAGGCGTTCAACAACAACCCATATCGCATCATTTATTCTAGGAGTCTTTTGTAGCCCCATGAGGAAGTCCCTTATAATATCATCCCATTTCCACATAGGTTTATGAATAGGTTTCATGAAACCTCTAGGATGTTTTCTTCCATCCTTCAATTATTGAAAAGCCAAACATCTCGACACATAATCAGCAAACTCCATCTTCATGTTATCCCACCAAAAATGTTCCCTCAAATCTCTATACATATTTGTGTTGCCGGGATGTGTAAGGAAATTGGAGATATGAGTATCATCTAATAGTTCCCTATTTAGCTAAGGTATAGCAGGAACACAAAGACTCTTCCCAAATATCAAAGTATCATCTTCAAATACGAAGTCAATTAGTCTCCCATCATTCACAGATTTCATTTTCTTTTGAAACTCCCCATCCTCAGACTGAGAACATTTTATCCTCTCTAGTAAATAATTTCTTCCAACAATTATTAAAAGTATTAATGTTTCACCTTCCATTCTAATTCCCAAATTCATGTTTACTAGATCCATAAACATAGGATCCCTTTAAATTTTCATTTTTGTTAAAAAATCCATGGCCTTTTCTACTAAAATAATCCCCCACCTTATTTTCCATCCCTAGGTGGTAGTGTATTATGAAATAATAATCCTTGAGTAGCTCAAGTCATCTCCTTTGTTTCATGTTCAGTTCTTTCTATTTGAAAATAAATTTCAAACTCTTATGATCAGTATATATCTCACACATTTCACCATATAGATAGTGTCTCCATATCTTCAGAGAAAAGATTACTACTGCTAACGCCATATCATGAGTTGGATGGGTTTTTCATGAATTTTTAATTTTATGGTTTTATAATAAATAAACCTATTATTTTTCATAAGGATATATCTGATTCTTTTCCTTGAATTATCATTATAAATCACAACCCCATCATTCCAAGATGGTAGAGTCAAGATATGAGCACTGACTTATCTTTATTTTAATTATTCAAAACATTCTTCAAACTCTATTTTCCAAATGAATCTAAACCCTTTACATGCGATCTTGGATAATGGGTTTCTCAATCAAAGAAAAATTTTGGATGAAACAACAATAGTAACCAGAAAAACTAATAAAATTATGTACCTTGGTCATACTCGTCGGTGCAAGCCATTCATGGATTTCTTTCGTTTTTGTAGGATCAATAGAGATTCCTTATTTAGAGAAAATATGGCCATGAAAAGAAATTTCATGAATCCAGAATTCCCACTTGATAAAATTCCCCTATTGTTCATTTCTTCTAAGAGAATTTAGAACAATTTGCGAGTGATTCTCATGGTCTTCGTAGCTTTTGGAGTATCCCAAGATATCATCAATAAATACATCAAAAAAATCATCATGATATTCCTTAAACACTTTAAACATTAGATCCATGAAAAAAGAGGGTGAATTAGTCAATACAAATTAAATTACCATTAATTTATAATGAACATACCTCATTCGAAATGTTGTCTTTGTAATATCTTCCTTTTTTACACACAATTAATGGTATCCAAAAAAATGTCAATTTTTGAAGAATATTGAGATACCTGATGCAGATCAAATAAATCATCAATATGAGGCCAAGGATACTTTTTCTTTATTGTAATATCATTTATTTCTCTATAGTCAATCCATAACCTCATTAATCTATCTTTCTTCTTAACAAAAAGAATTGTAGCTCCCCATAGAAAATCACTTGAATGAATAAATACCTTACTACACAACTCCTCTAGTTATTTATTTAGCTCTACTAATTTAACATTGGCCATTCCATAAGGATTATTTAATATTGGTTCTGCATCAGGTATTAAATCAATAGGAAACTAAACTTCACGATCTTGGGGTGTCCAGGTAAATATTCGGGAAAAACATCAATGTCTTCCTTTACCGTAGGTACATCCTCAATTTGAATTTTTTTTCTTTTATCCCTAGATGTTATTTATTTTTCTTCCCCAATAATCCCATTTAGAAATGTTACTGGGGGTGGATTTTGATAAGAATTAGGTGATTCTATTTCTACAAAAAAGATAATGGATTCTACATCATCCTTAAAAATCATAACTTCCTTCTTCTTATAATAAATTTTGGCATTATATTTTGATAGCCAATACACAATGAGGATTATATCAAATTAAACCATAGGTATGATAATTAATTTAGCATATAATGCACGTTTATATTCCATAATGGGAACTTGCTGACAGATCTTTGTTACAATGGGACTTCACTTAGGGGTTTTGAATGAAAACTCCCTTGTTAAAGTGAATTAGAAATATCTAATATTTAAAGAAAACTGGGAAGGTATAAAGGGATGTGAGGATACATAATCAAATAATGATTTTATTAAATTTTAGGATATTATTATAGTACCTTCCACAACGTCATTTGGAGTTTCAACCTTAGCATTTGTGATCTCCAATGCTTGGCCTTGATCCCTTGAACTTTTCTAAGGAACATTCCCTCAACGCTAAGGAAAATCATTTGAATAACGTCCCATTTCTTTACAATTGTTTCATTAAACATTAACAACCTATTTCTTCCACTAGAAATTACGATCATGGTGGAATTTTTCTCTACATTTGTAACAAAATCCCATCCATTTTAGAAAAGTACTAAGATGTTTCTTCCGAAAATTATTGTATTGTAGAAATCCAACTTTTCCCTTCTTCCGCTAATTCCCTTTCCCAGAGTGTTTAGAAGCCCTCTTCTTCCCTTGATTCCATTTTAATTCAAAAGACTTAGAGAATTCCTTTTCTGTTTTGATAACACATGAGTCTATATCTTCGTAAGATGAGAAAGATTTTGAGACCAATCATTGTTAGAGGAATGGGTTTAACCCATAAAAGAATTGATCAATATTAATTCTTGGGTTACTTATGTAGTCTTCATCATACCCTGCTATACTTATGATGTTATCCTCATACTTTGAAAAATTATCATCACATTTTTTCCTCAAACTCATATATTTCATTTCCATATCAGCTCGATGTTCACAAGGAAATTATTTTTCTAGGAAATGTTATCTAAACTCCCTTGTTCCATATATTATAGTTTTTCATCCTGTAGTATGTTTTGAATTAATGAACATAATTGATCCACATCTTTTGAGAGATGATAAAATACCGTGAAAACATTTTCCCTTTCATTACTCCCCAAAGAAAGAAATATTTTCTCTAAGGAACTTATCCATTGCTCATCTACTACAAGATTTTTAGTATCATTGAAGGTTGTAGGTTTTTGTCTCAAGAAGCGATATAACATTGATCTTCCATGTTGTGGATCAGGGTGCTCTATATAGGTAAGGTTATTATCAATAACCTAAATCATCTGTCTCAGTATGGTTATAAGCTATTCATTACTAATTGTGTCGCCATCACCACTATCATTATCTTTCATAAGAGGGAAATCCATACATGGATTACATGCATTGATGCGATTTCCATTTCTTCCATTAGGCTCCATTTCTAAATAATGGGATGCACTATATTATGTTATGAATCATAATGCATAATTATAAACTTGTAAAATACATAACATAAATTGATAATTTTACGCATTTCTATTCCATTATCATAAACGTAGTTTAGTTGAGGACATAGTTAACCACAAATCCTTCATAATGGTTTGTAATGAAAATATGAATTCTCCTAAGCATATCCCCCGGGAGTGTCAAAACAGGTGTGTAGTAAGGCCCATAGTCATGTACTAGGTTACCCTAAGCCAAGCCTTGAACACATTGTCAGAGTTATTACTCCTAGGTACATCTGTTCTAAAACCACATCCACTTTTAGTATCCAGACAGAGATTTATATTCTTGTAATACCCACATAATCTTAAAATTACCAAAATTCTAGGATGTTCTTATATACTTATCCTTAAAGTCAATCTTAGGGTCATGCTCCTTAGTCAATATTTTTATAAATCTAGTTTTCAAGGTTTGTAATAAGCTTCCACAGATACCAAAAATAAAGCCCTAACCTCAGTTACCCAGAGTAGGTGCATTATTTTATTACATTATCATGATGAAAAGAACTCAAATCCTACAGATCCGATTAGTTTAGTAGCCTTAGAGATACGAGATAAAAACATAAGTTTTACATTACATATTGAAATTAAAAACAACGTATTGTCCACTTTAAAAACTCTCATATCCATTTGAATGTATCTGAAGTTCAATCATAATATACTTATTAGCATCATGGAAGAATGAATCATAAGAAAGGGTTGAGATCAGATTATTAGTACGGATAAATGATATAGCAGTAGCTATCATAAATAAGAAAAACCCTTTGAAGGAAAGGTATAAAACTAAAACAAAATCCTTTTAAATATAATCTTCATCAAAATATAGAAAGAATAAATAAAATAAAACCATTTAAGAATTAACTTGGATATTCTACTAGTCGAATAATCACATGAAATATCAGTAACTAAACTCATAATGTGGAGATGCCTAATGAAGGAAATCAAAACCACAACATCATGGCCTCATTCCATGACCATAAATAACCATACCATCCATGCCTTGTGCCAAGACAATAGTTTTTCTCATGTTAACTACTTTAACAAACCAACCTGGGTTACCATCAAACCTGGAACCCGACCCAATCCATCACATAGCTAAAGGGCGTTCCCAATCCCCACGATCTGGCAACAAGCACTTGAGCATCAAATGACCAAGCCAAGGGAATGATTTCTCCCCACCTGAACAACCGCATGAAATATTTATACAAGGAAATAAGGAAAAATCGGAAGACTAAAAAAAATATTCCATAACTTTAAGAAAACAACGGAAACAAAAAAAACTATAATAGTAGATAAAAAATCCAAAAAACAAGTCCAAATGCAAGTTACTCAAAAACCAACAACCACACCAATGATGACTTGGAAAAACTCCAACCATCTCACCATCATCTACCCATCCCAACTGACATGAAACTCGCTACCTCACTGTAGAGCCTTGCCTTTCCCTACACTGGAAGACAAATATAGGTCTACACAACACCGAAACAATGTGCAGAGTGTGAGCTAACAGGCTCAGTAAGATCCCACCTAGGTGTTCCATAACGAGTCTCTTTATAAAAAATATTTTATTCTCCTTTTTAAATAAAACATGAAAAGATAAGTTGTAAAGTAGTTTTCTGAAAAACATGGTAAACATTTTCTTTTTCATAGTTCCAAAAAAGAAGGTATATCATTTTCCAAAGAATATTTCCATATCATTTTTTACAAGAAACAACATACATCTCAAGGATAACTCAGAAATCCAAGCAGTGTAAACTAGAATAATAGGTATCACAACACCAAGGAATACTACAGGTCTAGGTATAAGACTACTCATACCAAAAGAATCAAGTGCACAAAACAGATCCTATAACAACGGGCCTTGGAAGAAGAGGAATACCCCATGAGTAAACCAACCAAAAATATCAATATCAGTCCCCTAGAACAATATGACTAGGAAAAAGAGGAAATCTACAAGACAAACCTCCTTGATAATAACAAAGATATTTATAATGGCCTCAAGATAAACCTTCCACCTAAGTACCCAAGGTAACCCATGTTCTCTGTTTCACAAACCCATTTCAATGTTTTGAAAACAATTCAAAACCATTTATAATCCAATTATCAAAATCCATGGGACATCATTTTTTTTCAAAACCCTTTTCCAACACACAAAAAATCATTCCAAATTCATAAATCAATTTATAAATCAATTTTCAAGGAAAAAAAGCATGTTCATTATCATAGGATAGAGATGGAACAACCTACCCTAATGTTCAGGTTGCACACGCCGACAATAAAATCCAAATCCAAGAATGAAACCCCCAAACATTAATAGAGACCCTAGGATCCAATCCACGACAAGATTAATTCAATCATAAAAACAAACGGGTTGGCGTAAGAGAGGAATTACACATACCTCAAAGATGGATGCCCGCTGCACCGCAACCAGTGCAGGAAAAGGCCTTCCGAATGAGACCTCACAATAGATCCAGAGAGACACACTATAGAAAAAATGATGAACCGAACCTGATTGGACCAATCTGGAAGGTGATACACCTCTGAAAAACACCTAGTTAGATCTCTCATCTAAGAGAAAATAGATACGGAAATAATAGACGATCAAAAATTCTAAACATGTGAATTTAACCTAGGAGGGGGATGAGTCGTGATGTGTACCTCTTGGTCATGACATGTAGTCCATCATAGATAAGTTACATCGAAAAACCCATTACCTTGGGTTAAAAATCTGCTATTTAACCCCAACACAATGTGTACCTTAGGTACACGGCATGTACCAGCTCCTGACGTGTCCCCCACCTCACGACTTGAATCTGTCCCCAAGTACATGACGTCTACTTTAAGTACACATTGTGTACTTCAGTTCCATGACCTGGAACCTGCAGTAAACCCCATAAAACTACTTTTAAGGATTCCTAAACAATAGGGGACATAAGAAAGGTGTCAAACTAACCTGATCAAGGTTACAGGATGTTACAAACTCTCAACCATAAAGACTTTCTATCCCTAGGAAGTCATATGGAAGATGTATCCTTTCAGAAGATATGAGGTCACTGCTCATTCATCAATGACTCAAGTTCTAAAGTCTCATGAGAATATTCTCCTTCTTTCCATAGAACTCTAACCAATAAGTTTGACTTTCCATGCAAGACTTTCGTCTGAGTGTAAACAATATCAACTAGTTTCTCCAAAATAGAATCATCTGGTTCTAACTCAATTTCTTCCCAAATAAGAACACGAGTAGGTTTAGGGTGAAACTTCCTGATATGGGATAGGTTGAAAACATCCGGAATTTCCATCAACTATGCAAACAATACTAACCGATAAGCAAATTTCAGAAGCCATTCACTGATCTCAAATGGTCCAATATATCTCTAAGCCAACATTATCTATTTTTCATGTTGACGGTGACCTAATTGAGGAGAAACTTTTAAGAGAACCCAGTCAGCAATGGAAAACTCCAATGGAAGATTCTTCTGATCTTTATATGATTTATATTGACTTTGGGCTATAACTAGAAATCACCACACCTTCTAAATCATTGTTGGAGTCTCTTGAACTAGGCTTGGTCCAACTAAAGCCACTTCTCCCACCTCTGCCCAAAAAAGAGGTGATCTGCATGGGAGACCATACAATGATTAAAAAGGATCCATTCTAATTGATTCTAGGTAATATTTGTTGCAAACAAACTCAAACATTCCTAGATGTCTATCCCACGATCCACTGAAATCCAAGACACATGAACAAATCATATCCTCTAGGATCTGAATTATATGATCTGTCTATCCATCTTTATGTGGATGGTATGTTGAGGTCAACTTGACCTGAGTCCCCATTTCATCTTGGAGACTCCTCCATATCCTCGAGGTAAACCTAGGATCCCTATTTAAAATAATTGCTTAAGGAATCCCATGTAACCTCATGATCTTCTGCACATACATCTTACCCAGATCTTCAACTTTAGGGGTGTCTTTTATTATAATAATGTGAGAAGACTTCATTAACCGATCAAAAACCACCCAGATAGAATTTTTCCCTCTGGTTGTCCATGGAAACCCAACAAAAAATTCTATAGACACCTCATCCCATATCCAAACCGGCACTGGAAAAGGGTGAAGCATACGAGAAGGTTTCAAGTGATCCACCTTATCAATTGGAAGGTGAAATAGTGGGACACATAATCTGTGATGTCACAGATCATACCCATCCACCAGTACTATCCTCTAGTGTCATAATACAGCTTTGTATAGACTGGATGAAAGGTCCATGAAGAGTTAGGAAAATCAAACAAGACTGAACATATCACAGTTGCTGGGATGATGACTCGCTTCCTAAAGTGAAGTATTCCATCTAAAAAAAAGACCAACCATGAACTATCTCCCCACAAAAAAGGTTTTCCCATTTCTGAAACTCATAATCATGTTGTTGACTTTGTAATATAGACTCTTGTAGAGAATATGTAAACTAAACACTGGTCCGAATTATCCCTAAAACATCCTCCTTAGTATGCAAGTTCAACTGAGCAAAAATCCCCCTAAGATTCCACTCTTCCTTCAATTCCATAACAGAATGTGATGGTACCTTCCTACTTAGAGCATCTGCAACAACATTCTCTTTCCTCGGGGTGTAAGCGGTGTCAAAGTCAAATTTCTGAAGGTATTTTACCCATTGTCTTTCTCTGAGATTCATGTATTTCTAGGAAAAGATATAGCTCAGACTCTTATGATTAGAAAAAACCATGAACATATCCCCAAAGAGGTAGTAACAGCAACATTTAAGCACATGCATAACAACAAAAATATCAAAAACGTGAGTGGGTTAGTTCTTCTCATGTGGTCGGAGCTGACAAGATCCATAAGCTATCACATTACATCCTGCATCTATACACATCTAAAACAAGAACCAGATGAATCACAAAACACCACGTACCCCTTACCATGCTAATGTAAGATATAAAAATGTGCCAATGTTAGAATTCATTTCATATCATCAAAGGAATACTGACACTTTTTCATCCCATGATAATTTCACTAATTTCTTTGTAAGAGCAGTTAATGGTAATTCTAGCTTAGAGAAAGTCTTATCGAACCGTCTATAGTATCAATGAAGGCCATGGAAGAATTAAATTTAAAAGACATTCCATGGTTCCTTCCATGATAAAATAACTTTTACCATATCTTGATAAACTAATAATTCATGATAAAATATTATATGCCCCAAAAATTTCACTTCTTGAATCTAGAATTTTCATTTTGAAATCATTCCAAATAGACTGTGATATATTAGAATCTCCAAAAACAAACTCAAATGGTGCTCATGCTCATGCTCAAACTTTGAATAAACTATAATATAATCCATGGAGACTATTACAAATGTTTCATGATGTTGGTGGAATATATGATTCATTAAGGCCATTAAAACTGTAGGAATGTTAGTCAGACCGAAAGTCATAATGAGATATTCATAATGGCCATACCTGATCCTAAAGGCCATCTTAGGTATATCCGACTCTCAGAATCTGAGATGATGATAACCCGAATGAACGTTGATAATTGAAAACCACTTCTCTCCCTTCAAACAATTAAACAAATCATCCACATGGGGAAAATGATATTTTTTCTTAACTATCACCCAGTTTAACTTCTGATAGTACACACATAACAGAAGTGAACCATCCACTTTCTTGGAAAATAGAATAGAGTATTCCCAAGTAGAAACACCAGGGAAAACAAAAGCTTTCCTTAATAGGTCTTCCAATGAAATATTGAACTCTTTCAACTCTGTCAGTGCCATACAATAAGAAGGAATCGATATCAGATGCGTACTTGGCACCATGTCAATCATGAACTCTTCCTCTCTCTATGGAGAATGACCGGAGAATTCATCTGGGAAAACACCAGGAAAATTGTGAACAACAATAGAAAGATCCTCAATAAGAAAAATATCTCCTGGATCAAATGAAATATCAACCAACAAACTCTTGACCTCTGGGTAGGACGGTCCTGCACGACCTGACATCAGGACCCACTCTCCCTGAAACTCAGGAGAGACCCCATCGGATGAAAGAAGTGAAACATGCCGATGATAAAAATCAACTTCATCTTGATTAGTGACAATCCAATCCATGCTGATGATGATGTCAAAAATTACCAGATCAATAATGAGAAAATCCCATACCAACTATGTGTCAGCTATTGTAAATGAACAAGAAGGACACCTGAAGCCCCTCTCATTCCTCTTAACAAGAGGTGTCACTAACTCTATTGTAAATGGTTGATGTTATATTGTAAGTTTAAGCATATCAAAAAAAAAATGAAGATATAATTGATTGGGAGGAACTAGTATCAAACAAGGCAGTAGCTACTAAATCTGCAATAAAGAGTGCACCTATCACTATTGTTGGACCTACTTCAACTTCCATTGGACACTCATCTACTACATGAAAATGCTTCACTATTGAGGATTGTGGCTATATCCTTATATTCTTTGATGATTCTAACTAAACCACAGTAGAATTTAGAGTTGATGAACCCTAAACATAATGAGGCGTATTCATATCCTAACAGAAATGTTGTAGATGACCAACACATGCACAGCTATTACATGTTCTCATGGACATAGGAAAAGAACATGTGGTGTGATCCCCAATTTATCCCTGGTAGCAAGTTAGAGGCACACTTCCTGCTGCAATGGACGGTGTAGATGAGGCTCGTTGCTAGGATCCACCTCCACCACTACTGCGATGGTCCTGCCAATTCCTCTTCTTCCCATGCATGCCAATGAAGTGGTAACCAATTGGAAGAGAAGAGGCAATAACATTGAACTTTTCTGCCATTTCAATCTCAACCATCATTACATCATCCATTTTCATATAAATCTTCAACATGAACACCTATTATATAATGCCCGGTTGCAAACCCTGCAGGTACTTCTGCGCCTTCATCTGGTTTCCTTACCACATCTAGAGAAAAAACTGACATGTTTAGAAAACTATTTGGTGTAGGATGACACTGAACTCTATCCCTACTTCAATGAAAGTAACTCCATAGATTTTTCCAACATTAGAGACTCTGGAAAAAACTATTGAAAGAACAGGTTTTTGAAACCATTCCAATTGAATCCCACATGTTGGTATGCGTGGACCATTGAGTCCTGCCAACTCTTGTCTGAATGCTCAAGTTGGAACACTCTGCACACTACCCTAATATTCTCAAGTTTTTCTAGGAATTCAGTGATATGATCTATCTAGTGTAGCCAGTCCTCTACCTCTTGAGGTTCAGTTTTGCCTTTAAAAGATGGTGGCTTCTCACGCAAGAACTCCCACGATCAATCTCTTTCTACTCTATCTCTTGGTTATACTTCAACTACTGCGTTCTGAACTCGTGTGACACCCTGATCGATAGAAAAAACTACTTGTACGATAGTCTTGATGAGATTCTGATCCATATGTTGATTCCCTTGAGGATAATCCATTGCACCTTCCTGAGGAACCAATGGATGGCGTCTCGGAGGCATACTTCTACATACCAAAACATAGGAACAATACGATGAAAAACAAATCTCAGTTAAAACTAGATAACTTATAATAAGAAACATAGATTTCAAAATCAAAAAACCAACACTATAGACAGTTATCCCAACATCCCATGGGAACCTGAGTCTCTTTATGACAAGATCTATCCAAGAACTCATCGCAACATACCTCTCAAGTCCCAAAAAGCGTATCTATAGACTAGAATACATCCCATGAAATGATTCTTGAGTAAAAACCACACCCTTTGATACCAAACTATAACAAAAAAACTCGGGTTAAACTCAAACCCGACACCCTACCCGATCTGTCACATACCCGAAAGCCATTCTAGATCCCCACGGGATTGCGACAAGCACCCAGGCATCAAACGACAAAACAAAGAGAATGATTTCAACTAACCAGAAAAACCACATGGCATATATATACAAGGAAATAATGGAACAAAGTAAGACTAACAAAATATATATGTCATAACTCAAAGAAAAAAGCTGAAAATAAACAACTATAACAATAGATAAAATCTCTAAAAGACAAGTTTGGCTACATGGGACTCAAAACCAACAACTAATACAACGATGTCATGAACAGACTCCAACAATATCACCATCAGCTTACCATCCCAGCTGACACGAACCTCACTACCTCACTACGACACCTTACCTTTCCCTATATTAGAATACTAATAATGGTATATGCACCACCAAAGAAATGCACTGTGTGTGAGCTAATAGACTCAGTAAGATCCCACCCAGGTGTTCCATAACAAGTCTCTGTAAAAAAAATCCTATATGCTCATTTTTAAATAAAACATGACAAGATAAGTAGTAAAGTGGTATTATAGAAAACATGGTAAACATTCCCTTTTCCACAGTTCGAAAAAATAAGGTATATCATTTTCAAAATCATATTTCCATATAATTTTTCAAAGGCATAAACATGCATATCAAGGAACCTCAGAAATCAAAGTAGTATAAACTAGAATCATAGGTAGAACATCACTAATGATTTCTATAGTTCTAGGTAGCTGACTACTCCTACCAAAATAATCAAATACACAAAAATTATCCTTGAACAATGGGCCTAGGAAGCAGAGGAATACCCAAAGAGTAAACCCCACAAAAATGTTAATACCGGTCCCCTAGAACAATAGGCCTTGGAAACAGATGTAATCCCCAAGAAAAACCTCCTCAATAATCACAAAGAAATGGATGATGGACTCATGATAAACCTTCCACCTAAGTACCCAAGGTAACCCATGTGCTTTTTTTTACAAACCCATTTCAATGTCTTGAAAACCTTTCAGCACCATTTATACTCCATTTATGAAAATCAAGGGAAACCCATTTTTTATTTAGAACCCTTTTTATACATACACAAAAATCATTCCAATTTATTAAATCAATTTATAAATCAATTTGAAAAGAAAAACAAGAAGGTTCATTATCATAGGCTAGAGAAATAACCACCTACCTCAATGATTGGTCAGCACACACCCGCAATAGAATCCAAAACCTATCACGAAACCCCACAACATCAATAGAGAACCTAGGATTCAATCAAAGACAAGATTGATTCAAAAATAAACAGAAAAGGGTCAGTGGGAGAGAGGAAAACCACATACCTCTAACAAGGATGCCCACTGCACCACAACCAATAAAGGAAAAGGACTTCAGATGCAATCTCACAACGAATTAGGAGGGACACACCATAGAAACAATGATGAATAGGAGCTGATTAGATCGATCAAGATGCTTATTTACCTCTAAAAAATTCCTCAGGTGAGTGCTGGTCTGAAATCAAAGATATATGGAAATAATAGATGAGTGAAACTTCTAAACGCTTGAATTTAACCTGGGTGTTGGCCGATTCATGACTTGTACCTCACGGTCATGACGTGTAGTCCATGCTGAAGAAGTTACACCGAAAAAGCCATCTCCTCTGATTAAAAATACTCTATTTAACCCCAAAATGACGTGTACCTCAGTTATATTGTAACACCCCATGCTTCTACGGTACACTTCTCTTTGAATAATGCAATAGCGTGTGTTGTACGCCACATCGAGTTCTAACACACACCACAACCAATCAAACTAGCCGTTATGAATAGTAATACCTACTTTTTGAAATTTCGTACATTTTATCATTATAAATGGACTTAATTTTTGGATTCAGAATATCAAAATTAGCATAGGGTGAAATTTTGGTACTTTTCAGATAACTTTAATATTTTGATGAATAGTGAAAATTACTAAATTTTAATTAAAAACAAATTTTTTAATCAAAATAATTAATAGTGAAAAATTATGAATTTGAGTGGTTTTAAAGTATATTTAGAATATATTTTTACCATTTAATACAATTTTGGTCATTGGACATAATTTTACAATTAAACCGAACACAAACAAGTATCAATCTTTTGATAGTTATTATATCTTAAAAACACGCTTTTTGTTTTGACAGCGGGAATTAATTTTAAATTAATTTTTGCCACTTCTGTGTTTTGAATTTGAAAAAAATGGATTCCATATTTGGAATCAGGATGTCCAAATTGTGTAAATAGGTAAATTTTATTTTTAAACATTTTGAATAATTACTTCGGTAAATATTTTGTTTACCATGGTTAAAGGGTAAATCCGATAAATAAGGGTTAAATACAAATATTATAATAATACTAAATTACCCTAAAACGTGTCCTAACCTTATTGGTGGATACATGTCCAACCATGGACATCTTTGGGTCAATTTTGGGACCCCATAGAGCCACTTGTAGGTGATAGGGACACTTTATTTTAATTAAGTTAAAATAAATAAAAAAATGACATAACCATATATCTTTTAGAAAAACAATTTTTAAAAAGGTTTATATATGTTGGATTTTCGACGATAAATATTCATTATAAAGATAAACATATTTCCTAAATAATTGTATTTTATTATTAATTTTTAGACATTAAATATTTTAATTTTTTTATGACACAATGATGATGCAGTAATTACCTAATTAATGAAAAATTAGAATAATTGATATTATAAATACCCAAATAAATGTAATTTGAGATTTTTTATAAATAAACATAATTTTCTAGGTTAATATGACATGTTAGGATTGATTTAATTAACTTTATTTGAAGTAATAATTCTGGTATGAGTTTACAAAAATCAATTATTGAATAGTGTCAAAATTGATATAAAAGAGTTTTTAAAACAAATATTATATTATTAATTGATATTAAATTCCTAAAAATATAAGGTTCAGCCACAAGACTTATATCATGATAGGTGTATCATTAGTGGACCACTTGTGTGTCTCTTGGATGTATATAGTAATTTTATTAACCATATAATATAAAAATACAAAGAGACCAGTTAAAAGTGAAACTAATTAACTAAGAGTTAATACTTAAAGATAAGGTTAATATAGTAACCCAAACCTGTCAAAATACTATTGGATGAGTGGTTTTCGACCTATCCCCACCTTAACCTTTAAATAATCTACTTTTGATACATTATAAACCGAATATTAATTTATTATAAAATAATATTTCTAGCCTTTCCAAAGGTGCCCCTCACCCCTCTTATAAAAGGGCACTCCCCCTTCTCATTAATTCAAAGCTTCAAAGCATTTTGGTTCGGCAAACCCCTGCCCAAATACTCTCCCAAATTACCTCACTTCATCCTAGAGGCATTCCTTTAGTTATAAATCCATCCTAATGATCCCTTTTGATCAAATCAAAAGGAATAACCCGAAGAAGAGGTAATGATTTCACCACCCCTTTTCAAGTTCCATTCTTCTTCCACTTCTTCTATCTTTGTTATTACCATTATAAAATAATGAATCCAGTACCTCCTATATACTATAATATTATTATAAATATGGTACAACCATATTCAGTATTCTATCCATCCTTTGAATGACATGTCACCATACGTGTGTACGTACGGCTTACCGTATCCACGTCGTGGTGTAATTGTTATTCAATATATTATTATTTGGATGGGTATAATAATGATTTTTAATTCATTTAAATAATAAATATAACATGATAATTATTCTTTATATATGATATAACATCCAATTATATATTATTTTAATATCAAAAGAATGATATTGTCGCTCGTGCGTACGTACGGACTACCGTCTCCACGAACGCGATGAGATTCATTCTCCATTGTATCCATTAAAGACTAATTCTCATTTAATGATTATGAATAATGTTTAAATATTTGACATCATTCTGGATATGAATAATATACATCCCATTAGTAAAAAATATGGCACAAATAAGAAAGAATATAAAGGAAAATGAACCCGTTAACACCCGAAACGACGATAATTCTAAGATATTATTAACAAATCAATGTTAAAAGATAATATATGATATCATATTAATGAATATGATTCTTTTATAATTCAATAAAAATTATTTCACCATTATACAGGAGGATAACCTACCCTCGACCAAGGAAAATTACAGAGTAAGGGGTTTCTTATCTCACTTTTAATTCCGTGAGAATTCCATTATTCACCACTTATTTATTACATGTGGTGTGTGTACTGCCCATGTTTTTATTCATTGTGTAATATACTTCAATTCATGTATATTTAAATCATCATTGTATGATCCTTCTTTAATGGGTGTATGTTTTTTATGTTACCAAATCAATAAGGGAATTTGAAATTTCAATTTCCACTCATTCGGCTTTACGCATACTTCATTGATTATTTTACTCCAAGATTATGTGTAGAATCACTATTAATTTGATTATGTCATAAATTCCACTCCCCTTTCTATGGATATAATATTGATACACATAATCACTCCATTGATAAATTCTCAAGTCATCGGTATGAACTTGATAAGAGTAATTTTAACTCAATCTCAATTTGTTGAGTTAAATATCCAATTCATTGGTGTTGTTTTTACAAGAATATGTGAGAATCTCATCTGAATGATTTAAACATAATATCCAATCATATTGAGTGTATTTATATTTGTCACACATAATTATGTTGTTGATTTATCCTTAACCTAAGGATATGGTCTTTATAAGAGAAGTCATCTCAATTTACATTCCCTTGAGACTTCTTTGTTGTTATACACCAAATCAATTTTATATGGTGTATATAATGTACTTTGACATAGTATATCATGAATCCCTTTATTCTCATGATATTATAAAGTTTTTATTACCTCAATTATTTTTATTGAAGTGTCTCTCTTTTGGTTAGAAAATCTAACTAAAATACATTTTTAAGTGTTTTAAAGATTTACTCTTCTAAATATTTCTCATTAATGTCCATGTTTTAAAAATGGTTTTAAGAATTTATTTATATGGACATTAAAGTTTTAAAATTAAAATTAATTTTAAAAGTTTCAAGGTGGTATGGGAAACTTTGATTCAAAAATCTATTTTTAAATGGCTTCTTGATAAATAGTGTGACTTTTAAATGATTTCAAGAAAAAGGGGGATATTTCTCTCTAATAGTTTTGACGATTATTTTCATCTATGTAAATATCCTTCATTATTATTTATTGAGATTAATCTGATACAATACAATCTTATATATTTTATCTAATGAGTTATGTTTGACTGTGGATGTGCTATTTTTATACCATTCATGGTTTTTTTGATTAAGTATTGACATTTCAAATTCTAGTTTAATACGGATGTTTATGTCATATTTCAAACTTTTCATATGAGGAATGCATTGTAATTAGTAAGTGACGGGTGGAGCCCGCTATAGCTCCTCGATGCATCGGTAGGTCTCATGAGACAAACTAGTATCTTGGCACAAGGCCTTGAAAAAATCTTATTTGTAGTCTTGGCACGATGCCTTGGCTATGTGGTTATGATAGTCTGGAATTATGCATTCCATAATTATGAAAGTGGTTATTGATATTTCATGTAAATATTCGATTAGTAGAATATCAATGTGAATAAGTAAATGGAATTATTTCATTTTCTTTTTTCCATACTATGTTGAATTTCAAGTTTAAAAGGCTTTTGTTTTTGTTATACATTGCCTTAAATGTTTATTCTTATTTATGAAAGTTTCCGCTATATTGTTATCCTTTCTGGGGATTTGAGCTCACCCCTTGTCTATGTTTTATTTTTCCCTGGATGTGAAGAAGTAATTTATGAATGACCTGTAGGGATAGTATGAGGGGATAAGAGTGTGGACTATGGAGACTATATTGTCGTAGTTTTCACTTTATGATGTAATGTAAACTTTATAAATGTATCTAGTTATTCCAAGGATACTAAACTAATCGGTCTTTGGAGACTTGATCTTTATTGTGATCATGCCAATGTTATTTAATAATGCACTGACTCTGGGTAACTGGGGTCGGGGCGTTACAGTTGGTATCAGAGGAAGTTTAGTACAAACCTTGGAAGCTATATTTAGATAAACTATGATTAGAGAACATAGACCTAAGATAGACATTGAGGATTAGTATTGAAGAAATTCCTAGAATTTTGGTATTGTAGAGATTTTGTGAGTTTTCCGAGCAATAAATCCCTGTCTATATACAAGCAGGTAGAGGAGGCTCTGGTACAGATGTAACTAGGGGTAAAACCCAAAAACACCTCTTTGATCTAGACTCAAACGGGAACTGGTGCACGACAACGGGCCTTGCTGCACTCTTGGTTACAACACTCCCAGGGTATATGCTTAGGATAATTTACATTATCTTTACAAACTGATTTGAAGTATTATATATAAGATGAGAGTAAATGACCTTGGTTAATCCTAATGTGTTTCAAATTGAGAATATGGTGACCTGATATTCTATAAATGATTTTATGACTACTATTACTCACACAATTCTTTCTGGTTTTAGTCAATGGTTGGATTCCAAAGAAGTCATAGTGACTTTGAGAATTATGTACAAGGCGGGAATGGTGGTGACAATGAGCAACAAAATGGAATATTGATTCGCGTAAAAGATATCGTCTTCATGAAAAATCAATTTTCCAAAAATATGATCAACAATATATATATTAACCAATTCCCGGACTCAACAAAGAAGAGGAAGGTGATGAATGATAAGGGCTCCAGCAGTGGAGACCATGGAGAATGGAATCCTCAATTTCCATCATGAGGGAAATGTTGAAGGGGACACCCAGGAAAGTGTCTCAATGGGACATAGAAATGATTTACATGCAGAAAGGAAGGACATAAAGTGAATAATTACAGAAGAAAAATGAAGAGTACTATGGAAGAAGATAAGAATGGTCCCAAGAATTCATTTACAGTCAATTTCCATAAATGTAGGGGACTTGGCCATTACCCGAGTGAATTCTATATTCTATATGATATTTTCTTGGTCAAAGAAGAAGCTATGTGGAAATAAATGGTAGGAGAAATGTTTAAAAAGTATTAGTGCTCCTTGTTGATGAGTTTACTTTGGAATAATTTTCTCTTGTATTTGTAACCCTGCAGTTTTCCATGTGAGAATGATATTTGAGGGAGAATTATCTTTTCTCTTGTGGATAAAGTTATAAATAACCATTTGGTTTTATATGATCATTGGGTTTGAGGCAATTACAAATTATTATAATTTGGGATGAAAATGCAGGGTATGAGATAAAATTTTTGGTTAAATTATGTTATGGTTATTTTTAGTAATTTATCCCATTTTGGTAATGTTATAAAATATAGTTTTTGAAAAATGACAACACGCAGACCGTGTGACAACCCATAGCGTCGGACAAAGTTGTGGGAATCGAACCCACAACCAAAGTGCGATTGGGATTTATCGCCTCCCACTATACTACGTGAAGTCCCTTGTTAGTGTGACTATTATTTTTAGTTTAATGATTTTATTGATCAATGATAAGTTTATTTGGGATCTTATGTATTATCAAATGAATACCCTTGGTTTAAGAAAATGATTTGGTGATTAAGTGATGAATGATATTTTGAAAGATGTTCGCTTTGTTGGGAGCACTATATGCCCATGGAAAAAAAATTCTATGGGATTTCATTTAAAGAGTAATGGTGGATTTTTATCTACGTTTTTATTATGGATTTATAGTGATTTGGGTTATTTATGGAAATTATTAACCTAAAATAAAGAATATGTGATTAGGTTAATTAATTTTAAGTATGTTACTTTAAGAGTAGTTGATGTCATTTAGAGATACAATTTAACGTGGAAGACTACATAACCAAATTCTAATAAGTTTTGTGTTTCAATATTAGTTTGGATTATATTGAAGGATTTTAAGGACAATTGATTATTGAATGGTATTTATTTAACTTGGGGGTATTGTTGGTTTAATTTAAGAAATTAAGATTTGTTTTTTTTTCTCTAATGGAATAGCCATTTGGGGGATTATCAGATCTTATAATAACGGTTTTGGTTTTGTTTAATCTCTAAAGAGAAGGTAAATATATAGTTTATCCTATGTGGATCATGTTATTCTATAGAATTTTATTCTATCTCTTCCTGTCTGACCAAGTCTTCTTTAATACTCATTGTTAAAAAAATGAGTTAGTGGTAGAAATTAATTAAAGAATGAGACTCTACTTAAAAAGTAAGTATATATCTTTATGTTCTTAGTCAATATCATAAATTAATTCCTCATCTTTATGTAATGTTACTTAAAACAAAAAATTTGTTGTCCGTTTAATTTTCCTACTGGGAAACTAATGACCATTTGTCCCATCACAAGTTTGTGGTTTCCTTATTGTTAAATTTCTCCTGATCATGTTCTCTATCCCTCTCCATAATAACTTGAAACTTAGTTTATCATCCATATCCATGTTTTTCTATATGTAATCCTAGTATAGGTTATCTTGGGTGACCTTTGTACTTCTCTTTCTTTCTTTTAAAGTGATAGTTTTATTGACTATTTTTCCAATGTGGGACTTTCCATTATATTCCCAAGCCCAATTCTAAAAATTACGAGGATGCAATTTATTGAAGGAGGGAAGAATGTAACACCCCAAGATTCTACGGTACACTTCTCTTTGAATAATGCAATATCGTGTGTTGTACGCAACATTGAGTTCTAACACACACCACAACCCATAAAACTAGCCGTTATGAATAGTAATATCTACTTTTTGAAATTTTATGCATTTTATCCTTCAAAATGGAAATCATTTTTGGATTTGAAATATCAAAATTAGCCTAGTCTGAAATTTTGGTACTTTTCGGATAACTTTAATATTTTGATGAATAGTGAAAATTACTAAATTTTAATTAAAAACATCTTTTTTAATCAAAATAATTAATAGTGATAAATTTTGAATTTGAGTGGTTTTAAAGTATATTTAGAATATATTTTTACAATTTAATACAATGTTGGTCATTGGACATAATTTCACAATTAAACTGAACATAAACAAGTATCAATCTTTTGATAGTTATTATATCTTAAAAACACGCTTTTTGTTTTGACAGCGGAAATTAATTTTAAATTAATTTCTGCCACTTCTGTGTTTTGAATTTGAAAAAAAATGGATTCCATATTTGGAATCAGGATGTCCAAATTGTGTAAATAGGTAACTTTTATTTTTAGACATTTTGAATAATTACTTCGGTAAATATTTTATTTACCATGGTTAAAAGGTAAATCCGGTAAATAAGGGTTAAAAAATAACAATATAATAATACTAAATTACCCTAAAACGTGTCCTAACCTTATTGGTGGATACATGTCCGACCATGGGAATATTGGGGTCAATTTTGGGACCCTATGGAGCCACTTGTAGGTGATAGGGACACTTTATTTTAATTAAGCTAAAATAAATACAAAAATGACATAAGCATATATCTTTTAGAAAATCAATTTTTACAAAGGGTTATATATGTTGGAATTTCTACTATAAATATTCATTAGAAATCTAAAACGATTTCCTATATAATGGTATTTTATTTATAATTTTTAGACATTAAATAATTTAATTTTTTTTATGACACAATGATGATGCAGTAATGACCTAATTAATGAAATATTAGAATGATTGATATTATAAGTACCCAAATAAATGTAATTTAGACTTTTTATAAATAAAAATAATTTTCTAGGTTAATAGGACATGTTATTATTAATTTAAGTAACTTTATTTTAAGTAATCATTCTGTTATGATTTTTAAAAAAATTAATTATTGAATAGTGTCAAAATTGACATAAAAGAGTTTTTAAAACAAATATTATATTATTAATTGATATTAAATTCCTAAAAATCTAAGGATCTGAAAAGAGACTTATATCATGATAGGCGTGTCATTAATGGACCACTTGGGGGTCTCTTGGATGTATATAGTATGTTTATTAACCATATAATATAAAAATACAAAGAGACATTGTAAAAGTGAAACTAATTAACTAAGAGTTAATACTTAAAGATAAGGTTAATATAGTAAACCAAACCAATCTAAATCCTATTGGTTGAGTGTTTTTCAACCTATCCCCACCTAAAAATTTATATAATCCACTTTTCAGCCATTAGAAACCGAATATGAATTTATTATAAAATGATATTTCTAGCCTTTCCAAAGGTGCCCCTCACCCCTCTTATAAAAGGGAACTCCCCCTTCTCATTAATTCACACCTTCAAAGCCTTTTGGTTCGGCCAAACCCTACCCTAATACTCTCTCAACTTCCCTAACTTTATTCTAGAGGCCTTCATTTAGTCAAAGATCCATCTTAAGGAGCCCTTTTGATCAAATCAAAAGGAAGAACCCGAAGAAGAGGTAATGATTTCACCACCCCTCTTCAAGTTCCTTTCTTCTTCCACTTCTTCTATCTTTGTTATTTCCATTCTAAAATAATGAATCCAGTATCTCCTATATACTGTAATGTTATTATACATATGGTACAACCATATTCAGTATTCTATACATCCTTTGAATGACATGTCACCATATGTGCGTACGTATGACTTACCGTCTCCACGTCGTGGTGTAATTGTTATTCAATATATTATTATTTGGATGGGTATAATAATGATTTTTAATTCATGTAAATAATATATATAACATGATAATGATTCTGTATATATGATATACCATCCAATTATATATTATTTTAATATCAAAAGAATGATATTGTCGCTTGTGCGTACGTACGGACTACCATCTCCACGAACGTGATGAGATTCATTCTCCATTGTATCCATTCAAGACTAATTCCCATTTAATGATCAAAAATAATTTTTAAATATTTGACATCATTCTAGATATGAGTAATATACATCCCATTAGTAACAAATATGGCTCAAATAACAAAGAATATAAAGGAAAATGAACCCGTTAACACCCAAAATGACGATAATTCTAAGATATTATTAACAAATCAATGTTAAAAGATCATATATGATATAATATTAATGAATACGATTATTGTATAATTAAATAACAATTATTTAACCATTATACAGAAGGTTAACCTACCCTTGACCAAGGAAAAAGTACTGAGTAATGGGTTTCTTATCTCACTTTTAATTCCGTGAGAATTCCATTGTTCACCACTTATTTATTACATGTGGTGTGTGTACTACCCATGTTTGTATTCATTATGTAATATAATTTAATTCATGTATCTTTAAATCATTATTGTATGATCCTTCTTTAATGGGTTTATGTTTTGTATGTTACCAAATCAATAAGGGAATTTGAATTTTCAATTTCCACTCATTCGGCTTTACGCATACTTTATTGATTATTTTAATCCAAGATTATGTGTAGAATCACTATTCATTAGATTATGTCATAAATTCCACTCCCCTTTATGTGGAAATAATTTTGATACACATAATCACTCCATTGATAAATTCTCAAGTCATCAGTATGAACTTGATAAGAGTAATTTTAACTCAATCTCCATTTGTTGAGTTAAATATCCAATTCATTGGTGTTGTTTTTACAAGAATATGTGTGAATGTCATCTGATTGATTCACACTAAATATCCAATCATATTGAGTGTATATATATTTGTCACACATAATTATGTCGTTCATTTATCCTTAACCTAAGGATATGGTCATTATAACATAATTCATCTCAATTTACATTCCATTGAGACTTCTTTGTTGTTATACATCAAATCACATTTATATGGTGTATATAATGTACTTTGACATAGTATATCATGAATCCCTTTATTCTCATGATATTATAAAGTTTTGATTACATCAATTATTTTTATTCAAGTGTCTCTCTTTTGGTTAGAAACTCTAACTAAAATACATTTTTAAGTGTTTTAAATATTTATTCTTCTAAATATTTCTCATTAATGTCCATGTTTTAAAAATGGTTTTAATAATTTATTTATATGGACATTAAAGTTTTAAAATTAAAATTACTTTTAAAACTTTAAAAGTGGTATGGGACACTTTGATTCAAAATTCTATTTTTAAATTGGTTCTTGACAAATAGTGTGACTTTTAAATGATTTCAAGAAAAAGGGGGATATTTCTCTCTAATAGTTTTGACGATTATTTTCATCTATGTAAATATACATCATTATTCTTGATTGGGATTAATCTGATACAATACAATATTCCATATTGTATCGAATGAGTTATGTTTGACAGTGGATGTGCTATTTTTATACCATTCATGGTTTGTCGATTAAGTATTGACATTTCATATGCTAGTTTAATATGAATATTAATGTCATATTTCAAACTTTTCATATGAGGAATGCATTGGACTTAGTAAGTGATGGGTGGATCCCGCTATAGATCATTGATGCATCGGTAGGTCTCATGAGACAAACCAGTATCTTGGCACAAGGCCTTGAAAAAATCTTATTTGTAGTCTTGGCACGAGGCCTTGGCTATGTGGGTATGATAGTCTGGCATTATGCATTCCATCATTATGAAAGTGGTTATTGATATTGCATGTGAATATTCAATTTGTAGAATATCTATGTGAATAAGTAAATGGCATTATTTCATTTTATTTTTTCCATACTATGTTGAAGTTCATGTTTAAAAGGATTTTTTTAGTTATACATTGCCTTAAATGTTTATTCTTATTTATGAAATTGTCCGCTATATTGTTATCCTTACTGGGCATTTAAGCTCACCCATTTTCTATGTTTTATTTTTCCCAAGATGTGAAGAAGTAATTTATGAATGACCTGCAGGGATAGTATGAGGGGATAAGAGTGTGGACTATGGAGACTATATTGTTGTAGTTTTCACTTTATGATGTAATGTAATCTTTATAAATGTATCTAATTATTCCAAGGCTACTAAACTAATCGGTCTTTCAAGACTTGATCTTTCTTGTGATCATGCCAATGTTATGTAATAATGCATCGAATCTGGGTAACTGGAGTCAGGGCGTTACATAGATGATGTGTACTAGCTCCCGGCGAGACCCCCACCTCACGATTTGATTCTGTCCCCAAGTACACAGCATGTACTTCAGGTATACGGCGGCTACTTCTGGTACACATCCTCAATCCTGTAGTAAACCCTAGAAAACTGCATTAAAGGATTATTAAACAAAATAGGACTTATAAAAGGTAGAAAACTAACGCAATTAAGGTAACATGATTTTACAAATACCTATTTATTGAGGGGATATAGCTGGCCCTTCCCATTACTTACTAAGTCCAATGCATTCATCAAATGAAAGGGGTAAAACATAAGATAAAAATTTGTATTAAAACTAGCATATGAAATGTTAATAAATTAACCAAAACCCATGAATGGTATCAAAATAGAACATCCATAGTCAAATATATCATAAAACCTTCAACAGTATACATAATATTGTATAATAATAAATCAACCTCAATTAAGTATAAAATAAAAACAAAGTATATTAATATAGACGAAAATAATATAATAAATTATGGAAAATTTATTAAGAGAAATAAACATATTTACATTGAAATCATTTAGAATATGTGAAATTATAAAAGAAAACATTTATTATGAAAAAACATTGTAACCATGTTTGGTATGATTCATGATTTTGAGGCATCATAATGATGGAAAATAGTCTATCGTATTGTATTAGTTAGAAAAAAACATTCTTTCATTAATTTTTCGAAAGGTAATGAAGTAACTCATTCAGAAAATAATGGAAAGATTCCATTAAAAATATTTTACAAAAAGTAAAACATGTGAAAAAATGACTTTAACCAATTGTAGATAATAGTTAAAATTACATTTTAAGAAATATGGACATCAATGATAAGTATGTCCCATTAGAAACTTATGTATAAGCAATCTCAGTTAATTAAAATATTGTTAAATTAACCCCAATGTAATATCCCAGTTCCGAAAGCCACCCAGAGGTGCCCTGTACCCGGTTAGTCACATGGCCTTAAGCACATTTCCCCAAATCCCAGAGGCTTCCAACTAGCAGTGAGGGACTTGGGTGTGATTGTGGGGAAACTATTACCTCATTAGAAGAGTACACAATGGAAGTAAATAGATATAGAATAGCGGGATCAGTAAATATACCAAAAAACAGTAATAGAAGAAGACTGATAAAGATACGACTAGAGCACACATATATATAAATGATATACGATACATATATATCTTGGAAAGCATACAAACAAGTCAAAATGCTGAATACAGTACTAAAAAAATTACAAAAGGAAAACAGATAAGCAACTCTTCAGCATCAGAAGCCTAATCTTGGTCCCATGCTCTCCAGCTCCATTGCAATCATGTACCTGAGGTAGAAGGACACTTTCCCTTTTCTATACCTGCAACAATATAATCTATTTGGGTCCAAAAGCGTGGCCCAAACAGGGTGTGAGACGCATCCTAGTAGGCAACCACCACAAGATCTGTGCCTAATAGTCAGTGAGTATATGGCAGGTAAAAGTACAGGAAATAATAAACCATAATGTACTCAACAATAAACAATCCAGAGTCTCAATATCAAGAAACAACTAAACAAGAAGACAAACACAATAGGTAACCCTCTGGGAAGCACACTCAGTCTAACCCCTCTGGTCCTACCTAAGAAGTTCAAGTAACCCTCTGGGCAACACACACAGTCTCACAACTCTTATTTACCTGAATTATAGACTCTCTGAGGAATCAATCACCAGCAATTCCCCCTATAGTCTTGTATCGGTACTAAAGGTGCTCTAGAGAAGCAATTACATCACATTCCCTCTATGGCCCACATCGAGGAACTACAGACTCTATGAAGAAGCACTGAATATCAATTCCCCCTTGTGGCCTCACATCGTAATATTATAAAACACTCTAGAGAATCCCTTACATACATTCTCCATATGGTCTACTACACTAGGTTATCACGACCATGTGTAAATCAATAATTATAGAATTGCATGTCATCCCAAGTAAACCTCAAGAACTACTTGGCTAGCATTCCACAACATATCAGAATGTCAGAACAACAGTCACACAATCCTACAATACTAGGTATGGGAAAGTAAACAGTAGCCTAACAGGCGACTAGAACCAAAGGTCAAAAAAGGCAAAAAAATGCATGGGAAACACATCCAAAGCACAGATATTCACCCTATTCACAATCAAATATCATTTACTCAAGCATACAAGCATAGTAGACAACCAATAGGGCTAAAATGGTGATCACATAATACCCTGTTCATGCGTATTGGGAAACTTTGCACATAAAACTCAAAGACATTCAACAGAAAGGCACAAACCACCTACCTCAGTGTTGGGAGATCAAGATACTTGAACCATGAGGCTTGAATCACCTTATAACACTATAGATATATGAAAATGTATAAAACGTTCAACCCACAATAACTCCCGAAAGAGGAGAAATCAAGGAATGTTTCTTTAAGAGAAAAGAGAACTCACTGATGCGATATGACGCAACCATCGATGTTTGATTCGGAGGACGGATGCTCGGACAGGGGCTCATCAAAGATCTGTGGCTTATTGGATCTCTTAGATGAACTAGGTTGAGAAGGAGATGGTTCTTTCTTTCAGATGCAACCCCGGTGCGTTTAATGAAAAAAAACAAAATACAAGGCATGTAATTTTGAAGTAAACAACATTTACTTTCCATTTATATACTCCGCTTTAGGTGGTCTCTAGGTCATCACACATGGTCGTGTGCAAGGCCGCTACACATCCAGCATACGACCAACTGCAGTAACCGAGTACACGACATGTACTCATAAAGTACACGACGTGTACTTCAAAAATTTCTAAAACTTCTTTTTTTCTAAAAAACTCTAGGAAAAAGTAATACATACCTAAAAAGAAGACCCAGGTTCTTCCAAACTTCCCCCTTAAATAAATTCTTCCTTGAATTTCCCTAGAGATGTGGCGTAGAAGAAGAAACCCCAAACAGCTCTGGCCACTACGATCATACATCATCCTTCCTCTCCCAAGTCTCATCCTGTACTCGTCCGTGCTGCCATAGAACCCCACCAGAGGAATATACCGGCCACAGAGAACCTTCATAGTTTTATAAACAATCCGAATAGGATGCTCCTTGAAAGATGGGTCCACTTCCAACTCAACATCTTCTGGTAGGAAAACATGAGACGGGTCTGAAAGGTAACGTCGAAGCTGAGAAAGGTGGAAAACGTCGTGCATATCCTGATTCCTCTGAGGTAACTGTAGCCAATAGGCCACCAGTGAAACTCTCTACAACACGTCAAATGGCCCGACATACCTTGGTGAAATCTTACCGTGTCTCCTAATCCTCTTGTGTCCCAACCTTAGTGTGATACGTAGAAAAACCTGATCCCCGTCCTCGAACTCCACAGGTCATCTCCACTAATCAGCATAAGACTTCTAATGAGACTGTGCAGTAGAAATCCTCTTCTGAATCAACTCTATCTACTCCATGGTCTCTTGAGCAACACGAGTTCCCAGCAAAGATGCCTCTCCTCCCTCTAGCCAACATAAGGGTGATCGGTATGGTTTACATAAAAAGCCTCATAAGGTTCCATCTGAATAGTTTCTTGAAAACTATTGTTGTAGGAAAACTTTACAAGAGGTATATGCTTCTACCAAGAACCTCCAAAATCCAGAACGCATGTTTGGAGCATGTCCTCAAGAACCTTAATCACACGCTCAGACTGGCCATCTGTCTAGGGGTGGTAAGCTATACTCAAAAGTACATGTATACCCAAAGTCTTCTAGAGCCCCTTCCAGACTCGAGAAGTAAAATGCGAATCTCTATCTGAAACAATGGTGTGTGGAAATCCATGTAAGTGCACAATCTCTCGGATGTGCAACCATCCCAGCTCATCAACACTGAAGGTCTCGTTGATCAGCAAGAATTGATAAACCTTCATAAGTCTATAAATGAAAACCCATACTGCATCATTCCCGCGAGGCGACCTCGACAACCCTGTCACAAAATCCATCGCGACATCGTTCTACATCCACTCAGGAATGGGTAACTATTGTAGAAGACCTG
This sequence comes from Viscum album, assembly GCA_963277665.1. Lineage (NCBI taxonomy): Eukaryota > Viridiplantae > Streptophyta > Magnoliopsida > Santalales > Viscaceae > Viscum > Viscum album. Next base: position 99,594,759 of record OY728119.1, on the reverse strand, counting down.
CTGGTCACTGATGCTTTTCCTTCACCTACTGACAAGTGGAACATTGTAACGTCCCAGTTCCAGAAACCACCCAGAGGTGCCCCGTACCTAGTTGGTCACATGGCCTCAAGTGAATTTCCCTGAATTCCAGAGGCTTCCGACTAGCAAATAGGTCCTTGGGTGTGATAGTGGGGAAACTATGCCCTCATTGGCAGAGTACACATTGGAAGAGAAACAAATATACAATAGCGGAAGTAGTAAATATCCAATAAAAGTAAACAGCAGAAGACTTTCATAATAAACAACTAGAGCATACATATATATAATGATACATGGTACATATGTCAAGGAAAATAGCCAAACAAGTCACAATTCTAAATACAACCAGTACTAAACCAAAGCACAAATGAAACAGATACACAACTCCTCAGCATCACAAGCCTAATCTTGGTCCCTTGCTCTCCAGATCCACATCAAATCAAGTACCTAAAGTCGAAGGGTGCATTCCCTTGTTTATACCTGCAGCAATAAAATCTGTTTGGGCCCAAAAGCATGACCCAAACAGGGTGTGAGACTAAATTCCAGTAGGTAACCACTCTAAGATCTGTGCCTAACAGTTTCTGAGTATATAACGGGGTAAAAGTATAGATAGCAATAACTAGGAAGTACTCAGCAGAAAAATACAATCCACAGTTTCAATATCAACCAGCAGCTAAACCAGTAGCTAAGCACAACAGGTAACCCTCTGGGCAGTACTCACAACCTAACCCATATGGTTCAACCCAACAAGTACAAGAAACCCTCTAGGAATCACACATAGTCCCACCCCTCTGGTTCAGCTAAAGTATAGACTCTCTGGGGAAGCACTCACCGTCAATCCCCCTATAGTATCGTATCGTACTAAAGGTGCTCTGGGGAAGAACTCACCATCAATTCCCCCTGTGGTATCGCATTGTATAATTATAAATACACTCTGGATATTCCCTCAACGTCAATTCCCCGTATGGTCTATACACCAGTTTATGATGGCCCTGTGTAATTCAAGCAAATGTTGTATCACGTATGGGCCCAAGTAAACCTCATGTACTATATAGAAATAATTCTATAGAACAACAGCATAATAGAACAATAGTCACACCATCCTACAATACTAGGCATGGAAAAGTAACAGTAGCCTGACATGAAAACAAGACCCAAAGGTCAAAATAGGAAAAAAATTACATGGAAATACATCCAAAGAACAACAATTCACCCTATTCACAATCAATAATCATCTACTCAGGCATACCAGAATAGCATAGAAACTATAGGGCTAGAATGGTAAACGCACAATACCATGTTCATGGGTATTGGGAAAATTTCCACATAAAACTCAAAGACTTTCAACAAAAAGGCACAAAACACCTGCCACGGTTTTGGGAGATCAATATACTTGAACCAAAAGGATTGAATCTCCTTATAACTCCATAGATATAAGAAAAAATGAAAAACTTTCAACCCATGATAACTTAGAAAAGAAGAGAAATCAGAAGTTGAGGCTCAAGCAGAAGGGAGAACTCCCCGATGTGATTCCAACACAACTGATGGTGTTTGATTTGGAGGATGGATGGAGGCTAGGGGGTTCATCAAAAATCCACGACCATACCCTCACTCTCAGACGAATTAGACCTAGAAGAAGTTAGTTCTATCCGTCAGACGTGACCCCGATGCGTTTAATGAAAAAATTTAACTGCGTGTAATTTTGAAGTACACATCATGTGCTTTCCTTTTCTGTACTCCGCTTTAGGTGGCCTCCACATCACCCCCACACGACCGTGTGTGTGGATATCACACAACCAGCACACGACCTCTTGCAGCAATGCAATACACGACGTGTACTCACAAAGTAAACGACATGCACTTCAAAAATTTCCAGAAACTCCCTTTTTTTTAAAAACTTCAGAAAAAAGAAAAACATACCTAAAAAAAAGATCTGGGTTCTTACAAACTTCACTCCTTAAAAAAAATCATCCCCGAATTTTCCTAGCAAGGTGGAATAGAAGAAGAAACCCCAAATAGCTTCGTCCACTGTGATTGTACATAGGCCTCCCTCTCCCAAGTTTCGTCCTTCACCCGCCCGTGCTGCCATAGTACTCGTACCAAGGGAAAAGACCGGCCACAGAGAAAATTTTTACTACGATCCACAATCTGGATAGGATTCTCCTCAAATGACGTATCCACTTTGAGCTCAATGTAACGACCCAAAATTTCATTAATGGAAAATCCCTCTTGATCCAGTTAAATGTTTCTTTATGTTTTTATATGATGTCAACTTCTTTAGTTTAACGTTAAGATTTGTGACCGTTACTTTTATAGCCGTTGAACAGTGATCATCTGGGTAGTTTAAATATAAGGCTTTAACGAACCAATTTTCTACTCAGACAAAGGAAGCGATGGCCTCATCCAGTAGAATTGCCCCTTACGAAGCCCATTTGTCGGAGCTCGGAAAGGAGGTGGCGTCTTTGGGCTTTGCCCTTGACCAAGCCCAAGCTGAGCTTCATCAAGTCAAGCTCGAACGTGATCGTCTACGGGAAAAATGGAAGTTGATAGAGATTACCACTCGAGCGATGTTATCCGAGCAACCCCAAGAGTCTGTCACCATCGCACACCTTACCCTTAGGTCTTATGCGGCTATTTTAAGGGGTTATGTAACAAATAAGTAGCACCATGTTCATGTACATTATTTTTGTATATAATAATGAATATAATTTCTAGTCATTTTTGATGCATTGTAATTAGTTTTTAAAGTACAAATGATGTTTTTAGTTATTATTTAATTAAGAATTATATTTTATTAAATTAAAGGATTTTTGAATTAAATAATATTTTAATAAAATATTATTATTAATATTAAATTAATTTTTATTAAATATAAATGATCTTATAATTTTATGAATGCAATTAAAATTTTTATTAAGGTTTGAAAGCCATTTCTGTCAAAACCCGTGAATTTTTTATAAATGTCGGTTTTTATTTTTAAAGTGAAAATTCACATATTTAGAAAATTATTTAGATAAAATAAATATTATTTTTGGAATCAGGACGTCGAAATTATCCAACGGTTAATTTTTCATAATTTTCTGAGACAGTCAAATTTTTGGGTAAAAATTAAATACCATTTAAATATATAATGTGTTTTATGACATCATAATGACCCAATGGTGATGTAATAAAATACCATAATCCTTATGTTCGGCCAATATGTGTTTTATCAATAAAATAATGAGGTTTTGGGTTTGTTTGACTCACTTTTCAAATCATTAATGGAGCCCTCAAGACTTATTCAACACTTTGCCTTTTTAAATTAATTTCCATGGGAGTGTGACTCACCTCCACATAAGCAACCCTAATTTTTTAATAAGTTCGGACCTTTGCCTTGTAAAATATTTTTTTCCTCTTCCCTTTTCCAGAAACCATGGGCAAATACCATGGGATGGTTTGTGGTTTGGATTATTTTAATATAAGGGGTCCCAAACCTAAATAATAAAGAATTCTCTCACCTTTCCTATATAAACCCACCCAAGCTCCCACTTCCTCCTCACTCAAAGCCCTTGAAGTTCGTCCAAACTCTGCCCTACTATCTCTAGAATCCTCTCAAGGTGCCCCAAGCTCCCAAGAAGCCTCTCACAATCCTCTCTCTAGCCTTTGGAAGCACACTTCCAAGTAAGGGTTTTTTCTTCCTTTCTCATTTTTGTCAATTTTCTTTAAGTTGTATTGCCCTTTTAATTTCATTTATGAATGTTGGGGTATGGTTTCACACCTCTCCCATACTGCCCTCTTATTGTTTGAATGATGGGAGACCCCTTTCTCTCTCATTAAATGCCTCCCATGTACACCCGTTACTATGCCGAAATTCCGAAAGGAACCTTTTTCTCCTCTTCTATATTCAAGCAATACTTTTGTATCATGAATCTAAATTCCTTTTCAATTGTTGGGACATGTATCTATATGACCTCCTTACTGTCCATTACATGTAAATATGATGAGGAACCCCTTTCTCCCTCATCAACCCTTTTTATGAGTTCTTATGTCACGCCGTTACGCTGCCGAAATCGCACCGATTTTCTAAGCCAATGTCATTGTGTAGTGAATACCATGCCCATTTCTCCATCAAGGGTATTCACCTTTATGCACATTTACTTATTGATTGTAAAGTTTCATGTATGAATTCCACTTTCCTTTATTGTGGAAGAAATTATTATGTTTTATGAATCCATGTTTTATGATCCATGTGGCACACTTATGCATGAAATGAAATGTTTAAGAAGGGTGCGCCCTTTATAGCGCTCCAATGCATTGGGTAAAGTATAGTATCATGATACGTCATGTGCAATGAGTGTTGACTCATGCTAATTCAAGTGCAACGAGGGTTTACTCGTGCTTCAAGTGCAATGAGGGTTTACTCATGCTCCATGTGCAATGAGCCTTGGCTCATGCTAATTCAATGTTAAGTGTTGTTGCCACATTTCCATGTTATGATTATCATGTTTTATCATGCCTTTATGTTCATGTCTCTCTTATGATCTATTGATATGCCTATTGCCTAACATGTATTGTATTCCTCATGTTATTCATTATGTACTCCCTTACTGGGCTTTATAGCTCACCCTTTTCTTATGCATGTCCTCAGGTTATCCCATGCAATGCTAAGTACGAAGGAATGTAGTGGTCATGTAAAGGAAGTTTTCAATAAGGATGTTGTATTTCATGTTTAAAGTTTTTATGTATTGATCCTAAGCCCCAAAGACACTAAACCTCTCGATCTTCTTTGTTGTATCAAGTGAAGTTTTATGTAATAAAGCATGTTTAAGTTGTAATAAAAAGCTGGGTTGTCATAGTTGGTATCAAAGGATAGGTTTAGTTATTTTTTTGGGATTAGGAAACCCTAGTAAAGCCTTAGATACAAGACTAAGCATTATAAAAACATCCCTAAATTTTGGTAAATACTAAGTAAGTGGTTTATCAAACAAATACATCCTTGTCTGGATACGAGCAGGTAGAGGCGGCTCTGGCACAGATGTATCCTAGGGGTAAAACCCGAAAACACCGCTTTGAGCTAGACTCGAACGGGAACTGGTGCACGACAACGGGCCTTGCTGCACTCTTGGTTACGACACTCCCGGGGGATATGTTTTGATAAATTTACAATCTTAGTATGAACCCTTATTAAGGGAAAAATGCCCCTAAGAATATATGTTAGAAGGAAGATCATGAAAAGCCTGGATTGAATCCTATAGACTCATGAGTTGAAGAGATTAAAGTTTATTTATAAGTCATCAACTTTTGTCTTTGGATTACCCTTTATGTGTTACCCCTAACTTTCCTTTTATTCCAGCCAATGGCCGGTAATAGGAGAACTCGGGCTAACAACCGTTGTGAAGATCAGTGTGATGATTGTACCAATGAGATGCCCAATCCAATGGGAGCGGGAATCGCGAACTTTGTCACGCTTCTCTCTCAGCTAACTCAAGTTTTGAATAGAAACACTGGTCAAGAGGAACGTTCAACCCCCCCTAAGAAAGAACAAGTCGCTATTGAAAGCTTCATGAGACAAAGGCCTCCTACTTTTAGTGGATCATCCGATCCCACGATTGCTGAACAATGGATCAACTCCATTGAAAAGATATTCTCCATCCTCCAATTCTCTGAAAAAGAGAAGGTTCTCCTGGCGGCTTATCGTATGGAGGGTGAAGCTGATCAATGGTGGACGTTGATCAAAAATACGAAGCCTGAGGAGGAGATCGAGGCTTTGGAATGGAAGGTATTCCGGAAGATGTTTTTCGATAAATATTTTCCACGCACCCTCCGTCTTAAGATGGAAAGGGACTTCCTTTCCCTCAAGCAGAAAGATGAGGAATCTGTGGGAGCGTACGAGGCAAACTTCACAAGGCTTGCACGATACGCTTCCGGCTTTGTCATTACCCCCGAATGCAAGGTTGACCGCTTCTTTGGTGGGCTGAAGCCTAGCTTGCGGAAAGCATTAGCGATCCGTGACTTCGACAGCTATGAGGAAATTGTCCGATGTGCCCTCAAGGTTGAAATGGAGATCGGAGAATCACAGGGGTATCATGGGGACAAGAAGCGGAAGGTGGACTTCAATGCTGGTGGTCCGATGGATAAATCCAACGGCGCTAAGAAATTCCAGCACCCCACTTGCCAAAAGTGTGGAAAGAAGCACCCTGGAAATTGCCTTAGGGGGACAAGAAAATGCTTCAAGTGTGGAAGAGAAGGGCACCTAGCTGTTAACTGTCAGCAAGAAGGACCCGCGGCTGCGACGGAGGGGAGGAACGCTCCGTTCGAACCTCAACGCGTTGTTCAATGCTTCAAATGCAAAGAACCGGGTCATTTTGCGAATCAGTGCCCTAATCCAAGGGTTATCGGAGGCAATCAACAACCTCCAAGACAGCAAGGAAGAGCTTTTTCCATCACTTCTGCCGAAGTGGACCCCGACAACGAAGTGGTGACAGGTACGCTAGTTATTCATTCAAGAATAGCGAACGTACTTTTTGATTCAGGTTCTACGCATTCTTTTATATCTCAAAAGTTTAGTAGAATAATCCCTGCACCACCACAAGTCATGGAAGTAAAGATGTCGGTGAGTACGGCAAATGGGGCAATCATTGCATCCCATGAGTATAAGTCCTCCCCTGTTATAATCTGTGGATTGAATTTCCCGGCGAACCTCGTCATACTCCCTTTGGTGGAATTTGATGCAATTCTTGGCATGGATTGGCTTTCCTTATATAGAGCCAACATAAATTGTCGGGAGAGGGAAATCACACTCCATATGGAGAATCGACCCCCGATTCTTTACAAGTGTCAGGAGGAAGATGAATCTCCTTTAGCTCCATCATCTCAAGCATGGATATTAATGCCTTATGAGCACGCATATCTGGCTCAGATGATTGAGTCCAAGGAAGAAACCACCCTTGAATAAATGCCTATTGTGAGGGAATTCGCTGAAGTATTTCCCGAGGAACTTCCTGGTCTTACTCCAAGAAGAGATGTTGAGTTCTCAATTGAACTTATACCTGGGGCGCTACCAATATCCAAGACTCCATATAGAATGGCTGTGGTTGAGCTTGAAGAACTGAAGAAACAACTACAGGAGAATCTGGATAAAGGGTTTATACGCCCAAGTGCATCACCATGGGGTGCACCAGTCCTCTTCCACTAGTGGAAATACGGGCTTTAACGTCGTCGTAATAACGTCGGTTTTTTAAAAACCGACGCGAATAGTATATGCGGGGAATTTTTGGCGTCGGTTTTACAAAAAACCGACGCCAAAAATAATTATGTGTTGATTTTTCGCGTCGGTTTTTATGAAAACCGACGCGGAAAATATTAGTATCCATATTTTCCGCGTCGGTTTTCCTGAGAACCGACGCGGAAAAATGTTTCGGCGTCGGTTTTTATGAAAACCGACGCCGAAACTCATAAAAAAAAATATCTTTCGCGTCGGTTTTCCTGAGAACCGACACGAATAATATTATTCGTTGATTTTTCCGCGTCGGTTTTCCTGAGGACCGACGCGGAAAATAAATTTTTAAAATGTTTCGGCGTCGGTTTTCATGAAAACCGACGCCGAAACTCATAAAAAAAATATATTTCGCGTCGGTTTTAATGAAAACCGACGCGAAAAGTCTTTTAAAAATATTCACGGTCAGAAACCCTCATTTTGTTCGTCCGTCGAAATCGAGTTCCGCTGTGGCGCTTCGGACTCCCGACGACCTTCGAACTTGATTTGCGATCTTGAACGGCCATTGTTGAAGGTTTTTTGTCGTCTGCACGATTTTGGGTATGTGTTCTTCCTATTTATCTCTTGTTTCATATCCCATTGTTTATTTCTTTATCAATAACCCTATTTTGCGTGATTTTGATTATTGGTTAGATTTTAGTTGTAATTTATCATTATTTTTTGTTTGTATTATCATTGTTGGTGTAGATTTGATATTGTTTGTTTTTGGAAGTAATTATACCGGTCGCAGTTTGGATTTAACATCTCCATTCGGGTTGAACTTCAAATTTTTTGTGTTAAATGAATTCACTCACATTTTTGCATGTAGTTTGTTGTTATTTCATTACTTCTTGAGATTTACCATGCCAAATTCCTCAATTCTTTTTGGTTCTAATCATTTAACTAAGACATGAATAATTACCACTATCTATTATGTTAAAAAAAATTTGAATAATTATTTTCATGCCATTATATAATAAATAATTTTTCTTGCAATGTCCATAATACGACTAGAATCATAATGTATTGTAATCTTCATAGATAATAATATAATCATTATCCCTCTATTAATGTTCAAAAATACCTTTCCACTTTCATATGTGGGGTTAGATTCATGCATTTTTAATAAATGTCCTCTTAAACTAATCTCATTCCATTGATTATATTTATTCATCTTTCTCTCCCTCTAAATAATAGTCATGAAATGATTTACTTCTCCCTCTAAGTCATAGGCTGCAAATAAAACATTCTCATGATCTAATCTTTCATGGATGGATAATATATTTCTCTTCATGTTGATCCATTCCTTGACATGTTTTGCTGCAATAGACCCATGGATGGGGGTGTAAGTTGTCACCTACAATATGCAATGGAATTTTTATCCCTCCATAATGAATTTATATGTTCATAGTTCCCTATTATAAAACTCATGGATTGAGGGAGTTGAGTTATCATAGTCACCAAAAATTGTATCATGTCTCTTAATACACATTTTTTTAAATAAGGATAGTTATTGCACTATTTTTCACATTAATTTTTCCATGATTCATTCATGTTACATCAAATGAATAAAAAAATAAATATAGTGTGATCAATAGTAGTCATAGTGAGAAATCATATTATCTTGTATGTCATTCATATAATATTTATATCATGAAACTTTATTTTCAAAAAATGAAACCTTTGATTTAACCATTTTGTCCTTGTATTTCAATATAACACACATGTATATAATATTAAAATTAACTGTTTACTATATTTGTAAATGTGTTTCATATCTGATGTCTTTTATCTGATTATCAATAGTTTTTATGGAATATGTTTTTGTTTACAATTTATCTGATAGATATTTAAATGTTTTTATGTTTTAATATATTCATCAATTATATTGTGATATCAGGTATTAATATGGATCATAATTGGATTTATCTACGAAGAACTACTAGTGAATATGAAAGAGGAGTTGACAATTTTTTGGAATTTGCTAAACGGCATAATCAAAATATTGATTTGATTTTCTATCCATGTGTGAAGTGTGTAAATATGAGAAAGTTAAACTTCAGAGAAATCAAAGATCATCTCATTTGTTATGGTTTTAGCCTTAATTATACACGTTGGATCTTGCATGGTGAAAGAACTGAAAATTCAACATCCAATGTTGATGACGATATTCATAATGAGGCAGAGGATCGTATTGAAGAATTAATTCATGATTTAGGTGTTGAAACCATCGAAAAAACACCAACTGTTGAACGATTGTATGGAGATTCTGAGAAACCATTATTCCCAGGTTGCAGTAAATATACAGTGTTTTCAGCAGTTTTGAGATTAGTTAACTTAAAAGCAAAAAATGGGTGGAGTGATAAAAGTTTCTCCAGTTTACTTGAGCTTTTAAAAGAGCTTCTTCCAGAAGGCAATGGGCTTCCAGATTCCAATTATGAGGCGAAGAAAATATTATGCCCAATGGGATTGGGGTATAAAAAGATACATGCTTGCCCCAATGATTGTGTACTGTATAGGAAAGAAAATGAACATTTATCAAGTTGTCCTACATGTGGAACATCGCGCTATATGATGGATGAGAAAGTCAACTCAGATTCATTTTCAGGTGATGTCATGTAACTTTATGAAAAATCAATTTTTTTACTTTCCAATGATATCATCCAATATTTTTTTCAAACAATTCTGATAATTCAATTCTGGTTTATTTTTAGGTACCAAAATCAAAACTCCATCTAAAGCATTTTGGTACCTTCCAATTATTCCTCGTTTGAAGCGTCTATTTGCAAATTCAAATGATGCAAAAAGGTTAAGATGGCATTCAGATGAGCGCATTTCTGATGGTAACTTACGTCACCCTGCCGATTCACCACAGTGGAAGAGTTTTGATAAAAAATTTCATGATTTTGGAAGTGAAGTTAGAAATCTCAGAATGGGATTGTGTACTGATGGAATGAATCCATATCGGAGCCTCAGTAGCCAACATAGTTCATGGCCTGTTTTGCTGGTACTTTACAACTTGTCCCCACATCTATGTATGAAGAAAAAATATGTTATGATGAGCTTGATGATTTCTGGACCAAAACAACCAGGAAATGATATTGATGTGTATCTTACACCATTGATTGAGGATTTAAAACTGCTATGGGAGAAAGGTGTTACAGTTTTCGATGCATACAAGAAATAGTATTTTCTTTTGCGTGCTATGATAATGTTCACTATAAACGACTTTCCTGCGTATGGAAACTTATCTGGATATAGTGTTAAGGGACATAAAGCATGTCCAATTTGTGAAGAACAAACTTCATATTATCAATTGCAGAATGGAAGAAAGACAGTGTACATGGGACATCGAAGATTTTTGCGAATTGATCATCCTTATCGTAGATTGAGAAAATCATTTAACGGTTTACAAGAATTCAACCTCCCCCCCAACCATTGTCAGCTGAAGAATATTATGACAGAGTGAAAGATATTGATTCAACATTTGGAAAGAGAAAAAGTTCTGGTTTACAAAAACATATCTGGAAGAAGCAGTCTATTTTTTTCAAACTACCTTATTGGAGATTTTTAGAGATAAAACATAACATTGATGTTATGCATGTTGAGAAAAACATATGTGATAGTTTGATTGGAACTTTGTTAGACATAAAAGGAAAGACAAAAGATGGATTACATGCTAGATTGGACTTGATATTAATGCGAATACGTTTGGAGTTAGCTCCCGCTGTGAAAGGAAAAAGAACATATTTACCTCCGGCTTGTCACACATTAAGCAAGATTGAAAAGATGAATTTTTGTCAGTGTCTTCATGGTATTAAAGTACCCAGCGGTTTTTCTTCAAATGTGAATAATTTTGTGTCATTGAAGGATTGTAAATTAATAGGTATGAAATCACATGATTGTCATGTGTTAATGCAACAAATTCTACCAGTAGCAGTGCGTGGTATATTACCGAAAGCTGTCAGGAAGACAATCATCAGGTTATGTAATTTCTTAAAATCCATTTGTAGCAAAGTCGTTGATCCAAATTTGTTAGATTTGTTGGAGAATGAAGCAACTCTTATTCTTTGTCAACTAGAAATGTATTTCCCACCCACATTTTTTGATATAATGGTTCATCTATTGGTTCATTTGGTGCGTGAGATAAGAATGTGTGGGCCTGTTTATTTAAGATGGATGTATCCTTTTGAAAGATATATGAAAATTTTGAAAGGATATGTTAAAAATCCTTATCGACCAGAGGCCTCTATTGTTCAAAAATATGTATCAGAAGAGGTGATTCAGTTCTGTACTGATTATTTGAATGAAGTGGAGCATATTGGTCTCCCTCTATCTCGACATATGACAGTTGACAGAGAAGGTAGAGGGGTTCGAGGCTTAAAGGTAAAGTTCATTCCACGTGATGAAGTGATGCAAGCACATTTATACATTTTGAACAACACAGATGAGGTTCAACCATATATATCCTCACATATTGCTGAATTAAAGTTACGATATCAGAAAAGAAATGAAAAGTGGTTGATGATTGAGCATAAGAAGACATTTGTTTCATGGTTTAAAGAGAAAGTCACCTCAGATATATCTGTATCAGAAACATTGAAGTGGTTATCAGGGGGACCATCTTTTAATGTGATCACTTGGTCTGGTTTTGATATCAATGGCTACACATTTTACACAAAAAACCTGGATGACAAGAGTACCGTTCAGAATAGTGGTGTGATGGTATTCGCTGAAGCAGTGCATTTTTCGAGTGCCAAAGATAAAAACCCAATTTCTGCATCAACATCATATTTTGGAGTTATTGAAGACATATGGGAAATTGATTATATTAAATTTCGAGTCACTATTTTTAAGTGCAATTGGGTTGATAGTAATAGTGGCGTGAAACATGATGAATATGGGTTTAAACTGGTTGATTTGAAAAGATTTAATCACAATGAGGAACCATTTATCTTGGCGACACATGCAAAACAAGTATTTTATGTCATTGATCCGTCGAATGATCAGTGGTCAGTTGTTTTGCAAGGGAAAAGATATCATTTGGGTGATGATGATGATTCTGATGATGCTAGTGATTTACATGAGCGTTATTCATCTATTATGCAATTTTCAGATGATTACAATGAATATAAGACAGACATAGTGCATGCAGTACGTACCGATCATGATGAAGGGACGTGGGAAAACACTAAATTAGTCTCCTAATTTTTCTGGTAAATATTTATATTTTGTGTCTATTTTTAAAACTTACAAATGCATGCCTCTATTTTTACATATTTATTTTTCATTTCCTTGTTTCTAATTATTCAGTTTTCTAATGATATGCAGGTACCCAAAATTTCATTACACTTTCTAGTAGCAATGTCAAATACAGATAGAGATGAGCAGTTACCGAGGTATATCTATTTTGACATATTATTAAATATTCAGTAATATACATATTTAATGAAATAAAACTGTTAATTTATTAAAAAAAATTGCAGGACTACTGATGCGTCCTCGGCGGAGGAGACTTCTCCAGTTACTACTGAAAAATCAAGTTCTCTAGTTGGTAAATGTGGTATTACACGTTTACCAAAACTATCACTCGCTCGTGATGATAACAAATTACACATCCGTTTTGATGATAATAATAATGCAGTTGGCCCAAATGCAGTTCAGTTTGTCAGTTATATAGCGATGCAGAGCCGTTGCAGGATTAGTATTTTATATCCTGATTGGAAGTCAGTGGACAGGACGGCGAAGCAACAGCTTTGGGAGGCCGTGACGGTAAAATATCTTTATTTATTTATTTTATCTCATTTTTTTAATATTATATAGTTTAAATGACATATTTTATTTTTTCAATTACAGATGACATTCAATTTTGAGGAAACCAAAGAAATTAGGAAAAGACATCTCTCTTTAGCGGCGGTTCGATGGAGAGATTTTAAAAACAAACTGACGAAAGATTATGTTTTTGGAAAGAGAAGGTTTGAAAGCCCATGTCTTAAGTATCCATATATAGATGAAGAAACATGGAAGCGATTTGTTGACAGTCGTCAGGAAGAGAAATTTCAGGTATTGTAATTGTTTTATATTTTAAAATTTATGCTATATTTTCCTTATTACTTATGTGTTTATTTTTATGTAACAGGCCTCCAGAAGATCTCATCAGGAGATCCAGTTGAAAAACGTATACCCTCATACTTTATCACGTGGAGGATACTCGTATTTGGAGCAGAAAATTATTGAAGAAAAATTTGAAGCATTAAGAGCTCGATCAAGTAGTGGTTCAGAAGAGGTCCAGTATGGTCCTCCATCTCCTCCCACTCGCCATGAGAAATGGAAACGAGCAAGAAGAAAAAAAAATGAACAATATCTTACAGACGAAGCTCATCAAGTGGCTGATAGAATTGTAAGTAAATATTAATTCTTTGTTAACAATTTTCCTTTTTTATAATTTATAAACACTAATATAAATTTTTTATTTTTCATTTCAGGATGAACTTCAGGAGAAAGAGACACAGGGCTCTTTTATCCCTGAGGGTAGGATGGATATCCTAGCCACTGCTTTGGGAAAGACTGAACACCCCGACCGTGTTAGAGGATATCAGGCGGGTGTTAGTATTCGGAAGGTTTTTGGTAAGAGTAAGCAACCAAGAGACCCGGAAATTGAATCCTTAAAAGAAGAGCTGCAGGATATGAAACGGTCTATGGGTGATCAAATTCAAGCAGCAGTACAGAAGGCTTTATTAGAACACTTGGCAAGACAGTCACAGTCTGCTCATCCTTCCGAGGTGTATTATTTACTGTTAACAATTTTTCTTTTCTATAAATTATAAACACTGATATAACTTTTTCATTTTTCAACATTCTCAGCCTACTCACTCAGACTATCATGCCTCATATGCTTACCCAACACCGTCTGGGCAGCCTTCCGAGGTATATTATTTAATGTCATCAATTTATCTATTTTATAAATTATAAACACTGATATAACTTTTTCATTTTTCAACATTCTCAGCCAACTCACCCGGACTACCCTGCCTCATCTGCTTACCCTGCCCCGTCTGCGCAACCATTTGAGGTATATTATTTAATTTAATTTTTAATCAATTTTTCTATGTTAAAAATTTTAAACACTAATATACCCTTTTCATTTTTCTGACTTCTCAGCCTGCTCACCCTGACTACCCTGCCCCACCTGCTAACTTTGAGCCTCCACCTCCTCCATCGGATCAAACCTTATATTGTGAGTTGTTTGCAGGAGATCCTCATGTACATATTGTTGCGTTAGGACAAGTGTATTTTTTGGGGGACTCGGTACATCATCAGCCTATGCAGATGGGTCAGGTTAGAGTATCAGTACTTTTTATTATAGATCCTACTGCTCTACTACCATTTCCTACTGCGGAGATCACCAGTGTTGGGGAATGCATGGGCCATTTTTTACTTTGGCCAACTGCACTTCTTCGTTATATTTCACATGAGGTATGAGTTTTTTTAACTAGTAATTAGAAATGATTCCAAATTACTTATAATGTTTTCTGACATTTAACTTATATAGTAATATCTGAAAGCAAAAGAAACTGTACAAATGCAGCAAAATGTTCAAAAACAGTCGGCTGTAGATACTTCTGATATTTCTTCTGGGTTGAAAAGATTATCTCAGTGCTCTTCTTCCTTGAATTTTATCTATGAGTTTCGGATGACGCCCGATATATGTGGAAGAAATTATAAATTGAGAATATTGAAAGAAGATATCATGAATTTAGTTAATTTTGAAGAGATCGGGCTGAATGTGGTGCAATTGTTTTCCATGTAAGTAAATTGATGTCTGAATTGCTATTTCTTTACTAAAATATTGTTATGTCATTGACTAACTATGTTTTCTTTTTAAATTAGGTATCTATACAGGATTCTTTTACAAAATGAAACTACAAGCATTTATAGCTTTATAGATCCAGAGTACATTTCCTCGGAAGTCAAACATGTGAAAAATGATGAAAAAGTTAAATATATATCCGAGAGATTATCACAAACAGAGATTCAGTGCTGGTTTTTGCCATTTGTTGATAAGTAAGAATATCAACATAATTTTGAACTCATGATCATTATAATGTCATTAATTATGAACTTTTTGTATTATAGGGGGCATTGGATGTTAGGTGTATTTTTCCCAAATGAATGCACCTTATATTGGTTTTGCTCTTTATTAGGAAAAGTGCGTAAAACGTTTTCCAACTTATTAAACAGGTAAGTTGTTTTTTTATTTTTAGAAGTTTGTTATGTTTAATTTTAATTGTTTACACAAGTTTTATTAGTTCTTATATAAAACAATGCAGTTCATGGAAACATTTTACAAATGAAAAGAAACCAACGAAAATCAAATATGTGGAAGTACAGGTAATTAGTTTTTATATTTTTGTTATATATTGGGTTTCATTATTAGTTAAATGTTTTATAACTGCAGTGTCATCGTCAAAATGGAAGCGTTGAATGTGGTTATTATATTCTACGATTTATGTACGAGATAATCACAACTGGGGAAACTACTGATTTTCATAAGGTTAGTTGTATTAACTTTTTTATATATTTTCATCCACTTTCTTCTATTTATTAATTTCATATCATTCAATATTATTGTAGGTATTCAATGATTCACAGTCATATTCTCAATCTGATATGATTCATATTCAATCTACTTTTGCGGACTATTTGTTAAGTCTGATTAAGATTTGAGGTATGTATACTAATATTTATAAATAATATTATATATGGGTTTAAAAAACTAACTCTTATGATATATTAGGTGTTTGAACCTACTAATAATCAAATGAATGCTTCAACAATAACAAACAATGAGCATGTCATATATTTCAGGTACGTGTATTTTAATTCTGATTTACTGAGTTTTCTCAAGTGCCTCTGCAAAAACTGTTTTATTGAATCTACTAATAATCAAATGAATCCTTCAACAATAACCAACAATAAGCATGTCGTATATTTCAGGTACGTGTATTTTAATTCAGAATTAGTTATTATATTTCTTTTCATTGTTATTTCTTAAAATCATTTGTCTGTACAGTGACAAATCTGTAGGGTGGTACTTGGATCATGAACATAGAGATTCGTATAGCGAAATAACATTCACAAACACTAAAAATTGTCTCCCTTGAATGCACAGCAATATCTTCTAGGCCTTTTAATTTTTTATGCAAATAAATATCGAAAAATGATTGCCGAGAAGCATATCACATAATACCTGAAACAGCGCTTAGTGGGTTTGCACAAAGATAAAATAGAAGGCGTCAATTTTTAAGGTATGTTTCTTTATGTATCTTCAATCTGCATTTGATTTCAATTTTCTAACCTATTTTTTGCACTCAAATTTATTTCTCTGTTATTCCATAACTTAAACAAATAACAATAGTGAATGGGTAATGCACGTCTATACAGAGCAAATATAAAAACCTGAGGTTGGGGGTGGTGGGGATTCTATGGTGAAAAGACACCCCCAACATCTTCAGTGGGGGAGGTGAGGAAGAGGTTGCATCGGCTGAGTGTTCCTGGAATTTTGATCAGGAGTCGTAACATTTCATTTTGGTAATTTACTTTGTGAAAAAATGAATGATTCAAATAAATTACACATTTTCATTTAATGTTTATTCATTGCACTAATAACTTGGATTGATTTTTTCACTCACATATCCTTAGTTTCATTACTGTTTTGACAGGATTGGTGCTATCTATGGGAGGAAACTTACAATGATTGATACTGAGTATGGTTAGATTAATAAAATGCACCATGTAGGTACGTGTATTTTAATTCTGCTTTACTTTGAGTTTTCTGAAGTACTTCTGTTAAAGCTGTTTAATTGTTTTTGTATACTTCGTTATTTTTTTTCAGGGTTCCGATTTGTTTGGAGGAGAAAATATATGTATTTTATTTAAAAAAAAAAAAAATTTACGGCGTCGGTTATTTTAAAAACCGACGCCGAATATTTTTAAAAAATTATTTACGGCGTCGGTTTTTTTAAAAACCGACGTCGATAGGGTTTTCCGCGTCGGTTTTTAGAAAAACCGACGCGGAAAATCCGGTTGAAAGCGGTTTTCCGCGTCGGTTTTTTGAAAAACCGAGGCGGAAAATCCGGTTGAAACCGGTTTTCCGCGTCGGTTTTTCTAAAAACCGACGCGGAAAACCTCTTCGACTATATTTTCCGCGTCGGTTTTTTAATGAACCGACGCGGAAAATAATGTCTAAATGTAGCTTCGGCGTCGGTTTTATAAAAAACCGACGCCGAAGCTCATAAGAGAATTAATTTTCGCGTCGGTTTCTATGAACCGACGCGAAAACTCTATTTTTAACGTCGCCTATAAAGACGTCGGTTTATAACCGACGTTAAAAATTAAAAAAAAAACCGACGCGAAAAAGTGTTTTTGCACTAGTGTTCGTCAAGAAGAAGGATGGGTCAATGCGGCTTTGCATCGATTATCGTGAACTTAACAAAATCACGATAAAGAACAAGTATCCTCTCCCAAGAATCGATGACTTGTTTGATCAGCTGCGTGGAGCTCAATACTTCTCCAAGGTCGACTTGCGGTCGGGATATTATCAAGTAAGGGTGAAGAAGGAAGATATCCCCAAGACTGCTTTTCGTACAAGGTACGGGCACTATGAATTCATAGTAATGCCTTTTGGACTCACCAATGCTCCAGCAATATTCATGGACTTGATGAATAGAGTCTTTAGAGATTACCTAGATAAATTTGTGGTAGTCTTTATAGATGATATTCTGATATACTCCAAGACCAAGGAGGACCATGAAAAGCATTTAAGAACTGTACTGGAGACTTTGCGCAAGGAGAAGCTCTATGCCAAGTACAGCAAGTGTGAGTTCTGGTTGAAGGAGGTCTCATTCTTGGGCCATATCATCACAAGCAATGGGATATCGGTGGACCCCTCCAAAACAGATGCAATTGAGGGATGGCCGAGGCCAACATCGGTAACTGATATCCGTAGCTTCTTGGGGTTAGCTGGATATTATCGACGATTTGTGAGAAACTTCTCACGATTGTCCAACCCTCTTACCAAGCTAACTCGAAAGGGAGTAAAGTTTGCTTGGAGTGATGAATGCGAAGAAAGCTTCAAGGAGTTGAAAAGGAGGCTTATCACTTCACCTGTGCTCACTTTACCCACAAGTGGGGAGCTTTTTGTGGTATTCAGTGATGCTTCGAAGAAGGGCTTAGGATGTGTGCTGATGCAGAATGATAAAGTAATATCCTATGCCTCAAGGCAGTTGAAAATCCATGAGCGAAACTATCCAACACATGATCTGGAGTTGGCGGCGGTGATCTTCGCCTTGAAAATCTGGCGGCATTATCTCTATGGGGAGAAATGTGAGATATATACTGACCACAAGAGTCTTAAATATATATTCACACAGAAAGAGCTTAATATGCGCCAGAGAAGATGGATAGAGCTCATCAAGGATTATGACTGTTCAATACATTACCACCCTGGGAAGGCGAACAAGGTGGCGGATGCCCTAAGTAGAAAGGATCTAGCAATTCTATCAATGATGAGAATTGAGAAGGATCCAATCTTCTTAGACTTGATGAAGATGGACGTGGGAATCATAAAGAAGGGAACATCATCAATCCTTTCACAAATGATTGCTCAACCATCTCTTTTGGAAAGGTTAAAGGATGCTCAAAAGGATGATGCGAGAATCCAAGAAAAAGTGGAAGCTATCAAAAAGGGAAAATCCTCAGAGTTTAATGTTAATGAAGAAGGAATTGTGCGGTTTGGGAAAAGACTATGTGTCTCATCAAGTTCGGAGCTGAAGAAGGAACTTTTGGATGATGCACATAGTTCAAATTTCTCTATTCACCCAGGGATCACAAAGATGTATCGAGATCTCCGAGAAAACTTTTGGTGGGATAATATGAAGAAGGAGATCGCCGAATATACATCAAAGTGCCTGGTGTGTCAGCAAGTGAAGGCAGAGAGGCAGAAGTCTAAGGGGATGATGCAACCATTGCCCATACCAGAATGGAAATGGGAGAACATCACCATGGACTTCGTCACTGGACTTCCAAGGACATCCAAAAGCAACAATGCAATCTGGGTTATTGTGGATCGTCTTACAAAAACTGCACACTTCATTGCTATTCGAGAGGATTTCTCTTTGGATCAACTGGCACGGATATATATCAGGGAAGTGGTACGGTTGCATGGAGTACCACTATCTATTGTGTCAGACCGAGATCCAAGATTTACCTCTAAGTTTTGGAAGAGTCTTCAACATGCTCTGAATACTGAACTGAACTTCAGTACGGCCTATCATCCTCAAACTGATGTCCAATCCGAGCGGACTATCCAAACACTTGAGGATATGTTGAGAGCGTGCTCAATGGACTTTAAAGGAGGATGGGATCAACATCTTCCCCTAGTTGAGTTCTCTTATAATAATAGTTTCCACTCGAGCATCCAAATGGCACAATATGAAGCCCTGTATGGGAAAAGGTGTAGAACACCGGCATGTTGGGATGAGGTCGGTGAACGTAAGCTGCTTGGACCAGAAATGGTCGAAGAAATGGTGGAGAAGGTGAAAACCATTCAGCAGCATATCAAGGCAGCCCAAAGTCGACAGAAGAGTTATGCAGATAATCGTCGACGAGACCTTGAGTTTAAAGTCGGAGACATGGTGTTTTTACGCATATCTCCGTGTAAGAAGGTCATGAGGTTTGGAAAGAAAGGGAAGTTAAGTCCAAGGTACATCGGCCCATTCGAGATTCTTGATCGTGTTGGGGATGTGGCCTATCGACTAGCACTTCCACCTACTATGGCCAAGGTGCATGATGTCTTCCATGTATCCCTCTTAAGGAAGTACATACCAGACCCTTCACATGTACTCTCTTCCGAGGTGGTACAATTAGAAGACGATCTTTCTTATGAGGAGGAACCAGTGAAGTTCTTAGATCGTAGAGAAAAAGTTCTACGAAATAAGACAATGCCCCTCGTCAAGGTGTTGTGGAGAAACCACAAGTTTGAAGAAGCAACTTGGGAGTTGGAGGATATGATGAAGCTAAGTTACCCACATTTGTTTTAGTGTGGGAAAAGGAAAATTTCGAGGGCGAAATTTCTTAAGGGGGGAATGTTGTAACGACCCAAAATTTCATTAATGGAAAATCCCTCTTGATCCAGTTAAATGTTTCTTTATGTTTTTATATGATGTCAACTTCTTTAGTTTAACGTTAAGATTTGTGACCGTTACTTTTATAGCCGTTGAACAGTGATCATCTGGGTAGTTTAAATATAAGGCTTTAACGAACCAATTTTCTACTCAGACAAAGGAAGCGATGGCCTCATCCAGTAGAATTGCCCCTTACGAAGCCCATTTGTCGGAGCTCGGAAAGGAGGTGGCGTCTTTGGGCTTTTCCCTTGACCAAGCCCAAGCTGAGCTTCATCAAGTCAAGCTCGAACGTGATCGTCTACGGGAAAAATGGAAGTTGATAGAGATTACCACTCGAGCGATGTTATCCGAGCAACCCCAAGAGTCTGTCACCATCGCACACCTTACCCTTAGGTCTTATGCGGCTATTTTAAGGGGTTATGTAACAAATAAGTAGCACCATGTTCATGTACATTATTTTTGTATATAATAATGAATATAATTTCTAGTCATTTTTGATGCATTGTAATTAGTTTTTAAAGTACAAATGATGTTTTTAGTTATTATTTAATTAAGAATTATATTTTATTAAATTAAAGGATTTTTGAATTAAATAATATTTTAATAAAATATTATTATTAATATTAAATTAATTTTTATTAAATATAAAGGATCTTATAATTTTATGAATGCAATTAAAATTTTTATTAAGGTTTGAAAGCCATTTCTGTCAAAACCCGTGAATTTTTTATAAATGTCGGTTTTTATTTTTAAAGTGAAAATTCACATATTTAGAAAATTATTTAGATAAAATAAATATTATTTTTGGAATCAGGACGTCGAAATTATCCAACGGTGAATTTTTCATAATTTTCTGAGACAGTCAAATTTTTGGGTAAAAATTAAATACCATTTAAATATATAATGTGTTTTATGACATCATAATGACCCAATGGTGATGTAATAAAATACCATAATCCTTATGTTCGGCCAATATGTGTTTTATCAATAAAATAATGAGGTTTTGGGTTTGTTTGACTCACTTTTCAAATCATTAATGGAGCCCTCAAGACTTATTCAACACTTTGCCTTTTTAAATTAATTTCCATGGGAGTGTGACTCACCTCCACATAAGCAACCCTAATTTTGTAATAAGTTCGGACCTTTGCCTTGTAAAATATTTTTTTCCTCTTCCCTTTTCCAGAAACCATGGGCAAATACCATGGGATGGTTTGTGGTTTGGATTATTTTAATATAAGGGGTCCCAAACCTAAATAATAAAGAATTCTCTCACCTTTCCTATATAAACCCACCCAAGCTCCCACTTCCTCCTCACTCAAAGCCCTTGAAGTTCGTCCAAACTCTGCCCTACTCTCTCTAGAATCCTCTCAAGGTGCCCCAAGCTCCCAAGAAGCCTCTCACAATCCTCTCTCTAGCCTTTGGAAGCACACTTCCAAGTAAGGGTTTTTTCTTCCTTTCTCATTTTTGTCAATTTTCTTTAAGTTGTATTGCCCTTTTAATTTCATTTATGAATGTTGGGGTATGGTTTCGCACCTCTCCCATACTGCCCTCTTATTGTTTGAATGATGGGAGACCCCTTTCTCTCTCATTAAATGCCTCCCATGTACACCCGTTACTATGCCGAAATTCCGAAAGGAACCTTTTTCTCCTCTTCTATATTCAAGCAATACTTTTGTATCATGAATCTAAATTCCTTTTCAATTGTTGGGACATGTATCTATATGACCTCCTTACTGTCCATTACATGTAAATATGATGAGGAACCCCTTTCTCCCTCATCAACCCTTTTTATGAGTTCTTATGTCACGCCGTTACGCTGCCGAAATCGCACCGATTTTCTAAGCCAATGTCATTGTGTAGTGAATACCATGCCCATTTCTCCATCAAGGGTATTCACCTTTATGCACATTTACTTATTGATTGTAAAGTTTCATGTATGAATTCCACTTTCCTTTATTGTGGAAGAAATTATTATGTTTTATGAATCCATGTTTTATGATCCATGTGGCACACTTATGCATGAAATGAAATGTTTAAGAAGGGTGCGCCCTTTATAGCGCTCCAATGCATTGGGTAAAGTATAGTATCATGATACATCATGTGCAATGAGTGTTGACTCATGCTAATTCAAGTGCAACGAGGGTTTACTCGTGCTTCAAGTGCAATGAGGGTTTACTCATGCTCCATGTGCAATGAGCCTTGGCTCATGCTAATTCAATGTTAAGTGTTGTTGCCACATTTCCATGTTATGATTATCATGTTTTATCATGCCTTTATGTTCATGTCTCTCTTATGATCTATTGATATGCCTATTGCCTAACATGTATTGTATTCCTCATGTTATTCATTATGTACTCCCTTACTGGGCTTTATAGCTCACCCTTTTCTTATGCATGTCCTCAGGTTATCCCATGCAATGCTAAGTACGAAGGAATGTAGTGGTCATGTAAAGGAAGTTTTCAATAAGGATGTTGTATTTCATGTTTAAAGTTTTTATGTATTGATCCTAAGCCCCAAAGACACTAAACCTCTCGATCTTCTTTGTTGTATCAAGTGAAGTTTTATGTAATAAAGCATGTTTAAGTTGTAATAAAAAGCTGGGTTGTCATACTCAACCTCCTCGGGATGAAAGACAGGAGACGGGTCTAAAAAGTGATGTCAAAGCTGAGAAACATGGAAAACATCGTGTATAGCCCGATACCTCTAAGTTAACTACAACTGATAGGAAACCTAACCAACTCTCTCCAACACCTCAAATAGCCCGACGTACCTTAGAGAAAGCTTAACCTATCTCTGAATCCTCTTGTGTCCCAACCTCGTTGTGACACGTAGAAAAACCCGATCCCCAAACTCGAACTCTAGAGGTCATCTCCGTTGATCATCATAAGACTTTTGTAGAGAATATGCAGTAGCCATCCTATTCCGAATCAACTCTACCTGCTCTGTGGTCTTCTAAACAAGACATGGTCCCAATAAAGCTACCTCTCCTGCCTCCATTCAACATAAGGGTGATCAGCCTGTCCTACTGTACAAAGATTCCTAAGGTTCCATCTAAATATTTTCTTCAATTTTTTTTATAGGAAAAATCCACAAGAGGTATATGTTTCTCATAAGAATCTCTAAAATCCAGAATGAATGCTTGGAGAATATCCTCAAGAACCTTAATTGTATGCTCAGACTGGCCATATGTCTTGGGGTGGTAAGTTGTACTCAAATGTACATGTGTACCCAAAACCCTTTGAAGCCTCTGCAAGATCCTAGAGGTAAAACTGATATCTCGGTCTGAAATAATGGAGTGTGGAACTGTATGAAGATGTACAATCTCTCAGATGTACAACCATCCCAGCTCATCAACACTGATGATCTCCTTGATCAACAAGAAGTGAGTGACCTTCGTAAGTCTGTAAATGAAACCCCATACTGCATCATTCCCACAAGGAAATCTTGGAAACCCTATCACAAAATCCATCGCGACATCGTTCCACTTCCACTCGGGATTGGGTAACTACTATAGAAGCCCCGCTGGTTGCTGATGCTCTGCCTTCACCTACTGAAAAGTGGAACACCTCATGAAGAAACCAGCAACATCCCTCTTTATACCTGGCCACCAATACTGACGGTGTAAATCATGATAAATCTTGGTGACACCAGGACGAACTGCCCAAACTGAGGAATGAAAATCCTGAAACAGATCCTCACGTATATCTACTGGCACCAATACACGTCCCTAGAAAGGCAATATCTCATCCTCACCTATGGTCCATCCAAGAATAGGTTCCTCTCTTGATACACATTCCCACAGGACTAGGCCTTCAGAATCTGATAGCTGCCTCATTTTTACTCTATCAAGAAGGGTTGAGGTAAAAGCTATAGAAGAAAGAAATGTCTGCCCATGTCTGTCGTGCACCTCAAAATACATCTCCGAGAACAGGGCCATAAACTGCCACTCACTAATGGACTCTTGAACTTTCTGTATCTGAGTCCTCTTGCTCAACACATCAGCCACTACATTGCCTTTCCCAGGCATGTAGGAAAGCTCAATGTCAAAATACTGATGGTACTCAACCAACCTTTGCTATCTCAAATTCAGATCACGCTGAGTGAAGATGTACTTGAGAAACTTGTGGTCGCTGAAAACCACAAAATGCTCTCTCATAAGGTAATGTATTCAACAGCGTAAGGCATGATAAACAACTGCCAACTCCAGATCGTGTGTTGGGTAATTCCTCTCATGTGGCCTCAAATACCGAGACCCGTACGCAAAGACTCCATCTCCCTGCATAAGCACGACTCCCAGCCAGATACCTGAAACATAAAAAAATAGTATAGCTTTTCCCGGCTCTGGAAATACTAGTATCAGTGCTGAAGTCAACCTCCCTTTCAGCTTCTGAAAGGCTTACTCACAAGAATCTGACCATAAGAACTTCACACCCATCTTAGTCAAACTCGTTAGTGGTGCTGCTAAGTCTGAAAAGTCTTGAATGAAACGTCTGTAGCATCCATCCAGCCCTAGAAAACTCGGCACCTCAAAGACGTTCTTCAGATGCTCCCAGAAAACTATAACTCTCACTTTCTTCAGGTTTACTGATAGTCCTGTCTCTGAGATAACATGGTCCATGAAGTGAATCTAATCCATCCAAAAGTGACATTTTAAGAGCTTAACATATAAATTATGCTCCCTCAGTGTACTCACAATGATCTGAAGATGGGTAGCATGGTCGTGTCGAGTGTGCGAGTACACCAAGATATTATCCATGAAGACCACCACGAAGGAATCCAAGCATGGATGTAACACTCAGTTCATCAGTTCTATGAAAACAGCTAGCGCGTTCATGAGACTGAATGGAAAATTCATATACTCCTATAGACCATACCTACTCTTGAAGGCTGTAAGAGGTATATATGGTGGTCTAACATGAAAATTATGGTAAATAGACCTCAAGTCAATCTTCGAGAACACCTGGGCTCCTCGAAGCTGATCAAAGAAATCATCAATCCTAGACAAGGGATATTGGTTCTTGACCATCCACTAGTTCAGATTCCAATAATCCACGCAAAGCCTGAGAGTACCATAAGCCTTCTTTGCAAACAGGACAGGCGAACACCAAGGAGAAGTACTGGGTCAGATGAAACCCTTTGCCCGCAACTCCTCCAACTGCTTCTTGAGCTCCTGCAACTCTGGTGTAGCCATCCTATAAGGAGGAATGGACACCAGTGCCACTCCTGGCACAAGCTCAATTGAAAGGTCCATTTTTTGATCTAAAGGAAAACCTGAAAAGTCCTCTGGAAAAACATCTCTGAAAAGATCCACCACTGTAGAAAATTCTAACCATGAAGTCCCCTGGTCATCCAGATAAAGACTAGCCATCTGGGCAATAACTGATCCCAAAACACGATGCTCTGGGCCTTCTCTTCTCGCCTAGACATCCCATTCTCCCTTATGAAGAAAAGGCCCACCCTCTGGTGGTATGAAACTCACCCTTCGGCGTTAACAGTGGATGACTACCTAGAAGGAAACTAGCCAGTCCATTCTGAGAATGACATCATAGCCTGTCATCTCAAGGACATTGAGATCCCATAAGAAGTGACACCCAACAACCTCTAGAGGGCACTCCTTTCACTGACGTACACTAGCCGTTCTAGTCCCCAACAGAGTGTCTAGTGTCGAAATATTGGCAGAGGAAAAGATACAGAGCCTGACGCTCTCCAAAATAGAAATAGATATAAAGCTATGGGAAGACCCTTTATTGAAAAGAACTAATGATAAAACTGAGCTAACTAGGATCGTTCCTCGAACTGTAGAAGGTCTGGGATCCTTCTCTTGCTGGGTCTGCTCCATTGCAAAGGTCTGGCCTACTCCATGACCATGGGAGCCTTCCTGACCACTCTGAGCTGATCCACTCTATTGTAGCTGAAAGACTGGCAAGTGACCACCATGGACATGACCTCCACCTCAGCATGAACGACAAAAAGAACTCTAGTTCCTAGACTGGTGAGAAACTGTTGGCACTGCTCCTAAACGCAGGGTCATAACAGAACCCCTGTCACCTGCAGCTGGAGAGAAGATCTGATAGAAGCGCTGAAGATGACGCATCTTTTCTAAAATATCGACACTCTAATGGGTCTATCAAGCATTGTGGCCTCGTATGTTCAGCCCTTTCACACTAGTAGAATACCACCTACCTACTTGAAGGTGTCTCTTGCCTCCTTGGATCACCATGCAAAGACTCCCTACGGCGCTTCCTATTGTCAACACAAGGGATGCTAACTCCAGATGCAAAGCCACCCTGGCTCATAACTCTGGAATCCCTCATATTGTGCTCCAAGATAAGCACATGGTTGATGATAGAAGCAATGGAAGTTAGCTTGAAGATATTCACCTGAGAGTGGATGTCTTGTCTAAGGCCATCCTCGAAATTCATTTCCAGGAATAACCCATATCCTCCTAAGAAGGGTGTGAAACGCTGAAGATCGGTGAAACAAGAGCAATACTCCATAACTGATAGGGTACCCTACTCAACGCTTATAAACTCCTGGGCTCGGTCGGCCCTCAGGGTCTCCGAATAGAATTAGTCAAAGAAGATGTGTTGGAACTCCTACCAAGCCATAACCGGCTACTGACCCGCCTGTGAGATCACATACCACCATCTCTTAGAAGAATATCATAGCATATAGGTAGTGAGCTTGACCCTCCTCTCTGGAGGCGTCTCCAGATGCTCAAAGATCATCAGCATGGATTCTAGCCATGACTTTGCAGCCTGAGGTCCTCCTTCACCTAAGAAGGTGGGAAGATGCTTCTGCAGGAAGACCCGTGTCAAATCATCCATCGACAGGGAAGGAGGTGGCGCTCCCTAAAAGTCATGCATCATCCACATGAAGCCTTCCCTGAAATATGCATTAGCACCAGTAACAGGTATAACTGCTGGTGCTAAGACTGGACCAACATTAGTATCTTCTGGAAGTCCCTAATCAACCATATCCAGTTTCTGATCACTTCCCTATAACTAGCGGACAACCGGAGGATGTCTCTGTGGCATGACTCTGCAAGGCCAAGTGCACACCTTAGATCAGGATTAACAGGAACTGAATTAATGAAGTGTAAGAAGAGAACGAGGGAAATAAAACATTTAAGTTTTACAAATCATGACTATACGGCGTGTACACTTCCTACACGGCATGTTCCATGAATTCATTCACATGGGCGTGTACTTCTACCAAAACTGGTCGTGTAACACCCCAAACACACAACGTGTTGTCTTAACACATGGCATGTAATTGAATCCTCTTTCCCTTCCCGAGTTCTTTTACACGGTTAAGCCACATGACTTTCCTAAAACAAGAATACATGACATTTTCAAGATAGACACAGCGTGTAATAGACATGCTTGAATTGGCTCGTGTTTTTAGTGACACGACCTGACACACGGATCACACTACACGATGTGTTTGAAAGGGAAATGGTGTGCTCGTGAAGGGATAACACTGACCCATGTTTTTAGTGACACGACCTAGTACTTGGGCCAGACTACATGGTGTGTCCAAACCTGACACGGTGTGTACAAGAAGAGACTCCACCAACCCGTTTTTTAAGCTACACGGACGGGTTCCTAGGATTACAATAAACGACGTGTTCAACTCGTACACGACATGTTCCTTAAGGAAATCCACATCCCATGTCTCTACCCACATGGCCTGTAAGATGGTTAGAGACTACACGACGTTTACATAGAGTACACAGTGTGTACTTAAGAAAAACTATTTTTTCCCGAACAGAAGAACACATGGCGTGTACATAAAATTACACGGTGTGTATTCTAGGGTTTTCTAGATAGTAATCCTCAGAAACTACTTCGGAACCCATAATATACACTAAAACAAATAGTGAAACCACCAAATTCCGATCCGAGAGGGCCCATACTCCCCGCGAATCAATGTTTGGCATCTGATACATGTTATAACAAAGAAAACAATGTAATGATCCACCAAATTTCAGTCCATGAGGGCCCATAACACCTCAAGAACCAAGGTTTGACATTAATTCCAGAAAAACCTAGCAGAAACCAATATCTTTTCAAAACAACAGATATTCACATCAAGGCATCTATCAAAACAACATGAATATTTTACACAACATCTATCACAACAACATTCAATCGCTAATTCATCCTAGATGACACAACAAGAATGCATGACATGTGATTTCTAGCAAGTTCCTATATGATGCATGAGATGGAATACCCTATTATCATCGGGTTGTGACATAAAATAGAAAATCAATAACGTTAGTAGTAATAACACAAAACATGTGAGTCACCCAATAGTGAAAATCAGATCAACTGTAAACATGCAAAGCTAGAAGAAATTCTAATAAATGAGGTAGATTGGATTTTACCCGTACACGGGACAACTACTCCCAGGAACAAATTATTACCAAGTACATATTCCTTCCTATCCCTGGCTAAAGGATCCAAATAGTATGTGAAGAGAAGAGAATCTATTGATACCACTTTGTAACATCCCGGTTCTGGAAGCAACCCACAGGCGCCCCATACCCGGTTGGTCACATGGCCTCAAGCACATTTTCGTAAATGACAAAGGCTACCAACTAGTAGTGAGGGCCTTGTGTGTGATAGTGGGGAAACTATGCCCTCATTGGAAGAGTACATAGTGGAGGAGAAACAAATATACAATAGAGGAAGCAGTAAATATCCAACAATAGTAAACTGCGGAAGACTGAGATAATAAACAAATGGAGCACATATATATAAAATGATGCAAGGTACATATGTCTTGGAAAATAGACAAACAAGTAAAAATTATGAATACAACCAGTACTAAACAAAATTACAAAAGAAACAGATAAACAGATCCTCAGAATCGCAAGCCTAATCTTGGTCCCTTACTCTCCAGCTCCACAGTAAATCAAGTACCTAAAGTTGAAGGGCGTTTTCCCTTGCCCATACCTACAACAATATAATCTATTTGGGCCCAAAAGCATGACCCAAAAAGGGTGTGAGACTAAATCCTAGTAGGAAACCTCCCGAAGATCTGTGCCTAATAGTCAGTGAATATATGGAAGGGTAAAAGTAAAGAAAGCAGTAAACAAGAAGTACTCAGCAGAAAAATACAATCCATATTTTCAATATCAAGCAACAACTAAGCAAGTAGCTAAGCACAACATGTTACCCTCTGAGAAGCACTCACAACCTAACCCATATGGTTCCACCCAACAAGTACAAGAAACCCTCTGGGAATCACACATAGTCTCACCCCTCTGGTTCAGCTAAAGTATAGACTCTCTAGGGAAGAATGCACCGTCAATTCCACCTATAGTCTCGTATCGTACTAAAGGCACTCTAGGGAAGCACTCAACGCGAAATTACCCTGTGGCCTGGACCTAGGAACTACAAACTATTTGGGGAAGCACTCAAACGTCAATTTCCCATGTGGTCTCACATCGTATAATTATAAAGATACTATGAAGAAGCCCTCAACGTTAATTCTCCCCATGGTCTGTACACCAGGTTCTCACAACCTTGTGTACATCAAGAAAGTGTAGAATCGCGTATCAACCCAAGTAAACCTCAAGAACTACTTGGATAGCATTCTACAACACAATAGCATAACATAACAATAGTCACACCATCCTACAATACTAGTCATGGAAAAGTAAAAGTAACCTAACATGCAAACAATACCCAAAGGTCAAAACAGGAAAAACATGCATGGAAATACATCCAAATCACAAAAATTAACCCCATTAACAATCAATAATCTTCTACTTAGGCATACTAGCATAGTAGAGAAACAATAGGGCAAGAACGGTAAATGCACAATACCCTGTTCATGGGTATTGGGTAAATTTGCACATAAAACTCAAATACGTTCAATAGAAAGGAAAAAACCACCTACCTCGGTGTTGGGAGATCAAAATACATGAACCAAGATGCTTGAATCTCCTTAGAAATCCATAATTCTAAGAAAATGTACAAAACGTTCAACCCACAAAAACTTGGAAAAGAAGA
Source organism: Viscum album (assembly GCA_963277665.1). NCBI lineage: Eukaryota > Viridiplantae > Streptophyta > Magnoliopsida > Santalales > Viscaceae > Viscum > Viscum album. The sequence continues at coordinate 99,564,295 of OY728119.1, read as the reverse complement.
GAAATTAGAAGATGAGGCTCAAGAAGAAGGGAGAACTCACCGATGTGATTACAACGCAACTGAAGGTGTTTGATTTAGAGGATGGATGAAGGATCAGGGGTTCGTCAAATATCTGTGGTCGTACCCTCGCTCTCAGACGAACCAGACCTAGAAGAAGTCGGTTATGTTCGTCAGAAGTGACCCCAGTGCATTTAATGAAAGAAAAAGTACATGATGTGTACTTTTGAAGTACAGAACGTGTACTTGCATTTTCTGTACTCCACTTTTGGCAGCCTCTACATCACCCCACATGACCGCGTGTGTGTCCATGACACGGCCAGCACATGGCCTCCTGCGGCAACGCATTACACGGCGTGTACTTCAAACATTTCTAGAAACTCCCCTTTTCTCAAAAACTACAGAAAAAAAGAAAAACATACCTGAAAAGAACATCCGAGTTCTTAAAAACAACTCATGAAGAAACCAACAACATCCCTTTTCATACTTTGACACCAATACTGATAGTGTAGATCATGATACATCTTGGTTATACCAGGATGAAGTGCCCAAACTGAGGAATGAAAATCTCGCATTAGCTCCTCATGTATATCTTCTGGATCCCATACACGTCCCTGGAAATGCAAGATCTCATCCTCTTCTATGGTCCATCCAGAAATAGGGTCCTCTCCTGACACACTTTCCCACAAGACTAGGCCTTCAGAATCTGATTGCTACCTCATTCATACTCAATCAATAAGGGTAGAGTTAATAGCTACATAAGAAAGAAAAATATTCCCCTATCTCTCGTGAACCTCCAAATGCATCTTTGAGAATAGCGTCATAAGATTCAACTCACTACTAGCCTCCTGAACTACCTGTATCTGAGTCTTACAGCTTAATGCATTAGCCACCGCGTTGCCTTTCCCAAGCGTGTAGGAAAGTTCAAAGTCAAAAGACTGAAGGTACTCAACCCACTTTCTCTATCTCAAATTCAGATCACACTAAGTGAAGATGTACTTGAGACTCTTATGGTCAGTGAAACCCAAAAAATGCACTCCCAGAAGGTAATGTTTCCAACAGCATAAGGCACGAACAACAATAGCCAACTCCAGATCGTGAGTCAGGTAATTCCTCTCATGTGGCCTCAACTGCCGAGACCTATATGCAACTAATCCATCTCCCTTAATAAGCACAACTCCCAACCTAATACCTGAAGTATCACAATTAACTTTATACCTCTTGTATGGCTCTGAAAATACTCATATCGGTGCTGAATTCAACCACTCTTTCAGCTTCTGAAAGGCTGACTCACAAGAATATGACCATAAGAACTTCGCACCCTTCTTAGTCAAACTCGTCAGCGGTGCTGCTAAGCATGCAAAGTCCTATTTAAAATTTCTGTAGTATCCATCCAGCACTAGAAATCTCTGCACCTCAAAGAATTTCTTCGGATGCTCCCAGGAAACTATTGCTTTCACTTTCAATGGGTCTACAGACACTCCTATCTATGAGATAACATGACCCAAGAAATGAATCTGATCCATCCAAAAGTGACATTTTCAGTGCTTAGAATATAACGTATGCTCTCTCAGTGTACTGAAAATGATATCAAGATTTGTATCATGGTCATTACGAGTGTGAGAGTACACCAAGATATCATCTATGAAGACCACCACGAAGGAATCCAAGTATGGATGGAACACTCAGTTCATCAGTTCCATTAAAACTACTGGCGCATTCGTGAGACTGAACAACATAACCAAATGCTCGTATAGACCATACTTTCTCCGGAATGCTGTAAGAGTTATATCTGATGGTATAATGCACAAATGATGGTAACTGTACCTGAAGTCAATCTTCAAGAACACCAGGGCTCCTAGAAGATGATCAAAAAGATCATCAATCCTTGGAAAGGGATATGGGTTTTTGAATATCAATTGGTAAAACTTCCGATAATCCACGTAAATCTTGAGAGTTCCATCTACCTTATTTGAAAACAGAACAGGTGAGCCCCAAGGAGAAGTGTTGGGTCGAATGAAACCCTTTTCCTGCAACTCCTCCAACTACTTCTTGAGCTCCTGCAGCTCTGGTGTAGCCATCCTATAAGGAGGAATGGACAATGGTGCCAATCCTGGAACAAGCTGAATCGAAAATTCCACCTCACGCTTCAGAGGCAAACCTAAAAAGTACTCTGGAAAGCCATCTCTAAAACGATCAATCACTAGAGGGAAGTCTAACTAAGAAGTCTCCTGATCATCCAGATATAAAATAGAAATCTGGGATATAACTCCTCCGAACCGACGATGCTCTAGACTCGCTCTACTTTCCTAGACGTCCCACTCACCCTTATAAAGAAAAAAACCCACCCTCTAGTGATATGAAAGTCACCCTTCAGCGATAATAGTCGAAGACTGCCTGGAAGGGAACTATCCTTTCCATTCTAAGAATGACATCATAGCCTGTCATCTCTAGGACATAAAGATCCTATGATAAGTGACACCCACCAACCTCCAGAGGGCACTCCTTGAACTGACGTACACTAGTCGTCCTAGTCCTCAAGGGAGTTTCTAATGTCAAGATATCGACAAGGGTAAAGATACAGAGCCCAAGGCTCTCCACAACAGTAATAAATATAATTCTATGGGATACCCCTATATCAAAAAGAGTTGAAGATAAAACTGAGACAACTGGGATCGTACCTCGAACTGTTGAAGGTCCGGGATCCTGCTCCTACTGGGTCTTCTCCACTGAACGGATCTAGCCTTCTCCACAGCCCTATGAACCTGCCTGACCACTCTAAGCTAATCCTCTCTAATATCACTAAAATACTGGAGACTGAACACCGCATCCACAACCTCCAACTCAGACTGAACGACCAAAATAACTCCAGTTCCATGACTAGTGAGAAACTGGTGGTGCTGCTCCCGAATGTGGAGTCATAGAAGAACTCCTGTCACCAGCTACTCGTGAGAAGATCTGACAGAAGCACCGAAGATGACACCTATTTTCTCAAGATCAGCACACCACCGGGTATCTCTAGCACTATGTCTTCGTATGTCTAACCCTTCCTCCCTGGTACCATACCACTTGGATACCTGAAGGTGTCTCTTTCCTCCTTGGATCACCACAAGCAGACTCCCTGCGGAACATCCTGCTATCAGCAGGAGGGATACTAACTCTAGATTTCGAGCCGCCCATGCTCACAACTCTGTAATCCATCATATTTCCCTCCATGATCAGTGACTGGTTGATGATTGAAGTTATAGAAGTCAATCGGAAGATTTTCACCTGCGATCGGATGTCATGCCTCAGATCTTCCTTGAACTTCCTTAACATGAATAACTGATAACCTCCTGAAATAGGCATGAAGTGCTGCTGCACGGTAAAGCGGGATAAATACTCCATAACCGAAAGATTACCCTACTCCAGACTCATAAACTCTCAGGCATGATCATCCCTCAAGTTCTTTGGATAGAAGTAGTCATAGAAGATGCATGACAACTCCTCCCATTCCATAATCTATTGGTGTCCCGCATGTGAGATCACATCCCACCACCTCTTATCAAAGTTCCAAATAATATAGGTAGAAACCTTGACCATCCTCTCTGTAGGTTTCACCAGATGCTCAAATATCATCAGCATGGCTTCTAGCCAGGACTCCACAGCCTAGGGTCCTTCATCCCCTGAGAACGTTGGAGGATGCTGCTGCTAGAAAACCCGCGTCAAATCAGCCATCGATGGGGCAGGAGGCGGTGCACCCTAAAAGGTCTGCATCATCCTCATAAAGCCTTTCTTGAACTTTACATCAGCACCAGTATCGGGTATAAATTCTAGTTCCAAGACCAGCACAACAAGAGGATCTTTCGGAAGTTTTTGATCGACCATGTCCGGTGTCTGATCACCGCCTGGCAACTGGCGTACAACCGGAGGATGTCTCAGTGGCATGCCTCTCCAAGGTTAAGCACACACCTTTGATCAGGATCATAAAGGACTGAAATCTAGAAGCATAAGAAGGGAACAATTGAATGAAAGAATTCATATTTTACGAAACATGACTACACACCGTGTACAATTCCTACATGGCGTGTACTATTACTACACGACATGTTCACTTAAGTCATTCACATGGGCGTGTACTCCTACTTAAACTGATCGGGTAACACCCCAAACACAAGGCGTGTTGTCTTAACACACGGTGTGTACTTGATTCCTCTTTCCCTACCCAAGTCCTTCTACATGGTTATGCCACACGGCTCTCCTAAGGAATGACTACACGGCGTGTTTAAGGCAGACATGGCGTGTACTAGACATGCTTTACCGGGACCGTGTTGTTAGTGACATGGACTAACACATGACTAACACTACACGGCGTGTTCTAGGATGACACGACGTGTATGTGGAAGGATAACACCGACCTGTGTTGTTCGTGACATGGTCAGGTACCTAGGTCAGACTACACGGTGTGTTAAACCGGTACACGACATGCTCCCACAAGAAATTCCCCATCCCGTGTCTCTGTCCACACGTCCTATGACATGGTTAGAGACCACACAACGTGTACTTAAATTACACTGCATGTACTTTTGAAAAACTATTTCTTTCTGAACAGAAGAACATATGGCATGCAGTCAAAACTACACGGCATGTATTCTGGGTTTTTCCGGACAATAAGCCTTAGAAACAACTTTGGGACCCAGAAAACACTGAAACAAACATTGAAAGTGCCAAATTCTGATCTGTGGGGGCCCATACTCCCCACGAATCGAATCTTGGCATCATATACATGTTATAATAAGGAAGACAAGGAAATGATCCCCCAAATTACGGTTCATGAGGGCATATAACACCTCAAGAACCAAATTTTAGCGTTCATTCAAATAAAACCTTACACAAACAATACCCTATAAAACATTAGGTATTTTTTCAAGGAATCTATCACAAAAATATGTATATTCTACACAACATCTATCATAACAATATTCAACTGCTAATGCATCCTAGATGACATGGCAAGAATGCATGACAAGTGAATTCTAGCAAGTTCCTATATGATGCATGAGATGGAATACCTTAATCTCATTAGGTTGCGACAGAAATAGAACCTCAATAATATCAATTATAATATCAAAATACATGTGAGTCACTTAATGGTGAAAATCAAATCAACTGTAAAATCAAAAACAAGAAAACTTTCAATAAATAAGGTATATTGGCTTTTCTTTGAACACGGGTTAGCTACTCCTAAGAACAACTTATTACCAAGTACATATTCCGTCCTATCCCTAACTATAGGCTCCAAATAGTACGTCAATAGAAAAGAATCGCCTCTGATACCACTTTTTAACGTCCTGGTTCCAAAATCCACCCATATGCGCCCATACCCGGTTGGTCACATTGAATCAAGTGTATTTCCCCGAATGCCAGAGGTTGCCGACTAGCAGCTTGGGACTTTGGTGTGATAGTGGGGAAACTATGCCCTCATTGGAAGAGTACATAGCCGAAGTAAACAGATATACAATAGAAGAAGCAGTAATAATACCAAACAATAGTAATAGTGGAAGACTGATAAAGAAACAACTGGATCATATATATATATAAATGATGCATGATACATATATGTCTAAGAAAGAAGCCAAACAAGTCACAATGCTGAATAAAACACCAAACCAAAGTACAAAAGGAAAAAAGATAAGCAGCCTCTCAATATCGCAAGCCTCAGTTTGGTCCCATGCTCTCCAGCTCCAATGCAATCAAATGCCTATGGCAGAAGGGTGCATTCCCTTATCTATACTTGCAACAATATAATCTGTTTGGTCTCAAAAGCATGGACCAAATAAGGTGTTAGATAAATCCTAGTAAGCAACCACCAAAAAATCTGTTCCCAATAGTCAGTGTGTATATGGTAGGTAAAAGTATAGGAAACAATAAACAGAAAGGTACTCAACAATAAACAATCCATAGTCTCAATATCAAGCAATGACTAAACTAGCAAACAAACACAACAGGTAACCCTCTGGGAAGCACACTCAGTCTAACCCCTTTGGTCCTACCTAACAAGTACAAGCAAACCTTTGGGAAGCACACACAGTCTCACCCCTCTAGTTTAGCCAAAGTATAGACTCTCTGAGGAAGCACTCACCGTTAATTCCCCCTATAGTATCATATCGAAACTAATGGTGCTTTAGGGAAGCACTTATGTCACATTCCCTCTCTGGAATGCGTCGTGGAACTACATACTCTCTTAGGAATCACTCAATTTCAATTCCACATGTATTCTTGCATCGTAATATTATAAAAGACACTCTGGATAAGCCCTTACGTCTATTCTCCCTATGGTCTACTACACCAGGTTCTCATGACCCTGGGTAAATCAACAAGTATAGCATCCCATATCAGCCAATGTAAACCTCAAGAACTACTTGTCTAGAATTATACAGCATATCGTCATGTCAGAACAACAGTCACACCATCCTACATTACTAGGCATGGGAAAATAAATAGTAGCCTAACGAGCGACTAGACCTATTGGTTAAAATAGAAAAAACATGCATGGGAAACACATCCAAAGCACATAATTTCACCATATTCACAATCAAATATCATATAATAAAGCATAAAATCATAAAAGACAACCAATAAGGCTAAAATGGTAAAGTCACAATACCCCTTTCATTGGTTTTGGGAAAATTTGCAAATAAAACTCTTTGTCTCTCAATAGAAAGGCACAAACGACCTACCTCGGTGTTGGGAGATCAAGATACTTGTACCATGAGGCTTGAATCAGCTTAGAATTTCATAGATCTATAAAAAAATATAAAATAGTCAACCCACAATATCTCATGAACAAGGAGAAATCAAGGGATGGTTCTCTAGGAGAAGAGATAACTCACCGATGTGATTCCAACGCAACTGTCAGTGTTTGATTCGGTGGAAAAACGCTCGGCCAGGGGCTCGTCAAAGATACCTAGTTGCTCGGTGCTCTCGGACGATCTAGGTTGAGAATGAGACGATTCTGTCCGTCAGACGTGTCCATGGTGAGTTTAATTAAAAAAACAAAATACATGGTGTGTACTTTTGAAGTACACGACGTGTACTCGCCATTTCTATACTCTGCTTTAGGCAGCCTCCAGGTCATCACACATGGCCGTGTGTAAGGCCGCTATATGGCCAGCACATGGCCACCCGCGGTAACCGAGTAAACGGCATGTACTCATAAAGTACATGGCATGTACTTCAAAAATTTCCAAAAACTCCATTTTTCTCAAAAACTCTAGGAAAAAGTAAAACATACCTCAAAAGAATATGTGGGTTTTTACACCATAACTTATAATTTTCTTTAGTCGAGGGTGATTTACCCTCTTATATAATGGTTAAAACATGTTGTTAAATTATACCAGGACCATATCTATATTTATGATATCATAGATTATCCTCTTATATCATTTTGGTAATAATATTTTAGTATTATCGTTGTTTTCAGTGTTAACTACTTCATTTTCCCATTCCTATTTGGTCATGTAAGTCATGTTTGTGATGCATAGGATATATTTTATTCTTATCTAAAATAAAATAAAATTAATTATTATTATTTTTAATACAAATATTAATTTTATAATCATTATCGACTGGTTAACATGGAGAATTATTCTCACCCCATCATGGAGGTGGTGGGTAGTACATACACACAAGCGACAATATCATTACGTTGATGATTAAATGGTATTGAATTGGATGGGATATTAATTATAAAAAATCATTATCATGTTATATTAATTATTTATATCCATTATACTCATCATTATACCCATACAAATAAGGTAGTGTTTAATAAAACATTACACCAAGGTGTGGAGATGGTAAGCGGTACATACACATGCATGGTGACATTGTTATTCATTTGATAGATAAAAAAAATGTTTGAAAAATGATTATAATAACATCACAATAAATTGATGATACAGAATTTTTTATTTTTACATGGAAATAACATAGAAAGAGTAAGTATAAGAAGAAAATAACTTCAAAAGAGGGGATAAAACAATAACCTCGTTTTCAGGTGTCTTCTTTTGGTTTGCACAAAAGGACACCTAGTCTGGATTTCTTTCTATAGTTTGGACTCTATGATGAATTTAGGTATGTTTGGAGGAGAAATGAGTAGTTTTTGTCCGAACTAAAGATTTTTAGTTAATTGAATCAAAGATAAGGAAGGGTGACCTTTTATAAGAGAAGGAATGGTTCCCTTTATTAAGAGATGTGAGGGGAACTTTTGGAGGATTATAAAATATTAATTTATTATAAAAACTTTTAGGTTCAAAATAGCTAGAAAAAGATTTATTTAGAGGATAAGATGAGGATGAGTCGAATCATCTTAAAAAATGATTTTTAGATAATTTCAGGTCACAAAATTAACCTTATCATTTGGGTTTAACCCTTAGTTAATCAATTTAACTCTTACTGTGTCTTCTTGTATTTTTATACTATAGGGTTCATATAGCTGCTATAAAATTACAAAAGAACACCAAATTTATCATTTATGGAATATTTACCAATATAATAGATAGTTTTTTGAACCTTAAATTTTTAGTAATTTTATATCACATAATTAAATATTATTTATTTCAAAGTATCATTTATGTCAATTTTGATACAATTCAAAAAATTTACTTTTAAAAAAACCAAACCAACATGATAAATACTAATCAATACTAATAATATATCACTAACATATATATGTAATCTATAAAATTATTGGATTTCATTAATTAAGTAAAATTATATTTTAATATTTTTAATAACATTTAATTTATTCTTTTATTAATAATTAAATTACTGCATCATTATTGTGTCCCCATTTAATTTAATTACTTATCTCCTAAAATTATAAATAAATAAAAATTATGTATATATTAATTTTATATTTATAAATACGATTTATATTTGTCCATATCACTTATATAACCGTATATTAAAAATGATTTAGTTAATAAACATTGAATATGAAATTTTTAACACTTTTTTAAATAAAATATAATAAATGTATTCATCTTAGACAAGCTGCATAAAAAGGGTCATATTTTTTAGGTAAGGTTTATTTTATTATTAAAACACTTATCTAATGAAATTAGGACAATTTTTAGGGTAACATTACATTATTATTATATTATTTTGACCCTTACTTACCATATATACCTTTAATCGTTGTATGTAAAGTTTAAAAGATGTTATTGAAAAAAAATTATTTTTATCCTATTAGATGAAAATTTTCAAATTAACTACAACCATGTATGTCCGTTTTTAAAAATTCAAATCATAGAAGTGGTAAAATTAAATTTAATGAAAATCAGCAGATGTGTTTAGAATGTGGGTAAAAGAGATGTTCAAAAGTTCAATAAAATATTTTATATCTATTTATACAATAAAATGATTATAATTAACTATATTGGACTAATATATGTGTAATTTATAAATTATTAAATTAAAATAATTATTTAAATTTAAAATTCATTTTTAACAATAATGCTGTATTTTTCATTATTAATTAAAAATGGAAAATTTTCAGAAAATTAACAAAATTACAACCTAAGAAAATTTTGATATTAAGAATTCAAAAATTATGTCTATTTTAAATAATAATATTTATAAATCTCATAATTTGGCTAGAAATATTCATAAATACATTTTAAATGGGAATTTTGAAAGGTCATGGGGTGCTCGAACTCGTTGTTGCGTGCATCGCATGCTATTGATTTATTTAAAAGGAAATGTACCATGCAGGATTGAGGTGTTACATTTTCCCTCATTTAAATAATTTCATCCCCAAAATTTATAGAATATATCTTTAAAAAAATATTTGGGTGGTTCTTTATCATAAGTTCTACATGTTCCATTGTCACCTATTCCATTTTATGGTTTCTCCAAAGAACCTATATGAGACGAGTGATCTGATTTCTCAAAAATTGTTTTCTGGTATCAAGAATCTTGATAGGATATTCACAATAAGATGGATTAGGTTATAGTTCTCTTTCTTAATATATGAGTACATGCATTGTTTCTAGTAGGAATTTCCATAACATTGATACATGGAACAGATCATGAACTTTGGAGAGACTTGGCAGAATTTCCCAACAGTAAGCTATCACTCCAATTCGTTCCATAATTTCAAAAGGTCCGATGTACCTGTGACTCAATTTACCCTTTTTACATTATTTTATAACACCCTTCCATGGAGATAACTTCATGAAAACTTGATCTACCACTTGAAATTCCAAATCCTTCCTTCAGTTATCTGCATATCTCTTTTGCATACATTAAGCTATTTTGAAATAGATCGGAATAGTTTTTACCTTGTACGTTATTTACTCTAGAAGTTATGGGCCTATGATTTTTCTTTCACCAACATCATCCCAACAACTTATTGTATGAAATCCCTTTCCATATAATTATTCCTATGGTTTCATCTGTATACTTTATTGGAAGAAATTATTATAGAAAATTATAATTGAGGTAAATAATGATCCCACATTCCTTGAAAGTCAAGAGAGAAAGATACAAAAATTCCCTCTACAGTTTGAATAGTCCTTTCTAATTTTCCATCAGTTTGATGGTGGTAGAAAATGATCAAATGAAGCTCAGTATCTTGGACCTTCTGAAAACATTTCCAGAATTATGAAGTAAAACAAGGGTCACGGTGAAAAACAACCAATAGGGTACAGAATGAAGTCTTACAACTTTATTAATGTACATTATTTAAAAAAATTCAATTGGTAAATCTTCTCATATAGAAAAAATGTGTTGATATGGTAAGACAATAAAAAATAACCCATATCGCATTATATCTTCTAGGAGTATTTTGTATCCTGATGAAAAAGTTAATCGTAATATCATCCCATTTGCACACAGTTTTAGGAATAGGTTTCCTGGTACCTCTAGAATGTTGCCTTCCATCCTTCACCTGTTAAAAAACCAAACATCTAGACACATAATCAGAAATCTCCCTCTTCATATTATCCCACCCAAAAATGTTCTTTCAAATATTTATACATCATAGTTCCACCAAAGTGTATATAGAAATTGGAACCATTATCATCATCCAATAATTATCTTTTTAGCTCAGGTATACTAGGAACACAAATCCTCTTCCCAAATTTCAATGTACCATCCTCAAATTCTAAGTCAATAAGTTTCCCATCATTCACAACATTAATTTTCTTTTGAAACTCCACATCATCAGATTGAGACCTTTTTATCCTTTCTAGTGAAGAAGGTTTTGCAACCACTGAAAAAATGAGTGAAGTTTCACATTCCCTGATAATTCCCATATCCATCTTTACTGGATCCATAAACATAGGATCCCTTTAAAATATCATTTTGTTTAGAACTCCATGGTATTTTTTAATCGAAGTATCTTCCACCATATTTTCCTTCCCTAGGTGGTAGTGTATTGTAAAATCATAACCCTTAAGTAGATCATGACATCCTATTTATCTCATGACGAGTTCTTTCTATAAGAAGATATATTTCAAAGTCTTATGACTAGTATATATCTCACATATTTTGCTGTAGAGATAGTATCTACAAATCTTTATAGTAAATATTAATGCTGCTAACTTCAGATCACGAGTTTGGTAGTTTTGATCATGAATTTTTAATTGCCTTGATGTAGAATAAATAACCCTATCATTCTTCATAAATACAAATATAATTACTCTCCTTGATGTATCACTAAAAATCACAAACCAATCATTCCGAGATGGTAATGTCATGATAGAAGCATTATCTAATATTATCATCAATTCTTCAAAAAATTCTTCACACTCTTTTGTACAAATGTATTTAACCCCTTTATGTATGATCTTGGTTAATGGGTTTGCCAATTTTAAAAAATTCTCGATGAAACGACGATAGTAACCTGCAAATCCAATAAAACTACGTACCTCGAATATACTTATTGGTGCTGTAAATTCTTGGACTGAATTTGTTATTTTAGGATCAATAGAGATTCCATCATTGGAGACAATATGACCAAGAAAATAAATTTCATGAAGCCATCATTTGGACCTGCTAAACTTCCCATATAGTTCATTTCTTTTAAGAGTCTTCAGAACAATCTTCTAGTGGTTCTCATAGTCTTAATAACTATTAGAGTATACCAAGATATAATCAAAAAATACTACGAAAAAATCATCAAGATATTACTTGAACACTTTTTTCATTAAATCCTTGAAATACGAGGGTTCATTAGTCAATCCAAATCGTGTTACCATAAATTTGTAATGACCATACCTCGTTCGGAATGATTTCATTGGAATATCTTCCTTTTTTACAAAAAATTGATGATATCCAAAACAAAGATCAATTTTAAAAAAATAATGATCTTCATGAATTTGATCAAATAAATCATCAATGCAAGGTAGGGGATACTTATTAATTATTATAATAACATTGATTTCTCTATAGTCCATGTATAACTTCATTAATCCATATTTATTAATAACAAATTAATTGTGGATTCCCATAGAGAAACACTAGGGATAATAAATCTTTTATTACTCATGTCCTCCAGTTGTTTCTTTAGGTCGAATAAATCAACAGTGTCTATTCTATAAGGAGTCTTTGATATTTGTCTTTCATCGTGGATTAAATTAATAGAAAACTCAATTTGATTCTCTTGGGGGTGTCTAGCTAAATCTTCAGGAAAAACATTAATGTATTAATTTACAATAGGTACATCCTCAATTTTATTAAGTATTTCTCATCCCTAGATGTTATTTCCTTCTCTACCCCAAGAATCTCCTTCATTAAATAAACTAGTGGTGGATTTTGATAAGAATTTGGCGATAAAGTTTCTACTTTAAAGACAATGGATTCTACATCATCCCCCAAAAATCTTAACTTCCTTCTTCTTGTTGTAAATTTTTGTATCAAATTTTGATAGACAATGCATACCACAGATTATATCTAAGTAAAATATAGGTCTGATAATAAATTCATTAGATAATGCAAGTTTATATGAAATTAATGGGAATTACCTCACACATATTTGTTCCATTGAGACTCTCCTTAGGGGTTTTGACTGACAAATCTCTTATTAATGTGAATGGGAAATATCTAATTTTTAATGAAAACTGGGAATATATAAAGGAATATAAGGATCCAGAATCGAATAACAATTTTACTAAATTTGAAGAGATGGTTATTGTACCTGCCATAACATCATTAACAGTTTCAACCATATCTACTGTGAACACAAAATATTGGCCTTGCTTCATTGGCGTTTTCTTAGGAAATCTTTCTTGACACTTTGGAAAACCATTTGAATAATTTCCCATTTATTTACAATTTTTGAATTGAACATTTATAGCCTCTTTATATCCCTAGTAATCGTGAGCATGGTATCCTTTTCCTCCACACTTGTAACAAAATCTGACCCCCTTTAGGCAAGTACCAGGGTGTTTCTTCCCACAATTACTATAGTTTGAAAGGTCACATTCTCCCTTATTCCCCTTATTTCCTTTACCAGTGTGTTAAAAGACCCTCTTATTATCTTTATTCCCATTAAAGTCATAATACATAGAGAATTAATATTTTATCTTGATAACATATGTGAATATATCTTCGTACGATTAGAATGATTGTGAGACCAATGCCCATCAGAGGAATGGTTTTAACCCATCAAATAATTAATCAATTTTAATTCATAGGTTATGTATGGTGTCTTCATCATGAATATATAACCATCTGAAGTTAGCCTCAAACATTTTAACATTATCATCCTATTTCTTCCTCAGACTCATAAATCACCTTTCCATATCAACTCGCTGTTCACGAGGAAATTAATTTTGTAGGAAAAGTTCTTTAAATGCCCTCCATTTTGTATTTTCTATTTCTTCATCCTCCTTTATGTTTTGAATTAATGAACCCCATTGATCTACATCTCCTAAGAGATGATAAACTTCCATGATAAGATTTTCCTTTTTGTTACTACCTAAAGAAAGAAATATTTTCTCTAAGGAACATATCCATTACTCAGCTACAAATGGATTTTTAGTCCCATTGAATGTTGGATGTTGTTGTCTTATGGAGAAGTATAACATTGATCCACCATGTTATTGATCAGGGTACTCTATATGGGTAAGGTTATAATTCTTAACCTAAATCAGTTGTCTCAGTATGGTTATAAGCTATTCGGCACTAGTTGTATTACCATCTCCAATGTCATTATCTTGCATAGGAGAAAAATCCCTACATGGGTTTTTTTTGCATTGATAAAATTTCCATTTCTTCTACTAGGAACCATTTATAAATAATGGAATACACTAGATTAGGTTATGAATGAAAAAAAATAAATCTAAACTAGTAAAATATTTAATATAAAATGAATAATTTATGCATATTTAATCCATAATAATAAAAATGGTTTTTTGGGATGTAGTTAATCATAAATCCTTAATAATGGGTTTTAATGAAAATATTAATTATCCTAAGCATATCCCCCAAGAGTGTCAAACCAGGTGCACAGTAAGTCCCATTGTCGTGTACCAGGTTACCCCGAGTCAAGCCCGGAACACCTTTTTGGAGTTATAATTCCTAGGTACTTCTATTTTAGGACTATGTCTACTTATAGTATATACACAGAGATTTATTTTCCAAGAATACCCACATAATCTCAGCATTACCGAAATTCTATGATGTTCTTCTATACTTATCCTCAAAGACAATCTCAAGTCCATAATCAAGGTTTTCTAAATCTAGTTTCCATGATTTGTAATAAACATCGTCTGATACCAACTATAATGCCCCAAAACATTTTACCCAAATTCAGTGCATTGTTTTATTATATTTTCATGATCAAAAGAAATCAAATATTGAAGGATCGATTGATTTAGTATCCTTGGAAATACTAGATACAAACATAAGTTTTACATTACATCCTAAAATGAAAAACGACATATTATATCCTTAGAAAACTCTTATATCACATAGATTATCCCTACAAGTAAATCATAATATACTTCTTCGCATCCTATGAAAAATGAAACATAAGAAAGGGGTGAGATCAAATGCTCAGTAAGGATAAACAATATAGAAGAATCTATCATATATAAGCATAAACTTTTTAAAGTAAGGTATAAAACAGAAAAAAATCATTTTAAAAATAATATTCTACATAAAATGGAAAGAATAAATCAAATAATTCTATTTAAAGATTTACATGGGTATTCTAATAGTTTAATAATTACATGCAATATCAATAACTAAACTCATAATGAAGAGATGCATAATGTCGGACATCATTACCATAATGTCAAGGCCTCATTCTGAGAACATAAAGAACCATACTATCAAGGTCTTTTACTAAGACACTATTTTGTCTCATGATACCTACTGATGCATTGAGGGGATATAGCAGGCCCCACCCATCACTTACTAAGTCTAATGAATTTCTCTTTTGAAATGGGTAAAACATAACATAGACATTTGTATTAAAACTAGAATGTGAAATTTTAAGGCTTTAACTATAAAGCATGAATGGTATCAAAATAGAATATCCACATTCAAATATATCATAAACCCTTCAATAAAATATGCGATATTATATGAAAATAAATCTACCTTAATTAATCTTAAAATAAAAAAAAAGAGGTTGACATAGATGAAAATAATCTAATAAATTCATTAAAACTATTTGAGAGAAATATTTCTTTTTTACATTGAAATTGTTTACAAGATGAAAAACTATAAAAGAAAAAAATTTATTATGAAAATACCCTTATAATATTATAAGGGAATCCTCAATAGCTAAGGTTTCATAACGGTGGAAAATAGCTACTCGCACTTGATAAGTTAGAAAAAAACATTCTTTTCATAATTTATTGAAATGCCATAATGTACATTTTTGGAAAATGATTAATATATTCATTGAAAAACATTTTGTAAAAAGTCAAACATGGGTAGAAATTAATTTAAATTTTTTTATATAATACTTTGAATTACATTTTATGAAACATGTATATGGATGATAAGGATTTCCCAGTAGATACTTACATATAAGTAATCTCATATAATAATGAGATTGTTAAAATAACCTATACCTTATACTTTCCTTTATTTTATGGTGCGTTATCCTCCTTTGTAATGTTTAAAACATGTAATTAAATTATAATTTGACCATATCCATATTTAGGATATCATATATGATCCTGTTTTATCATTTTGGTAATAATATTTTAGTATTATTGTTGTTTTGGGTGTCAACTTCTTCATTTTCTCCACTGTTGTTTTGTCATGTAAGTCGTGTTTGTTATGAATATAATATTTTTTTTTCATTTATAGAATTTCATTAATTTAATAATTTATATGTTTACTAATCAAATAAAATTTATAATAATTCTTGAATGGTTAATGTGGAGAATGATTCTCACCGCACTAATGAGACAGTAGGCTGTACATACATACGTGTGAATGTATAATTTCCTTGATGGTTAAATAGTATGATATTGAATGGTATATTATTTATAAATAATGAATATAATGTTATATTAATTATTTATATCCATTATACTCATCATTATACCTATCCAAATAAAGTAGTTTTGAATAACAAATTACACAATGGCGTGGAGACGGTAAGCCCTGCGTACACGTGTTTGACGATATTATTTTTTGGATGATGGATAAAATGTGTAATATGGTTGTACCATGATTATAATAAAATAAAAGTATATGGATAATAATGGAGTAATTATTTTTATGCTTAAATAACATATAAATATGAATTATAATAAGAAAATAACTTTGAATGAGATTATAAAACAATTTCCTCTTTTTTAGGTGTCTTGTTTTGGTTTGCACCAAAGGACTCATTAGGTTGAATTTATGCCCAAATTGTGGCATCTAGGATATATTTATGGAATATTTTGTGGGGTAATGGGTAGTTATAGGATGATCTAAAGGGATTTAGAGGAGTTAATCAAATAGAATGAAGTGTTCCCATTTATAAGAGATGTGAGGGGCACTTTTTAATGATCATAAAATATAAATTTATTATAAATTTATTTTCGGTTTATAATAGCTAAAAAGTGATTTATTTAGAGGATATATGAGTGTGGGTTTAAATACTATATTAAAATGGTTCTTAGATAAGTTTATGTCACAAAATTAACCTTATCTTTTGGGGTTAGCCCTTGGTTAAATAGTTTATCTCTTACCGTGTCTTGTTGGGTTTTTACACTATAGTGTTAGTATATTTACAATAAAATGCCAAACTAGCCCCAATTGGGTAATTTATCAAATATAAATTAATATAATAGATAGTTGGATGAACCTTATAATTTTATAAATTTTATAACATTTAATGAAATATTTTTTTTAAGTAGCATTTATTTCAATTTTGATACTATTTAAAACTTTTATTTTTAAAAATATAAAACCAACATGATAACTTAGAATAATTACTTCTAATATCTCACTAAATTATATATGTTATCTATAAAATTAATGGATGTCATTAATTAAGTCAAATTATATTTATTTTAATATTTTTAATAAAATTTAATTGATTCTGGTTTTAATACTTCAATTATTGCATCATTATTATGTCACCATTTAATTTAATTATTTACTTCTTAAAATTATAAATAAATTACAATTATGTAGATAATAATTTTATATTTCTAAATAATATTTATAGTTGACTAGAACACTTATATTTCATTATATTAAAAATTATATAGTTTATAAAATTTGAATATGATATTTTTAAATATTCTTTAAATAAAATATAATAAAAATCCTAATCTAAAACACGTTTCATAAAAAGAAACATATTTCAACCTAACTTTTATTTTTCTAGAAAAAAATTATCCAATGAAATTAGGATCACTGTTAGGGTAATGTTAAATTATTATAATATTATTTTTATCTTTAATTACCTAATTTACTTTTAATCATGGTAAATAAAATTCAAAAGTTACTATACACACCAAAATTATTTTGGCCCTATTAGACAAATGTTTTTCATATTTATTACAAAAATATATTTATATTTTCCTAAATTCAAATCACAGATTTAGTAAAATTACGTTTAATGCTAATCCATAGATGTTCTTAGAAGGTGTGTAAAGGAGACGTTCAAAAGTTCAATAATTTTTTATAACTAATTATATAATAAAAATGATTCCAATGAACTACATTGGAATAATATATGAATAATTTATATATTGTGAAATAAAAATAAATTTATTGAAAAATAATTATTTAAATGAAAGATTCCGTTTTTTAATAATAATGTAGTATTTTTCACAATTCATTAAAAATTTAAACTTTTCAAAAAATTAACGAAATTTTACCCTAAGATAATTTTGATATTACGAATTCCAAAATAATGTCTATTTTGAAAAATAAAATTTATAAATTCCATAATTTTGTTAATACTATTCATAACTGCTTTTTTTAAATAGCTTTTTTGAAAGGTTACGGTGCGCTCGAACTCAATGTTGCATGTAGTGTAAGCTATTTATTTTTTAAAAGTAATCATATTGTGGATGCTTGGGGAGTTAGAATGAATAAAGAAGAGAATTAAGGGAAAAAAATTTTAATAAGGTTTTAATCAATCATTTTCAATGATTTCTTGTCCAACGCACATGAATGGGGATATCCGAGTGAGAAAATAATGAATAATCTAGTAAATTTCAAAACATGGGAATATTCCAAGGAAAAATGGGTACAAATCAATGGTAATAAAGTGATACTGCTAAAAAGTTTAATCAAATGAGGTAGAATCCAAAAATGATGAGTCTTACATAGATATTGGATCATTCATCATTGAAGAATGTTCTTTCCATTTATTAAGAGGGGTCTTTGTGTTTTCCACGTCTCGATCTACTTCGATCTTGAGTTTCATTGTCATCGGACATCAATTTGCCAATGGATAGAGGAAGATCAACTCTTCATTCTTCCAAGGATTATGTAGATTCCCTAAGAAAATCTCCATGAAATGGAACTTATATATTAATCCCATTGTGTTAATTTAATGGATTAATTTAATTAATAATTTTATTAATCCACTAAACACATTTCCAATGACTGTCTAATCTGAACGCCCCTATTTGAAACATTTTAGGTCTCACCTAGGGTAAAAATCACTTTTTAGACTCAAATGGGGTCCTATATTTTTTATCTGGGCGCCCATTTATGAGTTGTCACATTTTCTATAATAAATTGCATGCATGTAATATAAAAAATATTTAATATTTTTATAAAATTAATTTTGGGCACACCTGTCCCCAGAATTGCACATGGTCTTAGAACCAAGACCATAATATATATATATAAATATTTCAAAGTATTGAACGGAAAAAATAGTTCTCCACATATTCAATTTGTAAAAATTTATAAAAAATTAATCTTCGGTTAAGTGAACAGATTTTCCTCTTATTCCACAAACTTATTCGATTTATTAAAACCTTTTCAACTTCCAATAATTTTTTTGTAAATATTTCTTCATTGAGTGGTTTAAATCCCCATAAAACATTTCTTCCAATATCCTCTAGGATCAAATATAAATTTATAATTGATCAAAAATATATTTTTATTTTATAGAAATCCCCTAAAATACAAAAAAAACAATATCTCTAAAATGAGTACTTCCCTTTGAACACTGCTTACTATCCAAAAGTGTACTTATATAATTATTCTATTTTTAACCATCAACCTTGGATAGTATCTTTGAAAAAAATTATTATAGACTTAAAATAGTTATTTCTCTATTATAGACATCTTTACTTATCTTTTTAAATAACCATTCAGAGTATATTTTGTCATTCAAATCAGTATTCTTGATATTTCTAAAATTTTGAGAGTTATATTACTTTGAAACAACCACAAATTTATTTCATCATGTCATAAAATAATATCTTTAATTCATAAATTATTTTCGATTTATTCACTTCTTGAAATAAATATGAATTTTATATTTTAATTTTTTCAATTCCTTATTTACTTACATTATATTTTATTGAAAAAACTCAAACTCAATATCTTTTTCTTTATTCATCTATTTCAGGGAAACATTTAATTTATTCTTTTGTGAGAAACATACTTATATTTTAAATTTAACTCATCAAATTTCAATACTTTTAGTATATAATATTTCTTTGATTCTTGATGAATGATCATAATTCTTCATATTCTTATTTTACATCTCTTGCCATGTAATATTTGAAGACATTACATGATTTCTCCCTTTATCATGAACTCTATTTGAGTTTCCTCTTCACTCAATTCATTGCTACTTTCCTCACTAGAATTTTTTTATACTTTCACATTCATAATAAGAAACTTTTCTCAAACATCTATAGATTCTTAACATCCCCTTCATCCTCACTATTATCACTATATTTATACTTAGATAAAATATTTTCATTTTCCGGTTATGAAAAAATGTTACCTTCACCCATTGAATAAAACATTGATTTTTAGTATTTTGAAGCTTCATCCTTTGATGAACGGATTGTTTTCTCATCCAAATGTTAAAAATCCTAACCTTTTTTAAATATTGGAAAATTTTAATATAAAATATCTAATTACCCCACAATTGAAACACTTCAGGGGTATCTCTTCCTGATACTTTCTTTTTCCTCTTCCCACACCCTTGAAATGAATAACACAATTTTGAAAAATTTCATTCCTGCATGTTATTTTTCATTATAATATTTTATTTTTCTATTAATATAATTTAAAATATTCTCTTAGCTAAAATAATCAAATTATATTTATTTATTATCCTTTTCTCTTATTCTCGAAATCACATAACATTAATAAGAAATTAAGATTCTATACAAGCCTTCCAATGGAATTTTATCAGATTTTTATGCTTTGACCTTCGTTTTAATTATTACTTAGATTATTTATTTATTTTCATAGACTTTGAGGAGCCCAAATTTTAATGTTTTATTTTTTTATAAAGTCCAGGTTATATAGTAATTTAATGGTTAATAATCAATTATGAATTGTTGTGTGAATGATTCTTAAATATGGGGGTGTTCTTTAGTAGCTAATATATAAGTTTTGTTTAATTAAAAGTATCTATATGGGTGATACTTAAAAAAATTTTGTATTATTCTATAGATACTACATGTGTTATCCATAGTTAGGATTAACCGTGCAGATTACCATTACATATTGAGGTATTCTTTAGTGGATACCACATAAGTTTCACACAACTATATGTAATTATGCAGCTTAACTGTGTGGGGTTCACAGCTCAAATCCAGTTATTGTTGTACAGTTGGGGAACTATTTCATAAATACTATTTATAAACCATGTGAGATGCTCGATTTATCAAAATATAAATTTTCAAAATTTCCCATGTCTGATTCATGTTCTTTTGGATTCGTTTTTCCTCATGTTTGACTAAAATAAATGCCAATTGTTTCTCCCTCTAATTCCTCTATTCTCCCTTGGTAATCTTAATAGATTTATTCTATCTTTTGTAATGATTCCTCTAGGTAATTTCACATAAACCTCTCCATATCTTATATTTCTCTCTGTTATTTTATCTTTCTTAACCTAATATGGTTGTGGGGATCTAGTCTTAACCACCCTATTAGCGATATATTTCTTTCTTGTGGTATAAGAACACAACTTCTTCTGAATTCAATGAATTGAGGTTGGTTTTTTATGGTGAGGATTTAGTTTCATTAGAAAAATAAACATTTTACCCTTTAAAAATTCAGTACATTTGTTACCATATGGTTATCTCATGAGGAGGTTGTTGGATAAGTTTATGAATAATAAGTTTTGTTAATTATTTTAAAAATTATAGTTAAAAGTGGATTTATTATTATAAAATAGTTAAAATATATTTAAATTAAAATAAATAATATTAGGATTTTATTTTAAAGTTAGATATTTTACATTATAGGAAAACTAATTGAATATTTCCAAATAAAGACAACATTGGTGGATATGTTTTGACCAATAAACACTCTCTTTATCCTTGTATAAAAATGAATCATCTACTTATATTTATCAATGCTTACCTGAAGACCTCAAAGTTAACAATTATGAAACCATATTTAGAATTAAATTATTGGTTTTATCACATTATGAAAGTTACTCAATTAAAAAATTACTTCGTGCAACTAAAACTATTTGAGCTTATTGAGATCAAAGGGGTGACCTCCCCAAAATATGATTAAACCACAAAAATATTAATTTACAGTCATAATTTGGTAAAAATCTTGAAAAAAAAGAATAACGTTAATTTAAGATATTAAATAGAACACTAATCCTGAAAATATATTCTGAAGAAATATAAAGAAAAGCTTACAAGAGAAATCTCAAAACTCAAAAGAGAAATCCCATCAGTTCTTAGCTTCCCACCACCACTTAGATTTCAACCCAACATGGATATATTATCTCAATTAAAAACCCAATTATATATTATATTATATCATTAAAACCCAATTTATATCTCTAAAAACACTCTTGAAATGGAAGTGGATACTCATATTTATTTTTAATTGGTGTGGATAAGTTTCCCTCTAACTTTTTCCTTTTTAATGTTTGAACATATTTATCCCCAAAGACCATCTAATCTATATAGGGTTTCTTATTCAAAGTTTTTCATAAGGTTATTTTCTATATTCTCTATAAATTAGATATATTTTCCACCCATGTAGGAAATGATATCCTTGAATTAAAAAAGAATTTATTTGGGATAAAATGAATCTTTATTTTCCCCACATTGACATTCAAGTCAACTAATGTCATGAAATAATTTATCTATTATATTTAATTTGAATGCACACCTTAGAGTCCTCTATTCATAAAAAATAGAATTTTTTCATTTGGAGTTTCTGATATTTATGTATACCTCATTTAATGAAAGTATGTCAATAGTGTTATCCAATCACGATTTTAACATTTGTTGATTTATTTAAGACCCATAGAGTTCGATTAGTCATTTGGGATAATTGATGGAAATGAATAGAAATGAACTTAGAAGACTAACAAAATAATTTTTCTATATATATTAGTAGAAAAAAAATAATGGATGAAATATCAATGTGATAAAAATATATTAAATATATAGTATTAAACCATTTTCTCATTTAAGCTCAAAATTTACTAAAATTCAAAAAATGATTTAATTTATCATAAAATAGAAATTTTTTGCAGATTAAATACTTGAAATACAAATTAACTGTATTTAAAATGTCATCTAATTTAATTCCCCAACACTTAACACTTGGAATCTTAGAAAATTAAGCATAAAAATCATATCATATGAAATTAAAAACAAATGTCCATGAGATTCACCAATTTATAACTAAGAAATAAAAGGTTATCAGTCCTCCTCCAAAAACGTTATTTCATGTCCTCTATTAAATCCATTCAATTAATTACAAGTTTATTTTTATAACCATCAACACTAAAAAATTACATCATATGCAATTCTCCCTCATAAAAATGTATTGATATTAAAGGAAGATTTTGTACTCTAAAAACATGTAAGATTCATCATATGATTGATAAATTTCTAAATCTCTACCCAATATGAGTCATGGACATATATTAATTATAAGAACTTGTCAGGGTTATTCCATGGTGTTGGACAAGTCCATAAATTCCTTATTTTAATTCCTATAAATAATTATCAATTTATTACTAACTATTTATGTATCAAATGATAGAAGCTTCACAATTTTTTAGTTTTCATATAATTTTCTCTTATTAGAAGATGCAACCATTAGTTCACACCATCTACCATATGAATAGTTATGTTTCTTCTAGAAGATATTTTATACCACCAGTTTATTCTTTCTATAGTTTTAAGTTTCTTTATTCTATAATAATGAATTGTGATACCACAATTAGACTTATAATACAACTAGAGTAAATTTCTACCATAAGAGTGTGACATCTGGGTTTTTTGGAGTGGGTCGAATTCCTCTCCAATTTTTAATTTTCAGATTTTGGTTGGTAGAAAAACACTTTTCTTGACTATAAGAATTTAATTGTTAGAGTTTATTTGACCAAAGAATTGATTTTTAGATGAGTCTTAATACTTGAAAAATATCTCGAGGATTTTTTTGTGTCTTAAGTGCATCAGTGGTCGAAAACCCAAGTTTCTGGGGTGCACAGACTAGGGCGCATAGTTTAGAAAAACTGTGCGGCCTCCCAAGATGAATCGTGAATTCATATAGGTGCTCTGTACATAGTTTTCCAAACCATGATGGAGGGGGATCATGAATACTATCCACCTTTTCAGTTTGAATCATAGATAATTTGAATGATTTTTGCACAGTTTGGAAAACCATGTGAGATAATCATGTGAGGTAGCCCTTTGGATAGTGGGTGTCACATGGTGGGCGCACAGTTAGCTAAACCATGTGATCGAACTATGCACATCATTTAAAGAGACAAATTTTCTGATTTTACCCTCTATTTTATTCATTCTTATTTAATTCCTCCCATGCATGTACTTCTCCTCTATGTTTTATAGATCTCCTTTCCCCCTCTTCCAAGGTGTTTAGCTAACTCCCTCATGAAAGCCCCATTATTTGACCCATATATGGAGTTGGATTAATATCTGTATGGATACAATTCCCCTTGAATATTTTCTCTTTTTCTCTTGCATTATGGAGCATTAAATCCTTGATAATACATTTACCCATTTTTTAGGGAATTTTTCTAAAACACATATTTATTCCAAATCAGCTCAAGTCAGAGGCTAATGTTGGATGTGCGAGTATCTACCAAAATGAGGTAGGTTCTTATTATATTTATTTATGATTTCATTCGTGTTTTGGGTGGGCGACCTTAAGCTTGTTTTTGGGTAGATTAAGTGAGATCCACATTAATTAACTCCTTTCCTTGAAATTAAATAAGAAACCATGGGATGCTTCAAAGCATAAAATTTCCATTTATTCCATTATAGGGTTGGGTATGGAGCTTGAAACCACTTGGGAAGTGAGGACGGGTGTGTCAATTTAATTTAATTAAATTTTATTAATTATATGAATTGGTTGTGAGGAGTTATATGGGAACAAAATAGGATTGGACTAAGGGTTGAAATAACATTGTCTATATGGATTGATGCGATGTAATTGGGATGTTGGGTGAGGCCCATATTATGCGAGTAATAATGATCAATGTTTGGGAGACATGGTTACAGTATTGAGGCAACAATGTCGTCATGTTGTGGGCCTATCTTGATTGATTTGAGGTGGTGTTGACCATCTGGTTCAGCAACATGGTTGTAGGGGAAAGAGGTGTCAGATGATGTGGTTTGGGGACATACTTGGTGATTTCCACTTACCCATGTCTACAAATGTTATATTTGGAGTAATTTTCACGTAGTAGGACTCAGATGAGGAGGTCGTACTGACCACTCATATGGGTAGAGGCCTCAATTAGATGCATCTTAGGATGATAGATGGAGGTTATTGCCATCAAAAGTCACATGGATAGTGAGAATCCAATGGTTGACATTTTTCAGACCATCAGTTGGGGTTTAAGGTTCACATTACATGGGGCCTTTGGGCTGGGAATCTTTGGGAGGATTGATATTTACATTCATCAGGATGATAGCTTTTGAAAAAATAGTTTTATTAATTGGAGGATAGGTATTTCTGTGCCTTAGATATTGTACTTTGAGCGAACATGGTTTCTTGAGAGCTAAGGACTATGGGACTAGGTACTTGATTGGGTGGGGGTCCTTCAAGACATTAGATATATTTTTATATGAGGATTGTTTGGGAATGAGGTGTCGGGTGATTCTATTACATGTCGAACTGAGGTTTCACCGGGATTGATTTTCATTAGAGGATATCCTTGTATTAGGCTAATGATATACTCATCTTTTGTATTCTAGTGATATGCATGTGTGGTTTTTTCATATTTTTAGGTACACCTGCTAAATCACAGGTTTAAGATAGTCACGCTTCGGTGTTGGCATGAAAATATTCTTTCTCAAACCCTACATGGGTCTTTCACAACACATATCGAATTTATGTATTTGAATTAAGGTAATGTTTCAGGCTTAGGAGATGTATTTTTGTGCTTTAGGTAGCTTGGGATGGAAGGAAAGGTACAATGGGTTCTTGCCTCATCTGAAGTTTCCTTTTTTGTTTTATTTTGTATCCGAAGGATACTTTATGTACGTACTAAGTTAGGCCATTGGTGACCCTTTTCATATTGTATATATGATGTGTCTTTATGTATGTTCAATTTTAGTATCTAAAAATGGTATCTTGTGATTTTTTATTTTGAAAATGGTTGATTTTGAGATTGTTGATATTATTAATGCTTTTGTTGTTATCATTGTGCTTCCATCATGGGTTGGTTATTAGTTTAATGCCTATTTGGTCTTCCATTTCCATTGCTTATCTATGTGTGTAATAGGATTATTATATCATCACCATAGGGTATAATCTCCCCATTATAACCTCTTTACACCCTCGCTAGTATTTAGTATCCTTTGGCGTATGTGGAGGTCGGCTTAAGGCTCAGTGACACTCATCCAGAAACACATTTCAACTAAGAAACCTATGTTAGGGAACTATAAATGGTATTAAATACATTAAATTTCCTCTTCTTAGTCTTAATATTTTCACTATGGTTGACCAAAGATATGGATATAGTCAAAACTAGGTTTAGAACTCGTGTTTGTGTACATGCTGCCCCCTGCATGGGGGATAAACCAAGTTGTCGGCTAGGGGAATTGCTATTTTTCTTTGATCATTCAATAGTTGATATGATTTCCACCTCAAGTGGAGCACTTGGACATGATATTTTTATCCATATGGAATATGATCCTTGGACTGGTATGTAAAGGTAGGATATTAGGAACGTTGGCCCAATATGAAAAGGGAGGATTTATGATGCATTTCATAGGCACATATGAATTTGTATGTATTCATGTGGAGGGATAAATTGGTTTATTTTTTTCATTGGTAATTTGGATTACACTAATAGGGGTTGGGTTTTTTAATGTGTCAACAATGGAATCTATGCAGTGTTTTCCTACCTAGCCTCTCTATGGAGTGATTTTACTAAACCAACACAGGAATGTAGTTCTAATGAAACCTATTTGTGATATGTGATATATATATATATATATATTGGCAAGGATATTAAAAGATAAGGAATTCATGATGATATGGGGAATGTTTATCCCCTGGTTGGGTGTCAAGATCATCGTAGTGAGGCTACATTGTTCCTCAGGACATGCATGGACTAAGACATATGTGATACCTCACTCTGATATGGGTGGGTAACTAGCTATGAGGTCTGATGTCGAGTGGAAAGGTTTCGATGGGTTATATATATATAATATGGGTTTTCAACCAGTATATTATTCTTTAGGATGATTCCACATAGACGAGATCTAATGGAGTTTCAGGTGGGTGGTGATTTAATGTCGTAGGAGTGTGCATTGGGTGAGACCCCTGAGGGTCAGGATAAGGCCCTTTAGGTTTGGTAAGATCATGATCCATAAGTAAAGAATCTGGTAAAAGCACCCATATAGGTAGGATAGTTTCCATATTTCATATCTTTTTGGAATTGGTTTGATGAGAAAATTCAAGCAAATATGGTATATGTCATCTAGGAGTTTGATAGGGGAGCTCCAGGATTAGACCCTTCTATACAATACTTGAATTAAGAGTTCTAGTCATAGAGCCCACTTCTATTTTAGGGTAAGGGAAGACCATAGGTGGATGAGAACTAGATAAATTTGATTCAGATGATCTTAAACCCACTTGAGACACCCCCGGGGTGGAGGTTGAAGCTGACAATGTATATGCTCAGAGGACTTGTAAAGTGTTGGTGGGATGGTAAGTTTAGGAGTGAAGTTATTAGGGAATGTTCTGGAAGGTTATTGAGGCTACGTTCTTCAATAACTAGTTTATAGATACAATAAGGTTAGAGAAAGTTTGGGTGTTATTGACCCCACAGAAGGGTGACATATCTGTTAGGGATTCTTGGTGATGTTCACTAAGTTTTCTTATTTCGTACCTGGTATGGGGGGTGATGAAACCTCAAGGGTGAGGTGTTTTGAGGTTAGTTTGTGAACACTGTTTTGGTGTAGGTAAACATATTCATGTTGGACTCATTATCAGAGGTGGTGAACTAGGTATTCATAGATTAGGGAAACTTTACAGACTGATCGTACTCGATCTGAGTGATGTTGTTTTGTGATTTCAGCAACGCCACATCATATATAAAGAAGTGATGCCAAGATGAGTCTCAATAAGGAATTCAGGCCAAAGACTCATGTATACCAACTTGAAGTGGGTCTTTGAAAGTGTTCTTCCAGTGTGGGTAGTTGAGATATGTGTGAACACAATTCTATTAGGCACCGAAGGAGTGAAGAGCTTGCATATAGGTCAAGCATCTCAAGAGGTTCTTCAGGAAGTCTTCTTTGATAGCTAACAGCTAGAGACTGTGTCAGACATAGGGTTTTCAGGCCATAACAAGAGTGGTACCAGTTCAGGTAACTGGGAGTTGGTTGTATGCAGAGGTTGTGGAAGAGATTGTGGGAACTAGTAGTGGGGTTAGTTGATGGGGGATTGTGGCTTGTGCAACACCAAAGGGATGACATGACTTAGTTAGTTGAGCTTCAGTCGATATGCAAGCTGTGGAGATTCCATGTGTAGAGAGATATGTGGAGATGGTTATAGTTACAGGTAATCCGTGGGAGTAACTGTGATTCTTTTTTATTTATTTTTTGGTATGGATATTGTGTATGCATATAATTTTTATGTAAATGAGGTACAAGATATATATATATATATATATATGGACTATTGAGACACTAGTTAGTAGACTGGGAATATTTCAGATGCATTATACAAATATATGAGGTTTGTGGCTTCATGATCATTTATGATCATCGTTGGATGTATATACTTTGATATGGGTTTGCATCTGGGAATCGTTACGATGTGATACTTTATTAAGGTGAGAGGAACCATTAATGATTTGATCATATGATGAAATGGGCGACCTAAAAGGTGTCATGTGCAACATGGACATGAGGTAGGAATCTATATAGATGTGGGGTATGACAGGTGTTAGGTTTAACAAAGGGTCACCTAATGAGATTCATAAGTGATGATGCATAGTCAGATGGATTTTGAGTCTCAGGATAGTCAATAAAACATCAGTTTTATTTGATTTTTGGTTCGAGAAGTGATTGGGGTTGGTAACTTCTAAGGTGGATAGTTCCTTGAGGTAGTTGACTAGTTCTCTTTTAGACCAGGGTATTTTATGTTAATTTTAATCATATGTGTATGTTCAGTACCATCTCTAAGTTTTTGTTGATAGCTCAGAGATAAGACATGTTAAGTTGGTGTGATTGTAACATCTTTAGTATTTGGAGTAGGTTAAATTTATTGCTAATTTTATTTTTTTAGATTTTGGTGAGTAGAACAACTGTTTTTTATTAGAACTTAATTATGAGAGTTTATTTTTCCCAAGACCTTGTTTTTATATTATTCGTAATGCTTGATGGGTTTATTGGGGTTGTGGTTTTGTTTTAGGTGTCTAAGAGGATGAAAACCCAAGTTTCTGGGGTGCACAGACCAAGGCGTATGCTGTGGACAAACAATTAGTCACCCCATTATGTACTTTGTGGACCTCAAAGTGATATGTGAACAATTTTCCAAAATGTTTTAGGGAGCACACAACAATACAATACCTCTTCAGTTTTTTGCAGAGGTAATTTCATGGTTTCCACATAGTTTGCAACCCATGTCGGGCAACCATGTGAGGAATCCATTGAGACAATGGGTTCCGCATGGTTAGTGCACAATTATCCAAACCGCATGAGAAAATTGCGTGCCTCATTTAAGGAGGTGAATCTACCAATTTTCCCCTCCTTTCATTTATGTTCCATCGTTTTTATTTACTCCCATGCATTTCATTCTCCTCCAAGAACCTTTGAGCTCTTTTCCTACTCCTCCTAGGTGTTGATCTAACTCCATCATATGATATCTATTCTTCGATCCATCAATATAATTGGATGCTTATCGGTAAGGATTAATGTCCTCTTTCAAATTTCTAAAATTATCCCACCTTATGGAGTGTTAAATTCATCTGAGATAGTTTACCCTATTTCAAGAGCGTCCATATAAATTGCCTATTTTATTCAAATTGACTTGAGTTAATGGCTAAGATCGGATGAACTAGAATCAACCAACTTGAGGAAGGCAGCGCTTATTTTTATTTGTGATTTCGTGGGTGTTTTAGTGGTGTGACCCTTAAGTGTTCCATTAGCTAGACAGATCAAGACCCAAATTAATTAATAACTTGCCTTGAAATTAAATATGAGAACATGTTGGATGATTTTAAGATTGCCTCATCCATTACATCTATGAATGGATTGGGTGTGGGGATTGAGAACACTTGTGAGATTAGGTCGACTGTCTTTATTAAATTAAATTAAATTATATTAGTTATATGAATTGTTTGTGATGAGTTCCATGGGATCTTAATGGGCTTCACCTAAGGATTCATATGGAGTTGGAAATCTAGAATTAGGAAATATAATTTTTTGATTGGGTGATGGCTAGACACTACGAGTGATTATGATCATAGGTTAGGATATATGGCCATCAGATTGAGGAAACAAGGCCTTCAAGTTGTGGGAATGGACCGAGTGATTCAATGGTGTGTTGACCATCAGGTTGAGAGACATAGTTGCAAGGGAATGAGGTGTCAGATTATGTGGTTTAAGGACTTACTTTTGGAATAACGATCACCAGTGTTGACCAATGTGTCATTTGGAGTCATGTGCACATAGTGGGGCTCAGATAATAAGGTTGTATTTGACACTCATGTGAGTATATTCCTCTGTTAGTTTCGACTTAGGATGAAGGTTGGACATGCTTTCTATAGAAATCAATGAGCATGGTGATGATCCATCAATCGATGGAGTAGATACCATTGGATGGGAGTTCAGTCTCACCATATATGGTGCTTTTGGGAACTAGATATTTGGGATGAGGAACATCATCTTTACTTGGTATTTTTTCTATTGAGTTGTTGGTATTATTAATTGGAGGATAGGTATCACTGTGCCTCTAAAGTCTTTCTTTGAGAACATAAGGTTTCTTGAGAGATGAGGTCTGTGGGATGATGATATTGATTTGGGTGTGACTTTAGGACATCAAATATTGTTGGACACATGATTTCATTTGGAACGAGGTGCCGGGTGATTCTATAAGAGGTGGAACTCAGGCTTCACCTAAAATGATTCGCATCAGGGGATGCCTTGATCTCATGTTAAGTATCCTATCCTCTTAATTATTATGGGGATGGACGAAGTAGGTAGCTTTTTTCATGAGGCCATTGAGCATAAGGAAATCATGTTTAGTTACAAATCCTAAATAATATGTGTAAGATAATAACACGTTGGTGTTAGTCTATTGAGATTCTTTCCCACACTCTACATGATCCCTACAGAATGGGTGTAGAATTTATGGATTTCTGTTCCTGTAAAGGTTTCAGATTATGAGATGGATCTTAGTGCTAGATGTAGCATGAGATGAAAGGTAGGAGACAATGGGTTTGTTCATAAACTGGAGTTTCCTTTATGTTTTCTTTTATATCATCATGCTATTATATGTATGTACTGATTTCATCCATTAGAGACCCTTAGACATATTTTTTGTATGAAATGTCTTGTATACATGTTCTTTTTTAGTCTCTATAAATGGTATATTGTGATTTTTTATTCTAAATATGGTTTATTTTGATATTTTTTATATTATTATTTCTTATTTTTATATCATTATTTCAGCCTTAGGATGGTTATTAGTCCATTGTTTGTTTAATCTTCCCTTTCTGCTACTTATATACATGAATTAGATCATTATTATATCATCATGAGAGGGTATAGTCTCACCAGTATAAATACTTTACAATATCTCTCATAGTTTACATATTTTTGTGTATGGGGAGGCGTAGATAAGGCCTAGTGTAACTCGGCTGGGTTAATTGTTCAGGTGGAAAACTGGGTTGGGGCACTACACAAAGAAAATGTGCTAACACCAGAAGTTTTTTCATCCTCCAAGTCCAAAATATTCTCTTATCAGTCTTGCTCATATACTACAAGTCTAAGTATACTATCACTATAAGGTTCCACTACTTCCAATCCAAATCTTCTACTTATAGTCTAGTTGAGCTTTACTGCTAGTTTGAGTATACGATCTCTATAATGTTTTGCTACCTCCAGTCTTATTCTACTCCCACCAGAAGAACTTTTCTTCCATTGAAGTCTATGGTCCAATCCCTATATAAAATTTAAATTTAAATTGAATACAATGGATAGTTTATGGAAATTAATGAAATTCATAGATTTTTCATGTATGATTATTTATGAATGTTTGTTCTTAAAACAACTAGTTAGATTCATTAAAGACAAATTTATAATTTTGAGATTTACAATTTATTTTAGTATTATTCTATAATGGATAATATGAGTATTAAAAAAATATATAAATATGAAGATTCCCTCATGTACAAATTATTATTGTATTTCTTGATTATTGGTGGTTAATATGATAACTAAACAATCCTTTATAATTATGCCCCCATGAAAAAATTATATTTTCTATTTTGTATATGATACTCTATTTTTTAGGTAATAAAATAAATATTATGTAGTTCATTCAAAGTGACTTGAATGATAGATTTAAATACAATCTAACAGAATAATAAGATCATTGCTGATCATATAATCTTCATAAAAGAAAGAAAAATACCCAATCACTTCTATATTATTTATCACTTATTCTATGTTTTACATAGTTTTGATTTTTTTCTTAAAATAAATATTGAGAAAAAACTTCTATACTATATTGGATAGTACTCTGATACTCTCTTCACACTTATTTTACATATTTTTTCCCATGTATAACTGTCAATGAGGCTATGTGTATCCTGAAATGACTTGTAAGAAGTTTTATATATAAAAACTGATTCATTTTGGGGATATGTTTATTGTCAAATAAAAATTCTTGACAGTGGGTGATTGAGAAGTGTGTAGTATTAGGACTCAAATTGATATTGAAACTGTTGTATTTATTTCTAATTTGTGTTAATTTCTATTTTTATACTTTGTTTTTTAAATCATTTTATTTCTCAAAAAAACTCTTCTACAAATCATTACTCTGAAAGTTTACCTTAATTAGTGATTTATATACTATTAGTGATGTGTTTAGATTTGTTGAAAAAGTAAATATTATTTTTAAATTGGTTTAACCTAGCTATATTCAATCCTTTGGGATATCTTTTGAGAACATTAAATTATATATTTCTATTATTTTAGTTAACTAGATTGTTTTTCTTAATTAGGGTATTTAATTTTAAATTGTTTTTAATTAATATTTTTTGAAACTCAGTTCACCGCTTCATGAAATTTCCACTATAGCCAACATTTGGTATCAGAGGAGTGTATTTCATTCTAATTTTTATCTTTAATTGTGATCATGTTTTTAAACAATAATATCTAAATTTATTTCTACCCTAAATTTATGTCTTTATTGATAATACTATAATCATGGGAACTAATAATTATATACCTCTATATTTTAATGTTAATAGATATGATTAATGGATGATTAAAATGATAATACATCTAGAAAGTTGGGGTTTTTATATATAGACTATAATTTAATATAAACAGGAAAAACAAAAAGACACCAGAGATGACTGGAGTGATTCCACTATATCTATTTATGATTATAATTACAAAGAAATATATAACTCATAATATACACTTTGAGAATATGGATTTATAGAATATATTTATGGGATAAAACTTTTAAAATTTGGGATACTATATCCATGTATCATAAATGAACATGTGATGTTAAATAAATTTGTTTAAATATCTATAATATTATGTAAAATACATTAAAGATGAATCTTGATGAGTCTATTTCTAATATGTCTCTTAGGTTTAACAAAATTAAAAATAAGGTGAATGCACTGGGAAATACCATTGATGACATTTCCCATGTGTGAAGGATATTAATATGATCACCTACAGGATTGAGAAGCACTTCTATATCCATTTGGGATATCATGTTGTATAAGAAAGATACTAATAAACAAGCTGATAGGAAAACTAATGATGTTTGAGGAATATTATAAAGTGAATGTTGAATATCCTAAAACAAAAATTCAATCGCATGAAAATCATCTCATTTGGAATCTAAACATCCAATAAAAGTTGTTGGCACTAGTTCAAGAGGTCGTTACTATGATAGTGAAGAGGAAGTAACCCATTTGGCCAGAAGATTCAAGAAGTTTTATAAGAAAAAAACTTTCTTTAGGAAAGAAAATTTCAATGGAAATTTAGATTGAAAAGGAAACTAGGATAAAGATGAAAACATTAAAGAAGATCTCGATTTTGAGTGTAAGATAAAAGGACACATCACATATAGATTTCAATAATTAATGTATAAAATAAAATATGAGGATTTAGGGAAGAAAAAAAATGAATTCCATGAAGAAAATATTGATTTATTTTGAGGAAAATTTAAGTGATTTAAACTCATAAATGTGAATATTCTCATGAAAAGGAAAATGTATTATTCATAGAAATGAATCCTGAGGTAACCTGTATTATTTATGAGGTCCTTGAAAAAATAGAATGATGAAAATGATATCTCCAATAAGGATCTATTTTAATATTTTAATATTATTTAATATACCTTTAATGAGATAAATGATAAAAATAACTATTTAGTGAAACAACGCTCTTTATCTACTTGTATTAAATCCAATTTTACTATTGAAAAGAAAATAAACCAACTACTTCTCAATGAAAATAATGACTTAAATTTAGTAAATGAACAAATAAATGAAGATATTGACTATTTTTTAGTAATAATAAAATCCCTAAATAAAATTTTGGGATGTTTTATTATACCTAGACTAAGATCCGGTTTTGGTTATCAGTTCCGATGGAAAAGAAATATCTATAAGAATTAATTTATTCCTATCAAAAATATTGTAAATAATTCTATAGTAAAATATGAAACTGGAATTTCTAAATATGGAGATATCTATTTTGGACCAAAATTAACTTATTTTAAAAATTATTTGATATATTTTCATAAATTTGAAAATAAATCTATTAAACATATGTGGATTCCTAAGGATTTAATTTTTAAACATTCTCTACCCAAATAAACCTGGGTACTAAAATCATTTTATATTTGATTGACTATTGGAAACCTACTTGAAAATATCCTATAATAATATATAGTGTATATAATTTTGGTGTCCTAGAAATAGGAAAGGATAATTTTCATGTTTTTAGAATTTTACTACAGCATATGGGGGACATGTCACCTTTGGTGACAATGAAAAAGGAAAAATTATTGGCATAAGTGAATTCATAAATTCTAAAACCGATTTAATTTCTAAATTTTGGGTTTTTTGGTGGTTTAAAATAAAATATTCTATGAATATATAAATTATTTTATGATGGTATCCATGTCAATATTGACAATAATGCATACAAGATTTATGATTTCAAATTATGTTTAGTATTTAATTATTTGAGGAATGAAATTGTTTATGTAGTAGACTTAAATTATTTATCCTCTTAATAATATTTTGATTTAATGCATTTGTTCATGAATCTTGGTTTCAGAATAGGGAATTAAGCCAATTTAATATCTACTCTATTATAAAGAAATTAATAAGGGATTAGTCAATGATTTACCAAAATTAGATTACCCAAAAGGAAAAGTGTGCAGTATGTGTCAAACGGCAAAGAAACAAAAAGTTATTTCAAACCAATATGAAGGTTTATAATGATAAACCACAAGAACGTATTCAAATTATCTTTCTTAGACCATATTGAGTTTCAATTTTAGTTTGAAATCATTATTCTTATGCAATTATTGATGACTATTAAAGGATTACATGGGTATATTTATTGGCCCATAAAAGTGAGTATTGAAGATGTTTTAAAAAGTGTGTAAACAATTTAGAGAACCTTAGTGGGCTTACCATTAAGGGAGTAAGAATTGAAAATTTTTGTGAGATTGAAAATCACTATTTTGAATCTTTATGATATAAATATAGCTATAATAATAACTTCTTTGCTCCATAAACACCACAACATAATGTGTTGGTTTAAAGAATAAATTGTACCCTTTAAGAAATAGCCCATACCACGCTTAGTGAATATGAATTACTATAATAATTTTTGGGTGAATCTATAAATACATATTTTTATGTTATTAAAAATGTATTGATTTGACCTATTTTACAGAAGGATACATATAAAGTTTTGAATGGGATAAATCCTATGGTTAATAAATTCAATGTTTTTGTTTTAAAGGTTTATGTTTTTTAAACAAAGGATAATTTCAATATGTTTTCAGGAAAAACTGTAGAAATAATTTTTGTTAGTTATTCTACTTCCTGTAAATCCTATAGATTACTTAATAAAAGAAAAAAGTTGGGGGGGGTCTGTTTATGTCACATTTAATGTCAAAAATGTTTAAGAACCTAAACTAAAATTATAAAATATTGAGGATGATATGTAAAATTTAAATATCAATAAAAAAAATCAATGTCCAATGATCATTCTATTGATTTACATGAAAAAACTCCAAGTAAAAATGTTTATTAGAACCAAACATTGAGGAAACCTATATGAATATTGTTTACCCAAAACCATTAGAATCCATAGAGTTCATTCTTTAGATGTTGTTGTTGGAGATCTAAATAGAGGAACTCAAACGATAGAATCACTCAGAAACAAGGTTGAACATGAAACATTTTTGTCACAACTTGAACCCATGAGCAGTAATGAGGAAATAAGTGATGACCATTGGGTAATGAATATATAATAAGAGCTAAATCAGTTTGAATGGAATAGAGTATGAGAACTAGCTAGGAGACACAAAGAATATTTGACCACTGGAACTAAATGGGTATATATGAACATGTTTAATGAATTCCGAAATGTTATTAGATGTAATACTTGGTTAGTGGAACCATTTTATAGTCTAGAAGAAGTAATTGACTATGAGGAAACCTTTTCTCCAGTAGCTATACTTGAATCATTTATCATACAACATTCTTATACAACACATCTAAATTTCAAATTATATCAAATTTATATCAAGAGTGGTTTTCATAATTTTTATATTTTTATGGATGTTTTTGTTGAAAACCCCCTAATATTTTCAAATCCTTATTTTCTAAATAATTTTTTTAAATTCATAAAAGTTCTCTATGGTTTATAACATTATTCCAGATATTGGTTTGACAGACAGAACAATTTTCTTATTTCAAATGCTTTTACAAAAGGAATTGTTGATCCCATTCAATTTATAAAAATAAAAAAAAGGTTATTTTGGTTTCAAATATATAAGTTCATGATATTTTTTTTGGATATTAAAGAAACTCCCAATACATTGAATTTTAAAAACATATGAAAAATTAATTTGAAATTATTTTAATGGGAGAGAAATAATTTTTTCTTGGTTTGAAAATATGTCAAAATAAATAAAAATTATTTTAAAGAAAACTAATTATAGTAATTATCTTTTGATTTTTTTTTGGAATGGATAAGAAATATAATGATTTAATAATCAAATGGGTAACACCTGTAAATTGGATCATGAAGAAATCAAAAAACTAGTTGATCAAACCATGTATAGAGGTATGATTTGGAGTTTACATTACATAATATCTAGACAGACTGAAATTATTTTTAGTGTGTGTATGTGTGATCAGTTTCAAGAAAACAAAAGTGAGTCTCTTATAAATATTATAAAAAAATATTTTTAAATATATAAAAAAGAAAAACTTACTTATGACTATTCTTATCTAGAGTAAATGATTTTGATTTAATTATATTTTAAGTTGTTTATTTTGGTGGTTGTATGTTAGTTAAGAAAATAACATATGGAACATGTCACTTTTGGGAATGTATATAGTATAATGGTGTAGTAAAAATCATAATTATATTTTATTACCCACTATTAACGTTGAGTACATTACTTAGGGAATTTTCTATGTAAAAATTATAAGAAATAAATACATATTACTAGACTATTGATATTAATTCAGACATGTCCCCATAAACTATGATATTACAAGTGTTATTAACAGTTCTAAAAATATTTTGTTTAATTCTATGGAAAATAACATTGATATAAGACGTTACTTTTTGAGAGATCATTTTCAAAAGGGTGATATACCACTTGAATTCATTGGGAATGAACACCAATTTTCTAAAATATTTATAAATCCTTTGAATATTGAGAGACTAATCTATATCATACATGAGTTAGGTATGATAAAAAAAATTAATCATTTACTCCCTAATTTATTCTTATTTTTATAAATTTAAGTCATAATTTATATAATTCTATTGGATTTCTACTATCAAGATTTTCAGATGGTGTGTGTGCTACTTTTCAGGTGATACTATTGTGTAATACAATTAAATAATTTTGTTGGATGATTCTACTGGTTGATTCTGTTAGATTATTTTTCTAGATGATTCCCCTAGATTTTTCTACTAGATAACATTAGAAAATTCTATTAGGTAATTCCACTAGTTAGTACCATTGGATGATACCGTTGAAATACTTTCGTGACTACTACTACCATTGAGAATTTTTAATAATAAACTCTTAAAATATATACTTTAATAAATTTAAAATCAGTTTAACTTAAAAATATGTTTTCTATACTAAATGATAAAAATATCTTTTAAAGTTTGAATTTAATTATCCCCTACATATGACCTCTAATCCCTTATTCCTTTCTCTATCAAACGCTGACCATCAATCATGAACCTTCTCGTATGTGATATAATGGTGAAGTTGAAAAATTATTTTGGTTATAAGTATAAGTTTCATCCTTGAAAGAAATAAAATGGAGAATATTTTCAACAATTTGAGCTTAGAAATCCACTTCTTTCATTATGAGTAGTTATTTCTGAGAAGTAAATAGATGTAGATCAGTTTAAGTCAAGGAACTTGCTGATATAGAAGGTATCTTAAGAGAAAGATTATATGTCTTGGCTATCCAAGAATTAATTATAATTATATTGAAGGTTTTTTTATATTTATCTCTATTATGATTTTGAGTTAGAGGAAAATTATGATTCCATTAAAAACTATCTTGATGGTATGTAACTTGTTTTCTGTTCAAAATAGCAGGAAAATTATTTAGGAGTTTGTCACGAAGGTTTTTATAAACACAATCATGTTTCTATCCCATCACCTATGGTGAATTGTTTTTAGATTCTATTCAAGATCTTATAGGGGATGGAAACCATATAAGTTTGACTATAGTAGAACTCAATAAATTGTGAAAATTTACTTATAAAATTATCTACTATATGTTAATTTCTAGGAAGTGGGACATTACTGTTTTGAGATTCCAGTATATATTTTTCCTATACCTTATTAAAATATAGTATAATATAAATCTTTTTAGATACCTTAGGTTTGACATGATATAACTGTTTAAACATACTTCTTGATCAAACTCTTTAGTTTTTTCCAAAATGATATATTATATGATAGAAGCTATAGGATTTGTACATTAAAGAGAAGATAGGAATTTTCAATGTGGTGGATTTTCTATAAGCCAAGATACGTATAGGAGGATGAATGTTAGCTAGAATCCCTGGTTGAAGGAATGGGTGGCGAACCAGAAATGGCATTATAAAAACATAAATTGAGTAAAGAACCCCACCAGACATAGGGATTTGGATGGTCTAATTTTAGAACTAGAAAAAGATGTATCATGTTCCTCTAATGAAGAAGTGGATAAATTTGGGTGGTAGATCATGGTGTATCATAGAAAGAATTAGATTCTTCGGATAAATAATAATAAGAATCATTGAATGAATTTGTTGAATATTGAAGTGACCCCCACACTATCAGAATTCAAAATTTATCCATTAGGTCTCCTAATTATCTTAGTTTCATACCTTCTAATGAAATATTGATGGATGGTGATAAGGTTTCAGATACTGAGGTTTCCATTACTACTCAGTTTGAGGGATCATCTTCAGTAAGTGTAAAGGAAGTCATTATTCTATATGATGACTCTTTATATGACATATATTGTGAAGATTAAGATGGTGAAAATAACCATTTTAAAACTATTTTTGATTATGGTAAGATTATTAGTGTTGTTTGGGATAGTAACTCATAATTGTTTTCAGTTGATCAAGTTGTTGGAATCCAAATTAGATCTAATGTATGAGATGAAATGAATTTGGGGGAGAAGTCCCCATGGACTGCTATTGTTGGACCAGTCTACTTAGATTTATATTCCGATGATAGTAATGATGATGGGGGAATTCTACTTGGTCAAGTTGAAAATAATATGTCAGGTATTCAGAGGGATAATAGGGCATATTTGGGGAAGATAATTGATTAGACCAATATTTTATAGCACTTTCCTTCAGTTGTGGCTACTAGAGTTGAGGGAGTAGGGGTTCTAGATTTCATGTATGATGAGGAAGTCAATGTTGAGGATGTAGGATAGAGGTTTCCATCTACCCATACTACTCAATCACATTAATGGAACAGGTGTTCACATGCACCTCCTTTTAATTCCTATTGTTTTATCGAAACTAATATGAATTCATTTAAGGTAGATATTATGGGTTCACTTGTTGTATTACCTAATATTTTTACCTCTCTGGACAATTATATTATCTAAAATGATATATCTTTGATTGTATATTTGGTAGTGTAACACCTCAAACCAAAATTGTTTATAAGGATTGAAGATTTGGATGTTTGGAATAAACATTTGGTGGAGTACAATTGTGGTATTCAATATAAATTGGAGAGAATGATAATTGACATGACTCAAAGTAATG
This sequence comes from Viscum album, assembly GCA_963277665.1. Taxonomy (NCBI): domain Eukaryota; kingdom Viridiplantae; phylum Streptophyta; class Magnoliopsida; order Santalales; family Viscaceae; genus Viscum; species Viscum album. The sequence continues at coordinate 99,523,418 of OY728119.1, read as the reverse complement.
TATATATTTTTTTGAAGCCTGATTCCCTATATTATTCTTCTAGTTCCTCCTCTTCTAGAGATCCTCCTCCTACTGTTATTTCTTCTCTTAATGAATTTTTAGTTAGGAGTATTTTTTTAGTATAGTTTCAGTATGTGTTGAGTGATTCTTATAATTCTCACCAAGATGTGATTTGGAATATCATGTCTCTTGGTGTGAACATTTATAATCATTTTATATAATGTAGTAATGGGGATTGTTTTAATTGGGAAACTATTACAAAATAATTAAAGTACTATATTTATAATATTTATAAAAAATGAGCTCATTTCTCATGTTATGCTTTTAGATAAGAATATAAGGATATCTCCTATTATGAGGGCCATCAATGAGTAGGTCAGTCAGTTGAATGCATTATCTCTCTTGTTGAAGATATTAATGGAATGGAAGAAGAATCTCTTTCAGGTGATGGAGTATGGTGGTAGAGTCATCACACCGTTTGTCGAGTTAATGAATCCATTTCTCTACACTACTAGGAAAACATTCATTTATCCACCTATTGTGTATCTAGCTTCAGGTTTCTCAGCTCCTCTTTTAGTTACAGTTCAGACTCCTTCCATATGTGTGATCTATTTTTTCCTTACTTTATTAGTGTAAATGAGGCCTCTCAGGCCCATTTCCTCCAACATTTTCTCTAGTCCTCCTACACCTCCCTAGACATTTATACCTCTGATTCTTCCAACTAGTGAAAATGGTAAAACCTCTCTAGATCGTACAACTATTCATGATGAGGGTGACTCACTCTCATATTAGTATCTAATAGGGATTTATTTATTTAGAATTTTATAATGTGATCATATACCTCTTTATCTTAATGGAAATTTAGTACTATTTCATCTATCCTTATTACTCTGATAAAATTTTATATTCTATGTTATTATTTACCCTTATATTTTTTTGATAATCCAAAAAATGGGAGAACATGTATGTTATATGTTTATTTATACTTTATTATTATTTATTTACTAATTCATTGGAACTTAATTATTATCTTTATATATGCACTGATAATACGCCAAAGAATATTTTGAACAACTAATATAAATTTTATTTCAACCATGATTTTTAATCATAAAAAAGGTGATATTGTTGGTTCTGTCTATAAATTCCTTATTTCAATGTTCAGAAATCATGTTTAATTTATTTCTAACTATTTATGAGTTAAATGATATAAGCTTCATAATTTTTGAATTTCGATAAAATATTCTCTATTTACAAGATTCCACCGTTTGAAAAATTATGCTTCCACTGGAAGAGATATACTATAACCCATTAATTATTTCTTCTATTTGAAGTGGCTTTATTCCATCAAATGGATGTGTGCTACTGCTAATGGTATTATAATATAACTAGAAGAACTTATTATCACTAGTAAAAGTTTACTACCACCAAAAGGATCTTCTACCTCCAAATTGAAATCTATTAACGCTATTATACTTACACTACCTCTAGTATAAGTCTAAAACTATAAGAATTTTCCACTACCTCTAGTCTAAATTTTCTACCACCGATCTATTCCCATTACTATCAATTAATGAGTACTTTTTCCAGAATGTTTTTCTACTACCTGTCTAGTTCTGTTACCACCAAAAGACTATAATTATACTAATATCTCATATCCCATTCCAATCTACAATTTAAATTTAAATTAAATTATAATAATTAGTTAATGAAATTAGGTGTAAGTCAAAGATTTGGATACTGTGATGATTTAAGAATGAATATTCTTAAAACGACTACTTATGTTCTTTAAATACATAGTTATACTTTTTGGATTTGCTACATTGTATGAGGATTTATTTAATTATTATTATATAATGTATAATTGGATTTAAATGAAATTTATAGATATGAGGATACCCATGTACATAGATAATGTGTCACTTTCAATTTTATCATGGGTCAATGTGATATGTGAACATTCTTTATTAAGTGTACCTACAGAATGAAATTGAAATGTATAAGCAGTATATGATACTCTCTTTTTTATGGAAAAACATCTTATGTAGTTTATTTAAGGTGAAGGAAAGATGTAAAGATAATCAAGAAGAAGAATAACATCATTTCTAATTATCTCAAGATAATCATATAATAGAAATACAAAATTACTTAGACATTTTTTCTCTCTTCCTCTCTATTTTACTTAATTTTGACTTGTGTTTACATTATCTATTTGAATATTGAGTATAAACAATTGTAATATATTATATATTACTCCAATAATATTTCTAGACTTATTTTATATCTTCTATCCCACATATAACTTTGTAAGAATTTATATAAGGCCTAGAAGAACTTTTGACCAGTTGTATCTATAAAACTTAATCAAGGATATTGATCTATTTATTGGTTAATAAATATTAATGGAAATGGGTAGATTTGAAGTGAAGAGTATTAGGTATAAAATTTATATTAAGCCTCTTTTATTTACATCCACTATATGAATTTTTTTTGCTTACTTTTTTTTGGAAATTAGTTTATTTCTTAAAAAACCTTCACAAATTAATAGTATGATAGTTATTTATAATTAGTTATATATATATAATATTAGATGTGTTTATATTTGTTTAAAAAATTGAAGATATTTTAAAATTGATTTAAATAGCTTGTGATCGAGGAATTGAGAAATATTTTGAAAACATCAAATTATATATTTCTACTATTTTAGTTAACTTTAAAGTTTTTATTAATTGGAAGATTTATTTTTAAATTATTTCTAAAGATAGGTTTTTTGGAATATCAATTCACCCCTTCTTGAGTTTTCCACTATAAAAAATAAGCTTCTTAGGGCTTGAAGGTTTTATATGTCAAAAATTCTGAGGCAGAATAATGAGGGTTTGATTCTTTTTAGAAGAAAAAAATACAGGAATATTATTAAACTAATTAATGATTATCCTCCTAATCACCCTAAGTTTCAAAAAAAACAAATAATCATGAAAAACTAATAAATATTTCATACCATTAAATATTTCTTCAGTAACATGATATCCACACAACTAACTTCAATAAAGATAAATTTTCAATTAAAATAGTCATATTTATCATAACATTATTTTTAAAGTAAACAAGGGATTTGTTTAGTTTTAAAAAATTGTTGTCACATATATCCATTCATTATAATGATAATATATCTTTTCAACTTCAAAAACAAGTTTTGTCTTTTATTTTTCCAACAACATTAGCTAAATAGATTTTTTGGTAGCATTTTTTCTTCAAAAGTTTTCTAAAAAAGCTTCAGAAAGGAATATCTTTTAGTAATTAAAAACCATTTTAAATCTTATCATTTCTTCTCAAAGCTATCCGAAATGAAACATAATATTTCCAAATTACTCCCCTCACACGTAAGTTCAATAGATCCAACATTTAACTTTCTATATTAGGTTGGATAGGAAGAAGTAGCTTTTCATTTGGATTACTATTAATTCATTAATGTATTTTTAATGGAAAAAATGGTAAAATATTAAGTAAATTACTAAATAAAAAGGATTCCTCAGAAAAATGGTATTTTATAGCTAAGGAAATGCCTCAATAATTTTAGTAAAAAACCACAAACCCTAATTATTTTATAGAAATAAATCAAATTATTATTAATCAAGCATGATTTAGTTTTTTTATTAATTGGTAAAATTTTTGACAATATGTTAAACAGGTTAATAAAACTCAAAAGTAGGTGATTTAAAAATTAAAGATAATGCGATGTCGCATTGGATTCAAAACATATAAGTATATTCATGAATTTCTAAAAGTTTTAAACTTTAAACAAGTTCATTTAAACATTTATCTATGTTTTTTTCATGGATATAATTGAAACACTCATTTACATGGGTTTCAAAATTTAAAAATTTATTATTTATCAGATTATTGGTTTCAAAAACAAAAAAAAATTGAAAAACAAAATCACAAAAAAAAGAAGAAAAAATAATTGGAAAGAAAAAAAGAATTCTCTCTAGAGATATTCCTCCCCAACAATTATTTTATAGAATAAAACCATTTTGCATCTTTCTATATTAGATGTTAAATTCATGAAGATAAGAGATGAAAAAAAAGTTGGTAAGAACCACATAACTGGGTTTTATTTAGTAGAAACAACCCTGAGTTAGCCTCCAAACTACATCTACATTGGTCCTATAAAAAAACTTGAAAGCAACATCAATACATTTTTGAAAATAGAGAAATAAAAAAAATAATGGGAAGAGTTTTCTAGTTTTAACCTCTAGGTATGTGTAATATTTTATAATATCCCCAACTCAAATGTTTTAGTATTTTATTCCCAGACCAAAGCGTAACATGGGTACTTCATCATGAACAACCAAAATCAAATTTACCTTTTATTCTTTAATTTACAATGCTTTTAGAATCTCCCATTGACAGATTTATCCAGGTTACCTACCTTGAATTTTTACTCCAAATGATGTATTAGAATATTGAACGCAATGTAAGAAAATTTCCTTAAAACATTGTTTTTATAAAATATATCCATCGATTGCTGAAATTTAATTCCAAAATGTGATTCATATTCTATTTCAACTTGTAAAATAATTTCTTATTTGAAAAATTGCTCAGTAACTCCATCATTATGTAAACCACTATAATCTGAGGCTAGGTAAACCATTTATTCTTCAATTTGAGCCAAGAAATCTTATTCATAAGAAACATTAATCCACTTGAAAGTAGTAGGAATAAGATATACAAAAAGATAAGAATTTAACAATTTAATATCAAACTAATTTAAAAACAATGGTTCAAAATTTGACACTTATCATTGTGTTTTCTTGGTTTCTAGTTATTTTTGGGAGTGTAAATCTTGCATATTGAATGTTGGAAGCATCTCATGTTCCCAAAAATGTTTTTATAAAATAAACGGCATAAATATGTATTCCAAAATAGACAAAGTTTGGTATAAATTCACTTTTTTTTAGTTTCAAAAAGTGGGGCTTTGCATAAAATTTTATTTTCAAGAAATTAAATTAAAACATTTTCCCAATAATTTTGATTTATACAGTTACATCAATGATTAAATTAGTGATAATTTATTACGTTGAATTTTAAAAATAAAAATCCAATTATTTATTTTTCTTATTTTTATGAGTCATTAATTCAAAATTTTGATGGGACAAGATTATCCTTTTCTTAAGCATCTTTTTGGTGAGTCAATTCTTGTAAGTATTTAATTTAATTGGGATGAATTGATTTTATTATAAATAAATTCAATAATGATAGTAATTTTTTAAAAAATTTATTTTCAAATGATCTTAACTATTAGAGTCCTAAATTTTTTAGTAGTTATAAAAATCATAGGAGTAGTCAATGTGAAAATCAATTTATTTTAAAAATTCTAAATTAGTAGTTAAAATTCACGTGATGCAAAAAAAATATTGGAAACATACCTAAAAATTATGCTAATTTATGGTGAGGATGTAGTCATGTTACCTCATTTGATAAACTCCCCTTTAATAATGCATCAAAATGGTGACCATAATGTTTTCTCATGAAGTGGATGTAGACTATGTTTTCAAATTAATACTTTTATTAATTTATTTTTCCAATGTTATTATAAAAAAGTGAGGATTGTTGGAAAATAATTTAAATGAATTTAAGGTAAACTAAATTTGATTAAGATTAGAAATTAAAGACTGATATTATGAATTAGAATAATGAATAATTGAAAAAGTAAACTTGGAGATAACAACAGTGGACAAATCTCAACTCTCAAACACTCCCTTTATCCTTTTTTATAAATGAATCATCTAATTATATTTCACAATGATCATCTAAATAACTCAAATTGAATGAACAATTTTCCTTGAAACTATATTGAGAAATGAAATATGGGTTTCTATCCAATTATGAGAGTGATTCTATTACCTGAAGACCTTCAGGAAACCAAAACTAATTGAACATTTTATTCTCAATGGGGATACCACTACCAATTTTGTTTAAACAACCACATAATATTTTTTTAATCATAAGTTGGTAAAAAATCTAGAATAAATTTAATTCATAGTATAAATGGGACAAAAGAGTCCTCTATTAATTATGAAAATTAATTCCATTGAAATACAAAAAAATATTTTACAATGTAAATATCAAAAATAAAAATAGAAATGACTCTAGATATCTATTTTTCACCACCACTTAGAGTTTAGACCAACATGGATAGATTTTATCCATTGAAAATCCTATTATCTAGCATATACCCTCCTTCAACTTCACTTCTTCTCTCTAACCATCCTCTTGAAATGGAATTGTAGAATCAAATTTATAATTAAGTGGTGTGGAAAATTTTCCCTACTACTTCTATCTTTATAAATTTTGATAATATTGGGACCTATAGATCACTGAATGTAGATAGGGTTTCTTATTAAGTTTTTTTAGAAGTGTCATGTCTATATTACCTCAAAATTTAAAGTCATTTAGATATGTTTATGAAAATATAACCTTGAATTATTGAAGAGGACTTTTTCTGGATTAATGGAATCCTCCTCGTTTGGCACTTTGATGTGTGAATTAACATTCTTAATGATATAATTTATTCATTAACATTAATATAAATGTGCACATATGAGTACTGTATCTATACCACAAACATTTATTTATTAACATTTATTCATTAAGATTTCTAAATTTTTCTTCATTTCAGGTTTTGTAGGTCATGATGCAACTCATTCACTGAATGTGGGTCAAGGTTTTCCCTTAGAAACGTTTTCTATAGTACTTTATTTAATTGGCCCCCACAGATTTCTATTCTTCACATGAAATGTTGGAATGTAATTCAACCCAATACAAATTCAAGACTTAAAATCAAATTTTATTATTATTATTATTAAGGTAAAAGTAATAGATGAAATATCAAATTTATTGAAAAGAATTAAAAATATAGAATTAATTTTTACATTTATGCTCAATTTTGACCAAAATTCAAAAAAAATTGTAATTTAACTTAAAAAGAAAAATTAGTGGGGTTATAAAAATTTATATAAACATAAAAAGTAATAAAAATAACAGTTATATCAGTTTCTCCATACATCATCGTTTAAATTTAAATTCTATAATTTCTTTCTTATTTGTATTTCATGATTTGGAAACTTAAGAAAATTTATTAAATGTATGTATTAATATTGTTAATGGAAATTTTTTTTCTTCTCATTTTGAAAAAAATAATTTTTTTCATATTTCTATGCTCAAAATTATTTTTCACATAAACTATTTATACCATGTGTTTGTTTAAATTCCTAAGAAAATCTATTAAGTGAATTCGATAATTAAAGGGGTGTTTAATTTATTCATAAATTATACTTGTGATTCAAAGATTATTTTAGGTATTTGATGTTATTTATATTTTTATTAGGAATTATTATGTATGGTTTAGATTTTAGAGAATATGAAGTTTCTTAAATTATTTACTCTTGTAGTTTTTATTGATTGGTTTTTGAAAGGAGGTTTTATAAAAAAAATATATAAATATATTTAAAAAGAACAGTTGTAACTTTGTGAAAAGGTTATTGAATATATTTGAAGCCTTGATGTTATCCCCATAAAGTTTTTATATAATGATAATAATGATGATTGTCATTTTTGAATATAATTTAATTTTCCCATTTTGGGGACATGGTTATTATATGGTTTGTTTTGGTAAAAAGGGCCTAATTTATGAACAGAAATTAGTGGTTATGGTGTGTTTTTATTATTTATCATGTTATATAATCTTTACATTATATGTTGATTTTTCACCTCTATTTATATTTCAGGGTAGACCTTGGGTAGATAGGTGGGAAATCCTGGTATGAGTTTTTCACTAATTTATGATTTTACTTTGGATAGTGTCCCTAAGCTCAAACTATGTCCTTTTGGGGGATTTTAACCCATATTAAATATTGGTAGGATAAAACTATGTGTTAGGGTAGTTGAATCCTAGTAGAAAAAACATATAATTATTTTATTTTTTATTTTCCATGATTTTTTATAGAGAATCTAGGTGTACCCATTGTGATCGTGACTTGATTATCCTTTTATTTTTAATGATAGTTTTTCATCACTGATGATATGTTTATTTTTTAATGCTTAATTATCTTTGATTACCCTATATTTTTATGGGTTTCATTTGGAATGTTTTATATGAGAAATTAAATGGAAACATTTTCTCATCTATTACTCCAACTTGGAAATTTCTAGATTATGTTTTAAAAATTATTTCCATCTTTCCAAATGCTATGTTTTATGGGGAATATTTAAAGTATGTTTAATTTGAAAAATTTTAACTTTAATACCTTGGTAAAAACTATTTTAAGTGGTAGTTTCATGCTATCTTTTTTATTTAAAATAAAAATCATAATTTTATTGTTTTATTTTAAACAAGTATCAAATAGATTTACTTATAAAGGTTTTTTATGGGGTTTGTGGAGGATTGCTACTAGGAATTATTTACTTATACATATAATATATTATAGGTCTGATATAGGTTTCCCATGGATGTAGTATATTATTATATTCTTATGGGTTTGGTTTTTTTGGTAGTGGTTGGTGAAGTTGTTTTCCCGACCCATATTTGAGGATTTAAAAAATAATTATTTTATTTTATTTTTTATTTTGATATTTGGGTTGTGTATTAAGACACTAATAATTCCAACTCTCGTCTATTTTCTATCGCTTTTCAGTTTGAGGAGAATTGAAATTTTCTAAATTTTTATTAATTTTCATTGGATATTAACCCTCTAAATTAAATAAGACCTGGGTAATTAAGTGATTTTTTCTTCTTTTCAGAAATGTTGAAATTATTTTTAAATTTGATAAAATAATTATTTTCATATGTTTCATTAACATTTGGATGTAATTGAGAAGCCATAATTTGATTGATAATTCTAGTAATACCTTGTTTAAAGGGATTAAATTATCTTAATCAATTTTGAAGAAATATTGATCAATATCACATTTTAATAAGGATTTTGATAAATAAAAAGTGAATTTTGTTAAACTGTGATTTTTATAAGATGAATTCTTAATTTTGGAATTTAATATAACTCTAAATAATGGAATCAAATTAATTATGTTTTGAATAATTTTGAATAAATTTTAAAATTTTAAAATAAAGTTGAAAATACCAATGAATTGAATTTTTATTATTTATATTCAATTTATATTTATTTGGAGAAAATATTGTATTAATATATATATATATATACTATGTATATTGAATCCAAAATTTGAAATGGAAAGCTTTCACACCATCCTACTTCAGTGATCTATCCATATTTCATGATCGATCTTACGTTCCATGTATAACATACCTTGTGAAGACCCAATCTTCCACAAGTTATCTTTTATGAAGACCCACCCTTCCATGCCTCACTCAAATTCAAACATGGAAGCACCTCTAAGTTTTTTACATTAATTCAATGAAAATATCATTCTTATGTGGGAGAATTTATTCTTCCATTTATATTCTTTCATACCCCATATGTCCTAGATTATATGCCCCTACCATCAATCATCCATGGAATCACTAAATCAGTCATTCCTGTGCAATAAAAAAATACCAAATTGATGAGCCAAGTCAAGGTCAAATTTAAAAATCATAAATTTAGTTAATTTTGAGATTTGGGGAAGACAAAAAGATAGATCATAGATATAGAAGATCTTGATTTCTCTATTTCTCACTGACGATTATGATTTTGACCAAATTCAATCACATAAGTGAAGTCATAAAAAAAATCAATAACACATTTGTGTGTTTAAATTGTCTTATTGATGAAGATGATATCATTTATTCAGTTTGGAATAATAATGGAACCAAGAGAGAGATCTGGATGTTCAAGGGGAGCTTATTTGAAAAAGATTCTTAGACCCTAACTAATGATGAGTTGAGCTTGATATATGGTTGTATTTGAATAAAATGAGAAAACCAATAAATTATTAAAGAATGGACAATTCCTCTTTAAACCAATGATGCCTCCAATGTTTGGTGCTGATCAATTTATTATTAAAACCATTCTAAATTTGGCAGAAGATTTGATTTTGACCAGTACTTAGTTCCACTTTTTTATGAATCTCACACCAAACACTTCAACAAAATAGTCCTTTAACAGTTATAGAAATATCCTTTATCAGCACTAGAAAAGTTTTGACTACATGAGCGAGAGTAAAATCCATGGTCTTTTATCAGCACTAAAAAAGATCTAATAAAGGGGTCCTTTATTGGTGATAAAAAAAGAATTGATAAATGGGACCTTTATCAGTTCTTCAAATAGTATTAATAAAGGAAAAATTTATCTATGGGATAATACAAATAAAGGGAAAATTTATCTACTCTTATAAAAGTGTGGATAGTGGTTCATTAATCATAACTTATAAAAGAGCTGGTAAATTATATCTTTATTTATTCTTTTAATCGTGATGATAAATGACATTTTATCAGTGATTTTAAAAGTGTTGATAAAGAGCCATCATACAGTGTGTTTTAATAGCACACCATAACACCAGATATCCAAAATAATAATTCCCAGTATAGGATTTAAATGAAATGAAATCTACAACAAAGATACAACAGAAAGATGCAATATTATAGACATTTCTAACAATGATTTATACAATTACATAAATATTAATTATTACATACATTTAAAAATATCAATGTCTCTTTTTAATTTAATCCTGACCCAAATCATGCTATTTATAATCAATCCATCCATGTTCGAATAAAATAACACAGCTGTATAAGAAAAAAAAATTATGTTAGTAAAAATATACAGAAATTAATTAACAGAAAGTGTTAATTTTAATGAAATTGATGTCAATTTTAAATAAAAAGATGCAATTTGAGCTATACCGGTCACACTATGAATCAAATTGAGTTGAGGATAATTCCAAAACATCTCAAATGACTTTTGGATCATTTTCCTAAAGTATCGAAACAATCTCAATATTTTTTCATGGTTTTGAGTATGTCATTTTTCTTTTTTACTAAAATGTCATTTTAAATTGGAAACATGCACTTTTGACTCTTTCTGATACCATTTTGTATTCATTTTACGTGAAAAGGATTCTTACACATCATTAAGGACTTATGAATCATTATCCTAAATTATTTAGAAAATCTGAGTGAGTTTGGTCGGTTTTTAGTGAGTGACACTTTTTGAACTAAAATGTCAATTTTAAAATTATAACGGACAATTTGTGTTGTACTGATCACATCATGTATTGGATTGAGGTTTTAATGATTTATATAGGTCAAAAATTCCATATGGATCATTTTCGTAAAGTATCAAAATTATTTGAATGTGTTTTCTTGGGTTTGAGTAGGACAATTGTCCATTTTACTATAATCAATGAAAAGTTTAAATAAAAAAATTCACATTGAGTCATACCAAAGATAATGTGTGTAAAATTTATATGTGGTCTATTACTACTCATCCCATATGTCTTTTGGATTATTTTACTAATGTATCAAAACAATATGAATGTGTTTTATTGGTTTTGAGTATGTCACTTGTCTTTTTTACTAAAATGTCATTTGAAAATTGAAACAATCACTTTGAATCATACCGATCACATTGTGTATTAAATTGAGGTGCGATTGATTCATACACATCAATAATTACTTATGGATCGTTTTCCTAAATTATTTAAACATTTTAAATGCGTTTTATCAATTTGGAGTTGGTTAGTTCGGGATTTTACTAAAATTGATTTCAATTTTAAATAAAAACATGAACTATGAGTCATACCAGTCACACCGTGGGTCGAATAATGGTACGAATGATTCATGCACATCTAAAATCACTTATGGAATGTTTACCTAAAGTATCAAAACAATCTAAATGTTTTTGTTCAGTTTTGAGTAGGTCATTTTTTTTACTAAAATTGATGTCAATTTTAAATAGAGACACACAAAGAGTTACACCAGTCACACTGTGCATTATATTGAGGTGAAATTGATTCCTACACATTCCAAATAACATATGGGTTGATTTTATAATGTATCAAAACAATATTAATGTGTTTTATCTATTTTGAGTATGTCACTTTTATTTTTTACTAAAATGTAATTTTAAACATCAAACATGGACTTTAGCTCATACAGATCACATCATGTATCTGTTTTTTTGAGACTGATTTCTACACATCGCAAAAGATTTAAGAATCAGTAACTTAAATTATCATGAAAATATAAGTGAGTTTTCTTGGTTTTTAGTGATTGAGAATTTTTAAATTCAAATGTCAATCTCAAACTGATAATGGAAACATTATGTAATTTGTCTTTTTTTCTAAAATTAATGTCAATTTTAAATAGAAATAAGCATTTGGAGTCATATTGGTCACATCTTGTGTAGTATTTAGGTGAGATTTATTCCTTCATGTCTCAAGTTTCAAAACAATCCTTAATGTCAATGTTACCATGATTTTCATTGACTTTATTTGTCTAACTTCCAACACTACATGATATGCTTCTAACAAACCACATCAACTCGAAAAAAAGAATCCACCTGTAGAAGAAACCAATTATTATGAGTAATACTAAAATAAAAAAATTAAACACAAATATGAAATAATACTTTATTTCTATGTATAGTGATTTCTTTGTTAAAATATCAATATTAGATTTTTGATTGAGCATTAGAGGGAACATAAAGGAAAGTGATAAATGTCAACACTGTAGGGGTGAAAGGCTTGTGGGATAATATATCTATGGATGTTTTGGTATAGAATGTCATGAACGATAGACAAAGCACCCCAACTTGAACAAAATAATTCAACTATATAAGAAAAAATTATTATGTGATTATTAATGAAAAGAAATAAATCAAACATAAATATGAGACAATAAATTTATTCTATGGACAATGATTTTACTATGAAAACATCAAGAATACCTCTGTAATTTAGTAGAGGAAGTGTCATTTCTCTTCCTGTAAAAGAAGTGGAGGGAACATCAAAGAAAGTGATAATAGCACTACGTTAAGGGTGAAATGGGTTTTAGAGAGAATAAGTCTATATATGTTTTGTTGCATAAATGCACGAAAGATGGAAAACCACACAAATTTGAACAAAAGAATCATCCTTTATAAGAAAATAATGATTATTTGAGTAATACTAAAAAGAAATTAAAAAAAATAAATATTAAACAATACATTAATTCTATGGACAATTATTTCACTATAAAAACATCATGATTGCATCTATAATTGAGTAGAGGCAGCGTCCTTTCCCTTCCTACAAAGGAAGTGGAGTTAACTGGAAAGAAAGTGATAAATAAAACATTATAGGGGTGAAACGGTTTTGATGGAGAATAAGAAAATGGATGTTTTTGTGCAAAAAGACATGAAAGATGGACAATCCACCCCAACTTGAACAAAATAATCCACATGTATAAGAGAACAATTATTATTTGAGTAATAATAAATATAAATAAATTAAACATAAATATGAGACAATACATTGATTCTATGGAAAATTATTTTACTATGAAAACATCATGATTTCCTATGTGATTGAGAAGATATAGTGTAATTTCCCTTAATGAAAAGGAATGACACATTAATATAAAGATTTTATAATAAACTAACTCTGAAAATATTAATAAAAATTAAATCAACATTTCAATATAATTTTTTTTATTAAAATAGAGAAATTATATCGTAACATTACATTTAAATCATTCCAAAAGGTTTTCTTTATTATAGTTTGTTCTTCTGAGGGATTTGTAACATCATCATCTATAGAATATGTTCTCTGTATGAGTAGTAAAATATTAATTTAGATTATGTTAATGTATTAGAGAGAAAATAATTTTACAAGGGAAAATTAATATATTGAAAAACATTTTACCCTTCTAATTTAACAGACTTTCTTTTTTAAAGGTTTCAAGGATTTGGCTCCGCTATCGAGAATCCAAATCCCCTCTTTGTGGACCCCTATAACATACAAGATAATGTTTACATTGGGACCTTTATAAAATGATTTTTATAATACAATAAAAGGGTTTTCGTAAATTGATTACAGAATTTAAATGAAGAAAAACCAATATAGTCTCATTTGCTTGGTTTTGGCCATCTGATGTGTTCTTTAATAAAAAACGATACTTATATATTGAAAAATTTCACTTGGAGTCATACCAGTAACACAATGGATTAAATTGAGATGAGGTTGATTCCTAAATGTCAAAAAATTAATTATGGATCATTTTCTTGAAGTATCAAAACAACCCGAATGTGTTTTCTCAGTTTTGAGTAGGCAAGTTTTCTATTTTACTTAAAGTAATGTCAATTTTAAATAAGAAGACACACTTTGAGTCATACCAGTCACACCATACATCGTATTTAGGTGATGATATTTCTTACACATTTCAAATGGCTTATCGATCATTTTCATAATTAATCAAAACAATCCAAATTCATTTACTTGGTTTTGAGTATGTCACTAGTCTTTATTTCTGAAATGTAATTTTTAACTAAAACACACACTTTGACTCATACTGATCACAGCATGTATCGATTTTAGGTGAGAATTATTCTTATTTGTCAAAAATAAATTATGAATTAATTTCCTAAATTATAAAGAAAATATGTGTTTGTTTACATAGTTTTTAATTAGTGGAATTTTTTAACTAGACTGTCGATTTTAAAGTGATAATGGACACATTGAGTCATACTGGGAATAACATGCATCAGAATGAGGTGTGGATAATTCCTATACATAAACACTTACCTTTGGATCATTTCCCTAAATTATAAATAAAATATGAATGTGTTTTCTCAGTTTTGAGTAGGTCAGTTGTCCTTTTTATTAAAATTGATATCAGTTTTAAATAAAAAGACACACTTGGTGTCATACCAGTCACATTGTGCAACAGATTGAGGTAAAACTAATCCCTACATGTCTCAAATTATATATGGATACTTTTGATAAAGTATAAAATCAATACAAATTATTTTTTTTTGTTTTGAGTACGTCACTTGTTTTTTTACTAAAATGTCATTTTCAACTGGAAACACACACTTTGACCTACACCGATCACATCATGTATCGGATTGATGTGAGATTGATTCATACACCTCACAGAGGAATTATGAATTGATGACCTAAATTATCAATAAAATACGACCACATTTTATTTGTTTTTAGGGAGTGACATTTCTTGAAAAAAACTATCAATTTTAAACTGATAATGGACACATTGAGTCATAGCGGTCACACCATACACTGAATTGAGGTGAGACTGATTACTACACATCTCAAATGACTTATGGATCATTTCTATAAGTGTAAGTGAATTACATGCCTCCAAAGATCACTTTTTCAATCATATAAAACCATATCATTTTTTAATAAAATACAACCTACTAAAAAATGTTTTATTGAAAAAATCATTATGAAAAATCCTCCAACAATTATTTTATTAATTTTTTATTCAGATCCTTGTGGATAAATACGATGATAAAAAAGGGAAGTAATTCATCATTAACTCTACCTCCATGTAAAGTCAAATAAATCAATATCATTAATATACACTTGTCAGCTAAATTACATTTTAGAAACCCAAGACCCCCGGGTTGCGCAACATTGCAGTTTTGAATTCTAATTTATCCGTCTCAACCCTATAGATTTCTTTCTTTACCTTCAATATATCATTTCTATAGTTGTGTGGAGCTTTTATCTCATAGTGGTTAGTGGGAATGGATGCATCAAGTTAATAACTAGTGTAAATGGTGTACTTATCATATATGGGAGGCATTTCCCCTTTTAGGGAAGACAATGAAGTACAAGGTAAAATGCCTCTCATTTACATCATTTTGTTTCATAAAATGGGTAATTACTCCCATTTATGATAATTAATCCATTAACACTAGTTATTAACATGATGAATCCATTTACACCAACTCCATCCAGATAAAATCTTCACACAACTTGAGAAATAATAGAGTGAAGGGCATGAAGGAAATGGAGAGGGTAGAGATGGAAGAATCAGAATATAAAACTACAGTACTACACAGCCTGGGGGTCCTCAGCTTCTATAGTGTAATTTTATGCGACAAGTGAATGTCATTGAAATTAATTTATTTCATTTTATGTGGAGTTAGAGATAATGATTAATTACATTCATTTTTATCCTCAAACTCATCCACAAGGATCCAAATAAAACTTTTATAAAATAATTAGTTGAGGGTTTGTTTTGTTATTGTTTTCTTTATAAAACATGGATTTATTAATAAGTTTTGTTTTATTAAAAAAATGAAAAGGTTTTATATGATTGGATAAAAAGGTCTATAGAGGTGTATACTTCGTTCACACTAACCTCGATAGCCGATAAACTTGAATGAGGTTTACGCCTTCAACCATCAAAAACTATAAAATAGTGGTCAGTCCACGTTTGATAAATATATAAATAAAGTGAATCTACCAAAATATTATATATATATATATGTTATATATATATGTATGTATTATATTAGAAACTTTATTTGAATATAATTCTATATATAAAGGTATATTATTTATTATATTTAAAATTATTTAAATATACAATATATAATTCTATTTATATATATATATATCAAATTTTTCTAATGAAACTCTAAAAATACTAATAATAATGATTTTTAAATTATATTAATTATAAATAATTATAAATTTGGGTAATTGTGCATAAAATATAATTATTTAAATTTATGAATGTTTTATTATTTCAAATATATATATAGTTACCTAATTTTATTATTTTGAATGTAACACGAGTTTACAATATTATATTTCATATTTAAGTATAATTTATATTACTATTAATTAAAGGTATATATAGACCTAAAATTTATATATTGATCTAAAATTATGAATACCTAAAAATAATTTTTAATATATAGAATTTGATATCTTATATTCTATTTTTTGGAACAAATGATGTAGCAACTTAAGGATTTTAGGGAGGTCATATAATATGCATTAAACCATCCTTGAGATTCTAGGGTGCTCCATAAAGAAGTTGGAGTAAAGCAATAATGAACATCAATAAGGTATATAAGAAATAAAGGAGAAAAACACACCAACCCTTGCAATATCTATCTCATACACATTTAAACACACACACACACTCACACACACACATATATATATCATGGAATTTATAATAAATATAATTTTAAAAAAAATGGATATTTAAACATAATTTTCAATGAAAATAAATACAATACCTTCATAATTAAAAAATCAAGAACCATAATTTGTGAATAAATAATTATAAAATCACCCTCACATTATTTATTCTGAAAACGCATATAAATATATAGAAAAATATATATTTACATATATATGTATGTATGTATATATATCTTTATAAAATAAATTTAATTTGATAAAAATATATGTAACCCATATAGTAGAATATCACAACATTGTAAAATAAATACAACACAATAATAATTTTGAAAATAGAGAGCCATTGAAAAAAATAAACTTCGTACAACATTACTATGATTTATCTTAAAATAAAACAAAACAATTTTAAGAAAATAAATATTTAAGGAAAACCATTACATCAAAATATTAAAAAATAATTTAAATAAATATATTCCCTTACATGAATAACATGAAATCAGCTTTTGTTGCTTCTTTTCACCATCATCAGACTAGGAATTGGTTTGCTAAATCTATTTTCTGATAACACAAAAAAGAAAATAGATTCAAAATAGTGAAGCAAGATGGTGTCTATATGTAGACAGTGAAGAAAATTGATTCAAAAAAAAATTTAGGGATGAAAAAAGGATATCTGAAACCGTAGTCATGAACCAAAGAAAAACAGAGTACAACAATTGGATGCCAGACGATGTTCAGAAAATGAAGATAATATGAGACCCTTAGGTCTAGATCTCAATGTTTTATTCAGAAAACCTAACTACAACCAAAAATTGGATACGAGATGATGTTTCAGAAAATGAATCTAGTGAGTTTGTGTGATTTGAGTGGTTTTTTGTGATTCGAGATTCGATTCACAATGGTGGAGCACCACCAATGGGTGGATTCCATAGAAAGCTTATGATATCGTCATAGTTTTTCAATAGGTTAGGTTTTTTTAATTAGATCAAGACAGTTTTACCTGATCTACTTTAGCACAGATAAAGGTAAATCTTTATCATCACTGATAAAATCCTTATTTATCATCACCAATGTTTAATAATTGATAAATATGACTTTTATCAGTGCTTTTTTAGCACTGATAAATCCCCATATTTATCATTGCTAAAGAAAGAAATAATGAAGATTTCATTTATCAGCTCATATTTCTTAAGTTCAAATAAAGGATTTTTAATTATAATTATAGACAAAAAATTGTAAATATATGTATATATATAATAAATATTTATAAATATAAATATAATAAATATAATACTTATTTAAATATATTTATTATAATTTTATAAATATTTAAATATATAAATATTTATTTATTATTACATAAATATTTTCAAAATATAATATTTATATCATTATATATATATAATTATATATTTAATAAATAAATATTAATGTATATATTAAATATATTCATTATTTATGTAAATTTATTATAAATTTAATAAGTATTTAAATATATATTAATATTTATTTATAATTATATAAGTTCTTTAAAAATAATTATTTATTTATAATTATAAATATATAATTTTATAATCATAGTATGTAAAATTTTAAATATATTTATTTATGAATATATTTATATATAAATATATTTTTATAAATAATTACTTACAAATATTTTTTTTTAAATTGTTAATGAAAATCTAATTTTAAGTGCATGTGTGTTAAAAATGAGTGAAATTGAATAAATTAAAAACTTGTACACATTAATAATATTGAATAATGGATTTGTTTTTCATGTGTTAATTGTATATAAAAATTCATTAATTACATATATGTGAAATCAATATAACAAAAATTTGATCTATGTTAATTGAAAAATCAAACAACATTCAATTATAAGTCCATTACTCTATGCAATTAGTCAGTATTTTCAATTAAAATTAATTTTTAATTATAAACCATTATTCACTAAATATATGACTATTTAATGTAAAGGTCATAAATTTTTGTAATATATAAATCATATTTATATAGATTAATATATATATATATATTTAATATAAACTATTTATTGACATTATCAATATCATTTAATTAATAAAATGTTTAATATTTTTCTCAATTTACATAATTTTTATTTTAATTTCTTTAATTTGGATTTTTCATATCTGTATATTTAATACATACAATTTATTTGTATTTATAATTTATATTTAGTATCATCAATTTATTAATTTTATATAAATAATTATTTAATAAATAAATTTTCAAATATTTGTTTAATAAACTAAATTTTTAGTTTTTATAATTTTAATTATTTCATTTTATATATTTAAACCTGTATCAGAACTAAAAACGCACATATAAAGCACTCCTTTATGGGTGCTAAAATAATAACATTGATAATGGGTACCCTTTATCAATAGTGAAAATAAAGCATTGATAAACGGAATCATTTATTAGCGCTAAAAATAAATTGTTGAAAATGGGTACCCTTTATCGCGATAAAAATGTAGCACTTATAAATACCAACTCTATTAATTGCTAGTTTTATAGTAGTGAAATAGTAGATGAACATGGATGAAATTGTGACTGCGGATTCACTAAATTGATTTCTTGTTACTGTTTATCACTTGTTTATTACCTGTGCATGTAGAAGATGCAGATGTTGGTGAGAACACATTAATATCCACTAGAAATGATAATAATGATGAAAATAAATTATTTATATGTGTTCGAGGAAATTATTTAATGATTTTTGGAAAACTAAATCCTTAACACACTATCGGAAGATGCTTCTGAGTATGCATCAACCAACATCATCTGATGTAGATGCTTAAACTAAAGAGATTAAATATGTATTTGTATATCATTGTAATAATAGAAGATATAAATCATGGTTTCACATAGATTAACTATACCATGAAACATCAATCTGACACACGCTATCATGCAACATGATCTAGGCCCAAGTCCCAATAGGTCTCATCCAGCAAGATTTTTTCAACCCATGTGAAGTAGCTCAAGCTCGTAACACCAGACCCACCAATTTAGGATCAAGTTTACTTGTGATACAATCATTAATATTATAAAATAATCAATCCCAATACATTAAATACTATACCCACTTGAAAAAATTTCATATTCTTGGCCCAATCCTTCCCTCAACTCAATTCAAAGATCAAGAAATCTTACACACCACCTTTACTCTTCATGTGAGGCTTACATAAAAATAATCAATATTATTTAATCTAATTAAATTCAACTTCAACTATAATCATGATGTACAAAAACTCATATTCTACAATTCTTCTTATATGGGTGTGAAGATCAACCACTAAGTGATTTAACTATTGAAGTATGATTTTATTAATTTTTTTTGAAAGTGGTTGGGCTTCTATATTTAATGGGATGGGGTGAGAGAAAGTGATATCCCCCCATAGAGTAATTACTATTCTAACTTTTCACCCTCTTATAATTACAATATTTTTAATTTTCATTGCCATTAAATTTTGTTCATATTAATTAATTATTCTTTTATTTTTATGATCTCTACTTCTTACAATGTTGTGATCAACCAATCTCTAGGATCTTAGAGTATTGACATGAGGTATGGATCCTTAAATTTTTATAGGGAACTCCAAATTCATATTTTCAATTCATTATTTTCTAATTTATACTCTTGATGTTGTAGTGAAATGGAGAGAAGTATATAAATTTTAATAATCTAATATTTTATTATGACTATAATATAATCTATCGAATTATTTCCCCTCCCTTATCTTAGTTGATAAAATAGATTATTAGATCTATATGGAATTTAAGTTGAATGATATATATTGGATCTGAGTGAAGGTACATTGAGTTCCTTGGTTGGGTAAATTCACTGCCTCTTCACTATGGAGGATGTGGTTTTGATATGCTCCGAGAGGTTTCCTTGTGTATGTCTAGTTCCATAATTCATATAGAAAGGGGAAATCAAGGAATGATATTGAATCATTTTTTGGATATGAACACTATTATATAATAAATACCTTATGATATTAAACCTATATATAACCCCTTTCAATCTAACAAGGATGTTTTTATCTTTTTAGTTCATTAAAGTAAGAAAAAAATCAATAATCTCTCATTTTCACACTTTTTAAAATATAGAAAACTATAAAAATATATATGATCAATTGACACTAGTGAAGAACCAGTAGATTAATCATTGATAACGACCTTTAAATGTTCCACTAAACTAAGTTTGAGGTTAATATAATGATTCTATTTACTGAAGACCTCCCTACATGATGCTCATCAACCTGGAACCATTGATAGGAAGTATAATCAGGAACACTTATTTCTCTTTCACAATGTAAATAATTGCCTATTTTTAATTAAAACATTAAACTCTAAAAATTGAATGGATTGTGATTTTTAATCACCATAATCCTATGAAAAATGTTTTGTAACAAGAGCTAGATAGATGCAGAGATCTATGAGTGAAAGAGGTAGGGAAGTATTCACACTGATTTTTTAGAATCTCAAAGAAGAAATCAGACCATTAGTACTAAAATACATGTCCTAATAGCTTACCAAGATCTTAAAGTTGTTATTATAGTTATATCAACATTCATTCAATTCACCTAAAAATCCCATACCTACCACATTTTGGGAGAAAATCGAATAATTTGTGGTCGAACTTTATGATTCACTACCAGCACCCATATGAAAATTTCTAACAACATTGCATTTGGGAAGAGAGATTTCCATTCAAAATTTGGAGGGAGATAACTATGATTTAGACTATTTTTATATTAATATTATAAAATATAAACTCTATAAAGATATTATACATATTAATATTTCAAACTAAACCATGTTATTATTGGACTTGGTTATAGAATAATAAGTTACCATGTGTCAAGAATCCCTAGAGGAGTTGGAAGAAGCTTCCATAAAAGTAGATATATCTAGATTTGAAGAGAAGTTAAGTGAAATACATATCGTCATAAAGTAAAAAAACAATATTCCCTATAAATTATACTTATATACCCACTTGGTGGGTTTTATTACACAACTAAAGGTTTGGACACCCTACACTTTACTAAAAATAGAAACCTACAAAAGAAGAAGAAAGCTAACAGGAGCTAGGTAAAAAGAAGAATGTGGTGGTTTGTATCACATAAAACAAATACAATATTGGATTGGGGATAATCTATGTTAATTTAAAAATATATACAGTAAAAAAATCCACTCTTTAGAGGGATAATCGATGATTTTGTTTCTCTCTCTTCATTGTCCTAGTTTTCAAAGAAAGTGCTTCTATCTTTTTTATTTCTTGTAGGAATTTCCAGGTCAAAAAAAAAGGATACCAACCTAAATTATATATAATGTTATTAAGGGAGTCATTATATCAAATCTATTGGATAAAATAAAAACAATTTGGTTTCTATACTTTCATAGTAATTTTTTACTGAAATTATTTGTGCATGTATGATGAAACATAAGTGTATATTGTTGAATAAGTGTTGGGGGAGGTTAGAAACCTAGTTCAAATTCTGTTTTGGATTAGATTAAATAATTTCAAAGATTTTTTAATAATATTTAAATAAAAAAAAATCATATAACGTTTTATTTTTATGTTCATTTCAAGAGATTGTTTAGGCTTGGAAACGTATACTTCATTGATATCTTTCCGAGTAGAAGACTGCTTGATAAGGATCTATAGATTACAAATTTTATGAAACTGCATGATTTATGAGTGAATTTAATGTGAAGCCCCGAACCTATTTACCTAGATTTGGTGAATTACTACAAAACATTATCATGATACAAGTAATCATGTCCCGAAATACCGATCAGTTTAGTTGCCTTGGAAGTACTAGATACATTCATAAGTTTTACATTACATCATGGAATAAAAACATCAACAACATTTTGTCCCCTTTGTTCACACATATATCCTTAACCAATCCCTGCAGGTCAACCATAAAATAATTCTTCACCTCCTGTGAAAAATGAAACATGGAAAGCTGTGATCTCAGATGCTCAGTAAGGATAACAATATGGAGGAAACTTTCATAAATAAGCATTAATATTTATGGAAATGTAAAAGAATAAAAAAATACTTTTTAAACTTAAACTTCAACATAATATGGAAAAGATAAAATAAAATAATTCCATTTAATTATTCACATGGATATTCTACTAGTCAAATAATAACATGCAATATTAATATCCACTTTCATAATGATGGAATACATAATCCCAGACATCATAACCACATAGTCAGGGCCTTGTGCCAAGACTACAAATAAGATTTCTTCAACGCCCTATTCCAAGACACAGGTTTGTCTCATGAGACCTATCGATGCATCGAGGATCTATAGCGGGCTCCACCTGTCACTTACTAAGTCCAATTCATTCCTCATATGAAAAGGTCGAAACATCACATAAACATTCATATTAAAACTAGCATACGAAATTTTAATACATTAACCATAACCCATGAATGGTATAAAAATAACACATCCACAGTCAAACATATCACAAAATCTTCAATAAAATATCAAAGATTTTTATCATAATAAATCAGCTTCAAAAAAGTATAAAATTCAGTAAAGGATGTTGAAATAGTTGAAAACAAAACTATTTGAGATAAATATCTCTTTCTATTTTGAAATCATTTAAAAGACATGTAATTATATAATAAAAAATTTATTTTGAAGACATTCTTATAATATTTTAATTGATGCTTCAACGGTGTTATAATGGCGGATAATAACCGCACCTGTCGTATAAGTTAGAAAACAATCTTACCTTAATTTTTCAAATAGGTCATAAAGTACCTTGTTTGGAAAATGATGGAACGTTCCATTCAAAAAATTATAAAAAAAGTCAAAAAAAAGTTTATAAATGACTTTAACCTATAGTCTAGTAAATATTAAAAATGTTTTGAAATATATTTTGAAGAAACACGGATGTGGATGATAAAGAGGTCCCAGTAGACACTTACATAAAAACAACCTCGGATAATAAAGAGATTGTAAAATTAACCCTTACCTTGTAAATTTATTTGGTCAAGGTTACATTAACCACCTGTATAATAGTTAAATAATTGTTATTAAATTATACAGGAACTACATACATAAATATGATGTCATATATGATCTTCTAATATTGCTTTATTAATAATATTTTAGTAGTATCATTGTTTTGGGTATTAATTGATTCGTTTTCATTTATATGTTTTGTTACATAAGGAAAGTTTGTTTTTGATAGGATTTATTTGATTCATATACTGAATGATATTATGGTCATAAACATTATTTTTAATTATAAGATGAAAATTATTCTTGAATGATTACGATGGGGAATGAATCTCATCGTTTTCATGGAGACGGTAATTCTTACGTACGCATGAGCAAAAATATCATTATATTGATGGTGAAATCGAATATAAATGGATGGTATATCATATATAATGATTCATTAACATGTTATATTTATTATTTACAGTATTTATACTCATTATTATACCCATCCAAATAATTAATTGTCTGAATAACAAACTACACCACGTCGTGGAGACGGTAAGCCGTACATACGCACGTTTGTGGACATTGTCATTAATAGGATGGATAGAATAATGAATATGGTTTTAACATATTTATAATAACATCATGGTATTTAACATTTACCGTATTTATTATTTTGGTATGGAAACAACAAATAAATAGAATGTGGAGGAAGAAAAGAACTTGAAAGAGCGTGGTGAAATTATTACCTCTTCTTTGGGTGTTTTTATAGTTGACAAAAAGGGGTCCATAGGTTGGATTTATGATAAAATTAAGGACTCTAGGATGAAGTGATGGAATATGGGAAGGTATTTGGGTATGATATTTACACGCCAAATGGATTTGGTGGAGTGAAATTAAGGGAAGGTGAAGTAACCTTTTATAAGAGGGGTGAGGGTTACTTTAGGAAAAACTTGAAATATTATTTTATAATAAAATTAATTTCGGTTTATAATGGCACAAAAATTATTTATTTATAGGATAAGGTGGGGTGGGGTCAAAAACCTATCAACCAATAGGTTTTATATAGTTTTAGGTCACCATATTAACCTTATCTTTTAGATTTAACTCTTAGCTAAATAGTTTTACATTTACCATGTCTCTTTGTATTTTTATATCATATGGTTAATAAACGTACTATAAAAATCCAAGAGAACCCCATGTGGTTAATTATTAATATATATAACCTTATCTAAGTCCTTTGGCCTAACCTTATAATTTTAGGAATATGATATCAATTAATAATATAGTTTTTTTTCTTAAAACTCAATTATGTAAAATTTGAAACTATTTAGTATTTAATTTTTTTGGAAGCCATAAAAACAATATCACTTAAAATAAAATTTATTTAATCAACCAAAACATGTCTTAATAACCGAGAAAATTAGTTTAATTCATCAGAAGTCTTAATTTACATTTATTTGGATATTTATAATATCAATTATTTTAATAATTCATTAACAAGGTAATTACTACATCATCATTGTGTTACAAATAAATACACTTATTTTATGTCTAAAAATTATAAATAAACTATAATAATGTATGAAATCATTTTATCTTTCAAATTAATAATTATAGTAGAAATTATAACTTATATAACCCCTTGTAAAAATTATTTTACTAAAAGATATATGATTAATTCATTTTTGTCCTTACTTTAAATTAATTAATATAATGTGTCATTATCACTCTCAAGTGGCTCCATGGGGTCCCCAAATTGACCCAAGGATGGACATGGTCACACATGTATCAACCAATATAAATAGGACACATGTTAGGGTATGTTAATATTGTTATAATATTTTTTTACCCTTAGTTACTGGATTTACCCTTTTACAATGGTAAATAAAATATTTTCCGAAGTAATTATTCATAATGTATTAAAATAAAAGTTACTTGTATACACAATTTGGACCTCCTGATTCCAAATATGGAATCAATTTTTCTAAATTCAAAACAAAGAAGTGACAGAAAATAATTTAAAATTAATTTCTGTTGTCAAAACAAAAAACGTTATTTTAAGAAATAATAACTATCAAAAGATTGACACTTGTTCATGTCTAGTTTAAATGTGAAATTAAATCCAAAATCCAAAATTCTATTAAAGGATATAAATATAATATAATGGTACTTAAAAAAATTCAAATGTATAATTTAACACTATAAATTATTTCGATTAAAAAAGTCATTTTTAATTAAAATTTAGTATTTTTCACTATTCATCAAAATATGAAAGTTATCAGAAAGTACCAAAAATACAGCCTTAGATAATTTGGATATTTCAAATCCAAAAATTAATTACATATTGAAAAAAATATAAAATTTCAAAAAATGGGTATTACTATTCATAATGGCTAGTTCGATTGGTTGTGGGGTGTTAAAACTCCATGTTGCGTACAACACAAACTACGACATTATTCAAAGGGAAACTTATCATGGAAACTTGGGGAGTTACATTCTCCCCTATTTAAAATAATTTCATCCTAAAAATTTATATAATATCACTACATAAAAAGATTTGGGTGGTTCTTTATCATAAGTTCCTCGGGTTCCCACATTGCCTCTTCCATCTTATTGTTTCTCCATAAAACATTCACCAGACGAGTCGTCTGGTTTCTCAACACTTATTCTCTGGTATCAAGAATTCTGATAGGCTCTTCCCAATAAGACATATCAGGTTCCAATTCTATTTCTTCATAGGTGGGTACATGAGTTTGTTCAGGCATGTATTTTCTCAACTGTGATACGTCAAACACATCATGAACTTTGGAGAGACTTGAAAACATTTCTAAACAGTAAGCAATAGCCCCAATTTGTTCAAGAATTTCAAAAGGCCTGATGTACCTAGGACTCTATTTACCCTTCTTACTGAAATTTATAACACCCTTCCATGGATATACCTTCAAGAAATCATGATCACCTACTTGAAATTCCAAATCCCTCCTTCAATTATCAACATAGTGATTTTACCTACTTTGAGCTACTTTGATGTGGGTTTGGATAATATTCACTATTTCCATTGTTTCCTCAACAAGTTATGGTCCTACAAGTTTTCTTTAACCAACATCAACCTAACAAGTTGGTGTGTGACATCTCTTTCAATATAACGATTTATATGGTGTCATCTAAATACTTGAATGTAAACTATTGTTATAGGAAAATTCTACCAGAGGTAAATACTGATCCCACATACCTTGATTGTCAAGTGAGCAAGATCTCAACATGTCTTCTATGGTTTGAATAGTGCGTTCTTATTGTCCATCGGTTTGAGGGTGGTATCCAGTGCTCAAATTAAGTTCAGTATCCAAGGACTTCTGAATAATTTTTTATAATCTTGATGTAAAATGGGGATCGCGATCAGAAACAATCATTTGGGGTACACCATGGTGTCTTACAACTTCATTAATATATATTATTTCTAGACGTTCAAGTGGTAAATCTTATCTTATAGAAAGAAAATGTGCTGACTTGGTAAGATGATAAAAAATGACCCATATTGCATCGTTCTTTCTAGGAGTTTTTGGTAGCCCCATGAAAAATTCCATCATATTATCATCCAATTTCCACTCAGGTATGGGAAGAGGTTGCATGACTCCTCTAGGATGTTGTCTTATAGATTTTACTTATTGAAAAACCATACATCTTGACACATAATAAGAAATCTATCTCTTCGTGTTGTCCCACCAAAAAATGTTCCTTTTATTCCCTATACATCTTAGGGCGACAAAGGTGTATAGAGAAATTGGAGCTATGAGCATCATCTAGTAATTCCCTTTTCAGATTAGGTATGTCAGGAACACAAAGTCTCTTCCGAAATTTAAAAACTTCATCATCATATACGAACTCACTCAATATCCCATCATTCATAGCTTTAATACTATTTTTAAACTCCTCATAATAAGTCTAAGAAATAATTATATTTTCTAGTAAAAATGGTTTGGCAACCATTTGAAAAAGTATTGATGTTTTACCATTCATGGTTATTCCCATATCCATCTTTACTAGATCCATGAAAATAGGATCCCTTTCAACTCTCATCTTGTTCAAAAATCCACGATCATTTCTTCTCAAAGAATCTTCCACATTATTTTCCTTCCCTGGGTGGTAGTGTACATTGAAATCATAATCCTTTAGTAGTTCAAGCCATCTCTTTTACCTCATGTTCTGTTATTTTTGTGAGAAAATATACTTCAAACTCTTTTGATTAGTATAAATCTCACATTTTTCACCATAGAGATAGTGTCTCCATATCTTCAGAACAATAATTACTACTGCTAACTCACGATCATGAGTGAGATAGTTTTGCTCATGAATTTTTAGTTGTATTGACGCATAGGTAATAACTCTATAATTCTGCATAAGGACACAACCAAGTCATTTCTTTAAAGCATCACTATAAATAACAAACCCATCATTCCTCGATGGTAGAGTCAATATATGAGCATTAACTAATCATCTCTTCAGTTATTCAAAACAAAATTCACAATCTATTGTCCAAACAAATTTAACCCCTTTACGTGTGAGCTTGGTTAATGGTTTATCCAATTGGGAAAAATTCTGGATGAAACGTCGATAATAACCTGCTAAACAAATAAAACTGTGTACCTCAGTTATACTCATCGGTGCTAGCCATTCATGGATTGCCTTGGTATTTGAAGGATTAACATAGATTCCATATTTAAAGACAATATTTCTATGAAAAAATCTATTGAATCCATAATTCACAGTTGTTAAACTTCCCATATAATTCATTTCTTCTGAGGGTTTTCAGAATAGTGCTTATGTGATTTTCCTGATCTTCATATATTTTTGAGTATACCAAGATATCATCAATAAATACCACTAAAAATTCATCATGATATTCCTTGAAAACTCTATTAATTAGATCCATAATGACATAGAGGTCATTAGTCGGTCCAAAAGGCATTACTGCAAACTCATAATGCCCGTACCTAGTTTGAAATGTTGTTTTTGGAATGTCGACCTTCTTTACACACAACTGATGATATCCAGATCGAAGGTCAATATTTGAAAAATATTGAGCTCTATGAATTTGGTCGAATAAATCATCAATCTGAGGTAGGGGATACTAGTTCTTTATTTTTATAGAATTGATCTCTCTGTAGTCAATGCACAACCTCATAGATCTGTCTTTCTTTTCAACAAAAAGGATAGGGGCTCCCCATAGAGAATCACTAGGGAGAATAAATCCATGATTACTAAATTCTTCTAGTTGTTTCTTTAGTTCCACTAATTTCACAGTGTCCATTCTATAAGCGGTATTCGATATGGGCCTTGAACTAGGAATTAAATCAATGAAAAACTCAATTTCCCGTTCTGGAGGATGTTCAGGTAAATCCTCTGGAAATGCATCAACATATTCTTGCACAATAGGTACCTCCTCTATTCGAACATTATTTTCCTCACCCATGATTATTTTATTCTATTACTCCCTGATAATGAAATTTAATACAGCTAATATGGTTAAATCTAGATAAGAATCAGACGATGATGTTTCTGATCTAAAAATAAGGTTCTCCTTATCATCCTAAAAAATTGTAATCTCCTTCTTCTTACAATAAATTTTCAAATCATGGTCTGAAATCTAATCCATACTAAGGATTATATAAAATTAAATCATGGGTATGATGATGAGAAAATCACATAAAGAACATTTATGTACCCTAATTGAAAATTATTCACAAAACATTGTTGCAGTGATACTTCCCTTAAGATTTTTTCCTGACAACTCCCTTGTCAAGTCAAATTGATAATATCTAATTTTCATAGCAAACTGGGAAGATATAAAACAATGAAATGATTAAGAATCAAATAAATAATTGGCTAAACTTGAGGAAACTATTAAATTACGTACCCCCGCATCTTTCAGAGCTTCAACCTCAGCAGTAGTGATCGCAAAAGCTTGGCATTTCTCCTTTGGCCTTTTCTAATTTAAGTTCCCTTGGTGATTAGGAAATTCATTTGAATAATTCCCCTTCTATCTACAATTGTTTCATTCAACATTGATATCCTCTTTCCTTCCCTTGAAATGACGAGCATGGTGGCCTATTTCACCACACTTGTAATAGAATCCCATTACATTCAGGCAAGTACCGGGCTATTTATTCCCACATTTACTGCATGGTGGATATTCAACCTTTCCCTTCATCCTCTTATTTCCATTTCCGATGTTTTCAGCAGATCTCTTCTTACCCTGCTTTGTTTTAAAGTCATACGACTTAGAGAATTCATTTTCTATCTTGAGAGCATACGATACAATATATTTGTATGATGAAAAGGATTGTGAGACTAATGCATGATGGAGAAATGGTTTTAACCCATAAAATAATCGATCAATATTACTCCTTGTGTTATGTATATAATCTTCTGCATGCCTTGCTAACCTTGTAAAGTTAGCCTCATACATTGTGACCTTCTCATCCACATTTTTCCTCAAACGTAGAAATTATCTTTCTATACTCGCTTGATGGTCATGAGGAAAGTATTTTTCTAAGAAAGTCTCTTTAATCTCCCTCCATTCCATGTTTGATACTTCTTCATCCTCCTTTGTGTTTTGGATTAATGACCACCATTGATCAGCATCTCCTGTGAGGCGATAAACTTCCATGACAACTTTTTGCCTTTCGTTACTCCCCAAAGCATGAAATATTTTTTCTCTAAAGAAAATGTCCATTTCTCATCTTCTAATGGATTTGTAATCCCATTGAATATTGGTGGTTGTTGCCTCATGAATTAATCTAACATTGATCCCATGTGTTGTGGATCATGGTGCTCCATACGGGTCATGTTATTATTCATAACCGGAGTAAGTTGTCCCAGTATGGTGATAAGTTGATCAACAACAGTAGCATCACCAGTTCCACTATAATTATCTTGAGTGTAAGGGAAATCCCTACATTGATTATGTGCATTGATACAATTTTCATTCCTTCCACTAGGTTCCATTTCTAAAAAATGGCATACACTAGATTAGTTTATGAATCACAATACAAAATTAAAAACTTGTAAAACACTTAACATACATTGACCAGTTTATGGAAATAATAAAAAATCATAAATAAAATGTTTTATTTGAGGAGTTATATACTCATAAATCCTATATAATGTTTTTTAAATAAAATGTGAATTATCCTAAGAATATCCCTCAGGAGTGTCATAACCAAGAGTGCAACAAGACCCGTTGTCTTGTACCAGGATACCCTGGGTCAAGCCCGAAACTCCTTGTTGGAGTTTTCACTCGTAGGTATATCTGTGATATAGCCGCCTATACATGCCCTTATCCAGACATGGATGTATTTCTTAGAAAATACACAAAATCTCCACATTACCAAAATTCAATAAGTTGTACTATATTAATCTTCAAAGTCTATCTTAGGGTAATGTGTTATAATTAGAGTTTATCTTAATCTGGTTTCCAAGGTTTGTACTAAACTTCCTCTAATACTAACTGCAATGCCCCAACCCCAGTTACCCAGAGTCGGTGCATTATTACCTAACATTGGCATGATACAATGAATAATACCCCGAAAGACCGATCAGTTTAGTAGCCTTGGAAGTACTAGATACATTCAAGAGTTTTACATTACATCATGGAATAAAAAAATCAACAAAATATTTCCCCCTTTTTACACACTCATATACTTAACCTATCCCTGTAGTTCAACCATAAAATACTTCTTTACATCCTGTAAAAAATAAAACATGGAAAGAGATGTGCTCATATGATCAGTAAGGATAACAATATAGAAAAAAAATTCTTAAATAATCACAAAAAATTAAGGAAATGTATAAGACTAAAACAAAATCCTTTTAAACTTAAACTTCAGCATAATATAGAAAATATAGAATAAAATAATTCCATTTACTTATTCATATGGATATTTTACTAGTCGAATAATAACATGCAATATCAATAGCCATTATCATAATAATGGAATGCATACTGGCAGACTTCGTAACCATATAGTCAAGGCCATGTGCCTAGACTACAAATAATATTTTGTTAAGGCCTTATGATAAGACACTAGGTTGTCTCATGAGACCTACTGATGCATCAAGGAGCTATATCAGGCCCCACTCGTCACTTACTAAGTCCAATGTATTCCTCATATGAAAAGTTTGAAACATCACATAAACATTTGTATTAAAACTAGCATAAGAAATATTAATACATTAACCAAAAACCATGGATGGTATAAAAATAAAACATCCATAGTCAAACATATCACAAAACTTTAAATACAATATGGAAGATTTTTATTATAATAAATCAACTTCAAACAAGTATAAAATCTATTAAAGGATCTTGACATAGATGAAAACAAAACTATTTGAGAGAAATATCACTTTCTATTTTGAAATAATCTAAAAGTCATGTAATTATAAAATAAAACATGTATTTGCAAAATATTCTTATAATCTTGTAAGGTAATCTTCAAAGGTGTTATAATGGTAGAGAATAACCACACAATCCATATAAGTTAAAAAAACATTCTTACCTTAATTTTTCGAAAAGGTTATAAAGTACCTTGTTTGGAAAATAACGAAAATATTCCATTCAAACAATTTTATAAAAAGTAAAAAAAATGGTATAAATGAATTTAACCCATAGTCTAGTAAATGGTAAAAATGTTTTGAAATAAATTTTTAAGAAACACAGATGTGGATGACAAAGAGGTACTAGTAGACCCTTACGTAAAAACAACCTCAGATAATAAAGAGATTGTGAAATTAAACCTTACCTTGTAATTTTCCTTGGTCAAGGGTATATTAACCTACTGTATAATAGTTAAATAATTGTTATTAAATTATATAGGAACTACATACATAAATATGATGTCATACATGATCTTCTAATATTTCTTTGTTCATAATATTTTAGTAGTATCATTGTTTTAGGTGTTAATTGATTCATTTTCATTTATATGTTTGGTTAAGTAAGCCATGTTTGAAATGGATAGGATGTATTTAATTCATATACATAATTATATTATGGTCATAAACATTATTTGTCATAAAAAAAATTAAAATTATTCTTGAATTATTATGATGGGGAATGAATCTCATCGAGTTCGTGAAGACGGTAATTTGTACGTACGCTAGAGCGACACTATCATTATATTGATGGAGAAATTGTTTGGAATTGGATGTTATATCATATATAGAGAATCATTAACATGTTATATTTATTATTTACATTTGTTACACTCATTATTATACACATCCAAATAATTAAGTGTTTGAATAACAAACCTAACCACGACGTTGTGACGGTAAGCTGTATGTACGTACTTATGGAGGCTTTGTCATTTATAGGATGGATAGAATAATGAATATGGTTGTACCATATTTATAATAACATAACATTATGTATAAGTTAATGGATTTAATATTTTTTTATGGAAACAAAAAATAAAGAGGAAGTGGAAGAAGAAATGATCTTGAAAGAGGGTGGTGAAATTATTACCTCTTCTTCGGGTGTTTATTTTTGAGTTGATCAAAAGGTATCCTTAGGTTGTATTTCTGATCAAATTAAGGAATCTAGGTTTGAGTGAGGGAATATGGGAAGATATTTAGGCATATTTTGTCTGATCTAAATGGATTTCGAAGTGTGAACTTAAGAAAATGGGAAGTATCATTTAATAAGAGAGGAGAGGGTCACTTCAGGAAAATCTTGAAATATTATTTTATAATTGAATCATTTTGGGTTTCTAATAGCTCAAAAATGATTTATTTCAAGTATAAAGTGGGTATGGGTCGGAAACCTCCCAACCAATATATTTTAGACAGGTTTAGGTCACTTTATTAACCTTATCTTTCAGATTTTACTCTCAGTTAAATAGTTTCACATTTACCATGTCTCTTTGTAAGTTTATATTATATAGTTAATAAACTTACTATAATAAGCCAACAGAACCCCATGGGGTACATTATTAATATTTATAACCTTATATAAGTCCTTTTTCTGAACATTAGATTTTTAGTAATAGTATATCAATTAATAATATAGTATTTGTATTGAAAACTCAATTATGTCAATTTTGACACTATTTAGTATTTGATTTTTTTGAAAGCCATAAAAATTTTATCACTTCGAATAATTTTTTTTCAATCAACCCTAACATGCAATATTAACCTATAAAATTAGTTTAATTCATTAGATGCCTCAATTTACCTTTATTTTTATATTTATATTATCAATTATTTTAATGATTCATTAATAATTTAATTACTTCATCATCATTGTGTTATAAATAAATATATTTATTTTATGTCTAAAAATTATAAATAAAATATAATCATGTATGAAATCTGTTTATCTTTCAAATTAATCTGTATAGTAGAAAATATAACTTATACAACACCTTGTAAAAATTATTTTACTAAAAGATATATGTTTACGTCCATTTTGTCTTTAGTTGAAATTAATTAATATAATGTGTCATTATCATTTTCAAGTGGCTCCATGGGGTCACAAAATAGAACCAAGGATGCCCATGGTCATACATGTATCATATAATAGAAATAGGACACATGTTAGGGTAATTTCATATTATTATAATATATATTTTTACCATTATTTACCGGATTTACCCTTTAACCGTGGCAAATAAAATATTTACCGAAGTAATTATTCATAATGTCTTAAAATAAAATATACTTATTTACACAATTTGGACCTCCTGATTCAAAATTTTGAATCCATTTTTCCAAATTCAAAACACAGAAGTTGCACAAATTAATTTAAAATTAATTCTCGTTGTCAAAACAAAAGGCGTAATTTTAAGAAATAATAACTCTCAAAAGATTAACACTTGTTTATGTCCAGTATAAATGTGCAATTAAATACAACAATCTAAATTATATTAAATAATAAAAATATAATCTAATGGTACTTAAAAACAATTCAAATGTATAATTTAACACTATAAATTATTTCAATTAAAAAAGTCATTTTTAATTAAAATTTTGTATTATTCACTATTCATTAAAATATGAAAGTTATCAGAAAGTACCAAAAATACACCCTAAGATAATTTTGATATTTCAAATAAAAAAATGAATTCCTTATTGAAAAATAAAATTCATAAAATTTTAAAAAGTTGGTATTACTATTCACAATGGCTAGTTCGATTGATCGTGGGCTGTTAAAACTCCAAGTTGCATACAACGCAAGCTACTGCATTATTTAAAAGGAAACGTACCGTGGAAGATTTGGGTGTTGAATTTAACCTATTTTTATGGAAAATTATATCTAAGAACTAATAAAATGCATTTAAATAAAAAAATACTTAGTGGAATAAAAATTTCATCGTGGGGAATGTTATATTTTGAACTTAATCTGAGGTAGATTATCTATTGATAAAGGGAACACCTAAGGGGTATAACTCATAATGAATTGATATAAGTAATTTTAAAATAGATTAAAATGGAAAATTGGTATCCCATGGTGAATTTATTAGACATTAGGCACTCTGTGTGTGAGTATATAAAATACCTCGATAAATTCATTAAGTTTTTTGCACATTTATTTTCATAAATACATCGCTTGAAAAAATTGAATAAAGATAATAATACCCAAAAAAATTAATTTATTCTAGAGATATTCATATTTTACCAAGACTTAGAAATTATAAATATAATTACATAATATTCTTTATAGTTGTGAAAATATATTGGAAAATGGAACTCTAGTTTAAGGAACATATGAGAAAATGATAAATGGAAATGCCACTTGTTAACATTCTGTCTCCACTATGATATATGATATGAAAAACCCAACACAAGAACATATGATTCAATAAAAATGAGTTAGAGACATATCTTCATAGAATTAACATGGTAATTTAATTCATGGATTTTTGTTTTTCTCTTTTCCTGTATGAGAATTTGAAGTTGAGAAAGGAAATCTTTTGGTAATTTTTTCTAGGATTGATTGTATTTCTTGAGATTTAAGTAGTTCAAGTATGAGAGATGATAAGAAATATAATTTTTAAATTTTTTATTCATTTTTATTATATATTAACCCCATAAATTAAATATACATGTTTAATTAAGTAATGTTTGTAATTTTGAAAAACATTGAAATTAATTTTATATTCGATAAAACTATAGTTTTCATATGTTTAATTATTTTTGTGATTTAATTGAAAATATATACCTTGATTGGGAATTCTAGTAATATATTTTTAAGTAATTTAATTATTTTATTCAATAATGAATGAATCTAGAACAAGCTCCCATTTTTATAAGTATTTGGATAAATAAAAATTGAATTTGGTTGACTTGTGATTTTTAAAGGATGTAATTTCAATATATAAAAATAAAGTGATTCTAAATAATGAAATCAAATTAATTGTTTTTTTGGAAAATTTTTAAATTATGTTTAAATTTTAAATTGTTGTTCAAAATGAAAATGAAAGTAGATTTTTTTAATATTCAATTTAAATAAATGTAGAAAAAACTCTGCATTAACATATATATATGTGTGTGTGTGTGTTTGTGTTGTATAGATTGAATATGAAATTTGGAAAAGGTGTTCTTCCATTTAATCATGTCTCTATGATCTATAATACTTCCTTGACCACTCTTCCATGTGATTTCTAATTTTATGTGTGATGACTCAATATTTTATTAGTTATATTTCTTAGAGACAATTCCTTTAATGCCTCACTCAACTTAAAAAATGGAAATGCCTCTACTTATATGACCATCCTTCAGTTGAAATCTCATCTTTTTATTTCAAAATCAATTCTTTAAGGGAAATGCTTGTGTGGCCTGCATATTGACGTTTTTATTCCCCCACCATTAATTGTCCATGACACTAAAAAATCAACCACATATGTGAAAGCTAAAGAATACTAAATTGATGAGCTAAATTGAGATCAAATTTATAAACTAGAAATTTATTTTAAGTTGAGCTTAAGTGAGGACACACAGAACAATATGAGTTGTAAAAGATCCCATGTCTACTATTTGACACTAATATGGCTGATTTTGACCAATCATGAGTCCAGACTTGAAGAGAAAAAAATGAAACATTATAGAGTTAGAATTGTCCTTTTCATAAATATTATGATATTGATTTTTTTTTGCGAGTAATAATGAATAGAAGTACGAGTTTTAGATATTTAATCCAATATTGCCCAAATAATATTATTAAAAAAGAACTGATGTATTTCTGAGTGTGATATGATTGTGTATTTGAAGAAAATAAGAAACCCAACAAACTAATAAAGAATCCAAAATTACCCTTAAAACCAAAGATACCTCCCTTGACTAGTTCTCAACAATTCATGACAGAAGCTTGGCCAAAGTAGTGAGTTGTTTTGATTTTGAGTCATACATGATTCTACTTATTGCTGAATATCTCACCAAATACTAGATGAACATGGATTAAAAATACTTTTATTTATTAATCAAATTGAGTTTTTCTTATTTTAGATCCCTTTTTTATTCCCTGTGTAGGTTAAATTAAAAAATATAGTGGGACCTCCTCATATTATATGTTTACAGATGTGATGATGCAAAGAAATTCCACTAACATGTTTGAGAAAAATCCTTAATGAGTATTGTCTAACCAAACACTTGACACACTATTGTAGGATGATTTTTAATATCCATGAACCAATATCATTTTACTTTGAAACTAAAACTAATGTGATTAAATTTGTATTGGGATATCATAAAAATAATAGTGGATCTTAATGATAATAGCCATTAAGCTTGGTTTCACCATGAATAATCAATCTACCACATGATAGAATGAAACATTACCCAGGTTTGAGTCCAAACAGGCCATGAATAGTCATATTTTTTCAACCAGTATGCAGCAGCTCAAGCTAGTTAGTTCAGGCCCACCAACATAGGCTTAAACATACTAAAGATATATCCATTCTATATAAAAATAATAAACCATGGAACATTAAAAACCAGGCCCACTTAGATGAAGTGCATATTCACCAGACCAAGACAACACCCAACTCAATTCGATTATTGAGTTGTTATTAAATATAGTTTTTATTTTATGAACTATTATTCAGGATTTGTTATGATATGTAAATCTATGTGATTACTATATAATGAGTCATGGTATTTATCCCCATAGGTGATCAAATTGGGAACTTCATATCCCTTTTTTTAATTTACTAATTTTTTATTCTTTCCCTTAACAAGGTAGTGAAATGGAAAGAAGTAAAAAGATGTTAATAATATTCTCTTACTGATGAAATACTTATTTTTTAAATTCTATCAAGTGAAATCTCTATTTCTTTTCTTTGTCTACATGAAATTCTAGAGGATCTATGTAGACTAGGAGATGAATGACATTCTATATAGCTAGGTAATGGGATAATGAGGGTCCAAGTTGAGTAAATTCACAACCTATTCAAAATAGAGGAGGTAGATTTGATTTACATTGAGAGGTCTTCTTGTGTATGTTTATTTACACAATTCAGATAGAAAAGAGAAATCAAAGAATGTTATTGACTCAATTTTTCGATAATAACACCATTGGGTAATGAAGAACCAGGGGGATCGAACCTAGATCCAACCTCTTTCACTTGAACTTGAGTGTTTTTCAATTTTCATTTCATAAATGATAGAAAACTGAACTAAAAAACACTCATTTAACTAAGATATCAAAATATATAAAATAAGAAAATATGCATATATGATTGAGAATATTGAATAACTAACCCATAACTCATTA
This sequence comes from Viscum album, assembly GCA_963277665.1. NCBI lineage: Eukaryota > Viridiplantae > Streptophyta > Magnoliopsida > Santalales > Viscaceae > Viscum > Viscum album. The sequence goes on along the minus strand of OY728119.1, from coordinate 99,484,514 downwards.
AGAATAATCAAGGTTAGTCCCACATGACTGTATTGTAGGTTAATATAAAAATTTTATTTCTGGAGTTCCCTATTATAGACCACATATAACATTGTTATAATTTAAGATAAAATAATATTATATTAGAAATGTTTTTGTCATATTTATTGGATTAATTTTTCTTTAATTATTTATTTTTACATTCTTATGACTTATTTATTTTTTCTCATTATGAAAACTGCCTATTTTTTATATGTGAATTTAGAATATATAGAATAGTAATGATAGAAATCCATATGGGATTCCACCTTTTATTATTACTGTATTGGTTTAAATCATTAATAATTTTGTATATTTTGATTCCCAAGAACTTTATACCTACCAATCATGATTGTAAACAAGTTTCAAGACCTTTCATGAGCCAACGCGAGTATCAGGCTAGGATACTATGAGTTGGTTTACAATAAATTGGTTTCAAATCCCTATTATTATTAGGTATGTAAAGTTATATAGGATATATGATTTTGATATCTCATTATATTGGTGTGATTAATTATTTACCCAATAATGTTCATATTTAACCTTGAGTTACTTGGGGTGTTCAGGATGTGACTAGCTTGAATTTTATATTTTTTTAGGATTATTTTTTAAAATTGTAGTATTCATTTAAGTACCTAGGTTTTATATTTACGATTTATCAATTTTTTTTAGAACTAATACAGAATGGAGTGAAACTGGGATAATACCTTGTTTCATATGGTTATTGTGTGTGGTCTGGAAATTTATGTGGATAGAGTGAAACATGTTCAAGGAAATTTCCTATAAACATCACAGGGTTAGAAAATATTTTTCTAGTCCATTCGATTAGAATATCTATACCAATATATTTATTCAAATTAATAAATATTAATTTCATTTTATCCTAAATCATTCTTATTCTCTTAAATTAATTATTTTTTCTTAAATGAGGTCTTATTTAGGGATTATTGATGTTATTTATCTTAGATGAACTTAGTTTTTCAAGATAAATTTTTAGAAATATCTTTTTGTTGGTGAGTTTTATTATTTTCAAGGGATGATATAAATCATTTTTTATAATTAAAATATATTATTTTATAATATGATTCCATATATCGAATTTCAATTTTTTTAAATTATTACTATTTGTCAAATTATAGTAATCTCCTCCAAAATGAGTTTTATGAAACATTCCAAGTAGATGGTTTATCTGTTAAAAATTACTTTCTTATTTGTTTTTTGGTATGTTAAAAATATGAATAAAAATATTTTATAAGATTAATTTTGTGGGTTTCTTATGTATTAAAGAATAAAATGTAAATATTGGGTATAATTATGGTAAAAGGGGGTTTTCTTTTTAATATGTTATTTTTTACACTATTATTATTTTTAGGTTTGTTTAGTTTTAGATTATAAGACTTATATTATTGTGTTTTGTTTCTTAATCATTTAGAATATGCCCTTAAAAAGTCTATAAAAATTTTATAGAAGTATATGAATTTAATTTTCCTCAAGTGAACACTATAGTTGATCGTGGTCTATCTAATTAGGGTTTTCCTCTTGATTCAGATGCTGAGCATAGTTTTTAACCTATTCTAGCTAGTAATAGAGACTATGTTAAATGTATTACTAACTTAATCCCTCATCTCATCCATGGGAAGATGGATTCCCATTAATTGGGGGAATGGTAATGAGAGATTGAAAAAATATTCAAACATGTTGTACTTTATGATCCTCACAATCTCAGGTTTTCTACCTTTATAATTGATGGTTTGAGTTAAAATTAAAAGAAGCACATTAATCAGGATAAACTAGTACATGATTTTTTTGGGAAATTTTTAATGTATTTTTCATAAAAAAAAATACTTCCATAAGACTATAAAGTTGTCTATGGTGATTATTTTTTTGTGATAAATATGATATGTCAGTATTAGAGCATTATCATAACTTCACTGAGCTATTATTTTATCTTCCTAATCTATCCTTGGATGATTATATTAAATCTTAGTGTTTTAAAATAGGTATTCATTATGATCTTCAGCTGAAGGTGTCCTTATTTAGCCCAAAAACTTTTTATATGTTAAGAAATAGGCTATCAAGGTTGAAGAAACCATGAACTTAATTACATTAGTGATTGAAATTTCCCTTATTCCTAGGGGAGGTGAATAAAATTCTAGTGGTGTAAAGGGGACATATGAAAAGTATGAATAGATGTGTTGTGGCTTCGAGAGGCCATTTGATTTATTCCCATTGACCCCTTCTGGGAGAAATTCCTCGATATTCTATAATAAAAATGGGATAGGGTATAAGATGCCTTCAAGTCAGAAATTTAAAAATCCCTAAAACAGTTTTTCCTTTTCAGGACATATAAAAAGGTTATGTAAATGGATTGTATGAAAAATAGTTAGTTTTAGATGTACTTCAATGGAAGACACCTATAATAGAGCATTCATTTCATACATAGATATTATATCTAAATAACTTAATATTTATTAAATAAAATATCAAAACCACATCATTAACATATGGGTTTAGTGTCTTTGGAAACATGAAATCATAAAAAACCAGGTTATAAAAATCTAAATCATCTCCCAAAATTTATACACATTAAGAACCCATTTAGACATATCCTACCTAAAATCTTTCTTTATAACATTGGGAAGGAAAAAACAATGGGTGAGATCAGAGGCTCAGTAAGCATAAACATAAAAGATATCAATACATGATCATATTAAATCATAAGTTAACAATAAGGTTATGTAGACATGAACATGACTCATGAATTCCATATAGAATATATCAAAGATTATAGAAATTATTTACGACATAAACATTATCATTTCAAAAAACATGGACCAAAATAGTGAGAAATTATCATAAATCACTAATGATCATAATATCGTGTCCAAAATGGGTGGAAAATCATAAATATTGAAAAAGATTTCATATGTAAATATTAACTACTAGGACCATAAACATAGTGGATCGGGACACACATGTTTCCTATAGTGTATTGGGATGCACCTGTTTCCCATAGGGGATCAGGAAACACCTATTTCCCATAGTAGATCAAACCTACCAAATTTTTTCACATTTTTATCTCATAAGATATAAATATTTATCCAATTCATTAGAGGGAGATATAGGCCCCTACTAAAAAATAATGAAAACCATACATATTTCTGCTAGAGGAACAAAAATCATATCTGAATCCATGAAAGGAAACTATGTTTCATAAACATTTCATCATAGCATTACCCGTAGAAATGAAATAGGTTTTATAACTATCGTGCATAAACCAACCATAAAATGAATAAGGATAGTTTTTCTGAATAATATCTCCAATAAATCATTAGTAAAAACAAATAATTTTATCTTAGACAGAATATAATTTTTAATGAATAATTGAAATAATTCATTGAAAAAATAACATGTCCCATGTTTTTTTAGAAAATTCATATCAAATGTCGTTTATAAAATAAAAAAATATTTATTTTAGAAAAATTTTAAAAAAATTATAACATGATAAAAAATTAATTTACACAATAATAATTTACTATTAAAAAATTTATCTTTTTTAGAAAACATGGACTTGAAAAAAATATTTTTTTGAGGTAAATTTTAAAATGATAAATTTTTAACTAAATTCCCTTATAAATATCATATAATTTATGTGGTCATTAATAAAATTATTATATTATATGTTTCAGATGTAAATAAATATAAAAAAAGTGTGAATATAACATAATACATTCTAAATTCATCTCACACATAATTTTAACATGGCATAATCAATGAAGTATAAGATTATCCAAATGAATGGAAATTTAGTTAAGAAACCTCTAACCACTATGTAATAAGTTAAATCAAATTCCAAGAAAAATTTATAATTTTAAAATGAAATATTGAATACTATTAATATAATGAGATTCTTGATATGAAATATCAATGTATAATATATAAACCCTGAAAAATAATTATGTGTTGAATAAATAATATATGTCACAAATGTAAAAATGAGATGAGAAACCCTTACATCTAGCTTCCATTTTGTTTTTCATACATTAACCTCATGTATAAAAGTTTAAATAATGTTATTAATTAATTGATAAATATAATAATATTTATAATTCCTTACATTGTAATTTTATGACATCTTACCATTCATTCATTAATAACATTTCATTATTTTCATTGTTTTGTGTGTGTTTGTTTCATGGTTTTCATGGTTGGTTCATTTGTGTATAAATTTGGATTTTATTATCAAATGGAAATGAAACTACATTAGTGAAATGAAATGATATTTCTTCACTTATATAATTTTAAATGGTCACATATATCTTTTTTATTTCTAAACTGAGGATGATTTATTTGACAAAATGTTAATGGTAAATGTTTAGTTTATTTTGGATATTTTTTAACTATCATGAACTAGTATCATTTTATTTAGTATTATCTATATATATTAATTCTATAGAAATAAATAATTTATAATATACCTAATAAAATATTATTTGCCCAAAATAATACATTTATGATCATTCTTAAAGGTGGTAATGGAAAACAAAAATCATTATCCACAAAGGCAGTTAACCTCCATAATTTATATAATTGTTTCATTTCGTTGAGTAATAGGAGATGATAATGGGATGGATAGAAGATATTTCACTTGAAATATTATATTATAGTATAAAAATTATACTATATTTATTATGAGTTTTTTTATGAAGGAGGTGAAGAGAAGTTAGATAAATAAAATAAATTTTGAGAGGTTTTTTGATAAAGTTACCACTTGAACAATTCCTCCTTGAATAATCCCTTAAGGAACTTGGAATTGGCCTTCGGGTGAGACTAGATGAAATTGAAAATGTTTAGATAATATAGGATAGATTTTGTAAGATATTTTAATAGATTGAAATAATTTTAATAGAAATTCAATTTTGAGGGGTGATATTTATACTTGGAGAGGGGTGGTCTTAATGGATTAGATAATGATTTTTTTATATTTAAATCCACACACATTTGAATGGAAATAATTTAAAATAATTTGGATGATAATTAATGTTTTAAATTTTATTTAAGGTTTAGAAACAAATCAATAACCCATTTAATGGTATATTTTTTAGTTATTTTAAACTTTTACATTTTAACATTTACACGCTATATTTTTCACCTGAATTGTGGTAATATTTTTACCATGATACATTTCTCATGCATAAAAATGAAGATGATATTATAAAATAATTTGGAAATAATTTTTCCAAATATTTCATCCATTCATAAATATTTAAAACACAATGTTTGGAAAAATAAATTTAAAATTAAAACATCAAAACACAAGAAAAATAATTTTCTGGAAAAATATTTTTATAATCCCAAAAATGTACTTACAAAAAAATAAGGAATAAACATTATTTAAATATAATTATTTATATTTTATCTAAATAAATTGTACTTAATTTAATTATATATTAATTTTAAATATAAGTATGTTTTTTTTCTGAAAAATAATTTTTATTAATATTCTCTGAAAAATTATACTTTTCATAAAATTATAAAAAAATCTTCCTAAGATAATTTTGAAGTTACAAATCCAAATATTATTTTCATTTTATAAAAATAAATCTATCAAGGATTCAAAAATTAATTATATTTACATTATCATTTAAATCAATAAAAATAAAATTTTTAAGAAAACGTTTATTTGAAGAATAAAATGACTACTAAATATAATGTATAAATTAAAAAAGAATTAATTACTATATTAAAAATGAGTTGTAAAATTATATATTTAAAAAAATTGTTAAAAACATTCATTCCTACTAATTTAAATACTATGTTATAATTATTGTGTTAAAAATAATAATATTTTGGAGATTGTTTATGCTCGTTGTTCTAGGAAATATAAGTTATTGAGGAGATTAATTTTTTTTAAAGGCATACCAAAAAAATATTGGGGTGTTATATTCAACCCCCATTAAAATGAATTTCACCCAAAAAAATCTTTACTCTTTCATAAAAGATTTAATATTTTATAATTCATTCATAGAAACCCACATAAAAAATGAGTAATAAAACATCCCTTAATATTGGAATGGGGAAAACATATTGTTTGATAATGTAACACATAAAAAAGTTTCCACATGATGAATTTTATTTCAAAATTAAAATATATATTTATTAGGGAAAACTAATACTCAAGAACTTATAGATATTGATAGATAACATGGTTAATATAAGGTCAATAACCACAAAACCATAGAACAAATAGGTCTAAAAAGTTCATTGATATCATTAGATATTATGATAATACGATAAAATTTTATTTCAAAATCATTTGAGAATACATAATTACTTTATTACATTTGATAAGTACAATCTCTCTCATTAGTTGTCCCTTGATCAATTTTATTTTCATCCCTTACTCTACGAAATGAAGTTGAAATTTTAATTATTGATGAACTAGTGGATCATGAGATCCATGATGGGATGATAAGTCATTCCTTTTGGTTGTAGTTGTCAACATAATAAAATGGATAAACTAGGTTTCCTAATACACATAAATCTTCTCATGATTATGTAATACATTAATCTCTAAAACCTTATACAATGTTTAAAGTAAAACATTTCATAATTGGTTACCCTTATGAACCTTCAAAATAATTAAAATCAAACAAAATTGAGAGAAAGACACTAAATTTTCAAAATAAATGTTGTCATTAATACCACAAACATCTTAATATAGTTCATAATTTTCACACACCAAAAATCTGAAGATCATTATAATGTACTATCTTTAAACATGGTAATAACTTGAATAGCCATAAAATCTTAGTGAAAATTTGCATGCTTTCATAAATTAACTCCTTCATCATACCATAAATTTGAAAATTTTAAAAATCACTCCATAAAACACATTTTCATTATATTACTAATCATATAAAAGGTCGTCAATAATATCCCTTTTGTTTTATCACAACAAAAAATATCTTTATCTCATTATTATTCCAATATAATTCACATATTAAGGGTTATATTTCCCTTAATAAAATGTTCTATAAAAATATAACCTTACCACATCAATAAAGTTTTATGGATTCTAGTACCATTCAATATATACTTGCAAAAAATTAATGAAAAACTATAGTGGAATAATCCATTGATGTTTCATTATTCCATAATTCCATATAAGTACTTCTATTGTAATATTATTGAATTTCAATACATAAACACTCAATAATTCTACTTCATTCTTAAACCATTAACCAAGATTATTATTTTTATTCCTTAACACTTCTTTCATCTCAAATTTCATTCATAGTCTCTTCATCATTAAAAATATAAGCATTACCCATAAAACCTTTCCAATTATATTCATGAGATTTCTTCCTAGGGAATCAATTTGTATAGAGCCCATACATTCTATATTTATAACATTTAACTGTCGACGATTCCATAGGAATACCACTATTCTTTTTTATTTTGTTAACAATTACTTTCACTTATCATTGGTAATTACTTTATTTTTGTCCTTATTTTCCATACCCAAATAATATTTCAGTTCCCTCGAAACGTTCTCATTAATGCCTCTTCCCTAATTATTTACATGAGTAAAATTGAACTTTGTCTCCTCTGTGGTCAACATGAAACTCTATTTGTTCTTGTTATATGGGCTAGGAAATTCCCCAAATTTGAGATTATTGATAATATTATGAGATTGATAATTAGTCATAATAACAATCTTTGACATTCTGGATCCCATTTTATTTGGTTACTTATAAGTTAGATCATTCCATTGTTCATCACATTTATAATTAACATGATTCCCCTAGTTCCAACCATTGTAAAAAACCCCAAAAGAATAATATGAGCAATAATAATCCAAGTGTTAAGCCTCATAATAAGGTAAAATTGATTATAAAATTTCAATCTATGAAACAATAGGTTTAATCTTAGGTTATTAATTATTGTTACCAAAATCATATGATTTCAAAATACACCTAGAATTATGCATAGGGATCTTACTTAATGTTTTCTCACCATAGTTTAAAAGTTTAACTAAACCTAGCTCTGATACCAAATATAATAAACCACTTTTTCATACATAGATGTTATATCTAAATATATTAATATTCATTATATAACATATCAAAACCCAGAAAAAACCATATGGGTTTAGTGTATTTAGAAACATGGAAACATAACCAACTTGTTCATAAAAATCTATATCATCTCCCAAAATTTCGTCATGCCTAGCACCCTTCCTAGACATATCCTACTTAAAATATTTCTTCATAGCCTTGTGAATGAAACAAAATAATGGGTGAACTTAGAAGGTTCATAAGGATAAACCTATGAGATATAAATCCATGATCATATGAATATATAATATAAGAATAAAGTTATGTGATCATGACCGTAACTTATGACATTCATATCAAACCTATAATATATTTGAAACATGATTTATGGAATAAATAGTATTGTTCCAGAAAACATGGACCATAAGACAGATAAATCATAACAAATAAATTGTGATCCATATGCTCATGTCACAAAAATTTGGCACCATCATAAATAAATAAAACCATTTTATATATCATGAATAACTACAAATACCATCATTATATTGGGTTAGGATAGACAAATTTTATATAGTGGATTAGGACACACATTTTTACCATTGTGGATTAGGACAGAACTATTTTGTATTTTGGATCAAGCCCATAAACATTTCCCCCACTTTTATTTCATGATATATATAACTTTACCCAATTAATTAGAATGAGATATTTATCCCACCCATCAAATAATGAAAACCATACATATTTTTCCTAGAAGAACATAAATCATATCAAGAACTCATGAAAATAAATTCGTTTTTGTACATATTTTATCATAGAATAACCCATGGAAAAGAAACAGGTTTCATAAATATAATTCTATCATAAACATAAAACATCCATAAAAATAATATGGATAATATGCTTGAATATTATCCCCAGAAAACAATAAGTAATATCAAATAAAGTCGTCATAAATAGAAAATAATTTTTAAATATAAGTTGAAATAATTATTAAAAAAGATAATATTTCACATTATCAAATAATTTATTTTTCAAGATATGTACAATTATAAATGAAAATATTTTCATTGAAAATAATCTTTTAATATTGTAAAGGAAACATAAAATCATTAAGGCATCATGATGGATGGAAAATCCATTTGTTTTATATAAGTTAAAAAGAGCATTCCTTCCGTATTTTGGTTGTAAATGTCCCAAATAACCTCATTTTGAAAATGAAAAAAGAATTCATTCAAAAAAACTTCAAAAACATCCAAAATGAGTAAAAATGAAATAAAACAAATCCTAAGAGGCTATTAATTTTTTTATGAAATAATTTAAGAAAACATAGATATAGATGAAAAATAGAGTTTGAAGGGAAATTTTAAATGGATAATGTTTCAAATAAATTCCATTATAAATATCATATCATTGAAGTGAGAATTAATAAAATGAATCAATTATGTTTATAAACTATAAATCCACATTTAAAAAGTGTAAAAAAACAAAACACAATAAAAAGTCATCTCAAACATAATCTTAACATGGAATAATTAATACAGTAGAAGTTTAACTTAATACATGAAAATTGAGTTATGAAATCCCTTACCACTTTTGAATTAGTTGATTTGTATTCCCCATAAAAGTATTAATTTTAAAATGAAACATATAATACCATGAATGTAATGATAATCCTAATATGGTATATCAAATAGTCATATATACAACAACCAAAATAAATAATTGTCAATAAGGAATATTTCTCACTAAAGTAAACGTGAGGTGAGAAACCCTTACCCCATGATTCCCTTCATTTTTTCATACATTAAACTCCTATATAAAGGTTTAATGATTTTTATTAATTAATTATGGAATAATAATAATATTTATAATACCTTCTATAATCCTTTTTGAACTACTTACCATCCATTATTTAATAAAATTACATTATTTTAATTGTTCAGAGTGCATTCGTTTCATGGTTTTCATGGTTAGTTCATTTGTGTATAATTATGGATTTTCTTGTCAAATGGGAATAAAAATATCAGAGTGAAATGAAATGGTATTAATGTAGTTCCATAAGTTGAAATGTTCCCATATATCAGTTTATTTTCTAACATGAGGATGATTTATTTGAGTAAATGATAATGATAAATGTTTAGTTTATTTTGGTAGTTTTTTCAACCATCACAAACTAGTTTCATTTTATTTTGAATTATGTATATATATAAATTTCATAATATGAAATAGTTTTTCATTTCTCTATTAAAATAAGATTTAACCAAAATAATTATTTTATGACCATCCATGAAGGTGTTGAGGAAAAATAAAATTCATTATATATATATGCGTTTAACCGCCATAATTTGGATAATGGTTTTGTTTATTCAAATAAGATTACATGAGAAAAGGGATAGATAGAATATATTACATTAAAAATCTAAAATTACAATATATAAGTGATACTGGATTTACTATGCTTTAATGGATTATGGAGGTGAAGATAAGGTAGAAAAGGAAAAGATGTTAGGAGAGTTTGTTTGAGAAAGATACCACTTGAATATCACCTCCTTGAAGAACACCTTAAGGAGCAATGGATTGGTCTTTTGGTGTGAAAAGAAGAACGTGGATGTCGGGAGAGTGGGGGAGACGGTTTTTTAGATATTTGAATATCTTATGGGCTTGTGAGGAGTATGGGGGTGGTAAAGGATGGTATTAATTCTTGAGGAGTAGTGGTTGTAAGTGATTAAATAATTATTATTTTATGTTTTAGGGAATGATTCGATAAATATTGAGGAAATATGAAAATAGGTGAATAATGGAGCTAAAATACAATTCTCACCATGAACTTCAATCATTGATTGGCACTAGATTTTTTAGGATACAAAAAATCTGGAAAACAAGAGCAGAACTATTAAACACTATGTAATTAATTTACCGGATTCCATTGCATTCGAAGAAGCAGCCTCTCAGGTCAAATCATGACGAAATTACAGGATGTGAATAAAAATTACACATCATGTAAACACATTACCAAACATGAGATCTTTTGGGATATGTTTTTTGAAGAGATATTCTAAAATTCAAGGTGCCCAAAAATTAAAATATTACATGCCATGTAAACAGTTTACACATTTTCTAAATTCACGGTATTTGATTTTTGAGATCCTGAGTCACTGTATCTTTGATTTTAGACAAAATATGTGACATAGGACCAACCCAAAACACATATGGATCAAATATTTAGAATATACATTAATATGGGATCCTATATAGATCCTATAAAATAAGGGATATGCTGCTGTTGTTAGAAAATTGAGATCCAAAGACCAATGATGGAGTAAGAAGCTGCATGACACTCTATGAGTTCTTCTCTATTTTCTTTATTCATTCATTTTATTTTATACTTACCTCTGATTCTATTATAACTATGACGAGAGATTAAACATTCCTTCTTCTAGGGTAATGTAATTGAATGGGGAAGGTGTGTTGGATTTATTTAATTTTATTTATTCAATCATTTGGTTTCATGAAATTATTTATTCAGATTCTAATCCCTTTATTTTTATTCTATCATGAACATTGATAAATATATCAAAAATTAATCATAAAAATGCACAACTGAAAACCCTAAATATTTAATGACCACTTTCAACATTGCTGGAAATAATTCTTAAATAAGGTATCATGAAAATCATAATTCGGCAACACCCATAATTACCAGAGTAAGGGAAATAGTGTATTGTTTGGTTGAGGGGGGGATACAATGAACATTATCTATTCCTCATCTTAACTCTGACACTAATAATAAATTAATAAACACTTGTTATTAAATCCAATTTAACCCAAACAAAGAAATTACAAAACCACAACACACCTTAAAATATGTTCACAAACCAATCAATCAATATTCTTCATTTTTGTTTCACTTTCTCAAAACCAAAAAAATAAATATTTTCTCATCTTCTTTATTAAATCCATTAAAATTAAATATTTTGAAAACTTAATAATGTAATTTCTCCATCTCTACGGATAAATATCAACCTTCTACTTTACTAATTTTAATTAATTAATTAGTATAGTTTTATTTTTTTTTTTAAACTTTTCATAGACCCATGCGGAATTAATGATGCAATACTTGGATGTCAAACTGACATCGTTTCCAAGGATGAATTCTTTTAAATTTTTCAGATTTTAATTTTTACGTTTTATCTAATTGATTAATTCCCATTCCATTTCTTACATTAAATGTGTTCATGTATTTAATGCACAATTAAAATACATAGCCAAAGGAATAAAGAAATAATTGATTCAACAAAGCATTCTAAACCATGGACTATGATTAAAATCAATAGAATTGGGGTAGGCATAGAACAAAACCAATGGTTTGTGGTTCTTCAAAGAGATCAATGAATGAGAACGTTCATAGATTACAGGCAGTCGTTAAACACAAAATTTCTATTGAGCATCCTAGAACACCCCATTTTTGAAAACCACTTTGAGATAAATCCTACAATCACTTAGATGATTTTGAACACTATTCAATTCACTGGACATCCACACGAGTATCCAAAAAATCATTTTGGAAAAATCCTTCTGATGGGCAATAAATATCAATTCTAGAATGTCTTAAGAGAGGTAGTAAGACTCCATATTTTCCAATTTTCATTACGTGATCAAGCTCAGGATTGGATTCAAAGCCTACTACCGCATTCCATAACTATAAGGGATGAGTTGGAATGAAACTTCACCACCTGCTTATTTCCTCCTTCCTTGTAAAAGGACATATGGGTAAGTATTCAAAACAATCTCTAACTTGAAGATGATTCTTTATATTTATCTTAGGAACATTACAAAGGCATGACTCTAAAATTCCATCATCATGGAATAGAGCTATAGCATTTAATAAAAACTTTATATAAGGTTTTTTTACAGAAATGCATGTCAATTATTGATGTTGGAGATAGAGGATCATTAATGAAAAAGTCTCCAAAAGCATGCTACAACATACTGGATGAAATGGTGAGGAATATTTTCTACGTTCAAGGAGATGGAACACAATGGAAATGATTTTATTCATTCAACAACACCGACTGGTTTGAGGTACAGTCGGAGTCATTAACCAAGAAGATGGACATCATGATGGGAATGAAAAAAACACTTGAGTTATGTGTATAGAATATGAAAATTATGCTGACTACAATCATGGTAATCAAGTTCAGGGTCAAATTAAAAATTAAAACAAGTTCACAGACTTTAAAAAAGACCACAAGGGTACCAAAAAAACACCCTATGTGACCAAACTGATGAGCTAGATCTATACAATGGAAGAAACACTAGAAACATTCATGAATGCTTCTAGGGATGTACTCAGGGAAATAAAAGAAGAACCATCAAAGAAAAAGGATGCATTATAGAATATGGATAATCAATTTGGACAAATTGATGGCCATCATAAATAGAGATCCAGAAGAACACTATCAGGATTCCCTGAAGTATTCTCACATTAATGTTTCAAATATATACAACTTAGAAGTGGTAAGAAAACAAAAGGAAGTGCTACATAATTTTCTGGACAACAACTAGTGTAAGTAGAGATTAACAAGGAACAAGTAGCTAAATAAAAAGAAGAAGAACCACCAAAATACAGGCCAAGATAATCGATTCTAGAATGAACGGAACAAGTGACAAAAAATGGGACAAAAGTTAAGTTCTTCTAACACTTTAAAAAAATGTATATTAATATACATTTTTCAATGGATCTCGCGAGCATGTCAACATATGAAAAAATCATGAAAGAGATGGTAACCAACAAGAAGAAGCTAGAATATATGGTAACCATTACACTAACATAGTAGTGTTCATCACTGGTATCAAAGGATCAACCTAAGAATAAAAGTGATCCTAGTTTTTTTAATTCCAATATTTATTGGAGAAATAAAATGTGGAAAAACATTTTGTGAATTAGGTGTGAGTGTCAATATCATGTCATACGCAACATTAAAGTGTTTGGTACTTGATGAAAAGAATACAACAAGAGTTTCACTCCATTTAAAAGACTCAACAATGAAGAATCCTTGAGGACTAATCGGGGAAATCATGATTGGAGTTGAAAATTTCTACTTATCCTTTGATTATTATTGCTAGATTTGTAAGAGGAGTGAAACCCACTCATCCTAGAAAGACCATTTTTTCTATAGGGTGTGCACCGATTGATGTTAAAAATGTAGAACTCTGTTTGAGACTTGGAAGGGATCAAGTAAGTTTCAACATCCATTAGGAAATGAAGAACAATGATATGAAAGAGGATAATGAGTTTGGAGAAGTAGAAACACTTGAAGCTAAGGAATTCACTAAAATTGAAGTGGTACATGAGTTATATGATGTTGTGAATGTGGATATTCAACTAAAGAATAAAGAGAAGATGAATAATAAGATGACTGATGCCATATGAGTAACTATCACCACTATTTTTTAGAAATAAAAACTAGTATGGATGTACATGAACTTCCATTTAGTACATCCAAATTAATGATGAAATGGTGGGTCTGTCTAATAGATATCAAGAAAGTAATACCATTTTGAAGAACTAATTTGTTTTGAGAATAATGATAGGGGCAGAAATACGTGGATTTGATACATCTAAGACCATTTTTAGACCCTAAAAGGTAAAAAAATCATTCATTCATTACGCGAGCTGATGTTGAAAAAGGTATGGTTGAGCCAACAATGGTAAAAAATCACTTCTGAGAGGCAACTTGAGTTTTTTTTTCCTTATATACTTTCAATTTTTAGAGGCTTTCATGATCTCACTCCAAATATTTCAAAATTGATTTTCAATAGATTTTTCTCTCGCTTGTTTATTTTTAATTTTCAGGTCCATAAAGACCCAATCCAGCATTAAATAGAATGAATTCAAATAATAAGATTCTAAAAAATTACATGTCAAGAAGAGAATTTACACATCATGGAAAGGTAGAGGCAGAACCTAAAAAACCCAAATTTGAACCACCAATTTCAATGATAATCAGAGTTTCAATTATATATTTTCTAATGTATTCCAAACCTTAAATTATGGTCTTTTAACTACCAATTCTATGCCTCATAGTTGATATATTCTTTATGCAACTAAACTAAGAGACATGATACTAACCTGGATAATTATAATTCAATGAAATTTAAATTTCATTTTCAATAAATTTGAATGAGAAAAAGGTGGAAAAAAATTCGTAGAGATAAATATGTGGATAAAGATTTAAAAAATCATGATTTAAGAGAGAATTATGATCACTGCAAATTATTTTTATAGATTTAGCTAAACTTTGAATATTTTGATATTTTCATTCATTGATTTAATTATTCATATTCATTTCCATGATTAATTTTCCCAAACATTCAATTGTTCCAGAGACATACATCGAGCCAATATTTTTTCATTTTCTAAATTATATTTCTTGAAAAACAATAGAATAATTCCTTCAATAATTTGATTTTCATATTGCCTGAGCTATGACTTAATAGAATCACTTTTAAAATGATTGAGGAATTATTTTCGTTAGCCCTTGTCTAGAGAACCACTTTACATTAATACATTTTAAACCCTTATAATACATGAACATCCTTGTTAGAACATGAGACGTGTTACAAGCCTATTTTATCCATTCCTAAATTCTTATAAATATTTTTCATGATTATGAAACATAAGTGTGGTAGATGCGACATCTAGTGAAAGGGAAGGACATTTTGCAATGAATGATTATGGGAGAAGTTTCATGGGATGTGGGGAAGGGAAATTCATTTTATTTATTGAACACACTCTTGAAAAATAGGGAAAAAGGGTAGGGTCTTTGGAAATTCAAAAATAACAATTTACTTGACTAGTGATCTTGTTATATCTATTAAAAATAGTTTCAAGAGGATATCATTTGGGGTTGGGTGGTGGATGTGATAATTTTCCCCAACACAACTTATGAAAAAAATAAAAGAAAAGGAAAAATAGAAAATAGTGTGTTTCATTTACTTCGTTTCATCTCTTTAAGAGAATTCTCTAAGATACTTGGGGAAGAGGAGAATTTTATTGAGAAGTTTTTGATTATCACACAAAGTAATTTAGAGTTGAACCTAATTTTTGAGTCTTACTTTATTTACATCATTTACCTTCCAACCCTAATCCATAGAGTCATTTTATCATAAATGGTGAGTCCCTCATGATTAGTTTTGATTCTATCTTTATGCGGTTGAGATATTATATGCCTTTCAAGACTATGGTTAGTGACATTTTGTTGAGTTATGTGCATCACTATATACATTTTTACCTTGAATATGAGAGGAAAAATTAATGTGAGGTAAATTTTAAATGGTATTCATATTTATAATAGGTTGAGAAATGAAAATGGATGATTGAAAAGGATTGGATATTTCAAAAGTGGAAATGTAAAATACATAATTAACTTGTTTCTCTGAATAGTGAGTTGTTTATAAATTTCTTATGTGTGATGATCAAACAATTTATTTCCCATTTGATTAATTGTTTTTATTTAAATTGAATTTAAACCATTGTAAGGTGATAGTCTTTTGTAGTATATTAAAATTCCAACCTTGAGGAAAATTATGAATCCATGTGTGGGGGTACTTGATAAGTGTATTTCATACATATAGTTTATGCTATTTTAATACACATATATCTGTAATTAATTGAATAATCCTTCCAATATTTGAATTATTTAACTTGTTTTAGGTTTTAGGTAAGGATTCGATAGATATTTAAAAAATTAATGAAAATGGGTGAATAATGGAGGTGAAAGACACTTCGTGTCATGATCTTATCTCACGTATTGACACCATATTTTTGAGGATATAATGAAGCTAGAAACGATGAGCAGAACAATTACACACTATGTAATTAATCAATATTTTGTGATGTAATATTAAGAAGTAGTTGCTTGGGACATGTTTTGATGAGATTACACACTATGAATAAAAATTACTGGATGTGTAAACACATTATATGATGTGAGTTTTTTGGGATATTTTCTTGGAAGAGATATGCCGAAATTCAAGTCTTCATGAAATTAAAAGATTAGATGTTGTGTATACACTTTACACATCATGTAAATTCTCAAGATGATATTTCAAGATCCAGATTCTCCATATACTTAATTTTTTGAAAAAATGTATGACATATGACCCACCCCAGACACCCTATGGAACAAATATTTATGATATAAATTAATATGAGATCCGATATTGAGCATATAAAAGGAGTTATCGGCTAATGTTGTGGTAAAATTTAGATTCATACACCAAATATAGAGTGAGAAGTTAGAGGACCCTCAACGAGTTATTATCCTTGTTTTATGATTTCATTTTATTTTATCCTTCTCTCTTATAATCTCATCACTATGATGAGGGGGTAAACCCACCTTGTTCCTGGATAATGTAATTGAAGGGGAAGGTTCATTGGATTTATTTTATTTTATTTATTTACGCATTTGGTTTGCTGCACTTCTTTCTTCAACTTCCAATGCCTTTCTTTTTCATCTATCATAAAAAATGATAACTAAATCCAAAAGGAATCATAAAATTGAGAAACTGAAAACCCCAAAGAAGGAATGACCATTGGCCAGTTTAGAGGTAATTAGTGTTAAATATGGTATCGAGACAGACTTAATTCGGAAATACCCTAAATCGCCAGAAAAAGGGAAATAAGGTATTGC
Organism: Viscum album; assembly: GCA_963277665.1. NCBI lineage: Eukaryota > Viridiplantae > Streptophyta > Magnoliopsida > Santalales > Viscaceae > Viscum > Viscum album. The sequence goes on along the minus strand of OY728119.1, from coordinate 99,466,735 downwards.
CACATCGAAGACGGGATACCATGAGTATTGAATCATCCTTGTCTAGAATCTGAAAATAATCATGAATTAATCAACAGTTTTTTATTAAATCCAATTCCACCCAAACCCTAATATTAGAAAATTCCAATATGATTTCTAATATGTTTATAGAATAATCAGTCAATTTTTTTCTCCTTCTCGAAATTAATCAATTTAATAATTTCTCACCTTCTTTCATTAATCTAATAAAATTGTATATTTTTGAATTCCTAAATAAACTAATTTTCCTATCATTATTGATCAATCTCAACCTGATTTAATTAATTATGTTGTATAGTTTGAGTTGTTATAAATTCAGTTTTTGCATAGACCCGTAATGAATAGAAGATGCCCTCCCAGGATGTCAAACTAGATCTATTTCCAGGGATGACTACTTTTTAGTTGTTGGGATTTTAATTTTTAATTTTTATTTTATCAATTAATTTATATTAAACATATTATTTGGGGTATGTTCATGCTATGAATTTCATATTTTTAATCATTAATGAAAAATTATAACACTTGTCCAAAGGAAAAAATATATCATTGATTTCGAAAACCATTCTGAACTAAGAGCAGAGATTAAAATCAATAAAACCATGGAAGGTGCAGAACAAAACAATGTTATTGGGGTTATTCAAAGAGACCAAGTACTGAGAATGCTTTCATACTATGGGTGGCTATCAAATATAGGATTGCTACTGAGCATCTCATCACAACCCATTTTTCAAACCACTTTGAGATAAACACTAGATAATTTTGATGATTTCTAACATCATTTAATTCACAGGTCCTCCACATGGAGATGTAAACAAACATATGGGAAGAATTGTTGAGCTTTTTGATATATAGAAATTATATAATTTCTCAAAGTTTTGGGTAAGACATCATCTTTTACGATATGTATTAGGTGATCAAGCTCACGATTGGATGCAAATCCAGCCAACACATTCCTTCACTACATATGATGACCTAACATAAAAGTTTCTCACACGGTTCTTTCCACCAATAAAGTCAATGGGAATACTGGTATATATTCTAAAAATTTTTCAATTTAAATATGAACCTCTATATTTTACCTGGGAACATTACAAAGATAAGAATCAAAAATACTATCATGAAGAAATAGATATATAGATAACAATACATAATTTATATAAGGTTTTGTCACAGGGAAAAAATGTCATTTCTTGATTCTACAGCTGGAGGATCATTAATGTAAGGTCACTTGAAGCAAGCTAAAACTTACATGATGAAATAGTGAGAAATATTTTCAAGTGGTAAAGAGAAGGAACACAATGAAAATGCATTCATTCAGTCAACAAAAATGGATGGGTGGTGGCATAGCGGGATAAATTTTCCAATAAGATGGACATCATGATGGGATAGTAGGAAAAATCCCATGTTATGTGTATTGATTATGAAAATTATACTTATTAAAATCGTGGTATTCAATTTCAGGGTTATAGACCATAACAAAATCAAGTACAAGGACTTAAATAAAGACTACAAGAGTACCAAAAAAATCCAGGCAAGGGGCCACACTAACATACTAGGTCAATAAATTATAAGAAAATATGGAAACATTCATGAATTCTTCTGGGGTTATACTAAAGCAAATAAATAAACAAGCATCGAACTAAAAGTTCTCATTGGGGAATTTGGACCATAAAGAGTCAAAAATTTCTAATAATCTTAGAGATAGAGATATAGGAACACAACAAGGATTCCCTAATTTACTCCCATGTGGATATTTGATAGCTATAGAGCTTAGAAGTGAGAAGAAAACAAAAAGGTGTGGTATAGAAATTTTTGGAAAATAACCAGTAGAAGATGAGAGTAAAAAGGATCAAGTAGATGAATTAAGAGAAGAACCAGCTTAGTAAAAACCAAGACTACATTTCTAGAATAAATGACACAAGTGAAGAACAATGTGGAAAAAAGTATGGTTTTGGAAAACTTAAAAAAATTTCATATTAATATACCTTTTAGAGAGGCTCTATTGAACATACCGACATATGAAAAATTAATGAAATAGTTGGTAACCAACAAGAATAAGATAGAAGAGAATAGAACCATTCCTCTCACATGGGAGTGTTCTGTAGTGGTATCAAAGGACATACCTAACAAGAAAAGTAATCCAGGTATTTTTTTTCAATTCCCAGGTTTATTAGATATAAAAAAAATATAGAAAAGACTTGTGTGACTTATGTGTGAGTGTTAATATCATGATATACACAACATTCAGGTGTTTTTTATTGGATGGAATTAAGACAAAAATAGTTCCAATCTAGTTAGAAGAATAAACAGTGAAAAATACTCGAGGAATCATCGAGGACATACTGATTATAGTAAAAAAATTATACTTACCCATCATTTTACTAGCGCTTGATATGGAAGAGGATTTAAACCTACTCATTATGGGATATATATTTTTAGCCACATGGAACGCGTTGATCGATATTCCAAATGGAGAATTCTATCTGAGGGTTGGAAGTTATTAGCTATGTTTCAACATCTATAAGGAAATGAATAACTACGATGTTTAAGAGGATAATGAGTTTGGATAAGGAAAAACACCTAAAGATGATGATGTCACTGAAATTGAAGAGGCACATGAGTTAGATAATATTGTGAAAGTAGATTCTCAACTAAAGAAGAAAGTGAAGATGAATAAAAAAGACAAATGGAATTAGATGGGAATTAAAATCCACTATATTTGATAAAGGACAAAAATTATGTATGTTGCATGAACTTCCATTTAGTTATTCGGGATTGAGGAAGAAATGGTGGGTAAGTCTAATGGAGATCAAGAAAATACTGTCATCTAGAAGAATTAATTTGTTCAAAGAAGAAGGACAGGGGCTGACCTATGTGGATTGGACATAAACGAGACCATTTATAAACCTAGAAGAAGTAAAAAAAATTCATTCATTAATTATGTGAGATGAAGGTGATGAAGGTAAGTCTGAGCCAATGATGGTAAAAAAAATTACTTTCAGGAGGCAACCTAAGTTTACTGTTTTTATTTATATATTTTATGTTTCTAGAGGAATGTATGATCTTGCTCCTAATAAATAAAATTCATTGATAATGGACTCTTATTTCACTTATTAAGTTTTAATTTGATAGGACATTAGGACCAAATCTGACAATTACAAACATTAATAAAAAGAATAATGTGTAGGAATATAACAGATCATGAAGGGCCTTCACATGTTGTGAATAGGTTCAAGAAGAACATGTACTACATAACTATGAACCACTAATTACAATGGGAATAATGGTTTAAATTATTTAATTTTTACTTTATTCCCCGCATTAAATTAGTGTTTTTTGACTTCTAATGGAATGACCTACATTTGGTACATTCTTTAATCAACTGAACTAGGAAAGATAAAACTTCCAAGAATAATTATCATACCATGAAATTAAAATTTATTTGTCAATAAATCTGACTTAGAAAAATGGGAAAAAAATTAGAACAGATAAGCATGTGGATTAGTTTTTGAAAAATCATGATTTAGGGGAGCATGATGATAATTTTAAATGAAAATTTTCTGAGATTTTTCCATGCTTTGAGTTTTTGATATTTTCAATCAATATTTAAACTAGTCGTATGTATGTCCATGAGTAATTGTCCCAATAATTCATCTCACTCTCGAGACATATATCGGGCCAATATTTTCCATTCTTTTATAGTATATTTCTAGATAAACTTAGTCAATATTTATTTTGTAGCTTGTTTTGCATCTTATAGAAGAAACGACTGAACATAATTACTTTTAAAATGATTGAGGCATTCTTTTCATTATTCCTTATCACAAGACCCACCTTACATTAGACCATTTGAAACCTATAGAATCCAATAATAGTATTGTTAGTAAATGACCCCTGTTTCAAGCCCATTTTAACCATTCCTACCTCCATCAAAATAATATTCATGATTATAAAACATATGAGTGGGGGAAATGATATCTGGTGGAAGGGATAGATTTTTTTGGTAATGAATAAGTGGGTGTATGTTTCATCGGATGTGGGGAAGGCATATTCATTTGTATTTATTACACACCCTCTTGAAAAAAATTGAAAAGGGTTGTGTCTTGGGAAATTCAAAAATCACAATTTACTTGACTGATGATACTGTTATAACTATTACAAATAGTTTCATGAGGAGATCATTACGGATTGAGTGGTGGATGTGAGAATTATCCCAAGAACAACTTTATAAAAAGAAAAATAAAAAAAGAGAAAATAAGGTATTTATTTTATTGAATTTCAACTCTTTAAGAGCCTGCTATGAGATACATGGGGAATATTTGGCTTTCATAGAGTTTTGTACCATGAAAAGTACTTTATAGTTGAACATCCATTTGAGCCTCACTTGATTTAAATCATTTACTTACCAAACCTGATCCTTGGGGTCATTTGATCCTAAATGGTGAAGCCGTCAAGATAATTTTTGATTCTGTCTTTACAAACTGGAGATGTTATATTCCTTAAAAAACACTAGTAATTGACATATTTTTGAGTTATGTCCATCAATATTTACATTTATACCATTAAGATGAGAAGAAAAATTAATGTGAGGTAAATTTAAAATGGCATGAATATTAATAATGGATTGAAAAATGAAAATGGATGATTTAAAAGGAATAACTAATTCAAAAAAGGAAAATTAGAATACTTGATTAAATTTTTTTACTGAAAAGTTAAGCATTTATAAATTTTTTATGTGTGATGATAAAAATTTTAATTTTCTATTTGATCAATTTTTTTAAATTAAAATTGAATTTAAGACAAGGTAAAGTGATAGTCCTTTTTAGTATGTTGAGATTCCATCCTTAAGGACAAGTCTGAATCCAAGTGTGGGGGTATTTGACAAGTGTATTTCATTCATAAAGTTTATGGTATTTTAATATAATGATTATTGTATTCAATTGAATAATCTTACCAATATGTGAATCATTTAACGTGTTTTACATTTTTGGGAATGATTCGATATATATTTGAAAAAGGATTGAAAGGAGGTGAATAATGGAGCTAAAAGACACTTTGAACCATGATCTTTGATCACAGCTTGAAAATAGGTTTTTGAGGATATGATGAAGCTAGAAAACTATAGCAGAATGATTACATGTCGTGTAATTCATTTACAGCTTTATCCAAAGAACTAGCCACTCATGAAAAGTTAGGACTAGATTATATGATGTGAAGAACAATTACACATCGTGTAACCACATTAAATGATGTGAGTTTTTTAGGATATGTTTTTGGAAGAGATACTATGAAATTCATGTTTCCTATAAAATAAAATATTACACATCATGTAAACACTTTACACATCGTGTAAATTCACAGGATGACATTTTAAGAACCAGATTCACCATATCATTAATTTTTGGAAAAATCTATGACATGGGAACTACAACAGACCAGATATGGACCAAATATTTATAGTATTCATTAATATAAAATACCATCTAAATCCTACAAAAAGGGGGATAGGCTTCTACTGTTGGAAAATTGAGATCTAGAGACCATAGCTAGAGAGAGATGATGTAGGACACTCTTTGAGTTACTCTCTGTTTTCAGTATGATTTTATTTCATTCCATACTTATCTATTATTATATAATCACTAGGATGAGGGGGGGGGGGGTAAATCCGCCTTATTCTAGGGTAATCTAATTTACGGGGGATAATGAGTTTGATTTATTTCATTTTATTTATTCATTCATTTAGTTTGGTATAATTATTTTTCAAAATTCCAATCCCTTTATTTTTCTTCTATCATGACCGTTGATAACTGAATCAAAAAGGAATCATAAAATTATTACACTAATAACCTTAAATAAGGAATAAACTTTGTCAACTTTAGGGGAAATCAGCTTTAAATATAGAATAATGCAAAACTTAATTCAGAAACACCATAAATTTTCAGACCAAGGGAAATAGGGTGTTTCCACATTGAGGAGTGGATACTGTAATAATTGGATATTCCTCATCTTGACATTGAAACCATTAATTAATTAATCAAATTTTTTTATTAAATTCAATTGCACCCAAGCCCTAAAATTACAAAACCCAGGGATGATTTTAAATATTTTTACAAAAAAATTAATCAATCTACTTCTTTTTTGTTTTTCTTTCTCAAAACCAATCATTTAAATATTTTACAACCTTATTTCTTCAATATAATAAAATTAATTATTATAAAAATAAAAATGAACTAATTTCTACATCTCTGTGGATTGATCTCGACCTATTGTTATACTTATTTTAATTAATTAAGAAGTATAGTTTGAGTTTTTATAAAACAACTCATAGATCCATAGGGAATTAATGATGCCCTCCCAGATACCAAATTAGTGTCCTTTCTAGGGAAAACTTCTTTTTTGTTTTTTAGATTTAAATTTTTATTTTTTTATTGTACTAATTAATTGAAATTCCACTTTTTATATTGGATGTGTTCATGCTGTGAATTTCAAAATTTTAATATTTAATGCATAATTGGAACACCTGGTCAAAGGAAAAAGGACATCATTTATTCAAGAAACCATTTTAAACCAATATTAGAGGTTAAAATAAATACAAACATATTGGGCATAGAACAAAACCAAGTTGTTGGGGTTCTTCAAAGAGATCAAGTACTGAGAACACTCACAGACTATGGGTGGAAGTTAAACACAAGATTCGTATCAAGCATCCTTGCACCACCATTGTAGAAAACCTCTTCGAGATAAAGTCCATAATCATTTCTATGATTTCAAATTGCAATCAATTAATAGGAATTCCACATGAATTTCCAAATAAATATTCAGGAAGCTTTATCAATCTGTACGATACATTTCAATTCCATAATGTCTCAAGCGATGCGGTGAGACTCCTTATTTTCAATTTTCATTACGTGATCGAACTGTAGATTGGATTCAAAGCCTGCAAGTGTATTTCATCACTACATGGGATGAGATGGAAGTAAACATCCTCACCCTCTTCTTTACACCTTCTAATTCAATGGGAATATAGGTAAATAATTTAATCTTTTCTCAATTTGAAGATGAATATTCGTATTCAACGTTGGAAAGTTACAAATATATGACTTGAAAATTCCAAAATAATGGAATAGAGATATGGATGCTAATCCAAACCTTCTATAAGGGTTATTTAAGGGAAAATTGTCATTTTTTATATTGCAGCTAGAGGATCATTAATGAAAAATTCACTTAAAGAAACCTCCAACTTACAGGATGAAATAGTGAGGAACAGTTTCTAGTGGAAAGGGGAAGGGACACAACAGAAACACATTCTTGCAGTTAACAATAATATATGGATGGTGGAACACATGGAGTCATTAAATTGGAAGATGGAAATCATGATAGGCCAACAGAAAAATACCTATGGTATGTGTATAGAAGATAAAAATTATGCTGATTATAATCATGGTAATCAATTTCAGGGTTGGAGAACACAACAACAACAAGGAAAAGGACTTAAACAATGACCACAAGGGTGCCAACAATATTCATACCAAGAGCCCACACTGATGAGCTAGGTCTATAAATTAGAAGAAATTTTGGAAACATTCATCACTACTTCTGGGTATATACTAAAGGAAATAAAAGAAGAAGTATTGAATGAAAATTATGAAATTCAGAATCTAGAGAATAAAGTTGGCTAAATTTCTGATCATCTTAGTGAGGGACCAGATAAAGACTATCAGGATTCCCTGGAGTACTTCCACATGAATATTTAAAAGCAATAAATCTAAAAAGTGGAAAGAAAACAAAAGGAAGTTTGATAGATTTTTTTTGTCAAAAACTAGTGGAAGCTGAGAGTAACAAGGAACGATTATATAAAGAAGAAGAACCAACTAAGTATAAGAAAAGACTTCCTTTTCTAGAATTAATTGATCTTTTGAAGAAAAATGTGAATTTTTTTTTATAACATAAAATAATTTCATATTAATATAACTTTTGTAGAGGCTCTCATGAACACAACAACATATGAAAAATTTACGAAGGATATTGTAACAAAAACGATTAAGATATAAGAGATTGGAACTATTCCACTAACATGGGAGTGTTCAGAAGTGGTATCAAATGACCTACCTAAGAAGAAAAGTGATCATGGAAGATTTTTAATTCTCATCTTTATCAGTTATATCAAATGTAAAAAATAATGTGTGTGACTTAGGTGAGAGTGTCAATATCTTCTCATACAAAACATTCAAGAGTTTGGGAATTGATGGAATGAAGAAAAAAAAGGATTCCACTCAAATTAGAAGACTCAATAGTGAAGAATCCCTAAGGACTCATCGAGGACATCCTGATTAGAGTTGACAAATTCTACTTACCCATTGACTTCCTAGTTCTAGATAAGGAAGATGAGTGACACCCACTCATTGTGGGAAGGCCTTTTTTAGCCACACGGCTTGCATTGATCAATGTTCAAAATGGATAAATCTATCTGAGAGTTTGAGATGATAATGTAAGTTTAAATATCCACCGGTCAATGAAGAACTATGGTATGAAAGTGGAAAATGAGTTTAGAGAAGTAGATACACCTGAAGTTCAGGATATATCTAAAATTGAAGAGTTACACGAGTTAGATGATGTTGTGAAAGTGGATACTCAACTAAAGAAAAAAGAGAAGTTGAAGATCATTATGAATAAAAATAGCGGAGAAAATAACTAAACAAATTTTTTGAAAGTACATCAAGTATGGATGGTACCTATGCTTCTATTTAGTTCATCTGGGTTGAGGAATAAATGGCGGGTTGGTCTGTTATTCCCTAAACCCAGATATCCTAAAGACGATTTATGCTATGAATTACATTGGCATGATTACAAGAAATCAAATCCTGAAGGATTGAGAGTTTAGTAGTCTTGGTACACCAGATACATACATGAGAAAATAATACAATGATTACAACATGTTTCTTTTTAAATAAATACCATTTAGGATAAGATTATTCCATCTAGTAAATACCTTAATATCTTTCATAGTACGTTTCTTGGATTCATGGGGAAATAAACATAATAATGTTGATATAAAATGATTAGTATAGGTAAAATATAGCGGAATCAATTATAAATTAATGTGAATAATATTTATAACATGGTAAAAAACTAAACTCACATTCTATATAAATAGTTAACTGAGAAGGAATTTCTTAAACAATATAGAAAGGTAATAAATGGAAACACATTCCATTAAAATAACTAGGTAAGGAAAATAAATATGGAAATATAAGAAACTGAAAACCCATGACCTTTAATCAATAAATTGAGAATGAAATTCATCCATAGATTTTATCATGTGAAGATATCAGGGTTACTAAATAATAAATAAAAATGAATGTAATGAATAATTATATGAAGTCATATCTTAGGCACATGAGAACCTCTAATTTAAAGATCCATCCTATAGATAGTTTAAAATTATGGATAGAAACCTATTTAATTTTGGAAACTTATTTGTCTTATGAGAACCTATTGATGCATTAAGAATATATATATAGCAGCGCGAGTACTGTAGCAGTGGTGGCACTATAGCGGCGGTTGTACTATAGCAGCGCGAGTACTATAGCAGTACTGTTCACTGAGGGGTCCTTTGGGCCAAAAAATGGGCTTTCAAGCCTTGTATTCAGGCCACTTGGCCTTGGGCTTTTAGGCTATGTAATGGGTTTTCCTCTACACAGTCTAAAGAGGTCTTTTCTTTAAATAATAAATTGAGGCTTTGGCCCCAACCTTTAAAAAAATTACATGTCTAAAACATTCTTCATATTGAGTAATAAATTTAATTAATAAACAATATTCCTTATAAAATATTTGTATTAAATAAATAAAATTGTTTATCAATATTTCTTTAATTAATAAAATACTATCAAAGCAGACATAATATGTAAAGAGGAATATAGTTTAGGAAATAGTATTATCCATGATAAATAAAATGGATAATTTAGGAAAAAATCAAGATTCAATGACCATAGAAGATTAATTATTTCAAGGAGACTAACAAATGAATCATGGAATATAATTTGAATACAATCCTTGTCCATATAAATCTTAAACCATCTAGAGTAATATGAAGGATGGAATCAATACAACATATCCCCAGTGGAGTAAAAATAAAGGATGTTACTGTTGTTGAATTGAAACACTCTAAGTAGGTATTTTAAAAAACTTCTTCTGGAAAATATATTTTATTATGAAAAACCTTTTGAAAAACATTTTCTTTGAAAATTACTTTTGAAAATATTTTCTTTAAATAAGTAACCTTTTAAATATGAAATGGAAGCTTCAATGAAATTTTGGTGGGTAAATTCATATAAGCTGCACGAGGTAAAAAGAAAATCCATTTTTCTTGGTTAAAGGTTTGAAAAAGTCCTTGTTTGGAAAGAGACAAGAAGTTTCCTTTAACCAATCTATTAAATAAAAAAGATAAAAGTTTATTTTACAAATAATTTTAAAAATTGTTTTGAATTTTTTTAATAAATCATGGTTTCTAGAAGAAAACATGTTCTCTGACTAAAGAGAGAAACACAGGAAGGTTTTATGAAAAAACATTTTATAAAACATTTTGAGTACTAAAGAGTGGGAAACTGGTACTAATAATTGAAAGTGATAATGAATAACCAGATGATTTAAAATTAATGGTTTTATTGAATAATGTTCATATAATTTCTAGGATTGGAAATACCATTGAAATATCATTAAATTAATTTGTTGAGTAAAATAATCATTAAACATTCCAAAGTGTCCCATACCAATTTAAAACATTTTAAATCATAATCCCCATGGAGGAACAACATTATATAGAGGTTTAAAATACCATGAATACTAAAGGACTAATGATATAATATAAAAAATGGGAAATGTATGCACTACACAAAAGTTAGATAAAAATATGTTACCTTGAGTTTCCTCTTGGGTTAATATCCTTTCACATCCTATATAATAAATATATTTTATTTCTATACATGATTCAAAAACATTTTTATTTTGACAATTAATTTAATTTCACTTATTACCATGTTTTTTAAAACTATTTAAGCAATTATGTTTACGTCAAGTTTTTTGATAAAATTTAGTTTATGTGTCAAAAATGACTTTGGTAGGTCAACTATGATCAGAGGGGTCATTATATAACATCTAAAGAATAATAATAATGATATAATTATCATTTTTATAAATCAATTATACTTTCAAAAATAATCCTGAAATATGGTTATGAAAAATTAATTATTGTTACAATCATGGAGACGATATGTCGTACGTACGCATGAGTAACGTCCTTATTTTTTAATGATCCTCATGGAAATAAGGTAAGAAAAACCATATATTTCCAGAATGATAATTATATCAGAAATATAATATTATTTTATAAAAAATATATATATAATTCTTATCATGAAAAAGGAATCACATTATGTCGGGGAGGTGGTAGTCCAAACGTTCATGAACGACATTATCACTTTTTATGCATCTATGTGAAAGGGTGATAAATAAAGTGATATATATATATATATATATATTAAAATTGTAGAGATGTAATTATGTCATGAATTTCAGATATTTTTTTACATCACATATTTATTAATTAAAACCGTACTTCATACATTACATGTATGGCATGAAGGAGTCACTTCTCTTTGAGGGGGCGGTAGTCAACACTTCCTCAAATGAAGTTATCATATTTCCACAAGATGGAAAGAAAAAATACATGTGATAACTAAAATTTAAATAAAAATAATGAAATTATAAATATCATACATATCATATATAAATATATTGTTCATCATAATGGATACCATGATAAGCAGTAAAGGAAGAACAAACAATCATCATTTTGTGAGGCGGCAGTTTCGCCGTTCATATAAACAATATGTTTGTTACCCATTATATGGTTATTTTTATAAGTGAAGGATTAACCCTTATCATTAATAAATGATTTTATATTATGGATAATTTTTTTATTAATCTAACATATAGGAATAAAATTTTAGGTGGCCGAGAATAAATGAAAGAAAAGTGATTGTTGGAAATCATTACCTTAGAAATCAGGTAACTTCTTTTGGATTATAGTAAATAGCTTCTTTGTATGATATTGTTTCAAATAGGATGGTTCAATATCGATGGGGGAATTTTTTTGAAGATATTTGGGAAGATATTTCCAAAATTAAGTGTTTTGATAGGTGTGAGGAATGAGGAGAAGTGGTGTCATTTTATAGTGAAGGAGGAGTGACACTCTTGTAATATTTTCCCAAAGGAATTACATGCACGTTTTTTATATTTAATGTGTCTCCAATAATGTTAAACGTTATATCCAAGTGTTTATAGGGTAGAAATATGGATATAAAATACATATGATATAAGTTTCTAGGTCATTTGGGCCCATAAGATTAAGGTTTAGTCACATATTATACTTAATTCTACCTTAATCATTGTGATTAATTGTAATTACTTTAACTAATAATTTTGGTCTAAAACTGAGTTGACCTTATTAGAAATCATAAATGATTATAATTCATGATATAAAATCCATTTTTCCAAATTAAAATCATATAAGTGGAAGAAATTAATTTAAAATTCATCCCGTAAGCAGGATGACAATATATGTTTTTAAAAGCATCTGAACATTTTTTATGTTTTCATAATAATTTTTAAATTTAAATTGATTAAAATGATATAAAAATTCTTAATTAATAAAAAAATTATCGATTTAAAATTTAAAATGAATTAAAATTATAATTTATCCTTATAAATAAATTAGATAAAAAAGCAGTTTTGAACTAAAATTATGTATTTTTTACTGTTAATTAGAAATGAATTGTTTTAGAAAAATATAAAAAATTCAACCTAACAGAATTATTATGTTTATTTTTCAAATATGAAGTCTATTTTTACATATTAAATCAATTATGTTTTCTAAATACTCATTTAAAATGGGTTTTTCATTAAAATGCTGTAAAATTGCTTCTATAAAAATATTGGTTTTTATGTGTCAAATACAGTTGGTTCTAAACTTATGACTATAAAACCTAAATGATGAATATAAAAAATATTTTATTGAAGATATAACTTATATATTTCTTTAAAATCATTCACTAATTGAAATTAATTATGTTTATTAATATAATACTTCTTTGGAAGCATAAAAATAAAAATATTTCTTCTTATATCCAATTAGTTCTTATTTTCATTTATCATTAATTAGTTCCAAATAAATTAATTTTATATTAATATGAACCATAGATTCTCAAAATTTATTTAATACTGTTCATAACTGCTAGTATAATAACTATTTTATATCATACTATATTAAATAATAATATTATAATAATATATTGTTTTCTGGTAAAACTTGGTCTTCTGTGTAAAACAAGATAGTGTGGAAGGTCTATCTTGAATGTAACCCAAGATATCAAGGAAGGTCACTATTATGTGTAATTAAACCTATCGAGGAAGGTCTCTCTTTCTTGTAATGTAATATAACTTGATGTTTCTGAAATTTTAAGCTATATAATATAATATATTTATTTAAGATAGTAAATATATTATAAAGTATTGGGTTATTATATTCCATTTTTACACTTGTTATTGTGTGTCATAAAATCTATTGAATAAAAGGATGTACTTTACAATTCTAGGGTGTTACACAGTCCAACGAATGTCATGAAAGTACTACCATCCAAAAGAATTAATTTTTTCAAAGAAAAAGGATAGGGGATGACCTATATAGATTGGACACAATTGAGACCATTTAAGAACCCCAAATATGTAAAAAAAATCTATAATTCCTTAAATGAGATAAATATGATGAAAGTAAAGTTGATTCAACTATGGTATACAAAAGTACTTCTATATGGCAACATGAGTTTTTTTTTCTTTATACATTTTCTATTTTCAGAGGCATTCATGCTCTCAATCCAAATATTTAAAAATTCATTGATGATGGACTATGATTTGACATTTTTATTTTTTATTTTTAGGACCATCAATACCCGATCCAATAGCAAGTAGCATGAATCAAATGAAGCTGTAAAAAAATTACACATCATGAAGGGCATTTACACATCGTGAAAAGGTGAAGCCAAAACCTATACAACCCTACTTTAAACCGCCAATTTCAAGGGGAGTAAGAGTTTCATTTCTGTATTTTCTACTATATTCCCCACATTAAACTATATTTCTTAAATACCAATTTTATTCTCTACATTTGATACATTCTTTAATCAACTAAACTTGGAGACATGAAGCTCCCAGGATAAGTATCATACTATGAAATTTAAAATTTTGTTTTAATATATTTAAATGAAAAAATGGGAAGAATAATTAGTAGATATTATCACGAGGATTATGATTTTACAAATAATTATTTAGGGGAGAATGGTTATCATTGTAAATAAAGTTTTTCTAACATTTATTCATGTGTTGAATTTATGATATTTGTATTCATTGATTTAATTATTCATATACATTTCCATGAATGATTATACCAACCATTCAAATCATTACTTAGACTTTCACAACCCCCTCCTCCCAGAGATACCCCATCAGGGCTAGTAACGAAGAAAGGTAGATGATGACCCCATGTCCCGCATCCAGTAGGCCCTAGAATGGTGACCAACACAAATGGTTTAAAATCTCACAAAATGGAAGGAAATATCTTTTTTATAGGAAACAAGATCAGGAGTTAAGATGGTTAATCCCAAAAAACCTCAAGAAATATATAGAAAGGAAATAAATAAATCTAACCCACAGGCATGTTTAAATAAAAGACTACTGTAAATATAATGAATCTCTAAAGTAAATACCAAAATAGAGCTAAAAAACAAAGCAAAAACTATCATGATCTGAGCTAGTAGGATCCAAAATGGTTCGCAAAGTACTCATAGAAACATGAAAAAAATGCATAGTGTGAGCTTACAAGTATACTCAGTATGAAGAATTAGATTTTCTTGTGGAAAAGTAGGAGAAGCATAATAATGGTCATGGGAGAAAATAGCATAAACCAATAACACCTAATGAGGAAAAATAAGCATCCCAAACCTCACCAAGGCATGATTACAAAATAACGCAAGTCAAGTGAAGTTATATAATAATCAAATCAATATTTGGGTAACTCAAACCACTCTCCCATTGGTTAATAACTCATAAACTAACGAATAAAGTCCACATGCTACCGCACTCTTCCACAAGCCCCTTATCACAAACCACCCACCCACACATGGTCTTTAGAGATAGTTCAACAACCTAACCATAAGAAGCTCACCATATCCTTCCCGCAGACAATTGGGCCACATCCACAACCACATCACATATCACCCACAAAAACATGGGCCACAACCACAGCCTCATCCCGAAGACACTTGGGAAAACACAATACATATCATCCTAAAAACAACTAAGAAAGAAAAACTCACCTGAAAACAGCTAGGCCTCACAAACCACACTACAACTTTTTTGAAGGATCATGGGCTACCAATGCCTAGAAGAGGGAATATAGACGATCAAGTGACCATCCATCCATCCTCCCAATGAGATGTTACTAGAATACACCCTCTCCCATGATGATGGGGATGTTCAGTACATAGTTCCCAACTAGGGTGGCATACATATAAAAATCATAAGGAAATAAAAATAGATACATATATAATACCAACCACTCAATCCCAACCTAGTGATTTAAAATAATCACTAACCAACCCATGAATTCCCCATTTTTTTGACATCTAGAATGCACACACCACAAAAAAAAACCACAAGACCATTTCATATGTTCTAGCCAATTTTCCATTTATCCATTTCAGTTCATTCTTAAAGAGTTAATTTATAAAAACCATCACTATAGGGCAACTAATAAACAAAATCCATAACTGGAAACAAAACCAATGTCATATCGAAAGGAGAAAACCCAATAAACTAAATTAGCTTCAAATTACTCTACGTTTGATACCCATTCATTATGTATCAACCTACAGACGTAGGGGAAGATTTCTGCATGCTACACATAGAGAAACTCTAGGTAAACCACCCATATCATCAACTACCATCTTTCTTCAAACTCATCTTACTCAATTCATGTTCCAACCAAACCAAATCCCAATACACAATCCCATCAAGTCACACATCACCACATAATGGTTTTACAACCTCATTGCACCACACAACAGTCCTGTAGCCCCACTACACCACACAAGTTATTTCATTCCTCATTCAACCCACAACACACACCTATCCCCTGTAAACATAACACCACATAACCAAGAAAACCCACATACTAGAACATGACCACTTCAATCCTCATCCATCCAACACTCAAAACCACAACCAACCCACACAACACATTACCCCACATATCAATGCACAACACAATTTCCATATTTGACAAGCACCCCATGATTAATTTCACTTCATAATTCGGGGTTTATTACAAAAACAAGGAAAAACATAAGGAATATATTCATTATTCAAGTGTATGTATTAGACCAATTTCTATTTTCAAGTGCTCAACAAGGGACAACCAAGATAAAACATCTTTAGTGTGCACGCACGGAGCACCCAAAACCACAATTTTCTACAAGGTGTTTGGCCCATACGATTTCACAAACAATAAGCAAAGATACAGAAAGTATGTAATAAACCCATATATCCTTTCAATTCAATTATATTGTTATTTATCTTTGATTAATCTGGAACAGTAATAATCCAAGGGTAACAAAAGAAAAACCATTGTTGCATGATGCACTAATCAGGAAGAAAATCCTGCGATCAATGATCACACCACTAGAAATGCGGATCAACATATTATGAACCAAATGGTTATCAAAATGATACCAAAACGTTCCTCCCATGTCAACATGAACCAAAATAGTAAACTCCATGTAAATAAAAAGATAAAATAGATGAAAAGGAGTGTAAAACATAGCACTGATCGATAATAGATTACCTAAAAACAACCACTAGATTTGATTAACAAAAGAGGGATGAGTGGGGATAAAAGACCTCCTTGGGTGCCTGGGGTTCATATAATGTGAGAGGAAAAAGGAAAAAGAGATAAATAAAATAAATGGTTTAGCCGAACAAAACATTAAAATAAAACTAGATTGGGTATTACATGACCTGTAATACCCTTTCATGTTGGGTTACCCTTTGAGGTACACTTCCACAAAAAACCCCATAACCTCTTGCATTTATTTTATTTTTCATACCTCAAATCCCATCATGTCTTGTACCCTCCCAGACAAACCGTGAACCCAAGATTCACTTAGTGTATTCTAATTACATAACCTGTAATCCTCCCACTTACATCCATTAGAATTTGAACCTATCCATCCTTCCTCCGAACATCTCAACCCTGAAAAACCTGAAAAGTAATAGACCGAGAGAACATGGACCATTATATCATATACCTCTCAAATGATTCTCATACTTGAGAATCGAAAAACAATCCCTGAAGAAGAAAAGGGGTGTTCGGCCAACCACCCCACGAGATACATCTCAAGGGTCTCTCCACAATAGGAACATCATTAAAAAGTAAACACATCAACCTGATGACTAAAACCACATTGCCGCATCCCCAAACCAATGACGAATAGTCAATGAAATGAACTGTCTTAATGTATGAATTAGGTGATTCCATATTCCATGTATAGATATTATCTACATTGGGTGGCACTGAATCTCTTTCACAAGTTTAATCAATCTCTATTAATGAGTATCGATTAGGAATCGGGTTCTAAATTTGTCATATGTTAAAACTTCATTAGACAGTATACCACACACACCCAAAACCAAAGGAAAACATCTCAATTCATAAAATAGGGTTGAAACATCACATCACAAAGCAAAACAAAACAAGAAAAGATCAAAACAACTCTGGGTACTGAGCATGCATCTACGATTCTCTAACCAAAGCACTCTCCTTTAAGAAACCATGCCTCCACAACACATGAACCAAAGGAATGGTCCTCCCATGATGAACCTTCCCCCAATGATCATGGATCTCTATTAACCTCTCCACAAACATTGTATCATACTCGATATCCAACTCTCCCCAGTTGATGATGTGGGAGTCATCGTGTACATACTGATGAATAAAAGAGACATCAAAGACATCATGGATCCTATTCAACTGTAGTGGTAGTGCCAACTAGTATTCCACCTCGTCAACTCATCCCAACACCTCGAAGGGGCATATGAACCTAAGAGAATTCTTACTCACTCTTCCAAACCTCCTCTTCCTACATTGAGGGGAAACCTTCAATAAAATGTTGTCCCCAACCTCAAACTTCAAGGGTCTCCTCCTATAATCAACATATCTCTTATGCCTGTCCTACACTGCATTCTTTTTCTTGCAAACAAGCTGAACATTCTCTGTCATGCTTTACACGATGTTCAGACTAGGAACATATGTCTCCCCAACCTCTATCCAATACAACGGAGAACGAAATGGTCTTCTGTATAAATATTCAAATGGAGCCATTCCAATTGCAGAGTGATAATAATTATTGTAAGGTAAGTCAACTAAGGGAAATTGTTGTACCTAAGTTTCACCAAAGTTTAAGATGCATGCTTGTAACATATCCTCCATTGTCTGGGAGGTCTTCTCTATGTGTCCATCCATTTATAGGTGGAAATTAGTTTTGAGGTGTAATTGAGTTCCAAAAGCATGCCGTAATCCCCTCTAGACTCATAAAGTAAATAGTTAATGTTGGGAAAAAATCCCTCAAGGTAACATTGAAGTATTTTGGGTTGGTTGTGTTTTTTGACAAAGCAGGTTTCCATGGATAATTGTCGAGTTCTCGAGAAGTTGTTTACATTCCATGTTGACAAAGAATGATGAAAAAGGAAATGACGATCTAGAGGCGGTACAAATAGAGTAGTACAAGGTGGCGCCGTTTCCCAGTGTGCCAAATTTTTGGGTCCAAAATTTGGAGTTTGGTGAGCATCGTGAAAAGCGGATTTCCATGAAGATCATAATTTAATATGGCAAAGGCATGAATTTCGTGAAGATAGGATGCATGGTTTAGAAATTTTAAAGACCAGAATAATGGAGGTGGTGATGCTTCGCGATTACGTCAAGCTTCACGAACGGCAGAGGCTGAAGTGCATCGCGGCGGTGAAGGGATTTGCGAAGGAGCTTCGCGGTGAAGGCACGAAGGAATGTTGGGCTTCGCGAGGGATCTTCGCAGCGAAGTCACGAAGGTATGTTGATGGTGATTCTTCGCGACTACGTCAAGATTCGCGAACGGCAAAGTGCCATGGTGCTTCCCGATTTGGACAGAATTCCGGCGGAATCATTTGAGCTTCGCGATTTGAGATGACGTGGCATTGACTTCGCGCGGAAGGGACGAGGGTCGGTGGAATTGCCTATAAATAGAGGCCGACCCCTTCGAGCGAAGTAGAGAGAATTTTCATAGAAGATCATTTTCTCTCGTTTTTCAAAGGTAGTTCGCGGAGCCAGTGTGCTTCGCAAAAGAGGTGCTTCGCGGCGGCTATTATTGCTCCGCGAAAGTTGTGTTCTCCGCGTTGGCTCAGTGATCTTTTGCGAGAGAAGTTTCTTTGCAACGAGTTGAGCTTCGCGGGAGTTCTTCGCGAGAGAGCTTCATGAGAGAGCTTCATGAGAGAGCTTCGCTAAAAGGCAGGAGCTTCGCGAAGGCTTGTTGAGCTTCGCGAAATTGGAAGCCTAGTGAAGTTGAGTGCTTTGCGGAGGTCATTCCAAAGGTAGTTTGCCCAGTGTTCAGAGGCAAAGAGGTATTCATCTACGGATGAAAGTTGAACTTCAACAGAGCATCTACATACAAAGAAAGATGCTTCCTTAATGGAAATGAAGAGACCTACTGGTCTATAAACTGTGAGTGAATCCCTTCCAAGAGCAGTGAGCTTAGGAAGAGGAAGAAGGTGATCCTCTCCACCAGCAGTGAGCCAGAGAGAGAGAAACAGGGAGTTACCCTTGGGAAAACAGTGATCTAACCCTAAACTTTGTAAAGGAAGTGATCCTGGGCATAGAAGTGATCTAGCCCGAACATTGTAATCCACAGCTAGTGAAGTTTAGTTGAATTGGTACGATCGGCAACTTGTCAGCGTATGCTCCTTGGACGTAGCCCTTTGCGGTGAACCAAGTAAAAATCTCTGCGTCTGCCTGTTTATTTTCCGGCATTGAATTTAAAGCATCATCATTAGATAAAGGATAAATTAAGTGATCATAACATATACACAAGTGCAAACAAAGTGACCCTTGTAACAAAGAGGTCAAGATCCAGCGGGGCAGGAAGAACTTTGAAAAAGAATATCCATACCCTAATTTACCCCCCCCCCCCTCTCAGGGTATATAGGCCCCTATTAGTCCTAACAGTTAATCATAATATATGATGATGGATCTCATAACTCCATGAATCCACACCACTTCACCCACATACCTCCTGGTTAAGGCATCCATTGTGCCAGTCTCCTTAATCACTAATATATTGTAGGATTTCATCATCCAATAAAATACTACCTAGATCGTATCATAGATTCCCTGATCCATGGGTAACCCTGTGACAAAATCAATTGATATTTCATCCCACTTCCACTTGGGTACATATAGGGGATGCAACAAACCACTAGGAACAAAGTGCTCTGCCTTCACCTGTTTTAACACTTGGAACTTTGGCACAAACTCCTCCACTTACCGTTTCATTCAAATCCACCAAAACTGCATCCTCAAGTTGTAGTATATCTTATAAATTCTTGGGTACACCACCCATTGTGAGATATAAAACTCATGGTGGATACCCTCATAGATTTCCACTAGAACAAACAACCTCCCATGGAACAATATCTGATTCTGACCATCCTCTGACCATCCCTCATGAGCATCATCTTGGTCAATGTAATCAAAAACCACCTCTTCCTCCAAGTCTCCTCACTGAGACTCCCCCACCTGCCGTAGTAGAGAAGATTTCACCATCTTCTAAAATAGACAACCTCTGCCACCATCTATTATTGTATCTTGGTGCAAGGTGGCCAACTCCTCAATCTCCTTCCAAGTGTCTTCAGATTCTTGAACTACCTCCCTCTAAATTCGAGTAAATAAATATTTCATCGATGAATAAAATGAATAATTGGTCCAAGAAATCATGTAAAATAGAGTTCATGAGTTCCATGAACATGGATGGTGTGTTCATAACACCGAACGACGTAACCACAAACTAAAAGTTCCCATATGACCACCCGAAGGCAGTCTTTGGGATGTCACTCTTCTTCACCATAAACTAGTGACACCCAGACTACTGATTGTTCTTAGAGAACTATATTTCTCCCCTCGGCTGGTTGAAAAGATTTTCAATCCCCGGGAGAGGGTAATAGTTCTTGACTATTACGAAATTCAACCTTCAGTAGTTTGTGAACAACCTAAGACCACCATCTTCCATCTTTGCAAAAAAGACTAGAGCACTCCATGGTGAAACACTGGGACAAATAAATCCATTCTTTATTAGGTCATCAATTTGAATCCATAGCTCCCAAAGCTCATAAGGTGACATCCAATAAGGATCCATTGAAAATAGGCAAGCACTAGGAAGCAAGTATATCCCAAAATCAATGTCACTTTGAGGGGGTAGAGTCACAACCTCATTGGGGGAAGACATACACAAACTCCCCAAAAACACTAGGAAACACCACTATCATAGCATCCACCTATTCCACTGACATCATGTCCAATAAGGAATAAAGAGGCTCCACACACTGACTACCCATATGACAACTCCACTCACTAACGAAAGCCACAATCTAGCCATCCACATCTGAAAAAATGACTTTCCTTCATAATAAGTTGATAACAACATGAAAACAATACAACCAGTTGATCCCAAGGATGATATCATATGGATTTATCTATAGCAATAAAGTATCCCCATGAGACTAATGTAGCACCATCATCAATACATATCCCCCTCATACATCAAACAAGTCGTTCTAACCGCCAACTAGCATACTCATCACCAGGGGAAAGAAAATTATCTCCATTCCTAGTCCCAAATAATTGGATAGAATGAGTGAAAAAATGAGTTTGAAACTACTGAATCAAAAAAGCGCAAGAAAGAATACTAAATAAATTGATCATACCTCAAACGATCTATGGTTCTATTGGAACTATTGCCTCTATAGTTTGTAACTGACCACACTTATCTCCTCTTCCCCTCTACTGATGACTGCCTCCCCGACCACACCTAGATCGAAGTCCCTGGGGAACATGCTTTTGTCGGCTTCCACCTATAGGTATGTTTAAAAAAAGGTTGTTGTAAATACAATAAATAACCAAAGTAAATACCAAATAAGAGCTAAGAATAAACACATAAACTATCAAGATTCGAGCTATTAGGGTCCAACATGGTCCACAAAGTCCTCCTAGAAACATTAAAAAAAAGTTTTTATATACATCGGGTGAGCATACAAGTATACTCAGTAGAGAAAACTAGAGGCAATCATGAAAAATTGCATGAAGAATACTATTAAACTTTTGAGAAAATAGTAGAAACCAAAATAACCAAACAAGGAATACTAACCATCCCAACTTCACCAAGGCATGCTCACCAAATAACGTAATTCAAGTAAAAAACAATAATAACCACATCGATATTTGGGTACATTGCACAACTTTCCCATTGGTTAACTACTCATAACATAATTGAGAACATCATGTCCCTAATACACTATTCAACATGCCATATGTGACAAGCCTCCCACACAAAATTAGGCCTTAGAGCTAGTCCCATAACCTGGTCATACAAAGCTCACCACATCCGGCCTGCAGACACCTGGGCCACAACCACAACCACATCAGATCTCACCCATAGACACCTGTGCCACAACCAAAACCTTATCCTGAAGACACCTGGAAAATAAAAACATATATAATCTCAAAAACATCTGGGAAAGAAAAACTCACCCATAGACACTTGGGCCTTACAAACCACAAGACAACATGCCCGAAGGATCAATGGCTACCAATGCCTAGAAGAGGGAGTGGGGAAGAAAAGGTGACCATCCATCCATCATCCCACTGGGATGCTGGGAAAACACACCCTCCCCTATAATGATGGGGGTGTTTATCACATACGTTTCAACTAGGGTGGTGTGCATATTGAGATCATAAGGAAATACAAATACATACATATATGATTCCAACCAATTTATCCCAACCAATGGATTGACAACAATAACAAACGAACTGATGACTTGCCAATTTTTCTTTCACAACTAAAATGCACACACCACACAACCACCACAATTCCATTTCATGTTTATAGAAAATTTTCCATTTAACCATTTTTGTTCGATCTTAAACAGTTCATTTATCAAAACCATCACTACTTAGAAACTAGTAAACATAATCCATAACAAAGAAGACAACAATGTCATATTAGAAGGTTAAAATCCAATAAACTAAAGTAGATTCACATTACTCTTTGTTTGATACCCATTCATGATGTATCAATTTCTAAACACAAGTAAAGATTTGTGTATTCTACCCATGGAGAAACTCCAGGTAAACCACCCATATCAACAACTACCATTGTTCTTCAAACTCATCCTACTCAAGTCATTTTATTACCAAAAAACCCCAAAAAAATAATCCAGTCACACATCACTGCACAATGGACCTCCATCCCTGTTGCACCACACAGTAGTCCCGCAGCCTCACTACACCACACAAGTTCATCCATTCCACAATCAACTCATAGCACACACATGTGGTCCACAAACATACCACTGCATAACAGAGAAAACCCACATTCTACAATGTGACAACTTCATATTCCATTCATCCCGTACACACAACCACAACCATCCCCGCAACACATTACCCCACATATCAAAGCACAACCCAATATCCAGAGTTAACATGAATTCCTTTATTAATTTCACTTCCTCAATTAAGGGTTTATCACAAAAATAGGGAAACTCATAGGGAATATGTTCATTATCCTAGTATACTTATCTAACCTATCTTTATTTTTAAGTGTTTAACAAGGGATAACCAACACGAGACATTTTTAGTGTGTAAGAAATGACAACCAATTAACATGATTTTTATCAGTGTGTTTAGCACATACAATTTCAAAACCAATAAGAAAAGATGTAAAAAGCATGGAATAAACATTTATACCCATTCAGTTCAAGTATATAGTTCTTTATCTTTGATTAATCCTGAACAACCATAATCTATGAGTATCAAAAGAAAAACACATCTTTCATGTTTTAAAAAGAGAGAGAGAGAGAGAGAGAGTTTAATCCCTAAGTCAAAGAAGCTTTCTGATTCTTCCGTACACTGCAGGGTGAGGAAGAAAAGCACCCAAGCAGTGATCGCACCACTAGAAATGTGGATCAACCTATTATATACCACTGAATTGTAAAAATTCTACCCAAAAATTTATCCCCGGTCAACCTAAACAACAACATAGAACTCTGGGAAAAGAATAAGGCAATATGGATGAAAAGGAGTGGAAAATATACCACTGGTCGATAACGGCTCACTTATGAGAAACCACCAGATTCGATTGAACAAGGAGGGATGAGTGGGGCTCCAAGACCTCCTCGTGGAAACTAGGGTTCGTCCGGAGTGAGAGGAAAAAGGTGAAATGTCTAATGAAAATAAAAATCTTTTCTGAAAAAAAACCTTAAAATAAAACTGGATCGAGGTATTTCATGATGTGTAATACCCTTCTATGTCGTGTAACCCTTTGAGGTCCACTTATTCCAAAAAAATAGATCACCTCTCAGATTTATTTTATTTTTCAGACCACGTATCCCCTTAAGCTGTGAACCCTCCTAGACCAACCATGAACCCAAGATTCATGTCATGTATACTCATTACACGATGTGTAATCCTTGCACTTACAGCCTTTAGTATATGAACCCTTCCAAGCTTCCTCTGAACATCTCCAACCTCTGAAACCCACAAAGTAATAGATTGAGGGAATATAGACCATTATAGGATATCCACTAAGCTAATATTTTCCATTATTTCGATAGTATATATCATGAAAAACTCGAGCATGATTTATTCTAGAACATTATTTTTATCTTATCAATGCTATGATTGAATAGAATCTCATTGAAACTGATTGAGGCATTATTTTTGTTAGCCCTTATTTAAGGACCCACATTAATTTAATCATTTTCATACCAATAGAAACCGTTAACAACCTTATTAGGAAATGAGTCGTGTTACATGCCTATTTTATCTATTCCTACTCCCTATAAATATTTTTCATGATTATAAAACAAAAGAGTGGGGTGAACAACATTTGGTGGAAGGGATATAAATTTTATAATGAATAAGTGTGGGGGAAGCTTCATGGGATGTTTTGAGGTCACATTCATTATATTTATTTCACACCCTCTTGGGAAAAAATAAACAAAAATGATTTTTTTTCTTAGCAAATTCAAAAATAATCATTTACTTGACTGACGATCTCATTATATCTATTACAAATAGTTTCACAAGAAAATCATTAGGGGTTGAGTGGTGGATGTGATAATTAACATGGGTACAACTTTTGAAAAAAAAGAAATAGAAAAAGAGAAAATAGGGTGTTTTATTTATTTAACTTCATCTCTTTAAGCGCCTACTCTAGGATACTAGTAGAAAAGGTTTCTTTAGTTGAACAATTTTTTATTATCATGTGAGGTAATTTTGAGTTAAACCTCATTTTTAATACTTACTTTATTTACATCATTTACCTACCTTCCCTAAGTCTTTGAGTCATTTGATTCTAAATAGTAAATCCCTCATGATTATTAGTGATTTTTTATTTACATGATGGATTTGTTATATGCCTTGAAAGCCTATGGTATGTGACATGTATTTGAGGTTTGTGCATCACTCTATACATTTTTAACCTAAAGATGAGACGATAAATTAATGTGAGGTAAATTGAAAATGTAATTCATATTAATAATGGATGATAAACGAAAATAGATGATTGAAAACGCATAGATATTTCAAAAGAGGAAATATAAAATTCTTTATTAACATGTTTCTTTGAAAAGAGATGCATTGATAAATTTTCTATGTGGGATGCTTGAATATTTAATTTTCCATTTGATAAATTGTTTTTATTAAAAATTTAATTTAAACAATGTTAAGGTGATATTCCTTTATAGTATGTTGACATTCAATCCGTGAGGAAAAGTCTAAATCCAATTTTTGGGGTACATGATAAGTGTATTTCATGCATATAATTTTTGATATTTTAATACATTGGTTTATATATTTAATTGAATAATATTTCCAATATGTGAATAATTTTATTTTTTTTATGTTTTATAGAAGAATTATATAAATATTTCCAAAAGGAGTGAAAATAGAAGAATAATGGAGCTAAAAGAAACTTCGCTTTGTAATCTTTTCTTCCAAATCCAAACTAGATTTTAGAGGATACAAAAAATATATAAAACTAAAGTAGAATGATTATACATTGTGTCATTCATTTATAAGTCATGACTTCATCAGAAGAAGAATCAACTTAGGAGAAGCTGTGACAGGATTAAATAATGTGAAGAATAATTACACGTCGTGTAAATATATCACACGATGTGAGTTTTTTAGGACATGTTTTTGGAAGACATAAACCGAAATGAATTTCACATGGAAATTGATAGATTAAATGTCTTGTAAACAATTTACATGCCGTATAAATTTATGGGATGTGATTCTGAAATCCAGATTCACCGTATCTTTGATTTTAAACAAAATGTGAGACATGTGACCTACCCCAGACCACCTATGAACAAAATATTTCTAATATTAATTAATATCTTAGACCATATGAATCCTATAAATGGAGGAATAGGCTGCTATTATTGGAAAATTGAGATTCAGTGACCAAATCAAGAGAGAGAAGTTATAGGACCCTCTATGATTTTTCCTTAACTTATATTTGATTTCATTGTATTTTATCCCTACCTATTATTCTCTCATCACAGGTATGAGGGGGTAATCCCACCTTATTCTAAGGTAATTCAATATAATGGGGAAGTTGAATTGGATTTATATCATTTTATTTATTTATGCATTTGGTTCGTTGTAATTATTTTTTCAACTTCAAGTCCCTTTATTTTCCTTCTATCGTGCCGATAGATAACTGAATAAAAAAGGAATAATAAAATTATTCAACTGAAAACCTTAAAGAAGGAAAGAAATTGTTTAACTTTAGGGGAAATCTGGTGTAAATATAGTATTGTGACAAACCAAATTCGGCAACACCCTAAATTACTAGACCAAGGGTAATAGGGTATTTCCGAATTAAGGAGGGGATACCATAACCATTGGATCTTCCTCTCATCGACACCAACACTAATAAGGAATTAATCAACATGTTTTGTTAAATAAAATTATACCCAATACCAGAAATTACTAAACCCTATAATGCATTCAAATATGTTTACAAACCAATCAATCAATATTCATTGTTTTTGTTTCTCTTTCTCAAAACCAATCAATTAAATATTTTCTCACATTCTTTCTTAAATATAATAAAATTAAATATTTTGAAAACCTATATTAACTAATTTCTCCATCTCTAGGGATCGATCTAGACCTGCTATTATACACATTTTAATTAATTAAGTATCATAGTTTGATTTTTTATAATTTTTTTTCCTAGACAAATAAAGAATTAACAATGCCCTCCTAGGATATCACACATAATAAAAAATAATGGGGATATTGCAATCTTGTGGTTCATCCTATTGAATATGATGTGGAAATAGTGGTATTTTTTAGAAATTCTCATTTTATTTTGTCTTTCCATATCCAATTTAACCTAATTGTATTTTATTTGATGAAATAGTGTCCTCAAGCCTTTAATTTTAATGAAATTATTAAAATTTTGATTTGTATAGTACCTTATTTTGGAATTTCTGAATCATTAGTTACAAAACATTGTAATAATTTATGTTTTTGATTTATTCTTTCTTAGGTGATATGAAAACCATGTTAATGTAACTTATATCAATACTCTTCCTTATTTGGTTACTTTTTTCTTCTATCAGTTCATTAGAATATATTAATTTTTTAAAGATTAAAAATATTAGTAGAGTTATTATTGTAATTGGGATAGAAACATGGATTATATTTTTTTCCCTTGTGGGGGTCGGTGATATATGAAAATCAAGTGGAGTTTTTTATTTTCAAAATCTACCCCTACCCCTAATTAAACTCTTTTTAAATGATTTTGTTACTAGTTTTGTCTACAACCTCATATATCCTTTTGAAATTGTATTAAATCATTGTATTATGAATTATATTGGTGGGATTTATAAACCCTTTTGGTTTATAGATTCATGTAATAAATTATATCATTGAACCTCATCCTTTTTTTGAATAAAATTTCTACAAATACTTTCTTGGGTTAGAAAATTATACGATGGTGTGAACTCTCACACATAAACTTCTCTTTTTCTTATTTTTTATTGATTTTTTTATAGACATTGAGGAATCCATGATTTTATTTTATTTCTATGTTTTGAATTTTGTGTGTGTATGAATTTCATTTCAAGGTTAGTGCATGATTATGAGTTACTGTGCATATAGATCAGACATATAAGGGGTTTTCTCTAGTAGCTATGACATAGATCATGTAGGGTTAAAAGTAACATATTACATGAACCTTAAAAATGGGATTATTATTTAGTGCCTACCACATGGGTTGTTCATGGTTAGGTTTAAGCTTATAGATGAATATTATGTATGTGAGGTATTCTTTAGTGGCTACTGTATTGGTTTCACATGGAAAGAAGTAACCATGTAAGTTGAAAAACTTGAATCTAGTTCTTATTCCATAGATAGTGCTTGACTTCCCAAACGGTGTAACCAAACCATGTTATATTTCCAATTTCTAAAAATAAGAAATTAGATATTTTATATTACTCAATTGAAGTCAATTGGGATCTCCTTTTCTTCCTATTAGATTCCAAACATCCCCAGATATTTCTCCTTCTCATTCCTCCTCTCTTATTTTGGAATCTACATGGATTTATTCCATATTAAAGGTTGATTATCCATGGCAGTATTATGTAAAACTATTTTCAACTTCCCCTTTAATCTGTTCCTCTATTTCCCTTTCCCAAATATGGTTAGAATGACCTATGGTTTTCTATAAATAAATTTTTTTGGGTATTTTATGATTTTGTGGTTCCTAGTCACTGTTGAAGGTATATCATTCCATATTATGGTGGAATAACACCATTTCATTTAGATGGTATATTTTTGAGAAGTAAGGATAATAACATTAAGATGATATACCTACATATCCTTATGAAATGAATTATAAATCATGTAGTTCAATTCCACTTAATGGGACACATCATACTTTTTAATGTCACGTGGGAAAGACCATAGTGTTTCATTTTAAAGTAATACACCCATGACAGATTGAATTCTAAGAGAAAGGAAACTAGAAACTATTGGTATGTGACTTATATATTATTGACACTTTATGGTTCATTTTAGAAAGAATATGGCCCTATAGATTTGGATTTAGTGAACACATGGAAGGAATATGTCCCTTCAGGTGGGGACATGATTTCATCTGGGATATGCCCAAGCGACATGGTTTATTGGGCTCAAGGGGCTTTGTTACACTAATTAGGATATGACCTTATTTGAAATATGGGCTAAATTAGATGGTTCACCATGGAATATGGAGCCAATGAGAGAATGTTTGAGCTTAGAGGTATGTGTACCATCATGGAAATATGTATGTACATTTATAAGGCATATGTTTTCAATAGAATTGATATAGTTTGATGATATTTTGTTTGAACCTTTGAGATGTTTCCTACCTATCCTAGTTAACATGAATAAATACCCAGAATGTTTTAGTAGTACAATTTATTATTATATGATAGGGATGTACCATGGTGTTTATTTACATGTAGGAAGAAGGTTCTGAAGAGAAATGGGAGAAAAAATTGGATTGAGTGGTTATTACACATTGGGGTTTCCATATAGGGGAATCGATCATTGGTTGGACTAGGATAGTTTCTGTTGATGATGTCAGTATTGGGGATTACACCTTATTGGAGACCTAGAATTCTTTTTAAGAATTAGGATAGAATGGGTGGGATTACACATGGATGAGAGGTTTCATGACGTGGGTGTTCCTAGCCCATTAATGTTACGTGGTGATTAAATCATCAATGGGAACAAGGATGGGTTAAACACCTTGAGAGTATGTGACGCATGCCTGTCGTGGGAAAGGAAAACATTTTTTTAAATTACCAAAGTATAGTCCAGTGATTATCCCAAGGTAGTCACTTGATGAAGAGTGCACACCCAATAGTTTTTCACTCTTTAATTAGAGGATAAATTGAGGGTTTTTATTTTTTTTGGTTTTGAAAATGAGAAAAAAAAACAAAGGGAATAGATTAAGAAATAGATTAATAACATATTTGAAACCCAGGTGATTAAAAACTATTATATGAGATGGGTGATCAAGTCATGGTCAGTTTTCTAATTTCAATGCTATCTGTGTTCCATTTTATTAAATCCTCTTCTACTAAGTTGATTTTAGTGAGATTCCACAATCGCTTCAACTCACTTATTTGGTCAAATGATACACCTAAACAAAATCCTAGTTTGGTCTTCAATCCTTACAATATGTGATAACATCATAGTTAATACCCCCAATTGATTTAGGAAATTCCCAATTGGGTATTTTTTATCTCAAACAATCTAGAATGTTCACTACCCCTCCCACACACACTAGTGATCACCAAGTACTTCACCACTAAGCTCTGATCTCTTATCTAGAATATAGAACAGAACATAATGGAGGTATAAAATTTAACATTCATAAAATCAATAATAATAATAGAATATAAAATAAAATAAAATTATACAAGATAATAATAACTGCTACTTGAATTTGAAAAAATCATTATAGAAGAGGGAGAGTTTTTTCAATAAAGTAAAATAACTCAAGCATTAAAAAAATAGAAAACTTAACCTCACCCAATCACATTGATTATTACCCCACCACGATAGGGGTAATTTAAAATAATAGGGAAGATGAAGGCATTATAAAACTAAGAACAAGACAAGAGGGAAAACAAAGAACAAAAGTTTTCTCCTCTAGAATCTGTCCACCAGAAGTCTGCTTCGGTTTTTCTAACCAGATGGTTGAATCATACCATATCCCCTTATTATAAGATGTTAGGAATAAATATTTACCTATACCCACAATATTTTAAAGAATGTGTATTTGTGTTAAAGAATTCATGTCTACCTTATTAGGACGAACTTTTTTATCCACTGAATAATATTCCACCAACCCCACTTCGACTGATTCAAAGGAGAATATAGTGAAAGAGTTTTTCCATGAAATTTAATTTGAGGCTTTCCATTCAAGTTTTATTTTTATCCCATATGAAATCATCCCATTTTATTTTCGGTAGCAAGGGATATACTTCATTGAATATATTAGGGTCCATTCTATCAAATAGAATATGTTATCACATTGAATGATTAGTTTGGGCTTGGGGGAGTTTGAATTGGATTTGGGTCCATAAGACTACATTGTGTCCCACAAATAATGGAATACTAAAAAAATGAATCACTCAAATTGTATCCAAATTTTAAAAGTTATTCATGACAATCATATGTGATATAAAACTGTTAAATTTACAAAATTAACCAATTTTAAAATTTATGCTCAAAACTCACCGAAAATCATAAAATGATACAAATATGCTCAAATAAATTAATTGGTAGTTATTAAATAATATAAAATCATATTACTAATTATTAAAATATTATCTTTATCAATTATCGCACACTTAGAACTTGGACTCCTGGATAAGTTGACATCAATATCAAATGAATGAAAATTTTAAAACACATATCCTTGAGATCCAACAATTTAACACCAAGAAAGAAAAGATATAATGCCTCATAAAAACATTATTTCAAGTTATTCATTCATATAATTCAATATATTTACTCTTCATGTTTCCTTCCATGCACACAAAACACTTACCCCACTTTCATTTTAACTTATCAAAAATCTCAATTTTTTAGCAATGTATTTCTCATCCAAACTCACACAAGGGTTACCGTAGGACTTATAAATTCTTTAATCTCTTCCAAATGTATTCCAATAACATATTTTTATCATAAATGTTTTTTATTTTTTGTTTTGTGGCTTTCGGTTGGAAGGATTTAAATGTGAAAAATTTTGATGTTGAATAAGGAGGGTTTGGATCTTTTTGAAGAAAAATTTCATGATTCTAATTTTTACTCAAGTATAGTCTCCTCCTCACTCCCCATAGAAGAATGTAATCTCCAAAAAATCATTGAAAATTCAAGGAATGTTCACTCTATTGAAAAATTTAGAAATAACAATGTTAATATACTCAAACATAATTTTTTTTGAAATCTCTAAATAAGCACAACATTATTTCTCCATTGGAAGCAACAAAAAAGAATAACTTCTTTTATCATGAAATCTATAGAAGTGTACATATTTTGAAAGATTGAATTTTTTTCATTATCATAATCATCTATTCCACATTTTATTTTCCACCCGAAGTATCACTAAATGATGTATCATAATAAAAGATAACTTTCCCCAAACTTATGTTCAACTAGATTATTCAATTTCACTTCAAGAGAAGGATGGATAGGGAAATTTTAATTATAATTTTGCTAAAATAATAGGATATTCAAGGATTATAAGTAATAAAATGATTAATTGTTCAATATAGGAAATTATAAAAAATATTTTTAGAAAATGGTATTTAAAACCAATGAAATGTATCGGTTATTTAAAACACTGGTACCTCAAACCCTCGTGTTTTGAAAGAAATAAATAAAATTAAGGTTAAATAAAGCATAGTATAGTTCTCTCAATAAGTGAGTTGAATTTAAAAAATATGAAAAAATTGGTTCAGAATCCTCATAGGAAAATGATTTCAACTATAAATACAGTGAAATGTGGAATGAGATTAAAAATCAGAGTACTTTCATGAAATTCCCAAAGATTTGAAATTGAAACAATGAAATTTTCAACATTAATTTATGCTTAGTTTCATGGTATAATTTTTTCAAAGACATGGGTTTAAAAAATAGAAATTATAATCATTTCATCTCAAAAAGTTTAAAAAACACACAAATATTGAAAAATAAACACACAAAATTTGTAAACCACACATTTTGTTTGGAAAAAAACAAACAAAAAACAAATGAAAATTAAAAACTAAAAAGGTTCCCTCCCCCAAAAATAAATGATGCAGTTTTGTCAATGCATTCATGTGTATTTGACATGTAAGAATATTTGCAATTAAATAATAGCAAGTAATGAAGTTTAAAAGAGACGCATAACCTGACTGTTTTATTGACAAATAGGTTGGAGGAACATGATCTTTTCCACTGGATATGATGGCATGGTGCCAAAACATTTCTTCATCTGATGGCCATTAACAGTGAATGGCTTCTCCTTTCCATCCTTCACAATCTACACAGAATCGAAATTACATACATGAGTAACTATAAATGGACCTTCCAATCTGGAATGAAGTATACTTGGCATCATCTTGAGTCTTGAGTTGAATAATAACATTGAGTCTCCATGATGGAATTCCATTGGTTGGGTCAGCTTGTTATGAGACACTCTTATTCTCTCTTTATAAATCTTGGAATTTTCAAAATCTTCCCTTATAATTTCTTCAACCTCCTACAGCTATAATTGTATATCATTCACATTTCATTAAAATCCAAATTTATCTTCCTTACAACCCAGTATGCCTTATGTTACAATGGCACATGTATATGAAAACGTCTTCCATAAATTATCCGATCTGGACTCATTCCAATCGTGGTTTTATAGTATATCCAGTAATACTATAATGTTTACTCCAACCTTTGTCTCTAATCCTTCATGATTGGATTAATAGCCTGTTCCAAAATTCTTTTTATTTCTCTATTGGTCACTTTATCTTGAAAATTAGTCTGTGGATGACAGAGAGTTGATGTTTTATGATAAAACCCATACTTCTTTAGAAAAGACACAATTATCTTATTTAATAAGTGATTCCCCTGGTCACTGATTATAGATTTGGTCACTCCAACCCTACAAAATATTCAAGCCTTGAAAAAATAACAAACAAATTTAGTATTTCCTGTCCTAGTTTCTTTTTGTTCCCCCCATTTAGAAACACAATCAACTGTTGAAAGATATAATAATTTCCAAATTACACTATGAAAAGGACCATAAATTCTATCACCCTTACTTCAATAATTTCAAAAAAAACTCAAGTGTTTGTTGTAAAATTTCTTGTCTCTTTGAAATATTTCCCTAAAATTGACATTTTTTACTCTTTTTTCAAAATTCATGTGCATATTTAAAAAGGGTGGGCCAATAAAGTCTAGATTCTAAAACCTTCCTTACAGAACATTGTGGTATAAAGTGACATCTACAAGCTAATGTGTTACAAAATTTAAAGACAGAAAAAATTTCACTTTCTGGTAAAAATTTCTTATCACTTGATCATTGAAAATATTCTAAAGAAATAGATAATCCCATATAAAATTTCTTGATTCAGATTTCATCTTTTGAATTTTTTGGGAATTTAAATGATATGGGACTAATGGTTTTACCATATAATTGAGCATATTGTCATACTTTGTAACTTCACCATTAATGATATATAGTTTTTCTCTAGGAAACTCATCCCTAAGTGGGTTGTGGTTTGGAATTTCTACTTCAGTAGTTTGGGGTAGTTGACTTAGACAACCCACAACCTGATTTTATGTTCCCTTTTTATCTTTGATTTCCAAATTGAAATATTTTATGAGTAGAATCCATCTCACTAGCCTTGGATTTTTATTTTCCTTTTTCATTAAAAACCAAACTACTGCATGATAAAAAAAATAACTTTAGTAACATTAATATATCATAGGAATTTATCTAGTGTAAATAAAAATGCAAGGAACTCATTCTCGGTGCTTGTGTAATTGATTTGTGTGGCCTCCAAGGTCCTTGATGCATAAGATATTACTTGATGATTTATATCAATTATTTTTGATAGATAGTATCCCAAATCTTTGTTGGATGAATCACAAAGTGACTCAAAAGTGTACTCCTAGGTGGGTGTTATAATTATTGGAGGTGTGATAAATTTTTTCTTCATTTAATAAAATTACATCTTTCATTCATAATCAATATTAATTCCACCTTCCTTTAGTAGTAATCTTGAGAGAGAGAGAGAAATCATACTAAAATCATTGATGAATATTTTATAAAACCATGAATGTCCAAAAAAGGATCTTGCAAGTTTTAAAAAAGTTGAATATGGTAAGGAATTTGTTACATCAACATTCTACTTATCAACCTCGATCTCTTTATATGAAATTTGTTTCCCCTAACACTGTTCCATTTTCAACCAGGAAATGAAATATCTAGAAATTTAAGACAAGATTCTTTTCAATTCATGTTTTCAAAATGTTATCCAAATTTTCAACGGAATGATCAAATGAATTACCAAAAATTGTGAAATCACTAAGAAATACATCCAACCATTCATCAATATGTTCGTAGAAAATACTTACCATACACCATTGAAATGTACATGGGGCGTTGTATAGTCTAAAAGGCATATTCTTTGTAGTAAAATGTTTCAAATGGACTGGTGAATGTCATTTTCTTCTGGCCTTCTGGTGTGATCGGTAATAGAAAGTATCCTAAGAATCCATCTAAAAAACATTAATGAGTTTTTCTACCTAACCTTTCTAGAATCTAATCAATGAAAAGAATGGGAAACTGGTCTTTTTGAGTAACATTATTTAACTTCTAGTAATCTATACACACTCTCCACCTATTTTGTGTTCTCATGGGGATCAGTTCATTTAAATCATTGTTAACAGTGTCCTGGCCAGTTTTCTTTGGGACAACATTAATGGGGTTGACCCACTAAGAGTTGAAGATTGGGTAAATGATGTCAATTGATAAATTTATATATCTATATCATTAAAACCATTTTGATGGTGGGATATAGTCTTAATTGAGGCTATCTAACTAGTCAGGCATAACTTTACAAAAAATATTTTATAAGACCATACCTTGGGATTGATTTTTGGGTATATCACGTAAACTCTATCCTATATTTTGGATGTTTATTTTGAGTAGGTGAATCAATGTTTTCTCTTATGAATGGTATAGGTTATTGAAATGGAATAAGTTCAAGACACGGGGGGTTGTTCAAGGGATATTATCAAATTTAGATTTCCTACTTATAGTGATGGAATATATGGTATCTTCTCATTTAATTTTAATAAATCATCGAAAAATTATGATTTTACCTGCCCCTCTAACATGAGATAATGATTATTATGTTCTTTGGAATTGGAATTTTAAAATGAAAATTTTCTCCGAAAGATAATATGTCACAAATAATACCTGAATCGTCAATTTTTTCAATACCTTCTTCATGAGAGATCACATAAAGTGAGTGATTACTGGATGGTTGTTTCATTGCATCAAGAATGTTGAAGTGTACTGTACTATCTCCAAGTTCTATTGTGAGTGTTCCTTCATGAACATTGATGATATTCCTGGCTGTTTTTAAGAAGGGTCTCACTAAGATGATGGTAAAGTGGCCTAGTGTTATGTATTCTTCCATGGTAAGGACAT
The DNA here is from genome assembly GCA_963277665.1 of Viscum album. Classification (NCBI taxonomy): domain Eukaryota; kingdom Viridiplantae; phylum Streptophyta; class Magnoliopsida; order Santalales; family Viscaceae; genus Viscum; species Viscum album. The sequence goes on along the minus strand of OY728119.1, from coordinate 99,430,031 downwards.
AAAAATCTGCTGGAAAGAACAATCCTCTTAGTCTCACAAGTACATATTTGACAACTCCAGCTGAAAAATTGGTGGAGCTATTTTCTAATTATACCACCACTCGAGTGGGTTTTAGTTCTCCAATTAGAAAGGATGAAAATATCAAGTGAGAGGCATAACATTTATTGAATCTCCAAGATCACATAGTGCTTCAGTAAAATTTAAATACCCTATGGTGTAAGGAATAAATAATTTCCCTTGATCTTGACATTTTTTTGTCATCGTTGGTGTGATCAGTGCTATGAAACTTCTTCATAAGCTGATTCTCTCATTTCCATCTAGTCTCCTTATTTTTGTGCACATATCTTCGGAAAGTTTTCATACTTATATATTTTTTAGATTGTATATAGTTATGGGATGTTGATCTCAAATTTATGAAAGGTTTCATGAATTCCTCTTTAAATTATATCTTCTTCAACTTTCTTCAAATTAACTAATGCAAATGGGAATGGTTCTTGGATATCCTTTTTTCCCTTTATTGTTTTTTTAATGGTGTTCTAGACTTTCCTTCCTAAACCTGGTTCATTCTCCTTTGTTGTTCTAGTTTAATTCTCTTGGATGGATGGGGTGATATTTTTTAGGTTTCTTAGAATCATCATTATCACATTGTTCAGGTGGTTTGAGATCTTTCCACTTATCATTGTTATCATTTATACATTCTCTTTTGTTTTTGGTATTGTTGGGGCTGGTAGTTTACCTTGATTCTTTGCCATAATTTCTATAAAACATCCAAATTGATCAGTTAGATTATCAATAATATCTTCCAATCCTAAAACATTTGTTTTTAGATGATTCTCTTTAGTATTTAGTGCACTTGTGGAAGGATGATCATAAGTCTTTTGTTGTAAAGATGGTTGAGGAAAGGATTGGTGTGGTTGGAAGGGTTGTTTAAAGTATTTTTAGAATGGAGGGGGATTCTGGTATTTCTGTTGAAAAGGAGGTCGGTCCTAGTTTTTTGAAATCCATATCCTAGTCAGGTTTGGGGTTGAAGTGGCTCATTTGGTTGACATTTATGTTACTGATAGTTTATAGAAAAACATTCTATCCCTTTCACTTCTACACAACGATCACTGTAATGATAAGTAGAAGAGTATAAAACAAATACCTGATTCGAGCCTTGTTGATACATCACAGGTTTCATATAATTTTGTCTCATCAAACTAGTTAGTTCATTAAGTGTTGATTCAAGTAAGTGTGAGGAATTATCACAAGTCCTTACCTCATGGATTCCTTTAGTGCTCGTACCATAGTTCTGCATTGTTGTGAGTTTTGCACAATATTTTCAATGTGACCTCTGATATCCACAGGTGGCTTTTCAATCCAGGATCATCTAGATAAGGCAACTAGAAGATTTAGATCATTATAGAGTAATCCTTAGTATAATAAAACAAGGAATTTGGACAAATCTATTTCTTGGTGTGGGAAGCTTGCACAGAGTTTCTTGAAACATTCCCAGTATTCGTAGACTGTCTAGCTAGTCGATTGATGTATGACATAAGTCAATTTTTTTATTGTGGTTCTGTTGAATGTAGGGAAGAATATCTAAAATAAGATTCTTTTGAAAACTAAACAATCATTTATCTCCCCTGGTTAAAGATTTTTCAACAATTCTTTTGATCCTCACTCAAGATATAAGGGAAATTCCCTCCACTTTACATTCTCTTCTCCAAATCCTCGATGTTTAAAGTTGGAGCAGACATAAGTTAACTATTGGATGTGTCAATTTGGGTCTTCACCTTCAAGGATATGAAATTTTAGTAGCACTTGGATCATATTAATGTGAAGTTAATTTTTTTCTATGGAAGATATAGTTAGTTGGTTATTTTTATTAGAAAATTCAGGTGTGTAGAGATCACACAGAATTTGGTTTGGATTTTCAGTCAATATTGTAGATTTAGAGTGATCACTAAAAGTATCACTTAAATCAGTGATGTGTATTTCCTCAAAATAACATTTCAAATTTTTTTTTCTTAATTGTTTTATTTTTTGTTCAATTTCAGGATCAAATTCAATTAAATGTTTATTTGAACTACTAATTGTTCAAGAAATAGTTTTTTTATTTTTTGTATTTTAAAGCACTTACTCTATAGAAATAGTACCATGATTGATGCACATCTATCGTGGGTGTGGAAGAAAATGTTTTTAAAGTACCTATGTATTGTATAGTTATTAACCCAAGGTTGTCTCACAATGAGGAGTGCACATAAAATAGTTTTTTACTTTTTTAAATAGAGGATAAATTGATTGTTAGGAATTAGTTTGGTATTGAAAATGATAGAAACGAAAAAATGGAAGAAATTAAGAAATAGATTCAAGAAAAATTTGAAAAATAAGTGATTAAAATCTATTATATGAGATGACTGATCAAGTCATGTTCGGTTTTCGAAATAAAATGCTATCCTTGTTCCATTTTATTCAATACTCTTCTACTAAGTCGATTTAAGTGAGATTCCAAAATTGCTTCAACTCAATTCTTTGGTCAAATAGTAGAAAATAACAAAATACTAGTTTGGTCTGGACTCCTTCCTATGTGTGATAGATTCAGAGTGAATACCCCCAATTGATTTAGGAAATTCGAAATCATGTATTGTTTATCCCGAATAATCAAAAATTCTCACTACCCCTCCCACACATACAGGCGATCACCAATTACTTCTCCATAATGACCTGATCTATTCTATCGAATATAGACCATAAACTAGTGGAGGGAGAAAATTTATAATTTATTCAACAAATTGTAAAAAAATAATATAAAATAAAATACGATCATACAAGATAATAATAAGTGCTATAATAATTTGAAAACAACTTTGCAAAACAGGACGAGTTTTTATTCAATCAAGTGAAAGAACTGAAGCATTACAAAAATACAAAGCCTAATATTTCCCAATAACTCAGAGTTTTAGCACAACATGGTAAGGTTAATTTTGAATAATGGGTAAGATAAAGGAATTAAAAAACTAATAATAAGAAAAGAGATAAAATAAAGAACATAAATTATATCCTTGAGAATTTGTCCACCAGAAGTATAATTCAGTTCTACCCACCAGATGGTCAAATAATGCCTTGTTCCCTTCTTATATGATGTGTGGAATTGAGTTGGAAATGTACCCTAAAAATTCCAAAGTATTTGGATCTGTGTAAAATATGTTATGGCCACTTTAATAGAAACAATGTTTTCTTGTTGTCAAAAACTATTCGACCAACCCAACTCTGACCGGTTCCAAGGGAGACCTTAATGAAAGAGTTTTTCCATGAAATTTAATTTGAGGCTTCCACTTAGAGTTTTACTTTGAACCTATTTTTAAACCATTTGAATTTTTTTATCTTAGGATATACATCATTTAATATGGTAGGGTTCATTCATCCAATCAGAATATGTTTTCACATTGAATGATTTTTTGGGGATTTTGGGATTTCAAATGGTATTTGGGTTCCAGAGTCTAATTTGTATCGCAATAATAATTGAATCATAAAAAATGAATCACTCAAATTGAATCAACATTTTAGAAGTTACACATGAAATATAGAGGAGATGAAAAATAGTTAAATTTATAGAATTAACCAATTTTGAAATTTAAGCTCAAAACTCACCAAAAATCATAAAATGATAAAAATAAGATCACATTGACTAATTAGTAGGGATTAAATCATTTAGAAAACATACGAATAATTATAAAAATATTTTATTTATCAGTAAGCTCATGGAAACATGGATCATGGAATTAATCGGGAGCCAGCTTAAAAATATTGTGCTATTAGAAACATGTCTAGTATCATCGTTATAGGGACCCTCATTATTAAGGCAATTCATAATTTTAATTACCCATATGGTTTTAAATATCGGGGATAATAATTCAAGAGCCTCCACTTATCGAGGGAATACACTATTAAAGGGATTCATGTTGGTGTGATTCCCATGAAAACTTGTGTCAGCTCATTTTGGAGGAGGCTTGAATTTGGTATTTTTGGGGAATTTTCCTTACAATAAGAAATAAAAAAGGCCTATTGAAATTTTTTTACCTAGGGATAGAATCCAAATTTATGATATGACACAATAGTGGTCTAACCCCCTCTTATTTTGGGGATGATTTTTAGAGATACTATAAGCCGATTAAATACATCACAGGTAACTATTAGTAAGATAAGGTACTTGAATAACCCCAAAAGAGGTCATCCCATATGACATGCATGTGATGGAGACTGTTATATGTATTAGGTATAATAGGGATATCATTAAATGTGATAGGAATGCATGGGAGCTGATCCGCATGGGGAGCTCGCGAAGTAGGTGAGTCTACCAGGTTAGATCATGGAGGGAAACCTGTTCATAAGGAGTGGTCAATTAGATGGAAATTCACAAAGGGAATGAATGGAGGAGGAGACTTTGTGTTTTATCCAAGTAGAGCGGGTGTATGGTATAGGGATTCTGTGTAACATTTCTTGAGAACAATCCCTCAAATAAGTTCACAGGCATCAAGAAAATCCCCCCACCTCAGAATATATTCTAAATGGAATAATGAAAATTCAATTCAAAAAATGGAATATAAGAACATGTTTATACCACATGATCTGCTTGGGGGGACTATAGTTTATGTGGTTATGTGAGTGGTCTATAAAGTAGTAATATATGGGTAACCAAAGGGTATTGGTCACTTTTATCAATCATCCATACCTCCTTCCACTTTTCCTTACATTCTTATATTTTGTTAACTAATATTACCATTCAAATGATTATTTGGATTCTCAAATCTTCCTGATATTCCGAGGAATAAATAGATTCCATGATCTCAATAAGTGGATTTATTCCTCTACATAGTTATTGCACCATCCTCCTGGTTTCTAGGAGAAGTTCAAAAATTCATGCTATCACCTACCCATGACTGTTTGATGCTTGATCGCCCATGTGGTTATTGTGTGGTGTCTATATAGTCACTATGCAGAAAGTTTTACTTTTCTATTTTTTTTATATTTTGTTGTTTTTTTTTCTATCCATTGTTTTATAGAAAATGAATATAGTTGAAGGGAGAATCATTATTCATGGGAATATTAAGGTAGAACCTTAGCACCTTTTCATTCCTCATAATGAAGCATTGAACAATAATCTCACTCAAGTGTTGTTGGATTACCTATTATATGCAAGATATACTATATAGTACTTTTGTATTAGAGATGGTTTATTGATCCCTATGCATGATTATAATAAATTTTCAACATGTTATAAATCTTCTCTAATTCATGTCTCTCTGAATGTACCTGTCAAGAGTCAGCTTATCCCATAAGAGCATCAAGGGATTGAATATATTCTAAATAGATATCCTCTAACCCAATATGATCAAGATCAGGTTGAACAACACATTTCATAGAATTATTCATCTATTTTGTACTATTTCTCTAAAAAATTATTAGAAGATAGATTTCAAAGTGGTAATTATTGTGGAACAGTAGTTTCTTAGGAGTATTCATAAAATATCTAGGTTTCTAAATGTTTTATAGAATTTACCCAATAGTTTTGGCATGTTGATCTATAAGAATTAGTATTCATATCTCAATTTTTTTGTATGAAATAGATGACATTCTCCTATAACTATTCATCCATTATTGTTTAGGCACTAACTACTTCCATTTAATATATGGTAATGTAGGGATTAACATATGGCATAATCATCAGTTGGGTGGAATCCCAATACATTGTAAAATGTATGATGAATTTCTTCTTGTAGATAATGTTTGGGAAGATGTAAAACATTCCCATCCCTTAAAGAATAACTCATTGACTAAAGAATAAACGAACATAGTAAATTCCTTCTATCCCTACTCAGTTTTTAATTTCACGGGATGGATAGACATCTTCCTTCATTCAATCATACCAATGTCTAAAGTATGGTGTTCAAAGATATTAATTATATAATATAGTAGGTTTAATATGGGTTCATACTAGGACACACTAAATACTAGTTAGTGAACCTCATGGGTGTATGCTTCTAAATTAATCATGCCGCCAATCGTTTGACTGGAAGGATTCCTGGACATGTTCTTGAGTGGATGTATTTTATAAGCTTTGGATTTTCGATCAGGTGTTAGGGTTGGTACCCTAATAATGGAAGCAAATTAAGTGAATAGAAAACCAATTAATCTAATAGAGCCTATTATTTCATAGATATACAATATCATGGTCCATATATATGAACTGAGGTCATGATATCAAATTAATGGTCCATTTAAATTCTTATATGGCTAGGTGGAAGAGAATATTTGGTGTTATGAGTATCATTATACCACAATAATCTCTACGTTTTCATCTCTTTTTTGGATCCTCAATATTTTTGGAATTTGGATGATTTATTTAACCATTTATGAAGTTTACAACATTCTAATAAATCATTATCAATTCATATCTTCCCTTAAAACACATCATTTGGGATGACTATTAATAATAGAAGTGGCTCCCAGGAGGAGCCCTCTTTTATTATTTATTTTCATGATGGGGTCTTAGTGGATTAGATACATGATTTCATCAAATGTGTTATATATTCCCCTAAAATATTCAAACACTAGCTTTGATTCCTTCAGAGGTTATACCATCTTCATTTTACCAAATTCAGGATCAAGGGGCATCCAACGATCATCTTCCATCATTGATTGATGATGGTATGAGAGGACACAAATTTTGAGTCTATACTACCACAAATAGGTGCCACAAAAAACCTATCATGGGAATATTATAATTAATGGGTAGGCCATTACTGTGATGGAATGTTGGGATGACTATTTTAATGTGTGAGAAAATTACTAGGCATTAGGAATTGGTTACCTTAAATCCTCTTGGATAAGGTCTTTGAAATAGAGAGTACTTAAAAAAATTACAAACATAAATGGAATAATAATTTTTAAATTAGTTTAAAATTAAGAGTTTTTTAGTAATACTATCACCAACTAGGGTTTATAGTTATACCACTAACATTTATATTGATATGTCAATGGAAAGAGACCAATTGGTGGAGACCAACTCCCCTGAATTAGTCCCCAAACTCATCCAGAAAGAACTAGTTGAATGTTCCTCTATGTTCATATCACTAACTAGATTGGGTTCCTCTATAGTGGAAATTATTATTAAATATATACCTATGTTATCAAGTAATAATGGTTTGGATCCCAAAAAATACTTCAAAATCTAAGATGTCAGAAACTAGTCTTGGAACCAAGTCCATGTTATCATCATGAAGACTCGACTAGAGAAGATAGACAATAAAGGTGAGAGTACCCATCACCTTTTATATGGATTAATTGTGGGAAATCCTAACCCATCACCTATATGATCTTATTTTAAGGTTATTAGTTATTTGAGAGAAACTGGTGGCCGGTGAGTGGGACCTCCATTAATTTGATTGTACCAATCATTAAATGGGGGTTATGGATGGTGCATGTATTAAATAAGGTCTATGATCACTTTGTTCAATAATCATATAGACACAACGTGAATGTTTTATACTCGATAGACTCTAGTCATCCTACTCGACATATGTTCTTTTGATCATCTTAGCTGATGTAGTGGAAAGTTATAAACACCACCAAACATAGGTCTCTCAGTTAACTACCACCCCTCTTGTATATTCCCTACTTCTAATATGAAAGACCACTTAATCACCATAAAAAATCAATGAACAAACTCTATGAAAATAAAATAATATTAATGAACAAATATGATTATATTGTTTTGAAAAAATTCTATATCTACTGGAGAACACTCTAAACATTTTCATTTCAGAGATACAAGTGAATGTAAAATTCATCGCCCACTTTATCTGTACTAAAAAATTCTTTTACAATGAGCTCTTAAAATCTATTTAGCTTGATAATAAAATTTCAAAATCATCATATCTTGAATATCACCTCTATTTATAGAGGTGTTAAACTATTAAAATAGTTTTACCACCTCCCTATACTCACTCTAAACCTCCCAATGACCAAGAAACGTATGATACACTATTGAAAAATTTGATAAAACTACTAAAAATTGATATCCATGCTGCATCATAATCATTGAGTATCCAATCTAGTGAATTAAACCTGATAAAAATTCATTTGATGGATCTCTATCCAATTAATTCAATCTACTGAAATCCTTTAGGTGAATGTTTTTTTTGGAGAATCTCTTTCTATTGACCACTCTAAAGTTTTTTAGAAGGAAACCACTTTCTGATGATATTTGTTAGATTATCTCTATCTAGAAATATAATTTCTGGTGAAACCAAAGAATCTTAAAAAAACCGAGAATTATACAAAATTAATATTTTATTTAGAATTTTATCTTTCTTAGAACATAAATAAAAGATCATCCCCTATTTTATTTATACGCTGTTCTCCTTTCCATCGGACCGACTGAGTCTAACTGAGTTGTAATATAGCCTCATAATTTCTTAAAATGTCACCTTTGTAAATATATCATCAAGATTATACTTTTCAAAAACATTATTTATCTCTAACAATTTATCTTTTAGTAGGATTTCATTAATTTTATATGTCATGTCAATGTGTCTTTTCCATGCATGAATCAGTGGATTATAGGAAAGATAAATATCACTCTCACAATCATAGAATAACTTTCCTCAGTTTGACCATTTTGTAATTATTTCATCAAGAACATAAACCATATAAATACTTTCCATTATTAGGTTGAATTGACATACTCTTGTTTCATTATATATAAAGTGATAACATTCTACAACTGAGACATCCCGGTGACCTTTATTCCATAAAAGGAAAAGTCAAAAATATTTTACTTCTCCATAAATCCATGTCTCCAGAAATATTTTAATCAATAAATCCCTTCAACTAATCATCACCTCAGAAACATAAATATGAATATTCTGATCCATTAAAGTATGAAATTATCCATTTCATATTTTCCCAATGTTTCTTTAAATTATTTTACATGAAAAACCAAACCACTCCCACTGAAAAATAAATTTCTTGTAATGTTCAAAACATTTCATAAATCAAACATCCAAAAGATGAATAAAAAGTAAATGTTTTCCATATCATTAATTTATATATTTTATGATGGTTGTTATAATTTAGAATTGTGAGGTCTATAATAAAGGTAGTTTAGATAGGTTTATAACTGGTCCTTTTAAACTTCTTGATGAACTTCTTGATGTATTAATTTTGGTATAAAATAAAAGATCTAGTTTCCATGACCCACTCGATTATTATCCCCAATATTTTAATATATTTCAAATAGTTATTCATATTAAAACTTTTGGAAAAATGTATCTTTAGTTTCTCATTCTAATGAACTCCAGACATACAATAAACATAACATCAACATATAATAACATTATAATATATTTTTCATTATCCAATTTCTTCTGGTAAAATAATGATAAGAATAATATCAACTGAAAATTTCTTCAAGAATTAAAGTATGTAACTTCATATTAAACTATAATGGGACATTATTCAGTCTAGATATACTTCATTTTAACTTAAAAACAAGATACTCTTTCTGTCGACCAACATAATTATTGGGTTATATCGCGTAAAATTCTTTCTCTAAATAACTTTAATGAATGTTTATCATTACAAATATTTACTCTAAGTGTAGATTATCAAATGAAACAATGATGATCAATATTTCCAATATTTGTAAACATCAATATAGGTGATAACATTTTATAAAAATAAATCACTTAATAATTTGGAAAATCGTTCACTATAACCCTATATTTTCATATCATAATTGTTTTACATTCTTCTTTGAAATAGAAAACACTTTTGTTTTATAGAGATCATTTTCATTTTATTAATTTATCTATCTCTTTCATATTATATATATTTAAATAATAAATTTCCTCACCCATATTTGATTCACACTATTATGTGTCGCTGAGAGTAGCTACTTATTCAATATAATTTGGTTCTACTATGTTCATTAGAAGTAAAAACATTCATATCATACCCAAACCCCTAAAATCGTTTTTATATGAATGGGTCTTCTTAGAATAACCTCATGTTTTTGTAATAGACCCCCTCAATATGGTATCCCACCGTATGGAAATTCTTAAACTGATACATGTCTATATGAACATTCTTCATCTAATAAATAGATTATCAATGAACAAATATTTAATGTTTCACTAAAAGTTTTCGGATGAAGAGTCTATCCAATAACATATCTTCAATATTATTAAAAAATATCATCTTTTTACCCTTATTCTAATCTTTCTAAAAATGTTTTTTTGTTAAAAACAACATCTCTACTCTAGATGATTTATTTATTTTTATCATACCACAGATGATATCTAGCATTCACATCAACATATACAATGTGAATGAACACATTTTTTTACTTCAACTTTTCTATGTCGTTATTAATGATATATAAATATTAGGTACTTCAAAATACATTGAGATGGTTCACCTATACTCGCTTACTATACTAAAGACATTCAATATGCTCTTGTCCCAAAACCGATTCCAGAATTATTTTAACCAAATACAGAACTATATTTTTTGTTTCTACCAAAATTCTATTATGTATCCCTGAGTGAAGCCTCATACTAATTTTTTTCCATCAAAAATTTCAATTAAACCTTTATGAAAAACTATTTTTTTGTGGAGTTCCTAGAATAGTATTCTCATGTTTGATACCATTCACGTGAAAAAAGTTCCAAAATCTATGCTAATATACTCCCCATCATTTTTTTTCTAATGACACTTAACCATTCATTTAAATTCTTTTTCATCCAAAACCTTCCACTAAATAAACACAGAAAAAATTTAAATTTATTATTTTTGAAGTAAAAAAAATAACTTTTGAGTGGAATCATTAATGAATTTCACAAATTATAGTGATCCTCCATTTGAGTGAACAAGGGAAGGTCCCCAAACATCATAATAAACAATTTCCATCTTTTGATTCCAAGGTTTCCTACCATCCAAATTAAAGGAAAATATTTTTTTTCCCAATATAAAACCCTCACATATTCTATAGTCTATGTGATCAAGTTTATGTATACCATTTACTATTATAAATTTGAAATTAGTTTCAATGAGGTTACCAAACCTATAATTATATACTTCTAAATCATCTGATATAGTGCTTCTAATCATTGTAACTCTATCCTTGAATCTGTTCAAGTTCAAGGTTCCATTATTTACTACCTGAGTAATCACCATGGAGCCTCAAGTTCTTTTGCCAAAACCCATCCAAAAAAATCATTATGAATTAATCATAATCAAGGTTCCCAACTGATATGATGTTCTATATAAAGATATAGAATATGTATAACATCATTTAGTATCAAGACAGGTCCATTTTTTATGTCAACATAAAACTTCCATACATTTTCCAGAGCATCATAATTCCCTAGATATACTATGCCCTATATTCCTAGTACATAATAAACTATGCACCCTTACTCAATGATTAGTGAAAATACGCACTTGATTAAATAACCCATGATTCTTCTAGAATATTCTTAATTAGTAACAAATTAGTGCATCTATCTGTTATACTGATAGATTTATTTTATCCCAAAGATGAAGCCACTATTTGATTTTTAAATATTATATTATATTCCCCTTCATCCCAAAAATGCAATATATAGGACCTATACAAGATTATTACCTTGACATATTATTTATAAATTATCATCTAAAATCCTATTCATAATAAAATACTTCTATTGAGGTGATTTTCACCATTTGGTAATAATAAAAAAACTTCTAAATGGATCATGGGATTCAATATGCCTCAAAATAATATTCAAGATTATGTTCTGAATGTCATTAAACACAAGATTTGTCTTCCCACTATAGTTTCTCACTATTTTCACTATAGTTGACCGTATTTTTAAAAGTAAATAAAAATAATAATAATATAAATAAATCATCCAAGAAAGATACCTTCACTGATTCAAGATATCCATGAATCATATTTAAATCATTCACATGATCTGTTATAGGTCTTCTATCAGATAACCTCAAACTAAACAATCTTATCAATATGAAAACATTATTGAGAAAGGTTTCATTCCCATAAATTTCAGCTAATTCTTTTATAACTATTTCAATAGTTTTTTTCATCTCAAATGTTGAAATTAACATTCTGACCATGTGACATACTTATCAAGGCTAAATTGTTCCCCTACAACTACTCCCACTCCTTCTTGAACATCTTCTTAGTAAATTCACTAAATAGAGGATAATCAAGATATTTATGTATTAAGAGATCCTTTAATTTCATCCTTTAAAAGGAAATGTTAGTCCAATCTAATTCATTGAAACAATCCTTTCATTACTTTGAATTCATTATTCTGATGACCATAAAACAAAATAAAATTTAACAACTTACAATACAAGGATAGGAGAAGCCTGATATTTGTGAATGAGTTTTCTAGCACCTTTATATTTTATGGAATACTTTTTTTCAAATAAATTTAATTTATTTGATAGCCCACGTAACATACAACACCGAGTTCTAACAAACCACGATATACAATTAATATTATTATTTTAAAAAGACCATTATAACCTAGAAATTAAACTTGATAGTATGAAGTATAATAAAAAAAAATTAAAATATTCTTATAATAGTTTTATATAATAAAAAATTATTGATAAATACATACTTATTTTTTGGTAATGTCTTTATATTCTTCAAAAAATTATTTTTATGAAAAATTGATATTTAGTTTTTTATAAAAAATATATTAGAATAAAAATTTTACACTTTTATAAAATGAATTTTGAAAAATAAATTCATTTTTGTAATCAACATTTAAAAATTACCTTAGGATAATTTTTTTTTATTTTTCAGAAAAATATAATTTTATAATAAAGAGTGAAAACTTCAATTTTTATTAAAATTTGAATTTTAGTTTACATAATTTACAATTTAAATTTTTTAATTATGATTTAAAAGTTAAATAATTAAAAAAATATAAAAATTAATGTAATTTATATTATTGGAATTAATTTCATATTCAATTTAATTATTAAACTGTTTTTTCATCGCATCCATGTGTTTAATTTTAAAATAAATTCCGAAACTTATATGAATTTAATTTGAAAAAATATATTATATGTTTGGAATAATAATAATTAATATTATATAATAAGTTAAACATAATATTTTTTCATAATGAATAATAAAACCTATAAAATTTTAGTTATCGCTATTATGGTTAAAACGGGATTACTATGGGTTCAACTAAAACATTAAGTATTAAAAAAACAATAAACATGTAAATCTAATATTTTATAGTCTTATGTATACCATATATCATATAAGTTTCACTAATTATCAATTTTTGATCCTTTTTTCATGTTTAAAACATGGACATAACTTTTTCTTATCAAAACATTTGTGTGTGTCCTCTCCCCCACTTATAAAAGGGGACATCCTCTCCTCTCCTCTCCTCTCCACACTATAAAATCCTTTTATTTGGGCCAATACCTTCAAAAATAACTTCATAACTTCCATACCAATATCCTAAAGGCTATAAATTTATTATTAAACCCTTATATGAAGGATATAGGTGTAAACATGAAGAGGTTCTTCGTAGAGGTGGTATAGTCGTTTACAATATGTTTTCATTTTATTATTATTACAAATCCTTAATATGTTCTGAAACTAGGATCATATAATAATATAAAGATATCTAATATACTAATATGTTATTATGTTAATGTATTAACCTATAACAATATCCTCTCCCATCAAATGGGAAATAAATCCAACGATTGTGTGTATGACAGGTTATTGCCTCACGAACCGATTTAATTTGTTTTCCGTAACCATCTCTTATGATATGCATAAAATTATTTATTTAAATTATTTATATTAAACTAACGAAATAATTATACTTATATAATTATAATATCACATATAAATTCATATCCTCCAATCTGTTGGAAAATAATAAAAGGATCATGTGTATATGTGGACTACCACCTACATGAAGGGATATGATACATTTTTAATTTGATTTAGAAATGGATGTTAATAATTATATATTAAATTAATATATATGATATATATGATATAAGAATTATTATAAAATTTTGAATTAATATTTACCTTTCTTTTGTTCGGTATGAAGAGAAAATGGAAATAACATTCATGTGTACGTACGTCATATCATCTTAATGAATGGTATAATTCATTTTATATATCTAACATAAATGGATTTCAACGAAGAAATATATAATTAATTAATATATATATATATATATATTATTTATATCATGTTTAACATTATGGTTATTGTGAAACCATGATCAAAGTAAAATAACTAAAAACACCAACACTAATGGAATTTCGGCGTATTGTGATGGGTTCTTTGTGACAGGACCCCGTCGTAAATAGCCCAGTGCAAAAAATGGCATCACAACTAGTATTTTTTGCAATGGGCCCGTCGCAAATAGATGTCTGATTCAATACATTATATATACAAGAACCTTTCAAGATGGGCCCATCGCAAATAGCTTATATGTTATAAACATGTTGCGACGGTCCCGTCGCAACAGATTTATTGCGACAGTAAATCAACCTGTCGCAATAACTTTGAAAAAATATACATATAACCTATTTTCAATGGGCCCCCATCATAAAAGGCCCCGTCACAAATACTTAATAAAATAAAAATAATAATAATTAAATAAGAATAATAAAAAATAAATAATATTAAAATTATCAAAAAATTTAAATACTTAATAAAATAAAAAAATAATAAAATTATGATTAATAAAAAATTAATATAAATTAAAATAAAAAAATTTAAAATTCTCAATATTCAGAAAAAAAAATATAAAAAAAATCATAAAATATTATTATTATTATTATTAGTAAAAAAAACAATCATTAAAAAATATAATACTAATAATAAATATTAAAATATTAAAATATTTAAAAAAAATGCAATATTCACACCAATATAAAACACAAAACCTGTAAATAGTTCATATTAAAACAAATGTTCAATTCAAATGTTTTTAACAGAAAAAAATCACTGGGGGATAGTATTCTGGAGGAGCTGGAGGAGCTGGAAGAGGTCATCATCAAAGTTACTTTTTTATTATGAAGAAAACAATCCAGAAAAACAAACAAATATACAATCATATAAAAGAATCATCCTAAGGAAGTCTGAAGTAGTGAAAATCAAGGGCATCCCCTCTGATCAAATTGACCCCTTCGGGCTTCATGGTGGAAAGATCGTGCAAAAAAACTGGGTCAGGACCAAAGAAATCCATATAAGCAAGGTGATCCGCCACTTGGTTACTTTCACACCAGGAGTGACTGATTTTGGTTATGTTATCGAGCATATCATTGTACATTCTGATAATGTAGAGAATGGACCAAGGAGGGGAGCATATATCATTTAGGACATCAAGGAGATTTTTAGAATCTTTTTCAACCTCAAAAAGATCAATACCCTTATGATGACAAAGGGTAACCACTGTGAGCATAGACTTAGCTTTATCCTAGAGAGAGGATCCATTTCCTAACATATAGGAGAAGGCCAGAAGGATGAATCCCCATGAGTCTCAAACCACCCCACCCCCCGCGTAGGATACCCATGGAACAAGACCCATCGGTGTTGAGTTTAAAGCCATAGAGGGGGGGGGACCAGCAAACCCAAAAACTGTTGTTGGGATTCACACTCAACTAGGCTCCATGAGGACTGGAAACCAACTAGCTGGGGAAAGGTGCACCCCTCCAATTTCTATGAAGACGGACTAGGTCAGTAAGGATTGATTTCTTCCTGATGATAATAGGCCTACCCGAAGCGCGACATCCCTAAAATCTAGACTTCTTTCTGTCATGCCAAATCATCCAGCACCCTGCATGGAGAATTAAAGAATAGGCCATCCTCTCAAGTCCTCTGACTCACGCTCCATGAAACCTTTTTTTCAAGATTGGGAGGGCCTCCAGAGAAGTAACACGATACCCTATAATGTCTATGAAGAAACATCAGATGGAAACCTCCCAGTCGCCTGTGAAGAAGAGGTGATCGGTTGATTCCTCCTTAGAGGCTGTGCAGCATGAGCCTCAAGAAGGAAACGGGATTCCTCAATGCTAAATATTATCGTCAATAGGGATGTCTTGATTCCTTATCCTCCATGTGAAAAAATTGTATTTCGAGGGTACAACTCTGTTCCACAGAAGTTCTGTCCAGTCATCATGTTCTTCTACGATGCTTCTAATTCGTCGAAATTCCCGAGCAGAAAAAACCCCAAGGAGGAAAGAGTGAAGACACACCAGTACAAGTCCTAAGAAAGGGATATGATATTGAAAAGGGCCTTCTACTCCTCATCCAGCACCGTCTTTATATGGCTCGGGTACAAGCTGGCTTCCCAAAAGGATATTGAAGGAGCAGGGAAACCAGGGAAACCCAACACTCTCCCCACCCAGTTATGATCCCAGAAGGAAATTTCACCCCTTCCTATGATCTATTGTGAGTGTCAGTGAAGCTCGGAGATGATTTGTGGAAGATTTTGCCATAAAAGAGAACCCCTTCTCTCCATGGAGGACTGGAAGTGAAACAGATGATGCATAGTTTTCCCCCACAGTATACTCTGATCCACAATTTCCCAAGCCAATTTATCCTACATACTACTGAGAGTGTCATCCAAACTATTCACATTAATACCACCTTACCTAGCATGTCTATCCACTTTACTCCAAGAGGTCCAGTGTTTTTTCCTTTCCGCAAGAGGATCCCAGATGAAACCAGCCAGAAGTTTGTCAATGCTGGAGATAACACCCTTTGAGCCTTAACCATCGAAAGAGAATGAACTGGAGTGTCCAAAAGCATGTTGTTAATGAGAGTTATACGACCACCAAAGGATAAATACATGTTTTTCAGTTCTATATGTGTTCTGCAATCTTATTGGTAAGTAAGTCAAAGTCCCTTATCCGAAGTCTCATAGGGGAAATTAGAGCCCTGAGATTTTTCATGGTAAAACATACTCTTTGCATGGAAAGGATAATTTGAATATCAAAAATCAGACTTGGGGATCATTTTTTTGATATAAAAAAGAAACTTCTCTCTTTGTTGATAAGTTGACCACTCCAGTAGTAGTACTCTTCCAGAATCATGTTCAAGCCACATAAAGATTTTTTTCTAGAATTAATAAACACAAGGGTATCGTCATCAAACATAAGATGGGAGATTGTCATAGCCCTCATATTCCTTCAGTATGAAAGAATATCTCCATTATTGATGCTTCTAAGAATGAGCCTACTAAGGACCTCCTTGGTGAGTATGAAGTTTCTTGGAGAGAAAGGATCATCTTGATGGAGGCCTCAGATGGCAATAAAGAATCCATAGGACTTTCCCATAAAGGAGACCGCCATCCACAGAGAGCTAAAACATCTAAAAATAAGGACAATATTCCAGGGAGAGAATCCCATACTATCCAACACCTTATTGATGAATCCTCACTCCACACGATCATATGCTTTGTTCATATCCAACTTGACAGTGGCATTTCATTCGCGGGTTTTAAATTTAACATCCCTTATAAGTTCATGAGCACGATAATGGCCCCTTGGATAGAACAACCCTTCACAAAACCACGCTTCTCCATGTAGATCCATTGAGGGAAATAAGTGGATAGTCTAGCATTAATCACACCTGCAAGGTCTTTGTACGGGAAATTTCACATGCTCACCAATCTGTACTACATGATTAAAGAGGGAATCCAGTGTTTAGGAATAAGAACCATGGTGGTAGCACAAGAAACCCTCGACATGTTACCTCCCTTGAAGAAATATTGAATCCCCACAATGATATCTACCTTCACCACCTCCCATGAGCCTCTATAGAAGGAGCCTGGGAAGCCATCCGGTCCTGGAGAACTGTTTGGATGGAGGTTCAGCATAGCTATGAAGATTTCCTTTTCATCTAGTAAAGAACTCAGCCTCTCATTTTCTTATGTAGAGACACATTTGTGAAGACCATCAAAGAACCCATTATCTCTTCCTGGGTACCCATTAGGCATGTGAACATTAGGTCCAGCTAGTATATCCTTGAAATAGGAGTGGGCCATACCTCCCAAAATATCCCGGTCATCCGTGTAAGAGCCACCTTCCAAAAGAATTTTTGTCTTGGTAGGTCTATTTCATTCTTTAATGCATTCATGAAAGAATACAATATTTCTATCACCTTCTCGGAGCCATATGATTCTTGAGGATTCCCTGGCCTGCTGTTCCTAAGCCAGAATCAATTCAGAAAGAGAGTCATTTCTGTTAGAATGCTCCTCAAAAGATTGATCATCCCAATTTTCATCCAACCTCAATTCAAGACATTCAACTGCCCGAAGGGATCCATCAATCTCACTATCAACCCAAGGGATATCTTTTTCCCACAAAAAGATACGAAGATAAAGACATCTTAGTTTATCATGAAGGTAAAGACAAAAGTTTTCTTGTCCCAAAGAATTCCAAACATCACAAACGAGCTCCTGATAACCTAACTTGGTCACCCACTATTGCATAAAAAAGAACCTCTCTCGATTGTACTGCCCAGAAGAAAACAAAAGAAGAAGGGGAGAATGGTCAGAGATACCTCAAACCAAGTGTCACACTTTTGAGCTAGATAATGTAGAGATGGCTTCCATGTTGGCCAAACACCATTCCAGACGGCTCCATGAGTGGTGAGATCCCCTTCGGTTGTTGCACCAGGTAAAATCTTCCCCTAAGTATCCCAGATCAGACAATCCTTTCCCAACCATAACTGATTAAACTCGCTACTGGAGTTCTTCTGAAAAGGCCCCCATCCTTTCCTTTCATCTAGGGAAGAAAAACTATTAAAGTCCCATCCGACAAACCATGAAAAGTTATCCAGGATAAATCTATTTAAATTACTCTATAGTTTGGTCCTTTGAAGATTATCAAAGCTCTTGTAAACACAAGTCATGAAGAAACATCTGACTCCTGAAGTCCCCTTGGCAATAATAAATTGGTCTCAATCTTGCACCATCTCCACATAAGTATGATTCTTCCAAAAGATCCAAATGTATCTATTATTTGGAGCATCCTACAGGGAGCTGTGCATCTTGATCTTCCACATAAAATCCCGAATCTAGGTAGGATATTGCTTGTGTTCAATAATGGCCACAAACACATCCTTATGTTCCCTAATTAAATAGGCAACGAAACTTTTCTTCACCCGTGCACTGAGTCCACGAGCATTCCATATAAGGATAAGAATCATTGAAAGGAAAGTGCTCTGGCTTTGGCCCTAGAACTGACAACAAATTGGAAGTGGGAGAAGGATATCTCCTTGAGTAACCTTGCATGCAAACAAGTACAAACTCCCTCACTGGTAAACATCCTCACACCAGTTGAATATGTAGATCTAGAAGGGTAGGATTTAGACAGACAGTTGGGCTTGGAAACAAATAAGGGAGGCTCCTTCAAAGACGATGTGGAGTTTGGATTGATAACCAGCTATAGATCATGACCTATCCCTTGAGTAAGGGACGCATGGCTCACACAATATACAGGCTAAACATCAACAGAGACCTCCACTAGAATATCTAGGGAGACCATAGGCGGCCTAGAGAATATGGGAGCCAAAACTAGAAGGACTGAAGGAGAAGGTCTTGACCCAAAAAGACATGCCTCTAAGAAAAACCATTTTAGGAAAAAAGAAATTAGAATGGGGGAAACAAGACACTTGTCCACCTGAAAGGTAAACCCACCTTTCAGAGCACTAGGAACTAAGTCTGAGAAGATAACAACATCACCCTCAAGGGAAGGGCCTGAAGACAGCTCACACCCCAGAAAAAGGGAGGAAGGAACTTGATCTAGAATAGCCCCTGGATCCAAGGAATCCATTTTCTCGAACTCTGAAGAGGAAATAGGAGACTGATTCCACAAATTGGCCTTAAAGGACGAAGACTTAGGATACTAACTCCCAATTCCTTGCTGACATCTACGACAAACCTAAAAGGAGTCACCCTGTAGTAAGCAATGAGTGAAAAATTGATGAAACACAGGGTAAAAGATCTCATGATTCTAGTAGAGGCCATCTTGAACACATAGAAAAATATTTCTTGGCAGACGGAGAGAGGTATCCAATTACACAAAAATGCAGGCCACCAAAATGTCATCGTTGCTTGAAGTTCTGGCGTAAGAACACAAGAAGCCACTAAGGGAATCCCTAATAGCCCTAAGAAACCCTACATTCTAAAATGAGAGAGGAAGACCCAAGAGAGGGATCCAGACCACAGCCATTGGATTCTCCCTGCCCCTATGAACATCCTAAGACCACCGCGATAGATTAAAACTCCAATGGTAGAAGACACACGTGGCCTAACACTATGCATGTAAGAAATCATCTTCCAAAGACAACACAAGGTTGAAGGACATATTTTGAATATCTGATATATGGACACTAGAGAGGAGGCCCCAAAAGAGAAAAAATATACTGAACACTACAAATGAGGGATTTGCTGAGCTGAAATGAGCGACACGCATCTAATTTAAGCAGAATTCCACCTCTACCAATGCTGAGGAAAGAAACTCCAGGGGGAGACCACCATCGGCACACAAAACCTTCGGATCCGGGACGCGAACGTCTGGGAAGCAGGAGTGAAGCACAACACTTGGCGGCCCGAAAATAACCTCCTTGAATGAGCCATGCCAAGGGGGAGAAGGAGTAGGGAAAAATCTTTCACCGGCCTCAGGTTCGAGGGACATCGGGGTGGGGGACACCACCGATAGGCGAGCCGAGGGAAGACCATCATTTCGAAATTTTGAAAAGAGCGGTGGCGCGTAAGGCGCATTCTCCAAGGCTAAAGAGGAAGCCATATAGGGGTTTTTAGGAGTTTTAGGAGATGGTGGAGGAAACTTCATCCCTAATCTACATGTCAGACGGTGCCTATACTCCATCTGATTGTGCTGCTGCTGCTGCCATCAACGCATGTCCTCCTCGTGCTGAAGATACTACTGCCATTGACACATGTCCTCCTCATGTTGTTTTTGTTTCTGCTACTCCCATCGATGCATTCCCTCCTCGTGTTGTTGGTGCTGCTGCTACTGCTGATGCATCTCTTCAGGCTGCTTCTGCAAACTCTCTGTAAGCATAGTTTGAGCTCACAACTTCTCCTAATACTGTGATCCAGAAGATGATGCCTCTCTACAAGATCCTCTCGAGCTAGACGATGATATCACACCAGTACTATAATAAGTCTGAGGATTCAAATGAGAGCCTATACCAACTACCCGGCCCTTCTAAAAGGCATATTGGGTCGCTGGTGTCCATACCGCCTTATATAAATGGTGGGAACTATTCTGATCAGTCATCTCAGCCTGAATCTCAGCCCGTGTCTAAGAGGTCGGGTCCTCATATGACTCCTTCAATTTCAATTTTAAATTAAAATAGTGAAAATATTATGTGTAGTTAGTTTTCATACTGAAAACGAAATAATACATACCACAATTTGACACTGTCGATGACCTCTAATCAATCCAATGGATGGATCACTGTACATCATCCGATAAACATCGTACTCCATAATATCGGGATGCTTGAATACCTATATGAATATAAAATAATCTGTTTATATGTAATGTTATATAAAATATTTTAAAAAGACACTTACCAGATCCTCTCTATGCGTACTGAATGTACGACTACGAGCTTGATGTGTCACCTCCTTTCTCCCCCGGTTCTGCCAGACTAATGAAGATCTCCTTTGAAATCCACCACTCATCTAGTGTGAACATAATCCATCCCAAACATGAGATTAAATCTACTCTGGTCGGTGGTCTCTACATGAATCATCAAATACTATCACTATGCTTTCTTAATTGTGTTCCTTCTCAAATTGTGAAAAAACTAATAGAAACACTCATGCATAAACACCTCTTATGCCTCATGGATATCGCTACACATGCTATCATTGGTGGGATACCATAAACCCTACAAATAATTTATAATATCCAGTTATTAATGAAATAAATTTCAAAATAAATATTATTTATTTATGTACCAGCCAATGATTGAACATTCCAAGCCACAATCAACAAGAATTTATTCTCGTGTGATTAATGGCTGAGAAGAATATTTTTTTAAGATAACGCTCCCCTGTCCAATTACTACATGCGCAAAACTTTGAAAAAAGAATAAATAATGAAACAAGTAGTATATAAATAAATTAATGAAAGATAAGTAAAATACACAGGTTATCATACCTCCACGTGTGTGGATCAAAACCCAGATGTGGATGCTGTTTAGGGATAGGGTTAGGAATCATAAGTCTGGAAAGACCGTGCCCCCTCCACATACCCCCCTGAACTTCCAGTAGCATGAGGGTCAAATGATCCCAAATCCTCCTCATCCAAAGGTAGCTCATCCTCCTCCAACTCATGAAATAGATCAGAGTCCATCTGAAACACAAAATGGTTTTTGTTATTAGATAGTTGAAAATAACTATTACATATTGATATATTTTAGTTATGATTATAACCAGCATTTTAACTGTGTCATGTTTACCTTTATCATAATCTTCATATTTGATGATGTCATTGTCTTCATATTCATCATCAGTGTCATCAATATCCATTTGAGTTTTAGTTTCATCATTCCTTCTATTTCAAATTAATTTGTAAAATCATTAACCTAATTGTCACCATAGACCCTTAATTGTGGGGTGTCATAACCAATATTCATGTCTCTTTCTGAAAAGGATTCATTTTGATTAGTCTCATGAAAATTTTTAATTCCTAGTACATCGTAAAAACCAAATTAAGTTTGAGTAAACTTATTTTCCCAATATTTTATTTTTATTATGCTCCACCAATCACTTAGGTCTCTTGAAGTAGGACTGTATTTTCCATAATATATTTGATGTTTCTATTTATCTAGTAAAAATGGTTCATTTACATCAAGAAGACATTTATTTTTAGTATTTATGATTCCATGAATCATATAAACACTCAAGCCTCTCTTAGTATCTAACCACTAAAATTTAAACATTTCTTTGCAATTTTTCTCTAGATAACACAGTTCAATAATTTCATCCAGTATGTCGTAAAAGTCAACTTTAGTTTCTATATGATGCAATCCACTCAAGAAAACCCCATTGTTCATTGTTTTTTATTCCCCATATGCACGTGCATGAAATCAAAAACCATTCACCAGATATGTATTGTAAGATTTCACCATTTTAGATAGTGGGATACTTAATATACACAATAGCTTATCAATATTTTCATCATTTTGAGATAATTTTTTTTAAACAATTATCAATATAATAAATAATAAACTGCATTGATACGTTAAACCATCAGTAGTTTATGTTACCAGGTTTATAAACCATTGAGAAAAAATTTCTTGTCGGTGTTCTTCAAGAGCAGCTGATGTAATTTGTGGAAGATGTTTCTTAATATGATTATTAGATAACATAAAAAAAATAATTTTACTTAATGTACCATAAATTATATAATAAGTTATAGATTCACTCACAGTACAAATGTTATCATTTCTACACAGTTGAGCAGAACATATGTATGAGCTCTATGATATTAATCATCTGAAAGCCATCGTTCATAGACTCCACTAAATCCAAGCTCCGGCTGATTAAAAACTGATCATTGATTGTCCAATTCATCATCATCATTCCCCTAGTCTTATCCCATGCGTTTGTGTTTTAAGGGTTATTCAGATTCAAAATAATTAGTATAGAAGAAAGTAATTTTCTCTTGCAAATAAGCTTTTGAAATTGATCCTTCAACTGTTGCTTTGTTATGTACTTTTTTCTTAAATTTATGCATGAATCCCTCGGATGGGTATATCCATCAAGATTATACCAGACCTCTAAATTTAGCTTCATGTGGAATATGTAACATCAGATGTTCAATTGAGTCACAGAAAGCTGGCGAGAAGATTTTTTCTAGTTTACATATAATGATAACAACATATTCTTCTAGTTTACAAAGTACGTCATAGTCTATTTTTGAAGAAAAAATGTCTCAAAAAAATATGATATGTCTGTTATCGAATCCCAAATAATATAATTAAACAAACCTCTGAGTCCAATCAGCATAAGTCTTTCCATTATAACTTTACAA
Source organism: Viscum album (assembly GCA_963277665.1). Classification (NCBI taxonomy): domain Eukaryota; kingdom Viridiplantae; phylum Streptophyta; class Magnoliopsida; order Santalales; family Viscaceae; genus Viscum; species Viscum album. The sequence goes on along the minus strand of OY728119.1, from coordinate 99,405,901 downwards.
TCATGATTTTTAATCCGATAATATGGCCATTATTAACACATCTGCCCAAATTTGATGCATAGCCATATGGAAGTCTCAAATATGCAATCCACTGACAAAATAATAAGCTACTATCTTTGGACAATGTATAAGCTTGTTTTGGCATAATTAACCTCTGTGATTTGACATTTTTAAATAGTTCAAGTTCTGATCGTTTGTAAATTTGGGAAAGATCTAATCGTGCCTTTACATTATCTTTGGTCTTACTTGGTGTATCCAAAATTATATGAATTTTTTTTTTCCAAATAGTTCTTCTCAATATGCATGACATCCAACATGTGGCAGACCAAAAATTCAGACCAATATGGAAGATCCCAAAAAATTCGATGTTTCATCTAATTATGCTCTTTCACAAAGCCATGAATTTTCTATTGGTTTACTATTATCCCAAATGTGATGAGATGTAATGAAAATACAATAGATTTAAACTCTGTAATTGAGATCTTTTTTGGTGGTTCATCCTATTCAATTGTGCTTTTTCTGAAATGAGATTTGTTCCTCCGAAAAGGATTATCCGTTGGAAGAAATATGCGATGATAGTTAAAATAGAATTTTTTTTCCATTGATGATTATAAAGGCTTTGTTGTCTTTCATACACTATGGACATTATTTCAGACCATGTGTACTCCAACCAGATAACATTTCATATGATGGGAGGTCAATAATCATCATCATCAACACAGCTTTTAATATGAATTTTTTTCGTAGCAACATCATATATACAAACACCATTACTCCATAATGAATTTGACTCATCAATCAATGGTTTCAAATAATCATCAATATTCTTTTATGCATGTTCGGGGATTAATAAGGTCAAAACGATATAGGTCTCCTCCATCAACATCCATGGAGGTAAATTGTACAGGTTTATAAAGACAAGAAAATATGAATATTGACTACCATAAGAACCAAACAGACAGAAACCATCAGTAGAAAACCCAATCGCACGTTTCGATCTTTTAAAGAAAAAGGTGGATTCAGTCGGTGAAAATATTTCCATGAATCACCATCAGATGGATGATTCAAGCTTTTATCAGTTGAAATTTTGGTTTTGTGCCATGAAATCATTGATGTTGTGTTCTAAGACATAAATAAATGCTGCAACATGGGTGTAAGGGGGAAATATCTCAACTGTTTCATAGGAATTGATCTATACTTCCCTGGTTGAGCTTCTTTATACCTCGATTGTCCACATACGGGACAACTATCCAATGACTCATTTTCAACAGAATATAAGATTTAATCATTCGCACATGCATGGATGTTCTGATAAATAAGGCCCATATTACAAACCAGTCTCTTGATCCCATAGTAATTTGAAGGAGACACATTTCCTTCAGTTAATAGTGTTTTATCAAAAGAACATATCAGATCAAAATAGTTGTTCGATGGTTCATTATCTGATTTAATAGCTATAAATTTTGAAACCAGTTCAAATTTTCTTATCTTGCAACTAGGATATAATGAATCCGTAGCAGACCTCAAGAACTCATAAAATTTGGATGGTGCCAACTCAGGAGTTAAATCAATAGCATCTTGGGTTTCAGTTTGTTGAACAGATGGGCCTGTAATATCATGTACTAAATTTTTAAACTGTGATGGATCTGGAATCAAGTTATTAGTATCTTCTCTAGAACTGTGTTCATCGTGTTGATACCAAAAACATAATCTGGTTGAAAACCAAACTGAAAAAGATATCCCCAACCATGTCAAATGTGTCAAACATTCTCAGAGCACATTTTTTACAAAGACACTTAATTGTGCCATCCGAAACAAATTCTGGTTTTGATGATGAAAATGATATGAAATCTTCAACGCCCTCAGTATATACAAGATTTAAACCACTACCGTTTGGATTCTTACATTTACTAATCAAAGCGCAATCTTTAAATAATACCTGTTGTCGATATCTTTGTTCCATATTTTTCTAAAAAATATAAAATTGTTACTATTTTTGAATAATTTGAAATAAGAAAAACACTTTCCAAAAAAATAAGATAAATTATTACTACTATTTATTACTATTTATTAATATTTTGTACTATTTATTACTATTTATTAAAATTTATTACTATTTATTACTATTTCTTACTATTTAGTACTATTTCTTACTATTTATTACTATTTATTACTAATTGTTACTAATTATTAGTAATTATTACTAATTATTACTAAGTATTACTAATTATTACTAATTATTACTAATTATTACTAATTATTACTAATTATTACTAATTATTACAAATTATTAATATTTATTACTATTTATTACTATTTATTACTAATTATTACTATTTATTACTCATTATTACTGTTAATTACTGTTTATTACTGTTTATTAGTGTTTATTACTGTTTATTACTGTTTATTACTATTTATTACTGTTTATTACTCTTTATTTCTGTTTATTACTGTTTATTACTATTTATTGTTGTTAATTACTGTTTATTACTGTTTATTACTATTTATTACTATTTATTTCTATTTATTACTATTTATTACTAATTATTACTATTTATTACTATTTATTTATAATTATTTATAATTATTACTAATTATTAATAATTATTACTAATTATTAATAATTATTACTAATTTTTACTAATTTTTACTATTTATTACTATTTATTACAATTTATTACTATTTATTACTATTTATTATTAATTATTAATATTTATTACTATTTATTTCTAATTATTACTAATTATTACTAATTATTACTAATTAATAATAATTATTATAAATTATTGCTAATTATTACTAATTATTACTATTTATTACTATTTACTACTGTTTATTACTATTTATTACAATTTAGTACTATTTTTTACTATTTATTTCTATTTATTACTAATTTTTACTAATTAATACAAATAATTACTAATTATTACTAATTATTACTAATTATTACTATTTATTACTATTTATTACTAATTACTACTAATTATTTCTATTTATTTCTATTTATTACTATTTATTAACATTGATTACTAATTATTACTATTTATTACTAATTATTACTAATTATTACTAATTATTACTATTTATTACTATTTATTACTCTTTATTACTACTTATTACTAATTATTACTATTTATTACTATTTATTACTATTTATTACAATTTCATACTATTTATTACTATTTATTACTATTTATTACTATTTATTACTAATTATTATTAATTTTTACTAATTATTACTATTTATTACTATTAATTACTATTTATTTATATTTATTAGTATTTATTAGCATTTATTAGTATTTATTACTATTTATTAGTATTTACTACTATTTATTAGTATTTATTACTATTTATTAGTATTTATTACTATTTATTAGTATTAATTACTATTTATTAGTATTTATATCTATTTATTACTATTTATTACTATTTATTAATATTTATTACTATTTATTTCTATTTATTTCTATTTATTTCGATTTATTTCTATTTATTTCTATTTATCTCTATTTAGTACTATTTATTATTATTTATTACTATTTATTATTATTTATTACTATTTATTAGTATTTATTACTAATTATTACTATTTATTACTATTTATTACTATTTATTAGTATTTATTATTATTTATTATTATTTATTACTATTTATTAGTATTTATTTCTATTTATTAGTATTTATTAATATTTATTAGTATTTATTACTATTTATTAGTATTTATTAGTATTTTATTACTATTTTTTAGTATTTTTTACTATCTATTACTATTTATTACTATTTATTACTATTTATTTGTATTTATTACTATTTATTAGTATTTATTAATATTTATTACTATTAATTTGTATTTATTTGTATTTGTTACTATTTATTAGCATTTATTAGTATTTATTAGTATTTATTACTGTTTATTAGTATTTATTAGTATTTATTAGTATTTATTAGTATTTATTTGTATTTTTTACAATTTATTTGTATTTATTACTATTTATTACTATTTATTACTATTTATTGGTATTTATTACTAATTATTAGTTTTTATTAGTAATTATTAGTATTTATTACTAATTATTTGTATATATTAATATTTATTGCTATTTATTAGTATTTATTGCTATTTATTAGTATTTATTTCTATTTATCATTATTTATTACTATTTATTAGTATTTGTTACTAATTACTACAAATTAATACTATTTATTACTAATTGTTAATACTTATTACTATTTTTTTAATTATTACTATTTATTTCTAATTATTACTATTTATTTCTAATTATTACTAATTAGTGTTAATTACTATTAATTACTACAAACTATTGCTACAAATTACTAATTACTGCTAATTATTTATATACATTACTAATTATCGTTAATAATTATTAATTATTACTAATTACTAAGAATTATTACTAATAATTTAATTTTATTATTACAAATAAATACTGATAACAAAACAATTTAAATCTAACTTAATTGCAACTAATCAACAATAATTAAAATTAATATAAAGAAATGAAATAAATACCAAATGAAATAAAACATAAATACCTTTAAACATGATCTCTTATAATAGTAGGCGGCTTCACAACTTCTTCGTCAAAAAAAAACTAACTCTCAAAAAATTTCACTCTAAAATTAATGTTTATAGAAGCAGAGGAAGAAGGAATTCTGGAGGAGAGAAGAAAAAACGGAGGGGGTATTTGTAGGTTAGATTAGTTGCGACGAGAGTATTTTCGACGGGAATCCCATCGCTAATAGTACCCGTTGTGATGGGTCCCGTTGCAAATACCCTTAGTCGCATTAATTGCGATTGGTGGTTAAAAGGTTATTTGCTACAGAACCTGTCGCAAAAAGTAACCTGCCAACACACTATTTTCAACGGGACAACATCTCGTCGCAAATAGCCTATTATCGCCATCAGGTATTTGCGGCAGGGCCCGTCGCAAATACCCTCCAGGGTCGAACTAGTTGTGATGGGGAATCCCCTGTCGCAACTAGGTCTTACCACCTCCTAACATTTGCGATGGGTTGTGCCTACCCGTCACAAATACCCTTTTCACGCAGTTTGGCGTGCAAACTGCGCCAATCAGCGCGAAGGTTTTTGTGACGGGGTGCCGATTCCCGTCGCAAATAATCTCTTCAACAGACTATTTGCGACGAGATTTATTCCCCTCACAAATAACGGGTTTTCCCGTAGTGCAAAACCAAAACATACAGGAAAAGCAAAGTAGTTATTACCCGAAACACGCTTTTAACAAGTAATTATTAATAAAAGGGAAATAAAAAGTCATAAGTAAATCATATGTGGTATGATCTATAAGATTATAAATCTTGAATATGTATATAATTAAGCAATTTTTTTATATATGAGGTTAGAACATTTACAAAGAAAGTTGAGACTTGAGGTAAGAGATTTATATTATCTCTTTTATTTCTGGTATAAATATTCCATATTCACCACTCATTTAATTTTTTCATGTATATAAATCCCCTTTCAAATGTTATATCATTAATATACTTCTTTTAATAATCTTTATACTTTAATTCTATGTTATTATTTAATTTGGATTACGATTCAAATGCTTCCTAAGTCGTAAGAGATTTTTGTTTCACTTTTATTTTTGTGATACACGTGCTATATTCAACACTTGTTTCTTTTGTGTGGTGTATATAATTCTAATGAATATAAATTATGATTCCTATTATAGAAGTTATGGGAGACACACACACACACACACATACACATATATATATATGTATGTGTGTATGTGTTTCTTTCACTCATGGGTCTTATGATTCAAACATTATCAATGTGGTAAAGGTTTTATGATGCAATCTAATTGATTATAGGTATTTTTATAATTATTATTCTGATGATGAAATAATATGAAGTGTCTCTCAAGAAATTAATTTCTTTTCATATTCTCTGGTAATTTCATGAAATCAATTTTTTACCTTTATTTTCCCTTCATTATGTACTCAAGGGTCTAAACTAACTTTTTGAATATAAATAAACATTATTTCTCTCTTCAATTGAAAATGTATTTTCTTCCACGTCCATTTTTTCTAAAAATGATTTAAAGAACTATTTGACTATTATAAAATGATTATTTAAAGTAATTTCTATCCATGTTTGAAATTTTAACTATATTTAATATTCTTATCAATTTCTGAAGAGTAGTTTTTTGATTTTTTTTAAATAAAAATATGAAATAAAACATTGTTTTATCATTTACACACAGAATGGTATTTATAACCTTCTTGATTGATCAATGATTTAATAATTAATTTATAATATTCAATGATTATTTTAAAATAAAATGTCTTCTTTTATTTTTGGGAATTTTTTCACTTTGAATAAATTTTTTTAAAGTGAAATGTTTATTTTCTTTAAGAAAGGTTCTTATGGGGTGGATGAAGAGAGATACTATAGAGTTTGTATCCTGGTGCATGGTATGTATGTATGTTATATTTGAGAGACAAAATTCAAAGTGTATGTTATAACTATTACACATAGTAGAATGTAAATGAAAGAACATCGCCATCTAATTTTTCATTAGACTACCCAAAATATATAATCGGTATAATTCTATATGTGTTATAGTCAATTGCCTTATGAAGTAATCACACTTTATCACTATCAATTATGTATTCTCTCTATATTATCTTGATAGTATATAAATTAAGGAAGTGGTAAGTTTTCTTGGAGTACCATATTCTGTTGTATTTGGTCAGCCTCTAAGCATTACCTTGAAGTTCTGGTGAAGTCTTCAGCAAGTTATGGATATGGAATTGATTTTTAAAGTTTCATATCATAATTAGATAGCTGACCAGTTTGGTATAAAAATTTAAAACGTAGATGATATGTTGTGATATTATTATTTGGATTTCAAAGGTTCTTTAGATCAATACCTTTCTTTAGTCTAGATTTCTTTCATTAATTGCTTTCACTCGAGCATTTAGATAGATCCTTATGCATACCTATAAGGAAAGAAATGTGGAATCCCAATAATTAAGGACTAAGTTTTATAAAAATGATATTGGGACATAAGATAGCTGTGTAGATGAAGCTGAAAGTTAGAGTCATTTAACATCACGTCAAGGTAGTTCAGAGTTGATATAAATGTTTAGCTAATAGCCTTCTGGGTGATCTAGAGTTTGAATTTGGTGAGAAGTGTTTTCTATAAATCTCTCTATGAAAGATGGCTATGATATTCAAAAAGAAATGAAATATGATCCCTAGGTACATTTTTTCCTTCTAGATTCTTGATCGATTTCAAATGTTAGTTTATCACTTAGCTCATCCACTGAACATCTCTCATGTCCATGATGTGTTTCATGTATCTATCTTGAGAAGTACATACCTGATCTTTCACATATACCAAACATAGAGATCATAGCACTAGATCATTATCTTATATATAAATAACAACCTTTGGATATTTTGGGTCATATAGAGAATGTTATATGATAAAATATAACTAACCTTGTTAGTATTTAATGAAGAAACCACTAACTTGAAAAATGTATATGGGAACAAAAGGATTTGGTGAGGAAGAAGTATCCTTAGTATTTTGTATCAGTGTTAAGAAATTTTTAAGATGAAATTAATTTTAAGGTGGGTATAATGTAAATCCCTAAGATTTTATTTTATTTTTTTCAAAATAAATTTAATTTCTTTAATTGCTTAGTTACATACATCACCAAGTTTTAACGAACCGTAATATACTATTAATATTATTATTTAAACAAGACTATTATAATTAAGATGTCAAACTATTTGGTATGAATAGTAATAAACTAATTTAGAAAAATATTATGATCTTTTTAGATAAATTTAATATATTAATAACTAAGTACTTATTTTTTTGTTAAAGACAATATATGCTTCAAAAATACATTTTTCTCAAAAAATGATTTATATTTCATTTTTTGAACAAATAATAAAATTATTTTTTAAAAATTTAATAAAATTTATTTAATAAAATTTATTTAATAAAACTAACTTCATTTTTGGAATTAACAAATCCAAATTATTTAAGGGTGACTTTTTTGGATCTTTCTAATTTTTTGTATTTTTTTAATTAATAGTGAAAAATAATAATTTTAATTAAAAAATACCATTTCATTTATGGAAAATAAAAGTTTGATATTATTTTATGACGGTTTAAAAAGTAAATTTAGTTCTATAATATAATAATTATCCAATTTATGTAATTGGAATCAATTTTAAATTGAATTTTTATATTAAAACTTTTTATACTTGTGAAAATCTTTTCTTCGGAGAACCGGTTTTTCATCGCATCTATAGGTTTATTTTTAAATGAAATTATTCTATTTATTTGAATTGAATTTGGAAAAATGGATTCCCTGTTTTTAATTATAATATTTAATATTAAATAATAAGTTCAACTTAATTTATGGTTGTAATGAATTGTAAAAACTGTAAAAATTAATATTCACGGTAAAGGTTAAAATGGGTCTACCAGGGGGTAAACTAAAATTATATGGATTAAAATGATATAATAAATTATAAAAATCCTATTTTATGGTGATATATAAACCATAATTAATATAAGGTTATTTAATTATCCATTTTTGAGCCTTGTGGCATGTGTAAAATGTTGTTATAAGTTTTTCCTTCTAAATTTTCCATGTGCGCCCTCTCCCCACCTTATAAATGGGCCCCTCATCCCCTATCATATTTACACTCACAGAGAATTTTGGTTTAGACAATAACTAAAAAATCCATACCATGATTCCCTCCCCAAATACTAGAGGAATTATTTTGATTATTAGATAATCCCAATAAGTCTTTATGTGTAATGCTTAAGAGGTTATCTGAGGAAGAGGTATAGTTCTTAACCATGTGTTTTCGTATTATTTCATATTATAACTTCATAAAATATAATTCAACCATTATGATATAATGAAATTAGTAACTATCATATAATAATATTTTATTTTGTTTATATCATGGCCTATATTCACCTCATATCCCATCAAATGGGAAATAAAATTGTCGATTGTGTGTACCATGGACTACCACATCACAAACTAATGAAATTTGTTTTCCATCACCAACTCTTATGAATGGATATAATGATATATTTTAGGTATTTATAGTTTTTTTTTAAAAAAATTATACTTGTGGAATTATAATATCACATATTCCTTCTCACATTCCAATTTGTTGGAAAACAATAACAACGCTCGTGCGTACGTGCGAACTACCGCCTCCACGAAGAGATGTGATATGTTTTTCATTTTATTTTGAAATTAATGGTAACATGGACATATTACATGAATATATATTATATATATTATATATAAATCAATCTTTAATGGTGAATTAATATATAACTTTCTTTCATCCCATCCATCAAGAAAATTGATATAACGTTCATGTGTACGTACAACCTATCATCTCCATGAATGGTGTACTTCATTTTATATCTCTAAATTTAATTGATTACTCTAAATAAATATATAACTATTATATATGATATTTATATCATGGTTAAAATTATGTAAATTATTTAACCATGATCAATGTAATATAACTGAAAATACCAAACCAAAACATAACTGAAAAACAAAAAAAAAGTAGTTACCCAAAATGAGATTTTAATAAGGAATTGTTAACAAATTGGTAAAAAATGATCCTAAGTAAATCATATATGTTATTATATATATTATTATGGATATTTAATATTTTTATAATAAACCAATATTTGTTATATTGGAGTTTAAAACTTGTACATAGAATATCGAGGCCCAAGGTAATATATTTCTAGTCACTCTTTTATTTTTGGGAGACATATGCTAGATTCATCACTTATTTATTTTTTGTGGTTTATATATTTCATATTTCAAATTTTATATCATGAATATATTTATTTTTATTATATGCATTGTTTCATTTTATATAATTATTTAATTTTTCTTTTGATTGAAAGGATTCAAAAGTGGTTTTGGATTCTCGTCTCACTTTTATTTCCATGGGACACATGCAATATTCACCACATGTTTCTTTTGTGTAGTGTATATACATAAAATGAATATAAAAAATGAATCGTATCATGAATATTATGGGATAAAAATATCCATCTATGTATATTTATTTAATGAAGCCTATGATTCAAACATTACCAATGTGGTAAATATTTTATCGTATAATCTCATTATTTATCATGATTGTTTATGAATATACTTTAGATGACGAAATATTATAGTAAATATCTAATGAAACTAATGTATTTTCTTATATGATAGTAATTTCATGAAAATAAAAGTTTTACATTCATTTTAACCTCTTTATTTACTCAAGGATAAAAATAATGTTTATAATATAATCAACTTTATTTCACTATTCAGTTGAAAATCTTCTTTATTCCATATCCATATTTTCAAAAATTGTTTTATGGAAAGTTTTTAATATTATCCAATTTTATTTTAAAGAAATTTTTATCCATTATTTAAATTTTTATATATTTTTTTAAAATAAATCTTCCTAACATTTTCCGAAAAATCCATTTTCACTATTTCAGACAATATGAAATGAATATTCATTTTAACATGTACGACATGAAGGAAATTTAACATTGTAATGAAAATTCAATGAGTTATGACTTCATTTAAATGTTTCCAAGGTTATATTAAAATAAAAAAATTATATAGTATTTGGGAAATTTTTATATTTTGAATAATTTATTTCAATTTGAAAAAGTAATTTTTCCCAAGAAAAGTTCCAACTGGCCATTAAAAATAATTTTACATCAAAGATGACATCATTTTACATTAAATAAGATTTAACGAGGATATTATCCAATTATAGTGTACTTATTATTTCTTAGGATGGTTTGTGTTTATGATGAAAATATTTTTATGAAACCCATTTCTTTTCCACATTTTTTTCTACGAGGAAATGTTTATGAAAACCATTTATTTTGATGGGTTTTGATATGGTGAATGTTTTATAATCTTGAGGCACATAAATGTATAGATTATGTGATGAGTTGGACCTCAATTTTACCCAAAATAATTGTGTAAAGATTGATATCTCTTGATATAAGCATGACTAGAATGGGGAGTAAACCTACATTAGTAAGGGACTCTGTCCACTATCATAGTCATGGGAATGAACCTTGACTACTATGATGGTTTGGGTATTCAACACGTTAAACTGTGCTAGTTTTTTAGATTGTCCTTGACTAGTTAAGGAATTATTTTTTAATTACGTTTATACCATAAATATATGTATTATTACAATTTAATATTATCATGAATAATGTTATTTGATTCCTTTATGATTCATGACTTATGAACAATAGTGATTTATGTCATGAATCAAGTTTATAATAAATGATATATAGGGTACAGTTTTTTAATATTATTATCATGTTCTCAAATCCTTATACTCATGTTATGTTGATATCTCTCTTTTTTACCCTAACTAAGAAAATGGTATCACACTTTATAATATTTTATTTCCCCATTTTATGAAGAAAGGTATTATGTATGATATTTATAAAAAAAGTTCTATATACAATGAACTTTGTGGGAGATGATATTGTTGGGTCGGAAGAATACGGGGAAAGATGGCAAGAGGGGGGGTGAATTGCCTTTTAAAAAAAATGATTGACAAATTAAAATCAAAGTAAAAATGCAGCGGAAATAAAGAAGGCAAGACAAACAAAATTGATAACGGAGTTCGGCCAAAACCCGGCCTACGTCTCCGCTCCCAACTCAACCGTTGAGAGATTCCTACCGCTTGCTTTTCAATGGTTTTAGCAAGAAACCCACTAGGCTTTGAGGTAGCACTAGGACCTATTACAGCTTGCTTTTTGTGGTTTAGCAAGAACCCACTTGCTTTCAATGGAATAGCAAGAACCCACTAGCCTTTTTAACGGGTGAAGGCTAGCTCACCGAAAACTCAAGCCTTTTAAAAGGAAAGGCTTGAAGAAACCTCTTCACACCTTAATGGTGGTGTGAAACCCAAAAGAAAGGGGGATGAGAAAAGGGTTGGGGTTTGTAGGCACAAACCCAATTTTAAAGCTCAAAATGAATATAAAATAAAAACCGTATTGGAGGAAGACTTGGGCGCCAATTGGATGATGGAGCTGATGTAGCGTGCTCTCCCAAGCTTCTTGAGGGTGCTCTTGAATGTGGAATTGGATGGAGCACTTGGGGTTCCCTTGGAGGAATGCACCGGAGGTACGCCAAATGATCAACAAGGTGTCCGTGGGCTTCCGTATCGTTCCGGTAGGTGTCTGGTGCTTCCTTGGCCTTTATTTATAGGCATGGAACCCTTGGGGAGGCTTCGGAGCCGTTGGAGAGGTCTTCGGAGCCGTTGGAGGCCAAAAGAAGGTTGACGAGTCAAAGCCAACGGCTAGTTTGACTGGTCTACCGGCTGGCCGGTGCAGGGCCACCGGCTGGCCGGTGCCTTGGCAGAGGAGGAGAATATTGATCCAGGCTCCACCGGTCGACCGGTGGAGGAGCCACCGGCTGGCCGGTGGCAAGACAGTAGCAAATACTATTTGGGATGGGTGCCACAGGTCGACCGGTGACAGAGCCACCGGTCGACCGGTGGAACCTGGCAGTGGGCAATCCCTCTGCCAGTTCCACCGGCTGGCCGGTGCCATCACACCGGTTGGCCGGTGGACTGAATTTCAGTCCATTTCTTGTCCATTCTTGGGCCAATCCTTTGGCAATCTTTTGCCTATCATCCACAACACTTAAAAACAAAGTTAAACATATATGAAAGTGATTGTGATCATGAAAATCAAAGAGTGTGGGGTACAACAATCTCCCCCTATTTTGATGATCACAATCACTTATCTAAGCAATGTAAAAACTTAAATGAAAGGCATGCTTTAAATGATAAATTGAAAATAAATACTAAGCATGAGAGAAAAGATTCTCCCCCAATCAATCAAGAGATTTCTCCCCCTTTGTGATTATCAAAATAGCGTGGGGCATTAAACTTGATTGAGGGATTCGATGAAAAACGAGATTTTAAATCAATTGAAAATGATATCAATTGTTGAAAATTTTGAAATGAAAATTGAATAACAGTTTGAATTGAAAGTTTTGAATCAAAAACCAATTGAAATTTGAAATTTGAAACCAAATGAAATTTTTGAAATTGAGAGTTTTGAATCAAAAATGAATTGAAAGATTTGAATGAAAAATTCGAATTGAATATTTTGAAATGAAAAATTTGATACCAAGTGTTGAAATTGAAAGTTGGAATCGAAAATTTTGAAAATGAAATCAAACTTAAAAGATCCTAACTCCCCCTAAATAAAAACAAAAAGTCACCGGGGAGAGGGATTTTGAAAAGAGACAATTTTAGGCCCGGAGAGACTCGCAAATGTTGGAATTGAAAGTTGGAAAAAAAATTTGAAATTGAAAAGCTTAATCAATCCTAACTCCCCCTAAATAAAACAAAAGATCATCGGGGAGAGGGATTTTGAAAAGAGATGATTTTAGGCCCGGAGAGACTCGCTAGAAGGGATTTTTCAATCCATACTTGTCTCATAGCGGGTCTTCTCCTATAAAATTCGTCCGAAAAGAAAATAGACTTGGGTTGGCCATACCAGGCGTTTTTACAATTACACTCATAAATGAGGTGCCCGGGTTTTTTACAATAATTGCAAAATTTGTATTGGGAGCTCCCCCTTACAAAAACAGTTGGAGCATGGGAGGAGGAAGCTATATTGGAATATCCTAGCCCTTGGGTGGTTCTTGAAATTCGTTGGGAACTTAGGAGATTATTCAAATTTTGTTCCCCTTGGGTGAACTTAGCTAGGGTCTCTCTAAGGTCCTTGATGGTTGATTCCATAGAATCAACATTTGGGAAATTTTGGATTTTGAGGGTGAGATCCTCCTTCTCTTTGAGAAGTTGGTCTTTTTCGGAGGAAAGCTTTTTGAAATTCTTTTTCAAAGAAACAAATTTTGAGGAAAGTTCATGAAAACCATTTTCTAATTGATCTCTAGAAAATTGGAGATCCTCATAAGACAAATGATTTAAAGAATTGGAATTGGAAGAACAAGAGGAGGAGTCGGATGATGTTACCTCATGGAATGCCATTAGGCATTTTGTACCTTGGTCGCTCGAGGAGGAGGAGGAGGAGGATGAGGTGTCACTCCATGTCGCCTTGAGGACCTTCTTCTTGCCTTTTTCCTTGGCCCGTTTCTTGTTGAGTGGGCAATCGGGCTTGTAATGGCCCTTTTCGCCGCACCCGTAGCATTTTACCTTGGGCTTGGATTTTTCGGTGGGTTCTTGCTTTCGCGCCTTGCGAGATTTCTTCTTCTTCTTGTGCTTCTTCATAAATTTGTGCATTTGGCGGGTGAGATTCTCCATTTCCGAGTCGCCGCTTGAAGATGAAGAAGATGAGGAGGAAGAGGATGAGGAGGAGCTTACTTATTTTTGTACCTTGAGGGCGATGTTCTTTGGTGTCTTGATCGGTGTGCCCTCCTTTTGAGCTTGCCTCCTCATCGTGATCTCATACGTCATAAGGGATCCGATGAGCTCCTCGACCGGCATGTTTTTGACATCCTTAGCTTCTTGGATTGCCGTCACCTTTGGTGCCCATGAGCTCGGAAGGACCCATAGGATCTTTTTGACCATCGTCTCGGCTGAAACATCATCACCAAGAGATTTCCTTCCATTGCACACGTCAGTAAAGTGAGTAAACATATCGGAAATAGATTCATTTGGGTGCATGGAAAAAGATTCAAAATCTTGTCTATACATGTCTAACCGAGTATCCTTCACTTTATTAGTGCCCTCATGGGTCACTTCCAATAGTTTCCAAATCTCATGTGAAGTGGTGCAAGTGGAAACTCGGTTAAACTCATTTCTATCTAAGCCGCAATGGAGAGCGTTCATGGCTTTGCCATCAAGCTCAAAATTCTTAATATCGGCGGGGGTCCATTTGGATTCGTCGGGGGAAGACAAAGAATAACCTTGCATGACAATTTTGTAAATAGGATATCCTATGCTTCTTAAAAAAGTGGTCATGCGGGTTTTCCAATAATTATAGTCGGTCCCATCAAAAAATGGAGCCCGACCCAATGAGTAGCCCTCGGGGGCGAAAGAGGTGGATGCCATCACAATGGATCTTTGAATTTGAAACCTTTTAAGGTATTACTCAAATTTCCCTCTGATACCAAATGTTGGGTCGGAAGAATACGGGGAAAGATGGCAAGAGGGGGGGTGAATTGCCTTTTAAAAAAAATGATTGACAAATTAAAATCAAAGTAAAAATGCAGCGGAAATAAAGAAGTCAAGACACACAAAATTGATAACGGAGTTTGGCCAAAACCCGGCCTACATCTCCGCTCCCAACTCAACCGTTGAGAGATTCCTACCGCTTGCTTTTCAATGGTTTTAGCAAGAAACCCACTAGGCTTTGAGGTAGCACTAGGACCTATTACAGCTTGCTTTTTGTGGTTTAGCAAGAACCCACTTCCTTCAATGGAATAGCAAGAACCCACTAGCCTTTTTAACGGGTGAAGGCTAGCTCACCGAAAACTCAAGCCTTTTAAAAGGAAAGGCTTGAAGAAACCTCTTCACACCTTAATGGTGGTGTGAAACCCAAAAGAAAGGGGGATGAGAAAAGGGTTGGGGTTTGTAGGCACAAACCCAATTTTAAAGCTCAAAATGAATATAAAATAAAAACCGTATTGGAGGAAGACTTGGGCGCCAATTGGATGATGGAGCTGATGTAGCGTGCTCTCCCAAGCTTCTTGAGGGTGCTCTTGAATGTGGAATTGGATGGAGCACTTGGGGTTCCCTTGGAGGAATGCACCGGAGGTACGCCAAATGATCAACAAGGTGACCGTGGGCTTCCGTATCGTTCCGGTAGGTGTCCGGTGCTTCCTTGGCCTTTATTTATAGGCATGGAACCCTTGGGGAGGCTTCGGAGCCGTTGGAGAGGTCTTCGGAGCCGTTGGAGGCCAAAAGAAGGTTGACTGGTCAAAGCCAACGGCTAGTTTGACTGGTCTACCGGCTGGCCGGTGCAGGGCCACCGGCTGGCCGGTGCCTTGGCAGAGGAGGAGAATCTTGATCCAGGCTCCACCGGTCGACCGGTGGAGGAGCCACCGGCTGGCCGGTGGCAAGACAGTAGCAAATACTATTTGGGCTGGGTGCCACAGGTCGACCGGTGACAGAGCCACCGGTCGACCGGTGGAACCTGGCAGTGGGCAATCCCTCTGCCAGTTCCACCGGCTGGCCGGTGCCATCACACCGGTTGGCCGGTGGACTGAATTTCAGTCCATTTCTTGTCCATTCTTGGGCCAATCCTTTGGCAATCTTTTGCCTATCATCCACAACACTTAAAAACAAAGTTAAACATATATGAAAGTGATTGTGATCATGAAAATCAAAGAGTGTGGGGTACAACAATCTCCCCCTATTTTGATGATCACAATCACTTATCTAAGCAATGTAAAAACTTAAATGAAAGGCATGCTTTAAATGATAAATTGAAAATAAATACTAAGCATGAGAGAAAAGATTCTCCCCCAATCAATCAAGAGATTTCTCCCCCTTTGTGATTATCAAAATAGCGTGGGGCATTAAACTTGATTGAGGGATTCGATGAAAAACGAGATTTTAAATCAATTGAAAATGATATCAATTGTTGAAAATTTTGAAATGAAATAACAGTTTGAATTGAAAGTTTTGAATCAAAAACCAATTGAAATTTGAAATTTGAAACCAAATGAAATTTTTGAAATTGAGAGTTTTGAATCAAAAATGAATTGAAAGATTTGAATGAAAAATTCGAATTGAATATTTTGAAATGAAAAATTTGATACCAAGTGTTGAAATTGAAAGTTGGAATCGAAAATTTTGAAAATGAAATCAAACTTAAAAGATCCTAACTCCCCCTAAATAAAAACAAAAAGTCACCGGGGAGAGGGATTTTGAAAAGAGACAATTTTAGGCCCGGAGAGACTCGCAAATGTTGGAATTGAAAGTTGGAAAAAAAAATTGAAATTGAAAAGCTTAATCAATCCTAACTCCCCCTAAATAAAACAAAAGATCATCGGGGAGAGGGATTTTGAAAAGAGATGATTTTAGGCCCGGAGAGACTCGCTAGAAGGGATTTTTCAATCCATACTTGTCTCATAGCGGGTCTTCTCCTATAAAATTCGTCCGAAAAGAAAATAGACTTGGGTTGGCCATACCGGGCGTTTTTACAATTACACTCATAAATGAGGTGCCCGGGTTTTTTACAATAATTGCAAAATTTGTATTGGGAGCTCCCCCTTACAAAAACAGTTGGAGCATGGGAGGAGGAAGCTATATTGGAATATCCTAGCCCTTGGGTGGTTCTTGAAATTCGTTGGGAACTTAGGAGATTATTCAAATTTTGTTCCCCTTGGGTGAACTTAGCTAGGGTCTCTCTAAGGTCCTTGATGGTTGATTCCATAGAATCAACATTTGGGAAATTTTGGATTTTGAGGGTGAGATCCTCCTTCTCTTTGAGAAGTTGGTCTTTTTCGGAGGAAAGCTTTTTGAAATTCTTTTTCAAAGAAACAAATTTTGAGGAAAGTTCATGAAAACCATTTTCTAATTGATCTCTAGCAAATTGGAGATCCTCATAAGACAAATGATTTAAAGAATTGGAATTGGAAGAACAAGAGGAGGAGTCGGATGATGTTACCTCATGGAATGCCATTAGGCATTTTTTACCTTGGTCGCTCGAGGAGGAGGAGGAGGAGGATGAGGTGTCACTCCATGTCGCCTTGAGGACCTTCTTCTTGCCTTTTTCCTTGGCCCGTTTCTTGTTGAGTGGGCAATCGGGCTTGTAATGGCCCTTTTCGCCGCACCCGTAGCATTTTACCTTGGGCTTGGATTTTTCGGTGGGTTCTTGCTTTCGCGCCTTGCGAGATTTCTTCTTCTTCTTGTGCTTCTTCATAAATTTGTGCATTTGGCGGGCGAGATTCTCCATTTCCGAGTCGTCGCTTGAAGATGAAGAAGATGAGGAGGAAGAGGATGAGGAGGAGCTTACTTCTTTTTGTACCTTGAGGGCGATGTTCTTTGGTGTCTTGATCGGTGTGCCCTCCTTTTGAGCTTGCCTCCTCATCGTGATCTCATACGTCATAAGGGATCCGATGAGCTCCTCGACCGGCATGTTTTTGACATCCTTAGCTTCTTGGATTGCCGTCACCTTTGGTGCCCATGAGCTCGGAAGGACCCATAGGATCTTTTTGACCATCGTCTCGGCTGAAACATCATCACCAAGAGATTTCCTTCCATTGCACACGTCAGTAAAGCGAGTAAACATATCGGAAATAGATTCATTTGGGTGCATGGAAAAAGATTCAAAATCTTGTCTATACATGTCTAACCGAGTATCCTTCACTTTATTAGTGCCCTCATGGGTCACTTCCAATAGTTTCCAAATCTCATGTGAAGTGGTGCAAGTGGAAACTCGGTTAAACTCATTTCTATCTAAGCCGCAATGGAGAGCGTTCATGGCTTTGCCATCAAGCTCAAAATTCTTAATATCGGCGGGGGTCCATTTGGATTCGTCGGGGGAAGACAAAGAATAACCTTGCATGACAATTTTTTAAATAGGATATCCTATGCTTCTTAAAAAAGTGGTCATGCGGGTTTTCCAATAATTATAGTCGGTCCCATCAAAAAATGGAGCCCGACCCAATGAGTAGCCCTCGGGGGCGAAAGAGGTGGATGCCATCACAATGGATCTTTGAATTTGAAACCTTTTAAGGTATTACTCAAATTTCCCTCTGATACCAAATGTTGGGTCGGAAGAATACGGGGAAAGATGGCAAGAGGGGGGGTGAATTGCCTTTTAAAAAAAATGATTGACAAATTAAAATCAAAGTAAAAATGCAGCGGAAATAAAGAAGGCAAGACACACAAAATTGATAATGGAGTTCGGCCAAAACCCGGCCTACGTCTCCGCTCCCAACTCAACCGTTGAGAGATTCCTACCGCTTGCTTTTCAATGGTTTTAGCAAGAAACCCACTAGGCTTTGAGGTAGCACTAGGACCTATTACAGCTTGCTTTTTGTGGTTTAGCAAGAACCCACTTGCTTTCAATGGAATAGCAAGAACCCACTAGCCTTTTTAACGGGTGAAGGCTAGCTCACCGAAAACTCAACCCTTTTAAAAGGAAAGGCTTGAAGAAACCTCTTCACACCTTAATGGTGGTGTGAAACCCAAAAGAAAGGGGGATGAGAAAAGGGTTGGGGTTTGTAGGCACAAACCCAATTTTAAAGCTCAAAATGAATATAAAATAAAAACCGTATTGGAGGAAGACTTGGGCGCCAATTGGATGATGGAGCTGATGTAGCGTGCTCTCCCAAGCTTCTTGAGGGTGCTCTTGAATGTGGAATTGGATGGATCACTTGGGGTTCCCTTGGAGGAATGCACCGGAGGTACGCCAAATGATCAACAAGGTGTCAGTGGGCTTCCGTATCGTTCCGGTAGGTGTCCGGTGCTTCCTTGGCCTTTATTTATAGGCATGGAACCCTTGGGGAGGCTTCGGAGCCGTTGGAGAGGTCTTCGGAGCCGTTGGAGGCCAAAAGAAGGTTGACTGGTCAAAGTCAACGGCTAGTTTGACTGGTCTACCGGCTGGCCGGTGCAGGGCCACCGGCTGGCCGGTGCCTTGGCAGAGGAGGAGAATCTTGATCCAGGCTCCACCGGTCGACCGGTGGAGGAGCCACCGGCTGGCCGGTGGCAAGACAGTAGCAAATACTATTTGGGCTGGGTGCCACAGGTCGACCGGTGACAGAGCCACCGGTCGACCGGTGGAACCTGGCAGTGGGCAATCCCTCTGCCAGTTCCACCGGCTGGCCGGTGCCATCACACCGGTTGGCCGGTGGACTGAATTTCAGTCCATTTCTTGTCCATTCTTGGGCCAATCCTTTGGAAATATTTTTCCTATCATCCACAACACTTAAAAACAAAGTTAAACATATATGAAAGTGATTGTGATCATGAAAATCAAAGAGTGTGGGGTACAACAGATATAGCTCACTTATGAACCGGTTGTTTATCTACCAAATATTCAATAGAAACTAGACCTATATGATTCTAGCATGGATCATTATGTTATGTAATGAATATTCATATAATAAATATAATATTTTTGTATGAATATTTGGGGTTTCTATAAAGTAGAATCTTTCTTCTAATACCACTTGAAGGGATTACGTGATGTCTAAGAGTAAACGGTCTAATCATTAGATAAACACAACAAACACTTCATACACCTAAAGTAATCTAGTCAAAAACCATGATAGAAACATTTTTGATCATATTTTCCTATAAAATATAAATCATGAAATAACCTGAGAAAAATATCTAGCTCTTAATCACATCTTCCGGAGTCTATTCCTTGGAATTTGGATGAGATTTTTCATAATCACCACACAAACTTGACTAACACAATCCATTAAAAAATATAAAAGAAATATTAAAATACGATTATGTAGTTTGTAAAAACATGCTACATACATGGGAGAACACTACTAACATTTTCATTATAGAGATACAAGTGAATAAAAAACTAATCAATAACTTCCTTTCATCATTCAATGTCTTAGAAAATGAATTTAGAATCCCTCATTATCTTAATAATAAAAGTTCACACATAACAAATCATGTCCAAATCCCTTATTAATATAGGTATGCAGCTGGTCTAATGGTTTCAACATCTCTCACGATTCATGGTAAACATCCCATTGAACATATAAACATATAATACACTATTTAATAATCCAAAGAAACTAAAAAACTGATATTCAAGCTTACAAACCTATAATTGTGTTTTCGCTCAAGTGAATGCCAGGTGATAGAACTCTATCTGATGGATCTCCATCCAATGTACTCCATATTATATAATTCATTTGGTGTAAGTAAATTCGGTGAGACAATCTATCCCAACTTCTCTATGTTTTATCATTGGGAAACCTACATTAGATTATCCCTTTATGATGGTCACTATTTCGTGATACTGATGAATCTTCACAAAAACTATTAGGTTCCATGAAGGACCTGAATTGTTTTGTAGTCCAATGATTACTTTATGACTAGATAGATACCCAGACTATGGATCTTTATGGATATGAGGATCATTTGATGAGGTTGAAAGCTCAACTATCAGGAGTGATTGTCTTTTGCAGAAACACCCAACAACAAAATTGGGAGTTGGATACCTGTTTCAAATAGATTAAAGCTACCAAATGAGTGAACCTCCAATAGTTCATTATACCTTACATATATATTATATTCATTTTTTTAATATTGGTTAGTCAAAATATATTTTAGATATTTTTTAAGATTGAATAACATTGAGAGATTCGAACATATAAACTCCCTCCCTTATTTTTTACTTGATGAATGAGAACACATGTTGTTTAAAATAAAATATAAATTTCATGATTTTTTATTTTTATTTGTTATTTAAAAAAACCATTAAAGTTGGATGAAATACTCCAAGGAATGGATCATAGAATTTTATAGGCATAACTTTCATCTTCATATACTAGAGTTTGTTCGTTTAGATGTAAAGGACTTGTTTCTGGTCCTAGTAAGAATATATTTACTTTTGGTAGAATCATATAGTGGACCCCAAAATATTTGAGACTCTATGATAAAAGTTATATTGGGGAAGGCTAGAAGGAGGGAATATGGCTTATACATGGGCCTCTCATAAAAGGATTTTGACCTAAAAAGTTTTATGCCTCTTCATTTTTAAATGATTATTTTTTTACAAGTCATGAATGATGCATACCTGGTGAGTAGAGACTCGTATTTTTATCTAGTTTCCTTTTTGTGTATTTTAAACAATGTTAGTTTTGTATATATTTCATTTAATAGTTTTAGCTCATCTATGTAAGACCGATGTACTTGCTGCCTAAGGTCATAAAACATTGACATGAAAGGTGTTATTTAATAAGGATGACAATATAGGGCGAAGAAAAATCCATGTGAAGATATATTCCAATGTCACAAATGCAACGAATCTAAAGGACTATTGTAGTTAATTTATGGTTATATTTCATAGACTAGATATTACTGATGTTTTAGGTCGAATGGAATTTACCAACAAAATTTAGTTTAGGGTTTTATATATTTGACCAAAAAGTGTGAGTAAGTTAATCTACATGACATAGTTAATGAAGGAATTGACATAAATAGAGATCCCATTTCCATTGTAATCTTCCTTAGGAAGTGGGGAATTTAGTTTAGACCCATGAATCTTATACTATTATAATGTAAATTTTAGGGTCACATGAAGAGGAATGATTAAGGTTCAAGAAGTAGATTTGACATCCTTTCTTTAAGGATGAGCGTGATGAATGAAGGTGTAACATAAAGGGAATAAAATTCAATTTTATAGTTTGATGATGGGGTATGATAATATTAAAATATGTATTTTGAATCAGGGATGGTGAGATGTGGAATAAATACTTGGGAATAAAACTGACTGTATTTGAATGATGTGTTCTTCAAAAATGGTTTCTAGGTGTACAAAGACCAGAAGAACTTTTTCTTAAGTTAAAAAAATGTCTGGAGCTGAAAATACATATTAGGGGTATGTATGTAGACCTGTACCAAAGGAATATATGATTATCCAAATAGAAGTGTCCTTTTAAGATATATGTACTCATTATTGATAGTTATAGAAGAGATGTAGGGATTCAAGAACTTGAAAAATAAAGTTGGTTTATGGATTATCAGGTAATCAAGTAGGGTTCTAGTACTATACATGTTATATATCCATCTGTTGATCACATTATTAGGGTAAAGAGGTGTGATATTGCATTTCCCACTTTTACCTAAACCAGTGGGTTTAGTGAGCATGGTTCATCTTTTTCTTGGGCCACATATTTGGTAATAATAACCTTGGGCAGTTTCTTATGATATAAATTTTCATTAATCCCTTAATGTGTGATGTTTAGTGATAAAAGAATTAATTTTATATCAGGATTCCCTTTATCAATTTTCAACCCACCGAGTTTTATGTATACCTCCTTAGTAGTTTAAGGACTTTGTATTTGAATTTTTAAGGGATGTAATTTAAGCTTTTTCAACTTTTACAAATAGGTTTTATGTAAATGGTGCTTTCTTGGTCATGTAATGTTGTGGAGGTCATGTTCACTCTTACTCTGCTCTAGGTTTCCGTTCTATTACCCCATCCTTGGTCTTTCTAGTGCGATGGTTTCCTTGGATTCTTTGGGTTGTGTTTGTGTGAGTGGTGGGGTGTTTTATGTGGCATGACTAGTATCATCAATGGATGTCCTGGATCTAATTTATGTGATGTTGAAGTTGTTGTTTTGTTAGGAAATTTGGTGATAGTCATGGTGGTGTAACAACTCTTAATGGGTAGATATAACTTCTTCAAAAGTTAATTCATTAGTGGGTTGGTGCTTCAAATTTATTTTTAAGGTCCTAGAGCCAGCTGACATTCGTACTGATAGTTATGTTATAGCGATGGTGTGAGGGATGTTTTTCTTAGATTGGGGATTGAGGTGAAGGTTTGGTGGGTTTATTCATGAGGAATATTACTAAAGGGTTTTTGTAGGTGAAATGGACCTGCTGAATGAACTTTAGTGTCAATGAGTGTGGCTCAAGATGGCTCATAGTTCAGGATATCATAGACAGAGATGATTAGGTGCTATTGGGATCAATATGTGTTTTCAAATTTTTAAATAATGGGTGTGATTGATTACTTTTTTAATTCTTAATTTGAATTTTAAAATTTCAGGTTTCTATATTTGTACTCTTGAATGTGAGGTTACCACTAAACCATAATTTCACTTTTAAAAAATTCAAAAAAATGGATTTGGAGGATATATTCCACTAGGAAGGGAATAATAATACATGAAATGAATGAAGAGCTCAACACTAGAATAAAATATCTTATAGGGGTGCCCACAATTTATGGTTATGATTGATAGACCATCATATGATGGGAAAGTGGGAAAAAACATCACAATTGGGGTTCAAAGGATAAGAACTCCCCAAAATTTATTGAAAAAGGAATGATGATGCCAAAAAATTTAAATTTAGGTTTTTTAGATTGGGAGTGGTGATATAGGACAATTCCGTAAGCAATGACCGTTGGAAAACTTTTAATACCAAGTTTTGGAATGATACAATTGGAGTGCAATAAGATTAAATATCATTTATCATGAAAAAACATGTCTGTCTTTGGTTGGAGAAATGGGGGGGAGGGGTTCATATTTAGATCCATATCAAGGGTTGTATGCATATCCATATAGAGGCTTCCTTTAAATTTGGATGCACTGGTTACTGATAACCATGGAAGGTCAATGGAAATCCAAGACACCCGAGAAGTGAAGTGTGGTGGTGGAAATGGATATCCCAAAGAGTGACATAGTACCATAGGCCTGAGCTAAGTCTTATCAGAATATTTCAATCCTTATTAAGGGATTAAAAATTGGTGATGGTCTATAGATAAGTACAAAATTCATAGTTAGTATGTCCCTTCATATCTTAAAATAATAAAAACCAAGACACACACACATGTCATTAATATTCCATGAACTCACACATGGACTTGGATATCATGTGGGATAATAGGTCATAGATAAGGGGTTACATTGAGCTGTTTATGGTCAAGAAAGATGGAAAATATGTCACATAGTTTAATTGTTTTAAGATATTTAAATGTATTTGATACAGTTTAACATCATGTCATAAGGATTACTACCACATAAATTTTAATGCCACGAGACAAGGACTCAGGTGTCGTGTTGTTTAGCATTATATGATAAGTACTTAGTGATGTAAAATTTAACATAAAGCGATAAGGACTCATATTTCATGTAGTTTACCATCATGTGAAAATGAATTTTATGTCCTAAATATTAATATAATTTTACAATGACTCATACCATGCATTTGAATATCATAAGGTAGAGACAAACATATAAATATTTTTATTAAAATCTAACTCATGCCTAAGAAATCACATCTTCATCCCAATGTTGGGTACGTAGGTGTT
Organism: Viscum album; assembly: GCA_963277665.1. Classification (NCBI taxonomy): domain Eukaryota; kingdom Viridiplantae; phylum Streptophyta; class Magnoliopsida; order Santalales; family Viscaceae; genus Viscum; species Viscum album. The sequence continues at coordinate 99,380,863 of OY728119.1, read as the reverse complement.
AAACATCAAGATGAAGCTTCTAATGGTGGGAGATTTTATCTTTACAAAGGAATCTAGAAAACAAAAATGTTTAGATCCATTTTTTTATTGGACTGTGTGGAAAAAAACATTTCCTATGTATCATATGAGGATAAAAAACTACGGTTAAAATATGGAGAAAGTTTAATTTTGATTAGAAGTTGTTTCTAGGACTAAAATAGAAGATCTCTGCATCACTACACATCCTATAATTATATGAATCAATCCACGCATAGATATTATAAATAATTTTAATAGACCCATCTCATTCACAATGGAGGAGGGTTGGGTTGTATTAATATGGTGTCTGGTGGCCATTAGAAACCCAATGTGAATGATGGGAGACCTAATTACCAAGAACATGACCCAAGAGGTTTTTAGATTGACATAGGATAATATATCTAGTCATCATTACACATACCATGATAAAAGGAATAAATCCAAACATAGTTTTCAATTAGTGGTTCATTTAGAATAGTCCCATGAATAAAGAATTCAATAGTGAAGGATCTTAGATAGGCTTGACTCATATGCAGGAGAGGGGGATGTTGGTTGATAGTATTTGTGGCTGGGCATAGGATCAGAGATCCAAAAATCACTATATATCTTATAATAGTAGGAATCAATCCATTCATAGTTTTTGAAAAGTTATCTATGAAATAGATCAAACTAATTGTAAGGTAAGAGAATCCGGTTTCACTATAACATAGGGAATCCAGAAAGCTTGAAATAGATTCATAGACCCAAACATTAAGGTGACAATGGTAATTATTTGTTGATATAATTCGTGGATTTTCTATAATATAATTTCCGAGTGTTTCAATATATTATGTGGTAATAAAAATCATGCCATAAATAGTTCTTAAATGTGGTTATTTTATTTTAATATAGGTTAGTACATGAAAAAGATATTACATGGATTTGGATCTTGTGTAAGAAAAAGGGTTTCACCAAAAATCTTCCTCAAATGGTTTGAGGAATCATTTAAGGATGATCTTATTTAATGAATTTTAACATCATGTGACCAGGACGAGATTCATTTCTTTTGAATATGTTACATCTTAATTATTCTAGTCAGAATAATATTTGAGGACCTTCAATATTAAAGGAGTCATTATTAGGGTAAGAAATATATGATAACAGGTAAATTTTTTGAATAACATGAGAGTTCATGACATGTAACATACTTGGAGAATATTTATTTTTATGGATAAAATAAAACTATACATGGGTTCGGCTCTTGTGTAGGGAGAAGACGTTAAGAGTGATGAAAATTTGTGCCTGGGTTAAGGATAGAAGATCCAAAATTTAATTAAAAACCTATATGAAGAGGAATCAAAACATAAATAATTATTATATTTTGTGAGTTCCATCCTATTTTGGCTTGATTTAAGAGGATTATTTCTAGGGATCATGGGATTTATGAGAGTTAACACCAGTTTTCCTTGAAGGAATTAGAAAATATGAACTATTTTTTTAATGGATCACATGACTAAATTATAATGGAGTTCAAGGTTGTGTAATTATTGTATCCTTTTCAAATATAGTCACTCCAAATCTCAAGCTACTTTTGGGACTGGTCATCTCCAGAAAACTAGTTATAGATGGAGACTAAAAATGAAGGTAACTGGACCTCAATGGGTAACACTATCACTCTCCCATAGACCCGTGAATAAGGTGTCACCTATATAGTAGTATGGGTTGTGTTGAAATAGGCCCACAAATTATGAGAGAGTTTATCTGTTATGAAATTCCTATTATTTTATACAATTTTTCATTAGGATTTTTGATAGAGCCTTGTTAAAATACTAAATATACCAATTTTCTACCGCAAGATATCATGATGAGTGGTTAGACATAATTTAATAATCCTGATACAACCTTTCTAATGAAAACGATTAAAATTTTGTTCCATTAACCACCAAAATAGCTTAATGGGCACCAAATCTAGTGATGATATTAATCTTCACAAAGTTGAATTTTTCCTAGATTCATTGAGGGTTATATAATTGACCCATTTTGTAGTATACTTTAGTGGAAATAATTTTATACTTGACCTAAATGAATGTTTTTGGGGATATATCCCCATGACATCTATTCCCTATATGAAAAAGATCGTGAATATTTGGTTATATGAAAAAGTTTTGGAGGTTAATGAGTTAATTTAGCATGTATATGTACGGAAAGTCTCTTTCTTATAATATTTATTCAATCCCACATTATTTATGGTCAATAATACACAAGCCTCCTGATTTTATGGTGGAGGTTGGTTCCGGACCAATGGGTGTTGTAGGAACTTATGTGGACTTCCTGAAAATAGTGAGGGTCTCTTCTCCACTAATTAATATAATGAGAACCCCATCAAACCATAAATAATAGAGAAATTTTATAAATTTGGGACATTGAATAAAATGAATTATACTTATTATTTCCATATTTACTCCATCTTAGCTCAATCAGGTGGTAGGGTTTTATTAAAGGGATATTCCATTATGGGAACAACCATTAGGTTGTGGAATCTATCAGTAGATATATGAGCTCAACTTATTTCGGGGAATCACTGATTTAATTTATTTTCTTTATTTCATATGAAATGAAGTAAGATACCACGTTGCAATGTGAAATGAAGATAATCACCTCATACTAGTTTGGATCCCCCAAATCTTTGGTGGCATTATTTAATACATTAGCACAAGAAATTTGTGAGCATGGAATATGAGACAAAATTGGGTTTGATAGAGTTTCTACTATGAAACCCCATACATAACCAAGAAAAGGAATTATCTTTTTTTTATTTATTATATCTTCACCATTAATCTTTTTAATCACTAGTTTTCAGTTGCCTTTTTTTAAAGGTTGGGGCCGGAGCCTCATTTATTATTAAATCAATGAAAAGACCTCTTTAACTGGGTAGTGAGATACCCATTACAAAGCCCGAAGGCCTAGTGGGCATTTATCCCATTACATGGCCTCTATGCCCATTTTTTTGTCCCAAGGCCCATTTTTTGAATAGTAATTCTACAGTACCAATGCTGCTACATTCCACACAATACCCGCCGCTGCTACAGTACCCTACCGCTGATATAGTGTCTTGCCGCTTCTATATTGCCTGTCGTTCCTACAGTGCTGCCACTTCTATAGTACGCTACAGTATTGATACAGTCCCTAGGACTAATGGGTTTTGAACCCCCATTTTTTATGTAGAATTAAGGGGTTCTTACCACTAATGCAAACCCCAACTAGGTGGGAATCGTCATTTTCAGATCCAGAATTAGGCCCATAATAAGAACATGGTATTCTATTGCATTCTTAGTTCACCCTTTTGATAATATAAATGAATAATAAAAAACAACATTTTCTAGAGAGATGATTATGATTCCCAATCCATCCTTGTTTTTCTTTAGGTTTACTATAATTTTTATAATACATATCAAGGAGTTTCTATTGAAATAATTCTCCCATTTTGGGGGGTGTTCGGAATAAATAATACTTCTATTTCCTAGGGATCTATGTTTACTAGGGAAACATTTGGGGTAGGATGTTCCATAAGGAAATATTCCAGTTATTTCCCTGTAACTTTTTTCAAAGTCACAAATCAAATTTAAAAATATCGTAGGATGACCACCCACAATTCTAGAAATATATAAATCATTAGATGAATGAGTGTGTACCTGAGTGGATCTACATGGGAGACCAATTTCAGAGCATGAAGTTTTAGGTAGTTCCCCAATTTATTCATAGTGATGATTAATGTAAGATAACTTTTTTTGAAATTGGAGTACTAGCTCTCCATATCTAGCATACTTATCCTGAAATATTATAGACTATTTTAATAAAGAAACCAACCCTAGTAGCCTAGATTTTATGGTTACTTAATTACATTGGCATAGATACAAGAGATCTCATCTGGAAAGATTTAATAATATAGTAGTCTTGGTAAACTAGATTAATATAAAATCCTCCCATTACCTTTTAAAATATAAAATATAACACAATATTTTCTTTGAGAACATTATTATGATCTCTAGAATTTCCTTTCATATCATTCATAATAATCTTCCTAGCGTCCTATTGAATGGACTCAAATAAGGATAGGATTAGATGATCAGTAAGAGTTATGTACATCAGAATTTATCATATAATAAAAAATATATAATCAATATGGAATGATAAATAACTTAACACACATTCCATAAAATCATGAACTTGAGCATGAAGAATAATATGGAAGGAATAAATAATGATCAACTATTTTAATATAATTAATCACATGAACATGAAACTTATACACATATTACTATTCATATAATCCCATGGACATTAATTACTAATATCATGATTATGGAAAGAATAATTCCATATATCATAAACATACCATCAAGGCCCCATTCCAAGAAATCATACAAAAATGAGAAAATGCTATAAAAAAATACCCAAACTATTTTGTCTTGTGAGATATATTGATCCTTATAGGGGATATAATAAGTCTCTACAGTTATATTCTATATCTAATTAATTCATCTTGTTATACGGGAGAATAAAATTTCAATACACAATCAAAATAAACATTAATATTGAAAAACAAGCATACAAAATATTAATATTTACTGAGTAAATTTGATCGTAAACCATTCATAGAAATTATAATGCTGGTATCACTAAAAAATCATTCTATTAGATTATAATAAAAATAAAGTTCTATCAATTTATGAATAAAAATCCATAAAAATACAATTAAAAATATTCTTGATGAAAATACACTTTTCACATTAAAAATCACTTTTATAACATAAAAATTTCCAAAATATTAAGGAAATAATTTTATTTGAAAATAAAAATGAAAACTTATAAGGTAATATTTGAAACTTTTAGTGGTTATGAATATAGAAAATTAAATTCACATTATGTTTATTAAAATAAATATTTCTTTAACATTTTTTCTAAAAAGTAAAAAAAATACATCATTTGAAAAAAGGAAAAAAGATTCTATTTAATTTTAATTGAAAAAGGTCAATGTGGGTAAATATGTATTTAATAAATAATTGAAGAAAATTAAAAATATTTTTAAAACATTTTGATCATAATATAGACATGGAAGAATAAGATTCCTGATATAACAAAAAACAAGGTTGGTTTCCATTAAAAAACACTTTCAATATCTTGAGTACCTAAAAGTGAAAAATGAAAGGAAAACTTATAATTTTCAAAAATACATAGATTTAAAAAAAATTGTTTTAAGATAAAAAATATCATATAGTTCCCTAAATTGATTCTTAAACATTAACAATCTTGAATGATGATGAGATTGTGAAATAAACCCATACCGCTTCTGTATCTTTTGAATCATAAACCATATTCAAGAAATAAATTCAAATGAATATTTAAAAATCAAAAAATATATATTGAATTATGATATATCATATCAATATTTTATTATATACATGACATTTAATAAAAAAATGATGAATGTAAAATATGTCTCACAGAAAAAACGTGAGATGAGAAACCCCTGCAAAGATCCTATCATTGAATTGAGAATTAATCGATGTAGTGATTATGAATAACAAATTTATATCAAAAAAATTCAGGAAATTTTATAAAAAACAAACTAATTCCATTTCGTACATAATCTTGACATAATACAATTAATAAATAAGCGATATTATCAAATTAATGAAAATTGATTTATGAAACTCTTATAACTTAGTAACCTCTAGGTCCAATCCCCATCAATTAAATAATTTGAATTGAAACATAAAATGGAATTAATTATGAATGATTCATGATATAACATTTAAAAGTGAATTATATACACCGTATAAAATAAATTAGCTACATAACATTAAAATAGTCCTTGATAGAGCGAAATTGAGATGAAATCACTTACCTCTTGACTGACTCATCATGTACATTCTTTATCATCCTGAATAATAAAATTATGTTAATTATTTATTTTATTAATAGCAATATTCATAATTATTATTCCTTTTATTTTATTTATTTCCATTAATATTTAATTACTTAATCAATTATGTTTATGTCAGAAGTATTGACAATATTTTGGTTCATATGTCCAAAATGACTTCGATAGGTTGAACATGGTAAAAGTGATCATTGTTCCAAAATATATAGAATAATAATCATGAAATAATTAATAATTTTATACATAAATTATAATTTTAAATCTAACCATGAAATATGGTTCTGAAAAATGAACTACGTTAAAATATTTGGGATAATAAGACGCACGCACGCATGGGTAACATTTAAATTTTTCTATGATCATGATGTAAATAAAGTAATATATTCTATTTAAAAAATTATAATTATTTCATAAATAATATTTCATTTATTTAAATAAAATTATATATATCATCCAGGTGATGTGGTGATGGAAAAATAATTACATCGCTTCGTGGAGGTGGTAGTCCACACATACGCATGAACGACATTATCATTTTCCAATGAATTGATATGTAAAAAATTAAAAATATATTTTATTTTCATAACGATAAATATTTAATTAATATCATATATAAACAATAAATACATCATTATAATCATACGTGATAGGTAGTGATGAAAAACGAATTACATCGGTTTGTGAGGCTGTAGTCCACCGTACAAATGAAAGAGGGCATCATTTCACATTTGATGGAAGAGGAGGTGGATAGAAGGAACTGCATTTACATAAAAAACATATAAGTATATAGAAGATACTTGTATTATTATTTCATCATATTTTTTTATTATTGTAAGGATTCCTCTGATAAAATAAAATTAAAACACTCGGTTTAAAGCTATACCTCTTCTTAAGACAACCTCAGTCACATTCAATGTTAAGCCCTCAAAGGTGGATATTATATTCAAAATTATACCTCTAGAATATTGTAAGGTATATTTGAAAAATATTTGGGTATGTATTGGACAAACCAATATTTCTTTAAGTTTGAATAAAAGAAAAGAGTGGGTGTCCTTTTATAATGAAGGGAGGGGCATTCTGGGAATTTCATATAGTATTAAATTAATATAAATTAATTTTCATGTTAAAATGGATCCAAATTGATATAATTAGATTATAATTTGAGTTTGAATATAAATCATCCCATATAATAAAATTCTTACATCTTTAGCTGATTCTCTCACCCTTATATTTTTTTTAACTATCCATTAACCCTTCTAACGATTACCGCTATAATAATTCTTTTTCTCTATAGGGGTCAATATAGCTACTATAAAGTACAACTGTCCCATTAATAGACCATTATTTATATTTTAATCCATTTTAAAATAAATAGTATTAAGATAGTACTTTTAGTTATTTTAAATCATTTAATAAAATATTATTTATTACAAAATATTATTAATTTTATTTTGGAACTATTTATTTAATTTCACATTTAAGGTTACATGACAACAAAATAATTAGAATAAAACACTATAAAATATCCCTAAAATGATATATTTATCTAAAAATTCATGTAAAACTATAATTAATTTAAATTATACTACTTTTAATATTTTCAGTATCATTAATTTTATTTTTCTATAATTTGAATAAATACTTTTTTGTCATTGGCTAAGTATTAAAGTTAATTACATCATATGTAAAAATTAAAAATAAATTACTTTGGTAATAATAATAATTTATATTTTAAATAACTATTTAAATCCAAACTTAAGATTTTTTTATCACTGTCACAATATATTACATACATTAAAGTAAGAAATTTCCATTTTTGACCTTATATTTCACTTAAGTATTTTAAATGTAAAAATCATAGAAATATGAAATTAATTTTCCATATTTTTTGAAACTTTTATGAACATGGTATAAATTCACTCATAAAATAGTATAAAGTAATGTTTTAGGGTCATTTTATAGTCCTTTCCATAATATTTTAAACCATAATAACCTCATTTACCATTCCCATGGTTGCAATTATTCATTATTGTTACAATTTATAATGTCCAAAAATAGAAAGGGTTTAATTTAAAAAAAATATACCGACTAATTACAAATATGGAATCCATTTTAAATATTCAATATATATAAGTTGAATAAATTAATTTAATAAAAAAACAAAAAACACTACAAATAAGCAGTCTTTCAGAAAAATGCCTTTTAGGTATAAAAAAGTTTTTATAATAAATTCAAAAATAAAATTTATTCCAATGAAATTAATTGTATTGTTAATAATATAATAGAATTAATTTTACTTTGAAACCATTTAAAAACAAATTTTATTTTTAAAATTTGTAAAAAAACTATTTTCAATGAAAATCAATATTTTTCATTATTCACTGGATAATCAATATTTTAAAACAAATCATAAAAATGAACTATAAGATGATTTTTACATGCTGATTTAAAAAGTGAAAAAAAAAATATCGAATAAAATTTGAAAAAAATTCTTGAAATTAATAATAATATTTTCTCATAATAAGAAATAAAATCCATTTTTTAAGAAAATGTATTTTGAAGAATAAAATGTCCTTAAGAAAATTTTGAATCATTATTTCTTAATAATTAGTCAATACATATGTATTGAATAAGAAATTCTCATAAATTTTATAATTTAGTTAATCATATTCATACTATCCAATTCAACAATCATGTTACAACATTCATATTTAAAAAATAATATTTCATGTTTTCTTTATGCTTGATATTGCTTTTCGTATACAATATCGAACATGGGACTATTTTAAGATCATCGGGTGTTAAAATATTCCTTTACCATGTAATTATTTTTCACATAAATGTTCTCTAGGTGATATCTTAAATGTCACCACATTTAAAAAGAGTGGCTTTCCTTCCATGGTTGACATAAATAATGCTGGGATCAAGAGGTAGTGCATGATATTTTCAAAAAATTACTAACAATATTCATCCCACTAATAAGAGACTCTATTTCTCATCAATTTTTTTGAAGAGTTGGAACTTTAATACAAGTATTTTTATTATGAATATGATATAATCAATATGTCCCCAAAGAACTCTTACTCTTGGAAATATCCAATAGGTGGGATATTAATGATTACCTTATTCTTCTCATGATTGGATTTGATATCATGATGGAATAAAAATAAGATAAATAATTTTTCTAATATTACTATAAAATAGCACTTCCATGGATCCATTTTTAATATATGTTACTATTTTTGTTGAAAACTATCTCAAGGATGGTGATGATCAAAACAATTCTAGGATTAACTACTATATCATCAACAAAACATTCCAAGATGTTCCTTAGGAAGGTCTTTAAGATGTTGGGTATGGTGTATTGATTAGTTCATGCATTCTTTAATCTAAAAGGAAACATTTGATAAAAAACACCCCTTGAGGTGCTATGAAAGAAATAAATTCATCATAATTGGGGGATATACATATTTTTTATACCTCAAATATACATCATTGAAAGAGACATCTTGGACTCTAAACATTATAGTGTTCAACAATTTTTTTATTGGGACCCACAAATTATCCTTCTACAAATGATAGATTTGATCCCTGTAGTCAATGAAAACCTGATTTTCCCATTCTTTTTCTAATGGGGATGACATTGGCATGATATGTGAGATACTGGCCATCATGAATGAAGTTATGTTTAAGAATATTTTAAACCTTATTCTATTCCTCAGCAGTATGTATAATATACATTCATCTAGGTTCTTGTTTGGAATCACGATGGTCCCCTAGTAAACCCAGATGATGGGTAGAAACATCGGGTTCTAATCCATGAATCTCTACATAGTTATAGGATATTACATCTTGATGTTATTTCATGAAAAATATATATTTATCATATTTTTCTACAACCATGGTGGTACTAATCAATATTTTCCATGATTATTTATCCATTCCAAGATTTAATTCTCTGAGATCATCAATACTGGTTGAGGTTCCTTACTCAAATTATAGAGGGGAATATATGAGATATTATTATTTCTATTCTTCATTTTCAATTTAATCCTTATCAGGAATGATATTCAAGGGAGAATCCTTAAATTCATAAGACGGTATGGAAACATTTTATCTTCTGTAAAAATTAAGGGGATGTCTCTGAATTCTAAAAGTACCCATATAGGTGCATCATTATTTGGGTAACTGGGAACATTCTACCTCTCCTCTTTCATATAATCCAGACATAGGATTTTCTAATGTATTGAGACCCAAAATATGTTATAGGGGAATTCCCAGCTACTTTATATGATAGATAGATTGAAGATGATGTTAAATCCTCTAGGTATTCTGAAGACAATAGGGGATACTTTTCACCTCAAGTTCCTTTTACTAATACAACTGATATTCTCCAAATTGGGGTCATTATTCCCAATACAATGGTCGAAGCATATATTAAATTTACCATCATTGATGGGTACATGGGGGAAATTTCATATATTTGGTTTGTGGGAAGAACATATTATTTTATGAGTTTATTGAATGGACTGGAAAGTAAAATTTTCAAACCGTTGGAGGGAATGATTCATTCAATTCAATCTATCAATGGTTATTTCCAATATCTGTTATAGAATCGTAAATCAATATGATGGGACTCAAATCCCTTGATGGGATTTCCATTACTATATAACACTTCAAGTCACCCACTGATAATGTACTTAAGGCATTGATTATGGGAAAGGGAAATTATGTGTGCATATGAAGCTACAAACTCCCCAATATAATCATTAAATCCATATATTGGTTGACCACCATAAATTTGAAGTCATATATGAGTTATTCGATTTTTATTTTGAGATTGATTCTACCAATAGGGTTCTTTTCACTCTTTTCATACACTTAAATTATAAAATTAGAAGTGCGTAAATCTGTTTCACTATAACCAAGTTATCAGAGGGTCTGAATAGGTATGAGATTTATTTTTCAAACATTTTCAATTATGTATTGATAGATTTGGATGTAGTTTAGTTCTATAGAGACATACAAGAGTCTAATGTTTCCATGTGTGGAAATATCTCAATCATGTTTCATAAATGATATATTCGCATAACATTTGATGGAACTTGTCTCAGCACGACATGCTTAGGCCGTAGGGTCCTCATTCTTGAATTCATAATGGTTTTAATGGTATTAAATTATTTTCACTAAAATATATATTGAGTGATAAAGGGTATATAAATTTCAAAGAATAGTCAAGATAATGGAATGCCTCTTCAATATTTTATATTCTAGGATAATATCTTCCACTTCTTTCCTTGAGGTTTCTCCCTGGATTGGGGTTTGGTGGTCTATTATGATTTTGTTCGTGGCTCTATTAAATAAACCTAGTTTGGGGAAACATTAACTAATTTAATTTTGGATGATGCCAGACTTCCTACATTGTAATCAGACAACTTCACGTCTGCTAATAAATCATCTAATATAATTAGACATATATGATTCAGTGAGGATTTTGGATCAAACCAATGTTCTTTATGAGCCTGAAGGAGTGATTTTATTCATGTATTCGTAATATAGATGTCCTTATCTAAAAAATAATTTGGAAAGAGAGGTATTTTTGGGCCATTTATTACTCATATTTCTTGACTCATACAACCATGTCCTCAGTTTTAAATGAGAGGTCTTACTTTATATATATATATTCTTCATCAGTTAAGGGATCCAAAAAGTGGATAAAATAGAAATAATCATATTGTGAATCCCCTTATAATGAATATTATATTTAATTGGATAGTTCATGTGATGTCATTTTATGGGATGGTGTCCATACTCCAATTATTGAGGGTATAATGTTAGAGAGTTATGAGTAGTTAGGGTATCGATGAATAATCTCTCATCTATGTCATTTTAATTTATAAATTCATGTGTTGATATTTATCCAATAATAAAGAATAAGTTGTTACTAACATTTCAATAGGATCTTTGGACACACCGACTGGTTCAGTTTTTCCTAAAGGATAAGATGTTCTTATTTGGTCGATTTCATAGTCATTTAGTCATCCAAATTTTGAGAACATTTATTTGGTATCTTCATCCATTCACCTTCATATTTAGGTAAGCTATTATAGACACAATCTACTTACACTGAAGGTTTTACGAACATCACTTTACTGGAGTTAACCATTTTTTAAGGTGAATCAATAGTAAAAAAATTAACTTAAATATTATTTCCTGACATTCGATGGTAGTATAATTTTAATTAACCTGACTCAAATTAACTAGATCCGGTGTTTAATTTATTACATTTTCACAATATAAAAGATATCATATCCCAAAGGAACAAATAATTTTGTAGTCCTCAATCACAAAAAACATACATGATGCCAATTTTACTATATGAATAGAAAATTAAACATAATACATAACAAAATAAAATAATCAGCATCCTTGAGTATAAGAACCCAATTCTTCTTATGAGGTACAAATCTTTCTTTTTTGTTCACGTAAGAGGAAAAATTGTTATAGTGTTAAATAATGGGTTCATGCCTTACATTTCTCAAACTTGTAGTTACACGCTGTGTACTTATTAGCATAGGCATGTAACTTACCCATGTATGGTTGGAAATGACATGTAAGGGAAGTTGATACAGGGGGATGGTTTTAGTACAGACACGATGTGTAGTTTCCAATACATGCAGTGTAATTTTTTTTGGATAAATTGGGCAGTAGCCTCGTGTTTTGTCAAACGGATAGAGGGCTCACCCTGTTACGCGAACAACAACGTTAGACGATATTTTTCCTCATGAATCACCATCCAAAATTTGAATTAAATGTCATCAGATGTTTTTAAACAAAATTGGAAATCTCTAGATTCCTCTTGACTTGTTCTTCATGATTTTTTATCTGGATAAAGTTATTAGAGGTTGAGCATTATTGCGAGTTTTGTAGAACTACTTCATTATAAGTCGAATCGAAGCCCGACGATAGATGAGGATATTTGTATGAGTATGAGGTTGGTGGTCTTATGCCTCTCATTACTGGTTGAGATGAATATATGAGCTAGTGTATATTACTCCCATTTGTTTTGACTTTGATTTATTTTCTACCCATTATTTTTCCTAGAGATTTTTTAGTAATTGAATATGTATTATTATTCCTCCATAATGTTGATTGTCTTGAATTAGGGAGACCCAATGGGTGCTTTTCCCTTGAATTGTCATTTATGGAAATTTGGACTAGGTTTCGTATGAGGCAATCCTTGTTTTTCTTTATTTGGGTTGTTAAAATGGAATTTAATTATAATGGGATTGCAATTGGGTTAAATTTTAATTGGATGGATTAAGGTCTTGGGATTAGTGTTTCCCCCTTTTCCCCATGTTATGAATATTATTGTTTAAGCCCTGTAATTATTTGAATACATGTTAAGATTGTGATAGTAATTTCCTAGGGGAGCATAATTTTTTAAGCCTTATGATAATTTAATTCACTTGTTTCTTGTTATCTATGCTACCCATGTGAGTTTTTGTTAACTTAACCATATAATAGTGTTATTTACATGTGCTTTCTATTGTGCTAAAAAACTGATATACCGGCATCGATTCTATTTGACTGCTATGCTTGTCGGCAAGGATTTGTTATGCCTGCGAGTGAGGATTCACTACTATAAAATAATCTTATACCAATGGCTAAAAACCATTGGTAAATGCTGCCAAACCGTTGGGCTGGGAGGTGTGTGGATAGCCATATCCCAATAGTACCAACATGAACCATTGGGATAGTCTCCTGGATTTTCAAAATACCAACGACTCCATGCAATTGTTGGTAATTTTTTTCCCAATGGATAATAACCACGGGTTTATAGGATTTATAAAACTAGACAAATGGTTCATTGAACCGTTGGTATACACCTATTGCCACATTTCTGTGAACTATTTCCATAGGACCGGTGGTATGGGTATGCACCAATGGTTTAAGAACCATTGGTATACCACTTACAACACATTCTGTTCCAATAGTTTCATTGAATCCATTGGGTTATAGGTATACCAACGGTTCTCAAACCATTAGAAAACAATACTTAATATGTACACTAATGGTTCATAGAACCATTGGTATTTTCTATTCTCCTAAAAAAACACAGTAGCCACCTCTCTTCTAGCTAGCCACTTCAATCCAGCCAGAACCTGTAAAAACAGGGATTCAACCTTCAACCTGCAACATTCAATAAGAAAACACAAAAACACACATGCAACCTACAATCACACAAAAACATAGTGGGATTCCAGAAAACATGTAGGAAACCTGCAACCTGTAATCACCCAGAAACCACACAGAAAACTCACTGCAAACACACACAAGAACTCACAAGAACTCATTAAAAACTCACTGTAAACACATAGAACACACACAAAAACTACAACCTGCAATCACACAAAAACTAGAACCTACAATCACATAGAAAACACATAGAAAACAGAAAATACACAGGCAACCTTCAAACAAAAATCACACAAAAACACACTAAAAACATAGAAAACACGCACCAAACCTACATTCACAAAGAAAAAACACAAAAAATCACTGTAAACACACATAAAACTCACTGAAAAAACAAAAAAAACTCACAAAAACACACTTAAATCATTTTAAATCACACATAAAATACACAAAAACTCACTGCAATCAAACACAAAAACTCCCAGAAATCAAACACAGAAACTCTTAGGATGCAGGGATTCAACCTTGATCATGATGAGTGTTAAATTATTAGGATTAAGAGATTCAAACATGATCTTGATGAGTGAGGAATTATTAGGATACTAGGATTCTGAATTCTAGTCTATGGAATTCCATTTGTAATCCCCCATGGAATTGATGGAGTGACTACAAGTGTAGGAATTCCCAATATGTCTTGGAATCGACTTTATGGACATTGAAACTCTATTTCCTTTGGAGCATGGGAATTGACTGATACTAGATTATGTTTCACTTCCCAATATGTTTAGGAATATACCATTATGCCTAGTAGTATTTGGTTTTATAGGTGGAATTGGTTGTGGGCTTTCTGCAATTAGATTTCCTAGGGCCATTTACATAGGAAACAGTTCATGAACATACTACTTTGATATTGGATTTTCCCAATAGGATGGTAATTGGTTTTAAATGATATACTTGTTGGAAATGTTCAGGACATGCTCTGAGACACTTCAGCACAAGAAAAGGTAGGTGTGGTCAATCCCAAGTGTCACATTAGAGCTAGAGGATCAATAGTGATTTAATTATTTATATTAAATAGTTTATAAATATAATTATCTAAGAATATCACATGAACATACACACATTTAATAGTTATGTGTCAAACTATATTAGTTGTTCCATACTATGTTATACTCTCACCATGCTCAAGAGGCCATGACACTTTGGTCCCGGAGAAGAATTATTACATGCATATAGGATCAAATTGGGTAAAGGATCATTGTTACAAGATAATGATGGAGTAGTTTATATGGTTTGGTAGTTGGGATGATAAGATACTAGAGGATGGATTGGAGTCTGTTTTTCCTTTTATATTCATTTTTTTATATATGGGGCCAATTTGGTGGGAGACCAGTGTGTGTTAGTTTTTATCTATTTAATTTTAAGTCAGTTTTTTTATCATTTGTGTTCTAATGTTTATATCATAGATGTTTATTGGTTTATTTTCATCTAATTTTGTGCACTCAGATATGGGGTATAGTCTTCCAATGTTACGAACCTGGAAAATTATTGTTAATCTATATCCTCTAGTGTATGGGAAGGTATGCCTAAGATCTAGTGGTGACTTCGGGATTCCGACACCGACCAATGGATATAGACCAGTGGAAGGATATTACAATGGAGAAAATTATAATTAATTATTCAAGTACTATTGGGGTTACACTCTCAATCATGTGGATAAGGTATATAAAAATTGAATCTAGGTATGATTTAGGTATAAGATAAAGGGTGATAACAAAACAGCTTTGTTTATGGTCTCATAACTTTAACCAAAGGGTATAACCCTTAAATTCATATATACTAGAGTGTAGGGGTGTAATTTTTAAGGTGTTGAAGTAAGGAACGATGGTATAGATAAAAAATAAATAAATATGGGGAAATTAACTTATCATGTTTTCATAGCCTAGGGAATATTAGGAACACCACAGGTATGAGTGCGTAGCTTTTAAGGTCATGGTGTTTGGACTAGTGTATTTTCATAAATATCATGATCATGTACATAAGGATGGGAAATTATACAACGGGAAATAATTACATAAGTGAATTTAGTATGTCCTTATCACCAAAGAAAGATACACCTTCTATCCCTTCAGCATGCGCCCAGGCTTGGATAGTGTCTAAGGAGAGTATAAAATGGCAGAGGTCCAACAAGGGTAGAACCTGATGTCTGATGTGGGTGAAATATTCCTCATTCCTTTTGATCAAACATGATTTTGAACACTCTAAGAATCTCTTGATATGGGTAACTATTCTTTGATAAACCTAGCTAGGATGGAGGCATCACTCGGAGATGGTAAGAATTTATCTGGAAATTGAATATACCATCATGTTTGTATCAAATTTTCTGACCATTGTTTATTCTTCCACCCCTTTAGGGTTGTGGTTCCCCTAAAATTATCCTTGAACATATTGTGTCAGTGGAAGGGGAATCATCTGTGAATAAATGATACATGGCATAGGAACACATTTCTATCAAACCATGGGTCATGGTTGAGGTGGAAGAACTAGCTACTAAATTAACTAAAAAAGGTAAATCCTCAACGGTTAACATAATATCTATTCATTTGAAAACATTATTTGTGTAAATTGACTAACAGGACTTATGTGATTAACTATGGAAATTCCGCCTTAAGGATCCGAGATACCAGATCCTTTGGCCTTAGTATATCTTCCCATAGAAGCCATCTATTGACCATGCTCACTAAGGGATATGAGAAAAAGTCCCTCACTCACTACCTTGTTTCTGAATACATATATTTTCCTTGACTAGGCCTAGGCTAAGGTTCATAGTAATGTACATTTCAATCAAAAAAATTAGGAGAAAAGTGTGGGGAGAGATATAAATAATGATCATAGAGGGGCCCTTTAAAAAGATCAAGGACCCTTTGGTCCATTCTGATACATGTTCAAAACCCTCAACTCCAGTGGGTTTGAATATCAAGTACTACATGCTAGGGTGAAGGAGGTGGTCACCATTAAGGAGGAGTATAAGTATATTGAATTGAATCTATCAGTAGTATATGTTTCATGTTTGGTTGTACAAAATCAAAGTAATTCCCTAGAAAAATTCTCTCAGTACAAATTGAAATTAGTGACTCACAAAAAATCATTCAATGTTTGAATTCCACGTGTATAAAGAAATTATTAAGTGTCTCTATATACCATTAAACACTAACATGATTATTCAATCATAGATTTCCAAGGGATTTATTATAACTATGTTCCATGGGAGACATGGAATCTAAGGATGGTAAATAAAAGGAAATAGATTAACATAGTAGAACTATAAATATGGTGTTCAAAAGCCACCTTGGATTAGAGAAGGATCTTCAGTAATTTTATGGAAATGAAATCTCCCTGTCACTAGGTCTCCAAGTGGATAAGATATCGATTGGGATATGAGTGGTCTAACATATGTATTAAAATTGGGATGTTATGAGTATGGACTATATGAGGGTTTAGATCAAGTGAAATATTCCTAAGTGGATTGGACCTTGTAGTGATAGGTGTGGAAATTGTACGTCTAGTGTTTGATGAGGAAATACTTACGAGGATGAATTGTATTCTTGGTTTGTTCTTAGAGTGGTATGGTCCCTCTATAAAATGTATTATGAAAGGATTTAATCCATTTCATAATTCAATATTTCAACTAAGGAGATGAAGGATGATATTCTAGTGTGGGTATTGGGTATTTTCAGACAGATTAGTTGTAACACCCCAAGCTTCCACGGTACGTTTCCCTTCGAATAATGCAATAGCGTGTGTTGTACGCAACCTCGAGCTCTAACACACACCAAAACTAATTAAACTAGCCGTTGTGAATAGTAATACCTACTTTTTGAAATTTTATAAATTTTATTTATCAAAATGGACTTCATTTTTGGATTCGGAATATCGAAATTATCTTATGTTGAATTTTTGGTATTTTTCTGAGAACTTCTAATTTTTTATCAATAGTGAAAAATACTTAAAAACAACTTTTTTAATCAAAATAATTTATAGTGATAAATTATACTATTTAGTGGTTTTAAAGTATAATTATAATATATTTTTACCATTTTATCCAATGGTGGTCATTAGAATTAATTTAACATTGAAATTGGACATAAACAATTGCCAATCTTTTGATATAAATTGTTTCTTAAAAACACGCTATTTGTTGTAACAGCGGGAATTAATTATAAAATTAATTAATTCAACTTATATGTTTGTAATTTTGTAAAATAGACATCATTTTTTAATTCGGAATATCAATTATATCTTAGGGTGAAATTTTGGCCTTATTCTGAAAAACTTCAATTTTTGATGAATAGTGAAACCACTAAGTGGTTGTTAAAAATTGATTTTTCGTTAAAATGAAATATTACCACTTCTGTGATTTGATTTTAAAAAATCCTAAATACATGGTTGTCATTAAGAAGTAAAATGTGGTTCAATGAGATTAAAATAATTTTTTGGTGATTAGTAACCTTTAAGTTCTTAATCACGATTAGAGGTAATTAGTGTAGTTTAAGGTAAAAATAATGTTTTAATAATATGAGATGAGCTTGACACTTGTCCTACTTCTATTGGATGAGTCATGGCCGACCAAGGCAACCCATGGGTCAACTTGGGGACCCTATGGAGCCACTTTGGTTGTAAAATGACATTAATATATATTTATTTAATGTTAAAATTAAATTGACACAAACATGAGTTGTTTTACTAAAACAGTTTTTAAGTGGGGTTACACAAGTTCAAATTTTGACTATAAATATTAATTAGAAATCTAAAAAGATTTCCTACATCATAGTATTTTTTTATAATTTTTAGACATTAAATAAATTAAATTATTTATAACATCATTATGATGCAGCGATGACCTCATTATTTAACGATTTTAATAAAATGAAAAGATAATGTAAAATACAAGGCTTACACTTGTCCAAAGACTATTGGATGGGTATATTTCAAACCCTTATCACCTTATCCACGAATTATATAAGTGTGGGACCTTTATAATCCGAAAATCATTGTATAATAATGTAACATTTCAATCTTTCCAAAAGAGCCCATCCTCTCCTCTTATAAAAGGGCCCCACATCTACCACCTTATTCACACTTTCAAGCCTTTTGGTTCGGCCAAACTCTGCCCAAATACTCTTCCAACTTCTCTCCCTTCATCCTAGAAGATTTACTTTAGTCATATATCCATCCTAAGGAGTCCTTTTAATCAAATCAAAAGGAAGAACCCGAAGAAGAGGTAATGTTTTCATCACGCTCTTTCAAGTTTCTTTCTTCTTCCACTCCCTCTTTGTTTATTATTTCAATTCTAAAATTATAAATACAGTATATTCTATATACTGTGATGTTATTATAAATATGGAACAACCATATTCAGTATTCTACCCATCATTTGAATGACATGTCACCATACGTGCGCACGTACGGCTTACCGTCTCCACGTCGTGGTGTAATTGTTATTCAATATATTATTATTTAGATGGGTATAATAATGATATGTAATTCATGTAAATAATAAATATAACATGATAATGATTCTTTATATATGATGTACTATCCAATTATATATTATTTTAATATCAAAATAATGATATTGTCGCTCGTGCGTACGTACGGACTACCGTCTCCACGAACGCGATGAGATTCATTCTCCGTCGTATCCATTCAAGTATAATTATCATTTGATGATATAAAAATAATGTTTAAGGACATGATATAATTCTGGATATGAATAAGATACAACCTATCCATGAAAACACGACTTACGAAAACGAGTAAGTTAACACCCGAAACAACGATAAATCTAAGATATTGTTAACAAATCAATGTTAAAAGATCATATATGATATCATAAGAATGTATATGATTCTTGTATAATTTAATAACAATTATTTCACCATTATACAGGAGGTTAACCTACCCCAACCAAGGAAAAGTACAAGGTAGGGGTTTACTTCACAACCTCTTTATTATCCAAGGTTTTTTATACATAATTATCTACTGGGACCTCGTTATCATCCACATTCATGTTTCTTAAAAATGTCTTTCAAAACATTTTTTCTATTAAATGGAAAATGGGTTAAAGTCATTTATACCCGTATACATTTTTGAAAGGAATCTTACCATCGTTTTCCAAACAATGTACTTTTTGACCCTTTTGAAAAATTTAAGGTAAGAATGTTTTTTTTAACTTATACGGCGGGTTCTGCTATTTTCCGCCATTATAACTTTGTCAAAGCTTCCCTAACATGCTTATAAGAATATATTCAAAGTAAATGTATTATTTTATAATTATGTGACTTTTAAATGATTTCAAAAAGGAGAGATATTTCTCTCAAATAGCTTTGATTTCATCCATGTCAACATCCTTTGATGGGTTTTAATTTTAATTGAAATTGATTTATGATACAAAACTTCCATTGAACATTTTGTGAAATATTTGACTGTGGATGTGTTATTTTTATACCATACATAGTTTATGGAGAAATTGTTGACATTTCGTATGCTAGTTTTAATACGAATATTTATGTTCTATTTAAACCTATTCATATGAGGAATGTATTGGACTTAATATGTGACGTGTGGAGCCCGCTATAGCTCATCGATGCATCGGTAGGTCTCATGAGACAACTAGAAGTGGAATTGGCCGAGGCCCTTTCCCATTTTGATTTATGGTTTTGGCCGAGGCCTTAATCATTTTAGACGTCTTGGCCGAGGCCTTGACAAAATGTTTCAGAATGTCTGGCATTATACATTCCCTCATTATGAAAGTGGTTATTGATATTTCATGTGATTATTCATCTAGTAGAATATCCATGTGAGTAAGTAATAACATTATTTTATTTTACTTTTGCCATATTATGCTAAAGTTCATGTTCAATAAGGCTTTTGTTTTAGTTTTACATTGCCTTAAATGCTTATGTTCTCTTATGAAAGTTTCCTCTATATTGTTATCCTTACGGAACATTTGAGCTCACCCCTTTCAATGTTTTATTTTTCCCAGGATGTGAAGAAGTGTATTATGACTGACTTGCAAGAATAGTCAGTGAGGATATGAGTGTGGACTAGGGAGACCATGTTATTGTAGTTTTCATTTTTATGATGTAATGTAATTTTTATGAATGTATCTAGTGTTTCCAAGGCTACTAAACTAATCGGTCTTTCGAGACTTGATCTTTTGTGATCATGCCAATGTTACGAAGTAATGCACCGACTCTGGGTAGCTGGGGTCGGGGCGTTACATTAGCAGTATAATTCCAAGAGGCTTGGTGTGATTTGGATTAGGATGGAACCTATATAGTTGGGTTGGGTTATAATAAATGATTTTGATGAGGTTATTGACCGTATTATTGAGAATATAATTAAAGAATGATCAACATGCCGAGAGAAGACTATAGTGTGTGGGATGAGGATTATGGTCAGTGAGTAGCGAGTAGGATGGGTCCGAGGGACCCTAGAGGATACCCATGTGGATGAGATAAGAATGTAGATGGGTTCAACAAGGTGTTCTTTTGTTACTAGGACAATCACGAGGTGAATAATTCTCATTTTCTAGTTGGATGATGGGATGTGCATTGAGGCATGGGATAATCCTTGAGAGATGATTATAGACTATGTGACTGAGAGGATAGACTAGTGAGGTGGTGAGGACTTGTAATTATTTCTTTTTTGGCTATGAGACTGATTTGAGTCTCAAGGACTCTAGTGGATTTTCTGGTGTAACATATATGAGTACCAACAGGACTGACATTTTTCAGATGGGTGGTGACCCATTTTTTATATGGGTATAGGTCCCAAGTGACTAGAACCTTATACCTATCTGGTGAACTATGATTTAGGCCAAATTCCCTTGTTGTTATTTCATACACATGTTGGGTGACAAATTCTATCAAGTATAGTGATATTTAGTAAGGAATGACAACAACTTGAGTGATAAGGGGTTGGAAGGACCCTTACTTGACTGATAATGAAGTTATTATATTATAACATGATATCTAACCCTACCATGATTGATTAGTTAGTTGTCAAGATATTGACCTCACCTTGAATGAAAAGTTTCTAGATGAACCCAACCATGAGTGATAATGAACCTTTTAGAATCTGATATTAGTCCTACAATGGAAAATATGGTATTAATTTATAAAATGGATTTACATTGATAATAATGTATTAACATAGATGTTTGTTTAATGATAATGTCTGTATTTGATATATAATGGTATGAGACACTACTGTTTGTAGCATGGTAGATGTTGGGAGTTGAGTAATGACTTATATTGAGTGGTAAGTATTAGTCTATGGCTTTGATACATGAATATATCCTACACATTAAGAAAATATTATCTACTGTATTGGGATGGAGTATCTCAAGAGGTATTGAAGGTGATATTAGGTGTGGATCACATGATGCTTCTTTATCAATATTGAAGAACTTGATGTTTCAATGTTGTGTTGGTATCTCCCCTAAACATGACACAGATAACCATCACTATTATATTTTTTAGAAGAAAACTCACCTCTATTGGAGGGTTTTTAATATAAAATCATGGCATTGCTTTATCACACACTTCATTTAATTATCTTTAACATTTATTCTAAAACTCATTCAACACAAATCAAATGGAATAAGTTCAGTCAATAGATAGACATAATTGTCACTGTGACCTTTTGTAGACAGCACACCTCTGTTGGAGGGGTTTTATTTTAAAAACATGACTTTATTTTTAAAATGAGACAATTATATTAATGAACATTTATTCAAGATATGAAATTCAATATAATTAAGTTTAATTAAGAAAGAATCTAAATTTAATTTAAATCATTCTGGAATTAAAGAGGCTAGGAGAGGGACCCTCCCACAAGGTGGAACCAAGCCATCCACTTTGTCTCTTATAGATTTCTAACTAAAAGATGCACTTCCTCACTGCGTATATGCACTTTCACACACATGTGAGGATTCCTCACCCACATGCTCACACTTGTATGGCCATGAGCATGTGCAAGGGAATCCTTGAACATATGCCTATATGCATATACCATTCTCCACTCACCTGCATATGAATTTATATATATATATATATATATATAAATAGTCATACCTAGCCCCATACATGAATAATCACGGCCATGGGAGACTATACATGTAACAGGGGAACCCACAAACATATACTTACTTACCTATGCACTCACAGAAGATCTCCCTTGACATGGAGACTCGAAACCAATGAAAATGGATCAATTCACTACACAAAGGAAACTAGGCACCTTAAAACACAAAAAGGATGCTACATAACCAGTGAGAAACCAACCAACAACATTAAATCCTTACCAAGATACACAGCGGAGAACCGAATCCAATCGAACCAACACGAAACGATCCAACGCCCTACCAAAAACATAATATGAAGTCAAATACACTAAAATCCCCAAATACATAATGTGCGAGACAAGTAGTAACCATAGAATCTTACCTTAGATCAAATCTGATAGACTGAATCAATCCGAACCCCTTCTGGATTCCTTTGCAGAATATAACTACCCTATGTCCATAGAAAGTAGTAAAAGACCTATGTGGAAAATGTGATAAAGACAATTAAATAAAAACTAAACTAAAACAAACATATCTACTATGACTATATACGTCATCACCCAACATATAAGAACCACAATTCCCCATTGGTCAATTAATGTTCCCGCAAGCAAGGGTGAAACAGATCCTTGTTTCAAAATGATACTATCAAATAGTAAATTTCTATTAATTAACAATTATTCATCCATTTAATGGTATATAATCAATTTGGCTCAAGTTTTAACTTAGTTTTGTTTTGTTCGATACAAGGAATGAGGTATTATTATTCTTTGTTTTTATGTTTATAGTTGAGAAATTTATTTAAAGATGTTTCATGTATTTTCCATTGTTATTTATGGTTTTAGTTCTTAGCCTGTTGGAATGGGGCATGTCCACATGAATAATTCTTGAAATGTAGGCTTCAATTGAGATTTCTGCACTTTAATGTGATTGATGTCACAAACGATGAGGTCTCAACTATTTAAATTAAAAAACCCTATATGGTGTTTTCCAATATAACTTATTGGAATTATTCTACACAGTTGAACCACAATATTACTTTTAATTAATGGTATTACAGATCATATGGTGAGATTTTCCTTGATGATGACTTTATAGTCTCTCCATGCAAGGGATGTATATTGACCCTTGGTGGGTCAGTACAGGAATGGGTTATGTTGATAATTAATACCTTTTTGTTGGTTGTTACATAGTATAGTAACTCATTGTGTCAACAATAACCTATATGATGTTTTCCTATATCGCTTCTTGGTGGAATTATAATAACCAAATCATTTATCTATTATTTTACATGACATGAATCATCATATAATTATGTCATTATTCGTTCTTAGATGTGACCTAATATTTGAATGGGGTGGTCTACTATATTGATTCTCAATAAGGATGGTTGCTTGAAAGTGGGTGATCTACCCATGGATTTAGAATAATTGTATGTTTTTTAATTTATATGATCTATTGATGCCTTCTAGTAATTAAATATAATGATTGAGAGATGTGATATCATATTGGTGGGTGGAACTGAGCATTTCTGGGTTAATTCAACTAGAGGATGACAGACCAGTGTCTTATATAAGACTAGTTGTGGTAAGGTGGGAATTGTATTGAGATAGTCAATGGATCATTGGGGATACATTATCGATAAGTGATTCCTATGATGCGGAAAACCATTTGTTGGAATTGATCTATCTGATCCATGTATTATGGTGGGGAGCACCATATGTTTGGGGATGAGTGGTTTATGATACGATGTTGTCTTGGGATAGATGGGAGCAGTTTCATGATGTCTCAATATTAACTATGGTGATGAGTAGAGATTTAGATGTTTGGTGAATACTAGGCATTGGCGTTTGTAGTTATAGAACCAAAAAGCATTTGATATTACAAGATAAGATTCAATGAGTTATCTATAAATTAATGATATAAGTAGGTAAAGATAGATGGCTAGATTATCACTTTAAAATATAGGAAATCCTTGAACATCTCACTATGGTTTATGCATGTTGTTCATATGAATCTGATATGTGGTCTCACCATGCAATGGATGTATACATCCACTGGTCCCACCTAAAACACATCAAATGCCTTCCCCTTCTGAAGGACATTCCTAAAAAAATGCATACAAGAAGAAATGTGGGATGTAGTCAGGTAAAAAACCTCACCCAAAGTCATTAAGTAAGTAGTGTGCTTTCAGACATTAATCATCAAATTTTTTAAGTATCTCTTCATGTATAAAGAAAGTATTAATAGCCTCTATAGACCCTTAAACATTAAAATGATTATCCGGTCATTGATTTCCAAGGGATAGATTATAACTATGCTGCATGGGAGTCATGGACTCTAAGGACGGTAAATGAAAGGAAATATATTAACATAGTAAACCTATTTATATGGTGTTCCCAAGCCGCCTAGGTTTAGAGAAGGTTCTTTAGTGATTTTATGGAAATGAAATCACCCTGTCACTAGGTATCCAAGTGGATAAGATATCTATTGGGATATGATTGGTCAAACATATGTCTTAAAATTGGGATGATATGTGTATGGACTATATATGGGTTTAGATCAAGTAAAATATTCCTAAGAGGATTGGGCCTTGTAGTGATTGGTGTGGCAATCATACATCTAGCGTTTGATGAGGAAATACTTATGATTATGGATTGGAATCTTGGTGGGTTCTTAGAGTGTGATGGTCCCTCTGAGTCTAAAAATTGTATTATGAAAGGTGTTACTCTATTTAATGATTCAAGATTTCAAATAAAGAGATGAAGGATGAGATGATAGTGTGGGTATTGGGTATTGTCGGACAGTTTGACATTATAATGCTAATAGGATTGGTGTGATTTAGCTTTGGATAGAACCTGGAAAGTGGGGTTGGGTTATAATATATTATTTTAATGAGGTTCTTGACATGGTTATATAGAATATAATTAAGGAATGGTCAACATGCCGAGAGAAGACTATAATTTCTGGGATGAGGATTATGGTCAGTGACTAGCGACTAGGATAGTTCTAAGGAACCCTATAGAATTCCCATGTGGATGAGATAATAATATAGATGGGTTTGACATGGTGTGCTTTTGTGACTAGTACAATCATTAAGTGAATAATCCTCTTTGTCTTGTTGGATGATGAGATGTGTATCGAGGCATAGGATAATCCTAGAGAGATGAGTCCAGACTATTTGACTGATAGGATAGACTATAATAAGTTTTATGGGATTAGGTGAGTGGCCAACCCGTGCGAGGATGATACGATGTGTGTAGACACTTGGAGAAACTTGGGATTATTTATGCTCTCCCATGGAGACACTTGAGGTTATTTCATGGCTACAACATACTCAATAAATGTTCCCACACAATGTTTTAGAAAAACCATTCCATATCATGGAAGACCCAAAGGCTACTCTAGCTTCCAATGTTTCCTCACACTCAGGCCTCATGGTATAACTGTATACAAGTGATCTACGTCAACTACTCATGATAGCATCACTACCCTCCATTCATAGAAAAGAGTTAAATACCTAAGTGGACAATGAGATAAAGAAAATAAA
The DNA here is from genome assembly GCA_963277665.1 of Viscum album. Classification (NCBI taxonomy): domain Eukaryota; kingdom Viridiplantae; phylum Streptophyta; class Magnoliopsida; order Santalales; family Viscaceae; genus Viscum; species Viscum album. The sequence continues at coordinate 99,354,043 of OY728119.1, read as the reverse complement.
ATAAGAACTAAATAAAAACATACATTTATCATGTGACTATACATGTCACCACCCAATATATAAGAACCACAACGCCCCATGAGTCAAATCATGTTCCTGCAAGTAAGGGGGAAACGGTTCCATTTAAAAATATCTTCATTTTTCATTATGTTTTTAATGTAGCACATTGTTTGAAACACCATACTAGTATAGTTATCCAATTAATAAGTACCTACACTACATTAGTTGACTTGGATATTGGGAAAATAACCCACTTCACTATGGAAGGAACCTCACATAGACCCTAATCAATGTTTAGTAGTTCATACTTCTCTTGAACCTGGTTGGCCACCAGTCCATGAAAAAGATGCTCTACTTGGTCATGAGGGTGTAAACCATTCCATTATACTATACTAAGAATAAATGTGTTGGTATCATTTCTACCAGCAGTGGAAATTTCTTAAGTCTTGAGTTTCAATCGACTTCAGTTCCTATGTTAATGGCTCCTTAACTATCAGTAGATGTCAAGGGGTGTACCCCATGGGTGTCTTAGGGTGTGTAGTGTCTATCTGTGATTTATGTGGTGCTTATTTATTGTGGGAAATGTTTATTTCATGGTCAGTTTAAAAAATACGTTGTCCAATTGGAAGATAAAACCATAGTCAACAGAGAAATACCCACTCTTGATAGAGAATATCATCTAAATAACCAACTCAAAAATCCAAGACCAACATTTTACATTACCAATTCCAATTACTTAATATATGAAAAACCAATATATGTTTTAAGAACCAATCAATTAAAGGGAAAGAAACTCCTCAAAATAATCAATAAAATCTCATATAACATCACTCACCTCCAATTAACACACATCATTGCACATCTTAATGATGATGCAACCTCATCACATATATATCATGATTAACAAATAAAATCCAACACAATATCAGGCCTAATATAATAAGGGTCTATAGAGAAAAACATGAGGTTTTTAAAAATCATGAACTTCTTATTGAATGCATTGTTAGAAAGAATGGTTTTCAACCTGTGAGTCTAACCCTACATTTTGGGAAGACTATATTTTGAAAAAATTCACAATTTAACCAATAATTCACCACAACATGAGTTGGTTACTACCCAAAACTCTAGAGAATGAATGATTAATTTGAATGTTTATCCTAACTATGAACCTAATAGTGAATTCCTTGATTGCTCATTTTTTTAAAACGACTAACTCCTACCTGGAAGTATCGATCAATAACCCATAATAAATTTGGGAGAAATTGTGGGAGGAGAGGGAGCCGATAGAGGGGGTTTTCGCGCGGGGTGTTCGGACTTGGGGTGTCTCGCACCCTACTGGAGAGGGGGCCAAGGGACATCATCAGAGGAGAGGGAGATAAGAGGGGAGGGGGATGTTTCCTGGAAGGGGAGCCAAGAGCGGAGGGGGAACGTCACTGGGAGACGAGAGGGGAACGTGACGTCATCGTTGGAGAGGGAGCCGAGAGGGGAATGGGGAACATCGCCAGAGGAGAGGGAGATGAGAGGGGATGAGGGATTTGAGGCAGAGGTGGAGGCCGGGAGGTTGAGGTCGGGGAGGGGAGGAGAGGGTCGGGAGACCGAGGCCTGGGAGGGTTCACGGGGGGGATGAAAAATCGGAGGGGAGCACTAAATCGGGTGCCTATTTTCCCAATTATTATTAAAAACTGTAGGTATTATTTCTCAAACCATTGGAATACACTACTTAATATGTATACCAATTGTTCATAGAACCATTGGAATTTTCTATTCTCAGCAAAAAAAACATAGTATCCACCTCTCTTCCAGCCAGCCACTTCCAGCCAGCCAGAACCTGTAAAAATAGGAATTCAACCTACAACCTGAAACCTTCAATCAGAATACATAGAAACACACATGAAAACTGAAATTACACACAAAAACACTGGGATTCAGAAAACATGTAGGCCACATGCAACCTACAATCACATAGAAACCACATAGAAAACTCAATGAAAACACAAAAACAACACAAAAAAACTCCCTAAAAAGTCAATGCAAAAAACACAGAAAACACACAAAAACTACAACCTGCAATCACAAAAAAAACTGAAACCTACAATCACACAGAAATCACATAGCAAAACGAAAACACACAGGCAACCTGCAAATAGAAATCACACAAAAACACACTACAGACACAGAAAACATACACGAAACCTACAGTCACAAAGAAAAAGCACAAAAACTCACTGCTAACACACAGAAAACTCACTGCAAAAACAAATAAACTCACAAAAACTCATTTCAATTATTTTCAATCACACATAAAACACACAAAAACTCACTGAAATCGAACACAAAAACTCATTGCAGTCAAACACAGAAACTCTTAGGATGCAGGGATTCAACCTTGATCGTGATGAGTGTGGAATTATTAGGATGAGGAGACTCAACCATGATCTTGATGAGTGATGAATTCTTATGATACTAGGATTCAACCTTTATGTCTATGGAATTCCTTATATAATATCCCTGGATTTGATGGTGTGACTATAAATGTGGGAATTCCCAACATGTCTTGGAATCGACTCTATGGACATTAAAACTCTATTTCCCTAGGAACATGAGAATTGATTGATACTAGATGAATTTTCACTTCCCACGATGTTTAGTAATATACCATTGTGCCTGATAGTATTCGGTTTCTTAGGGGGAATTGGTTGTGGGCTTACTGCAATTAGATTTCCTAGGGCCATTCACCTAGGAAACAATGCTTGAACATACTACATTGATATTGGATTTTTCCAATAGGATGGAAATTCGTTTTAAATGATATACTAGTTGGAACAGTTCATGATATTCTCAGATAAACTTCAGCATAAGACAAGGTAGGTGTGTTCAATCATAAGTGTCACATTAAAACATGATGATCAATAGTGATTTATTTATTTATATTAAATAGTTTATAAATTTAATTATCTAAGAATATCACATGAACACACACACATTTAATAGTTATGTGTCAAACTATATTAGTGGTTCCCTACTATGTTATACTCTCACCATGATCGGGAGGCTATGACACTTTGGTCCCCGAGAAGAATTCTTACTTGCATATAAGATCAAATTGGGTAAAGGATCATTGTTACATGATAATTATGGAGTAGTATATATGGTTTTGTGGTTGAGATGATAAGAGACTCGAGGATAGATTGTAGTCTCTTTTTTCCTTTTATATTCATTTTTTTATATATGGGGACAATCTGGTGGGAGACCAGTGTGTGTTAGTTTTTATCTATTTAATTTTAATTCGGTTTTTTTATCATTTGTGTTCTACTTTTTATATTATAAATGTTGATTGGTTTATTTTCATCTATTTTTGGGCACTTAGATATGGGGTATAGTCTTCCAATGTTAGTTCCCTATAAACTCATTGTTAATCGATATCCTGTAGTGTATGGAAAGGCGTGCCTAAGGTTCAGTGGTGACTCCTTGATTCAAACACCACCCAGTGGATATGGACCAGGGGAAGGATGTTACAAGGGAGAAAATTGTCATGAATTATTCAAGTACTCTTAGGGTTACATGTTCAATCATGTGGATAGGGTATAAAAAAATTTAATTTAGGTATTATTTAGTGGTAAGATGAATGGTGATAAAAAACAGCTTACTTTATGGTCTCATAACATTAACCAAAGGGGATAACCCTTAAATTCATATAGCCTAGAGTGTAGGGGTGTAATTTTTAAGTTGTTGAAGCATAGAATGAGGGGATATATAGCAAATAAATAAATATGGGTAAATGAACTTAGCATGTTTTCATAACCTAGGGAATATTAGGAACGGCTCAGGTATGAGTGCATTGCTTTTAAGGTCAAGATGTTTGGACTAGTGTATTTCTATAAAGATCATGATCATGTACACAAGGATGGGAAATTCTAAAGTGGGAAATAATTAATTATTTTAATTTATTATGTCCTTATCACAAAAAAAACTAGGTGATCCTCTCAAACAGATATAGGTCATACTCATAGGAAGTGGCATCATCTAAGAATTAGGCTGCACAAGGGCTCGACATGAGTCTGTCATAATCCCTATGATCTATGATGGAATGAAAATTGTTTCTATAGCTGGTTCTAGGACATGATGTATAGACATAAATATGTATCATGTATAGTGGGAATCAAGCCATACATTTTCCTATAGGGCAATGTGAGGTAGTCTGCTAAGACACCTCACCCAAAGTCATCAGGTAAGTTTTGCGTTTTTTGACTTTAATCATCAAATTATTTTGTATCTATTCCTGACCTTCTTAACTTAGTTGGTTCTATTAAAGTTTCTTAAGTGGGAAAAACTTATATATCCTTGAAAGATACACCTTCCATCCCTTCAACATGCCCCCGGGCTTGGATAGGGTCCGAGGAGAGTATAAAATAACCGAGGCCCAACAAGGGTTGAACCTAATCTCTGATGTGGGTGCAATACTCGTCATTCCTTTTGATATAACATGACTATGAAAACTCTTAGAATCTATTGATATGTTTACTATTCTCTGACAGACCTATCTATGATAGAGGCATCACTCGGAGATGGTAATCATTTATCCAGAAATTGAATATACCATCATTTCTATATAAAATTTTCTAACCATTATTTATGATTCCACCCCTTTAGGGTGGTGGTGTACCTAGAATTCTTCTTGAACATATTGTGTCAGTGGAAGGGGAATCATCTGTGCATCAATGATGCGTGTCTTAAAAACACATTTCTATCATCCACTGGTTCAAGGTTGAGACGAAAGAACTAGCTACTACATTAACTGAAAAAGTAAATCCTCAGTGGTTAACATAATTTCTATTAATTTGAAAACATTATTTGTGTACATTGACTTATAGGACTTATGTGATTATCTATGGAAATTATGACTCAATGATCAGAGATCCCAGATCCTTTGGCCTCAGTATACCTTCTCATAGAAGCCATCTATACACCATGCTCACCAAGGGATGTGAGTACGAGTCCCTCACTCACCACCTTGATCTGGAATACTTATATTTTCCTTGGATATGCCTAGGATAAGGTTCAGAGTATTGTACATTTCAATAAAAAAATTAGGTGAAAATTTTGAGGAGAGATATAAAGAATGATCTTATAGGGGACCTTTAAAGAGATCAAGGACCATTTGGACCATTCTGGTATATGTTCAAAACCCTCAGCTACAGTGGGTTTGAATATCAAGTACTACATTCTAGGGAGAAGGTGTTGTTCACCATTAAGGAGGAGAATAATGAAATTGAATTGAATCTATCAATAGTGGATGTTTCATTTTTTGTCGTACAACATCAAAATAATTTACCAGAAAAATTTTCTCAGTATGTAATGGAATTAGTGACTCACAAAAAATCATTCAATGTTCAAATTTCATGTATATAAATAAAGTATTAAGATCCTCCATAAACCATTAAATGATAACATAATTATTCGATCATATATTTCCAAGGGGTTTATTATAACTATGTTCCATGGGAGTCATGGACTCTAAGGACGGTAAATGAATGGAAATATATTAACATAGTAGAACTATAAATATAGTTTTCACAATCCACCTTGGTTTAGAGAAAGTTCTTCAGTGATTTTATGGAAATGAAATCCCCCTATCACTAGGTCTCCAAGTGGATAAGATATTGATTGGGATATGGGTGGTCTAACATATGTCTTAAAATTGGAATGTTATGAGTATAGACTATATGAGGGTTTAAATCAAGTCAAATATTCCTTAGAGGATTGGGCCTTGTAGTGATAGGTTTGGAAATTGTACATCTAGTGTTTGATAAGGAAAAACGTATGAGGATGAATTGGAATCATGGTGGGTTATTAGAGTGGGATGGTACCTCTGAGTCTATAAAATGTTTTATGAAAGGTTTTACTCCATTTAATAATTCATGATTTCAAGTAAAGAGATTAAGGATGAGATGTTAGTGTGGGTATTGGGTATTTCCCGACAGATTAACATAATTCCAAGAGGCTTGGTGTGATTTGGATTAGGATGGAACCTATATAGTGGAGTTGGGTTATAATAAATGATTTTGATGAGGTCCTTGACTGGATTACTGAAAATATAATTAAATAATGTTCAACAAGCCGAGAGAAGACTATAGTGTGTGGGATGAGGATTATGGTCCGTGAGTAGCGACTAGGACGGGTTCGAGGGACCCTAGAAGATACCCATGTGGATGATATAAGAATGTAGATGGGTTCGACATGGTGTGATTTTGTGACTAGGACAATCATGATGTGAATAATTCTCCTTTTCTAGTTGGATGATGAGATGTGCATTGAGGCATGGGATAATCCTTGAGAGATGATTCTAGACTATGTGACTGAGAGGATAGACTAGTGTGGTGGTGAGGACTTGTAATTATTTCTTTGTTGGGTATGAGAATGATTTGATTCTGAAAGACTCTAGTAGATTTTATGGTGTAATATATATGAGGACCAACATGACTGAAATTTTTCACATGGATGGTGAGACATTTTTTATAGGGGTATGGGTCCCAAGTGACTAGAACCTTGTACCTATCTGCTGAACTATTATTTAGACCAAATGTTGTTGTTGTTATTTCATACAAATTTAGGGTGAAAAATTCTAACAAGTATAGTGATATATCTTAAGGAATGAAAACAACTTGAGTGATAAGATGTTAGAAGGGCCCTTACTTGAGTGATAATGAAGTTATTATATTATAAAATGATATCTAACCATACCATCATTGATTAGGTAGTGGTCAAGATATTAGCCTCACCTTGAATTATAAGGTTCAAGATGAATCCAACCATGAGTGATAATGGAGTTCTTGGAATCTGATATTAGTCTTACCATGGATAATATGGTATTATTTTAGAAAATGGATTTAAATTGATCATAATGTATTAAAATGGATTTTTGTTTAATGATAAGGTCTGTATGTGATATATAATGTTATGAGACACTACCTTTTTGTAGTATGGTACATGTTGGGAGTTGTGTGATGACTTATATTGAGTGATAAGTATTAGTCTAGGGATTCGATACATGAATACATCCTATACATTTAGAAAATATTATGTATTGTATTGGGATGGATTAGCTCAATAGGGATTGAAGGTGATATTAGGTGTGGATCACATGAGGCTTCTTTATCAATATAGAAGAACTAGATGTTTCAATGTTTTATAGGTATCTCCCATAAACAAGACACAAATACCCATCACTATTCTTTGGTTTAGAAGACTGTGCACCTCCATTGGAGGGGTTTTATTATAAAATCATGGCATTGATTTATCGCATAGTTCATTTAATTATAATTTACATTAATTATAAAACTCATTCAACAGAAATCAAATGAAATAAGTTAAGCCACTAGATCAACATAACTATCACTTTGACTTTTCACAGACAGCGCACCTCCGTTGGAGGGGTTTTATTATAAAAACATGACTTTATTTTTCAAATGAAACAATTATATTAAAGAACAGTTATTCAATATAAGGAATTAAATATAATAAAGAATAATTAAGAAAGAATCTAAATTTAATTTAAAGCATTCTAGAATTAAAGATGATATGAGAGGGACCCTACCACAAGGTGGAACCAAGCCGTCCACTTCAGCTCTTAGAGCTTTCTAACTAAATTATGCTACTCCCCCACTAGGTATATGCACTTTCATACACATGCAAGGATACCTAGACCCTATTCGCTCACCTGAATGGCCATGATCATGTGCAAGGGGATCCTTGCACATATGCCTATATGCATATACTGTTCTCCACTCACTTCCATATGCATTTATATATATATATATATATATATGTGTGTGTATATATATATATACATGGGCACAGCTCTCCCCATGCGTGAATAATCACTACCATTGGATACTATACATGTAACCGGGGAACCCACAAACATATACTTACATACCTATGCACTCGCAGGTGAGTCTCCCTTGATGTGGCGACTCGAAACCAACAAGCATGGATCAACACACTACACAAAGGATATTAGGAACCTTAAAACACATAAAAACACTACATAACCTATGAGAAACCAACCAATGACATTAAAGCCTTACCTAGATAGGCAGCGGAGAACCAAATACAACCGAACCAATACGAAATGATCCAACGCCCTACCGAAAACAAAATATGGACTCAAAAACACTAAAATCCCCAAATACATAAGGTGAGACACAAGTAGTAACCATATAATCTTTCCTTGGATGAAATCTAGTAGACTGAATCAATCTGAACCCTTCTGGCCCCCTTCATAGAATATAACTATCCTCTATCCATAAAAATCAGTAAAAGACCTATGTGGCCGGTGTGATAAAGAAAATTAAATAAAAACTAAACTAAAACATACCTATCTCATGTGACTATACACATCACCACCCAACACATAAGAACCACAATTCTCCATGGGTCAATTCATGTTCCTGAAAGAAAGGGGGAAACAGATCCTTGTTTCAAAACGATACTATCAAAGAGTAAATTTATATTAATTAACAATTACTCTTCCTATTAATGGTATATAATCAACTTTTCTCAAGTTTAAACTTAGTTTGGTTTTGTTGGATACAAGGAATGAGGTCTAATTATTCTTGGTTTTTATGTTTATAGGTGAGAAATTTATTTTAATATGATGATTGTATTTTCCATTTTTTTATTTTTTTAGTTCTTATCATATTGGAATGGGTCATGTCCACATGAATAATTCTTGAAATATAGGGTTTAGTTGACATTTCTATGCTTTAATGTGATTGATGTCACAAACGATGAGGTATCAACTATTTAAATTAAAAAAAACCTATATGGTATTTTCATATATAATTTATTGGAAGTATTCGACACAATCAAACCACAATATTACATCTAATTAATGGAATTATGGATCATATGGTGAGATTTTCCTTAATGATGACTATATAGTCTCTCCATGCAAGGGATGTATATTGACCCTTGGTGGGTCAGTACGGGAATGGGTTATGTTGGTAATTAATCCCTTTTTGTTGGTTGTGATAGAGTCTAATAACTCATTGTGTCACCAATAACCTATATGATGTTTTCCTATATCGCTTCTTGGTGGAATTCTACTTAACCAAATAATTTATCTATTATTTTACATGACTTGATTCATCAAATAATTATGTCATTATATGTTCTTGTATGTGACCTAATATTTGAGTGGGGTGGTCTATTATACCGATTCTCAATAAGGATAGGTGCATGAAAGTGGGTGATCTACCCATGGATTTAGACTAATTGTATGTTTGTAAATTTAGATGATCTAATGATGTCTTATAGTAATTAAATATAATGATCAAGAGATGTGATATCATGTTGGTGGGTGGAACTGAGCATTTCTGGGATAATTCAACTAGAGGATGGCATACCAGTGTTTTTATATAAGACTATTTGTGGTAATGTGGGAACTATATTGAGATAGTCCATGGACCATTGGGGATACAATATCGATAAGTGATTCATATGATGCGGAAAACCATTTGTTGGAATTGATCTATCTGATCCATGTATTATGGTGGGGAGCACCAAATGTGTGGGGATGAGTGATTTATGATACGATGTTGTCTTGGGATGGATGGGCGTGGTTTCATCCTGTCTCAGTATTAACTACGGTGATGAGTATAGATTTTGATGTTTGGTGAATACTGGCCATTGGTGTTTGTAGTTACAGAGTCAAAAATCATTTTATATTACAAGATAAGATTCAACGAGTTATATATAAATTAATGATATAAGTAGGTCAAGATAGATGGCTAGAATATCACTTTATAATATAGTAAATCCTTGAACATCTCTCTATGGTTTATGCATGTTGTTTATGTGAAATCGATATTTCATCTCACCATGAAATGGATGTATACCTCCACTGGTGCCACCTCCAACACATCAAATGACATCCCCTTCTAAAGTACATCCCTCAAAAAATACATACAAGAGGAAATGTGTGAGGTAGTAAGCTAAAAAAACATCACCCAAAGTCATTAAGTATGTAATGTGTTATTAGAATTTAATTATTAAATTTTTTAAGTATCTCTTCATGTATAAATAAAGTATTAATACCTTCTATAGACCCTTAAACAATAACATGATTATTCGGTCATTGATTTCCAAGGGATAGATTATAACTATATTGCATGGGAGTCATGGACTCTAAGGATGGTAAATGAAAGGACATATATTATCCTAGTAAACCTATATATATGGTGTTCCCAATATGCCTAGGTTTAGAGAAGGTTCTTTAGTGATTTTATGGAAATGAAATCACCCTATCACTAGGTCTCCAAGTGGATCATATATCGATTGGGATATGAGCGGTATAACATATGTCTTATAATTGGGATGATATGTGTATAGACTATACGAGAGTATAGATCAAGTAAAATATTCCTAAGAGGATTGGACCTTGTAGGGATTGGTGTGGCAATCGTACATCTAGCGGTTGATGAGTAAATACATATGAGAATGTATTGGAATATTGGTGGGTTCTTAGAATGTCATGGTCCCTCTAGGTCTATAAATTGTATTATAAAAGGTTTTACTATATTTAATGATTTAAGAGTTCAACTAAAGATATTAAGGATGAGATGCCAGTGTGGGTATTAGGTATTTTTAGACATATTGGCATTATAATGCCAAGAGTCTTGGTGTGATTTAGCTTAGGATGAAACCTGGTATGTGGGGCTTAGTTATAATACATGATTTTTATGAGGTTCTTAACCAGGTTATTTAGAATATAATTAATGATTGGTTGACATGACAAGAGAATACTATAGTGTGTGGGATGAGGATTATGGTTAGTGACTAGTGACTAGGGTACGTCTGATGGACCCTAGAGGATTCCCATGTGGATGAGAAAAGAATATAGATGGGTTTCACATGGTGTTCTTTTTTGACTAGGACAATCATGAAGTGAATAATCCTCTTTGCCTAGTTGGATGATGAGATGTGTATTGAGGCATGGGATAATCCTCGAGAGATTAGTCTAGACTATGTGACTGAGAAGATAGACTATAATATGTTTGATAGGATTAGGTGAGTGGCCGACCCATGCAAGGATGATACGATGTATGGAGACACTTGAAGAAACTTGGGGTTATTTATGATATCTCATGGAGACACTTGGGGTTATCTCATTACTCTAACATACTCAAGAAATGTTCCCACACAATGTTTTAGAAAAACAATTCCATCTCATGGAAGACCCAAAGTCTACTCCAGCTTCCAATGTTTCCTCACACTCACACCTCATGTTATTACAGTATACAAGTGATCTATGTTAACTAGTCATGATAACATCACTACCCTTTGTCCGTAGAAATTAGTGAAATAACTAAGTGGAAAATGCAATATAGAATATAAAATAAAAACTAAAAAACCATACATTTATCCTATGACTATACATGTCACCACCCAATATAACCACAATGCCCCATGAGTCAAATCATGTTCCAACAAGAAAGGGGGAAACAATTCTATTTAAAAATATCTTCATTTTTCATTATGTTCATTACGTAGCATGTTGTTGGAAACACCATACTAGTATACTTATCCAATGAATAAGTACCTACGCTACATTAGTTGAGTTGAATTTTGTGCACATAACCCTCTTCATTATAGAAGGAACCTCACAATTACCCCAGTCAATGTTTAGTAGTTTATCCTACTCTTGAACCTGGTTGGGAACCAGTCCATGAACAAGATGGTCTACTTGGTCATGAGGGTGTAAACCATTTCATTATACTATACTATGAATAAAGGTGTTGGTATCATTTCTACCAGCAATAGGAATTTCTCAAGGCTTGATTTTCAATCGACTTCAGTTCCTTAGTTAATGGCTCCTTAACTATCAGTAGATGTCAATGGGTGTATCCCATGGGTTTCTTGTGGTGTGTAGTTTCTATCTATGATTTCTGCAGTGCTTCTATATTTTGTGAAATGTGTATTTCATGGTAAGTTTAATAAATATACTGTCCAATTGGAAAATACACCCATAGTCAATAGAGACATACCCACTTTTGATAGAGAATACCATCCAAATAACCAACTCAGAAATCCAAGACCAACATTTCACTTTACTAATTCTAATTACTTAATATATGAAGCACCGATATATGTTTTATGAAAAAAATCAATTAAAGGGAAAGAAACTCCCCACAATAATCCATAAAATCTCATATAACATCACTCACCTCCAATTAACCCACATCATTAAACATCTTAATGATGATGCAACCTCATCACATATATATCAATATTTATAAATAAAATCCAACACAATATTAAGCCTAATAAAATAGGGGTCTATAGAAAAAAATATGAGGTTTTTAAAAATCATGAACTTCTTATTGAATGCATTGTTAGAATGAATGTTTTAAAACCTTTTAGTCTAACCCTACATTTCTGGAAGACTCTATTTTAAAAAAATTCACAATTTACCCAATAATTCACCACAACATGAGCTGGTTACTACCCAAAACTCTAGAAAATGAAAGATTAATTTGAATGGTTTTGCAAACAATGAATCTAATAGTGCATTCCTTATTGCCTCATTTTTTAGAAAATACTAACTCGTACCTAAATTTATTGATCAATAACCCTCAATAAATTTGGGAGAAATGGAGGGAGGAGAGGGAGCTGAGATAGGGGGATGTTGCATAGGGTGTTCATCTATGGGGGGTCTCGTGCCCCACTGGAGAGGGGGCCAGTGGACATCCTCATAGGAGAGGGAGACAAGAGGGGAGGGGGGTGTTTCCAGGAGAGGGATCCAAGAGTGGAGGGGGAACATCATCGGGAGTCGAGAGGGGAAGGTGACATTGTGTTTGGAGAGGGAGCCGTAAGGGGAAGGGGGAAAGTAGCCAAAGGAGAGGGAGCCGAGAGGGTATGGGGGTGGGAGGTAGAGGTGAAGACCAGAAGGTTGAGGAGGTAGAGGTCAAGGAGGGGAGGAGAGGGTCGGGAGATGGAGGTCGGGGAGGGTTCACGGGGGGATGAAAAATCTAGAGGGAGACCTAAATTGGGTTTCTCTTTTCCCAATGTTTATTAAAAACTGTAGATATTATTTCTCATTACCAATGGTTTTGTTAAACCATTGGGAAAACCCAACATATAATTTTCTATTCCAATGGTTTACTAGAAATGTTGGTATAACTTCTTTATCTCAATGGTTTTTTCAAACCGTTGGAAAATAAGTGTTGGAATGATGTTTGGTTATTTATCATTAAAGTCTTCTGTTGTTTATTTCAGATGTATGTTATTCACTACTTCATCTATTATATTATTATTTATTATTTTATGTTACACTCTACCAATGAGGGAATATTTTCCCCATTATTACACCCTAGTCCCTCAGTACTAGTTGGCAGACTCTGGAATTTGGGGAAATGCGCTTGAGGCAATGTGGCCAACCAGGTACAGGGAACCATTTGAGTGGCATTCAGATCCAGGACATTGCAAAGTGGTATCAAAGTAGTTTTCTATTCAGGATTTTCATACTATTTTGGAGACATTGGAAAGGGATATGAAGAAAATGGACTTTGGTAATTAGTTGTGACTGGGAGTAGCTACACCATGTATCAGGAAAAACCAAATTACCTCTAATTGACTTGTGATTTTTTGATTTTGTATTATTATAGTTGATTCAATTTCATTGTTGGGTGAAACACATTTATAGTTAAATTATTTTTGATATCATTTCGGTTCTGTATTATTGAAACCCAATGAGATTAGGGTATTCCATCTCATGCATCATATATTCACTTGTTATAAATCACATGCCATACATTATTTTCATGCCATTTAGAGAGAATTACTAATTTCATTATGTTTTTATAGATGTTTTTCTATATATGAATGTTTCTGTGATAGGTATTGTGATAGATATTCCTACTATTGTGATATGTGTATTTTTACCTATTATGGTTGAATTGGATGGATGCCAAACTTTGCCCCAGCGGAGTATGGGCCCTCTTGGATCAGAATTTGGTGGATTATGTTTTGTCCATGGGATATATATTGTGTTTTTATGTCCTATATGTTGAAGCAAATATTTGATTAATGGGGAGTATAGGATCACACAGATCGAAATTTGGCACACTATTGCATTTTATTTCAAAAATAGCGGTTCTGAGGAAGTTCCAGCGGCTTACTATCTAGAAACACAGACAACACCATGTGTTGTGCAATGAACACATTCCATGTGTTCTTATATTCGGTAAGAGATAATTTTTTTATGTACATGTTTTTTACTAAGAGTACATGCCATGTCGTAATTGATAGGGTGTCCAGCCCTGTGAGAGAGAACACAGGTTGTTGGTTTTTTGTTAGTGCATGTTGTGTATGGTAGATACACAGAGTGTAGTTTTTTTTACTTAGGTAGATCCTGTGTGGCTCTGCCCATGTGGAAGTACATGGCTAGGAGGGAGAACATGATTAAATGCTGTGTTTCAGGATGACACATCGTGTACTTGATATGTTTACACATTTAGGCTGGCGATAATACATACCCATGTATGAACTTTAGGTTACACATAGTGTGTGGTTTCTATACGCTGTGTACTTATTTTCTAGTTCCTTTTAGTGGTCTTTTCATGTTTTATCACTCATTGTTTGTTTTGGACATTTGAGTAGTCCTTTCTGAGTAGTTTTCCATGTAGATCCAAATCGTAAAACCCATGGATCATTCTGAGGACTCTTAATGGGTGTTTTGTATATTCATTAAAAATGGATAGGTTCTTCCTCCAGTTACCATTTTCAGTTGTCATCGGAGACTGAACTTGGTGTGAATAACCATTTGGGTGTTCGGACCAACCTGGTTAAGATGTGTGATCTAAGATGGGTTGTGAGATATCTATTGTGACCTATTTTTTGATGATGCCTACCTTGAGATATGAGTCCTTCTGGCCTGTGAGGTCATGATACATGTTGATATCTTGGATCCCATGTAGGATTCCACTAATTATGTTTCATCCTAGAGAATAATGTGTAGGAAGTCTCTATCTTCTATCTTGTAACCAAGAATCCCATAAGGTATACCTTTGCTTAAATGTTTTTCTAGGGAGAACCTTCTAGGATCTGTCTTCTGTGTACCATTTTTGAGGATCCAGATTGTAGGATGCCTCATTTGTTTATCATTTGAAGATCATGTGTATGATTCCTACCATGCATTTTTTTCTATGGATCCCATGTAGGATTCCATTTCCCATGTTACCTAGAGGATCTCAAGTAGGATGCCTCCCATTTTTATGATGCTTATGCTTCGTTAAATGATATCATGTGGTAGAGCATTCCAACATTGGTACCATCTAGGCGTCATTGTCCCTAGTAGGACGTTTTATTCTTTAAAGAGGACACCCTTGTTCAGATGGGTGATCATTGTATATTGACCCTTGATATGAAAATGTGTATTGGGTAATTCTCAGTTCATAAGAGTAGACATGCCTCAAGCATGGTTAGCGGCTTAAGAGGTCATCTGGATCTCTCTATCCATAAGTGATGGATGACTTGGTATGTCATCATCTGTGTAAATGGTTGTGTTGATGATGTTCTTTTGAGCTAGTTATTGCATGAGACATCTTGTACTAGGATGTGTAGGGTGGAAAGTCGATGAAAAGTGCCCAGAATGCATTTTTCTCTCTTGTAATCATGGAATAGTATATGTTGACACACACCATACCCATCGAGTGTTAAATGTTAAAAAAAAAGTCGTCGAGTTTAGTTAAATCATTGAGATTTTATTTGTTGTGTCTATTCTTGATTATCTTTAGAGCAGAGTTATCTTAAATGTTTGGAACCAAGTTCATTACACTACGCATTATGACTTTTTGGGACATGGGTGTTTTGAAATTCCGGTCAGTTTAATGTTTTATTTCATACCATGTGATTTAACGTGGTGACCGTGGTAGGTGGAATGACACTCATGCGTTTAAGTTGGTTCTGAACTCATGTGTTTGAGAGAATTTGTTCCCTTTTTCATGAAGTTTAAGAAACTCCTAGGTGGGTAGGATCACATTAGTTATATTTAAATGTGTCCTTCCCAGTATAAGAATCACAATCAAGGTCTATTCAGAAATGGTTGTTCTACTTGAATGGCTTAGAGGCTTTCAATTCTTGTTTCATGTTGATGATTTCATGATAGCATGATAGTTTTTGTGGTTGACTATGTGTCCAAACCTTATAAGGAAGTAATGATCATGGAAGGAAATTGGTGGTTAAGTGTGAGATATCATATAAATTCCTTGGGATAAAGGCATTGTGGTCTCTTGAATGGAAATGTGTCAGCAAGAGAAGCCGATTTTCTTTCCAGAGGTCGACCAATAGTGGTTTGGCTATCATTTTATAGAGATCCCTATAATAATCTTATTTCCTTCCTTCTTAATAGATGAGAATATACCATATCTTGACATCGTCATGGATTCACTAAGAGAGGGTGAGTTATACGTTGTTCTACAGTTGAAATATGTTGGGCTATTTCGTGATATTTTTTTGTGTTGTAAGTTGGATGCATTGTTTTAAACGAATCGTGGTTAATCCTGAGTGATACTTGGGTTTCTGTGTAGGTACTCCTTGGATGGACTCCGGGATTCTAGTCATTTTCTTTTACGTGACCACTAGGCGGATGCTGCTATGGGTTTATTCAGTGTTCTTATGTTGACTTTTGGCATAGTACCAAAGTCTCCCTTATAACAAGGATTATGGAACACCTTGGTGAGTTCCTCAGACTCTGAGTTGTTGAATTTGAGGTTATCTCGGACTTATATTTGGGTTCATGTGTGATTATTTGAAAATAGGTAATGGTTCCGGTGGGATGGTTCTAGAATTACACTTTTACTCATGTTGTGGCATGACCTTTTAAATGATCAAGGGGTGGGTTGAGAAAGGAGGGTCACCAAGAGATTAGTCTGAGATTTATTGAATTGGATAATTATGAGAATATTGTGCCTTGGGAGCAGACATTGTGTTCTGTTGCAATACGTTGGCCTTCTTTGTCATGCATTTCTGAGATAAGTCATCCAGTGATGGTTTGACTTGTTATTCTTCTTGTTATTCATGTTTGGTTCCATTGGACCACTTTAAACACTATTATTGTTTAAGGTAGGTGTGGTGTAAAATTTAGAAATTCATTTGAGGAAAGATTATGTGATCTCTTGTGGTCAATATGGTTTCAACCGTTCTTTGCTGTGAGGCCTCTATTATGACCCATGTTATGTTCGAGTTTTCCCACTTGGAGGAAAATCACACTGTAAGCATTGCTAGAATTCTTAGTGGAATACTTGGTTGATTTTTCCAATGGTGTAGGTATTTTGGGAACTATGCCATTTGAGTTGTTCTTAATAGACACATGAGGGTTTCACTCTTTCTACCAATAAAGGAAACCTCTAGTGTTGATGATATTGGAAAGATGTAAATCCTTGAGATTGTATGACTATACAAGGTTTTATATTCTTTCATTTCAGATAGGGACACCTGGTTTACTTCTTGTTTCTAGAAAGGGCTATAAAGGCATATAGGTACATGGGTGCTTCTGTTCATAGCTTACTACCGCAAGATGGATATCCAGGCAGAGTGCATGATTCAGGTTCTAGAGAAAATGCTTCGAGCATGCATCCTGAATTTCAATGCTTCTTGGGAGAGACACATACCCTTGGTTGATTTCTCCTATAACGATAGATTTCATGATACTTTTTAGATAGATTCATAAGAGGCCTTGTATGGTAGGCCATGCTGATCACCCCTTTGTTGGCTAGACTTTTGAGAGGCAGCTATATCGGGACCTCTTCTTGTCTAGGAGACCACTATAGAGGTTAAAGAGATTTGGAAGTGGGTGGCTACTATGCAGTCTTGTTGGAAATGTTATGTTCATCATAGTAGATTACATCTAGGATCAAGGTCAGGGACTTATTTTTCCCACATATTTACAAGAGTTTGGGACACAAAAGGATCAAGAGATATGGTAAACTCTCTCTGAGATTCATTGAGACGTTCTGAATTTTGGAAAGAGTTGGGAAGTTGCCTATTGGTTATGGTTACCTCATAGGCACGAGGTTATACATGATGACTTCTATAATTATCAGTTGCGATGTTACCTTCTATAATTTCCCCCCACTTTTCAACTTGATGAGTTTGATTTCCATATAGATGTGTCCTTTGAGGTGCATTCTTTCCTATTGTGGATTATAGCATGAATGTTCTTTGTGACTGGTCTTCTCTATTAGTGTGGGTTCTATGGTAGCATAGTCAAGTTCAGAATGAGACTTGGGAGAGGGGGACTTATGTATTATTGAAATGGCTAGAGTTGTTCTCAATATTTCTTCATCACCCATGTAAGGGATATTCAGGGATAAATTTATTTAAGAGGATATGTTTGTTAGAACCAGTTTCATATTCAGAGGTACACCTATTTTCTTTTTGGTTCACATAAGAGGAAAAATAGTTAAAGGGATTAATTTTTCGATTTTGGAATTACACAACCAAACATGGTGTTTACACACTGTGCACTTATTAGTACACACCTTGTAACATACCTATGTATGGTTGAACATGGCGTGAAAGGGGAGTTGGTAGAGGGGAGAAATTTTAGTATGGATATAACATGTAGTTTCTAGTACACACTACGTAATTTTGTTTTGGCTAAAATGGGCAGTATCCTCGTGTTTCATTATACAGATAGAGGGATCCCCCTATTACGCGAACAACAGTGCCAGACATGATTTTTCCTCCTGAATCTATGTTCAGACTCTAAATCGAATGCCCTTAGAGGCATTTAAACCCAATCGGTTGGCTCTAGATTCCTCATAATCCATTATTTTTTATTTCATCTCTAGATCAAGCTACCATAGGTTGATATTTTTTTTCTTGTTTTATATGTATACTCCATTATAGTTCAAATCAAATACTGACACTATATGAGGAGAGTCGTACGAGTACGAGGTATGTGGTCTTGTGCATCTCATTAATTGTCAAGATGAATATATGAGGCAAAGTTTCGTGTGTCCATTTTTGGGTTTTACTTTTATTTATTTTTGACTGCCTAATTATGTTTAGGTAATTGAATATGCCTTTTTATTCATGAATAAAGTTGATTTTCTTGAATTAGGGCCACCCCATGGGTATTTTTCCCTTTAATTATCATCTATGGCCACTTATTATAGGTTCCCTAAGAGGCAAGCCTAGTATTTCCCAATTTGGGATGTTAAAAAAGAATTGAATTATAAAGGGATTTCAATTGGTTTAAATTAAAATTGGATGGATTAATGGAATTTGATTAGTGTTTTCCGCTTTCCCCATGTTATGCCTATTATTTTTTATGCCTTATAATTGTTAGATTACATGTTAGGCTTGTAATATGAATTTCCCATGTGCGCATAATTGCTTTAGCAATATGATAGTTTAATACATTTGTTTCTTGTAATGTATGATTCCCACATGAGTTTTTATTTTGTTAACCATGAAATAGTGTAATTTACATCTTTTGTATATTATGATGACATGCTGATATACTGGGCTAGACCCTCTTTTACTTCTATGCCTACAGGTGAGGATTTTGTGTGCCTATGGGTGAGGATTTGTTATGCCTACGGGTGACGATCAGTTATGCCTCTAGGCGAGGATGGTAAAGCATGTGGGCTTGGTTTCTGTATGCCTGCATGTGAGATGTTTAATTGAATATTTAATTGAATGACTTATGATGTGTCTTCCTAGCCAAAGAACAAGCTTTGGGTATCTGTTGAGAATTATTTATATGGGGTATTGATGAGATTAGGCTAGATATCAAGACTTATAAAATTCAATGTAATTGAATTGTTGAACTGAACATAATAAATGAAATTAGAAAACAAGACTTTTTGGATTATTTACTTTTGATTACTTCTTAGTTTAGTGTTCTTTCTTTTTGTACACTGCCTGTTTCATATAATCACTTATATATTGGCACAGATCTAGGGTGGTTGCCTACTTAGATTTATTTCTCACACCCTATTTGGGTCATTCTTTTGGGCCCAAATAGATTATATTATTAGAGGTATCGATAACGGAAACCACCCTTCTACAGGTACTTGAGATGCTGTTTAGGATCCGGAGAGTATGGGACTGAGGTGAGGCTTGTGATGCTTATTGTTTTCCTTTGTTTATTTTTTTGGAACATATATTGTTGATTTCTACAGTGTACCTGTTTTGGATGTTTTCTTAGAACATAGAATGTTGTATCATCTTTTGTATGGAATGATGATTGGTTATTTATCTTATAAATCTTCCTTTGTTTATTTCAAATTCATTCCCTTTACTACTTATAATATTGTATTATTTTTTATTCCATTTTGTTACACTCTGCAAATGAGGGCATAGTTTCTTCACTATCATACCCTAGGCCCTTGCTGCAAGTCGAAAGCCTCTAGAGTTTAGGGAAATGTGCTTGAGTCCATGTGTCCAACTAGGTATGGGGAACAATTTTAGTAACATCTAGATCCGTGATGTTACAATGAGACTCATCCAAACACTTCTTCTTCATGTCATTAGGAAAAGACAAAAAAATAACGGTATGATAAAATTCTTAGTAAGATTTACATAGATTTGAAGTTATCATGAGTAAATAAGGAACACTTAATATTTAATGGTAAATAATAGAAAAAAACTCCATTTAATCAACAACATTTTTATAAAATAAGGACTAATCAACACGACAAGGTAACTAGCTGAACACAAATGCAATTTAATCATTGAACATAGAATGAAATGAATCCATAAATAATATGAATGTGAAAATATCATGGATAATAATAGTAAATAAATTATAAATTTAGGATATTATTAATTATTGGATTTCATGATCTCATGCATTTTGATACCTTTATTATTAAGACCTTTTACAAGACAGATTAAAACTATGGTCGAAAACCTACTTAATTTTGAAAAATGACTGATCTCATGAGACATATCGATGCATTGAGGGGAGA
Source organism: Viscum album (assembly GCA_963277665.1). NCBI lineage: Eukaryota > Viridiplantae > Streptophyta > Magnoliopsida > Santalales > Viscaceae > Viscum > Viscum album. Next base: position 99,333,062 of record OY728119.1, on the reverse strand, counting down.
TCTATAACCTACATCCACCTGTAACTGCGTTTACACTTATTTAATCAAATATAAAATGACCAATTTAATTCATGGACAATATGAATCATCAATAAATATCTGTATTGAGTAAAAAATACAGATTTCTCAATATTTCCCAAGTGTATTAATTAAATTTCCAAGAAAACACTTTGTGTAAAATTAATATTCAGTTTTGGAAATAACATATCTATTATAAAAAAATACATATAAGGAAATTATTGGATCATATTAAGGATAAATTATAATATTCCTTCAATGAGAGTAAAAGCAATCCCAAAACAAAGTGAGATTGTAAACTAGATTCCCACCACTTTGGTAAATTTTAAATTATAACCCCTTGAAAGTATAAAATTGAATTGAAACATTAACAAAAATTAATAAATAATTTATCATTTTAAATAAATCAAAGGGTCAGTATATATACCACATAAAATTTAATATGTTCATGTTAAAAAAATATGTCTCAACGAAATGGAAATTGAGATAAAATATGTCACCTCACACTTTTCTTTAATTGAACATGAATTAATGTCATATATAATGGATTTATCATTTATTAATTTATAATAAAACCATAATAATATTTCTAATGTCATATACGGTCATATTATAACATTCTAACACCTGGTTATTAGTAATATTTCATTATTTTCACTGTTTAGGGTGCTAATTGCCTTGTCTTTAATTTATTTTTTATCCTGAATGTTATGGTTCTTGTGAATCAGATATTGTTACATAATATAAATAATGATACAAATATTATAAATATTGTTATTTTAAATTAGATACATATTTAGAAACATTATTTAAAAGTAGATATAGAAAATGAATCAGATCGCTTCGTAGAGACATTAGGTTATATATATGCAAGAGTGACGATTTCATTCACCTAAAGGGTAAAATTGTAATGAATTGTATGTTATATTAATTTTATAAAATTGATATAATATTATTTATATCAAATATAATCAATAAATTTATCTTTGTTACATTCCTTTTAAATAATAAATGAAAAATGAATCACATCACGTCGTCATATGGTAGTCTTCCGTACACATGAACGATGTTTTTCTATTTTAAACGGGAAAAATTAAGAAGATATATTTGATATTATAATTAAAGGATTATAATAATATCATAAATATTATATTTATAACTTAATTCCATAATTATATCCTTCTATGATAAGTGTTGATGGAAAACGAGTTACATCAGTTCGTGAGGCGGTAGTCCCCTGCACAAACGATTGATGACTTCATTTCCCATTTGATAGAAGGGGAGATGGATATAGGTTATTACATGAACATAATAAAATAAAAATATATGTGATATACTACCATTATTATAATATTTTTATGGAGTTATATTTTAAGGAGTTGGAAGACGAAATAAAATAAAAACACATGTTTCAGAACATTGCCTCTTCTTCAGTCAACTTCATTAGGATCGCTCCAAAATCATTCTTAGGTTTATATTATGATTACAATAAGACCATAGGTTGTTTTTATTTAATGAATAATTTATTTGGGTAGTTATTGGCTGATATAAATGGACTTGGACCTGTGAAGGTGGGAGGAGAGGGGTGGGCATTTTATAATTGGGGCAGAGTGCACACATGGAATTTTTAAAAAGAATAATGTGTAACCATGATTTTTATATTAAAAAGGAAACAAATGGTTAATTATTGAACCTTATTGGTGATAAGGTCTAAATATGGCTATAAAATTGGTTTTGGACATGTTTCTATGTTTTTTACACTTTATCTTTTTAGTTTAACCCTTTGCAATCTCATTTTAACCTTAAGCATGTTAATTAAATTTTACAATTTTTTCTATTCATTATGGAAAAAAATTAAGTCAAGGATTTTAGATAATATAAATTATGATGATATAAAATACGGAATCAATTTTTAAAAATGATGTTCATATATTTTCATAACTCAATTTAATATTAAACCCATAGATGTGTCGAAAAAATGGGTTTTTCAAAGAATAACATTCAAATGATTAAAATGTTTTTATTATAATTAAAAGTTTAATTGATTACAATGAACTAAATTAGTTAAATTATAATATAATTTAAGTAATTATACTTTATAATATTTTTATAATATAATTTTACTTTGTAAATAATTTAAAAAAATGCTATTTTTAGTAAAAAATAGAATATTTTACTATTCATCACAACATTAATCTTTTTAAGAAACTTTTTAAACAATTCACAGTAATATTATTTTGAAATGAAGACTTAAAAATTTAATTTGATTTTTTATAATGATTTTTTTAATTTTGGTAAAACTTAATTTTTAAATTTGAACAAAAGGCGCAATGAAACCATCTATTTGAATAAGAATAGTTTTTCAAAAAATATTTCTTTTTTATTAAAATGTGTTTTATTTTATATATAATAAATTGGTAGTTATTTAATATATTTTATCCATTTGTAAACCATATTATTTCTCAATTTATTTATTCCTATTCATACCCAAAAATTCAAAAATTATTTTATAATGGTCATGATTAATTAATAATATTTTAAGAGCATAAAATTTTATTTAAACCCAGTGTTGCATGTATCGCATGATATAGAAGTGAATGAATTTATTTAAATGGAAATATATTGTAAAGTATTGGTGAATTACATTCTCTTATAATCTTAGTGTTTCGGGTAATATATTCTATCAATCATGATGTTCCACTTTTAAAATATTGGGTTGCTATTGCAGTAGCCCGACCATTTTGTGATGCCAATATCATTGGGCCTTCTAGGGTCTGACAGTTTGAGAAAATTTATCTCTAAGAGGGAAATAAAATTACATGTAATTTCTAATTTCAGAAAGAATAGATCTAATTATTTCAATCCTAATGTGGTGGGTGCCTCTATTCCCTTTTCTCTCAAGAAGGGATCATTGTTGTTGTTTCTACCCCTCTCAAGGAGGCACCATGTTATAGTGGACTAGATTGGTTCAGGAGTGCCAAATAAAACTAGTTTGATAATAATAATTAAATTTCTTATTTGAATAAATTATTTTCTTAAGATAATGACAATGTTTGAGATTTAACCTTAGTACATCAGATAAAATATTCTAAGCTTTATGAAAATATGAAAAAATATATAAATCTACATTAATATTTTAATCGAATCAGAGGAATTTGTAACTCGTCTCAATGATTCTAGATGAATATCTCCAAAAAAATCTATTGAGGGAGTTCTATAATCAAGATATATGTCAAGAATTTCTATCTAGTGATAATTATGAAGACCTTCTCATTCTCCCATTATATTTAATTTTAGAGATCAATAACCATATTCTACCTTAGAATTGGGCTAAATTGATTAAGAAACTATGATTAGAGATCCACAAAACTAGTAGTGGAAGCATTTGAAATTTTATTATACTAGATTAATACTTAACCATCCAATGTTTTCACAAATTTCCTGCTCTTGGTTAACTATTACAACTCATGCATTCCCAGTATGGGTCCACATAGTGATAAAAAGTGTATGAGATGCTATTTTGGATCCCCAGTTCCATTAAAGGTTGACATTATTGGATTTTAAAAAATGAGAGGATGGGTATTAGAATCCACCAACTCATGATACATTTTTCTTTATAGAGAAACTGGTAATCAATTTCACTCCCTAGCCTCCATTTTAGTGGCCATATATTCAATGTATCCTAGAATTAGTAGTAGGAGGATCAACTATCTAGACAAAATGGAAGAAAAAATTAGTGGGGTTTGATATGGAAAACACACATGTATTTTCTATGTGTTTTTAGTATGATCTGGTCTAGGGTAGATTTCCTAACATGACTCTGGTTTCCACTCCAATGTGGGAAATTGTTGATAATTTCCCATAATCAAGAGTATGTATATATTCTACCTCAACCTATATCAAGCAATATGGTCACACATTATTTGCATAGATTGAGTATTTTTTCTTGATGGTCATTAACAAGAGGGGAAATATTAACCTCTAAATGGGATTTGTACTCACCGGGAATATTTCTCCTAAGTAGATCATACTTAATCCACATAAACATCATTAACTTCACTTCATATTGAGATAATATTTCATCGAAGATGAGATATCTAGTCTCTTCATGTGATGGGGTGGATGTGGACACACTCTTCCCTTATTATTTTGCTAAATCTCACTAAACATGTGGAAGATAAACATTTTGGGTAGCTTCGAGATTCAAGTTTTCCTCTGTGGATAGGTACAAACACCTTCCTAGAGTGTCTTAGTGTCGAATATATTTTTTACAGTGAATTCCTTATCACGATCCTCTAGTTAGATATTGTTCTTCAAGTTAATTTTAGGGATGATGTTTATGTAATTTATTGATGTGTAATATTATACATGGATCATTTATTCAAATGAAGGATAATGTGATATATTATTATTTGGGTATTTATTGACTAGAAGATTATAATATTTATAGTAATTTTCCTTCTTAAAATACCACCTCATCTTTTGATTCCACTAAGGTATGAAATTTTATATTTTATACTCCACTAAAAGTAACTTATAGAGGATGATCTTGAGGGAGCCATCTATGTTCTATGATGAGAACATTCCTAATGTGAGGGATGAATATTACTATATGTGAAACTATGAAGAATATTCTAGTGTTGTTTCCTCTAGTTGGAAGAAATATAACATCCAAGGGTGAGGATATAATGGTGACATCAATTTTTATAGCCCTATGTACTTGGGATGGATGGATTCTACCACAATAAAATCCTTGACCCATTGGGGTTTTCATTATCCCAGGGGTGACGGTGGTAGTAGAGATGACGAATACTCCCCTAGCTTTATGGGATGGTGTACCTCCCATGTTGTTATGATGATATCTATCACGAATTCACTCTTAATCTTCTACATTGGCTCGAGCAGGATTTGGATTAAATACTTGATCTGATCATAAGTTGATTACTATTCATGGTAGCACTATAGCCATGATATTGGCCATTCTCATGTGAGATGCCTATTTAACCTTATTCGATGATTTATATAGGAGCATATCAATGGACTGCTACTGTAGACAGCATAAAATGTGTTTCACGCACTTATCCACAATTGAAGATGTATTTCGATGTGCAATGACACAAAATGACCTCATCCAGGCTCGAAAAGATCACTCTGCGACTTTGCATTTTTCATGGGGGTCTGTGATAGTAGGGAAGGCACTGGCCCAAAGGGCCGGGACCGTAGGTCGACACTGATCCCAAGCAGGGGTGTTGGGGCACAACCCCCGCCATATGGAGCAATAAATTTGGCTAAGTCCCAAAAGATGTGCCCAAGGTACCTCTGTGAAAACACTTATATGCCACAATGCTGAAGCTGATTAAAGTGATTATTTTGACTAAGTCCTCAAAGAGGCACCCCATTCTAGCCAAAAACCCATCGGCACGCAAGGTACTTGGGAACCACAATTTTGGAGTGCAACCTACTTGTGCGCCCACATATGATGCGCAGCCTACATGCATGCCCACCTAATTTCACCCAAGGTAACTTAGTTTCCTATAAAAAGACCCTTGGAGCCCTCATTTGTAAGGATAAACTTTCCTTGAAGCCCAATTGCTGCTCTCGTCGCCCTAGTACTTTTCCCCAGTCTTCTGGAACATTCAAAGTAGTTTTTGAACACCTTGATTGGAGGATTTAATGGAGGATTATTGGACTTAAGTCCTTTTAGTGTTTGAAAACCATAACACTTGCCCGCCTAAAGAACCCAACCTCCCTATGTCAAAAATACTTGTCTGCCTCCCAATCCTCTCATAGAAACATGAGCACCCTAATTCTTAGATCACCTGTGAATACTCTTGAAGGATTGAGCAAGGTCTCACCCAAGTATTTCCATTAAGGATATTCGTCACTTAAGTGAACATTAGGTTTCCCCAGTGTACTTGTGCGACCATACTTGCGCACCCTTATCTACTTGGGTGCCCCTCTTTGATTCCCTTATTATCTCCACTCTCTTCCATTTACAAGTTGTCAAGCCTTACTCATCCATTCATGGAAAGGATTCTTCTTCATTGGCTCCCTAGTCTGAAAGGGATTCTATTGATACCTCCACCAAAACCTCCTGACTAATTAAACATTTGGGAAAGTCACATCAGTGTGTCTTCTATTGGGGTTTTTATTCCGCAATGATAGGTTTCCTAAATTTGTTTCACAATAGGGTTAGGATTCATGGAATTTCCATGGGTTTGTATATCTGCATTCCCATGGACCATTCTCCTAGTAACAGTTTTGCGAAGTTTCTGATTAGGAGGAGTGTTGGGTCCAGATCTTTCCCTTCTCAAAGAGGCGGCCAGAAACCTCAGGTCTGGGTAAAGAAGGTACAGTTCACACTTACATTTCCATGCAAGAAAAGTAGAAGTCTCCCTTCCTTAGCAGGATCAATTTTAGGGTATCCATCTTGGTATAACCCCCTCACCTTCATCCATTCCTCCTTACATTGGACCCTTGTCCAATCTAAATAAAATAGAGGGAACGCACGTTGCCTCACCCTCTTCCACGGTCGATGATCCCTCTTCCACCAGCAGAGGTGTTTCCGACACTTTTATGCCGGGGCGCGCGCGTGTCTGTCATGCGGGGGAGGACGCGCGGCTTGTTTCCCCGTATTCCCGCTTTCCAAAGGCGGGCGACATCTGTTCCTTGATCAGGGAAGTTGGCTCCTTGATCGAAACTGGGATGATGGGAAGTCGGTTCTTCCTTATGTGGATTCCTCCACGGATCTCGTCACCTAGTTCGGGTCTCCCTCATAGATTTAAGATGGGTTCGTGAAGCTCATTCCCAGCGCCATATCTGCATGGACGCCGGTTAATTACGCTGCTTCCGTCGAGACTCTCCAAGGGGTCTAGTTGGGGTAGCAACCATCGGTGAGGATAATGGCCACGCTGGGGTGTCGTTGGCATTCCTTGATGCTGGGGATTGGCATGTATGTCTTCTGTCTCTTATTATAGGGCTTCTCGAGGGCGCGGAAGCCTGAGGCATCCCACATCGAACGTGGGGAATTGTGTTCCATCTGAGGTTTTCCTCGGCTTCCCATGTCTAACACAGGGTATGCCGCGAGTTTAATGTCTTGCAGAGACGAATCAGACTGATCAGAACACTGAGAGTGGATCAGATTAACAGACCCCCTAGGGGGAACACCGATATTGAGGCCAGCACGTGGGCGACTTCCCGGATATTGTGGAGTGGAATGAGGTGGCATGATCCCACCGTTATGTGGCGGCCCGGGTAAAGATCAGGATGGGTAATGGAGTGCGGAGGGACTTGAACCTCATGGAGGCTTCCTACGTATACCAATGGCAGGGAATCAAAGTCCACGTAGTTCGGTGATATGGTGGGACACCTGAAGAGGCGACCCATGAGAATGAACGCATGGATTGGATCCTGGAGGAAGTAAGATCTCCGGGCTAGTGCATGAGCTTCCCGAGGAACGTGTGCTCGAGGGAGAGGTTAGGATGAGACATGGGTGTGAGGTATGGGGAATACGCTCTAATGTGGCCCATAACGGTGGTTGTAAACCGACAGGGAGGGGTCGGAACAACTGAGTGATGGGATTGAATCACGTGGAGGCTTCCTACGCACCATGCGTTAGCATGGATCAAAGTCAATGTAGTTCGGGGAATACAGATTAACGTCATGAAGGATGGGATATAGTTTAAAATCATGCGGGATGAGGGAATAAATTTTAACATCATGCGGGGTGAGAAATTTGGGTCTTACGCTCTGAGGCGGCCCAAAGTGTTGGCGAACTGACGTGAAGATGTCGGAATGACCGGGTGGTGGGCTTGAACCTCGTGGAGGCTTCCTACGTACCGCGCGTTAGCACGGATCAAAGTCCACGTAGTTTGCTGGGATGGGTCTTACGCTCTAAGGTGGACCATAGGAGGATTTCATGGTCGATGCTCACACTAATCCCATGTGAGTCATGCTCAGTGTGAGAAGTAAGAGGCAGCATGGACCAGATGATCACGTTGCAAAGGGTGCGTCCGTGAGAAGCGGAAAGGGGCTTACGCGTTGAGCGGACCAAAGAGGAAACATGGGCTTACGTGTGGTTAGCATCCCTTAGTGTTGGGACTTACTTCAGGATGGAGGCCCGTAGAGAGACAAGGTACAGTGGTAGAGGGACTCCACTGGCCTTGGCAGTGGGGAAGTACGGAGGTGCATAGGTGAAACCTTCCGCAAGAGAGGCTTCGGGCTTACGCTCTGAGGCATCCCTTCCCCCATGGACAAACGCCACTCCAAATGGAGGATATAATTCTATGTGAGGAAGATTCCATTCCAGTGGAGATGAGAGGCGTAATGAATGTCCGAGCCGGGGGGACCCTGCGTGCGAGGCACGGGGTCGGACCACAGTTTAACGTCATGTGTTGAAGATGAGGTGCTTGGCAGTTTAATGTCCTGCAGCTCAGAGGAGGTGGGTTCGCTCCACATCCCTAGGGATTACATTCCCAACGCCCTATACGCCTTGTGGGAGGGAAGGCATCAGCAAGGCCATCGTGAAGGGGGGCCGCGGGGCGAACCATCGAGGGGTCCACGTTAGCGTGGCTATGCGAAGAAGCAATAGTCGTTTGCGTGCCTATGCGAAGATGCATAAGGCAAAGCAACGCAATGGGAAACACCGCCCAAGGGACCTTGAGGTTACTTCATATGAGCCTAGAAGGCCGTACGGGAAAATAATGCATGGCGTACACGCTCGGTATGGAAGACATTGGGCCGGCGCAGAGAGGCACCCGGGGGCGTCAAGGTGAGGGGTCCTGGGTTTTGCGCACAAAGAGAAGGTTTGCGCGCAAAACACCGGGATGGCGCGCAATTGGGTTAAAGGATTGCGTGCAGATAGGGGATTGCGTGCAAAGGGATTGGATTGAACACAGGGGGGGCACATGCCGATCCCTAAGGTGTGGAAAAACCTAACAAAAGGGTTGCGCACAATTTGGAAGGGATTGCACGCAATTGGAGGGGACTGCACGCAAAGGAAAAGGATTGTGCGCAAGGGAAGAACCTGGAGGAGGTATAAAATTCACTTAAGCCAGTGGGGTTGCGCATAAAGGTGATACCTGGGGAAAGGTTGCGTGAAAAGGTGGATTACCAGGAAGACATCTTGCGCGCGCGGGAGTCTGAATTGCGTGCACAGGAGCAGGTCTGAATTCCTCAACCCCGAAATAGTTGGGGTAGCCTTCTATTTATAGGCATTCGCCATTTCGGAAACAGGGCGGCATGCGAAATCTTCTACGCTAGGACCCGTCGGCGCGCAAGGCTTCCCCGCGTGGAACCGGGCGCACAAAATTGCGCCCCATGCGAGTTCCTTTTCGCGAATCCCGAGAGCCCTTCGCGCGACCAACATTTTTTCGCGTGAGTGCCCTATAATTTCACGCACCACTTCCAGGTCCTCCGGACCGGGCCTCTGAGTCCGAATATGACTTCGCTTCATCCATTCAAAACTTCCTCTATGAGCTACAGACTTTTTCGGCGTCTACAAATGCCTCCCTCAGAATTGGATCAGCGAGAGGTCAGAACGATTGGATTCCAAGGGAAATGCCGAAACACCGAAGCAGTGCATCTCTTGGTCATTTTGTGTGCAAATACCCGACGAGCATGCAAAACACCAGCTCGGTGCAGAATTCTCTTTCTGTGCGGCGCGGAACCCTGACCTTGCCTGTAAAAATAGTCGCTGGGTCCTATGTTCCGTACTCAAGATTTTCCGCGCGATAGTCTCAACGCTCTCGTGCGCGAAATTGCTTCCTCAGCTACGTGCAAAAATGCATTGGAAGCACACAAATCCTTCCGAATTTCGATCGTATTTACGCACCTACTCAGGATATTCCACGCCTAGTGTGCTGATTGCGCGCCCAACTCTTGGATTTCGCGCCGCAGCTTCAGATTTCACGAAACTCTCTCCGATTCCACGCACTTCATCCTGATTTCGCAAAACTCTTGAAATATTCGAGATGGATGCAAACCAAGTTGATGAGGGATAAGATGACGCTCGTAGAGCCTAAATCGCGGTGAATGAAGAGGTTTATATCGCCAAGGTGGTTGTTTCCAACAACCTAACCTTGTTAAACCTACTGACCCCAGTCCAGAAGGAGTATCCTCTGTCTGACAACCTCCCGCTCTGGAACATTGGCATCCTGAATGAGGTTCTTATGTCGGGCTTCGAGGTGGACACACCGCGATCATGGGTGACCCGTGAGTATGAGATTCCTCGCTACAACATAACCAACAATGGCCATCCTGCCAAGGAAACCAGGCATATGGACGTATATGTCCTGAACCCGAGGACCAGGACCATTACCGGGGATGAGCCTGCCACGGAGGATTCTCTAGCCCTCTACGCAAGCACGTTCCGTCAGAGTATCACGAATGAGACAAAGGGATGGATGAAAGATTGGGACCTGCGGTCCGGGGGAAAATTTACCAGTGTGTGTGCCTAGGCGTTCTGGGTTCTCCATACTTGCGACCAGTTTGGGGCTAAGCTGTGGCATGTTGGCATGTTCGAGGCGGTACGGATGTCGCAGTTCCACTTCCACCGTCAACCTGAGCTCGGGCCGGAGCTATTCACCCGGTTGTCTCTTGATACCAACACATTCTAACTTCACCATGTGGAAGTTGGCATCAGCCTCTGAGGTGTTCACTGCATCAGAGGTATCCCACTGGAGGGCTACCAATACGACGAGTTCGTTCCTTAAAAGAACACCTGGGAAGACAGGTCACTGACCCCCATGCTGACGTGGCACCTTCTGGATATTTCCAAAGAGAGGATGGGGGTCAAGGACTTCCTGAAGGACATTGCCTACAAGGGATGGTTTAGCCAGTTCCTGGAGAAGGACCCGGCGATCATGAAGTTGGGACGGGGTAAACGGTGCCCAATCGCGGCTTAGAGGAGCAGGGATTGGTCGTATTGGTGGACCTTGGGGGCAGGGCAATAACAATCGTGGGGCTACCACGTCATTGAGGCATGGGACCCAAATGTCCGGTACACCGGGTTCCTTGCCTCCTTCTTGAGACAGTGGCTCCTGCTGGTGCGGGACGCAAGGATGGGCGTCCTTCCAGCAACACTGGTGATGGCGGGCACCCTGGCTGCCAACAAAAGGTTTAAATTAGGGGTCCCCATTCGGGCCAAGTTGTATTCCATTCTAGGATGCATCTCACAAGGGGGGTAGCCTCGGAGGGTATGTGCCCCCTTCCAAATCTTTCACGGCTGGGTGGCGGCTCATCTCGGCGGGTGTACTTTCCCAAACGCCATCCGTCCTCTGGGAAACATCCCGTGACCATCTCTGCTGAACATCATCGAGGTGGTGCCAATGACGCTCAATGAGGAGCGCGTAAGGATTTGAATCGGTAACCACACCAATTTCAACTTCATTCCATTCCCCACCCCCGATCGGCCAGATGGTGGACAATGGGCGAGGATCACTGGAGCAGCAGGAGTATTTTCAGAGCATCAGGGGCAGGGTGCTCGTGGCTTGGATCGACGGGAAGGTGATTTGTGAGCCTTACGTGCCATCCCGATTCTCCAGGAAATTCGGGTGCCTCCAACGAATGCCGAAGAAGGTATTCACAGCTGTCTGGGAGGATAAGAATCCATGCGTCCTACGCCAGATGTGGTTTAGGTTCACCACTTTTGGCTCCAGCGATGTCATTACCCTTCCTCCCACTAAGGTTGACGCCGGCTTATCAACCGAGTATGCCGAACATTGGACCATTGTGTACCCTGAGGGGCTTTTACGCAAGAGATTACGGCAACACGAGACTACCTGCACGGAAACTGGGCGACGGGGGAGCAGGCAAGGTGCTACTAGAAGAGGGGAACCAGGGGCGCTCCAGGCAGCGAGGCCTGCGCAGGCCAGGACTTCAGCAGCGGGGACATCACACGGTGCCGCCGCGACCTCGTTGACCGTAGGCAGGTCACACGAGGCAGCCAGGGAACTGCCCGGGAAGCAGATAAGATACTTACTTGAAACTTCCCAAGATGAAATTTTAAAAGCACTATGGTCGGCCTGGATGACCCTGCAACAATCACTAAGCGCTGAAGTCATCTGGCAGAAGATAATGCAGAATGAGATCCAGCTGGCGGAGGATGGGCTCATTCGAGTTACCTATAGGGTGAACTTCCATCGGCGGCATGCCTATCTGACGGCCATGGACACATACGCATTCCATAGGGTTCAACGTGAGGAGCCACCTTTCCTAGTGAAATTGATGCTTGACCAAGATCATGATCCGGAAGTGATGCTGTCGGGAGAAGGCGACAGTGATGAGGAGTCGGAGGGAGAAGAGGAAATAGTAGAAGATGAAGGCGGAGGAGAAGATGGAGGAGAAGGAGAACCCGAAGGTGAGGGGTCGCAGGGGGTGACCTACCAAGGGAGTCTCTGGGAGAGTGACGAGATTGTCGGCTCTAATCTCAACATAACCGAGATACTCGAGGTCTGTCACTATCTTGATTAATTTTACTTTTTCTTCCATTCTCCTCTGCAATTTATAATTTATCTCTCTATCTCACTCAGGATCACCTAGGTGCTGATCAAGAATCCCCAATAGAGGTAGGAGGGGAACCGATGGGACAGGATGGGGCTCTGACGCCCATCATTGAATTGACAAGTGCAGAGGGGTCTCCTATCATGGCAGCTCCTATAGCGGCCAGAACACTGGAGGCCGACACTCTGGGTGCCTATAAGTCCCATGATTCACTACTGGTGCTTGCTATCAAAAGATCCCAACTAATCAAGGTGATCCTTGCACAATGATCTCAACATTGGAGGCTCGTCGGGCTACTGAGCCCTGGCCGTCCATGAGCGGACCAGTGGCGGACATACCACCTCGTCCAGAACATACTTCCCACACTGAGTCGGCCCCGAGAATTGGTGAGGAGGGGGTGGTGGACATCAGTGGAACTGTCCTTAGGGTGAGGCTGGAAGCTGACAGATGCACCATCACTATTGGGGCAAGAGAGGAAGGTCGCCCAGACACCGAGGATCATATTCTTCATGAAGGAATCCCTGAGGAAAATCATGTTGCCGACCTGCTGGCTACCTTTCTCGCATATCGACCCGCTGATCCTGAAGAGATAGATGAATCAGAATCAGAGGCGGCCGAGGAGAGTCGGATGACATGGTGCAAAGGGTGGAAGTGTATCAAGCGCTTTCTCACACATCCCCAGTCGGATTGGCTGAGTCGGATGGGATCAATCCATACCTGGCTGCGCTTCCTGTGTGCCGGAGGGGCTGACGCTCAGCGCCTTCATCTGACGGTCTGTGATTAAATTTCCGAGAAGATACGCGAGAGAAGCCAGCGCACCGACGTTGGCCTGTGTCGGGAAAGATTGGCAAGCACCCGAGTATTTTCGAGGGCGGAACAGGAGGTCTGGCGCCTCGAAGGGCTGGCGGCAGAGAAGGAGGCCTTCATTGCAACGTGCTCTGAGATCTTGGAACAACTGATGGCGCAGTTGGCTGATGCCCAAGAGCAATTGATAGAGGAGAATCACCAGATGGTCGTACTTCAAACCAAATGGGCACATGCACATGCTATGGTTGGCGATCTGCGCTCTGCGGCTACTGATTAAGAGAGAGTCTACAAGGAGCGACAAGTAGTACTAGAGGCTACCAGCCAAAGGGTAATAGCGTTGGAAAGATCAATCCAGCACGCTGATCCTTAAGGGCTCTATTTTGTCCATCTCTTGAACCTTTTGCTTCCACTTCTCAATATTTTGACCCAATGTATGGACCAATCTATTTATCTATACCCCTGTTTTAGTATGCTCACCATAATTCTGAAATGAATAACTACTCACCCCTAAGCTCTAGTGGGTCGCACCCAACGTGAGAAATAATGGATGCTTGTGTCATCATTTCACCCAACTGTGGGGCGTTAACCAAGCTTCAGGCGTCCAAAATAAGGCCTGGATTTCTATGGAGAGAGGGAGGTCCAGCCGATGGGAGGGGACCTCAGACAGATCGATGTATTGTCTCCTCCACATGCCCTAACACATGAGCGGGGTAATGCCGGGGGCATTGAAATCCATCTGAACATAGGGGATGAAAAAGGTGAATCACGTTACCCGAATTTGGAACACTATGGGGGTGCAACAATGGAGGATAATTGTTCTGAAATTGAGATAATAAATGAGGGTTGACCGCTGACTATGTTTGAAACACGGGGCCTATCTCAAATATCACCGATCAGTCTTCTGGAACGTTGGCCTAGGACAGCAGGCGGACTATAGGTCTATCATCCATATTTCTACAATAGGTGGACCAAAGGTCTATCATCCATATTGCTACAATAGGCGGACCAAAGTCTATCATCCATACTATTAGGGGGTCCCATCAAACATGACCAGTCCTCCGGGATGTTGGCCCAGGACAGTAGGCAGACCACGGGTCAATCATCCATACTGTTACAATAGGCGGACCAAAGGTCTATCATCCATATTGTGGCAGCAGGCAGACCAAGGACAATCATACATACTGTTAGGGGGTCCCATCGAACATGAAAGAGGATGAGGATCCGAATAAAGGGGCATGAAAAGCGTGGAAAGTGGAGTGGTGGTTCGTTTGAACAGAGTCCAACACTCCCAAAATTCTGCCACCGTGGCAGAGGTGCAGTAGGCGGACATACCAACCTGGTCACGGATCGTCCCGATTCTCAGACAGTACCTCTCTGCCGAGAGAACTGTTGCTTCCCACCATCACTATGGGGCATCCCAAACTTATTTGGGGTAGTTGTTGCAATTACACAACTCCCCAAGAAGTCAGGCCGAGGGGCCGATAGTAAGGAGGGACGGGATTTGGTAATCCCTGGGGCTGGACCCAAGAAGAAATGTCCAGGCGTTCCTACATATCTCATAAGGATGAGAATCAGGACACACGTAGTTCTAGAAACATAGTTTAACATCATGTAGGATGATAATATGGGAAGGCTAATTCTTAGAACAGGGTGCGCGGGGTACATTCGTCGCAAACCCGACGTGAATGAGGACATGATCCCGCACTACTCCACGCAGTCCCGTAGTTGTGGTCCCGAAGGCGGGACCAGAGAGACGAACTAGATAAAATCGAGCTGGACCCAAAGACAGGAGGTCTGGGCGTTCCTACATATCCTTTTAGGATGGGAATCAAGCCAGATGTGGTTCTTACGAGATCTTAGTTTATTATCTTAGATCTCGGACCAAGGATCAATAAGAAGGGCAGGAGACGCATAGTAAAGTAACCAAAGAAACCCAACGTGAATGAATACGGGGTCCTGCTTACCATGCATTCCTTGGAAAAGTTATTAGGTCGTGGGACCGAACATGGAAGTTAGGATGGGCCTGCAGGGAAGTACCCAAGCGCTCCTACGTATCTCATAAGGATGAGAATCAAGCCATATGTAGTTCTTGAGAGGTGGCATGGAACGACATGGCGCCTGCGCAAAGGATGAGTGAGACGTGCAGGTCTAGCCCTCGCACCAAAAGAAGTGGAATTTCATATATCTTGTTTTTACTTGAAGGCGAATGGTTTTTCTTTTATGGAGAGACCGGCCTAGGTTAGAAATTCCTGGAATCAGCACAACAATCATGCCGTAACAGGCGTTGAAAAATGGTATGGTAGTCGACCAATACCCAACGTGATGTCCCCTATGGGGAGGTCACCACAATGCAGTGCCATTTTTCGTCATGTGTCCCGGATGATATCATCACATTTTATGGTCATGTATTGGGACCAAAAAGCACAGTTTAAGGTCGTATGGCTTGGACCTGGGGAATACGCATGATGCGGTGAGGCGTACCCGGTGTGGATGAGGGAATATCCTCATATCGTCACCGCGGGCAATTTCGGGAGAGGGGTCTCGGGCCAAGGGGCCTACGAGGGTCCAACAATCAAGGGTAGGAGAGGCTAGCTTCCAGCTGAGCTGGGCCCAGGATGAAATGTCTAGGAGACTCCTCGTATCCCGTGGGGATAAGGGTCAAGCCATGTGTGGCTCCTATAGAATACTCAAGCCTCTAATCTTAGCGCTCGGATCGCGGGATCCCCAAGAAACACCATAACGCAGCTTTGTCCGTCTGACGTGTGGGGGTGAACTGAGGGTTAGTGTAAGGAGTGTCGAGATTCCACCTTGAAACGGTGGGGGTGGAACATAATGTGAATCTTGCAACCAACATTTAGGGCCCGAAGGATCTGGCGTGACAACTAAGGATTACTGCTGACCATGTTCGCAACACAACATTCTGTCACGTTAGCCTAAAGATAGGGGCAAACAAATGAGCATCAACCGCTTACCATATTTGCGACGCAGGATTTGTATCAATTTGTTTCCCAAAACCCTCATAGGAATTGGCCCGTGACGGTAGGAGAGCCCTTAGGCATTGTATCTAGGCCGTTTTTGGGGGTCCCTCCAGGTACGGAAGATATCGGGGTCCCGAATGAAGGGGAGCACGAAGCTTGAAAAGTGGATGAAACTTACCTAAGTCGAATCTGACACTCCAGGTCCTAGACCAGAGTACTCTGATCACATTAGCAGACCACTGGAAAGGGTCGAAGCTCTAAGTCTGAGAGCAGCGAAAAGATAGCGGATTCTTGGGGGAAGGGGGCGTAGTGCCAAAAAACCAGTACCAACCCTATATATCCCCCCATGGGGTGGGGGGGGCAAGAGGCTGAGGTGACTAGAAGATCGTGGGATCTATTTGGAGATGGGGCTGGATCTGAAATCTAGGTGTTTTGGCGGTCCTACATATCCCATAAGTATGGGAATCAAGCTGCACATAGTTCTTAAAGAACAGTTTAACATCATGTAGGAATATAAGAGGTATTCCTTCTAGGTAGTGCGCATGTTGTGTTGGATAACCCATGGTGGATGAGGACATAGTCCTAAACTGCACCGCATGCTCTGGGTGAAGGCTGGGGCTGAGAGGCCCAAGAAGGCCTAGGGGCCCGAGGCTGGTCCTCAGTCCAGGATGCCAAACCAGCTTGCAGTTTAGCGTCTTGCAGTGAGGATGGGCATGCAGTTTAGGGTCATGCTAGACCATAAAGGGCTTAGTTTAAGGTCTTAGAACTCGGACCGGAGGGTCCCAGATGATGGGGAAAATGTTGTTTAAGGTCATGCTAGACTGTGTGAAGTTTAAGGTCATGTGGGACTGGGTAAGGATCTTAGTTTTAGGTCTCAGAACTCAGACCCATGGAGCTCAGTCAAAATACCATTTGAGGAACCTGGAGTTGGTGGGAGGAGTGGCATGCTCACCATCCATAGTCACTAAGGAATACGCACCATTGTGATAGACCTTATGGACGATGAAAGGCCCCTCCCATTTGGGCTCCAATTTGGGTGGTTTTCTGCCGGGAATCATTGGCACTCTGAGAGCTAGTACCAGGTCACCTTGTAGGAAAGAGTGAAGGCAAACCTTATTGTTGAAAGCTCGAGCCATCCTCCTCTGATGCCTTTCCAAGTTATATAAAGCGTGAAGCCTATTCTCGTCCAGCGCTTCCACTTCAACTAGGAGGACTTCAGAAACTCTATCGGGTGCTTGCTGGTCGTAGAATGTCCTACGCAATGAGGGAAACTGAATCTCGATAGGTAGGACAGCCTCAGCTCCGTACACCAGGGAATACAGAGTCACTTGGGTGGAATTACGATTCGTTGTCCGATAATCCCAGAGAGTGCTGGGGATCTTGTCCGGCCAACTTTTCTTGTTCTGACCAACCATTTTTTACAGAATGTCAGAGAGGGTTTTGTTAAACGCCTCAATCTATCCATTCGCCAGTGCATGATAGCGGGAGGTGTGGTTAGAGAGAATTTTGTACTTAGCGTACAATTTCATCAGCTCGGCTGCTCAAAAGTTGGTTCCGTTATCTATGAGGATAGCGTGAGGTACTCCAAATTGTTAGATGATGTTGGAACTCACGAAGTCAACGATATAACATGCTTTGAATTCCTTGAGCGGAATTGCCTCTTCCCACTTGGAAAAGAAATTCGTAGCTGTCAGAATGAACCGGAACTGGCGGGCGGTCATCAGCGTGTAAGGTCCTACGACATCCAACCCCCAGACTGCAAAGGGCCAAGAATACTTGGTAGTGTGGAGAGGATCCGGTGGCCGATGCACAAAGTTGGCATGAACATGGCACGCATGACACCTCTTGGTGAACTCGATGCAGTCATGGATCATGGAGGGAAAAAAGTACCCCAACCTCCAAATTTGGTGAGACAACTTCGACTCGGCCTGATGGGCATCACCGGAACCAGCATGCACTTCTCGCACGACCTGAGGGATATCGACTCCTTGAAGGCAACAGAGGAGAACACCATCAAATCTACATCTGTAAAGGAGATGCTCAAGGTTGTGACCACTCTGAAGGGTAAACTGCAGCGCGTGGCATCGGATTCGCTTGCACTCAGCTCGGTCCGACAGAAGATTGTCGTGTTAGAGATATTCAACCAAGGGTGTCCTCCAGTCAGGAACCATTTCGATTACCACATCTAAAGTCCCCAAGGATCCTGACGTAGGGGAACCAACAGTGAGATGGTTCACCCGTGGGCCACGATAATCCTCCGGGATAATGGGAGAAATGACCCACCGGTGTGCCACGTGGATAATCAGGTAGTCCTGTTCGTGCTCTGCGAGCGACGCGGCCAGGTTGGCCAAAGCATCTGCTTGACTGTTCTACGACTGGAGAATATGAACGACCTATGGCCGAGAAGGGAACTTAGCCATTAGACAGAGGGTACACTCTAGCAATGGCACGAGTTCTAGCTTTCTGACAACACATTCACCATTGACCTGCATGATGACTAGCTTGAAGTCCCCTTTCACATGCAGATGGGACACGCCAATCTCGAGATCCAACTCGAGGCCAGTGATGAGGGAATGATATTCTACCTCATTGTTGGTGCAGCCTTCTAACAACAGAAATGAATATGACAGAACGGCTTGCTCCGGGGTGATGAAGACGACACTAAGGCCCACTCTGTTGAGCCTAGGATCATTGATCCTTCTACCTGTGGGGCTCCGGGAGGCACCGTCAAAGTGAATCTGCCATCATGGGATGGTACGATTGACGGAGAGGATTACCTCACCAGGAAAGCCTAGATCCAGTGGCTAATCTGCGGAGGTTGGGTGGGCAGTTAAGAAGTCTGCCAATGCCTATCCTTAGATATCCTTTTGAGGCACGAACCTGATGTCGAACTACTGGACGATCACCTCCCAACGCACTAGTCGTCCAGTTAACATAGTTCGGCCCAGGATGTACTTCAACAGTTCTACCCGAGAGACCAGCTGTACCTCATGGTGCTGAAATTAGTGCCACAATTTCTGCACGGAAAATACGAGCACCAGGAAGCTCTTCTCGATGGGAGAATATCAAATTTCTGTATCGAGGAGAATGTGTATGAGGTCTTAGAGGCTATTCTTTGTTCCCTCGTTGTTCTTCTGAGCGAGATGTGCGACGAGGGATCATTCCAGGGCAGTCACATAAAGGACCAGCGGCTTTCCAGAAACGGGTGGCATCAAGGCCGGAGGTTGGAGAAGATACTACTTGATTTCCTCAAAGGCGATCTGACACTCTTCGTCCGATTAATAGGCGGCACCTTTCTTCATGAGCGGGGAAAAGGGATTACACTTGCCGGCCAGATTCGCAATGAATCGGCGTATATAGGATAAGTGGCCTTGGAGGCCTCTGAGCTCCCGAATATTACTCGGGGGAGGCATCTGGATGATGGCCTTGATCTTCTCTAGGTCGATCTCGATTCCTCGGTATCTGACAACGAAGCCATGAAAAATTCTTGAGGTGACCCCGAAGGCGCATTTCAATGGGTTCATCTTCAGGTGGTGAGAATAGAGGAAGCCGAACACTTTACCAAGGTCTTGGAGATGGTCCTGGAACTGGTGAGATTTAACCACCAGGTCATCCACATAGCATTCCACCAGTGTCCCAAGAATCGGCTTGTATATGCGATGCATGGCCCGCATTATTCAGGCCGAAGGGCATAACCTGATAGCAGAAAGTTCCTTGGGGGGCCCTGAAGGCAGTGAATTCTTCATCCTCGGGGGTCATCCGGATTTGGTTGTACCTGGAATACCCATCCATGAAAGAGATGGATTGGAACCCGGCTGTGGCATCGATCAATAACTCTGTCATTGGAAGGGGAGAATCATCTTTCAGATAGTGGTGATTGAGGTCGCGGAAGTCAATACAGACCCTGATCTGTCTGTTCTTCTTCCTGACCGGCACAATGATGGCTAGCCACTGGGGGTACTGAACTTCTTTGAAAAAGTTGGATTTGATGAGCTTATCATCTGCGGCCTCAACCATGGCACCGTGAGAAGGGTGCATCTTTCTGGGAGGCTTCTTGAACCCACGATGGTTTTCCGGAAGGCCAAGGCGGTGGACGGCTACCTGAGGATCTAGTCCTAGCATCTCGTCGTAACACCAAGTGAACACATCACGGTGCTGTCTAAGAAAGTCTACGTACTGTTCTGCTCCTCGGGGGGCATAGCGGCGCTGACCAATGTGGGTCTTGGTTCCGCCTCGCTACCGAGGTTCACCTACACTAACTCGTCGACCGTGGTGGAGACACCCTACTCAAAGGCAGGGGTGCATCTTCCATGTCCTCCTCCCCACTTGTGGAGTGATCATCCACAGGGGGAGCTGCTTCGGGGCTACCAGACCCTGATGGGAAGCTTTTTTTGGCTTGGGCAGCAGTGGTCATCACGCCAGGAGACTGATGCACTACAGAGACCATGGCGAAAAAGGTGGTTGATCCAATCCCATCTGATCTTTGGCTCAATGGGCCACACTTTATGACATCAAAGTAGTACTGGTGTGTCGGCTTGAGCTGGTCAATTTCGTCCTAGTGGAAGAGACACGTATGAAGTACTACCGTTTCCATGAGCCTAACGTCCCGATATCGTATAGGGTTAGGAGGCTCAGGGATCACCTGATCCTGGTTGGTGTAGGAGTACGAGGTGATTTCCCGCCGCTGCTTGGACCCGAAAATATGCCTTCCTATGGCACCCGAAACAACAAAGCACCACCCCATGTTGGAGGTTGTGGCCTCCAACCGATGGATTGGGAAGACATAAGAGTTATCCAAACCTGCCCAGGGATCACTTGTGACAGTGGTGGGCTCGACCTCACATTCCAGGATCTACTTTCCCTTGCTCTTGTAATAGTCGACGTCCAGATAACGGGCTTCACAAGAGGCAAAAGGAGACACATCTCCTTGGAGCATGCCTATTCGGCCCTTAAGGGAGTATTTGAGTCACTAGTGATACGATGAGGGGACTGATGCATGAAGGTGGAGCCACGGTCTGCCCATCAATGCGTTGTAGGCAGTGTCCTGAGAGACAACCATGAATTTGTTATTGGAAATTAGGCCACCGAACTGGGTCTTCAAGCGAATCCTACGGAGTAGTGTTTTCTTGGTCCTTTAATACCCATGTATCCTGAGGTCGGAGGGAGTTAAATCATCCACAGACAACCCCAACTTCCGTAGCGTCCGAGTTGGGATTATGTTAATCCCAGAACCCGTGTCGACAAGGCAATGTTGGACTTCCATGCCATTGAACTGGTCGGTGATGTACAGTGGGCGAATGTTCACATGTATGGTAGGGTCTTCATATTCATTGGATAATGATATAAATGCTTGACATTCTACATTCTCAATCGCCTCGGTGAGGAAGGCTTCTGCAGCCGCCACCTCTGTCTCAAACTGAAGGGTCCTCCATAGGGCCTCGGCGAGCACCTCATGCATTTCAGATGACTGGAGAAGATCCTCAAGGATAGAAAGCCTTGCTGGAATTCTAGTCAGGTGCTTCAGAACATCATACTTTTGGGCCAAACACGAGCTTCTGCTTACAAGAGGTCGCTCTGCGATTGGAGGCATGACGGGCCCTGCCAGTGGGACCGGTGGCTGACTGGTACAAGGCACGTCTAGCTATTCACTAGTCGAAGCCCATAGAGTGGCTGCCGGATTAGGACCGGAAAGCTGGGGTCGGGTGGTAGCAGGGCAGAGCTGGTCGCGGCATGGCCAAGGTGGTTCTTCCTGATCCAGCAACACAAACGATGGTGGAGGCGAACCTGTAGACACTGGATGAAGGGGCCGCATGTGCTGAGCTCTATATTGGGTTTTCTGCATAGTCTTAGTGGCATGCACGGCCTGGACGGAGGTTCCAACTGTCGTGCCCTGGCGATTCACGTAGTTGCAGCTTTGTCGATGTTGGTGATGGCTGGGGTCATTGGGAAGGTCCACCTGGAGTTCCTCATTGTCAGGAGTCAAAAAGGGATTTACCAACTCTATGGTGTTAACTGAAGTGTACCCTGAACTTTCACTCAAGGATTCATCCACTACCGGACAGAGTCTCGGAGGGATCCCCATTTTCGGGGTCATAAAATTTCCAAGAGTGTGGGATGATGAAGACATTGGCAGGGCACATTCTTTCTTCTTACACCGCCGCTTTCTCTTCTGGGAAGAGGTAGGCTGGGACGACGATGCCGAGGTAGCGCTCGCAGATTCTGAGGGCTCTGGCTGATTCAGTCGGACATGGATGATGCCATAGGTGCGGGCGAACATCTTGTGGGCCATCCAATCGTTAGACTTCTGAGACCCACGATCAGAAACCTGCTGCCACTCATCCTCATTGCCACTACCACCCTCTGGTCTCACAAAGACACCTTCTACTTGTGGCAGGGCTGGGCCCAACCTAACTATATTGTTGTCAATATGGTCTTGGAGCCATTCCTTGAACACATAGCATCGCTGGATGGTGTTCCCTAGGGTCCGGTGATAAGGGCAGTAGTTGGGGTGATTGGTGAGATGTGCCTCTTCCAGCTTCCGGAACTTGGGCAGCCGCACGATTCTCTTCTCCAAGGCACTACATAAATAACCAGGAACCTGGGCCTCGTCGAACGAGTAAGTCCGATTCCTTTTGTCTGGAAAGGGGGCTCTAGGAGGATAGCCTAGATGAGGGGCCGGAGGATCATGCCGAGGAGGTGAATCCTGATTATCTCTCCTAGGTGGTGGCGGTGCGTTACGCGGAGGCACCTGCTGATTTTGAGGCGGTCACTGCTGGGCCGAAGGCTGTGCCCGTGGGGGTGGACCCCTATGGGGATGTGGAGCTGGCCTTACTGGTAGCAACTCTAGCTTCCTGGGGGCCTCTATCTGGGCCACAGGAGCGGGCTCGGATCTGGTGGCTCACCTTCTAGGGGTTATAGGAGGCAGCGGGCGTGCTTGGATGGCCTGTTGCAGGGCTTCTTCGAGGCACTGAACCTTGTCTGAGAAGTCCCGGAACCCACCGGGGTAATTCTGAGTGATCAGAGAAGGAACCATCTCTGGTTTGACATTCCCTATGCACATTGTCTATAATTTCTCCTAAGTTTGTGGAATGTCAGGGGAGTTTGTGAGCCCCTTCCACCGGGCGACGAAGTCCACGACTCACTCGTTGGGCCTTTGTTTTCAACTGAAGAGGTCTGCGATGTTCATCTTTTGGGTTGTGAAACTGAACTGGTAGAGAAATTTCCTGTGAAGGTCCTCCCAGATAGTCACATATCCGATAGGGAGCTGGCTGTACCAAACGAATGCTCGTCATTCTAGTGTCTGAACGAAGTAACGGAGCTTGGCGGCCTCCTGCTGCGCCAGAGTTCCTAACATAGGCCCGCACCTTGAGTTGAAGTGGGCCAAGTGCTATGGCAGTTCTCCTGTCCTGTTAAAGGGGGAGAAAGTGGGGTTCCCAAATCCCGCTGGGGCCATCATGTCATCCACCCATGCTGGGTATGGCTTTCCATCCAGTGGGATTGCCACCTGCCGAGTTTCCAAAGACTCTAAGAAGGTGATGAGTGCTTCCATTGGATCATCCAGACGTGGGCTCCTATCCTGACGGGGGTCTCTAACCACGATCACATTTTCGGGCTCTTCAATTCGGTAGTCAAGCTTAGTGGCTCGCGGGGCGGCTGGAGGAGCGACTCTCGGGGCAGCGGGAGGAAACCGAGCGGGGTCCCTTGGGTGATCACGCCGCTTAGGAGGGTTTGGAGAAACGTATCGCACCCTCTTGCTATGAGCTCCAGCCTCTCCTCTGTCGGCGAACACGGCATGATCGCGGTTTCCCATGAGAATCTCATCAAGGGGTAGTTGCTCCTGCCCCTGCTGTCCCAGCCTAGGATTACCGTAGTCAGGTCGCCGCTCTGCAATGAGTTCGGCCAAGAGATCATCAACCAACCTCTTCTGCTCAGCAAGTTGTTGGCGCAACATGGCCTTCTCGAGATCTTCCTCTGCCTTCTGTATCGAGGTAGATGGGTCGGCAGGCTTGACATCCCCGACGTGCTCTTTACCCTTGCCGACATTTCAGCTTAGTGTTAATGCCTCAGTGGGTGTGGGGAGACCTAGGAGGCTCCTCTGTGGGCGAGTAATCCTGCCAGATGGGTCCAGTAGCGGCCTGTCATTGGGGGGTGAGTCCCCATCAAGAAGTTCTATACTGTTTCTCTCTCCCAAAAGCTCGGCCATGTTGACCGCCACTACCCTTGGCGGCATTCCTTCAGAGCCTCCCAGTGAGTCGGGCTGTCGGTGAATCGCGCTGAAAAGAAGGTAAATGTACTTCCCCCATCCACGGACGTGCACGTGGGGGGTGGCCTCCTCTATAACTTTTCGAAGTACTTGAGAACTCTGGATGCATTGTTGCTGGAGGGCCCTGTGGTGGCCAAGTGATTCGGGGTGCCAAACCGCGGGGAGCGTGGCCAGGTCAACCCGACGACATTGCTCACCGATATCCTCAAGATGTGCATGACTCCTAGGATACAGCGCTAGCTGATGGAGAAGATAGAAGTGAGTCACTCGGAGAGTCTGGAGGAAACATTCAAACTCTCCCGGGGTGAGAGACTCTAGCATATCAAAATCAGATCCTATGACCAACCAAAACTTCTCGGGGAAGTGGTCTTCTGCGAGGACAATCCAAAATCTCCACAACTCTGGTTCGGGATCCGGCCCTTTGTGCCCTTGCTCATCAACCGAGAATGGCCGGGGAACTGGAAGAGGTGTCGAGGTAGGCCGCGGGGCCGGTGGGCTGGCCGGTGGAGAATACGGCGAGCAGGCCTATTGGCCGTTGATCCCTAAGTCGTCCTCTAAGAGCTGCAGTGTCCTGGCTACCACGTCACGATAGTATGGGCCGACAAACAATCCTCATGTCAAAGTTTCGGTACTTTCCAAGGGTGTGTCATGTCGCGACTCTTCCGTCAGTCCCCAGAAAATTTCCCCACCCTCTCTAACTGAGGTGGAAGGTGCTTCCAGGGAGGCCAGTGGTAACTACGGGTTTGACCCCTGGGGGTACGCCAAGTCCTCCTCCTCCTGGATATACCTTCGGAGGGAGGTGGGAATCGTGCAGACCTCACATTTGAGGAGTACGATACTGACGTGCCGCGTCCCCATCCTTGCCCTCGACTCAAAGGGTTGTGGGAAAGGTTCCATCGCTGAGTCGTACTCCGCCTTAGAGTTCGAGAAATGGACTGGTCTGATTTCCGTTCGGACTTCCCTGACATTCCTCTTATGGAGACAAAGTCCCGCCTTCCTGCCCCTAGGTGGCTCCTTAGGGCAAGGCTAATTTACGTCATGGAGTCCTCTGGCCGCAATAATGATGGGGCCGGAAGGACTGGAGGCCGGGGTGCGAGGAGCACCGGAACAGATGTCGAAAGGGACATGGGGAAGACCTCTATGTTGGTGAGTGACCAGATATGCAACGAATCCATAATCATGGCCAGCGATAGGGGAAGTGACCCCGTACCCCATGCAGTGGGCACTGGAAAGATCCATACCCGGATCGTAGCTGTCACAGGGAAGTCTTTTTTCCTTCCAGATAAGTGGCATGGAGTGGGCCTTCACGCTGGATGGCACTACCACGACTTGGTCTGCGGTGGCCGTTGCATGTGCCAGTGACCGGGAGAGTCGACCCAACCTGCCTGCGGGGCGGTCGGGGCCTCGATCCGGGTCGGGCATATAACTGCCCCTGCTCAACATGTGCAGGGGTCTAATAACAGGGGTCAGTAGTGGCTCGGGCAACAATGGTTGCTGATGTTGGTGCCCCAGGGCGGGCATTCTCTTCCGCTCACGCCAGACGCTGGCGTCGGGTCAGGTGGGTTGGAGCCGGTGGTGCGGGCACAGAGATTGATTTCTCATCAGCACGGGGATTTGGGAGGTGGCATTGACACAACCTGGTGGGGGATCTTGCCGGGAATCCCTGGGATGGGTCTCCAATTGGGCGAACCTGGACATCCCCCACCTCATTGGCGTAGGGGAGGGCAGTGTCGAGACGTTCCGGGGATAGGATCTCGAAATGGTTGAACGTCAGAGTGGGGAGTGGCGGCTCCCTGCACAGCCCTCGGGGGCAGTGATGGTGGTGAGGCGCAGCTGCCTCTAGATCCAAACGAGCCATGTCCCTGGTGGGGATGTCCCTTTCCTCCTCATACCTACGAACCAAGACGTTTATCACCCTTCGTTGGATGATCTCTGATGGGGAGAGGGGGCGTGAGCGCCTGACCGTTACGGCGGTCGGAGTCGGACCAGCTGTGGAGAAGGCGGGACCGTGCGGGGTGGCCGCGTCAGTACTGCCCCTGCCCCTGTGCCAGTGGGCAGGTGGAAATCGAGCTCTGGATGTAGCGATCTAATTCCTGGAAGTAGGGAGATGAATCCATTAGTGCTAATAGAAAATGAAATCGACAACCAATAACCCAACGTCATTCCATATTCCGTGGTCGGCGAGAGGGATCCACGCTGACGACGTCATAGAACGGAGTGCTCAACATCCTGAATGCCTCAAACCATGGCGGGTCTCACATCCCGGTGCTAGGTGCCCGGACCTGGTGACATTCTAATCTTCTGACACCCCAAATGCTACCAGTCCCCATATTGAGGAGAAGATCTTCACGTCGGGTTCACCATTTTCTGTTTCCGATGCTTTTATGCTGGGGTGTGTGCGCGTCCGTCATGCGGGGGAGGACGCGTGGCTTGTTGCCCTGCATTCCCACTTTCCAAAGGCGGGCGGAATCCATTCCTTGTTCAGGTACGTTTTCTCCTTGATCGAAACCGGGATGATGGGATGTCAGTTCTTCCTTATGTGGATTCCTCCTCAGAGATCGTCACCTAGTCCAGGTCTCCCTCATAGATTTATGACGGGTTCGTGAAGCTTATTACCGGCTCCATATCTGCATGGACGCCAGATAATTACACTACTTCCGTCGAGATGCTCCAAGGGGTCTGGTCGGGGTAGAAACCTTCGGTGAGGAGAATGGTCACGCTGGGGTGTCGTTGGCGCGCCTTGATGCTGGGGATTGGCATGTCTATCTTATGTCCCTTATTATAGGGCTTCTCGTGGGTGTGGAAACCCAGGGAATCCCACATCGAATGCGGTTAATTGTGGGCCTTCTGAGGTTTTCCTCAGCTTTCTATATTTAACACGGGGTATGCCGCGAGTTTAACGTCTTGCGAAGATGGATCGTACTGATCGGAACATTGAGAGTGGATCAGATTGATGGACCCCCTAGGGGGAACACCGATATTGCGGCCAGCATGTGGGCGGCTTCTCGGATACTATGGAGTGGAATGAGGTGGCATGATCCCACTGGGATGTGGCGGCCCGGGTAAGGATCAGGATGGGTAATGGAGTGTGGAGGGACTTGAACATCATGGAGGCTTCCTACATATCCCCATGGTAGGGAATCAAAGTCTGCGTAATTCGGTGATATGGTGGGACACCTGAAGTGCCGACCCGTGAGAATGAACGCATGGATTGGATCCTGCAGGAAGTAAGATCTCTGGGCTAGGGCATGAGCTTCCCGAAGCACGTGGGATCGAGGGAGAGGTTAGGGTGAGACGTGGGTGTGAGGTATGAGGCTTACTCTCTAAGGCGGCCCATAACGGTGGTAGTGAACTGACGCGGAGGGGTCAGAACAACTGAGTGATGAGATTGAACCTCATGGAGGCTTCCTACGTACCATGCGTTATCACGGATCAAATTCCACATAGTTCGGGGCATACAGTTTAACGTCATGCGGGATGTGATACAGTTTAACATCATACGGGACGAGGGCATATAGTTTAACGTCATGCAGGATGATCAATTTAGGGCTTATGCTCTGAGGAAGCCCAAAATGTTGGTGAACCGACGTGAAGAAGCTGGAATGACCATGTGGTGGGCTTGAACCTCGTGGAGGCTTCTTACGTACCGTGCGTTAGCACAGATCAAATTCCATGTAGTTCGCTGGGATGGGGCTTATGCTCTAAGGCAGCCCATAGGAGGATGTCATGGTTGATTCTCGCTCTAAGCCCACGTGAGTCATGCTCGGTGTGAGATACAAGAGGCGGTAGGGACCAGACGATCACGTCGCAAAGGGTGCGTCCGTGAGAAGCGGAAAGGGTCTTATGCGTTGAGCAGCCCAAAGAGGAAACATGGACTTACACGTGGTTAGAATCCCTTAGTGCCGGGACTTACTACAGGATGGAGGCCCATAGTGCGACAAGGCACAGTTGGAGAGGGACTCCACTGGCCTTGGCAGTGGGGAAGTACGGAGGTGCATGGGTGCAACCTTTCGCAAGAGAGGCTAGGGGCTTAAGATCTGAGGCAACCCTTCCCCCATGGACAAACGCCACTCCAAAAGGAGTATATCATTACATGTGAGGAAGATTCCATTCCTGTGGAGAAGAGAGGCGTAAATAATGTCTGAGCCGGGGGGACCCTACATGCGAGGCATGGGGTCGGACCACAGTTTAACGTCATGTGTTGAGGATGAGGTTCTTGGCAGTTTAACGTCCTGCAGCTCGAATGAGGTGGGTTCACTCCACACCCCTAGGGCTTACATGCCCAACGACCTCTATCCCTTGTGGGAGGGAAGGCATCGACAAGGCCGTTGTGAAAGGGGGTCGCAGGGCGAACCATCGAGGGGTCCACGTTAGCGTGGCTATGTGAAGAATCAATATCTGTTAGCGTGCCTTTAAGACGAAGCATAAGGCCAAGAAACACAACTGGAAACACCACCAAAGGGACTTTGAGGTTACTTTGTACGAGCCTGGAAGGCCGTACAGGAAAACAACGCATAGCATACATGCCTGGTATGGAAGACATCGGGCGCCGACGCAGAGAGGCACCCGTGGGCATCAAGGTGAGGGGTCCTGTGTTTTGCGCGTAAAGAGAAGGTTTGCGCGCAAAACACTGGGATGGCGCGCAATTGGGTAATAGGATTGCGCTCGGATAGGGGATTGCATGCAAAGGGCTTGGATTGCGCGTGGGGGGAACGAGCTGATCCCTAAGGTATTGAAAAACCTAACAAAAGGGTTGCATGCAATTTGGAAGGGATTGCGCGCAATTGGAGGGGACTACATGCAAGGGGAAAGGATTGCACGCAAAGGAAGAACCCGGAGGAGTTAGCAAATTCACTTAAGCCAGTGGGGTTCCACGCAAAGGCGAACCCCGGGGCAAGGTTACAAGAAAAGTGGATTACCCGGAAGACATCTTGTGCGCACAGGAGTTCGAATTGTGCGCACGGGAGTGGGTCTGAATTCCCCAACCCCGAAACGGTTAGGGTTGCCTTCTATTTATAGGCATTCGCCATCGCGGAAACAGGGCGGCGTGCGAAATCTTCCTCGCCAGGACCCGTCGGTGTGCAAGGCTTCCCCGTGCGGAACTGGGCTCACAAAATTGTGCGCCACGCCGGTTCCTTTTCACGAATCCCAGGAGCCCTTCACGCGACCAACATTGTTTCGCGCGAGTGCCCTTTAATTTCGCGCACCACTTATAGGTCCTCTGGACCGGGCGTCTGATTTTGAATATGACTTCGCTTCATCCGTTCGAAACTTCCTCTTGGAGTTATGGACATTTTCGGCATCTATAAGAGGAGGAAAAGTGTGAATTGTCGTTGTTGAATCGTTCACATTCTCTTGTAACTCACACTGAGCATGACTCGCGTGGGCTTAGAGATACGTGTTGGTTACAACATGTACACAAACACCCATTGGAAGGAACTATGAGAACTCTGATTCCCACCATAACCGGGATATATAGTAAGCCATCTCAAGTCCTCATCTCATTAGATGTCCACTTCAGGAATCCAATCATAATCCCCCTAATCTGGGAATCCTCCTTAGGAATAATCCACAAATTAAACTCCAAATTATCAAGGCATCCTTTTCAGGAAGTAAGTCCAAACTCACTCTCTCAAAGTACCATAATCTCCTATGAAACTTATCGATCTACGTGGTATTTGATTCCCATTTATATGGGATTTGTAGGAAGCCTCTTTGAGGTTAAAATCCGACACTTCAAATCAACCCTATTTTCCTTGGGCCATATTCCCAACAGGGTCTGATCCTACTTAGAAACCCATATCCTTTCCAAGTTCTGTGGGCTGCTTCAGCATAAGTCCCACACTAAGTTTCCACTACGAACCTTCCGCTTAGAGGTCCTTCTCACATGACCTTAAAAGGTATGATGTGTCTTATTAAATGGCACTGAACTACGTGGGTTATGATTCCTTCCACAAGGATACGTAGATATCTCTTTTTATGGGCATGATCCCAATATTAAAAGAAAACCTTCGTCTCCCTTGATGAAAATAAAATTCTAGAGTGCTTCATTAAGGGGCTAAAAAGTCAGTATCATCACAAATGATGAGTAAAAGAATCTATAAAGTAGTTTATTAGAGGATAACATTGAGGGAAAATATCAAATACATATGGATATTTCCATTAATGAAGAACCATTAATGTATATTGATGATTCTAAATTTTACACATGTTAATAAGTGATTATAAATTCCAAGGGATATTATGATATACTTGGTGAATTAATAAGGATTCATGAAAAATATCTAAAATGTACAAGGAGAGTCCCAGAGTAGACAATAATTCCCCCCAAAAGGGTGTGATGAGTCCGACCTCTCATCCTCTTGACCAATGCACGTTCTGATGCATCGTAAAGTTCAAACATAACGAACGCCTGCCTTTGGAAAGCAGACCCCCTTTGGATAAAGAACTGTTTGAAGTTTCTGGTTCCATAAATAAATCTAATGGAAACCACCTAGAAATAGTGATTCTTAAAACTTGAACACAGGTTTCAAGGAACTACAAAACAGTTACATCATAGTTCACTATTTTTATCCCTATAAATGGAAGGATTATACTAGACAGACCTACTAGCTTGTATGGATCCTTGACCTCAAAATCAGCCTAATCTAATGATATATCATGATATCTTCTTCTTATTAATTTAATTTCTATGTAGTGGGGTGAAATTCATTTCTCTATCCTCACCTAAACCTCTGAAATATACACTGAAATAGATATCATTGATTAATTCATGTAGAGACTTCAAGGAATTGAAGACCAACTATGAGATATCCTTACACTACATTCCTCACTTTGGATACAATTCCTCCAAAAGGGGAATCATTTCAATTTTTAATCAAAGCTCATTTCTTGTCTTATCATGGTTAGTATACTCACAATAAGGAACTTTTTTTATCTTGAGATGGTATAGATTTTACCATAGGTTTATATATAGAAAATATACAAAATCCTCAATCACTTATTCTAGAATGGAATTCCTATACGAGTAAATGGGATAGAATAAAAATGTTATATTATTTTTGGCTAGTTAATTCTTTATAATCATGGAATTAACCTCATCTTATAGAAGGTATTCCTCCACCTAGTCTTACCCGGGAATTTCTTTCCATGCTACCTTACTACGGAGTGTGAGGTTGGCTAATATACTCTCCACTTTATATAAAGTTATATGATACAATGGTCAAATAGAAATTACCATTATCTTTTTCTATCCTTTGTTGTGAGGCGATGTAACTAGTTAGAGAAAATAAATTGGGTGTGTCCGTAAGATCCTGGACATCGTGGAGGTATGTTCTTATTTAATTTTTTGTTTAAATCCCTTAAAGAAGGTTAAATCTTTGTTTCCAAACGTTATAATGAGGATCAAGGGTTTTTGGAGGGTTTAGGACAAGAAATAATGGATAATGGGGCCATCTAGTTCTTGTTGCAATATTAGAGCATGATAAATATAACCAGTCACCCTAACCATTCTTGTTCGAAGTGGGGTGCACATTTTAAAGAAACTATGTATGGGGGGAATGAAAAACTGTGCAATCTTGGACAAGGCCATCCTACCTGATCATCACACACTTTTTGAAACCATGAGGGATCCCTAGGAAATAGTGTAGCCGGACCCCCTCTTGAACAGAGGGTGGAGCTTGTTTGGCACAAGGTTTGGCCAACTGGGCATCCAAACTGTGCACCCCTTTAAAATAGGGGTTTTACCTTTTTTCCAAATCAGGCCTTAAGTTTTATAATATGTTATTTTCCTCTATTCTTCATCTATACTCTCTATTGATTAAAAAACCCCATAGTATTCCCAATGATCAATCTCCCTCATTTCTATGTCATTTGGAACGTCGTTGGTTGTGAATCGACACTCTGGGTGAGTCTAAATCTCCCATCCCATCACTTTTTTGGATTTCATCTTATGTAGTCATTCTTATTATTATGAAGCCCTAAAACCATATTTCTATAGCGCATCATAGTTCAAGGATTCATAGGGTGTTAGAATCTGAATCAAATGATAGTCTTAAGGGAGTGTTCATCTTCAAAATCTAGGTAGGTAGTCTACATGTTATATCCCATTATCCTGGATTTGGTTTATGAATATGTAGGTGTGCTATTTGTTAATTCATGTCATTATTTTGATGAAATTATTATGAAATTATAATTTTTTGGTTAAATTATGAATTGAATGCTTCAGGATTATTATGGGATGCATCGAGTTTGTGTAAAACAAGAAAGGGGACACCCATGGGGTGTGCCATATTTGTGGAAATAGTTTTGGTAAGTGAATGTGAAATTGAAGGGTCTATGAGATAAGAACTATAATAATTATTTTTATAATGTATACATAGGTTTATGAATTAAAATTTATGAAAAATTTTTTCCTTTGTTATAATTAATTATAAAATTAAATTCATGTAATTGTGTTTAATTGATAACATGGAATAAGGGAGTGTTTGTTACAATTTTAATCGGTTAAATGGTTTGTGGATTATAACGGTTAAATGTGTTGATGGGATAAGGAATCTAAATGATAAATGGGATAATGGTGTTAAGAACAATAAATAAGAATGTGTAAAAAGGGAAAGGCATGATGATGGTTTATATGTTCAAGGAACTATTATTGTAAATGATGAATGTGATTAATGGTTAAGGAAATGTATGATAAATGTGTTATGGTTAACGATACACGTTTCTATGGCTTGGTGGTATGTGTGTGATATTGGACTTGAGGATCTTTTCATATGGTTTCAATTGATCTGAGTATCTAAACCCCACCCCTTGAATGCATTGGTTAGGGAGTTGAAATATGGATCTATGCCCCTAATGGTTAGATTTGATGAGACAACCTGTATAAAGGATCCATGGTAAGTGTGATGTAATTAATTTTGAAGTTGTTTCCCTAGTGACAAATAGAAAATGAATTATCCCATTATTCATGGTAGTTGACCGGCATATTCCATATTGTAATTGGTGAAAATGCCTCAACCATGGAAGAAATGATGAAAATTGTTTAAGAGAATTTTGATAACTAATAAAACCCAATCTATTTATTATTTATCATGTAATTCATTTATTACATGAATTCACTTTCTTTTTATATTGGATATTTTTTACACACCTTCGGTGGTGGAATACTGAGATATACTCTAACCCTTCTCATGCCTTTATTTGGTACCCGAGTAGATTTTATTTTTGCGGTTCAGGAAAAGGGAAAAGGCCATATGCTGGATGGTTGATTTGGGTGTTAGATGTGCATGGATGAGGAATCAATACTTGGGGTCAGGACCTGTTTTGATAATTATTCTCTTTGAATTTATTTTTGGTTTTCCATACACATGGCACAATATAACATGAAATTGAATATTTACTATTTATTTGTGGGCTTGTACCCAATTTTGGGAAATGATTGGTAATGCATGTTTATTATTTATATTGTCCTTATTTATTGTTTTATCTACTGTGGATTACTCTGATAAAGAGGGTATAGCCTCCCCAAATGATCTAATATACCCTCACTTCTAGTCGTTATCCTCTTTTGTACGGGGATACATGCTTGAGGTCATGCAGTGACGGAACTCAAGGTACCAGTTTAGTGGTTCTAGGGCCGTGGATTTTAAAATTTGGTATCAGAAGGGTTTTCGTTTTAGTTTTCCTACTACTTGGAGGTGGTAGTATGGATATTAGGTTGTGTCAGGCCTTGGGAATGAGCTCGTTCATGGGATTAGGTAACCCATGAATGATGGAAAAACCATGCACCGCATGGTGGGATTGTTTTTCATGATGTTTTCTATTATGGTTGAATGATATTTTAGCTTAGGGTGATGCACTTGTTGTGTGATATGACTATTTATGGTATTTTGGATCATGATCAAAATGGAATGAGGTTGTGTATACATGAATCCTATTAGCCGCATTGGGATATGTGTGACATGAATCAGGTATGGAACGCATGATAAAGTCATGTGGGATGAAAGGGATACTGTATATAGGGTAGTTATAGAGGCACAAATTTATCTATTCGAAGGAATGATGATATCACCACGAATGCTCCACTAGTAATATAGAAAGAAAACCCATTGGTCCATGGTAAATAAGGGGAGTATAAGTTATTTGAGAAAATTTCTTGTTTTATACAGATGATGGATCATGACCCAAGGCGATTCATGCTGATTATGTTTGATCAGACCAGAGAGTTTTAGTTTCAACACCCTCCAATGTTTTCTAGAGAGGGTGGCCTAAGGTAGAAGAGTTCTAGATAGATTCCATATTGAAAAATTTGGATTACATAGAGACTCCTCATAGGAAAAGAGTCAATCTATATGATTATATGTTGTGATAACCCACAAATCAATGGTGGTAAATTCTGGTTCAGGCTCAAAAGGTTTATTGTATGATGTGGAAGGAATTCCAAGAATTTTTTTTTGGAAAATCTCTATCCAAAGACATTATGACCGGAGATGGATATGGATTTTATGAGGCTGATCCATGGGACAAAGTCAGTGATGGATTATGATGGTTGCTTCATCGACTTGAGATGATTTTTCCAAATATTGGCAAGGGATTAGGCTGCTATAGTGAGTAATTTATAGATCAGACTTAGTCATGTGATTAAGTACCAAGTGAACATCTTACCTTTAAAGAGGTTTTTGGAGTTGGTGGTTCATTCACATATTTTAGATGGGAACATAGAATATTCTTTTGGTTGTGTACATGTGGTTCTTGTTGGATGACCTAGTAGTGAGACATCTAATGTTAGGAAGCATCATTTGGTGAGTCTTCATGAGGTATGTGGTCTACTGAGTATCCAGAGAAGAGGACCACCCTCTTAGGGTGGTGACTAGGTGTTTTTTATTAGTTTGGTAACTCTAGACATATGCATTGTTAGTTCCACCAACCACTAGTTGTGTGCCCAACATGAAGTAGGATGGGGAATGTGCAGAGGTTCTGTAGGAACTCTCAAAAGCTAAGAACTAATGGGGGATCAAGGTAGATCCAAAATACATGTAGGGGTCAATTATCCCATACTAGGTAAGATGTTGGAGTTCTACTAGTCGTACTGATCGAGGTGGCACGTATGGTACATCTGGATGAGAGTGACTATATTAGCAAGGTATTGTAGCACCATGAACTCAGGTTGGATCCTATATTAGATGTTTAGGCCATCATTATGCAGTTCAAACAACACCTGGAATTGATGAGGTTGGACCCTCGATATTTCAAGGTATGAATCTTGTAGCTTCTATGATTTCTATTTAATTATTTGATATAGATTCCTAAAATTTATTTTTATCAACCAAATCTGTGAGTTAATTGGGCCTAGTAGTGTAACATATATGTGAGGTTTTTCCAATTGATACATCGTTAGGGGTGAGATTAGAAAATATCTCGAAATTTAAGGAGTGTTACCTAGATGTTGGTGGGTACCAATTTTTATGGGAATAGTTTATACTGGAAATGTAATATTTTGATATGATATTTTGGGATTTATTGGCTAGTTTTTACTATGCCTATATTAATTTTTATCTTTATATGGCATATTTCTCATTCCTAGATAGGGATACATATCTTCACCATATTGAATGGGATATCAGAGCAGGTCATGTAGTGTCAGTATATCATCAATTGGGGGATCACACAACCTAAGTGTCTTGTCTTATGCTTGATGGTGGGGAAGTTTAGCAGTTGTGCATTCTTTATATGGTGGATCAGTTTTAGGATGTGTTTCATGAGGACTTATCGGGGTTCCCACCTGAGAGAGATGTTGATTTTATGATAGAGATGTTTCTAGGGGAAAAACCAGTTTCTATTCCTCCATATAGAATGGAACTGGAAGAAATCCATGAACTTAAATAATAATTAGAGGAACTAGCTAACAATGGGTATATTATTCTGAGCACATCACCTTGGGGATTCCCAGTTTGGACTTCCATGAAGGATGACAGGATGTTTTGGTTGTGTGTTGATTATCATAATTTGAATTAGATGATAGTTAATAATAGATTCCATATTCTTCAAATTGATGTTTTTTACTACTTAGAAGGTGATTTAGTTTTTCTTCAAAATTGATTTTAGATTCGGGTATCATAAGCTATGAGTGAGACCTTCTGATATATCGCAAACTACCCTTAAGAGCAGGTATGGTTTGTATGAGTTTTTTGGGATGCCATTTGGGATGACCAATGCACCACCAATGTTTGTGGCCATGATGAATCAAATATTTCGTCTATACCTGGACTAGTTTTTTGTTTTTTTTTGTTTTACATCTTAGTTTACTACAAGACTCATGACTATGTATCTTAGTGTACAAAAACACTCAATACGATCATGCCAAACATATTGACATTGTCATTATTACACTAAGAGAGCATAGTCTATAATCCAAGTTATCCACATTTCATTTCTTGCTTGAAATGGTAAATTTTCTTGGAAACATAATCTATGAAGAAGGTGTTCCTATATACCCAGAGAAAGTTCATGCCGTTGTATCTTAGGAGCATCCTAAGATTTTTTTGATTTCTAATGTTTTCTGGGTTTTGCAGGATATTATAAAAGGTTCATCAAATACTTTTATTATTTTGTAGAAACACTATCAGGCTTAAACAAGAAATGAATCAAGGTTAAATGGTTTGGAGAATGTGATAGGGATTTATAAGGTTTAATTAAGTGGTTATCAACTACACCAATTTTGATCCTACCCAAGTCAAGTATGGAGTATACCCTATTTTGTATTTCACACAGTATTAGGATTCACGTAGTATGGATTAAAGATGATTATGTTGTGGTATATGAGTCCCAAAAGTTGAGGCCTCACGAAAAATCTCACACACAATCTAGAATTATCCAAGGTGGTTTGTTCTATAATGTTTTGCCAACATTACTTAATGGTAGATAGGTTCATTGTTTATACCGATAAAAAAATCCATCAGTACATCTTATCCCAGTGTGATTTGAATCTTCAACAATTAATATGGGTTGAGTAAATTCATTCAATTTAAATTGAGCTTGTATAAAATATGGTAAAGGGGGAAAGTGTTGCACATTCATTTATTCAAAATACTTGAAATCATGTGTTTCAAAAATCCAGTTCTGAGTGGAGGATGATGGAATTGTTTTCTAAGATTCATATAGAGGTTCATGATGGGATAGAGAAGATTAAACTTGTATCCTTGATAGTTTATTCCATAATTATTAGACAGATCAAGGTGATTCTATATGAGGATTCAAAGTATATTTATTTTAGGTAAAGTCTTGAATGTGGGGAGACACCTTCCAGTTGGACTGTTGATGAAGATTATATCATTTATTTTTTTGGACATGTTGTATTTCCTAGAAGTATGCGAGAATATGGTTTCATGAGTTACATGAAATGAAGTTGGTGGTGCATCCCAGATTATCCAAATTGAATTGGGATCTTATTAGGAAGTATTAGAGGATAGGGATGAAGAGACTGGATTCATGTTTCATGATACGACGGTATACCTATTAGCAGGTGATGGCCGAGAATCAGAGACTATTTGGTTTTTAATAGACTTTGCACATTTCATAATGTTAATTGGATGACATGAAGATTGATTTTTTTGTGGGTATTTCAAGGATAACTTGAAATAATGATGTGATTTTGGTAATTGTTGATCGATTGACAAAGGTGTCACATTTATTACCGATACGAGAGACCATCACTATTGACCATTTGGGAGAGTTGTATGTTTGGGAGATAGTATGATTTCATGGGGTTCCAAGGAATATTATTTCCGATCAAGATCTACATTTTATTTTTCTCTTCGGGAAGGGGTTACATAAGGTGCTTGGCACCCAAGTATTTTTTTAGTATGGATTTACACTAGTAGACTGATGGGAAATAAGAGTGTACTATTCAGGTTCTAGAGAACATGTTAAGAGAATGTGTTATATATATTTTTTGATCTTGGGAGAATCACTTGGAACTTGTTGAGTTCTATTATAACAAATAGTTACCAAGTGATGATTCAGATGACCCCATATGAGGCACTCTATGAAATAATCTGTTGATCACCATTTTTTTGGATGGAGGCAGGTGAATCAGGGTTTTTGAGACCAAGTCTCATACATGAGATGTCAAAAAAACTTCATTTGATTCAGAATCATATGGATACATCTTAGAGTAGTCAAAATTTGTAAACAAATCAACATCATCGACCTCTTTAGTTTATAGTAGGTGAACACGTTTTTCTTCAGGTGTCGCCTAGGTGGGGTCACCATCAGATAAAGAAACATGGTACATCAGCACCTGAGTATATAGGTCTTTTTGAGATTGTGGAGAGTATGAGATAGGTGTAATATATATTTGATCTTACACAGTAGTATAGTGGAACATATAATGTTTTTTAGGTGTTACAAATTTATAGTATCACCCTCACCCATCTCATGTGATTGATGTTTATGATGTTGACCTTGAGGATGATGCATCCTTCGAGGAGCATCAAATTTGTATTGTGGATCGTAGTGAGAATATATTATGGGGAATATTGTGCCATTGGTTTGAGTGTTATAGAACCATGGTAATTTTCAGGAAGAAACTTGGGAGAGAGATATAGATATGCTATCCTAGTGTTATAATTTCCTTACTTTGTAATTTTAGTGATACTGGAGAAGAGCATTTTAAGGATGAGCCATTATAAGGTGGAGAGGTTATAAGATCTCGGACATCGTGGAGGTATTTTCTTGTTTACATTTTGTAAATCCCATAAATATGATTAGTGATTTATATCGTGATTTTTTGAAAAGTCTTGGGGGTGGTTCATGGGTTTGGGACATGAAAGAAGTGAGATCAGGGCCATCCAGTGCATATTGCATGGTTGGAACATAGTTGGTAGTAACCATGTGCCCTAACCATGGCTTCCTATCAGTATGGTATAATGTTTCAAGAAACAATTCCAGGGGGAATGACAAACTATTCCGGCATGGATAGATCCATTCTTTACGGTCATAGAATGGTTTGTCAAACTATGAAGGATCCCCAAGAAACTTTGCAGCCTAGTCCAATCTTCGATAGAGGGTTCCGCAGAGTTGGGATACTTTTTCCCAACTATGTGGTTAAACCATGTGGCCCTTTAAAAGTTGGCCTTTTATATTTTTCCCATTGGGCCTTAAGTATTCTAACTCGGTATTTTTCTCCATTCTTTCTCCAATATCCCTAGCGATGAACCAAATTTTTGTAGGCTTCCCAAGGGTCGATATACCACATTTCTATGCTATTTGGAGTTCTGTTGGTTATGAATTGAATCTCCAGGTGAGTATAACACTCCCATACCTTATATTTTTCTGATTAGGGATTTTTTAGCTATTCTACTTCTTCAAAAGACCAAAAACTATATTTATCTGGATGATATTAGGTTGGGGACTCTAAGGGTGATTTAATCCAAATCAAATGCATGGTTAATAAAATATTCATCTTCAGAATTGATTTAGTTTTTATACACGTTATATCCCATTGTATTGGTGTTGTTTTATGCATATTCAGTTGCTCTATTGGTTCCTTCATGTTGTGATTTGACGCCCTTAGTATGAATTTATAAATCAATTTTTTAAATGATTAATTAAACACCTCATGATCCCTATGGGATTCATTGATGTTGGATATACTGAGAAAGGGGCCACTGATGGGGTGTGTCATATATGTGGGCATGGGTTTTGGTAAGTTAATGTGAACATGATGGGTATATGATATAAAACCTATTATTATTATTATATTTATCATGTTAACATAGTTTTATAAAGGAAAATTTATGGGACTTTTATTTCATTTGTCAACCGGAATTGTGAAATGAAATTGAAATAATTGTGTTTAATTAATAACATGGAAGAAAGGGGGTTTGTTACAATGTTAATGTGTTAAATACTTTGTGGTTTATAAATGGAAAATGTTTTGATGGGATAAGGAATATAAATGATAAATGGGCCAACAGGGTTAATACATATAATTGAGAATGTGTAAATGGGTTATAGCATGATGATGGTTTATGTTTTCAATGAACTATTATTGTAAATGATGAAATCTATTAATGGTTAAAGTAATGTATGATAAATGTGTTATAGTTAAAAAAGTATATGAACATGGATTAGTGGTATATGTGGGGTACTGGACTTGAGGATATACAATTAAGGTTCAGGTTGGATTGATTCTCTAAACCCCACCTTTACAATGGATGGGGAGGGGAGTCTGACTGAGGCTCTATTCACCTCACAATTGCATTTGAAGAGACTAACTGGAGGTAGTATCTAAGATATGTGTGATTTAATCGATTGTGAATTTTTTTCCCTAGTGAGATAGATAAAATGACTTATCCCATTGTTTATAGTAGTTGTTCGTTATAGTCTGTAGTATAATTAAGGAAAATAACTAACCCATGGAACAAATGATGAAAATGGTTTAAGTGAATTTTTTTAACT
Organism: Viscum album; assembly: GCA_963277665.1. Taxonomy (NCBI): domain Eukaryota; kingdom Viridiplantae; phylum Streptophyta; class Magnoliopsida; order Santalales; family Viscaceae; genus Viscum; species Viscum album. The sequence continues at coordinate 99,292,034 of OY728119.1, read as the reverse complement.
AATGAAACCCGATCTATTTAAAGTTTATCTTGTTATTCATTTATTATATTAATACACATACTATTTAGATTGGATATTTTGTAGACATAGATGGTGGTGACCTACTGAGTTGTACTCACACCCTACTCTTAATGAACTTGGTTACTCGATTAGATTCCACGCTTACAATTAAGGATAAGGGAAAACTTTCAATGATTGGTGATTGATTTGGGCATGGGATGTGCATGGATGAGGGATCTAGAAATGGGTTCAAGTCCTATTTTAGGGATTCTTCATTTTTTCTTTATTTTGGGTTTTCCTTATACTTGGAACTATATGGAATGACATAACATATTTGATGTTTGGTTGTGAGATTGTACCCAGTTTTGGTAAATGGATGGAAATGCATGTTTATTGTTTATTGATTCCTTTATTTCATGTTTTAAATGCTTTGGATTACTTAATAAATAAATAATAATATCCCTACATTATCTTACATACCCTCTCTACTAGTTGGAAGCCTCTAGCGTATGGGGAGGCATGCCCGAGGTCATGCGGCAGCCCATATCAGGTACCTTTTTAGTGGATCCCTGACTGGGGATGTTACAATGGATGTTCTTAATCTTTTGAGTGCTTATTGATATAATGATGTCCTTAATGGAGTTCCAAAATGGAGGGTAAATCCATACTATTTGATCTATTGTATGTGAGGAGTATTTTTGTAGCCCTCACCATGAAAATATAACCCATGATCAATCACCATACTTACATGGGGACCATCTTCATGGATGATACTTTAGGGAGGACATTCAGATTTTTGGATCATAGTTTCATAAGGATGAACTCCATGATCATCACTTGATTCACTTTCTAAGGATGAATTAAAATATTATATGGTTCCAATTTAATTCTTTAATATGGTATCAAGAACATTAGTACTGAATAGGGAAGGAATAGTTTCCTTGGTGAACTATTACCAATAATCCAAATATGCACATAGCTTTCCTTAATTACTACTGGGATATTCTTGAAGGAGTTGCACATGTTTCAATGTTGGTATATGAAAGAAGTGCCTTGGGGATACTTATTCTAGAAGCACAAGAAATATCTATGCACATGGATTATTCTCATGGTGGGTGTGTGGTGAATAGTGCATCACATAGTCAATGCATAATAGACCTGTTTAAGAAGGAATCTTACAGTCTTCATTTTCTTGTGGGTATTTTGGAGACTGAAGAGCGTATTAAGGCATCATACTCTGGATATCATAATGGAAATGAAAGTATATTATCATGTAGTTATGCAAAAGACCTTTATATTGATAAAATATGGGAAACTTCATCCATATCAACACACAATGAAGCACCCATATAAGCAATTTTAGGAAGGAATTATGATATTCTTGTAATAATTTTAAATTTAGTGCACCTAGAATAGAGTAATCTTGGAAGAACAATTGTTATCCAAAAAGTATAGTGAATGTTAGACGATTATGGTATTACTGATAGATCATCGATAGAATCTCCTGAGACTATCCCTTAGTAGTGAACCAAGTAACATTCAGGTGTTCTATTTTATTTATACATTTGTCACTTTTCTGAATATTAATTTTAATTAGGTAGGTTTAATAAGTTATTACCAATGTGAGAAAAAAATATATTAAATAAGAAGAAAAATTTACCACCCTGATTCACACCTCTCATCTTTGATCGCCCCAGGGTACAAAAGGTTGTATTAGAAAATTTTTTTAGGTATTAAGTCTATCATCAGAAATTATATGAGAGGGGGAATTCAGTAAATTTTAAAGTAGTGCATATATTTATTAGACAAAACAATTGTATTTGGAAGAACATAATGACATAAAATCTTCCATATCTTTGGATAAATTTTATTTCTACAAATTTATATAATATGGGAGATCATGATTTGGTTGGTCAATAAATGACTGAAGTTGAATGAAAATGGTTGAATACTGACGTCAAAGCCTAAAATTAGTAATCTTGGTCTATGTCAGAACACACACACACACGAATATATGTATAAGTAATGAGTTTCAATAGTGGAAAATGATACGTGGAAAAAAATTTCTTATATATATGAAGGTGATAGTAAGGTGAAGGAGGCCAAGTTGTAGGTCCTCCAAAATAGATTTGATGATTTGAAAATGCTTTTTTATGATAATTATGATGACTTATTCAAATGAATCATATAAGTTGTTGGAGATATTATAGTACATAAAGAAGAGATAAAGGATGTCAATATTTTTATGCATATATTGAAAAAGTATCAACCTCTATACATTCTAAAAGTTTCATCTTTATAAGAGAGGGGTTTTCAAGATTTCTATACACGATCAATTAAGTAGTTTGGTGGATTATGAAATGTGATTTAATAAAAAATGAAAATAAACTCACAAAATATGAATATTTTATTAAAATATATTGTGAATATTAACATATATAAAGTTTTACATTGTTAAGAGGATATGGATGATGAAATTATTTCTCCTGTGGTTAGAAAATTCAAAAGAGGAAAGAGTATATTAAAAATCAATATTTTACCGTCTTGTCTTCAGTGAAGTAAAGTTGGGAAAATAGGGTAATAGTTACCTAGAATATTTTATAACAATGAAAGTAGGGAAGAGGTTATATAGAACCCACACAAAATATCCCCTCCTAGAAAAGACTCAAAAACCAGGAGTTCATCGGTAATTTCAAAGAAAGATTACTGTGAAAATAGTAGAAAATATTAATGAAAAATATCTAGAGGAAGGAAAAATATAAGTAAAATATAACAAAGAAGATAAAATGATGGATATTGTTGAGAAGGAAGAACCTAATATGGAAGATGTTGATAAACCTAAATGTGAAGGTTAAATAAATGTGGAATATGTGGTAGCTCTCAAATAATTTGGTATTAAGAGAAAGAAAAATATAAATTCTAACAGAATTATAAAATTATCCTATGAATATGTGGATTATCTCATAGTAGAAATTAACCAGCTGTAGGAAGAGTTGATAGCTCATATTATAGATTAACCGGCTATAAGAAGGATAGGTAACTTGAAAAAGAGTTTTTTTCAATTAGAATGATGTTGGATTAAACATTGAATTCAAGTGATTCATAGAATAAGATACACTTCAGGAGGTTCACGGATAGATAATCACTAAAAGGGGTTCAATAGGGATTTGAAGGTGGAAATAACAATCTATATGAATAAAGACCTAGATTTTTTGATAAAATTATATTTAATTATGATGCTAATCAATCAAAATAAATACCAATAATAGATCTAAAAAAAGAAAAGTATAAGGTTGGTAAATTTGGCATCAAACCTATATCCATAGAATTATGAAAAATGACACTTCAATAAATTGAAATTAGTGGGTTGAGAATAATCCATGTCTCTTAGATAATTTTCACTAATCGAGTTAATATGTAAAGCCTAGAAACATATTGAGGAATAAAGGAGATAATATTTTGTTCATTATGAAGTGTTAATTCTATGTATACCTCGGCCATATGATATCATACTATGAAGATATAAGAAGTTATTTGAATGGGGAAGTAGTCAGTAAAGGGGAATGAGACCATGCCCTTTATAAAAAAAGACATGTTTTTATAGATATTGTTTTTTGTTCTCACTTTAGGAAAAACATTATCGACTATAGAAAAAGAGGGAGTGGAAATAGAAACCTCAAATTTTAGAGACAAATAAATATAATTCAACCAATACACACTCTTTTGAATAATAGATACACTACATTTCATGAAGAATATGAGTTTGATTTCACCATGAATGCCAATGAAAAATTGGCGAGGCCATATGTTTCCTCTGCACAACCACAAATCTCATAGAAGGAAAATAAGAAGACTGAGATGTAAATTAGAGTAGAAAGTTCTCTCAATGTAATGAAGAACATATTAAACTCGATTTTTGATTTAGGGTTTTCATAACCCAATAAAATAAAGGTAAATATCTTTAAAAACCTAAAATTAAAAGATGTTGGAACTATTTGTTTGTTAAATGAATGAGCGTTCATGATCAAGGGGAGTGAAAATACCATTAGGTAGGTGACATGATAAATAAGGGCGAAGTGATCCTTCTATACGGGTTACATCCAAATCCTCTAAGTGTGTTTCAATTATTAAAATCTAGTCTAGAGGATATATTTTACCAAAAAGGGTGTCTAATTAAAGGCAGATCTATAAACTCGCTAATTAGAGGAAGAAGCACTATCGAAAATATTTACTATGAACAAAATCATGAAAATAAATATCTATTTATAGTGGGTTAATAAAAAAATATTGTCCTCAAAGGTTAGATCATATTCATAAAAAAACATGGAAAAAATATCCAAGATTATAGATATATTAGACACACCACGTTTGAAGATAGATCTTGAAAAGACTTGTGATGCTTTTATGCAAGAAAAAATGTTGCAAAATACTTATCCTTCAATGAACAACAGGGAATCTAATCTACTTGATATATTACACATAGACACATAGACATATATGGTTATATGAATATATCTTGAACATAGAGAAAGGGATATTTCATTCTTTTAATCAATGAATTTAGTATAATATTCTCCTCCATGTTTCTAAAACGTAAGAAAGTTGTCATAGAATATGTGGATAGGTATCTGAGTGGATTTCAAAAGGAGACCCAAAAACATAATTAAGATATTATGGTCGAAAATAAGAACAAAGTACAACTCTATTGAGTTTGGGAAATATCCTGAGAAATATGTCATAAATAATGAGGTTTCATTTATGAGAACACTATAAAAAATATTATTATTGAATAATGAAATCGTATGGAAAAAAATATAGCAAAAACATTTCTCATTAATGGTAACATTTCTCACCACTATTAAAAACTATTTGTATAAATTGTAGTGTATAGTTTGAATCAGGAATTACTAATCCTTTGGGATGATATAAACCCATATGAAATTTGGTATGGAAGTAAAACATCATTGAAGCACTTTATTATTTTTGGAAGTAAGTGATACATTCAAAAAAAGATAAAAATTACAGAAATTATGATGATGCTTCAAATGATTGATTTCTTATTGGATACATAACTAATAGTAAATCAGATAAATACTAACAAAATCTATTGAGTAAAATTATGGGGGGTAGTGATGTTAAAATCATCGAGAAGAAATATGTAAAGTACTAGAGTCATAGTTTTTTTAGTTTTTTGTGAATAAGGAGATACATAGAATGAATTTAGTGATACTTGAGGTGATATATAGATTTGGGTGAATGATCAAGGAACTAAGGTTGAGTTGAAATAGAAATTTTTTTCTAGAGAAGATATATCTTCACCTTAGAGAAGAAACAAGATAAAATAGGTAGATAAATCCAATATATTTGGAGATAGATCAGTAACAATAAAAATAAGGATAATGAAGAATATTGACCATGTAGATCTAATATCAATATTATAACCAATGTAAATTGAAAAATTAGTGAAATCTGGATCATTAGTTAATACCATGAAATAATAATTAGATAAAATTGATTAAAATCTATCCCAAGAGCTTATTATAAGTCTAAAAATCATAATGTGGTCAGAATAAAGTGGATCTTCAAGAAAAAATTATATTTTCATAATAATGTATTAAGTAAAAAGTCATGATTGTCTTGTAAATTCAATGAACTTATTTAAGGTATTTATATTGAGTAAACATTTTCTCTTGTATCCGGACTACGGTGAATCATAATCTTTTTGGTTATTTCTATTTAAATATGAAAAAAAACATCTAGATTTCCAAAGGAAATTCTCAAGTTGATTTCTTGAAGAAGATGTATACATTGAATTTCCAATGGGATTTCAAATTGTAAATGGTGAAAAAAATGTTTTAAATGAAATATGGTTGTATATTGTCTAAAGAGGGCACCATGAGCATGGTATTCTTAGTTGGACACATAATTAAAGAAACTAAAATTCCAAAGGGGTGGTACCAATGATAATTTTTATGTGAATATTTCCAAAGAAGACAAATTTATGGTGAATATTTAAATGGATTATATCATATTTAGATAAATAAAGAAAAAATTCATGGAAGATTTTTCTAAACACATGAGATCCAAATTTGTAATTTTCTTGATTGGTGATCTCAAATAATTTATAGGACTCCAGTTGTTTTATAGTATGATATATACTTTTGTCTCTTAGACTACATAAGCATGAAAAATACTAATGACATTTGACTTGAATGATTCCAAACCAATATGAACTCTGATTGTGGTTATAACCAAACAAATGAAGCATGAGTATGAAATATTTAAGGATCCCACTATAAGGAAGTGCATTATTTGGCTCTTGTTATATTTGATTGAAACAATACCAAATATTATTTTTAAAACATGTTTAATGTCTTGTTTTCATTGTAATATAAAGAAATAGTATCTCACACTGGTTAAAAAATAATGAGGTACATACAAGGTACTCTTAATTTTTGACTTGTTATTTGAAGAAGGAAAGGGTTATGGTTTATCTAAATTTTTTATATGGATATGGCTGGATATGTAATGGAACATAAGTCCAAAAGTAGTGGTTTTTTATTTATTAGGAATAAATGTTTCAGTTTGATGAGTAAGAAATATGAAAGAATGTCATTGAGTATAATAGAGGGAAAATATATTTCATTGATAAAATATTTCACTCATATTCTATTGATGAAGCAATAATTGGATAAATATTATGTTATAAGTGAAATATAAAATGGTGATATTGTATAAAAATAAGTGTGATAAATATCACAAAAAATCTTGTATAACACTCATATACCAAGCATAGTGGGATTAGAAATAACTTAATTAAATACAAGGTTTATCAAGGAATTGTCATAGTATAATATGTTAGAACTAATGAACAAGTTATATACACCATGACTTTTACATTGGGCAGAACAATGTTTAAGAAACATCAACTAAATCTCAGTGTTTAACCACCCCCTTTACTTGATGAGGTTAAGATAATTCCCCTCTCCTAGTGATTTAATGTATCTTTATATTTTTGGGTTTTTTCAAAGGGTGAATTGTATTTGGGAAATTTTAGTTTTACTTAATTGGTTTCATTTAACTCTCTCATTTAAGAGGTGTTTATTTTGTAAAAGTCATGGGGAGATAAGATCCATGGTGAAATTCATGTAGATAAGGGGTGTTCTGAGATGAGGAATATCATGAGACATGGAATCGTCTTTTGATATCTTGTTTTCTACCATGAGAACTGCTCATGTAGACTTGTAGTGGTGAAAGAGTTTTTGTTATTTCCACCATAAAGGTTTGATGTTTGTATTCATAGCTTAATTTCACATTAGGCTACTAACAAACCCAAAAAGGTATAATATTGGAACTACAGTGATCCGATTTAGTCATTAATGGTGTTTTGTGTTTTTTTTTAGTTATTTAACTTTGATCAATGTTCTTAAACTCTTAGGGATATAGTTCTATAAAGATATAAGTCAAAAAAACTTTTATAAATTGAGTCATTTTGTAGTTTTATCCATTTTTTTGGGTGAAAAATATTATGGTTTATATTCAAGGATGATGTAGGGATGCACACAAATGATTAGGCATAGGAAAGGGTTGCATGTTGTTGGTGAGTGACTTGAATCTAAGGTACACATCCCATGTAAAAGGTGTAATGAATTTTAAGGATTTTTAATAGACCAAATTGAAAGCTCATAACTGCATGGTGTATACATAGACAATGCATAAAGATTGCAGTCAGATATTAGTGATATTATATATCATGTGCAGTAGCCTGTTTGTAGATGGTTTGTGAATGGTTTTTTTATAATATCCAAGATAATAGATATTTTGAGAGGGGTTTTACTACAAATACCCCCATTTATAACATCATTACTAATAAGTAAAATCTTAAGGAAAATACATAGATTAAGTAGCACTTGAAGGGAAAACTTCTTAGGCAGCACAGGGTAATCTTGGTATTTATATGATGAACATAGCATTTTAGTGCCACACATATAGGTTGTGGTTGAAACAGTGTTCATGGGGGAATCATGAGGCTTGTGCATGTAAAGGAGGTACATGAAGGGACATTACAAGAGAGTTATTGGTGGTGTCACTTAAAGGCTTCTCATGTAGGATCTTCATAACACAAGAGTTTGTTGCATGAGAGGCAGTGGCTTGGGGATACACGTGCATGTAGCATGTGGAGGAGATTTAAGGATGGTTTATTTACATGGTTGGTGTGTTGTGAAAAGTGAATCATACAGTTAGGTCAAGGTAGATAGGCTGGAGTTGGTATTTTTAAAAGAACAGTTTATGGAGACCGGTGGGTGCATCATAGCATCATACTCAGGCTATCATGATTCAAATAAAAGTATATATACATGTGGTTATGAAATAGTACTTTATGCCAAAAAATCGAGGAATACTTCACCCAAAGTAGTTTAAAACAATGATTGAACATAAGTGATCCAATAAAGGCAGTGTTATATACATGAACCCATTATAATGGAAGTGCGCTTGGAAAAAAGTAGTTGTGGACGAACAATTAAAATCCAAAGAATATAGAGAAGCACAATTGATTATGGAATGACTGATAGATAATCAACATATGATCCATGGAATATATCTTAATTGTAAACTAATTAAAAAAAATTTGTTCCATTTTATTTTTATGTTTGTTTATTTTTTTAATACAAATTTTAATCATGTAGTTTTAATGATTTCCTACCAATGTGGGGACATGATATGTTAAATTAGAAGAAAAATTTGACACCCTAATTCATCCCTCCCCTATTAGAGAATCCAGGGGTAGAACATTATAATATATATATATATATATATATATATTTATAAATTTCATAAATTAGTAATGAAAAAAATTATTTTCATTTTTATTACTAATTCAAAGATGAAATTCAATTAGTATAGCTAAAAAACTAAAAATATATTTTTTCTTAAAAATGTATTTGACTAAAAATTTCATTTTATTGTGATTTTTATTTATTTTAAAACATTATATTATAATTTTTAATTATGGTAAATTATATTTTGGATTTTAATAATAGATTAGCACTAATTTAATTGATAATTGATAAGAAATAATAATAAGAATAATTAATTTATTGAAAATTAATTTTCTTATAAAAACAATTTTCATTACTTTTTATATTACCATTTAAAAGTTTTATTTATAAATATTAGAATATATAATTTAAAAATGAACTTTTATGGATTCATTATAACAATATTGTGTTACGATGATTTGTTGAGAGTTTTTTAAAATGACTATTTTTTTGTGAATAGTGAAAATACAATTTTTACAAATATCATATATTTATGAATTTATCATAACATAAACAGGTCTTGAAATTTTATAAAACATTTTTACAAACCAAGGTGATTTATGGAGTAAAATTATTGATTACAAATTACACTATATTGAATTTATAAATCCTATGGTTATTATTTTGGAGCCTAAGTAATATTTTATTCCAATAGAAACTAATTTTGGTATTTTATGTTAATTAAATATTAATATGATGGATTTTGGCTTTGGCTAGATTTTAAAGAAAAAGTAATATTTAATTATGATTAAATAAATTAATATCATGAAATCCAACAACATTGAATATGTTATCTTAAATAAAAAATTTATATTTAAGAATATAATTTTGGAAAAACCTGTTTTTACACATTATGTGCACTAATATTCAAAATCAATTCTAAAAATTATAAAATATATTTGATAAAAATATTTTTTTATTTAAAATAAGAATACTCAAATTAGGTAATAAGATCAATTTTAATTTTATTCATTAAAATAAAATACCAAGGTTAAAAAATGATTTACTTTGATGAAGGTAAATTGTGGTAAAAGATAAAATTTATTAGAAAATAATAAAACTCCTAAAAAAGATTATATAAGTGTTTGATAAAGGGTTTTCATGAACCAAATCTCATTAAAACTCTATTATTTTCAAATTTTTGACCCACATTCATTGAATAGTGACGTGTGCTTTTATATTATTACCAAAATGATACTCACCTCACTTATGAAAGGAGGTTTACACTAACCATTTAATTAAGTTCTAAAACTTATAAATATTGTTGAACATATGACCATGTTTTATCCCATAATACGTCTCTCATGTCTGTCAGAACTTCATTCAAGGAAATTCCCTAAATCCTTTACTTCCAAGGGGTCCTCTAGGAGATGGTTCAAATTCTCAATGTGAGTAATAATCACTTATTAAAAAAAATTATTCTTTATATTTATACAAAAAATCTATTTTACCAATTATAATATAATTAAATAATTATTATTAGTATACTAATTTATTATTATGTTAATTTTATTACCATTATGTACCCTTCACCCTTAGAAAAGGAGAATGTCATTTGTGTGTACATGAAAACAACCGCCTCCAAGGAAAAAATGCATTTTGTTTTTCATTACCACCCAACATGGATGGTTATATGAGTTTATATAATGAAGTAAAATTATATTTATGAAATTATTATTGTTATGGAAAAAAATGGGCCTTTCTATTAATAACCCTTTCCATTGGAAAATGAAATTTCCACCGTTGTTATGTGTAATCTACTACCTCCATGGGTGACGTGATTTGTTTTTCACAAAAATATTAATGGATGGATATATAAAAACTTTTTTTTTTAAAATGATTTATATAATAATATTATAAAATATTTATCATTCTTTATAAAATTTTCAAAATTCAATGATTGTTATAAATTACTCTATTGATAACAATAGTTACGAAAAAACAAGTTGTTCATGGGTCCCGTTGTCTCAATCCATGCCAATTGTTTTCATCAAATAAACACGGGGATTCATAAGTAATTTAAAACCAATTATTTAACAACATTTTCTTATCTAATAATTATTAAATTAGTTTCCTGTAATTTTTTTCCATGTCTCTATTACAAAACATTTACCTAATAATAAAAATTACTAACATTTGATGATGAAAATAAACATTATATAGCATTGGTATGTATAATAATGTTTTATATTTAAAGGGAATAAAATGATATTGTTATGAAAGAGTTTATTAAATTTGTTATTAACATAGTTATTTTTATTACTCTTGAGGTTAAAGTGCTTTTGTAGAAGTAAATAGTTAAGTTTTTTTCATATCAATGTCACTTCTTATGATGTTCTTCATGTTTTTCACATATTGTCATTTATAGTGTGTATAAATTTTCTAATAGACATATTTTATCATTATTATTTTCTTTTTCATGGTATATAATGTTTCATTTCAAGTTCCCCATTTCAAGAGTAATTGATTAAAAATTTTCTAATGCCCTTAGAGATTTTCATGGCTCAATATTTTTTCTTGAGTCATAATTATTCCTCTTTGACTATGGGTTTACAATATAGGTTTCTTCTATCCCATAATGATATTATATTTAATTTACACATTATTTTTGGGGGGAATGTTATTTTCACATCAAACACATCTTTTATTTTTGGAATTACTTCTCCATGAAATCTGTTTGTGTTAAAAATAATTTCAATACTCTATAAATAAGATCATTGTTTTATGTTTTCAATATCCACACTTAAAAAAAATTAACCTCCTTATTTTTAAACCCCATTATTTTTTATTTCCATTAATATTCAAATTTATACTTACTTATTTTCAAATTGAATATTTATTATTCATTTTATAATCTGAATTCCAATAAATGTATTTTTAAAATAATGACACTAGTTTCCATTCTTTATTGAACATTTTATCTTCTTATAAAACTTTTTTATGGATAAATGTTTTGTAGTTTTAAGAATCTATTATTTAAATTTATTTAATTTTTTTTTTCATAAAATAGTTTATATAAATTAAAAAAAACATTATTTTTGAAAGTGACTCGTAACTTCTTCTCTTTACAACAATGTTAATAAATGTTATCTAAAGGATTTTATATTTTTTTTGTTTTCCCCTTAACCCCAAAATATGAATCACTTATGGAGTTATGTTTTATTATTAACCATATAAAATCATTTATGAAATACTTATATTGGTTAATTTAGTTTTTGGTGTCAATAAATATAATTATTGAACTCATTTTATGTTATTCTATTTGTGAATTTTATGAAACACATTTTATTTTCATGGATTTTGTTAATATATTATTATTTTTTCAATTCATAAGGAATATATATGTATGGATTTTGATGGGTGGGGTCCTATATCCCCCTTCAATTCATTGGTTAAGGATTAATATCTCATGATATAATGATGTTATGTGTGGACATTTTGTTTGTTAAAAATATGATTGGTGGACATATTCTTTGCTGACAAAATGATGTGTGTACATTTTATTTTTATAAAAAATTAGGTGTGGTCAGGATTGAATTTTATCACAATGTTATGTTTCCCCATGTCTATGTTTGTGCCACAGTTCTTTTTTATTCTATGTTTCCCGGGCCTGCCACATATTAATTCTATATTTTTATAATTATGATCTGTGGTTCATTTTTAATATATCACACTCTTATGTCAAGGTACATGTCTATTCAAATGATAATATATTTCCATCTAACATGACTTATGGAAAAATATTATTGTTTAATATTATTTTTAATAATATATTTCTCCCATGATCATGTTTTCTCGCATTCTTATGATCCAACACTTGATGAAATACTGATAAATTTTACCCTTACTGTGCCTATGAACTCACCACTTTCTTATGTTTTCATTACCTATGTTAAGAAGATGATTATAACTTTTGATAAGTCTAAAATGGTTTTAGTATGGGTAGGATTATGGTGGAATGTTCAAAAGTGTTGTAAAATAAGGTTTTTATGTTGAAAATATTTAGAGAAACTAAACCTTTAATTCATTATTTTTCTCTACCATTTTTTAGATTAAATGATTATTAATGTGAAATAATGTAATAGATATGTTTATTTAGTTTTAGTTTCCTTAGTTGGTATCAAAAACTATATATATGAAGAATGTTTTTTTTCTCACCAAACCTGAGAGTGTGGGTTTGGGGTGCATCTTTATGTGTGCTAAAATATACTTTAATTTGGTGATTCTATTTTTAGACATTAAATTCTTTTTTAGATTATTCTTAACATACCAAAATAAGTTGGATGATACTAAAATTTTAAAGTAATTATAGATATTCATTAAAATATACAAATGTTGTTGCTTCTTTTAAAGCTATATTTTATTTCTTTTAGTGTGCAGAAACAACCTATAAAATTTCTTACTATCACTAGTTGATTTTAAATGGTTATTTCACACCATTAGAACATTCAAAAAATTATTTGGAACCTAATAAACTCAAGATTGAGCTTGTCATCATTTTTTATTCTTCATAACACTATAAAAATTATATACATCACCCTAGAAGTCAAATTGGTTATCAATAATAATTTTTTATTTATATTATGACATTTCCAACATTTTAAATTTATCTATAGTATTTATAATAATTAATAAATGTCATAAAATTCTTACTCCACCTATTGCATAGATCTCCTTTCAAATTATACACATGTTATCTTTTGGCACAATCACACCATGGACCATATCTCCCCATTAATTTTTTAACACTTCATATAGATATTAGAAACATTTAAATATAAGTGCATTGGGGTATATTGGATATTCTTAATTTGAAGAATTTGGGTAGTAATAATGAACCAGCCCTTTGATTCTAAATTTCTTCCATACCTATTTAGTGGTTATCTATGCAATAAAAATTATTAAATTCTTATACTATATGATCACTCTAGGTTTTCTTAATGTTCATGTATTTGGACTTATATCACTTGGGTGTATAAACCACATTGTGCATGTTTCCTCATGATATTCACCACCCATGAATCCTTTTTTATTCTTCTTTTTCTATATACAAAAAATTACCCTAGTGTCCCTTTTATGCTTTTTAGTTGTATGGAAGAGACCACTAAACCCTGATTTGTTCTTTTGTTATCCAAATTATATCAAAGTTACTTCAAACCTTTTAATCTAGAGTGAGTCCTTCTTTAAGTAAATCCTTCTTCCTCTCATAGACGGAACAATATCCTTCCATTTATTTATCTTCCAAATATATTTATCTCTTACAAGATGGATGATATAAGTATTATATAATAGGTTCTTCCTAAACATTCTATAGATTTCCCTAGTTTTCTTCCCAAACTATAAATCTATTTTCTTTCTTAACATGTTTTCTTCCAGGGTTTTTCATCTTCTTAAATTTCATAGGAAAGGATAAATTCCTATAGACTTCAATTATTATTTTTTCTATAATGTCTTACTAAATGACCAAGATTAGTAAAAAAAATAAATATCCTATAAAATATCTAGCTATTTTTTTTCTCTTTGGTAGATAAATAATTCCATTAGTTAATCACCTTTCTTTGATCCCTTTGGATTATAAACAAAAACAATTGGTATGAAAAATTATTCTAGTAAAGTAAAATTTCTGATCATCCTTCTTCTAGGAGAATTAATTTCTATATTTTATAGTACTTTTCTATTTATTTTATGATACTAAAAGAGATATCTCTTTACTGATAGATTTTATGTCTAGACATTATATTAATTAACATGATAAGGATTCCAATAGATAAATATTCTTATGTTCTTTAGAAGTTGTAACCTCTCATATAGGTTAATCCACTCATTGTTTTGCTTAAATTGGGACACAATATTATTAAACATGAAGTTAGATTACATGCCAACATATATTCATTATTTTATTTGATTCATGAGAGGGAAAATTCATACTTTTATGTTTTTCTTAGAGACTATTTTCTTTCATATCACTTTTGAATGTTCCTCAAGTAGACACCCTTTTTCTTTCATATTTTATCACATATTATTTATATGAACTTTTATGGACAAATCTATATTTCATAGACTTATAATTTCCTTAATGTTTTAAATAATTTATATAGAAAATTTGTGTATAATTTAAAATTAACCCATTCTTTAGTGTAAGGATTTGATTTTTCTTGACTACTGCATGAGAATTCTCAATATTACATGATTCACATTACTTACATATTTTCCATTGCATCAATATGTCAATCATTCTCCAAGGGTGAATATTCATTTATAAATATATAGGAAACTTAATATACATTGCAATAAATAGATATAATAATACAATCACATTTATTCAACTCAACCAAGGATTCCATAATTATAAGAGATTTCTTATTTTTTTTATTTTACAACTTTACTTTAGGAATAAGTAATTAATATCAAGAGTTATAAATTATTTTTCCATCATAACAAATTTTTCCTGCATCTACTGAACTTGGTTCATTAACCTTCCTTCCTCATATTGATCTCCCTTATATAATCTCATGAGTCTTCCATATCTCGAAGTAGGTAGAATAATGAGTAGTTTTAATGTGAACTTTATTGGGTAGTTATCTAATTAAGATCTTATCTATTATGGAATCATAAAATCTCTCATTATTTATTTTCAAGTCAGTATCCAAAAATACATACTCCAATATATATTTACCATAAGTTTGAAGGAACATATAAAATTTATTTATTCCAACCATCATAGTGTATGATTTTTAAAATAAAGGTTTCATAAATAAATTGATGTCTGAGAAAATAATATAATTATATAGATACTGAAGAATAAATTAGAATGTAACACTAATATCACTTATTTGAATAATATTTACCTTCAATCACCCTAGTTGGGGGACAATAAGGGTACTGAATTATTATTTTTTTGTCTCTTTTACTAAATGTTACCTATGATTAAGGAATATTGTTCTCATGTTAGTTTTAACAACTATGATATCACACTATTGTATTCACCTTACCATGAATACTAAATTAAAATGATAAAATTATATCACACATCCCACCTAAAGATTTTTATTTATTCACTACTAAGGGATAATCCAAGGATCATATATAGAATATTGTATCGATGTACAAGGATATGGAACAATATATTTTATGTGTTATAATTAGTTTTGAAAAGGTACACTTATGATATTGGGGAACTCCCTCTTCATTAATATGTTAATTACATTTATAAGGGTTGTAGTCCATCTATAAATGTGAGGGTATCTTCAACAGTTTATAGAAATGATGGTCTTTTCATTTTGAGCATAGGTCACAAAACAACATTTTATATTTTTTCCCACATTGATACCCTATTCATATTTACTTCACTACACTTTATTTCATTATCCAAAATAAGATCAACACCACAATGGGATGATTGAATTAATGTATTACTTGAAATAATAACAAAAACAAAACCTATATTTTCTATATAATTATAATTCTATAAAGGAATTAACTTATTGATTTTCTTCCTTCAAAATCTAGGTATAATAGTATTTTAATGTCCTTATTATTCTCTCAACATTAACCATATATGTTAATGTAATAATAAGGCTCTCTTTCCTTATTCACTGAATTTATATATGAAATATTCTCTTTAGAATATCTCTTATTATTTTTCTATAACACTTGTAATAATATATGTAGAATTCCATCCATCAACCCCTTTGACTTAAGGGTTGAGATTTAATCCATCATCTCTTGATAATCTCCAATCATTATAGTTGTACTATATGGATTTTATTCAATATTTTACTTCAAATTAATATGAATAACTCTGAACATAAGTGAGTGTAAGGTCATTAACTATTATCATGTTTTCAATTTATAGCTTCCACTTACTACTTAGATAGTGGAGATAAGGGTTGAACCTCAAAGAAGGAAAGTGTGTGAAAAAAAGGAAAAAAGAAAAAAGAAAAAATAATAACTCAAGGAAGAGGAAACTGAGAAAATTAATATAGAAAAGAAAAATGCAATGGAACCCCAATTATTGTGATATAGAATAAATTAGAAATTGTGATAATGAAATTAAAGGCCAAACATGGATAGATTTAGAGGTAAAAATGTATGAATTAATTTATGTGTATCTTCTATTGAATCATAATTAAATATAATGTTCTAAAATTTTTGTTGTAAGAGAGTTGAAACACATAGATGTCTCTTAGAGAACCATCATTCCCACTAAACTCTTGTAAGAATTGATATATCTATAAAACTCATGAAGTGGATGAATCATCATAGAGAAAATAGAACCTAAAAATTTTCCAATTAAATTATATGAAATGAAATTGAAAGGAAATGGATCCCCTAATCTTCACATATCGATACATGAAGTTGGGTTTAAGTTAAAATCATGAGTAAAAGAAAACAAGCACACAAGATCCCGGAGTGGCACTGTGAACTTCTAGTGAAGCTGTATAAAATCTATTGATTTTAATGAATAAGGATCGAGTTTTAATTTCTAAAATAAATCCATCTCTAAATATATTTTTTAATACCACATTATAGAAAGTAGAAAATGGAATTGTAAAATAGGCATGTAAGAGAAATAGACCTCTAAGTGTTAAACTGAGAGAAAAAATTTAAAAACAATTATTGAATCTAGTCTAATCTGCTTAAAAAATGTGTAGTTACAAATGAATAAAATTGAAATAAATCACATTTAAATAATATATAAATAATTTTTTTTTTAAAAATGTATGGGAGGATAATTCTTATCCATCAAGAAAGTTCCATACTTCATCTCTAGTTCCTCCTGAACTCCTATCTTGGGAACTACTCTAGCCTTTGATCTAGCCCTCACTTTCATGATGCCACCACATTAATTACCCCATACCATTTACAATATCTTGAAATTTATCATGTGGAGTGGTTAACTATAGATCTTTTTCCCCTAAGTGACTCTCTCTAAAACCCTTTAACAAAATGTGCTTCCCCAGAGGGTCTTTTCTTAAACTACAATAATCTAAAATCAGAAAAACTTTTCCCTTATCCATTCTCTTATAACCTATCTTGAAAATAATCCAATGGACTCCCAAAAATACTCTTCTCTTTTAGTTTCACATGATTAATATACATTTTAATTTCCCCATAAATGTCCTAAAATATATCTCACCAATTATTATTTAAATTTATAAAATCAAATTCCTATAATCCACATTCTTTACAAATGCGCTCACTCTGTTCCTTCTAGTTCTAAAATGGTGTGTGTGGTTTCTTCCAACCATATTTAATCATGTTTGATCAAATATGGCTCATTTATAATCTTCATTAAAAATCTCAGGTCAGATTTTATTATAAATGTAGAACTAACTCTCCATGGTTTTGGATTGGATGACTCTGGTGATACGTTTTCCATGATATATCTTAGATTTAGTGTTTCCATCATACCCATTAAAGATCAATTAACTATGCTCATACTCCCCTTTTCTTCCTTACTCCATCCTTTATAAAACATGGGTGAACATTGACTATAATATTTAACATTCAAATGAGCCTCCATTAAGGAAAATCATTTTTCATGTTCTGCAAACCCACATTCAAACCTGAAATATTAATATAGAGGAGAATCTAGGCCCTATCATCTTCTTCAATTGGCCCATAAAAAACCCAGTGAATGAGAATCATATTGTTAAATTCATCATAAAATAAAAAAATAACCATTTATTTTTATTGAAACTCGATATTTATTTAGTGGAACTTAGTGGGACTTCTTCAAGATCATCTTGGTCGATCTTCATTTAGTTATTTTGTTTATAAAATTCTATCAAGTGGTTTCATTTACCCTGGTTTGAATATACATAATATGAAACAGGTTCATCATCCATTTTCAATTGGCCAAAAACTAGATTCAAATTTTATCCTTGATCAATTCAATATGGCTCAACATATCTTCATATTCCATGTTTGTAAACTCATCCACCACTATTTCTATCTTTGGACACTTACACATTCAACCTAATTTGAAATGTTTTTCTTCGTGCTCCTCCCTACCAACATTATTTCATTTTAGTTTATACCACTTCTGATTTCAAATTTACCAACTCATCTTCATTAAATCATGGATAAACTAGATCTTCACCTTCAGGTGGGATCCAAATTTTTCTGATCTATACCTCTCGGAGATTAAGTCTGAATGATTTTAATGTATCTGGAGAAAATCATTATAACATTGGAAAAATAATTTGGTTTTTTATAACCTATGGCTCATAATTCATATGATACAGCTTCTTAAAGACTTACTAGTAAGGCTTAAAAATTATTAAATAACATACCCTAACATATCTTATAAAAATTTGGTTGAGATATTATGATATTGGTCCACTAGGAAATAATTATGGAAATATCTACCATTAACAGAAGTCTTATGGGAATACCGTTGAATGTCATCTGAAAAAATCTTTTCATATGAAATGTGAATTAGAAAATTATTATGTATAAAATACATTTCATAAGAATTTATATGTTAATGAAATTGCAATATCCTAGGAAATTTTAGAAATTCATATGAATTCTGAAAAGTAAGATGAAAAAATTTCTCGTTTTCAATATTCATGGAATTTAAAAAAAATTGAGATAAAAAGAATATTTTTCCTCAAAATTCATTTTATGATAAAATCATAGAATGTTTAAAATATAAATTAAAATACATAAACACTTTAAAAAAACATAGAAAATAAATATTTCCTTTTAATACCTAGAATAATAAGTTATTTTTTTAGATATTTGAAAATTATAGTAAATATTTTTTTTATTAACTAAGACCGGAAATCATGATTTTTGTAAAACATATTCAAGGAATTTCAATTTTGACTAAATATGAATAAAATTAAAAATATTACCAATTAAACTAAATTTCATCATCAATGAAAATATTATTTCATCAAAGGTATTTGAGAAATAATTATCAATATCAATCAATATCCAATTACATTAGACATATCTCGTTACAAGACCTCAAGAAATCAATTAATCAAATTATGTGGAAGTCAATTCATGAGAAAATGAAATATTTTTAAAGGTAGGAAATGTAGTTTTCAAAAATGAATTCCACCGTGGACTTTGTGTATTATGAAGGGATGATTTATCTTCTCAAAAGAAATTATTTTTCCAAAATATTGTTTCTAGTTATATAAAAAATATTGTATTTCAAAATTATTAATGGAATTAATCAATATTTACATTTCCTTTAATTGATCTTCAATTTTTTCCACCATGAACATGAAAAAATATTTTACAAAAAAATAATTAGACACAACTAGTGAATGAGTGAGTTTAATAATTAAAAGTATGTATAATTAACTCATCCACCAATTTTAGAAACATTAATTAAAAATTATCAATTATTCTAAGTTAATTCTCAATCTCTTTGAATTCAACTATTATTATTTAACCTATAAATATGAAATTTGAATTAAATAATAATTATTAGTCTGAATCCCAATGTGTTATTTGAAAAATGTTTTTGAGAGAGCAATGTAAATATATTCCATGATTGAGTCTATGGTTGAATCAAAATGATTAACCACTAAAAGTATAAAACCAGTCCTTAAATTTAAGTAAATATTTCAACCACTCATGAATAAAATCGATTATAAAAATAGTAATTGTTTAATAAAATCTAGGGTATTTTAACATAAACTCAATGAAGCTTCGTTCAACACTTATAATAATTCTCCCACTTTCATAAAACTAAAAAAATTTCCCAATGTTAAACAAAATCTGGGAGAAACAATTAAAAATATTTAAAGGTTCAATCATATTTGAAAATTCATCAGGTCAAATAAATCAAGTTTAAGGGTTAAAGTAAGATTAAAATAGCATGATTCCATAACTTCAGCACTTCCCAGAACAAATTTTAAATTCACATGTTATTTGTTTCAAGATAAATTTTAAATATATCCATAAAAATATTATAAATAACATCAATTAACAATGAAACCTACAATTAATAGATAATTAAAACTAATGATACTAATATAAGGTTTCGATATTGATTCATATTAATTTTAAACATCATATAAATATACTAGATTAATACCCATGTATGAAATAAAGATTTTATAATAATCTGATTAAAATGTTATCAGTACCCCACACTTAATTTCTATCCATAAATAGGTTTGACACAAGAAAATGATTTGAGAAATAACATGACAACTTCAAATTAGATTCATCAACTAAAATCTAAAGACAAAGTAAAGAAGAATACTCTGATGATATTTTGTACTATTCCTTAATGGTAAACTAGAAAGTCACTCTCCTTAAAGACATGTGTATCTCTATTTAGTCTCTTTATTGTGGTTCCTATAAGAGTAGAAGAAATTTAAACTTCAAACCGGTCATTATAAATTAGAAATATGAGACCAAGTAAGGGGTGAGGATTGAAATGAAATTCCTACCAAAATGAAAATTAAAAAAAAATAGGGAGTTGAAAAAGTCTAGGGTGATTTAATTTTAGTAAAAGGAAAACTATAATAAAACACTTGTAAAACCATAGGTTACCTCCCATGAAATTATTTATCAAGTTTATTCATCCAAACATACCCCTAAAACTATATCCATGATCATTCAGTGGGTATAATTTCTTAATGTTTATAAATTAAGTATTTTTTTTGTAAAGAATTATCATGTTAACTATGAAATTTTAGTATATCGGTATCAACTATATTCTTATTTAAAAAATTCAATTTTTTGATTAACCTTCCTACCACCAAAAAATTATTTTCCTAGAATTTCAAAAATAGTACAAAAAATGGACCAATTTAACCCATAATAGTCATTCGGTTGACTGGTTTCAATATCACAGGTTACCCATTTACTTAGGGAAAACAAAAAATCAGGAATATGTGTATCAAATATTGTAGATTTATAAATACTTCTCATAGTAAAATATTTAATTTTACAATTTTATTACTTATCAAAGGTAGGATAAATGTCCTTAATATCTCCCAAACATTTTATAAGTTCTGAGATAGAAAACTCATTATTGGAAAAATCATTGTTGGCGCCAAAAATGTGGCCCGAAAGAAAGGAACGAAAAGGCCGGCGCGCTGCCTCGCGAAGCTCCGTCACGAAGAGCCACCGCGAAGCCCCGCCGCGAAGCGCCCCTACCATGGCGGCGTCGCGAAGCTCCAGAGGCGGTAATCCTCCGCGAACCCCTTTGATGTTCGCGAGCCACCGTGAAGCTCCAGAGGCGGTAATCCTCCGCGAACCCCTTTGATGTTCGTGAGCCGCCACGAAGCACCAGAGGCGGTAATCCTCCGCAAACCCCTTTGACGTTCGTGAGCCGCCGTGAAGCACCAGAGGCGGTAATCCTCTGCGAACCCCTTTGACGTTCGCGAGCCGCCGCGAAGCACCAGAGGCGGCGCGCGAGCCCTGCTTCGCTGCGCCCCTTCCCTATAAATACTGGACTCCCCCTGAGTCCCAAGGACGGACAATCCGACTTTCGGCTTCTCCTCTCCCGAATCGCGAAGTACGCTTTGCCCCGGGAATCATGAGCTCCGCGAGGTATTTCTACTTCGCGAGACGACTCTGATTTGTCTCGTTTTGAGCCCCTCTTCCGGGAGGGATGCCCTTCGCGAATCTCAAGGGCGTTCGCGGAGGAAGGGGATTCCCAAGGGAACCCGGGCAGCTACGGAGCACTTGTGCTTCGCGAAACACCCAACCCATACGAGTGATCCCTATGCTAAGGCAGGACCGCTCCACTTCGCGAAGCACACTGCTTCGCAGGACCTTGCTTCGCGAGGCACCCCTTCTTCGCGAGGCAGTGCTCCGCGAACACTGTTCCACTTCGTGAAGCGCCTTCCACTCACACCTATGCCCCATGCTAAGGCCAAGGCACCCCACTTCGCAAAGAACACTCCTCTGCTTAGCAATTCCTCTTTCTGTGTGACCCTCCAGGTTTGCACGATGTGATTTCAAAGTCCCATGGACAATACCACCCGTAGCGTTGCTTCGCCTAATGATTCTTTGCATAGGCACGCTAACGGCTATTGCTTCTTCACATAGCCACGCTAACGTGGACCCCTCAATGGTTCGTCCCACGACCTCCCTTTACCATGGCCTTACCGGCACCTTCCCTTCCCCAAGGACCAGAGGGTACCGGTTATGTATGTCCTAGGGGTGTGGAGTGAACCCACCTCGTCCAAGCTGCAGGACGTTAAACTGCCAAGCACCACGTCCTCAACACATGACGTTAAACTGTGACCCAACCTCGTCTCCCTCACGAAGGGTTCCCCCCAGCTTGAACATTCTTTACACCACTCGTCTCCACGGGAATGGAACTCCTCCACACATGGAATGAGATCCTCCTTGTCGGAGTGGCGTATGTTCGCAGGGGAAGGGCTGCCTCAGAGCGTAAGCCCCTAACCTTTCATACGAATGATTTCACCCGTTCATCTCTGTACTTCCCCACTACCAAGGTCAGTGGAGGGAGTGATAGGGAACGAGGAACCTCCCCATGGGCCTCCATCCTGGAGTAAGTCCCAACACCATGGGCCACCCAACGTGTAAGCCCCTTTTCGCTTCTCACGGACGCACCCTTCGCGACGTGATCGTCAGGTCCTTGCAACCTCTTGTTTCTCACACCGAGCATGACTCACGTGGGCTTAGGGTGAGCACCGACCCTGACCACCCATCTCAGTGAACTACGAGGTCTTTTATCCATGTCAAGGCATGGTACGTAGGAAGCCTTCACGAGGTTCAAGCCCACCAATAGTGGACCAAGGTCTACTTTCACGTCGGTTCGCCGGAAAACCCATCTCAGTGAACTACGAGGTCTTTGATCCATGTCAAGGCATGGTACGTAGGAAGCCATCACGAGGTTCAAGCCCACCAATAGTGGACCAAGGTCTACTTTCACGTTGGTTCGCCGGCAAACCCATCTCAGTGAACTATGAGGTCTTTGATCCATGTCAAGGCATGGTACGTAGGAAGCCTTCACGAGGTTCAAGCCCACCAATAGTGGAACAAGGTCTACTTTCATGTCGGTTCGCCAGCAAACCCAACTCAGTGAACTACGAGGTCTTTGATCCATGTCAAGGCATGGTACGTAGGAAGCCTTCACGAGGTTCAAGCCCACCAATAGTGGACCAAGGTCTACTTTCACGTCGGTTCGCCGGCAAATCCACAGTGAACTACGAGGTCTTTGATCCATGTCAAGGCATGGTACGTAGGAAGCCTCTATGAGGTCCAATCCCACCCGTCATTTCACGTCGGGTCTCACCCCCGTCCAGCACGACGTTAAACTGCACTCCGGTCCAGTGGTAAGCCATTGCGACCCAACCCATCTTTTGAACTACGAGGACTTTGATCCATGTCAAGGCATGGTACATAGGAAGCCTTCACGAGGATCAAGCCCACCAATAGTGGACCAAGGTCTACTTTCACGTCGGTTTACCGACAAACTCCATCCTGAACTACGAGGTCTTTGATCCATGTCAAGGCAGGGTACGTAGGAATCTTCCCAGAGGTTGAAGCCCAACTCCCATCGGACCAAGGTCCACCTTCACGTCGGTACGCTGACGATGCCCGTCGGACCAAGGTCCACCTTCACGTCGGTTTACCGGCACCATCCCGAACTACATGGACTTTGATTCCCTGCCACGGGGATATGTAGGAAGCCTCGTCAAGGCTCAAGCCCAACTTCACTGTCGCCCCCCCTGCGATGGTCCCATTTCACTCTCCTTCCACTCCATTCATCAACCCACCACCCATTCTGATTCTCGCCCGGACCGTCTTATCCTGGTGAGACCAGGTCGGTACGCTCTTTTTCACAGTCGCCCATAGGCCGGCCCCGATATCGATATCCCTTCAAGGAGGATCCCTCAATCCGATCTATCCTAGCTAATGCTATGGTTGGGTTGATCCGTCTCCGCTGGACGTTAAACTCGCGGAATACCCTGTGTTGAACACGGGAAGCTGAGGAAAACCTCAGACATGTGTCTATGACATGTAATTATCCGCGCTCGATATGGGATGCCTCGGGCTTCCACGCCCTCGAGAAGCCTTGTGGTCAAGAATAACAGACAGACATGCCAGGTACCCCAGCATCCAGACATGCTACTGATGCCTCAACGTGACTACTCCCCTGACTGAAGGTTACTGCCCTGACTGGACCCTTTGGAATGTCCCGACAGAAGCAGTGTAATTAACCGGCGTCCATGGAAACATGGCATTGGGAAGAGTTTCACGAACTACGTATTAAATCTATAAGGGAGACCCGGACTAGGTGATGAGTTCTGAGGAGGAATCCACAGGAAGAAGAACCGACATCCCATCATCCCGTTTCGATCAAGGAGCAGACGTCCCTGAATAAGGAGCGAATGCCGCCCGCCTTTGGAAAGCGGGAATGCGGGGCAACAAGCTGCGCGTCCTCCACAGACGGATGCGCGCGCCCCGGCGAAAGCGTCGGAAACAGAAATGGTGAACCCGACGTGAAATGCTTCTCCTCAGCATGGAGATTAGTAGCGTTCGAGACACCAGTAGATTGACGTGTCACCGGATCCAGATATCCAGTGCCTGGTCCCGCCAAGCAAATAGCGGGCCTGTCGTGAAACTCACCGGAAGTCGGGATAGTAGAACGTGGGGCACTCCGCTCTGCAGCGTGTTGGCGTGGATCCTTCTCACAGACATGGAGGATGGAAGAACGCTGGGGCACTGGCTGTCAATCCTTTTCCTCTCAGTACTGATGAGTTGATCCCTTCGTTTCTCAGGAACCAGGTTGCTGTTTCAGAGATACGGTCACCATCCGCTCCTCACCCACGCAGGGGCAGGGGCAACACCACGACGGCCACCCCACATGGCGCCACTACCGCCACGATGGCTGCCACCTCACGGAATACGGGACGCCCACGTCCCCTTTCCCCATCAGAGGTCATCCAACGAAGGGTGATCAACAGCCTCGTGCGCAGGTATGAGGAAGAAGGGGTCATCCCAACCCGGGATATGGCCCGCCTGGACCTGGAGGCCTCCAGGCCCCTCCGTCAACGCCGCCCTAACAGGCCACGCAAGGAGCCCCTGCTCCCCACCCCGACATTCAACCGTTTCAGGAGCCTATCCTCGGAACGCCTTGATGACTCCTCGCCTTACGCTGAAGAGGCAGGCGCTGTCCGGCTCAGTCCGCTCAGGGCCCCGACCCGGGGCCCCCAGGCGAGAGCTCCCGTCCGGCCGCGTCAGCGCCGCCGTCCGGCCCTGCAGGAAGAGTAGGCAGACTACGTCCCTACACCACCTGCACCGGCCCGCCTGACCCGACGTCAGCGCCGGGCCCGGGCTGAGGACGCTCGCTCAGGCGCATCCACGTTGACAGCTGTAGTGGCCCGAGCCACCGCCGACGTGCATTATGAATCCCCCGTGTACATTGAGCAGGGGAACCCCTTCGCCCAACCAAGATTGAGACCCCAACCGCCCCATGGGCAGGCTGGGTTGACTCTCCGGGTTGCAGGCCCCAGTGGTGATCGCCGCGAGCTAACCCGCGGTGATCCCACACCGTACGGAGGTCCTCCCCGTACCACTACTCCACAGAGCGTGGGCCTTCCCCGCTCCGAGGTTCGTCATGGAGGCATGCCTCGTGATGCCCCCATCCTGCAGGAAGACCTGCCCCGCGGCAGTGACGCTCAGCGCGGAAACATTTCCCGCGCCCGCTGTACAGGGTATGGAGTCCATCCTTCTGAAGGAACCGTCCATCCGGTCCTTCTCCAACGTGGGGGGCCTCCCTACGTCCTCTCTGCAACCGGAGAAGTTCCTCCTCGCCCCAGCAACTCGAGGAGTGAAGGTCGGCCTCACTCCACTCGCATCGACCATGGAGGTCCTCCCCATGCTCCTGCCAGTTTCAACAGAGGCCCCGCCCACATGGGTACTGTTCATGGAGGTCCTCCCCATGTACCCTTCGACATTTTCCCTAGTGCCCCTCGCACCCCGGCTGTCTCGAGTGGGGGGCCTCTCCGCCATGGCACCAGCGCCGCCCCGAGGCTGCCTGATAGGGGTCAACCCTATCCCGAAGAGCCACCCAGGGGCAGAAGAGCGGGTCGTCACCGCCACAAGAAGAATCCTCGGAAGGCCCAGGTGGAGATCAAACCTGCCCGCTTCTCCGATTCGGAAGTGGAATGCGATTCAGTGATGGAACCTTCTCCCGCTCCTCTGTATCAAGGACCGGGGCAGGAACCAGACACGTTAGCCTCGTTCTCCCAGAATTTGAGGTCCACCGGATTACCGTCTCTCTCCGCAGGTACATCGAGGAGGAAGAAATCCTGGGAATTCCGTAGGTCTCGACCACGCAATCACCGCCTCTGTCACCAGAAGAGCCCTCTACCTCTACCAGAGATCACGTAGAGTTTTTTGGGGGGACCACGACGGTAGAGCGACGACACGACCTGTCGCCGGTAGCCACGGCTCCTGTTCCGGAAGCTGTGATTATCATCCCATCGTATCGTGACATCGTGGCCAGGTCACCTCACTCTTCGGAGGATGGCCCGGAATTCGGCGGCCAGTCGGCTCGTTTTCCGTATTCTCCACCGCCGAGCTTATTATCCCAAAGGTCAGCCTCGGTACCGCTACCGGTTCCTCAGCCGCCCCCGGTTGACGAGTGGGGAAACAAAGGGCCAGACCCTAAGTCCGAGCCTAGGAGCTTCTAGAGTATCCTTGCAACGGATTACTTCCCGGAGAAGTTCTGGCCGACGGCGGCACTGAATTTCCGCATACCAGAGTCTCTTACCCCTGAAGAAGTGGGATTCTTTTGTCGAACCCTGTGGGTGACGCACTTCCGCCTCCGTTGAGAACGGGTGGTATACCCCAGAAGTTGTGAGCACTTCGAAGAAATCGGCGAGCAATGTCGCCTGATCGATGCAGCCGCTCTTCTTGTGGCCCAGCACCCCGAGTAGCTAGTTCACCAGAGTGCCCTCCAACGAAAATGCGTTCAGAGTTTCAAAGCACTCCGCAAGATCGTCAGGGAAGCCACCCCCCATGTGCAAGTCCGTGGTTGGGGACACTATGCTGCCCTTCTGTTCGATCTTATTCGACGACAACCCGATTCGCTATGCGACATCGAGGACATGCCCTCGAGAGGAATCGCGGTCCACATGGCCGACATTGTGGACAGGGAAGACGAACTAGAACTCCTTGATGGAGACTTCCCCCCAGAGGGCGCACCGCCACTACTCGACCCATCAGGGAGAGTTACCCGTCAGCAGAGGAACCTGCTAGGCCTCCCCGTACCCACAGAGTCGCTGGTACTCAGTCGAAACACCAGCAAGGGTAAGGAGCACGTCGGGACAGTCAAGCACTCCGACCCGTCCGCCTCTGTGCAAAAAACGGACGAAGATCCTGAGAAAGCCGCGTTACGCCAGCAGCTTTCTGAGCAGAAGAGGCTGGTTGACGAACTCTTGGCTGAACGCGTCGCAGAGCGACGACCCGACTATGGTAATCCCAGGCCGGGGCAGCAGGGGCAGGAACAATTTCCCCCCGGTGAGATGCCTCCGGGCAACTTTGATCATGCTACTGCCGCAGACAGGGCGGAAGCCGGGACATACGGCAAGAGGGCGCGATACGTCTCGCCAAACCCCCCTGAGCGACGGGGCGATCTGAAGAATCCAACCCGGGTTCCCCCAGCCGCCCAGCAGGTCGTCCAGCCAGTTGACCCACGAGCGGCCGAAGCTGTCTACCGTGTTGAAGAACCTGGAAATGCACTTGTGGTTAGGGATCCCCGTCAAGACAGGGACCCCCACCCGGAGGACCTTATTGCGGCACTCACAGCCCGCCTCGAGGCGTTGGAAACACGGCAGGTGGCGGTCCCACCGGATGGAAAGCCTTATCCCGCGTGGGTGGATGATATGCCCGCGCCTCCGGGTTTTGGGAACCCCACTTTCTCACCTTTTAACGGGACAGGGGTCCCGCCCCAGCACTTGGCTCATTTCTCTTCTAGGTGTGGCCCTAAGTTGGGGACCCCGGCTCAGCAAAAAGCCGCCAAGCTCCGATGTTTCGTACAGACATTGGAAGGTCCGGCATTCGTCTGGTATAGCCAGCTCCCTATCGGATCGGTGACTGGTTGGGAGGATCTTCGCCGGCAGTTCTTATACCATTTCATCTCCACCACGCGAAATACCAGCATTGCGGACCTCTTCAAGTGAAAACAGAGGCCTGATGAGCGGGTTGCAGACTTCATCGCCCGGTGGAAAGGACTTACGTATTCCCTCGATATGCCACTGACTCAGGAGAAATTACTGACGATGTGTGTGGGGAACGTCATGACAGAGCTGGTACCCTCCCTGATTACCCAGAACTACCCTGGAGGGTTCAGAGATTTCTCGGATAAGGCCCAGCGCCTCGAGGAAGCCCTGCAACAGGCTAGTCAGGCACGTTTGCTGCCCCCTATGATACCAGCCAGGAGGGCCGCCAGGGATGAAACCGCAGCGGTGGCTCAAATAGAAGCCCTGAGGCGGCTGGAATTGCTGCCGGTGGCACCACCCCTGCAACCCCGCAGAGGTCCTCCACCTCAAGAACAGGCTCCTGCCCAGCAGCGACCGCCCCAGAACCGACAGGTTCCCCCGCGCAATGCGCCACCGCCACCTAGGCGAGACAACCAGGCGCCGCCTCCTCGGCAGGCCCCTCCGGCCCCTCGTCAGGACAAAGCCCCCAGGTCCCCCTATCCGGAAAAAAGGTACCAGACCTATTCGTTCAACGAAAATCAGGTCCTTGACTACTTCCGAAGTGCTCTAGAGCAAGGGATTGTGCGTCTGCCTGAGTGCAGAAGGCCGGCAGAGGCGCATCTCACCGATCACCCCAACTACTGCCCTTATCATCGGATCCTGGGGCACACCCTCAAGCGATGCTATGTGTTTAAAGACTGGCTTCAGGACCAGGTCAACAACAACATAGTCAAGTTGGGCCCAGCGCCAGCGCAAGTGGCAGGCGTCTTTGCAGGATCAGAAATCGGCAGCGACAACGAAGGTGAGTGGCAACAGGTCTCTAGCCGCGGATCCCAGAAATATGACTACTGGATGGCTCGAAAAACCGTCGTCTGTGCCCAGGGTATCATCCGGGCGCGCCTAAAGCAGTCGAAACCTTCAGAATTAGCCGGTTCCTCCGCGTCATCTTCACAGTCGACCTCTGCCCAAAAGGGCAAGCAGCGGCGACGCAAGAAGAAGCAACCTGCACCGCCAGTGCCGTCGTCGTCCCGCACTCTCGGCGACTTTATGCCCCCCGAAATGGGGATTCCTCCCAGAATCCGCCCAGCGGTGGATGACTCTTCGAGCGATAGCCAAGGGTACGCTTCGGTTAACACCGTGGAGCTGGTAAAGCCCTATATGACCCCCGATGAGAGGGAACCCCAGGCAGACCTACCCAACATTTCTAGCCGACATCAACGTCAGCAGAATCGCAATCGCACCGGTCATCGAGGAACGTCAGCAGGAGCTTGTGGCCAAGTCGTGCACGCTACCGAGACCAGGAAGCAGGCTCAGCGTAGATCTCAGCACGCGCAGACTCATCCAACACCCTCGGATCTACCTCCACCGTCATTCGTACTACTGGATCGGGGGGAGCCGCCTCGTTCGTATCACAGTCAGTCTTGCCCGGCTGCAGGCCAGCCTCCACTGTCCGATCCTAGTCCGGAGACTACTCTTCTGGCTTCTACTGGCAGGCAGCAAGACGTACCCAGTACTAGTCGATCACCAGTTCAACCGGCAGGACCCGCTGTGCATCCAAATGCCGAACGACCTCCTGTAAGAAGAGGTTCGCGTTTGGCACGAAAGTACGATGTTCTGAAGCACCTGGCCAGCATCCCGGTGAGGCTTTCCATCCTTGAGGCCCTGCGCCTGTCATCTGAAATGCGCGAGGCACTTGCCGAGGCCCTAAGGAGCCCCCTTTAGTTCGAGACGGAAGTAGCAGCTGCGGAAGCCTTCCATACCGAGACGATTGAAAATGCCGAATGTCAGGAGGTTATCTCGTTCTCCGGTGAAGATGAGGACCCTCCCATACAGGGGCACATTCGCCCACTGTATATCACTGGCCACTTCAACGGCGTGGAAGTCCGCCGCTGCCTCGTTGACACAGGTTCTGGAATCAACCTAATTCCGACCCGGACGCTGCGAAAGATGGTTCTGTCCGAAGGTGATTTGGCTCCCTCTGACCTCAGGATCCAGGGGTACGACAGGACAGAGCAAACCCCAGTCGGCAAGATCCGCCTGAAGACTCAGTTCGGTGGCTTAATTGCCAGCACCGAGTTCATGGTTGTTTCTCAGGAAACCTCCTACAACGCATTGATGGGTAGGCCATGGCTCCATCTGCATGCAGCGGTCCCCTCATCGTATCACCAGTGCCTCAAGTACTCGCTCAACGGTCGAGTAGGCGTTCTCCAAGGAGACGCGTCCCCTTTTGCTTCTTGTGAGGCCCGCTATCTGGATGCGGGTTATTACAAAATTAAGGACAAGAAAATCCTGGTAAGCGAGGATGATCCCACCCCGATCACAAGTGATCCCTGGGAAAGCATGGATGACGCCTACATCCTCCCGATCCACCGGTTGGAGGCCACGACCCCCGACATGGGGCAATGTTTTGTTGTTTCGGGTACGCAAGGAAGGCATGTTCCCGTGTCCAAGCGACGGCGGAAAATCACCTCGTACTCCTACATCAACCAGGATCGGGTCATCCCGGAACCTCCTACCCCTGTACGGTACCAGGACGTCAAGCTCATGACAACGGCGGTGCGCCATACGCATCTCTTCCGCCGGGCTGGAATTAACCGACTCAGGACGACACGTCACCACTACTTTGATATCATCAAACGTGGCCCTTTAGGCCGGAGGCCAGATGAGATAGGATCAAATGCATTCATTTCTATGGTCTCAACGACAAGTGAGTCTCCTAATGTGATGACCGCTGCTGCCCAAGCCGGCACCAGCTGCCCCTCGGGTTTTGAGAGCCCAGAAGTATCTGCCGTCGCGGGAAGTCCCCCCACGGCTGGGGAGGAAGACTTGGAGGATGCTCCCCCAGCCTTTGAAGAAGGCGCATCTACCACGGTTGATGAACTGGTACAGGTGAACCTTGGTAGCGAGGCGGATCCGAGACCCACATTGATCAGTGCGGTCATGTCCATCGAGGAGCGGCAGCAGTATGTGGACTTCCTCAAACAGCACCCCGATGTGTTTGCCTGGAGTTACGATGAGATACCAGGGCTGGATCCCCAAGTGGCCGTCCACCGTCTGGGCCTCCCGGCAAAACATCGTGGGTTTAAGCAGCCTCCTAGGAAAATGCACCCTTCTCATGGTGCTATGGTTGAGGCCGAAGTTGACAAGCTTATCAAAGCCAACTTAATTAAGGAGGTCCAGTACCCCAAATGGCTCGCCAACATTGTGCCGGTCAGGAAGAAGAATGGGCAGATTAGAGTCTGCATCGACTTCCGCGATCTCAATCGCCACTTCCCAAAGGATGACTTCCCACTCCGAGTGACGGAGCTGTTGATTGACGCCACGGCCGGGTTCCAAGCCCTCTCTTTCATGGATGGGTATTCCGGGTATAACCAAATCCGGATGGCCCCCGAAGACGAGGATTCCACTGCCTTCAGGGCTCCCCAGGGTACCTTTTGCTACCAGGTAATGCCATTCGGTTTGAAAAATGCAGGAGCCACTTATCAGAGGGCCATGCATCGTATATTCAAACCGATTCTCGGGACATTGGTGGAATGCTACGTGGATGACCTTGTAGTCAAATCATGCCAGTTCCAGGACCATGTCAAAGACCTTGAGAAAGTGTTCGGTTTCCTCCGTTACCGTCACCTGAAGATGAACCCGCTGAAGTGTGCCTTCGGAGTCACCTCCGGAAAGTTTCTGGGCTTTGTTGTCAGATACCGAGGTATCGAGATCGACCAGGAGAAGATCAAGGCCATCAGCCAAATGCCTCCCCCAAGCAACATTCGAGAGCTCCGAGGCCTTCAAGGCCACTTAGCCTATATACGCCGATTCATTGCGAATCTGGCCGGAAAGTGTAAGCCCTTTTCCCGGCTCATGAAGAAAGGCACTGCCTACGAATGGGATGAGGAGTGTCGGATCGCCTTTGAGGAAATCAAGCAGTATCTGCTCCAACCTCCGGTCTTGATGCCACCCGTCTCCGGAAAGCCGCTGGTCCTTTACGTGACTGCCCTGGAGAGATCCCTCAGCGCGCTGCTCGCCCAGAAGAATAACGAGGGCACTGAGAACAGTCTCTACTATCTCAGCCGCATGCTTCTCGATACGGAGGTCAGATACTCCCCTATCGAAAAGAGCTGCCTTGCGCTCGTCTTCGCCGTGCAGAAGTTGCGACCCTACCTGCAACACCACGAGGTGCAATTGATCTCTCGGGTGGATCCGCTGAAGTACATCCTAAACTGCCCAATGATGACTGGCCGACTAGCACGGTGGGCGGTGATTCTCCAGCAGTTTGATATCAGGTTCGTGCCTCAGAAGGCCGTTAAGGGACAGGCGTTGGCATAATTTTTAGCTGCCCATCCAACCTTCGTGGATCAGTCCCTGGACCTGGATTTCCCCAACGAGACGATCCTCTCAGTAGATCATGCTGTCCCGTGTTGGCAAATGCATTTCGACGGCGCCTCCCGGAGCCCCACCGGTAGAAGGCTCAACGACCCCAAGCTCAATAGAGTGGGTCTGGGTATTGTTTTCATTACCCCGGCACAATCCATCCTACCATACTCATTCCTGTTGTCAGAAGGTTGTACAAACAACGAGGCAGAGTACCAGGCTCTCATCACCGGCCTCGAGTTGGCCCTTGAGATCCATGTCCCCCATCTACATGTGAAGGGAGATTCTGAGCTGGTAATCAGGCAGGTTAATGGCGACTACGTCGTCAGGAAGCCAGAGCTTGCACCGTTGCTGGAGTACACCCTCCTCTTAATGGCCCAGTTCTCTCCTCGGCCAGAGGTTACCCATGTCCCACGGTCGCAGAACGGCCAAGCGGACGCCCTGGCTGGCTTAGCCACGTCGCTCGCAGAACCCGAGCAAGATGATTTGGTCATACACGTGGCCCACCGGAGAGTCATTGCTCCCGTCACCCAAGAGGACCGTGATAGCCTACGGGTAAGTCATCTCACCGCCGGACCCTCCATATCGGGAGTCCCGGGTTTGTCAGACGCAGTGGTTGAAACCACCCCCGACTGGAGAGCACCTTTTGTCGAGTATCTCCAAAATGGTCAGCTCCCGGACGACCGGGCTGAACGCGAGCGAATCCGACACCGCGCACTTCAATTTACCCTCTAGAGCGGCCCCAGTCTTGAGCAGACCCTCTATAAACGGAGTTTCGATGGTGTCCTCCTCCGTTGCATCCAAGGAGTAGAGATACCTCAAGTTATGCAAGAGGTTCACGCCGGTTCCTGTGGCGCCCATCATGCTGGGCCGAAGATGTCCCAGCAAATCCAGAGGTTAGGGTAATTCTGGCCCTCCATGATCCACGATTGTATTGGGTATGCCAAGAGATGCCACGCGTGCCAAGTACACGCCAACTTCTTGCATCGGCCGCCAGAACCCCTTCCACCCCACCAAGTACTCTTGGCCATTTGCGGTATGGGGACTTGATGTAGTGGGACCGTATCTACTGGTAACAGCCCGCCAGTGTAGGTTCATCCTGACTGCTACAAATTTCTTCTCCAAGTGGGCAGAAGTAGTTCTGCTCAAAGAGGTCAAGGCCTGTTCCATCATTGACTTTGTGAGCTCCAACATTATCCACTGGTTTGGAGTCCCTCACGTCGTCCTCACCGATAACGGCACCAACATCCGAGCAGCTGAATTGAAGAAATTGTACGCTAAGTACGACATCCGGTCGAACCATGCCTCCCGCTACCACGCGCAGGCGAATGGACAGATCGAGGCATTCAACAAGACCCTCTCTAACATTCTATAGAAGATGGTTGGTCAGAACAAGAAGAGTTGGCCGGACAAGCTCCCCAACGCCCTCTGGGCTTACCAGACGACGACTCGCAACTCTACCCAGGTGACCCCATATTCCCTGGTGTATGGAGCTGAGGCCGTCCTACCCATTGAGATCCAACTGCCGTCTCTACGCACTGCAGTTTATGATCACCAGAAATCAGATGAGGTAGCCGAGATCTGTCTAGTTGAATTAGAGGCACTGGACGAGAACCGGCTCCGTGCCCTGCACAATCTGGAGAGGCATCAGGACAAGATAGCGAGAGCCTTTGACAAGAAGGTTCGTCTCCGCTCTTTTCTACAGGGTGACCTGGTATTGGCCCTTCGAGCGCCAATGATTCCCGGTAGGAAACCGCCCAAGTTAGAACCCAAATGGGAAGGGCCTTATATCATTCATAAGGTTTACCCCAATTGAGCATACTCTTTGGTGACCACGGATGGAGAGCGTATAACCCCTCCCACCAATGCCAAGTTCCTCAAGTGATACATTGCCTAGGGAAAAAGTGGTCCTGCACGACCCTAAACTACGAGAGGGTCCTGCACGACTCTAAACTGCGACTTGGTCACGCATGACCTTAAACTACATCTCCATCCTCACTTCAAGACGTTAAACTGCAAGCCGGTCAGGCCTTTCTGACTGAGGCTCAGGCTCAGGCCCCTCGGCCTCCTTGGGCCCCTGGCCCCGTCTCCACCGCGGTTTGGCCCCCAGGCCCCATTGTTGTTTTTTTCCCACTTAACCTCTTGTGGGATTGCACGGTATGGTGTAGGACCACGTCCTCATTCATGCCGGGTTACCTGTTGTATCGTACATATCCCCAAACAAGGTGTTTCTCATCGTCCTGCAGGACGTTAAACTGCATCTCAAGAACTACGTGTGGCTTGATTCCCATCTTCATGGGATACGTAGGAACGCTCGGACGCCTCGTCTTGAGCCCAGCCCAAACTTTTCTCTTCCGCTATTCCCCCTGGGAATAGTCTCCTTGGAGGATCTTTGTGTAGCAGGAAGTAGGCTTTCTTGGCCCCGCTTATGCAACCTCGCTCGTGCAAAGATTGTAAAGGTCACACCATGCGCCCACTCCCGTTCTTCTATCCTCCCACGTCCTCACCGCATGACGCTAAACTGCATGGCATTTCAAGAACTATGTATGGCTTGATTCTCATCCTTATGAGATACGTAGGAACGCCCGGACATTTCGTCCGTTGGCCCAGCCCAAAAGCCAAAATCTTCCCCTCGGGTCAAGACATGGAAGGGTGCACACTTTTGCCCCGACCCACGTCGAGCAAGCCTCGACCCGGCTGCACATTCCCCCCTGGAGGTGTTTGACCCTTTCGTGGATGGATGAAACTACGCTTCACCCACTCCTTGACTGGGATTCTGTCACCTTTCACACCCGGAGGGACCCCCAATAACGGCCTGGATACAATGCCCAAGGGCTCTCCTACCGATACGGGCCAACTCCCCCGAGGGTTTTCAAGCAACAAATCGATACAAGTCCCGCGTTGCGAATTTGGTCAGCGGTCGACGCTCATTTGTTGCCCCCATACGGGTCACCATAGGAACGATGTGTTCCGAACATGGTCAACAGTGTCCTGGATCTTCAGGTCCACCCCGAGATTCCCCAGGCATCAAGAACAGTGATTCCCTCTGCCCCATCCTGAGGTGACAAACTTCCCCCAGGTGGTGCTAGCGATCCGGGCCACGGCCCAGGATTCCTCATAAGAGTGTATGGTGTAGTGTAGGACTACGTCCTTATTCACGTCGGGATCATGTACCATGCCGTACGACTCCCCTTACGAGGCCCAGCCTCATGCCCCTTGGCCTCCTTGGGTCTCTGGCCCCCCGTCCTCATGTAAGACGTTAAACTGCAAGCCAGTCAGGCCTTCCTGACTGATGCCTGACCTTAGGCCCTTTGGCCTTTCCGGGCCACGGCCTAGGTTCCCTCTTACCCAGGGTGTATGGTGTGGTGTAGGACTACGTCCTCATTCACGTCGGTTTCTTCGCCCTACTGCACACCTCCCTTGTTTCGGAGTATATTACTCCCCTCCTCGTCCAGTATGACGTTAAACTTCATTTCAAGAACTACGTGTGGCTTGATTCCCATCCTAATGGGATACGTAGGACCACCTGGATGTCCAAGATTCGGGTCCAGCCCCATCTCTCGGGGATCCTCATCCCATCTTGGCCCCTTGGCCTATCCTTCCTCCATGAGGGGATCATATGGTGTGGTGTGGGATTATGTCCTCATTCACAACGATATCGTAATGACCACGCCATGCTCCCACCCCCTACTGAGCTATTTCGTCGATCCCTTTTTTTCGGCGGTTCACCAATGTGCTTAAGAGTACTCTGGTTTATTACCTGGAATGCCAAGCTTTACTCGGACACATCCGCACCCGCTTTCCAGGCTTTGCGTATCCCCGCATCAGGGCTTTCTTCATCTTTCACACCCAGAGGGACCCCCAAGAACGGCTTGGATACAATGCCCAAGGGCTCTCCAACCGATACGGGCCAACGCCCCCCAGGGTTTCGGACAACAAATCGATAAAATCCCACATTGCGAATATGGTCAGCGGTCGATGCTCATTTGTTGTTCCCACCTCAGGCTAACGCGATATGGACGCTGTGTTTCCACCGTGGTTAACAGTCTTCCTCTATCGCCACGCCAACCCATTAATCCCAAATGCCGGGTACACAATTCACACCCTTCATCACTTCTTCATGTCCAAGTAGAGTCTCTGAACTCTTGGTACTTTTCCCCCATGCACGTCTGCGCGTTGGAGGAACAAGCTACATCAAAAGTGTCCTTCGGAACTCTCTGCTAACTCCCCATTGGTGGACGCCCCAAGTATTGCGATGAGGATACCCCCCTTGTTTCCCACACCGAGTTTATCTCACGTGGGCTTAGGGATTGGGTTGACATCTGTACTTACTCGGGAGTTGTCACCATCCACGGTCCGAGCTCTAAGACCGTAAACTAAGATTCTCACCTGGAACTACGTTCAGCATGATTCCTATCTCGATAGGATACGTAGGGATGCTCGGACCCCTTGTCTCCAGACCCAGCTTGAGTTCAGCAAATTTACCTCTCTAATCCTTCCTTCAGGACCCCGATCACAGGGCTGCGTGGCGCAGTGAGAGACTACGTCCTCATTCACGTCGGGTTTGTGATAGCTGCACTACGCACGCCCCCATTCTGAGGTTCAGTCCTCCTATTCCCGGTCCTGCATGATGTTAAAAGGCACCCTTCAGAACTACGTGTGGCTTGATTCCCATCCTAATGGGATACGTAGGACCACCTGAATGTCTAAGATTCGGGTCCATCCCCACCTCTTGGAGATCTCCTGATTTCCCGGTCACCTAGGCCACTTGGTCTATCCCTCTCCAGCAGGGGGGTGTGTAGGTATGATAAAAGGTTTTGGGCACCATGCCCCCTTCCCCTGGGAATATGCCATCTCTCGGTCACCCTCAAAGTTGAGTCCCTTGACTCCTTGCGGTGGTTCACCCATGTATTAAGAGCACTCTAGTCTAGGACCAGGAGTGTCAGATTTAACTTGACCAAGTTCCTTCCACTTGTCAAGCTTCGTGTTCCCCTCTATTCGGACTTCCATCATCTTTCACACCCGGAGGGACCCCCAAGAACGGCTTGGATACAATGCCCAAGGGCTCTCTTACCGATACGGGCCAATGCCCCCGAGGGTTTTGGACAACAAATCGATAAAACCCCGCGTTGTGAATATGGTCAGCGGTCGATGCTTGTTTGTTAGTCCTCATTTCAGGAAAACTCGACAGGATGCTGTGTTGCGAACATGGTCAGCAGTAATCCTCTGTCGTCACGCCATCCCCTTCAGTCCTTGAATGTTGGTTGCATGATTCACATCATTTTCCACCCCATCATGTCCAGGTGGAATCTCGACACTTTTGGCGCTATCCCTCAGTGCACCTTTGCATGCTAGGGGGACAAAGCTGCAATCTGGCACCCTTTGGGGCTCCCATGGTCCGAGCTCTAAGACCATAAACTAAGTTCCATTCGAGACTACGTTCAACTTGATTCCCATCCTCATGGGACACGTCGGACCGCCCAGACGCCCTGTCTCCGGGTACAACCCATTCAGGAAGCCAGTCTCTCTCCTTGTTTCACCTCTGTGTAGGCCCCTCGGCCTAAGGTTTCCCTCTCCGGATGGCGTACAATTTGATGTGGGATCATGTCTCTGTCAATTGTGTTTTATAACACTCCGCACATTTCCCGCCTAGAATCGTCTCTGCTACGTCTGCGCTGCATAACGATAAAATGCATGCTTGTTCCTATCATACGACCCTAAACTGTGACATTATCGTCCTGGCCGCACGACGAAAAACGGCACCGCATTGTGGTGACCTCGTTGTAGAGGACATCACGTTGGGTATTGGTCACGTGCCATGCCATTTTTCAACGCCCATCACGGCTTGATTCTTGTGGCGACATCACGACCAACTGTTCTAGGCCGGTCTCTTCACAAAAAAAACCCCATTCACCTTAAATAACAAACAAGATACATCAAATTCCGCTTCTTTTAGTGCAAGGGCCACGTCCGCACTCCACTTTTCCCCTGGCACTGGTACCTTACCGTGCCACCTTTCAGAACGGCGTATGGCTTGATTCTCATCCTTATGAGATACGTAGGAGCGCCCGGGTGCTTCCCCGTGGGCCCATCCTAACCCTTGTGTTCGGTCCCTCGACTCGAGCATTTCCCCAGAGAATACATGGTAAGTAGGACTATGTCCTCATTCACGTCAGGTTTTGATGTCATGCGTCCCCTGATCCCTTTTCCCATCCATGGTCCAAATTCTATGACCCTAAACTAAGATCACCCCAAGGGAAAGGAATCTTCTCCCTCTCTCTAATACGTTTCATTGCCGTATTCAGATGTGTTTTGACAAAGAGACCGAAGCGTGGGATTTTCACAGGGACGTTCCCCTTATCCCATGACCAAGCTTCGTGAGCTCACTATTTGGATCCTCATCCTATTCCACATCCAAAAGGACCCTCGGACGAAGTGGATACTAAGCTTAAGGGCTCTCCATGAATGATGGACCTAAGGGCCCTTCAATCGTTCCGGGCCAACATCCCCACGGATATTAGACAACAAATCGATAAAATCCCGCGTTGCGAATATGGTCAGCGGTCGATGCTCATTTGTATGTCCCCATTCTAGGATAACGCGACAGGGTACTGCGTTGTGAATACGGTCAGCAGTTACCCTTTGTCGTCATGCCGCCATCATTGTGATCTGAATCTCGAGCACCATGATTCACACATTTCCACTTCCTCATGTTCAAGTGGAATTCCATCATACTCGGCTCTTTCTCTTCGCGCATCTAGGTGCACTAAATGATCGTGTTAGTGTCATTAGGGCGGGATTCACCGAGCGTCCCTTTTCCCTAACTAGCCCCTCTCTGTGTCGGGAAATTCCCACCCCTACTGCTTGTTTCCCACATCGAGCACGACTCACGTGGGCTTAGTAGTTTTGGCAGGATGTGTACCAACACGGTTAGGCTGCTCCCCGTCCCACATGACGTTAAACTGTGCTTCCAGAACTACGTGTGTCTTGATTCCCATCATCACGTGGGATACATAGAGACACCCAGGCATTTCGCCTAGGGTTCAGCCCCTGGAATCACGAAATCTTGTTCCTCCCCATTTCCAGCCCTCGCCAGAGAGGCCCTATATGGAAGAAAGAATGATCTGTGATCAGGCCGATGCGCCCATCTGGCGTACTCCCACCACGGTGGTTCAACTACCGAAGTGTTGGATTCTGTTTGAACAAACCACCACTCCATGTTCCACGCTTTGCGTGCCCCTTATTCGGACCCTCGTCCTCTTTCATGTCTGAAGGAACCCCCTAACGGTCTGGTCTCATGCCGCATCGGCTCACCTACCGTCCTGGGCCAACATTCCGGAAGACTGGTCATGTTTGGAGGGACCCCCAATAACGGCCTG
The DNA here is from genome assembly GCA_963277665.1 of Viscum album. NCBI lineage: Eukaryota > Viridiplantae > Streptophyta > Magnoliopsida > Santalales > Viscaceae > Viscum > Viscum album. The sequence goes on along the minus strand of OY728119.1, from coordinate 99,251,306 downwards.
GATACTACGCCCAAGGGCTCTCCTACCGTTACGGGCTAATGTCCCGAAGGATTGATCGACAACAAATTGATAAAATCCCGCGTTGCGAATATGGTCAGCGGTCGATGCTCATTTGTTGTCCCCATTTCAGGCTGATGCAGTAAGGATACCGTTTGTCTGCCACGGTTAACGGTTGTCCTTTATTGTCACGTCATCCCCACAGTGTTCCAAATTTGGGTATCGTGATTCACACTTCCCATTTTCATCTGTTTGAACCGATTTTAGCGCCCCTGGCGTTGCCCCGTTCGTGCATAAGAGCACGTTGAAGAAACGGTAATTCAGCTATCCTGGAAGTTCCTCCTCCGATCAAGCCTTCCCCATCTTTCGGGAATCTGGACTGGCTCGGGGAATTGTCGTCAAACGTCCCGCAAACATTGTAGGGATGTAACAAGGCAATTCAACAGTGGAAATCGTGCGTGCCACGACACTCAAAACAAAGGAGAGAGAAAGAGTTGAAGCACAAAAGTGTTAATAAAAGATTCTTTCGGGTTTGTTACAATACTCGGGGGTTGACTTCCCCCATGGACGGGTTGACCCCGTCAAAAGAGCATTGCAGCTCCGCCACCCGCTGACTTGCGGCGTCCAAAGCCTGTTGCCGCTGATTCAGCTCCCGCTCCTCTTCAGCGGCGGCGGGGCGTAATTCGTCAACTCTGGCCCTGGCCCTTTCTACCTCGGCCTGGACGGCAGCCATCCTTCCAGAGGTCTTCCCCATATTCTCCTCAGCCTCTACCAGCTGGACCTTCAATCGTGAGACCAGCTCAGACTGCGCATCAAGAGTGGCTGAAAGCTCGTTGGCCCGAATCTGCATCTGTTGGACCTCTCCTTCAGCCTCCTGGAGCTTCCTAATGCTGGTCGCCTTCCTCCGCTGCCATCCCACGCTCAGCCCACGATCATTCTCCTGTATCTTCTCATCCATGAGGTCTCGGATGAGCGCGTGAGGGCGTTGGGCATCCACTCCCCCGGCACACAGTTCACGCAACCGCGAGCGGAGCCTATCCATTTCGGCTAGCCATTGCGCTTGGGGAGTTTCCTTGATAAAGCGCGTGATTAGCTTCCACGACCGGCGACGGACTATGCTGCTGTCTTCCTCATCGGAGGCCGTTTCGTCCCAATCTGCGCGGTTGGCAGGCTCGTACGCAGGATATGCCTGCAGGAATTCCTCAGCGGGATCTGCATCTGGTGTCTAATCTGGTACGACACCTGACGCCGACGCAGGTAGGACAGGACTGGGACCGACCGGTTGATCCTCTTCCTCGGAGTCCACCTCAATGATTTCGGGTACGACCCTGCTGGCGGACCCGCCAGTGATGATGTGCGTCGCAGCTTGAGGAGATGGAGGGACTATCGCCACCATCACCAGCATGCCCCTAGGAGGGACGCCGCCAGACATCCCGACCAGCCTCGCCACAGCGGCCCATGCCAGCCGAAGAACTGTACGACATAGAGACATAAACATTAGTTGGCATGGCCTACATGTGACAACGAGGAGACCGATGGAGGAGACTTACGAAGATCGACCTCCGAGCACTGCTCCTGAGCCGGTACTGATGGGACCCAGAGACGAGGCCCTCCCTATATTGATGGAAGGTCTGGAGATTCCGGAGGAGCCACCTCGGGCGCCCTGGTCCCACCAGACGCAGAACTGGACGCAGCCATAGGCGCGGGTTCTGAAAGTCCCGCATCATCCCCCGCCGAAGAGCGAGAGCAAGGCCTATGAACAAGTTCCTCCTGCACGGTTCAAACATTGATGAGAGGTCCATAGGGACCCGAGAATAGGTCGTAAGGAGATAAGTTCGGAATGCTACCTCGAGAGCCTCCGCGAAATCGTCGGATTCTGAGCCTCGGTCCCCGACCTCGCCCTCCTCCAGCGGGATCCCTCCGCAAGCCTCATCCTCCCGAGAAGAGTCCTCTGATTCCTCCTGCAAGGGGAAGCGCTCCCTCAGATCGGCAGCAGATAACTGCGGGGGGACCGTCTGATTCAACAGTACCCTCACCCGATCCGTCATTGGGCGAGGAACACCGCTGGAGTGGACGTAATCCTCCATCTCGTCCAGGTATTGCTCCGCCTCCACCGGAGACACCATGAATCCGACTCGAACTGGGCCTATGCCCGGAAATTCCATCCCGAGGCGATTCAGGTGGGCCCAAATCTCAGGTGGGCTGAGGAATTGCCGGTTGACATCCCAAATGTCCCAAGCTTCCAGAAAGACAGCATCTTCGGCCATGTCAATGTGACGCAGCCGCTTCCCCGGAGCCTGAGTGGATATCCTACGGAATCCCCTCGGTGGCCGCCCCTACGAATGGCCCTGCTCTTCTGGAACCACCGGATCCACCGTTGCTGCCATACCCTCGGCCGGTGCGGGTCTCGCCGCCATGGCAGCCCCGCTACCGCGAGCGGCCCTAGCTGCCCTCCGACCCCGACCTCGAGATAGAGGAGGCCCACCGTCACCAACCCGGATCGTTGGCTGCTTCAGCATCTCCCCCGGATAAGCGGCCTCCCAACTGATGGCGTACTCCTTCACTAATCCGAAGGCGGCGGTGGATGGAGGCAATGCAATCCGCATCGTTCCATATTCGCGTGTAAACATGAGCCACAGATGCCTCATCACACACAAGTGCTCCTCGTGGCGCACCTCCCAGTAGACCTGCGGGGTCAGCCGCTGGAGGCACCGGAACCGCCTCGCAAAACGGTGTGGGGTGTACGGTTCACAGATTGGCTCATGATCTATCCGAGCCACCAAAACTCCACCTCGGAAGGCCAGAAGGTAAGCCCGATGTTCTTCTGCTCCCCGCCCGTCATCAGTAAGAATCCTCGTCGGCAATGGGAAGGGATGGAAATTGAACTCATCCGCCCTCCACACCCGATTCAGCACCATTGGAATGGCAAGTTTGAACGGGAAGCTCCCAACTGCGTTCAGGATGGAGGGGCGAAAGTCTGATCCCGGCGGCGAAATGGGGTTTGTATACTCGTAAATCCCCCTAATGTGCGCTGCGATACACCCATACAGGAGGTGGAAGGGCCCGCATATCCTTGGCAGCTTCTTGCCCTCGCTAATATGCCGCAGCATTCTGTACAGTTTGGTGAGCATCGGGATCCCCAGGTTGATCCGCTGCCCCATGGCCAACATCGAAGCCATGATGAACGAGCTGGGCCGCACCCCCATGCTTGTATCTCTCACCGGTAGGATCCATCCACATATGAGAGCCGCGATGAACGCCGCCAGCCTGACTATTGGCTGTTGTTCAGTGCTAACACTGAAACCCCAAGTCATCCATTGGCTGTCCTCCAAGACCCGCCAATACAAGTGCCCCTTGCCCCGTTGGGCCGCCCTCGGACAAGTTCGAGGCCTTGGAGGGAACTCTCGATTCTCTGGGAAATTCAGGAAGCATTTGAACCATCTTCTGAAGTGAACATCCCTCACTGCCTCCTTGTCCTCTCCAGGGACGAGCGCCATCAGCGCCGACGCCAATCACGGCATTTGCTCCGCATCTCCCCACGCGCTGGCAACGGGGAGGAACTCGTCGTACATGGCCCCCAAGATCGGGACCCCAGAAACCTGGTGGACATCCCACAGGCTGATGCCCACCTTCCCGTGATGAAGGTGAAAAGTGTTGGTCCTGGACGACCATCTACTCAGGAGTTCCGGCATCAGCTGCTTTGGTTGGTAAATGTGGAACTGGGAGGCCCATGCTGCCTCATACAATCCCACTCTCCTCAGCTCGGCCCCGAACTCCTCGCATGATGCGCCTACCCAGTAGGCCCAGGCCCAGTCATCGGTAAAGTTGCCGCCCTGACGCAGGTCCCACTCATCGGACCATCCCTTCTTCGGATCCTGCAGAGCCGCCTTCAGCATGGTGCGGTAGAGAGGAGGGGACGTCTCCGGTTGCAGTGGCCTCCCATCGATATCATTCACATGGTTGTAGAGACAGTCAGCGGTGATGGGTGTGAAATCCTCCCACGCATGACCATCGGCCGCCCTGAACCATTGGTGCTGGCACGGTGTGCTCCTGAACCAGCAAGCTGGTTCATCCCTCCTCGCCTCAGGGACGAAGATGTCATCCCTCAGCTCGAATCCGTACAACGGCAGTTTCTTGCACTGCGGATAATCCTTCTGACCTTCCAATAGCAGATCTGTCAAAGAAGTGTGGTCCGAGTGGCTCCGAACCATTTCCCCCAAGCCTGGCCGGTTGGCCATCTCATCTCGACGAGCAGCATCTGCGAGGACCCCCAAGACAGCTTCCTGATGAGCCATTTTAATTCTGTCCCTCAGAAAAGGATTCTTTTGGATGGATCGCGAAGCTCAACCGTGAAGCTCGATCGCGAAGACGGATCGCGAAGATCGGTCGCGAGACCAATCCGCGAAGTCTGGCCAAGGCCGACAAGAAGTTCGCCTAGCGCGGACGCGGAGTCGGAGACCCGCGGTTCGCCGCGAAGTTCGATTCGCGGAGGGCTGTCGTGGAGTACGCGGAGCTTCGCGAAGTCGAGAGCACAAAAAGACAAGGAAGGCACGTAAAGACAAAAGAGGGCGGACCCCCTATTTATAGGCGGCGACCCCGGAGCATCGCGGCACGCCTTCCTCGCGCGAAGCATCGCGGCGCGTCCGGATCTGCGGCCCCGACGAGCATCGCGGGGACCCTTTGCGATGCTGCATCGCGAACCACCGACAATTTTGGTGATTATCCCTCAGACATCGACCCTTCGCCCTCCGCGGCTCCAAGTCTGAGGGGCGGCATTTGTTGGCGCCAAAAATGTGGCCTGAAAGAAAGGAACGAAAAAGGCCGGCGCGCTGCCTCGCGAAGCTCCGTCGCGAAGCACCGCCGCGAAGCGCCGCCGCGAAGCGCCCCTACCATGGCGGCGTCGCGAAGCTCCAGAGGCGGTAATCCTCCGCGAACCCCATTGACGTTCGCGAGCCACCGTGAAGCTCCAGAGGCGGTAATCCTCCGCGAACCCCTTTGATGTTCGCGAGCCGCCGCGAAGCACCAGAGGCGGTAATCCTCCGCGAACCCCTTTGACGTTCGCGAGCCGCCGCGAAGCACCGGAGGCGGTAATCCTCCGCGAACCCCTTTGACGTTCGCGAGCTGCCGCGAAGCACCAGAGGCGGCGCGCGAGCCCTGCTTCGCGGCGCCCCTTCCCTATAAATACTGGACTCCCCCTGAGTCCCGAGGACGGACAATCCGACCTTTTGGCTTCTCCTCTCCGGAATCGCGAAGCACGCTTTTCCCCGGGAATCATGAGCTCCGCGAGGTATTTCTACTTCACGAGACGACTCTGATTTGTCTCGTTTTGAGCCCCTCTTCCGGGAGGGATGCCCTTCGCGAAGCTCAAGGGCGTTCGCGGAGGAAGGGGATTCCCAAGGAAACCCGGGCAGCCGCGGAGCACTTGTGCTTCGCGAAACACCCAAACCATACGAGTGATCCCTATGCTAAAGAAGGACCGCTCCACTTCGCGAAGCACACTGCTTCGCAGGACCCTGCTTCGCGAGGCACCCGTTCTTCGCGAGGCAGTGCTCCGCGAACACTGTTCCACTTCGCGAAGCGCCTTCCACTCACACCTATTCCCCATGCTAAGGCCAAGGCACCCCACTTCGCAAAGCACACTCCTCTGCTTAGCAATTCCTCTTTCCGTGCGACCCTCCAGGTTTGCACGATGTGATTTCAAAGTCCCATGGACAATACCACCCATAGCGTTGCTTCGCCTAATGCTTCTTCGCATAGGCACGCTAACGGCTATTGCTTCTTCGCATAGCCACGCTAACGTGGACCCCTCGATGGTCCGTCCCACGACCCCCCTTTACCATGGCCTTACCGACACCTTCCCTTCCCCAAGGACCAGAGGGTACCGGTTATGTAAGTCCTAGGGGTGTGGAGTGAACCCACCTCGTCCAAGCTGCAGGACGTTAAACTGCCAAGCACCACGTCCTCAACACATGACGTTAAACTGTGACCCAACCTCGTCTCCCTCACGAAGGGTTCCCCCCAGCTCGAACATTCTTTACACCACTCGTCTCCACGGGAATGGAACTCCTCCGCACATGGAATGAGATCCTCCTTGTCGGAGTGGCGTATGTTCGCAGGGGAAGGGCTGCCTCAGAGCGTAAGCCCCTAACCTTTCGTATGGATGATTGCACCCGTGCATCTCTGTACTTCCCCACTACCAAGTTCAGTGGAGGGAGTGATAGGGAACGAGGCACCTCCCCATGGGCCTCCATCCTGGAGTAAGTCCCAACACCATGGGTCGCCCAACGCATAAGCCCCTTTTCGCTTCTCACGGACGCACCCTTCGCGACGTGATCGTCAGGTACTTGCAACCTCTTGTTTCTCACACCGAGCATGACTCACGTGGGCTTAGAGTGAGCACCGACCCTGACCACCCATCTTAGTGAACTACGAGGTCTTTGATCCATGTCAAGGCATGGTACGTAGGAAGCCTTCACGAGGTTCAAGCCCACCAATAGTGGACCAAGGTCTACTTTCACGTCGGTTCGCCGGCAAACCCATCTCAGTGAACTACGAGGTCTTTGATCCATGTCAAGGCATGGTACGTAGGAAGCCTTCACGAGGTTCAAGCCCACCAATAGTGGACCAAGGTCTACTTTCACGTCGGTTCGCCGACAAACCCATCTCAGTGAACTACGAGGTCTTTGATCCATGTCAAGGCATGGTACGTAGGAAGCCTTCACGAGGTTCAAGCCCACCAATAGTGGACCAAGGTCTACTTTCACGTCGTTTCGCTGGCAAACCCATCTCAGTGAACTACGAGGTCTTTGATCCATGTCAAGGCATGGTACGTAGGAAGCCTTCACAAGGTTCAAGCCCACCAATAGTGGACCAAGGTCTACTTTCACGTCGGTTCGCCGGCAAATCCACAGTGAACTACGAGGTCTTTGATCCATGACAAGGCATGGTACGTAGGAAGCCTCTATGAGGTCCAAGACCACCCGTCCTTTCACGTCGGGTCTCACCCCCGTCCAGCACGACGTTAAAATGCACTCCGGTCCAGTGGTAAGCCATTGCGACCCAACCCATCTTTTGAACTACGAGGACTTTGATCCATGTCAAGGCATGGTACGTAGGAAGCCTTCACGAGGTTCAAGCCCACCAATAGTGGACCAAGGTCTACTTTCACGTCGGTTTACCGACAAACTCCATCCTGAACTACGAGGTCTTTGATCCATGTCAAGGCATGGTACGTAGGAATCCTTCCAGAGGTTCAAGCCCAACTCCCATCGGACCAAGGGCCACCTTCACGTCGGTACGCTGACGATGCCCGTCGGACCAAGGTCCACTTTAACGTCGGTTTACCGGCACCATCCCGAACTACGCGGACTTTGATTCCCTGCCACGGGGATACGTAGGAAGCCTCGTCAAGGCTCAAGCCCAAATTCACTGTCGTCCCCCTGCGATGGTCCCATTTCACTCTCCTTACACTCCATTCATCAACCCACCACCCGTTCTGATTCTCGCCCGGACCGTCTTATCCTGGTGAGACCAGGTCGGTATGCTCTTTTTCACAGTCGCCCATAGGTCGGCCCTGGTATCGATATCCCTTCAAGGAGGATCCCTCAATCCGATCTATCCTAGCTAATGCTCTGGTTGGGTTGATCCGTCTCCGCTGGACGTTAAACTCGCGGCATACCCTGTGTTGAACACGGGAAGCTGAGGAAAACCTCAGACATGTGTCTTTGACATGTAATTCCCCGCGCTCGATGTGGGATGCCGTAGGCTTCCACGCCCTCGAGAAGCCTTGTGGTCAAGGATAACAGACAGACATGCCAGGTACCCCAGCATCCAGACACGCTACTGATGCCTCAACGTGACTACTCCCCTGACCGAAGGTTGCTGCCCTGACTGGACCCTTTGGAATGTCCCGACAGAAGCAGTGTAATTAACCGGCGTCCATGGAAACATGGCACTGGGAAGAGTTTCACGAACTACGTATTAAATCTATAAGGGAGACCCGGACTAGGTGATGAGTTCTGAGGAAGAATCCACAGGAGGAAGAACCGACATCCCATCATCCCGTTTCGATCAAGGAGTAGACGTCCCTGAATAAGGAGCGAATGCCGCCCGCCTTTGGAAAGCGGGAATGCAGGGCAACAAGCCGCGCGTCCTCCGCAAACGGATGCGCGCGCCCCGGCGAAAGCGTCGGAAACAATCATCCTAGTTAGAAAATCCTTTATGTCCTTATCATGAAATTTATCTGGAGTTTCAACCATGATACTCTCAGTAGTCTATAAAAGCTGATTTTTATCTTCTAGAGGGCCATTAAAAAACATAAATTTTATCTCAACCACTTTCACTAATTTTTAGTTGAAAATACTTCCAGAACAGTCTTAGGGATATTAGGATAAGAGGAGTAATTAATTGGATCTATATTGGATTCAATGTTGGGAATTATCTTATAAGTATTGTTCTATGAGTATTGATAAATATACTAAGAAAAACTCCCAAAAACATTTCATGATAGGCCACCTCTTTTTCCTTTTTGATAATTTCCCCAATTCTGCTCTCACATTTCCGTGGTATTTTAAGTTCTTATATGGGTTCATTTTTAATATAATTTACTTTAAGGTTTTCATTAATATTATTATGAATTATTTCAACATATTTACCATGATTACACTTCCTTTTTTATACCTAAATACCTCTTCAAAAATGTAAACCTGGTTATAACTCACCTCTAGTGTAGACTCCTTGAGTACATGAAATTATTATTCATTACCCCAAGTTGGGTTCATCAATTTCCCCTTTAAAACACCTATAACTACACTTATATTAGATAATAATGTCTTACCTTGAATTATTGAAACCTTTTAGTCCCACTCCATATTAATCAATTGAAAATTCATGGTAAATTTAAGTTTCTTTACCATGAATAAGGTAATCCATCCTTCTAGTGGCATGAGTGATTAACCTATCATCCAACTGTAGTGAAACTAATGTTTAATTTAGCCCCTAGAACTATCTTCTTAAAACATGGAGTAAGTAATTAGGTTTAAATTATCAACCAAACCAAAAAAGTAATTAACCACCTCACTTTCTACTATTTTTTAGGATATACATAATATTTAAAGTGTAATGAATTTAAGAGGTAATTTAATTTATATGTTAATACTATTGTCAAAGGTTAAATTAATGGAGTATATATATTCTTGGTTTCATTTATTATCAAATTTTTTTTGAGAACATTGACATAAGAATGTATTTTTTTTAAGGAATCATAAAATGAAATATGGAAGTTAAATATTTTAAATATTTCATGAAATTTCAATTTGTCGGGTTCATCAGTATTTTTTTTGACTCTTCTATCATGGAAAGAAAATGGAGTGTTTAGATATAATTATTCACATGGATTCCCAAAATATAATGTACAAACCTTTCCAAAAAACATAATAAAATAGTTTGTAGAGTTCCTAAACCTGACACAATGTAACCATTGTTCTATTAGAAAATTTTCATTAAATATAATATACTGATAGTGGATCTCACTCCTATGGATCGTTATATTCTTAGAATATTTATTTTGTGAATTATTATTTAGTTTATCTAAAATTATAGTAATCTCTATACACATAAAGTCATATAAATCACCACCAAAAGACCATTTAGCTATAATTTGGTGTATTACGGTAAGACCATTATTAAATATTTCCATTAAGAGGTGAGGAGATAGATGATTGTTGGGAAACTACCCAGAATCCCCTTATATCCATCCAATGTTTCAGAAAAATACTCTTCCTCATCATAAAAAAATCTAATGACCTTTTTTCCTCTCCTTAGTGGCCATATTTATAGAGTAAAATTACAACAACAAAAATTATGAAATGGTACGATGTGTCAAAAATATCATTATGTTAGTTCTGGAACTAGATTCTAGCTTTACTCTTTAACCATAATGGACACACTCTCATACCTAGATCCTACTTGGTCCACCCATGTGGAGATAACTATTTAATCACACATAATAGTTTCTAATAAAGTCAAGTGAATCCTCACTAGGACGAAAATTAAAAGAGGGAAACATAGAGAGGTATAAATATTTCCACACATAGTTCATGAACCTAGTAGATTACTATACACATGTTGGATTACATGATTTTTTCGAGAGTTGTAAATCCATTATTCCAGTCCTACCATCATATTTATTTCTAGTTTGAGGTGGGAAAAAATTATAATTTTCATTTAAATTCATAGTTCCTTGAATACTTATATTTTTCATAACAACTTTCTTCTACTTTCTAAGGGTATAGAAAAATTTTTCAACTACATATATTAATGTTTTGGGCTTAAATTTAGAAGAATCCCTTGTGTTTATTCAGATAAAAACTAAAATAGTTAAAAATAATCATATAAAAGTGAGATTAATAAATTTTCAATAGAAAATTTATCTAAAGCCTAATTTTTAAAGAGTATGAAGTATTTGTTTAGGAATTGTTTTACTTGTTGGTAGTGAATGCCTTCCTTGATAATGATGCCAAATATTTAATAGGCAGGTCATTGACTATTATTAAATTTACAATTTATAAAACCTAATAACAACTTAGAAAGTGGTGATTCGAGTCGAACCACTGAGAATGATAGTTTTTTAAAATGAAAAAAAAACAACTGAAAAAAATGACATAAACATAATACTATTAGGAAATTGAATATGGAAATGGAAAATATAATGAAAAAATAATGGTAGTTCATGAGAACATATTGAAAAAAAATAAAAAATGAATAAAATCTAAACAAGTATAAATTTAGGGGAACATAACTATATAAATTAATATAAGTACCTAATATCTTCCCTTATAATTTTACATAAATGTGATAAATTTTTTGTTGGGAGAGAGTTGAAGAACCCAACTATTTATTCGTGAAAAAATATTCTCAATAAACATTCCTAATAACTAATATGTCTATCAAACTCAGCATTTGGATGAATATTCATAGAGAAAATATAATCTCACCCTTTTCTAATTGTAGTACTTTATTTGATGTCATAAATACAAGATATAACCGACGATTAACCCCTAGATATATGAATTTGGGAAGAAGTGAAGCACATGGAGAAGAAGAAATTAGATCACAAGACGAAGGAGGCCGAATGTGATCTTCTAATGAAACTTTACTAAGTTATATATTTTAGTGAAGAAAGAATTTGTTTTCAAATTCCAAATAGATTTTTCCTAGTGAAATTTTAAAATACTTCATTATAGAAATTTGATATGGAAGTAGTGAAATATGCCTAATTGAACAAAAGACTAGAAAGAGTTAAATAAGTAAAAAGCTAGTTAAAAAGATCAATCCATCAAGTCTAATATCCCAAAAATTGTTTAGTTACACAATACGACATTGATAGAGCGCTATCATGGGAGCCCTCAAATGATTAGTGTGATTCTGGGGTACTTAGGTGTAGCAGAGTGGCTGACCAAGGTCGTCTCTCAAAAGAGGAAGTGAATTAAAAAAACGTTTTAGAGGTATTATAGAAATAAAATAGAATATAATTAAAACACTACTTAAATGGATGGCGTTTGTTTAGAGTTTATAAATATAGAATAAGTTTGCTGGAATAAGATTGCATTTTTTTGTTTTTAATTTGGAAAAGAAGTTTTATTAAAAGGACAAAACAAGAAGATTTTTTTTAGAAAAATATTTAAAAAGGCGTAATCAATCTAACTTTACCTCTACACTCTATTATTAATTATTATCATTTAAATTAACATTCAATTAATTATGATCCATTAATTTTTTAAATCCCGAACCCTATGAGAATTAACTTTACAATGAAGATGATGTGAATTTAACCCTAGGCTAACTTCGGAACATGCAATTGCAGCACCCTTCTCTGATTGATGTTATAAGATTAGCTTATGGTCATTGGTAAATTAAGGCACATTTACCCTCTAGATATTATAATTAATTCAGTTTATGGATTATATTTGAGCACTAAAAATATATCCCATAGGGTTTTGTATAACCGATTAAGTTGGCACTCTCACAATTTACACAAAATCTCATCCTCGCGTGTTTTTGTGTTAATTGTTCAATTATTTTCTTAGTTTAAATTAAATTAAAAAAATAAATTAATTGATCATATTATGTGAATTACAGTATATCATTGATTCAAAATAAATAAATGTAGAAGGTAATAGATAGATCAATTACTAAAAGAATACTCTTCTATGGATGGTGTAATCATTGTAGAAGCGTTTTACATGTGCAAAGGTTTATAATGCGTATAATCCAACAACGCTTCTACTCAAGAATTCCAACCCAAAGAGTAAGATTAATAGAAAAAGAAATTTAAAAAAAATAGATGAAAATATAATATATAAATTAAGAACAAAGAAGTTTAAAACACAAATGAAAATATTACAACATGAAGAAGAGAAGGAGGCTTCGATGAGGGGATCCTTGCTTGAAGACCTACCCCTCATAAAATGGTAGGAGAATTTGGGTGAAACCAATTCTCCTCTGCCTCCAATCTCCTAATTCACGTTCCACCCCCACCAAATGAGAAAAATACCAATTTATAGAGTGGTGGGGTGGCTAGGTTCAAAGTGGTTTCAAGTGTGAATGGGAAATCTCGACCAAATATTTTATGCCAAATTGCACCGCCCATTGGACCACAAACACGCATGAATTGGCTGGCCTTCCATAAGGATCATATGTTAGGATATGGGTACCTTATCTCCACTAACAATTTGGGCTCAAGAAAGCCCAGATTCAGGGGTTATGGCCGAAATACAGAAGCTTCTCCATTCTGGCGTGTCCAGCCCGCATTTGACTTTATGGCACAATTACTCCATCCAAATGCATTCTTTTTATCAAGTGTCCTGAATAAAAGATTTATCTCATGAAGTAAGGAAAACAGTTAAAAAAATATTAAGTTCAAATAATTCAAATAAAAATATTTATTATTGAAATACTACAGTGATTTTGAAAGGGTAAAACTGGAATTTTCATCAAATATTCAAATGAATGATCTAATCCAAAATACTTTCTAATTGAACATATTTAACACAATTTGATGAAATTATATCATTTATTATCAATAAAATATTCAATGAAATAGTGTTTTATCAACTCTCCTACACTTACCCTTTTTCACTCTTGGGAAAAACCTCATATCAAGTAAACATCAATATCAAATCAAAACAAATTTTAAAACGCATATCCTTGAGATCCAACAATTACACACCAAGAAAAAAAAGATATCATGACTCATAAAAAATCACTATTTAAAGTTCTCCATTTATATCATTCAATATATTTCTACTTCATTTATCCTCCCATGCAAAAAACACTTACCTCACTTGAATTTTCTCTTATCACATAAATATCAATTTTTTTGCAATGTCTTTCTCATCTAAACTCATATAAGGTTCACCATAGGCTTGATAAATTCCTACATAGCCACCCAATGTGAGTCAAAGACATATGTTTATCATGAGGAATTTTCAGGGTTGTTCTGTGGCTTCCGGTTGGTAGGATCATGGTGTGAAAAATTCTGAGGCCGAATGAGGAGGGCTTGACTCTTTTTGAAGCAAAATTGCATTAATCTAATTTTCAATTAAATATGGTCTTCTCCTCAATCCCCATAGTATCAATTCAGCTCCATCATCATAAAAAGTCATGGAAGTTTTAAACAATTCATCATTTTTGAATCAAAAATGTCAATCTTCTCAAGCATGATTTTCTTGAAATCTCTAGATAGGCATAGCTTTACACCTCAATTAGAATCTCTAGAAAAGGAACAACTTTACTTGTCATGAAAGCTTCAGAAAAGGCATAGCTTTCAATATAATGATTTTATTTAGTAGCAAACACATCTTTTCAGAATTTAATTTTCTACCCAAAGTATCACATAATGTGGTAGCACAACACAAGATAGCTTCCCCCACAGTTAAGCTCAACTAGATTATGAAATTTCACTTCAACAGTTGGTTGGATATGGGAAATTGGCTTGTAATGTGGCTAACCTAACAGGCTGTGCATGGATTCTAAGGGATAAAAGGATTAAATGTTCAAGGTAGGCCATTATAAAAAAGTATTCTTTGAAATATGGGCTTTAATACCAAACAAATTCCTCAATCATTTGAACATAAGTACCTAAAACCATCATTTTTTGGCAGGAATAAATCAAATTATGGTTAAATCAAGCTTGGTTTGGATCTCTCAAGAAGTGAGGTGAATGTAATGAATATGAAAATAATGGTTTAGAAGCCTCACACGAATGTGGTTTCAAATATAAAGACAGTGAGATGTGGCATGGGATTCAAAATTCAATGTATTTTTCATGAAATTACTAAATATTTTAATTTGAAACAAAGTCATTTTCATCATTCATTTAAGATCTGTTTCATGGGATAAATTGTTTCACTCATTGATATGAATTTCAAAATTGTGATGAGAATCATTTCAGCTAAAAAATTTCAAAAACACAAAGAAAAATAAACACACAAAATTTGAAAAACACGCAATTTTTTTTAAACAGGAAAACAATTGAAATTACTAAACTAAAAGGCTCCCTCCCCCATACGTAAAATATTGAATTGTCCTCAATGTGAACCCACGAGATGATATATGCACATGAAATGCATAATTTTTAAATAGGACAAATAATATAAAAGTGAAAGGGTTTGGAACATCTAGATGTGCTTAAGTGATGATGGGGTCATGCAGTGTGATAAAATCCACTACATTAGTCGGAATTCCCTCAATGTATCTCTTCAAATGTTTCCCATTGACTGTAAATCTCCTTCCAGTGTTCTCTTGTGTGATCTCCACTTCACCATAAGGAAAAACATTAGATATAATATAAGGACCCAACCATATGGAACGCAACTTACCAGGAATCAGCTTCAGTCGTGAACTGTAGAGAATGACTTTCTCTCCAACATGAAACTCCTTTTGTTGGATAATTCTATCATGAGATGATTTTTATTTTTCATTATAGAGACTTGAGTTATCATATGAAGACAATAGAATCTCCTCAATCTCTGGAATTTGTAGCTTCTTTTGGATTCCATCTTAGGCCAAATCTATGTTTCATTTATTTATAACCCAATAAGCCCGATGCTCAACTTCCATGGGGAGATGATATGCTTTCCCAAAAATAATCTGAAATGGGGACATACCAATGGGTGTCTTTTATGTTGTCCTATAACCCCACAATGCATCATCCAAGCGCCTGCTCCAATCATTCCTATTTGGCGACACAATTTTCTCCAAAATTTGATTCAATTCCCTATTTGAAACCTCAGCCTGGCCATTTGTTTGAGGGTGGTATGGTGTTGATGTTTTGTGTGTCGCCCCATACTTCTTAATAAGGGAAGCAAAATTCTTATTGTAGAAGTGTGTCCCTTCATCACTAATGATGTCCTTTGGTACTCCAAACCTGTAGAAAATTTGAGCCTTGAAAAAATCCACTACAACATGAGAATCATCAGTCCCGGTGGCCTTGGCCTCTTCCATTTACTCACATAATTGACAGCAACAAGGATATACAAGAAATAAAATGAACTAGGAAAAGGGACCTTAAAATAAATTCCGTAAAAATCAAAAATCTCACAGAATAAAATGGGTTGTTGGGGCATATCATGTCTCCTTGAAATGTTTCCAATGTGTTGGAAACGAGACCATGACTTACAAAACACATGGGAATCATGGAATAAGCTAGGCCAATATAATTCATAATCTAAGACTTTTCTAGCAGTACGTTGTGGTCCAAAGTGTCCACCACAAGCAAGTGTATGAAAAAAATGCAAAATAGACTCAAAATCATGATCGGGAACACACCTCCTAATGACTTGGTCACTACACATGCGCCAGAGGTAAGGATCATCCCACACATAAAACCTGGACTCACATTTTAATTTTTGGACTTGATGCTTCTTCAAATTTAGTGGGATTTCAGAGGAAACAATGTAATTAACTAAATCAGTATACCAAGGATGCGTACCTGAGATGGTATAGAGATGTTCATCGGGGAAAGTGTCCTAAAGTGGTACCTGGTCCAAGGTGTCACCCTCTAGTGTGTGAGTAAGCCTACTCATGTGGTCCGCCACCATGTTTTCTGACCCTTTCTTGTGCTTTATATCGATGTCAAACTCTTGAAGAAGGATCATCCAACGGATAAGTCGTGGCTTTGCATCTGGCTTCTTTAGGAGGTACCTCAAAGCCTCATGGTCAGAAAAAAAAACTACTTTAGATCCCAATAAATATGAATGAAATTTATCTAAAGAAAATATAACAGCAAGAAACTCATTTTCTGTTGTGTTGTAGTTTGATTGGGCAGAATCCAATGTCCTCGATGCATACGAAATCACATGTGAACGTCCCTCCTCCCTCTAAGATAAGACAACTCCAACTGCAAAGTTGGACGCATCACACATAAGCTGAAATGGAAGGTCCCACTATGGGGGCTGTATGATCGGTGGAGTGGTCAGACACTTTATCTCATCAAATGATACCCTGCATGAATCATCAAAATTGAAGTCAATATCTTTTTGGAGCAATTGAGATAAGGGTAGAGCGATCGTACTAAAATCTCTGATGAAGCGTCGATAAAATCAAGCATGTACAAGAAATGATCGAACATCACACACACATATAGGATATGGGAGGGATGAAATAATGTCTACCTTAGATTTATCAACTTCAATGCCATGTTGTGAGACTATATGACCTAAAACAATTCCCTTTTCGACCATGAAATAAAATTTTTCAAAATTTAAGACAAGATTCTTCTCAATACAACGATGCAACACATCACCCAAACTAGAGAGACATTCATCAAATGAGGATCCATAAACTGTAAAATCATCCATAAATACCTTCATGAAGGTCTCAATGAAATATGAGAAAATACTCACCATGAATCTCTGTAAGGTACCAGGGTCATTACAAAGTCCAAATGACATCCTTAGGTAAGCAAAGGTACCGAATGGGGAGGTGAATGTCATCTTCTCCTGGTCCTTTGCTGCAATGGGAACCTAAAAATAACCAGAGAAACCATCCAAGAAGCAATAATGTGTCCTACCTACAAGTCTCTCAAGCATCTGGTCAATGAATGGAAGTGGGAAATGGTCCTTTCGAGTGGATTGATTTAGTTTCCTATAATCAATACACACTCACCAGCTGTTTTGTACTCTCACAGGAACTAACTCATCATTTTTATTTTTTATAACAGTGAAACCAGTTTTCTTTGGTACAACCTGGACAGGGCTAACCCATTGTGAGTCATAAATAGGGTAAATGATACATGCCTAAAGTAATTTTTCAACTTATTTCTTAATAACATCCAAAAGTGTTGGATTAAGTCTTCTTTGTGGCTTCCTAATCGGTTTATCCCCATCCTCCAATAGAATCCTATGAATAAAAATGGATGGGATAATACCTGATATGTCTGCCAATGTCCAACCAATTTCCCTAATGTGATCTCTCAAAATATTCAAAAGTCTTTCTTCATGTTCAAAAGATAGGTTGCTAGCAATGATAACAGGTAATCTATCACCACTTAGCAAGTATGAAAATTTAAGATTTGGGGGCAATGGCTTGTGTTCCAATGTAGGGGGGTGATGTATGGATGGAGAAATTGATGCAATAAACATATCTGCACAATGAACATCAGTATCAGAATAAAAATCATCGATATTAGAAAATAATGCATCAAATCCATTATCATACTCAACAGTCATGTTATAATTAGAATTCACATGATCAAAATCAGAATATGATTCCATTTTAAAATAAAATCTTAGAGAGTCTTGTTCCTTAGAAATAGGTGTGGAAGTTCTCTCAGACATTAAATCAGAACCAATACCCATAATCTCCCTAAGCATAGAACAATCCAAATCCATGATGTTTTTACTTGGTGGTTCAAAATGGGAGATAACAAATGCAGAATGATCCTATGAGGGGTACATCATGGAGTCCATAACATTAACAATTACAACTTCATCTCCAAACTCCATGGAAAGCATACCCTCATGAACATTTATGATAGTTTTTTCAGTTTTGAGGAAGGGTCTACCTAAAATAATGGGAGCAAGAGAACTTACCTGATCATCCTCCATTTTGATCACATAGAAGTCTGCTGGAAATATCATGTCTATTAGCCGAACAAGTATATCCTCAATGACTCCCTCTAGATATGTCATAGCTCTATTTTCTATTTGCACCACTACTCTCATCGGCTTCAACTCACCAACCTGTAAAGAAGAGAATACAGAGTAAGGCATCACATTTATAGAATCTCCCAAATCACAAAGTGCATCAGAAAAGTTCAACTCTCCTATGGTGCATGGGATGGTGAATGTCCCTGGATCCTTGCACTTTGTCAGCATTGCTAGAGTTGGTGTAATGAGTGCTGACACATTTCTTCCAAGATTGATCCTCTCATTTCTTTTTATCCCTTTTCGATTGGTACAAAGTTCTTTTAAGAATTTCACATACCTTGGAATTTGCTTAATGGCTTCAAGTAGAGGAATGTTGATCTCCACACGCTTGAATGTGTCCAAAACCTCCTTTTGCATTTCTTCTTCAGTCATCTTCTTGGTTTGAACTACCCTATTTGGAAAAGGAAGGGGTTTAGGAGGAACATCATCAATCTTTTTCTTACCTTTATCTTTCTCCTTGGATTTCTCATCAGTTGGAATGGAATGCGGCTTATCTGGAGTTGAGGTGAGTCTCGGTGGAATGTTATGTACAAATGTATCGTTCATTTGCTTCCTAATTCTCAATGTTATGGAACTAACATTTTTCATTGGATTTGGAGGGGGTTGGGAAGGTAGATTTCCGGAATTCTTACTTACAAGTTCATGGAGGGCAGTGTAAATCTGGCTCATTTTAGTCTTCAACTCCCTAAGCTCTGAACCTTGACTTTTCAGCTCATTCTGTTGATTCAGAACAATTTTCTTCAAAAGGTCATCAGTGTTACAATCTACCTTGGGTGGGGGATTCCCTTGTTGTTGGATTGTTAATTCTTGATATTCAAATCTCCTTAGGGGTTGTTGGAAACCATGCTGGTAAGGTGGAGGCTGCTTGACATTTTGTTGAAAATAGGGCCTTTGTTGTTGTCCAAAGCCATTCCTCATGTCTGATTGATCCTTCCACCCTTGTTTTTAAGCTGGATCAAACTTATTTTGGGGATATGGTTGTTGTTTTTGTTGCTGATATGGTCTCCCAGGGAACACTACTACACAATCTTCTGTTTTTGGAGTTGTGGGCAACAGTCAGTTGGGTGGCTTGTCTCAATCCAAATACCACAAGGCCTTGAAGGAGGGGGTTGGTATTCCTTTTGTGCCAAATCAATCTGTCTCACCATATTTTTCAATTCTTCCAACTTGGTGTCAATCAAATTACTTTCAAGAGAAGATGGACTTACTTGATGTACTCCCTTGACATGTGGTGTACCTCGATCGCCAAATTATTGGGATATTTGGGCCATTTTTTCGATCAACGCATGTGCAGCTACCGGTGTCTTATCCACCACTGCTCTTCCAGCTACAACATCCACCATGCTGCTCTCCATAGGTGTGAGTCCTTCATAAATGTATTGAATGCGGAGTTTCTCACTGATTTGGTGATGTGGACAACTTGCACACAACTTCTTGAATCGCTCCCAGTACTCATACACTGACTCCCCTTGTTCTTACTTGATCCCTGAGATCTCCTTACGAATAGAAGTGGTCCTCGATGTTGGAAAAAATCTCTACAAGAAAAGACATTTCAAATCATTCCAAGAAGTTACATCTTCGGGTTGTAAATAATACATCCAGTCTTTCGCAGCTCCATCAAGTGAGAATGGGAATGCTCTTAGTTTTATTTGATCTTCAGATACATTTCTAGGATTTAGGGTTGAGAAAACCACATTAAATTCTTTCAAATGTTTATTGGGATCCTCACCAGAGAGGCCATGAATCTTTGGAAGTAAGTTAATTAACCCCGGTTTTAGATCAATGTCCGATTCGAGATTTGGGTATGCAATACAATTTGTTTGATAGTTAATATCAGGTGCAGCCAATTCTCGAATGGTTATATTAAGTTCATTTCCATTATTGTCTACCATTGGTTCTTGTTTTATTGTTGAATTTTATTTTCTTCCAATTTAAATGTTCTGATATTGGAGTAATTATACAACTGGATGAATGTTGAAACTTCCCATAGACTGAGAATGTCTGATTCGAGCTCGAAGGCTATGTTCAATCTCAGGGTCAAGATCTAAGTGATCCTCGGGATTAGTTCGTGTCATAAATCAATGAAATATGAAAAGAAGGAAATTGGAACATAGTAAAATAAAAATTAGAAGTTTGAGTTGATGGTCCAAAAATAAGTTGAATAAAATAAAAGAAGAAGAAGAAAAAAGAAATCAGATTGGGTAAAGAAGGAAGAAAGAAGAGAGGAAGAGAATAAAATGTAAAAAAAAATAAATACCTCTAATTTGTTGAAATAATTACTTTCATCCTCCTAAATGGAACCAATTTGATAGAGCTCTGTCGTGGTCACCCTCAAATGATTAGTGTGATTCCGGGGTACTTAGGTGCAGCAGAGTGGCTGACCAAGGTCGTCTCTCAAAGAAGGAAGTGAATTAAAACAAATTTTTAGAGGTATTCTAGAAATAAAATAGAATAGAATTAAAACACTACTTAAAATGATGAAGGTTTTTTAGTTTTTATAAATCTAGAAGAAGTTTTCTGGATGAATATTTCATTTTTTTGTTTTTAATTTTGAAATGAAGTTTGATTAAAAAGACACTATACGAAGATGTTTGTTTAGAAAAATATTTAAAAAGTCATAATCGATATAACTCTACCTATTCACTCTATTATTAATCATTATCATTTAAATTAACATTAACTTAATTATTATCCCTTAATTTGTTAAATCCTAAACCCTACGAGAATTAACTTTACCACAAAGATGATGTGAATTTAACCCTAGGCTAACTTTGGAACATGCAATCGCAACACGCTGCTTTGATTGATGTTCTATGATTAGCTTATGGTCAGTGGTAAACTAAGGAAAATTTCCCCTTTGGAAATTAGAATTAATTTAGTTTAGGGATTATATTTAAACACTAAAAATTTATCCCGTATGGTTTTTTGTAACCGATTAAGTTCACACTCTCACAATTTACACAAAATCTCGTCATCGCGTGTTTTTGTGTTAATTGTTCAATTTCTTTCTTAGTTTAAATTAAATTAAAAAAATCAATTAGTTGATCGTATTATGTGAATTACAGTATATCATTGATTCAAAATAAATGAATGTAGAAGGTAAGAGATAGATCAATTACTAAAAGACTACTCTTCCATGGGTGGCGTAATCATCGTAGAAGCGTTTTGCATGTGCAAAAGTTTATAATGGGTATAACCCAATAACGCTTCTACTAAAGAATTCCAACTCAAAGAGAATATTAAGATAAGAATAAATTTAAACAAAACAGAAGAAAATATAAGAAATAAAAGAAGAACAAAGAAGATTAAAAGACAAATAAAAATATTACAACATAAAGAAGAGAAGGAGGCTTTGATGAGGGGATCATTGCTTCAAGAGCTACCCCTCTTACAATGGTTGGAGAATTTTGGTGAAACAAATTCTCCTATACCTCCAATCTCTAAATGCACGTTACACCCCAACAAAATGAGAAAAACACTAATTTATAGAGTGGTGGGGAGGCTAGGTTCAAAGTGGTTTAAAGTGTGAATGGGGAATCTCGGCCAAATATTTTATTCCAACTTGCACCGCCTGTTTTAGCACCAAAACACGTTAATTGGCCGGCCTTCTAGAAGGATCATATGTGCAGATATGGGTTGTCTGTCTCCTATAAATATTTTCTCTCAATACAAGCCCCGATGAAGGAGTTATGGCCGAAATACAGAAGCTTCTCCATTTTGGCATGTCCAGCCCACCATTGACTTTATGGCCCAATTACTCAATCCCAATGCATTTGTTTTATCAAGTGTCCTGAATACAAGTTGTAGCCCACGAAGTAAGGAACACAGTTACAAAATATTAAGTTCAAATATTTCAAATAAAAATATTTATTATTGAAATACTACAATGATTTTGAAAGGGAAAAACTGGAATTTTCATCAAATATTCAAATAAATGATCTAATCCCAAATACTTTCTAATTGAACATATTTAACACAATGTGAGGAAATTATATCATTTATTATCAATAAAATATTCAATAAAATGGTGTTTTATCAACAAAAAAGAACATTGAAATTGTATAGAAAATATACCCTAACAATGTAAAGTATATGAAGAGAAGATAACTTTTCTATATCAAGTAGGTTCCATTAATCATCTGCAGTTCCCCCCATCAATTGTGCCCCATGTGCTAATTTGGCCTCTAATCTGGCTCCTTGCAATAATAAATCCATCAACTTAACACCCTCACCTCAATTTCTCTCTATTCAAATTTATGTTGTTCAATATCCCAACATGACCACAAATAAAGAACAACACCAACGTCTTCTACCTATCATCCCATGGAATGATTTATTATGGATCTTAATCCGCAATGTGACTCTAGATAAAACCCTCTAAAATAATTTTATTTTTACTCAGTATTATATTGGAATGCAAGAATTTATAATTTGGATATTTTTGTTATCTCTTATCAATTTTTAATAGCCGTTATTAAGAATATTCCAATGGATTTCACAAGAAGCCTCTTCAATTTTTGATTTCATAGTACTTATATATATTTTAATTTCACCCATCTAGCCTCAAATTTATATTTGGAATTATTATTTTAATTTACATCATTTAATTCCCAAAATAAACTTGTTTTGTAACTTTCCTCAATATTATCCTTCCAATTTCATAGTGGTGTGAATGGTTTCTTTCAAAAATATTCAATCTAATTTAATATTTGGTGGTCCACCACCAATATTTATTTATAGTATCGAATTTGTGGTCATTATAGATATAGAAATTTCTACCCTTGGTATTCATTTGGGTGACTCCAGTGAAGACTCTTCCTTGATGAAGCTCCAGTGTACTATTCACTTCATACCATTGGAAGATCAATTCAAAAGACTCAATCTCCCCTTCTCATCCTCACTCAATCATTCATCAAACATGGGTTGACATGGAATATAATCTTTATCCTTTGAATGAAAATACATTGATTAAAATCATCGGTCATATTTTAAGAACCCCCTTTCAAACCTATAAACATAGACTTGGGGAGAATCGAGCCCCCACCTCCTTTATAGTGGATCATGAAAACAAAAATAAATCAATGAAGAAAAATCATCATCTTAAATCCATACCATCGTCAATAAATATTTATTTAGTTTGATATAATCACAAAATTTATTTGTTTGAACTCATAGGGTATTCTTAAGGATTTATTCATTCAATCTTCATTATTTTCATTTATTCCTTATAATCAATTGAGTATTATCATTAAACCTGGTTTGAAGCTCCAAAATGTGAAACGGGTTCTCCACTCATTTTTAATTGGCCAAAATATATATCAAAATATAATCCCTTGTTAATTAAATCCAGATCAACACATATTCATCTTCATTATCTGAAAAATCAAGCACCTATGGGTTTATCTTCGGTTTCATAAGGATTTTACCTTCATTGAAATGTTGTTATTCAAACTAAATACCATCAATAATTATTCATTTTAGATGAACCCCCTTCCATACTCAATTTTAAAAACTTATATTTCTTTAACCTTGGGTCTAACAGGTCTTCATCTTCACGTGGGAGCTAGTAGGTACCAATCCATCCTTGGTGGGGTCTAACTATTCAGGATTTCAACGTTTTGGAGGAATTATTATTTTTGAAACTGGAAAGTGCATCCACAGGATAAATATAATTCTTAAAAAGTTTATCCATGAGTGTTTCCCATTTTTAGGCTTTAATTTCATTGGTCGTGGAGCCTAAACAGGGTAACGAATTAGAAGTTATAATCATGAGAAGTTAGGCGGACAAAATTGTTCTTGAATTCCCCTACATTGTTCACTGAGCTCCCTGCACAAAGAAATGTTCTTGGGGTGACTATTTTCCTTAATGGTCTATAGAGATACCTGCGTGAATGTATGTTCTTCACAATATCCCTTTCCTTTTGTAGTTCGTAGATCTCCCCACACAAATTTATGGTCTTCGCACCGTCACTTTTACTTCGTTATTCATCTGCGAACATATCTCCTCCGCGACATCACTATTTCTTCACAATGTCTAGTTGATCTCTGCAAAGATACCTATTGATCTTCTATTTCTATAAATACCAGACCCCCCCCCCTCATTATCATGGTTACGCTATTAATTAGGCATTCAATATCCCATTTCACGGTGCTTAGGAGCACTACAAAGGACAAATTCCATTAGGGATGCTCAAGGGTCCACAAAACATTAATCCTTCATAGAGCACTCTCCAGTTAATGATATCATTTCTAATTAGAACCCTACTTCACTGATGGTCTTCCATCATGAAGCACCCGTCTTTCATTAAGTCCTATTCTTCATGAGACCCAAAGATCCACGAACCAATTTCCATCATGAATCCCTATAATTCTCAAAGCTCTCGCCAATATATAACTGTGGGGACTGCGCCCCCAAACCCCACTATAGGTCAGTTCCGGGATGTGGTCTTGACCTTGTGAGAAGGTCCCCTCGTTACCATCACTAACCCCCATGAAAAATAGAAAGTTGCTTCATGATATTTTTAGGTCGGGTAGACGACATTAAACCTTGCGCCCTTATGCTCAGCCAACTTCCACCTATAGAATACCATGATTTTAGATACTCCTCCACAATCCTGGAAACACCATGACTCGACCTACCCCTCTTGGCCCCTTTCCCATGTTGTGATCCAAAGACCTCATCTTGGGTTCCCTGAGTACCTTGAGTCAAACCATTCCCCAAGCAACTCCTCCAAACCTCATCGCCTAACTCCTCGGTCAGTTTGACCTAGAAAGGTTCTCTCTTGTGTATGTCCCACACCATCCATTTTTGGGAATCTTATGCCTATTATTCCTCTCTACATGACTATAAACTATTGTACACCCAATACAAAAAATATAGGATTCCTCTTGTTATGAACAAGATATGAATTATTCCTCAATCATATGATGAAAATAGTCCTCACTACACGAATTTATAATATATCATACACTATCATACATAAATATGTTTCCTTATGAATTAATCATAATATTCCTTCATTCCTAGACACAAGGAAGATAGAATAGTATTCTTCTTGCATAAGCCCTGCACACCTCGTCCATTCACATGATGTTAAACTAAATCCTCACCACTAGAAATGTACATGGGATTCCCTCATGGCATGACATGAGGAAGACATTATAGACGTATTACACAAGTAATCCCCATCCACTATTTCCACTCATTAGCGGCACCTGGGAATCTTCCATGCGTAAGCCCCATTTACTATTGCCGCTCCATAGTGGCACTTGGACGGCTTCCACGCGTAAGCCCCATCCACTATTTCTACTCCTTAACGGCACTCAGGTAGTTTCCACGTGTAGGCCCCATACATTATTGCTACTCTATAGTGGCACATGAGAAGGTTCTACACATATGCCCCATCCAATGTTTCCACTCCTTAGTGGCACCCATATAGCTTCCATCCATATGCCCCATCCAGCATTGTCACTCCATATAGTCACCTGAGCATCTTAAATGGGTAAACACCATCCACCATTTCCACTCTCTAGAGACACCTAGGTAGTCCCCACACAATCCCCAAACCACCTTCTTGGGATTCCCTTCTAGAGTAAGTCACAATCTCCATCCCCATGGGCCAATAACTATAAGAACCCAATTTTCACTCTAGTTTGGATCCTTTAATTTTCAGTCTAAATCTTTACATTGGACCTAATATGGATGCCTATGGGGTTAGAGAATGTCTTGCGAGTGACTGAGGCATGTTTGTATCTGGGAAACTATCTCTTTGGGAAAACAGTCTTGGCTCATGATTTAGAGTAAACAGGAAAAGAATTCAACATGGTTTGGAAAACCGTGCGGATTTTTTTTGGATAGATCCACCTCACACGGTTGGGGCACAACCATTCAACCTAATTGTGCGGGCGCCCATTTTTTCTAGGTACCCATGCAAGGTTTTCATACTTTTTTTCAAACCGTGCAGAGGCTATTTTAAGGTTAAATTGTCCTTTTTCCATTAATGGTCTAATTAAAATCCCCCTTATTCCCTAATCCAAGATTATAAGGTATTAACCTATTTTTGTCTCATTTTAGATTGTTTTAAAGATCTAAACTCGGGATCAAGAGATCTTCTTCATACGGAAATCGATCAGGGTTTCATTTGTTACCTTGGATACGAAACGATAAGTACTCAAGTCCTCTTAATCTGTTCTCCTTCTCTTTTTCTCTCAACCATGATATTGGGGTAAAATCGTTTATCTCTTTTTTAGAACTTCTCCAATCCAATATGAATCAATTGTCAATACCATAGGAGAAGAATCAAACAACCCTAAGGTGGGTGGTCTAAAATTTATCCCTAAAGTTCGTCAATTTTGGAATACATGTGTGGGGCCCACCGATTTCATTGGGTGCCATTTCTATAATTTATATGCCATGATTATACTTGTTAGAACCATATGGTTATGCCCTTCCCAATTATGTAACTAGTTGTTAGCGGTTACACCCAAAACTCAATCTTCCCTTTATTTAAGGTTATGCCATATTTGGTTTTTTTTTGTTTTGACACGTTTGATCCACCGTTCAGGTGTGCCTTCACTTGACCTCTATAAGGGTAATATTGCTATATTAAATGGAATTTTTATGTTGTGAATTTAACATTGGAAAGAAACATTTATGTTTACCACTTAAACTACTTAAGGTAAGTGCTTTAATTGATAATTAAATGTTACATGGAAATTGTCAAGTATATTAAGTATATGACTTGACTGTATTTACTATGAATGAATAGTAGTTTACATACCCGTAGCACCACTTACCACATTAATAGAAGGTATAAAAATGAACCTTGAATATGGAATATGACTTAAATGGATTAAATTTTTATAGGATACTTGGCCTTATCACACTAATGAAAGGAAAGTTTTGAGCCAAATGACTTGATTAAACAATTTCATGCTACTTGAACTTATTACACTAATGAATGGAAAGGTTGTACCAATTGAATTATTATATTACTTCACTATCAAAAAGTAATGTATTGACTCAATATCTCCATGTATTTTGACCGGAGAATACCATGAGAACTCAGGAACGATATTCCGATTCAAGGATATGGGTTTCTTAGGATGAGACCCACATTGAACTTGATCCTTGTCTTAGCTTTGGATGCCCGATATAACACCATAGGATCCTTCATGTACTGCTACATGATTCCTTGTATATACTCCTTGGATCCATGATGCCTTGGATGTAACATCCCAAGATTTCATAGTATGTTGTTTCTTCAAAGTAATTCAATAACTTTCACTACACGCAACACCATGTTCTAGCGCACCATGACTTACAAAACTAGCCGTTCAAAAGCGGTTATGAATAGTATTAACTGAATTTTTTACTGTATATAATCCTTATAACTTTAGAATCCATATTATGAGTTTCTTAGACATAATGTAAGAACAAATACATTTTTTCAGATAAAAGATGTTTTTTTTTTCAAAAAATGAAATTTTACCACGTTTTAATGGTGAAGCCTTTATAAATCCAATATTTGAAACTTTTATCTATTAAAATTGACTAAATAAAATTCTTCTTTAGAATAAGGACATAATAATTTAGTTTCAATTATGTTTTGGTGTTTTTTTGATAACTTTCATATTTGGGTGGATAGTGAAATATACTATATTTTAACTGAAAACATCTTTTTTAATAAAAATAATTTACAGTGTTTAATTATAAATTTTAATGGTTTGGAAGTATAAATATATAATAATTTTACCATTTAATCCATTTATGGTCATTTTAAATAATTTCACTTTGAAATTGGACATAAACAAGTGTCAAACTTTTGATAGTTATTATTTCTTAATAATACACCTTTTGGTTTTGACAGAATGAATTAATTTTAAATTAATAAATGAAACTTCTATGATTTTAATTTAGTAAAATAGACTTAATTATTGATTTTGGAATATCAAAATTATCTTAGGGTGAATTTTTGATATTTTCCTGAAAATTTTTAATTTTTGAGGAATAGTAAAAAAACACTGAGTTATAGTTTAAAACTGAATTTTTATTTAAATAATTATTTATTCTGTTTAAATTTATTTTATTTCAAAATAGATACATAATACCTATATAAGTTAAATTTAATTCATTGGATACAATTTATAATAATTTTAGATATATAAAATGTTTATTGAACTTTTCACCGTCTTTTACCCACCTTCTAGGAGAGTTTGTAAATTCACATAAAACATAATTTTACCACTTCTGTGAGTTGAATTTAAAAAATACTAGAGACATGGTAAATTTCAAGGAGTAAAATGTGGTTCAATAAGATGAAAATATTTTTTGGTGAATGGTAACTTTTTACTTTTATTTACCACGGTTAAAAGTAAATAGGGTAATTAAGGGTAAAAATGATATTATTATTACCCTAACACATGTCATAATTCTATTGGATAAGTTTAATTCGACCAAAAACATCCTTAGGAATAAAATATGACCCTTTAGGTCCACTTGGATTATATTAGGACATTTATTAATATTTATTTTCAAGAAGAGTTAAAAGTGTTAAATTCAGAGATTATTAACTAAACCATTTTTAATATAGGGTAATACATAAGATAAATTCGACTATAAACATTCATTAGAAATATAAAATTATTTCCTACATCATGTTATTTTAATTATAATTTTTAGACATTAAATAAGTAAATTTATTTATGACACAATGATGATGAAGTAATTACCTTATTAATGGAAGAATAAAAAAAATGGTATTATAAATATTAAAATAAATATAATTTCAAAGTTTTTATGACATACACGAATTTTATAGGTGACTATGACATGTTAGTGATGATTCAATGTATCTTTTTTGAAGTAATCAAGTTTTGACGACTATCACAAAAACAAAATACCAAATAGTGTCAAAATTGACATAAATTAATATTTTAAAAAAATATTATTTGATTAGTTGATATTACATTTCTAAAAATCAAAGGATCATCCAAAGTATTTATATAATGATAGGTGTATCATTAATTTACCACTTGGGTGTCTCTTTAAAGTTTATAGTAAGTTTATTAACCATATAATATAAAAATACAAAGAGACATGGTAATGTCAAACTAATTAACTAAGGGTTAAAACTAAAATATAAGGTTAATAAAGTGAACCAAACATGTCTAAAACCTATTGGTTAAGTTTATTTCGACCCATCCCCACCTTATACTTTGAATAATCCACTTTGATCCATTATAACCCGAATAGTAATTTATTATAAATTATTACTTTATGTTTTATCTAAAGAGCCCCTCCCCCCCTTACAAAAAGACACCACTCTTAACCAATTCTTCATACCATAAAAGACTTTTGGTTTGGAAACACCCTGACCAAATATTCTCTAAACGATCCTCACTTAAACCTAGAGGCCTTAGTTAGATTAGAAAGAAAATTTAAATAGCCCTTTTGATCAAATCAAAAGGAAGAACCCAAAGAAGAGGTAATGTTTTCACCACCCTCTTTGAAGTTCCTTTCTTCTTACACTTCCTTTTTCTTTGTTGTTTCCATTATAAAATAATAACTCCAGTATATTCTATATACTGTGATGTTATTATAATTATGGTACAATCAAATGCATTATTCTATCCACCCTTTGAATGACATGTCGCCATACGTGCGTATGTACGGCTTACCGTCTCCACGTCGTGCTGTAATTGTTATTCAATACATTATTATTTGGATGGGAATAATAATGATGTCTATTTGATGTAAATAATAAATATAACATTATAAGGATTCTTTATATATTATATAAAATCCAATTATATATTATTTTAATATCAAAAGAATGATATTTTCGCTCGTGCGTACGTACGGATTACCGTCTCCACGACGCGATGAGAATCATTTCCAAGTTCACCATTCATCGATGATTATAAAAATATATATGACTAATAAGTATATAATATATGACATAATATTTCTACTAGAGATATATATATTTATATATATAAATATTTATATACTTACATATATCTTATTCACTTACTTCCGTTCAATACTATATGAAAATGGAAACAACGTTTATGCGTACGTACGGACTACCATATGCATAAACGACGTTTTTTATTTCAGATATATGTATATTATACATATTTATATTCTAAATATATAAATATATAAATCATGTTTTATATTCTGGAAGTATTTAAATCACAATCTAAGTGATACAATCAAGAGTAATAAGTTTAAACACGTACGATAAAGAAAGCGATTATTACCCGAAATATTAATATAACATGGAAATTATTATTAAATGGGTAGCATAACGTCATAAATGAATAATGTATGATATCATAAATATTAATATGGTTCTAGTATAATTTAATAACATACTATAGTCTTTGTACAAGAGGTTAAACATACCCTCGACTAAAAGAAAGTGCAAGGTAAGGGGTTTTCATCTCACTCTTTATTCTCATGTGATTCATGCTATGTCGCCACTATTTTCTTTTTGTGAGGTGTATGTACTAACCATAATTGTATTATTTGTGTAATAAAATTTAATTTAAGTTTATTTACATCTATAATTTATGGTACTTATTTCATGGGGTGTATGTTTCATAAATTACCAAATTGGTCAGGGTTAATTTCAAAATCTAATTATTATCCGAGATTGTTTTACGTACGTATCTATTGGGAAATATTTATTATCCATGTCCTTGTTTCATAAAATAGTTTTCAAAGGGATTCGTTTAAGGTACTTTTTACTAAAACATCATTTTAAATATTTTAATGATTTATTCTTCTAAACCATTCTCATTAATTTCCATGTTTTCAAAATGGTTTTAAGGATTTATTTAAATGGAAATTAATGTTTTAAAATGTTAATTAATTTCAAAGGATTCAAAGTGGTATGGGACACTTTGATTCAAAAATGTATTTAAATGTCTTCCTTTCTAAATTGTGTGACTTTTAATGGTTTTCATGAAAAAATGATATTTCTCTAAAAGAGTTTTACGAATCATTTTCATCTATGTCAACATCCTTTGATGGATTTTAAACTTGTTTGGTGTTGATTTATTATGATACAAATATTCCATATTGTATCGAAGGTTTTGTGATATGCTTGACTATGGATGTGATACTTTTATACCATTCATGGGTTATGGTAAAATTATTGACATTTCGTATCCTAGTTCTTATATGAATGTTTATGTTATGTTCCAACCTTTTCATATGAGGCATATATTGGACATAGTAAGTGATGGGTGGAGCCCGCTATAGCTCCTCGATGCATCGGTAGGTCTCATGAGACAACTAGACGTGGAATTGGCCGAGGACTTTTCCCAATTTTGATTTATGGTTTTGGCTGAGCCCTTAATCATTTTCGGACGCCTTGGATGAGGCCTTGAAAAAATACTTTGTGGGTACGCTTTCCTGAGCTCCCCCTCCCCTTTCAGAATCCTTCTATCATCCAAATGCTAGGGAACCTGGTTGGCCGATTTCTTTGTTCAGATTCAAGAACCAGTTCATTTTTCCACTAAATATCGCCTCACATCTGTGTTGAGGTCGATGTGTCCAGACCCCCGATCGAATGGATTTGGATCTCGGTAGGAGAGGAATTATGTTGGAAGAAGCCGGTTTTGTTTGAGTCTTGGACGCACTTCTGTTCACTGTGTCACCACCTCAGGAACTTGTCCCATTCCTGTCGGCATGGAGGAAGGAACCAAGGGGGTCACGGTGCCAGTGACCCTCCCCTGGGAAAGGATGGGATCGTGGTTGGGTATGTAGAGAATCTTCTATCTGGGCTCAGTTGTGAGGTTGTTACTGATCACCAGAAACCGTCTCGGTTTTCCCAGGACAACCCAAGAGTCACTGATATTCTCCATCTTCCGAAACAGGATCTGGGTGTGGAATGCTCGTCTAAGGATGGTTTTGTTCCACTGTGTGATAGGGGGGCTTGTGCAGGACTTGACCATAAAAGGGTCGCGAGGGATGAAAGGGAGATCTGCTCGGATGCTTCTCAGGCTATGCAGTTGGCTCCTCTAATTCCAGCCAATATGGATACAGTGGATGAGGATGTCCACTGGGATGATTACACTGGTGTAGATTCCCAGTGTCCAGTTCAGGATGACTTCTCAGCGCATTTCCAATTATTGGGTCATGGTCTTTCCTAGGAAGGAGTTGCAGACAAGTTGTAATAGGTCTCGCAAGCTAAAATTACTTAGGCTGAGAAGGTTAATTCAGGAGGTCCGATTTCGACCTCCTTGAACCGTTTTGCAGTGTTGGGAGAAGAGTATGAACACGCTTGTGAGGATACCAAAGAGGGGGTGGTAACTCACGGAGAGGATCCCTTACTGGGAGGGGATTCTTCTCAAGAGGAAATGGATGATGCTTTGGACCCCACTGTGTCCAAGGCACTGGACATTGCAGGGGAATTCCTTAGATCCTCGTCGCGGAAGGGAAAAAACATTATTGTGGATTTTGAAAGCTTCATTACGAAAAATGGGAGGGCACGACCAAGGAAGGACTACTCCAGCCTTCCTAGTACTCCAGTTACTAGATCTGCAAGCAAGGGTAATCTGCCCACAAAGGCTCCTGCAAATGAAAGCATGATTTCCTCAAGGAAGCTCAATGGTGATAAGCTCGAGGTGGATGACTCCTCCATCATCATCATGCCCCAGGTGATGAGGTAATGGTGGATTCAGGAATGCAGTGTCAGACATTCCTCAGCGGTGAAATGGACGAAGATTCTCTGGACATTATGGCGTCGAAGAAGATGGAGGAGGCCCCACCCAAGGAGACATGGGAATTTATCATCCATTCTGAGGAAGATATGTTGCAGAAATCGATTCCTTTCAATTTCTCAAAGGAGGATCAAGATAAGATGTATGAGAGAGCTCTTGAAGTGGAAACTTGCAGGATGCAGACGGAATGGATTGACAAACAAGATAGTATTTTTACAAGAGGTTTTAATGTAGGGAAGATAATCATGGAAGAGTTCATACAGACATGGGACAAGATTGCTATTTGGTGAGAGGACCTCATCAAAAATGATCTGGAGTTAGAGTTAAATGGTCTTATCTGGAAACTACTTAGGAATAATTCTTCTAATATGCTTAAACTTGATTTTAAGGGTTCATATATTTCTTTCACTGTATGATGCTTTGTTTTTCTATCTGGTCTTATATTGTCACTTTCCTTTAAAAGTGTTATAAATAAAAAAGTATTTATGGGGAAATAATATTGATGGTTCTTGTGGTCATTCGACTAGTATAATACCCATGATTATGTGATATTATGGAATTATTTATTCAGCTCATATTCTTTCCATAAAAGTATTCATGTTTATTATTTTTAAAGGCATGCGGTTTCAATTATTCACTATTCTTAATATTTATGTCATTGTTTTCTGTATTACTTACCCTTACTGAGCGTTTGAGATCACCCCTTTCTTATAATTCATTTTCCCAGGATTCCAAGAAGTGTATTATGATTGATATGCATGGTTAAGCTAAAAGGAATAATGGAGTACTCAAAGAACTATTTACGCTGTGTTTTATGTTTGAAATTGTAATGTAATGTTAATGTATGTAATCTATTTTTCAAGACTGCTAAAACGATCGGTCCTTCGGGACTTGATTCCTTGTATTCATGCAAATTTATTAAAATAATGCACCGACTCTGGGTAACTAGGGACGGGGTGTTACATTGGATACACTCCTTGGATCCAACATTTATATGTAGGTGGCGTGGTTATAGCCCATTGGGCCCTGCCTTTGCTTAGCCCTATTTTACCTTGGATGCACTCCCTAGACTCGGTAGGCCTATCATTGGGGAATGTCTTGAATTGTGATCCTTTGATTACACTCTTACACCTTAACTATACTCAGATACTACTGAGTTAGCAGCCCTTGAGGATTATATTTCCTTGGTTACTATGTTGGAACTTCAATATTAAATATCATCGGAGGTTTCCTTGTCATATATTGTATCCATTACTATTAATAACAAGTGACTTATTGGTAAATTAGTAAAAATCAAGTAATTACTTGGTTACATGTTCAGACTCCATCCGATGGCTGAAGCTGGTACATGGGTATTTAGTTACATTGTACTGCTTAAACTTATATATACATGAATATATAGTATTATATTCCATTGCACAGGCCAGATGTTATAGACACCGTTGGTGGTGGACTAATGATATTTGTTTCACTCCCTCCTACATTAATTTTGGTACTCAGAGTAGATTACATTGTTTTAGGTGTTGACAAAGAGAATAATATGGATTCACACACTTGATTATTTGTTTTTTATTATGGAACATGATAGTAACTGGCCAAGCCATAGCTCGTGATGCTTAGGATTATTTTTTATTTCATTTTTACTATTTTGGAACATATTATTCATGTTGTCTTATATACATGTATTCCATATTACTGGTTACATGACTTATCATCATTATTTGTTGTACTGTAGGATGTTGTTTCAGTTATATAGTTATTGTTGTCCCTTGTTTATGTATTCCTATTATCTTCTTCCATTTTTTATCTTAAATTACCTTGAATATATTCTGATACACTCTGGTAATGAGGGAATAGTCTCCCCACAGACATACTCTGGGCCCTTGCTACTAGTCGACAGCCTCTGGCATTCAGGGAGATTCTATTAAGTCCATATGGACCACCAGGATCGGAGAAACCCTAAAGTGGAATCCGGGTCTGGGACATCCCAACGTGGTATCAAAGGTGGTTTATTTTATATCTTTACCATTTGGATACAATATATTGGAGAATAATAATGCTTGGGAATTGGTCATAAGATGTTCTTGGACATCGCGAACCCATTTTCAGGGTAAAAATTATAATTGTTTTCTATTTATGCCTATTACATTTGATATTATTTAACCATTGGGTGACGCACATGTTGTGTAGTGATTTTGTTGATTATTTCACTATTTAAGGATTTTATTTCATCCGTGGACTAATGATATAAGGGAAATGAGCATTGTTAAATGCATCATTATAGGCACCTAGAATCTAGATATCATGCATACTGTCATTCCATATAGATTCATTTCACTTATTTTCATTACATGATATTCCTGTGATTATTGAGTGATGTTGTGGTAGTTAGATTATGCAAGTATTACTTATGGTTGCGATTGAGTGATTGCATGTCCCAATTCATGAGGTGTATGGGACCTTATGGGTTGGGATGAGTAATTTACCTAGTCGATCCATTATATTATAAATAATTGAGTGTCATTTATAGTGATATGGGTATGGAAACTGATTCATTAGAAATTTATATCAATTAGAAATTGAATCTTGACATATAAAACGAATTGGTTTCACATGCTTATCCCACCATGTCATGTTTATGAAAGGTAATGGAGTGAAACTAGATGTTAAATGTAATGGTAAATTAAACTTATACTTGAGAACATACAGATACCTAGCCATCTAATTGGGTAATTAGGGTAGTATGCCATGGGTAGTGAGTTTTCCTACATTCATATTTCACTAGTGATGCAATCTTTCTTCTTTAAATCTTGTTCTAAGGCTTGTCTTTGGATATTGTAGAACAATGCGACCATGATGCCCTCGTGTCATGCACCAGGAAGGTGTTTATGACCATGATTTAAAAGTGGTGGGCCCTAAGCCACCAGTCTTACCCCCAGGAGTGCAACATGAGGCACTGCCTACTATACTGGATTTGGGAACTGACACCCAAGTTAGGTATAGTTTCCTACGTCTGATGCAGTCCATGCATGGTGATACATGGATTGCACCTATGTTGGATGATCTAACTCGTGAGTTACAGTAGCAACATCCTCATACCTTTTAGGGGGATGGTGGTCCACAGGTTTTTGAGTCTCAGCTAGAGGTTGTCCTATCTATTTTGAGCATATGGAAATGTCTACAGAGTGAAAAGTAGGGCTCACTAAATACATGATTCATTATTCGTCCAAGAGTTGGTGGGATGTGGTCACCCAGGCTGATCACCATCAAATAATGATATAGAATGAATTCAAGACTGTATTCTATTATCAAATTTTTTCTCATATATTGAGAGTTGACAGAGCCAGAGTGTTCATGCATCTTGAGTAGGGTTCTACATCATCTATGGAGTATTTAGTACATTTCACAGAGTTGAAGTACTTCACACCACTTCTAGCTGGTGATGAGATTTCACATGCTAGAAATTTTTAGGATGGGCTTCAATACGCCATCTATATGCAGGTCAATGACTTTCACTTGCTACTTTTTCAAACAGAGTCAATCAGGCTCTTCTCACAGAGTGAAACCTTAGGGACAAAAATAGTACTAGGTTCAA
This sequence comes from Viscum album, assembly GCA_963277665.1. Classification (NCBI taxonomy): domain Eukaryota; kingdom Viridiplantae; phylum Streptophyta; class Magnoliopsida; order Santalales; family Viscaceae; genus Viscum; species Viscum album. The sequence continues at coordinate 99,214,769 of OY728119.1, read as the reverse complement.
AGGATCAGTTCCATGGAATGCCAATAGTTCTTTTAGTGGTTGGAAATTTTCTCTTGAGGTTTCCCATCAGCACAGTGAAAACCAGAGTGTCTGTTTTGACAGCTCTAAAGTGTGGCATTTGGGTGGACGATGGGGTAATTCGAATCCTAAGTGCGATAGGGATCCAATGGGGTGTCAAGCATATGACCTTATGGGGAATCTAAAGTGTTTCACAGGACCATTCCACCAGTTTCGAGTTGAAAAGGATCTATTCCAGCTCCAACTTCTAGAGAAAGTTATTTTATGTCACGTCACATAGGGAGTTGAAATAGCACCGATTGGTCTGGCCGAGGAGGAGGTCATAACTGAGGAATCCAAAACCCTGATCATAGAAAACTCCTGCAGACTATTTTTTATCATGGTAGTCGATCTATTGCATAGGTCCGTGGAACATGTCATTTTAATGCACTACATTCAATACCCAAGGATCAGGCTACAGTGACTTCTACAATATGAGGTACTATTTTAGTGGCCTCTACTATTGTATCTACTTTGTTAGATACAGGTACTTAAAACCCTTTTATCTCTATATCCATTGAGGAAAGTCTTGGAAAAGATATACAGTATCACTATGGTGTAATGACCCTAGATACACCGTTAGGTGTATGAACAGATTGAATATGCCAGTATAGGAACTATCCACTTAAGGTAGGAAATTATCCTTTCTTATGGAACCTCTTTTTCCTCATAATGATGGGCTTCTATATCATTCTCAAAATGGGTAAATTTTTTCAATATCATGATTTTGTATACTTCTATATTTTAGAGTATCTTTTATATCAGTATAGGGTAGAAGTTACCAGCATAAGGGTGAGTGGGTTGTCTAGGCTAGTAGAGCCAGACCAGGGAATCCTTGTCTAGGTGGAGTGACTGACTAGATTTCAAATCTTTTCATATAGGATTGGGGTTTATGATGATATGATTTCCCTCTAGTAGTGGATCATTTTAGGGATGTTTTATCCAATGATTTTTTTTTGGCTTTCCTCTGAAGGGAGATGTGGAATTTATAAACCAACTTATTCCTGGAGGTTCTCAAGTGTCCATTCCTCCTTATAGGATGGAACCTACATAGATCCAGGATCTCAAGTGGTAGTTAGAGGATTTATAGGCCAAATATTTTATATGGACCAATACATCCTCTTGGGGTTCTCCTATGCTTTTCACCAAGAAGGCGGATGAAACATTATGTTTATGCAAGGATTATAGAATTTTGAACCGGATTATAGTCAAGAACTTTTATCCACTTCATTGAATAGATGATATCTTTGACCAGATCAAAATAGAAATGGTTTTCTTTATGATTGACTTGATGCAGGGTTATCATCATGTGTGATTCGGACCATTATACATACCTTTTACAACATTCCATAGAAGGTATGGTCTGTATGAATACCTTGTTATGACATTCAGTCTTACGAATGTTCCTATCATTTTCATGGATTTGATGAATAGGTTTTTACACCCCTATTTGAACTCTTTTTTCATTGTCTTTGTGGGAGAAATATGGGTGTATTCTTACACTTGTAGTGTCCATGCCATACATCTTTATAACATGTTGAGTAAACTGAGATAGAAGCAACTTTATTCCATGCTTCCTAAGTGCCACTTCTTGATCAACAAATTCCACTTCTTGGGTCATATTATCTTAGAATCAGGAGTTTCCGTTGACCCTGAAATGGTTAGTGTTGTAGTTTTTTGGGAGCATCCCAAGAATGTGTTTGATATCCGGATTTTCTTTGGGATGGATAAATATTACAAGAATTTCATACAAGAATTATGATGTATTTCTTCACCTCTAACTGGACTTACAAAGAATTATTTCAAGTTCACATGGTCATAATCATGTGACAAATTTATTCCAGATATTAGAGGGAGGCTTGTATTGGAACCTATTCTAATTATTCTTGAGCCAGGTATAGGTTATAAAATATTCTGTGATGCATCAGGCAATGGCCATGGAGAAGTGTTGATGCAGGAATACAAATTCATTGCATACGGATCTCAACAGTTGAGGCCTCACAAGGGAAATTACCTGATGCATGACTTTGAGAAAGTAGTATTTTTCCATTCCTTACATTTCTAGAGGAATTATCCTATGGGTGAGCACTTGGTGGAGTACATAGACCACAAGATCTTCAAATAATACTTTTCTCAGTGTGAGTTGATCCTCAGATAGTTGAGATGTGTCAAATATCTACAATCATTTGATTATGATCTTGCCTATATGCATGGGAAGGGAAATGTGATTGCAGATGCACTAAGTCAGAAAACTCTAGCACATACCGTACAAGAAGCCATTATTGAATAAAAGTTAGTAGCCCTCTTTTCTGAGATACATATAAAGTTTCATGATAGTCACAAGCAGTCCAACCTATCAGCATTGACAGTTAGATCTCCCCTCCTTGAGAAGGTGAATAGTAGGTAGTTTTCATATCCTGAAGGCTTGGTTCTCTATGAGATTATATCAGGAGATAACATGCCTCCAGATTGGTCTATAGATAGAGACAATGTTATTTTTATACATGGACATATCTGAGTTCCTAAAGAAAATAAATAGGAGTTGAGGAAATATTCCCATGCCTCTTAGTGGTAATTTCATCCAAGCATCTCGAAGTTGTATCAAGATATGAAACTCCAGTATTGGTGTCATGTGATGAGGTGTAAAATATCAGGCTTTATCACAAGGTGTTCCACCTATCAGTAGGTGAAAGGGGAGCACCAGAGACCTGCAGGCTTGTTACAGCTGCTTACCGTCCTGGAATGGAAATGGGAAGATGTTGCTATGTATTTTGTAGTCGGCTTACCTTGGTCACCATGGGTAGTGATACTATCAGGGTATTCATTGAAGAAATAACAAAATCATCCCACTATATTCCTATTTGGGAGACTTTCTCTATTAATGAGTTGGGATGAATGTATGTCTGTGAGATCATATGACTAAATGGGGTTCCACGTACTATCTTTTTATATAGGGATGCTCATTTCACTTTACAGTTCTGGTAGGGTTTGCAGAATGTTGTGGGAACTCAGGTGCTCCTAAGAACAACTTTTCACCCTCAGACCGATGGAAAATCAGAATGGACAATAAAAGTTATAGAAGACATTCTCTAATCATGTGCTCTTGATTTAGATGGTTATTAGTAGAATCATATCCCTCTCATTGTGTTATCATATAATAACATATTTTAGGTGAACATTTAGATGGATCCTTTTGAGACATTATATGGGAAGCCACACTGTTCACCCTTTTGTTGGGTAGAGGTAGGAGAGGAAGCCCTACTTTTTCCTTATCTCGTTTGGGAGACTTCGGGGAAAGTTCAGCTGATCAGAAAGTGTATGACTACTATTCAATCTAGACAAAAATCATATGTCGATCACTATCGACGGCCTCTTTAATTTGCGGTCTGGGATTGTATTTTTTTAGGTATCACCCAGTCTGGGTCATAGATGGTTACAGAATCAAGGAAAGTTGTCACCTCTTTATGAATGGTCGCTTGAGATTCTTGAGAGAGTCGTTCTGGTAGCCGATACGTTTCTTTTACCTCATAGGTAACATGCCATGCATGATATATTTTATGTTTCATATCTTTTCCAATATCATTCTTACCCATCTCATACTTCTGATCCATAGTAATTTGAGTTAGATTCTGATTCTACCTTTAAGGAGTACCCAGTACGCATCATCAACCCTACGTAGTCTCTCTATGTTCTTTTTGTCCCTCTAGTAAGGGTGCAATGGCAGCACAACCAGATACAAGATGAGAATTGGGAGAGGGAAGATGACGTACATTCCTAATGGACAGATTTTTTCTCATAAAATGTTTCACCATCATTGGAAGGTGAACTTGAGGAAACTTTCTTTTAAGGGGGGAAGATTGTAAGAACCCAATTTTTCACTCAAGTATGTATCCTTTAATTTTCGGTCTAAATATTTAATTTGGACCTAATATGGATGACTAAGGGGTTATAAAATGTATTAGGGGGTGGCTAAGGCATGTTCAGAGCCTGTAAACCATCTATTTGGGGAAAATAGTATTGGAACATAGTTTAGAGTAACCGTGCAGATTGTGTTTTTTCGGATTGAGCCACCTCCCACAGTTGGTGAATGGATGTGTGGCCTAAACATGTGAGTTTCCCTTTTAAAAAGTACCTATTCATGGTTTGCACATGGTTTTTCCAACCGTGCACCAGCTATTGTAATGTTAAATTTTTTTATTCCCATATTGATCTAATTAAGCTCCCTCCTACTCCCCTAATTTGAGCTTATGTGGGATTAACCTATTTTAATCCCATTTTAGAGAATTTTGAATATATAAACTTGGGATCAAGAAATATCCTTAATTCAGAAACTAATTGAGCATTTGTTCGCTACCTTGGATGCACTATGGTAAGTACTCAAGTCCACTTAAGCCATTCTCCTTCCCTTTTTCTCATAACCATGATATTGGGGTATGATCCTTTTTCCCTTTTTCTTATATCTACTCCAATATGAGCCAAATAAATTCTCAATACCATAGGTAAAGGGTCAAAAAACCCTAATGTGGGTGGTCTATAATTTAATCCTACAGTTCGTCATTTTTGGAATAAATGTGTGGGCCCACCGACTTCATCAGGTGCCATTTCTTAAAATTATATGCCATGATTATACTTTTAAGATTTTTTTGGTTATGATCTTTACAAATATGTTATTATTTTTTAGTGGTTTCACCCACAACTCAATCTGTCCCTTGTCGAAGGTTATTCCATATTTGGTATTTTTTGTTTTGACACGTTTGAGCCACCATTTGGGTGTGCCTTCACAAGACCTCTCTAAGGGTACGAATTCAAAATTAAATGTATTGTTTATGTTTTGAATCAAATAATGGCATGTACAATGCATTCATAGCACTTGAACTGCTTATGGTAAGCGCTGCAATTTATATTTAAATATGAAATGGAAATTGGAAAGTATATTGAGTATATGACTTGACAATATTAAATATGAACGAATAGTAGGTTGCATATCTGTATCAAACCTTACCACATTAATGGATAATAGTATAATAAACCTTGAATATGGAATATTCCTTTAATGGATTAAATGATTATATGCTACTTTTCCTTGTCACACTAATGAAAGGCAAGGCTTTAGCCAAATGGCTTGATTAAAAGGTTTCACGCTACATGACCTTATCACATTAATGAAAGGAAATGATTGGACCAAGTGAATTACTATATGATGGAATTATCAATGATGAATGGAATGGCTTGATCTCTCCTTGGATCCTAATTCAAGAATTCCATGAGCACTCTGGAACCCCATTCTAATTCAAGGATACAGCTTTCTTAGGCTGTGACCCGCCTAGAACTCAATCCTAGTCTTAGTTTTGGATTCATAGTATAACACCATAGGATACCTAATGTAGTACTACAGGATGCCTTGGATATATGCCTTAGATATAGGATTCCATGGATACACTCCTTGGATCCCACATTGACAAGTAGGTTTCATGGTTAAATCCCATTAGGCACAATCTTTTCTTAGACATGTTTTACCTTGTATGCACTCTTTGGGATTGGTAGGTATATCATTCTAGAATGACTTGGACTGTTGCCTTGGATTACACTCCTACCCCTTAGCGAGACTCAGATACTACTGAGTTATCAACCATTGAGGCTTATGTTGCCTTGGTTGCGGCCTTGGAACATCAATATTAAATATCATCATTGGTTTCCATGTTACATATTGGAACCTTTAATATAAATAACAAGTGACTTATTGATAAATTATTAGCAATCAAGTAATTAATTGGTTAAATGTTAACACACCAACCGAGGACTAAAGTAGGTAGTTGGGTATTTAGTTACATTTTACTACTTCACTTTATATATACATTCCTACACAGTGTTATATTCCATTACATGGGCTGGATGTTATTGACACTATTGGTGGTGTCCCACTGAGATTTATCTCACACCCTCTCTGGGAGCCATTTGGTATTTGGAGTAGATTACATGGTTACAGATGTTGAAAAAACGAAGCATATGACTTAAAACACTTGACTACTTGCTGTTTAGGATGGAGAATGATAGCAGATGACCAAGATAATGCTTTGGATCCTTGAGATAGTTTTTGAATTCCTTTTTACTACTGTGGAACATATTATGCCTACTGTTTTGTATCCATGATTTCCAATTTTCTAGTAAAATGACATATCATCATTAGTTGTTGTATTGTTGAATGTTGTTTCAGTTATATACTTATTGTTGCCCCTTGTTTATCTATTCCTATTATCTACTTTTTTTATTTCGATTACTTGTCTTCTATCTGCTGGGATACACTATAGTAAGGAGGGAATAGTCTCTCAATGGACAAACCCTATGCCCTGTATACTAGTTAGTAGCCTCTGGCATTCAAGGATATGTGCTTGAGGACATGTGCCCCACTGGACTATGGCACCCCTAAAGTGGCATCTGGGTCCAGGATGTCACACAATCTATGTGCAAGCCACACACCATCCATTGCAGATTCACCTTTACACCACGATCATCAGTTATATTATTTCCTCTTATTTTTCACACTGAGTACAACACACATGGGCTTAGAGTAAGCAACGACCATGACATTCTAATTAGTCCGCTAACCACGTGTGAGCCCCATGACCCTTATCCCACATGATGTTAAACTGTATTCCCCACCAAACTAAGTGGAATTTGATCAATCTTCTCCATAAATGGTACATAGGAAGCCACTTTGATGTTTAATCCAATCACTCCCCACAATACATTTATCTCACCTATTTCACATCGGTTCTCCTTCTTCCTGCATGATGTTAAACTAAACCCTCTGAACAACGCAGGTTTGGATCCCTTTTAGGTACATAGAAAGCCTCCCTGAGGTTCAATCCCAATAAATGGTAAACTCTGGTTCTCCCTCCTAGGGATGTACCTTCCTTATGTTACATCTTCATTTTTTGGAAAAAAACACCTGGATCCAACTCCCTAATGTGTTCTAATCCATCTATCTAGGTAGTTAACCATGCATATTCCCCACACTCCTCCCATACTCCTCCAACCACAATTGTCCCTCTTGCTATAGGCCACTAGCCATGTGTAATCCCTAGAATGTCTCCATATCACTATCCTTTGTGTGCACCCCAATCGCAAGCTCTATCTTTGAAATATGTGGACTTTGATTCCTAGACACTCGGATATGTAAGAAGCCTCCTAGAGGTTCAATCCCATTAATAATTTCCATTCACTGTATTTCCTTCGAGCCTTTGTGTCTCAGGAAGTTCATGCCCCAACTAGGATGTTTCACTTCCTTTGGATCCTAATATGAACTCACATTCTCATGAGGCTCCTTATCTGGTGTCCAATTTCCCCACCGAAATATGTGGACTTTGATTCAAAGGTACTAAGATACATAGAAAACCACCAGGAGGTTGAATCCCCATACCATCATCTTCACATCAGTTCCATCTCCTTCATCTTCACCATCCTCCTCCTCATCCATATCCATATTAATACCTATTCGAGCCATCACATCCTGATGAGATCATGATATTGATAATTACTACTCATTAGAATCACCTGGGTTGCTATCCATGAATAATCCCTAGACAATCTATATACATCCAACTAAGAGTTCCCTCTTGCGATAGGTAGCTAGCCAAATGTAATCCCCAAACCACCCCTTCAGACAACATGGGTTTTGATCCCAATCCTCCAAACAGGGTATCTAAAAAGCCTCCATGAGGTTCAATTCTATCCAACAGTAAACCTTGGTGTCCCAATATAAGGTTCCCTCCCTTCTCTAACGCACCCTTTGTGGTTTCTAGATTAGCCTTCACGGTGTGACATCATCCCTTCTTGGGATACAACACCCTTGTTCCACTTTTTTGGGTGTTCTGATCCATCCATAAAGTTATCCACTTCTGGGATGTACCCTCACGGTGTGAAATCATCCCTTCCAGGTACAAACAAACCTTGGTACTCTCTTTTTGGGCATTCTGATCCATCCATCTGGTGCTCCCTTTTTTGGATGCACCCTTACCGTGTGACATACTCCCTTTTGGGACACACTACCCTGGATCCACTCTTTTTAGTAGGTATGATCCTTCCGCCTAGTAATTCTCCTAGGTGCCCCCTTCAAGGTTGAACCTTCCTTATCACCCTTAATGGTGTCCAGATCAATCATATTCTTCTCATAAAGACGTTAAAATCATGGCCTACCAAGTGTTGAACAAAGGATATCTGAGGAAACCCTAGGAAACTACGCCTTTTACACAACTATATCTATAAGATGTTAAACTCTCAGCATGCCTGGTGTTAGACATGGGAAGCTGAGAAAAACCTCAGAGACATGCCTCCAACATAAAAATACATGTGATTGATGTGGGAAGCCTCAAGTTTATGTGCCCTTGAGAATCCCTCCTTTGATGAAGAATATAGGTGACCAATACTCAAGAATCTAGAGATTCTCCGACATAACTTATGTTCTCATTTGTTCCGACTAAGGATTCTTCCCTATCAAGACCCCTTGGAATATCCTTTTGAAAGTAGTGTAATTAAATTGAATCAATAAGGATATGGATCGAGGTATGATATTCATGACCAACACCTTAATCATTGAGGGAGACCTAGACTAGGTAATAAATTTTGAGGATGAATCCATGTAAGGAGGAACCAACATCCTCCCATCCAATTTTTATCAAGGAACAAACAACTCTAAATAAGTGATTAATCCACCCACCTTTGGAAAGAGGGAATTTGGGAAATAATATGTGAATTACTATGACAATGCATGTCCTGAAGGAAATCATTAGAAACACTTATAAACAAAGGAAAAGTCACATAGTAATTGATAACATGTAGCTTATAAGTCATATGATGCTACTACCTGATGTAATATGAAGAAGTCTTGGAATGTCTTATAGAACTTCCCCTGTAAGTCTTACGAAGATTAGATTGATGTCTTATGATATTGGCCCACTGACAAATCCATTCAAAAATATTTTCCTCCAACTAAAGTATTATAGGATGTCCACTAATAGTCATTCAAGAAAAAACGAAATTAATACAAAATGTGAATCAGAAAAGTCATACATGAAAAAAACATCATATGAAATGAATTTAAGAAGTTTTACATCATTTTAAAGTCCCAAAAATATTTCCAAGACATAACAAATAATAAATGTCATGTGAAAAGTGGAACTTTTCCAAAATTCAATGAATTTAGAAACTCCACAGACCAACACTTGATTTTTTCAAACAAAATTTATTTTATGAAAAAAATCAAGAAACTATGAAATTATAAATCCAATGACCAAAACACATAGAAATAAATACAAAAAATAATATTTCAATTATAAACCAATAACAAAAAAGTTATTCTTTAGACATATAAATATTAAAATGATGAAATTTTTAATCAATGAAGACTAAAAATCATTATTTCCAAAATTATTTTCATGTAATTAAACTTTCGATACAATATAGGAAGAAATCCAAATATAGTCAATTAAATTAGATATTGATATAAAAATATATTTATTTTATCAATGATATTTGGAACAAACTGTATCAAAATAAATCCACATTAATAAAATTCCACAAATATACCACATAAATTCACATTAAAACCATCAGGTGTTGGGAAAGTGATATATTCACAATAAAACATCTAATTTTATGGTGTTACTTTATTCATATCCAATTGATTTATGGTGTGGATGTCTCTTTCATTGCATGTTATGAGTCTTCTGATCAGATTCACAATTCTCATCTAGATTGAATAATATTTTATTATCAACATTATTTTGTGTTATATACCCCATGGTGTAGAATTCTATAATTTTCTAGAGCCACTAAAATCTCTATATCTCCTTTAAAACATGAATTATAACTCTTGACATAGCCTTCTATATTGATAATATTGTTGTATCCTACTTTACTAATCCAAGACATAAAATCCTCTATTCTTGTAATGATTCACATATCCTATTATCACAAAAAGATATTCAGAATGATGAAACCAATGTGTATGTTGAATTGAAATCATTTCCTTTAACCAGTTGTGGAATGGAATACCATCCATGATATGTATAACTTAAAACATATACACTCACTAAAAAATCACATGTATTCCTTCACAGTGTGAATGATATCATGTTGAATCTTCATTATTTCTATTTTAGTGAGGTATATTCCCCATGTAACAATATCCTCTTGACCTAAAAGCCCATGAAAAATATTCCCCATTATTATGGAATTGTTGATTTCATTACGTAATGAAACATTAACATCTACATAGAATTACCAGTCTTCACCCTTGAAAGGTGTTGATAATTCCTCTAAATTTTTATGCCTAAAATTTGGAAAACATTTGGAATCATTTCTATTTTCTGAAATTCAAGATCCATACATGATGTAACACGTTTCTTATTCACAAGTGGTCCTATACTGCTTCTTTAACTCCAGTTATCTTAACCTACTATGTGGAACATTCCTATGTTCATCTTATTTTCAACATCCCTCATCAACAACTCCATGACCATGCTATATAAATATATCAGGATGTCTCTTTATATACCTCAATAAAAAATTCTCTACATAATCCTTACTTTATTATGTTTTCAAAACAAAAATTCTTAATCTATTGTCATATTCTTTAGTTATTGTCCAAAAATAAAGCACAATGATTTGATGGTTGAAAAATTATGCTAACAGGATTGGAACTCCCCTCCATGCGTGATACAATCTACTTTAACTCAATACTTCTTGGATTTTTTTGCTTAAACATCATTGTCCATCATTAGAAATGTCCCCATGCTGGTGAAAAGTTACCATATTATGTTCATATTGCATAGGGAAGTACCCCTCACCCTGATTAAGGAATCATAATATCGATGTTATAATGCGACCTCACTGTTCATGCCACACCACTCTGGCATCAAAGTGTGACCAAATTAGTCACATTGAAATACATTAAATCTAGACAATGAAGAATTCATTCACTTGTCACATATCATGGAGAGTTCAGGTATACTATCTCCAAGAGTTTACCCTCAATATTAAATAAGGGGTTTTCGGCTTCCCACTATGTCTGATGCTAACAAGATCTTTACACCATTCCCAACATGATATTTTCAACATTGGATCACTTCCCGATGACATTGTTTTCCCTAGGGATAACTTATGATCATTGGAAAATTCCACATATTGGGGGAATGTTTCCAAATTATATCACTACAAAATAAATACCTTTTTCCAACAGTGGTATATCTATTGGTAAAAGTGAATTATCTATTGGTAAAATGTTTTACAATCAAAAATTATCCTGTCACTAAACTGTTGGTAAAAACTCTGTCGCTAAATTTTATTGTGACAAATAAAATAATTCTGTTACAATTATAATAATACCAACAGATAATATATATGTTGGTCAAAAAGATTACCAAAACATTTCTGTGACAAATTTGTCTATTGGTAAAATTATTATCAAATTTTATAATGAATATTAATAATTAATATTTGTTTGTTTATTTTTATATTTATTTATAAAAATTTATATTACATTTATTATATGTTTTAATTATCATACTGAAGACAATTTTCACACTTATTCAAGCTTATAAAAAGATTAATCATATTAATAATGAAATTTAATACAAAATTTATAAATACATACACAAGTTGATTGATGCCTAAAAAGGTCATAAAAAACACAAAAACGCAAGATCCACATATGTCGGTGCTGCCGCTGAAACCCTACCACACCCCCCTTAAAATGAAAAAATAGTGTCTCTTGACTTCAATCACCCAACACCCTACCAAATATCTTTCGTCACCCCAAAGTAGGCAATTATAATCAACAAATCAAGTCATCTCTAGTACCAGTGAGAAACCTCAAGTCGCTGCTATGTCACACCCTTCAGCTCCAAGATCTTCACTAAACACAACCAAATAACATACCCAAAAATTAGTGATAAATATCAAAATGAGTGGAAAAAAATAGAAATAATTGAAAATATAAAAAACATGATATTCATAGAGTGAACATTTTTCATTCATCGTCTCCGTTGACATCTCAACAAATTAAATCATCTCAGTACAACTGAGGAACTGATGTTATGCCACATCCTTCATCTCTAATATCCAAACCACACAACCAATGTGAATAACCACAAATATGTGAAAAACAAATGCATTAATTGAAACTAAAATAAAAATGAATGAATGTATAAAAAATGAAAATATAAAATAACCTGCATTTGTGTTTAACATTTTTTTGAATGTCAACAAAGGTAGTACCTACAAAACAAGAAAATATACATTCAAAGACAACATTTTATTTATTAAAAATACAGAATTAGAATTAGTTTTGAAATAATAACTTTAAACTTACCCATGGTACCCATGATATTAGATTCTTCTAGTCAAGGGGCCTAATATTATCAATAACCCGTCTTACAACAATCATCTTCAATAATAGGAAACCAAATTTGTAAACATCTAATTTGATAGTCAACTAGCCAGCCCATGAAAAATCATGAGAACAACATTCATAGGTCCCCGTCACAATTGTAGAAACATGGGTCATATATGTAGTTGGACTAGGCATGGAAAGACTGAAATCAGAGAGCTTTGGATTGAATTCCTCATTTATAAATATGTTCAATGCAATTAAATCATGGCATATTACTGGTGAGAAAATTAGTTCTAGTAAAATTATAATATGGGTATTATGAAACATGGATGAGAAAAGAATTGTACAATGAGCTTGAAAACATTCCTGCACATGCCATGATGTACATCAATGTGAAAAATTGTACAGAATTGTAGAGTCCATGTCTTCAAGCCATGATTACTTGAACACATGGACTATACATAATTCAACACATAGACATGAGTAACGTGAAAATATATACAGGACTTTACAAGCCATGGATATGCGACCGGACATGTGTCGTGGGTAATATACCATGAGGTACAATATTGTGCAGGCGATGTGTTCAGTTTTTGAAGAAGTTGACACATGGCTTGAACATCGTCCTGGAAGATTTCAGCTCAAGCAAGCATCCACAATTCATATTGCTCCCTGCAATACAATATCACCATTACACAAACATGGGTCATATAATTTTTTTTAAGAAATCTGAGACACAACGTGGTTACCCAAGTCATGCCCAAAGTAGTTTATTAAACAAGATAAATGTTACAATACATGCACAAAAGTGTATCAAGATTACACCATTGTGAATTGAGGGAGATACCTGACAAAATAGGAAAAACATCAAAATAAGGACACGTAAACTTATCCAAGAATGAAAATGTATTCTCCAGGAGAGACATCAATTGGGTAGTGTGCAGTACTCAGGAGAGACATGACGAGTCTTCAAATAAGCACACCGGCAGAGAAGAATCCCATTAACGATATCATACTCTCCTTGCACATCCCATCCCTGCAAGTAAAAGCGCTGGATCTCCCACAAGTTAGAGATAAATCCTTATGATAGTAGAAAATAATTAGCAATTTTTTGAAGCACGATCCCCATATTATGAGTCAGCAGGAGACCCTAACCCCTTCAGAAGAGTCCAAGCTTCATCAATTGAGTAAAAATGCACTGTTTGACCGACCAATGTCCAGATCCAAATCAAAGTGCCTAAATAAATAAAACAGTAGTCTCCCAAGGGAACATTAAGCTTTTAATTTCTAAGATGAAATCATCTAGACTCTGAAAAATCAGAATTCATCATGTGTTGATCCTGAAACAAAAAGGTCCAGGTTGAAAGGGGGTTATAAAAATGACAAAAAATCAGCACCCAGAAAACATGACACAAATCCATTATCTCCCCTGGTCCTCGCAACACTAGGAGAGGTAAACATAGGTGAAAGAAAAACTAGAAAACAGGCTGAAAGAAACCACATATATTATATAGGTTGTAATTGAATTCATATTGAATATAAATTTCATCAACTGCTAGAATGTATTCATATTGAATATAAATTTTATATTGAATCTATATATTATACATAAGCTATCATGCTATTAAAAAATAGACACGATAATGTACATTAAAAAGGAATAATGAAAGCATGTTATATAAAATCATGCAGATTAAAACTAATGAGGATGGTGAAAAAGATGATATAGTTTAGAAGAGTCAATATGTTCACTTGATCGAAATAATATGGATGCGATTCTTTGTAGCTACAATAATATAACACTCATAAAATTCACACTACTCAAACATACCATAAAAAACAATGAATTGAATCAAACCTACCTGGTTTAAACACACCCTAATGAGAAGTCCAACATTACTTCCAAATTCATCACACAACTACCAATAAATACTCTATTAATATGCTGATGAAAAGTCTATATCATAACATTTATCAACAACAAAGAAAAAGTCATGTGATAAATTCAATTAAAGTGGAAAATAATACTAATGGTTAACCATTAACAAAGTAAATATATACCATATATTAAAAAAGAAAAAAACATACAAATAATGCATTAAATAATTTATTTTAAATAAAAAATAAACTATAATTCATGAACATGAAACAATACTAATTTATAATCACATAAAAATAAATTTTTTATGTTCAAAATATAAGGAAAATTCATTGTAGATATCAACTTTTGTTTATAGCTTATCTAATTAAATATTTGACCACAAGACATGCATTGTAAAAATTATTATAAGTACAGACTCTCAATATAAAATTCAATGGCACAATAGTTGATTAATGTAATAAAATGAATATAATGAATTTACACACCACTTGGAATGGGGGTTGCATCTTAAACCAATCATTGCCATAAATTTATCAATATATGTCATCATGTAGCGCTAAGTTTAATTGGATTGAGAAGTTGATGATAATATAATGGTAATAGGAGGAGGTTAACAAAACAAACTTACTGTAAGCAAGGAAAAGATAGTCAAGACAAGAAACTCATATATGTTCTACAAGAAAGAACACCACCCATCGGCAGCCATTGAAAACTCAGAACACAATACACACTAACATATATTTGAACCTTTTAATCCCAAATCAACCCAAAACCATAAAATAATCAACTAAAATCATTCTATATGATCCAATATACAAATCCAAGCATGCACATGAACCCACTGAGTATTCAATGACCAATCATCCTATATTAAGTCAGGAAATGGAATGAGAATCATTAATTAGTCAAGAAAAAACACAACATTGAGGCATTATACACAAAAAATCAAAAAATAAAATTTAACCAAACCCAAAAATGGTTAAGCATTATTCAAAAATGGCCAATCATTATCCACTTCCCTAAAATTCCATACACAATTGAAGATAAAATGGACCACAATATTGGCTCATGAACCTTAACCATAAAGAATCAACAAATAAAACACCCACAATCAGATTAGGGTTTGGACGGGTCATGTGAACCGTAAGGAAGATATGGAAAATGACAACGAAAAGAGAAGAATAAGAGAGTGTATTAGAGGGAATGATAACCGAAGGAGAATGCATGGGAAATCAGAAGGAGAGAAGACCAGATTCCATGGCCAGTTGAGGAGGGAGTTGAACGTCTGAGGTTTCTCCTGGTCAGGGCACACGATATAGACAGTAAGTGGAGAAGCAGTGATCGGGTTTGGAAAAGGTTGTGGCGCATAGTGGTCTTGGATTCATTGATGGCGGGTGGGACTCTCGGTGGAGGCTGTGGCGGACGGCAGTGCCCAACAGATGGGTTGGCGATGGAGCTACACGACGGAAATGCCCAGACAGTGGTAGTTCTGCCCAACGCGCGGTAGAGTCTTATCCCGAATGAAATAAAGGGAAAAAATTATTTATCATATAATAAATTTATATATAACTTATATGTAATAAAAAATGTTTAAAATTTATATATACTTTGAATAAAAAATTATATTATGTACATATAATGAAATTATATATAAGTGATTTTCTTCTTTTTAGTTTTTACTACATTCAATCTTCCAAAAACTAATCATTTATCATCACAAACGTATGATTTTATTAAAATATTTATAATTTATAATGTATCAATGAAGACATATGATTTTATGATTTTATTAAAATATTTATAATTTATAACATTTATTGAAAATAATATATATAATATATATATATATATTCTTTTTTTGGTGAAATATTTTATGTTATTGGGTAATTTATGGAAACATATTTTTATAATGGTAAAAAATTGTTGGTAATAAAAATTAATAATAATAGAATCATTTGTTGGTAAAAAAATGTTTGTATTGATATGAAAAAGCAATAGATTTAATTATTAGTAAAATATGTATTGGTGTTAAATGATCAATATCAATAGATGTAACTATTGGTAAAAACAAGTGTTGGTACTTCAAATCCTTACTAATAAAATTTAATATCTGTTGGAATTGTTCATTTTTACCAACAGATATATTATCTGTCAATAAATTTTTGTTGGTATAAGAATTTTTTGTAGTGTATTTTCAAAAAACAAGGAACATTCCCTTACCCCAATGTGGAACTGAAGGTTTTTTTGTTATGGTGTAACCTTATTTTTCATGTTTCACCACCCAAGCAACATGGCGTGACCTCCATGATAATGATTCAATTCCTTGAATATAGTAAGTGTGTTAGTTATTCCTTTATAAAAAACGTATGGAGAAATATCCTCATATATCTAAAAATATGTTTGGATATATGATTTATGGAATTCACTAGTCATACATCCAAATGATATTCCTTTTTAATCAGTTAATTTAATAAGAAAAATCATTCCATTGGGTGTATATTTTACTGACTATGTACTAGTTTCCATCCCTTGAATATCTAGAATTTCTTTTTGGGCCTATCATGGGATAGACCAGGTATCATGTTAGTATAATCCATGTTATTTCATGACATAAGATGATGGTTTTCATTATTTGATACCGTTTTTTGAAATATTTTTATAAATATACACAATATCATATTAAAAACCATATAGTTTTTTATCTTTTTAGAAAAAACTATGAGGGTGGAAAAAATCATTAAATTTAATAAATGAGTAATCTACTATTTTAGTATCATTCATCTTGGGATATTAATACTTTAATCATTAAACATGTAACATATATTAACTCACATTATAATTATGAACATAAATATTTTCAAACTCATCTCAAATTCCATTCACTATCATGATCCCTTTAACGTTGAGAAAATCCTTTTATAACAGAGATAATAAGATGTAACTTTATGCATGATAACCACTCATAAATTGATTATATCCACTACACTTAGCATAGAACCTTTTTTCAAGAGGGAAATACCATAAATAAAAGCTTCCAATACATCTATATTAGTGGAAAATATATATAGTGGCATCTGAGGAACTCTATTCACATAATACTCAAAATAAATGATTATTATTAAACTAAACTTGATTTCATTGATAAAACCTGATAAGGGTCCCACAAATAGTGTTACTTCCATAGGGGAGGTTGAATTAGTAAATTCAATCCATTTTATGTTTCTCCTTCAAAAAAACATGTGACATTGATTTAGTAAAAGACGAGATCTGTATGTATAAACCATACACACTTTATACCATATATAAAAAAGGTGAAATATACTTTTTTGAGATTAAATAATAAAAATGAGAATTCACATACATGGATTTATATGGTAAAATTTGGGATCACACATTATACTAGAATCACAATATAGATTATAAATGTGTATAGACTTTCCTTGAACCCTTGATATATAACATGTAACCAAACTTTTATAATGTTATACCACCCAAACAATGATATTGAATATATATTAAAAAAATGATTCCTTTCCATGCACAAAACACCATCATGTAATTATTATGATTCTTCCTCCTCCTCCTATTTATCTAATATTCTCTAGTTTGGGAAAAAATCCTTCAATTTTATCTTTTCAATACAATCTCAATAGTATGTTCTTATTCACTTCTAAATTTATTTTTTTAAATAAAAAAATTCCAAAAAAAATTACATGGTAACTTCATCTTGGAAATTTCTTGATTATTTTATTTTCTTTAGATATATATAATCCATCAATCCACCCTTGGATACGATTTAAGGGTTTAAAGGACTGATTTAATTATACCTTGAAGCACTAAGTGGGTGTATCAATACTACATGAGTTATATATTTTCCATTCACTAGGGATTAAAAATCACCTTTTGTGTTATATTAAATTTTTTCTTAAACCACTAAAAAATCACCTTTCCATCACTGTATGAAAATATCTATTGATGTGTGAAAAAAGTATCCCTTAATTTCAATGATAAAACAATTCTCACTATCTGAACACTATAGTTTTATTTATTGGATTTGAATAATATATATCTTAGTTTTAATTATAATCATTTACCATCATGGAATGATCTCTTTTTTATAACATAATCAATATTCATTACTTCATTTTATCCATCTCTATCTTAAATTAATTCTCACACAAGACTAGTTTTTGTGAAATCACTTCCTTCACTAAATAACCTTATTCTAATCATTTCACAAAAACTCCTCATCCAAATTCTTCATGATGAGACATTTTTATGTGATAATAAAACTGCTTATTTTTATGAATATATTGAAAACAAAAACAACCATGGATTTTCATTATGATGTGAATCCATTATATAAAGGATTATCTGAAGGCCTAATTATATTTTCTCATAAATCACGGTCTAAATACTTAAGTTAAAACATGATTTACTCTTCCAATGAAATATTTTACCCATAAATAAAATGAAATTGGTTTTCAAAAACTCATATTTGTTCTCTCAGAACGTGTATTATGGCATGGTTCCCTTCATTATGATGTCATTTATTTTATAGCACCAAAACTTATACAAACTCTATCTTTCAAAATTCATATTCCATCAAACCTATTCCAATTGATACCAAACAATGGAATTAACTTCACCTCAAATAAAACATAATGAAACACTTGAGTTTGGAAATGGTTTCTGTGTTAAAAAAAATGTCAAATCATGAACCACATCGACATAATCTCTTCTCTAATTTTTCTCCCCTATGAAAAATGTCTAATGAGATATGACCCTTCATCAAATATTAAACACAAAAAACACTCCCATAGTCTTAAAAAAATACTCAATGTCCAAATAAATACTAACCTAAACATATCACTTAACCATATTTTGTCTATAATATAAACCTAATAGTTTATGTATGAAAATTTCCTATCATCTATTACAATGAAAAAATGTTGTCTTTATAAATAATTTCTCAACATATATACCGTTAAATGAAATAATTATGAGTATAGTTTGGATAGTTTTATTCATTACCAATGGAGAGAGTATTTCATTAAATTTAATAACTTATATTTATTAAAATACTTTTATATCCAACCTCACCTTTATTGAAATACTTCCAAATACAACCAACCTTACCATATAAAGTGATCAAATACCCATGGTAAAAACAACTATTGATCGTAATATATCTCTCAACCAGCTCTTTATTCTAGAATGTTATATTCCCCATCTGTATATCCATTATATCCCATGATCTATTGAAATCCAAGAAATCCAACTCTTCATTCATTATTGATTTTTAGAATTATTAGTAACTTATAATTTCTTCCTCTTTAAGGCTGTACAATTCTATATTATCAATTAGATGAAACAAATGTTTGTTTGATTCAAACCTCTATATTAGTCTATAAATAATGGTAAACCTTCCTAAAAAAATTGTGGATCAATTTTTATATCCAAATTTTTTTTATCAATGCTTCAATAGACATTAAAAAATCCAGTTTATATATCCTTACTAGAACTTTCATGTTCTAGAAAATGGTCAATAATTTTTGAAATTCTAGTACCTATGGATAATTGTTACTCCTTAAGCTAATGATTATTTCCAATATTTTGTTCATCCAAACAAGGTAAAACTTCATTGACTCTTTTTTCTCAACAATATATTCTGTGAAGATAATTTTTTATTAGGGGGTGTTTAATTATGATACAATATAAAATCATCACAAAAGTGATTCTTGGAACCTAATAATGATTGAATAAAAATATGTAAAAGCACAGAATAAAATTTTAAGATATTTGTATCGAAATAATACTAGTCATCCTAGTCAAATATAGTTAATATCTCAAATGACATGCACACATGTGTTCCCTCCTTCAAATAATTTTGGTCATCCTAGCTCAAGTTATAGTACACAACCTTTTCTAGGGAACAATCTATGCCCCATAACAAAGTGTAGTGTAGTGCATTCCTTGATCTAGAGAATAACGTGTGGCTAAAGATTAATCAATGTGTAGTGTGTTCCATGGACCAATATAAATTTAAACACATTCTTTATTCCATGGAAAAGTTCCTAAAGTAGTTTCACGACATGAATTTTTGATTTAGTATCGATTTATTTTAAATGGTACCCCAAGACTCTAAATACGAGGGACTGAGGTGATAAAGTAAAATAAGGACTAGTTTAAGTTCCTTAGTCCTCCATATAATCCAAACATGTGATTTCTAAATCAAAACCTAATATAATGTGATATAAAATAGGGGCGTTTGAGTCATCTAAGGAATATATAAATAAGACACTTATGAGAGACCAATTTTTATTCATGAATTATTATCTTAATACTAGATGATTATGCTATGTCCTTATGGGAAACCATGGGCTTAGGGCTCAACTTGGTTACCAAAATACACAAAAAAACCATTTTTCCCAAGTGTCTTATATGATAATTGTTATAAAATTCGACACTATTCTAGTTCCCAAAACCCCTAATTCACCCCACTCTATTTCATTATAGTCTCACTTCTATAGTTGGGTAAAATTACACACTCATTTGAACCTTATTTTTTTGAATTCCATTGATAATGGGAATATGGGTTCCTATATAATATCTACCAGGGCATTATTCTCCCAATTGTTGATCCTCAAAATCTCGTGAATCATATTTTTCTATGAAAATTGGGATCCCCAATATTGAAGAACCATTTTTATATCATTCATCCCTATACTATGAAATGGAATTTAAATTACTAAGGTTATATCCCATGATTCCTATCTTGGAAACTTCTTTTTTGTCATCCTCCTACCATGGATTCAATCGTCCTCAACCTATTTATTTACGAATGGGTGGGAGGTAAAATTTGGTTACCATTATTTTGTTATCCCTATACCATAACTAGAATCATATTTTAACAATAACCACAAAAAGATGCTTATATATATGTCCCAAACAAAATTATTTACAAGACACTTATTTCTTAGTGGTCCTAGTTATATGAATTTGAACTAAAAGACACTACAATCCTAGAAGTTTGGAAATAAATGGTATATCATTGGTCTTTTCTACATGAACGTAAAAGGTACACCATTGGTTATTTTTATATGAACTTAAAAGGCATGAAATGCCTTGTCATCTCGATTGAAATCATGATATCAAACTACATGAGTTTTGATTCAGCTCATAGGGATACCTGGGAAGCCCCTTTTGTGGGCCCAATCCCTCTACTATGGATCATTCTACATACCCTCATCCCATATGCATTCCTAGATGGTGTTATGTTCAAAGGTTCCTCAAAATATATTTTTTAACTATAAGGTGATAAATAACATGTATTAAATATGAGACAACATAATTCCCTTGTATAGTGCTCTTTTTAATGCATTGTCTTCAATCAATCACATTCACCAAAGGGTAACCAATATCATGATAAATAATGACTTCAAAGACATGACTTAAATCAATAAAGAGTACCATACTAGATAAAGAACAATTTATAGAATGATTCAATCCCTCATCCTCTTTATTTTCACATATATGCCACAAGAAACTAAATAAAATAATTATATGGGTAAAATATCCGAAACATAGAATGGTGAACCTGACGTGAAAGACTTTACTTGTGAGAGATAGTGATTGAACTTTAATACATATTTATGATTCTACATTAACAAGTTTATTTTATTCAAATGTCCCATATAATCCAAATGACATTCTTCACTAATGTGTAGTAAGAGATTAGCCATCTCAGCTAGCTTAGGGGTAGTCGAATAGTGTCCATAGTCATTATGAATCTCCTAATAGTATTACCATGAACTTATAATAGAACTATTATTTACAAAACATCCTTATATCTGATGCACCAATGGAATATGTCTTCCACCTACCACCTAAAACACAAAGTGGTGAAGTAAATTATCCATAATACGACAATGGTAGGATAATTCCAAGATAGAAAATAGTTTATTCTCATCTTGAGGGTCTTATTCCATAAATTAAAGAACCTCATTATTTGGATTTTAAGGGATAGGAGGGCCCTATCGAAACATCAAATTAATTTGGCCCTATTTCTCTATTGAGAGATAATCCCCATATTTCTTAATAAATCGAATTTAAGTATGATACCTCTTTTCTCTCCATTTTTACCCCAATATACTTAAGGGAGATCGTTACATTAACACTATTATATTATTAAAATAGCTAAAAATATTATTGGGGAAGATCCATCATTGTTCATCCATACTCAAGTACCCAAAATAAGATTCTTATAATGGAAATAAATCATGAATATTCTGGGTTAGGTCAAAATCCTATCAGTACTGCCAACCCAAAACTTGTTATCAAATCACGATGATAACATGTGGGAAATTCCTTGACATAAATAGCTGTAATCCTTAAAAATCACCGAAATAGGAAAATTTGTATTCATGGGTCAAAAACTAACCTAATATGGAGGATAATAATAACTATTATGTTCCTCTTCATAATGAAATGTTATGTAACTATAATGTTCCTCCTCAAAGTTCATGTTTCAGAAGTCTTCCCCACAAAAATATGAATATTAATAATAGAGGTCCACTCCATGATAATGACCAATAATTTAATAGAAAAAATGTTTTCCTGGTTTTCTAAGTTTTGATTGTATTCACCCATTAAAAACATCATTCTAAAAAGGATATAGAGACCCATCTTTTTCTTGCATGACTATTACATAATTTTTAAATTAAATAAGAGAATAAAATTAAAATCTAGTATCCAAAGGTTTAGTGTCTTGGGAAAATTAGACTCATATATTAATTATAAATAATAAAACATAAAAAGTTTATAAATTATTCTTTTATATCCATAAAATGCTCTCACAATATTCTTAGTACCTGTAGTCACCTAAGGACAGACCTCAATTTAAGGGGTGAGCTAAAACCCAGTAACTAGAGGAATAAGTGACATTAATCAATAGTACATTGGTGATAATAATAAACATCACCATATCATAAGCATTATATCATTATCAACATAATGAGTCAAACATTTTATAAAGCCTTTGTATGTTTAATATGAATAAAAATGAAACATGATGCCATAATGGTCAAATACCACACATAGTTGTAATGATAGATAACATTATTTTCATGCATGACGTATGTTCATAATCATAAAATCCTCATTTTAAAAATAAAATCTAGCATTATTTACATGAATAATCCACATTATATCATGAGATACATCACATTGAACAATTCATTGGAGGGATATATAATTCCAAACCCACCGATCACATTATAAAATGCTCATAATCTTGCATGCCACATGCAAGAATACAAGTCATAGTCATGAAATAACCCATGGGAAGCAATGGGCTTGATAAAGATTCTATAAATAATTATATAATGAATAAACTCTAGGGTTCCCAAATGAATAAGGGAAATTTTTTTTTCCTAAAAATAATAATTCTTTAGTGAATAAGAAACAATTAAAGAGGATTCAAAGATTTGTTTTGGAAAGAAAATAATTATTTAATAAACTTTTAATGGAGATTAAAAAACATTTTGGAAAGGAGGAAACATGTATATAATAAAAAAATAAATAATATATGAATAAAATATTTTATACATTATAGGAACAATCATACTAAAATAAATGTGAAATAGTTTATAACCCAATGAAATTTTTTGGGTTTTTGAATTCCCTTTAATTTAAATCCCTTTTTATTTCATCGCTTTTACCCCTCATGAATTCAGTTTATGAAAAAATTTAAGTGAAAATGAATTATGTTAGTTTATTTAATTATTTATCAACTATAATAATTGAATTATTTTTCTTGATTATTTTCATTAAATATGAATCATTTTATATCATTTTTTCTTTAAATATTTTAGATTTTCTTCAATTTGCCTATTTTCATCAAAGTAGTTTATATATAAGTAATATTAATTAAAAAATAATAAAATAAATATATTTATACATTAATATATTATAAAATATTTATTATGACCATCCATAAGGGTGGTGATATGAAAGAAGTTGGAAAAATCCTCGTTGGTGGTCAACTGACCGTTATTAGGAATGTTGTCCAAAGAAGAAGAAAGAGAGGTATAAAAATATTTACACGTCAAAAATATATTATTTTAGATTAGGTTTACATAAATAATTAAATTTTAACATGATGAATAATTAATAAAATAATGTATTTTATTGAAATAAATTGGGGAAAATAGAATAGAGGTGGAAAAGAAGAGGACATTTGATAAAAACATACTTTTTTCTCAGTATTGCTTCTCTTGTATAACACTAGAATTACTTAACAAATGGATTATGTTTACTCCAAAACATCTCTAAGGTTTATAAGGGATTATTTCAGTGGATTTGGGTAGATAATGGATTTTCTAGGTGAGGTAGTAGTGGTTTTCCAAGTGGAGTGAGAGGGGCTATTTATACTTGGGGAGATAAGTATTTTTGGAATAAAATATTGAATAAAATATTATATCCCATGTAAACCTTGAAATAGTGATATTTTTGACATAATAAATTATATATAAATATAATTGAATGGTTTTATGACTTTATACATCACTATAATTCTAATTTACCTATTTATTAAAATGGAATGTCGAAATAATGATCTTTTTTAAAGGAATACCATTGAACTTAGATTTTGGAAAGAAATTTTTAGGTGTGGAATACATGTTTATTGTATTTTAATGAATAATATATAAAATTAAATATGTTTTGTTTGATACTATGGTTTTATAAATGATTATTTCATTATTGAATCCTAAATTATGTACTTGAAAATACACAGTTTATGGGAAAATAGTGTTTTTACTATTCTTGTAAAAATTTAATTATTCCATAAAATTACCAAAAACTCACACCTCAATAATTTTAACATTGCGATTTAAAAAATAAAAATCACTTTATTAAAATATTTTTCTAACATTTTTTTAAATTTTAATAAAAAAATTATTATTTTTTAGGAAATACCTTAAAATATAGTTTATTGAAAATGAGCTTATATTTTCTTTGAGTTTTTAATCTTGATATTTATTTTTTGGAATTATAATTATTATCCTTACTAAACATAATCCAATTAAATATTATGTATATTAAATTTCATTATTTTTAGTTTAAAATACTATTACATTGGTTATGGTACTATTGCCAATAGTCAAGTTACCATTCTAATGGTCACATTACTATTCCAAGGGTCACATTTACTCATATAAATACTAATTCATTTATTCATTAATTATTCAAATCAATTCCTATCAAGCTTCTATATTACCGTTTTCTATTATGTTTATTGGTTTACTAATATTGTATTACTTTTCTATAGTATTGACCGTGGGGGAGATGAATCTATAAGATTGGGGAGATCCATATTTTCCCATTATATTTTTATTTGTTTATATTTATTTTCCCCATTGTAATGTTTGACATTTTTTGGGGTTTTGATGTTGATTAATGTAATGATTTTTATTAATGAGATATGTTTTTGTCAGTTTCTTTATGTGTTATATGTGTATAATACTATATAATATAATATAACTCATATTTATTTCTGAAAAAAAATTATCATCAATAAACATTGGGTTCTTACATTCTTTCTCTATTTTATAAATTTTATCCACAACATTTCTACTCATAATCTCTATTGAAAATAGTAGAGGGTAAATTTATTTCATTGTTTCCTATTACTCCCTATCACCTCTTCATAGTTTTGGTTGCTACAAAACATTTTTACCGGATTAGTTGCCCCGTTGTGTAGAAATTTTTCTCTACGATCCAAGATATTCCCCGAATGGTCCACATATAAAAGATCATTCTCTAGTTATTCCACCTTCGGATTCATTACATGTGAGGGATTGGGTATATACTTCCTTATGAGAGTTACATGGAACACCTCATGAACAAGAGATATATTTAGTGGAATTAAATGACCATAGACAACTACTCATATGAAATCATGGATCTCAAAGTGGCCAATGTACATAGGGATAAGTTTTCCTTTCTTTCCAGAACTACATGACTATGTTCCATGATGATATTCACAGGAAAACTATGACTTCAAATTCAAACTCTATGTACCTTTAATGGTTCTCATCATAGATCTTCTTAAAAATATAAGCATCTTTTTATATTATTGTATGGTATGAACCTTCTTTTCCATCTTATACACAAGGCCTAGTCCAAGTAGCTTTCATTCTCCGACTACATCCCAAAAAATTAGTGTTCTTCATCACTTCCCATACAGCGCATCATATTGAGCCATTGGAATACTTGAGTAGAAGGTATTTTTTATTGTAGCTCATCTAATGGTATATTTTGATCTCATCAACCTTTAAATTCCATTTAGGGGGATCTTAGTCTATACTGGAGTGTCTGTATAGTTCATTTAGATTGGCCATTAGTTTGGGGGTGATAAGTAATGCTGAAATTTGATTTATTATTTAGATCATGTTGAATACTTCTACATAATTTATAAGTGAACCTTGGATCAGGAACAAATATGATTAAAAGTGGTTTCCCATTTTGACTTACTACTTGATTTACATATATCTTGAAAAGTTTTTCATGTGAGAAATCTTCCCGAATAGTGAAGAAGTGGTCATTATTGGTTAGTCAATCCACCAGAAACCATATCACATTGTTTTCTTTTGATGTCTTTATAAGACCAGTGAAAAATTCCATAGTTATGTTCTCCCATTTATATGTGGTTAAAGGCAATGGTTTCATCATCCCCTTAGACTTATGTCACCCTACTTTAAGTTGCTAGAATACTAAGAACATTTTTGTGTACTTTCAATTTCATTCTTCATTTTGTCACACCAAAAGTTCTCTCAGAGAACATGACACACTTTAGTGATTCCAAAACGGCTCGAGAAATATGTATTATACATATTATCCAAAAATTCCTTCATTATCTTAGGTGATGAAGGAACAAAAATCCTAGTTCCAAACCCAATCACACCATCATCATTGATATAGAATTCATGAATATTCCAATACTTTATTTCTTTCACCATATTTTGAAGTTCCACATCATCCCTTTATTCTTACTTGATCTTCTCTTATATTGAATATTGGGAAATAATTTAGGTAAGGTAAGATGTATTCTCCACCATTATAACTTCCATATCTATCCTTTACATATCCATGAAAATAGGGTCTTTATCAATCAGTATCATGCATATAGTAGCAAATTCATTTCTTCTATGAGCATAAGCTACCTTGTATTTCTTTCCCAGATGTTATTTAATAGATAAATCATAGTCCTTGATTATCTATAATCATCTTCTTTGATTCATGTTGAGCTAACTATATGGGATCATAAATGTTAGAATCTTTTTATTGGTATATATGTCACATTTCTCACTATTGAGGTTATTCCATAAACTATTTAGAGAAAATATCACAACTTCTTAATTCAGATCATCTATCAGATAGTCCTTCTCAAGGATCTTCATTTGTTGTTAGGAAATCACTATGCCATTATGAATGAGTAAAAAACCCATTCATTTCCTTTAAGAATCATTTTACAACACAAAAAATTCTCTACATGATATTAGTGTGAGTATAGGTGTAGTTATTAGCCTCTTCTTCAGATCCATAAATATTTCATTAGATTATTTTATCTAGACATACATTACCCCATTCCATGTTTACATAGTTATCAAGCTAGACAACAATGATGAATTTTTTAAAAAATGTTAACAGTTCCAGGATAATCAATGAAAAAATGGATTTAGGTGAAATTAGTGGGTATGGGTCACTCCACAATAACCTTTGTCTTTGAATGGTCCCAAAAAATTCCCTCACTTGCAAACACATTCCCCATTAATGCGACTTCATGTATCAAAAAGTCACACATACAGAACTTAGCATATATTTTCTCCTTTTTTTAATTTTTCTAGTAATATCCATGTATACAATTCACATTCCACCTTTAACTTAGAGTAAATGAGAATATCATCGATAAATAATACCAAAAAAATCATGTTAGTCTCAAAAGACTCTATTCAAAAAATCCCTAAAGATCATAGGGGAATTAGTATGTCTGAAGGGAATCACATGAACTCATAGTGTCCATACCATGTATAGAATGATATATTCTAAATATCTTCCTTCTTAAGCTTTATCTATTAATATCTATTATTAAGATACAACTTTGAAATGTACTTTCCCATCATAGTAGATCATATAATCCATCAATCCTTGGATGGGGATACTTATTATTTATGGTGATCGTGTTGAGCTCCTATTAATCAATATAAAACCATATTAATACATCCTTTTTCTTTACAAAGAGAACTGGTGCAACCCAAGTTGATCCACTAGTGGAAACGAAACCTTTTTTTAAATTCACTTATAGCTGCTTATTTAACTCCTCCAGTTATATTTGGTCCATCTTATTGGGGAATTTTGAAATAGGAGTGGCTTCATGTGTGAGCTCTATTGAGAAATCAGCCTCATGATCTGGTGGAATTACTAGAAACTCTTCAGAAAATACATTAGTGCATTCCCCAAAATGGTAATTTCCACAAGGTTAATGATTTCCCTTGACTCGGACATTTTTGAAAGATATTCTTATACATAGGGTATCATCACCCAAACCATTGAGGTATTAATCAGAGGAGATTCATGATCTTTATTGCATTTTTATAGAAGCATTGGATTTTTTGAAATATGAAAAGAGATTTTCATTTTCTGATAGTTGATTTATGATGTATATAATGAGATCCAATACATTCCCATTAAGGAATAAAATTCCACCAAGTGAAGAATTAAGAAGTTCACTAATAAATATTCCCACATAAATTAATAGGAGAAGAGTCCCACACTAGGGTTACAATGATTGCACAACTTTGTGTTTTCATAAATATATCTACATAAATGTATCAAGTCTTTGATTCAATAGTTCCATCAAACTTGAAGGATATAAAAGAATGTGTAGAACCATAATCAAATAAACCTTTTTAAATTATTGAGTAAATTTATATTGTACCTTATAAAAAATCATTTTCATGCTCCACTTAAGTAGTAGTAATGGTATAAGATTCCCCTTTCTCAGTTATCTTTGGTGGTTTATAACACTGAATACCCTTAAGGACATGTAGTCTAGTGAATTGGACTACATACTTCCCCTTCTCTCAACAGTTTAAGAATTGAACCTTGGGTGGTTTATTTGTAGGTTCCTTCCTTTCAACTATCATGTTGTCAGTTTCTTCATGTCTATTTGACATTTTGAGTTTTGTGGACTTGTCTCTTACAGATAATGTATTTTCCCAACCCTTTGAGTTAATTCCAATTATTCTTATCCCAATATTTTTTACATGTGTATAGTTGGATCCTCTTCCCACCCTTTCTCATTTGACATGCCATCTTGAAACTACATTATTTTCTTCTTATCTCCATAACCATTGTACTATTAACCAAACCTATATCTACATTAAGAGAACATCCTGCTACACCTTCATAACTCCCAGAGTCTCTAATATCTATATACTTTCAAAGTTATTGTTTAAACCCAATAACTTATTTATCCATTTTTATACCATTGTTGATAAAAAAATTACGAGGCATATCTTCCAACACTTTAAATTAGTTCCTTGTAAGATGTGATAGATTAACCATTCTTTTTCTTCTGAACTAATAATTTTATCTCCATATTTGTTTGAAGAGTTCTAGGAAAATTCTTATTGAAAATAGTTTCTAAAAGTCTTAAAAATCCATCACATAAATTTTATCCTTAAGCTCGGTTTTCTTTATCAAAGTCCCCCATTGACCGACTTATCAATCTAAATTATATATGTAAAAATTATACATCCCCTTCATAGAATAGTGGATCACAGAAAAGATTATATTCATAAAGTAAACCCACTATTCTGTTATAAGTGGATAAGAAGATCCACTAAACATAATTATTTTTTCCACATAAAGGACTCAATAGAGAGTTGTTACTTCATGGGTTAAGGTGGTGTTCTACATGGATTAGTTTATTATTAATATCTTAAGATAAATGGGTAATTATTTTCATGACCTTTTGAACTCCACCCCCATCACATTGGGAATATTGCTTGAAAAATCATTGCATTGTCCCTCATATGGGTTTTTAGCCAGGTTTCTCCTGGTTCCTATTATTTTCTAAAATATAAAAGGTTTTTAAACATCGTAAGTCAACAAATTTTGAATAATTAAATTATTATTATCCATAAATTAACACAAAATATTTATCTTATGGGATCAATATATTTATCATTTTTATAAAATATTGCATCCAGGATGTTTATCTATACTAAGAATTATATTATGGGTTGTTACTGCCATTATCTAATACTAATTACAAAATTAACTACAATTTATCTTTGATAAAACCTATAGTGACCAAAAATTATCATTCATGACTATAAAATAATTTTTAAAACAAAAAACATAATAGAGTTAAAATCCCGGATCCAAAGGTTTAGTATGTGGGGAAAATTAGACTCATGCATATATGGAATATTTTAAAATATAAATATTATTTAAATTATTCTTATTTAACCATAAAAATATAAAAAATATCTATAGTACATGATGTCATGTGGGGATATACTTTAATGAAAGGGGTGAGATAATATTCCAGTAAGGGTATAGATAAGGAATTTAAATCAATTATACATGGGTGAGAATCATAAAAAGCATCATATCAAAAGAAACAGATAATCATAAAAATCAAAATGGAAAATTTTGATAATAGAATAGAATGTTTCATATTCATAAAAATTTAACATAATTTCATAGTTCTCAAATACTACACAAAGTGATGAACAAATTTAGCATCGTATTCACACATAACATATGTTCATAATCATAACAACATTGTTTTGAAACAATATACCATCATGTTAAATCATGATTCACATTATCTATTGAGGTAAATCCCCTTAACCAATTAATTGGAGGACTATAATATTATAGTACCACACTTTACAACATTAAATACTCATAATGACACATTCCACGTGGAAGGATAAAAATCATAGTCTTCAAATAACCAATGGAAAGGAATGAGTTTTATAGGGACTATATAAAGAATAATACCATGAATAAAATATTGGGATATAAAATAAATAAGTGAAAATATATTTGGTATAAACATAATCATTCTTGAGTGATTAAAAAATAACTCATGAATATTCAAATATGTGTTTCTCAAAGAAAATCCTTTTTTGAAATTATTGTATTAAGTTTAAAAATCATTCTCGAAATGAGAAAATATGTATATCCATTTAAATTTAATAGAAAAAATATTTAAAGAAAATATTTTGGACATTATATGAACATTAATATAGAAATAAATATGAACTAGTATATAACCCAAGGAAATAGTTTTGGGTTTCAGAATCCCCTTACCATAAATTCTACTGTATTTTTTCACTCTTACGCCTCTTGAATAATAAACTTATGTTTATTAAAACATTAAACTATAAGTTAATAATGTTAATTTATGTCACTATTTTAAATTATAACCATTGTATTATGTTTCATAATTCCCTTTGTTAATGGTAAAATATTTTGATATATTCTTTTCCTTAAATAATTCATGTTTTTCTTCGATTTAATTAGTTTGGACCAAGTCATTTTTATATAACTAATGATAATTATAGAAGCATAAAATAAATATAATAATAAATTTATAAATTATAAATCATTCTGTATAAACATCAATAAAGGTGGTGATATTAATGAAGTTGACAATGTCCTCATTTGTGGTTAATCGACCGTTATCAGGAACATTATCTGAAAGAAGAGAAAGAAAGGTAAAACATATAAATACATCAATTTTTTTATAACATGTTAAAATCATTAATATATTTTTTAAATAATTACTAATTAATATTATAATATTTTGTTTTTAAAATAATTTGAAAAAAAATAATATATTTGGAAAACAAGAGAAGTGTTGATAAAACTTACTCTTTTTTCAGTGTTTCTTCTCTTATATGACACTAGAATTCCCTGATTAATCGATTTATATTACTCCACAATTTCCCTAATGTTTCAAAGAGATTAATATAGAATATTTGTCTTGATATTAGGTTTGTTTCTGAGGAATAAGTGGTTTTTTAGGGGGAGTGAGATGGGTTATCTATAGTTGAGGAGTGGGGTATTTTTACGAAATTAAATATCGAATAAAATATTATATACATGGTAAACCTTGTAATAGTGTTATTTTTGAAATAACTAATCATATATAAAAACTATAGAATGGTTTTATAAATTGAAATCCATTTATAATTCAAATTCATTAGTTTACTACAAAGTGGATTGGAAAAAACATAAAAATGGTTTTAAAGAATAATTTTGATTTTTAATTTTGGAAAGTATTTTTTAGGTTTGAAAAAAAATTTATTGAATTTTAATGAATAATTTTTCAAATTTTTTATTTTGTTGTAAAGCCTCATGTTTATAGATTTTTTTCATTATTAAGTCTTGAATGATGTAATTTAAAAAACACTGGTTATGGAAAAACAATATTTTTACTATTGATGTAAAAACTAAAGTATTTTAAAAAAATTACATGAAATTACCCTTGGATAATTTCAACATGAATATTTAAAAAACTAATTTAACTAAATCAAAATAATTTTATAACATATGTAACTTTATTTTTTAAAATAAAAAATATTATTTTTATGAAATAACTTAAAATAGGGTTTATTAAGAATGGGCATATATTTTCTCTTATTTTTTAATCTTGATAATTAATTTTTTGCATTCTAATATTTATATTTACTAAAATTACTCGAGATAAATATTATTTATATTAAATTTTATTATTTTAAGGTCAAATTACTATTCTAATAGTCAAGTTACTATTCTGACAACCACATTACTATTCCAATGGTCACATTTATTTCCATCAACACTTATTAACTTGTTCATACACTATTCAACTCATTTCCTCTAACGGTTCTATATTTACATTTTCTATAATATTGACTGGTCAACTAATTTAGTTTCTTGTATAGTGTTGGCTGTGGGGGTGATGATTCTAGAATATTGGGAGATCCATATTTCTGACTTTATATTTCTTAATTTATATTTTTTTCCCGTTGAAATGTTTTGAATTTTAATGGGTTTAGTTACTGATTAATGTAATGGTCCTTATTAATGAAATATGTTGTTTTCAGTTTATTTATTGTTTTTTTATATAATACTATATAATATAATATAACACCTTTTAATTTCAATAATACATTATTAACAATAAACTCTGTATTTTTATAATGGTGGTATTATTCATGGAAATAAGACAATAAACTCAAGATGTTATACTCAATTCATCCATTATTAAGCTCCTCCCCACACTGAAATAATGATTTGATATTGAGTTCCTCCCCCTTCTAATAACCAAGAAAATTTTAACTATGGGTGTTACCCCCATATTATATAACATGAAGTAACTCCAAAGGAAAATAATCAATGAAAAAAATTATTAAAGGAATTTTCTAGTGTTATTATCATAAAGGTCCTCACTATAATGATACAGAAAGAAACCACTAATATTCTCCCTATAGATCTAGTTGAAGAGATCCTACCCATGATAGAATATATATCACTATAGTGAACATCCCTGTGGTACCAGTTACAGAGGTACTACCCATGATGATACATATAATTATAATGGAGTTCCACCCTATGTTAGAAATGAAAATGTTTCATTTATATGAGTCTTCTGCATGAAAATCAACATACTAGGCACAAAGTTCACCCAAAGTTACCTTCCACAATGGTCTTCCAGATGGTAGCACATTGAATTGGAATGAATTTCCTCAGAATTTTGAAATTATTTCATATTTTCCCTCTTATCTATATGTACTTACAAAACCAAAATTGTTTCCTTATGACCGATATATGATCTAAGAAAGTGATAATAAGTAATTAATCCAATAAATATCTTAAACATAGTGATAATTTACTATGACCATGATAATATTATTCCAATTTAAAAGGCTATTAAAAAATTACCTTTTTGGATAAAGGATGTTGATGAACAAATAATTGAAGATGAGGATCATTCCAACATAATGAGAGAAGAGTCATCCAAGGAAAAGATAACAGTCGTGTTTTGGCCCATTCCAACACCCTAATATGTTATTTCAAAGAATTTCTATATATAATTCATATAAAACCTTAACCAAAATAGTTGGTCATTATTCAACATATTTATGTGTAAATGGATAACTAATGACGAGTATACATATCACCATATGATGTTCGATAAATAATGTGTCTTTGTTAATTTAATATTCATCTAGGTATTTTATAATCTAAAATATTGAAAATAACACAAGTGTGTCTAATATAATTTATTAATATTCCACTAGAATCAATATAAAATAATCAATATTCCCTTTCATTATATGTCCATCATAGGATTGGTAGAATTCAGTTCTTCAAATTTTTCTCTATTAATTCACCAACAAGATCATCACTCTAAATTCATTTGTAGTGTGAAAGGTGTTAATTTGTTTTTCTAACATGATGCAATAGAATATAAATCAACTAGTTTATTTAAATCACCCCTCTCTAAAAAAATTGGTACATAGTACTCGATGAGATAAAATGAATGAAAAACTATTACAAAAGGTTGATAAAAAAGGAAAAAATGCATTTGATTTGTAGAGAATATATCTATAAAGGTAGAACCAAACTCTATGGTAGTGAAACCTCAACCCTAGTAGAAAAAAGATGTAGTGTATTCAATACTCATTATAATAAAAGCTCCGAAATGGATAAGTACTAAATTTTCAAATAAAACATCACTGGGTACCACCCCAATGGGTTGTGGGTATTATTATCCTTATGATCACCCCTTGCATCATCATTAAAATATAATGATACATGGGTAACTAAAATTCATCCACCAATTAAATAAATAGTTTTATGGTTAGGGATAACAATTCCATTAACTGTTCATGATCCAATTCCTTAATTTAAATTTAATTTGGCTCTGGTTTCATGAAATTAACTTAGAATCAATTTCAACTAATTTATTCCCACTTCACCATATAAAAATTATTCTAAGTATAATATATAATCTTGAATAATAAATAAATAAATAAGGAAATCTAAGGAAACAACAAAAAAATAATTATGACTATATCATTAATGATTATAATGAAGTCAATAAGTCTCCATAATTGTAAGATATATTTGAAAATTTATTTTTATAGTGAGTTTCGTGTCAGTAGAAGTCATCATTGGTGACCTTAACAATTCTATATAATGTGATACATATGTGTAAGTGTAACAACATGACCTCAGAATCTCAAAGCTGGTGCATTATTTTATTATATTATCATCATTATATGGAATCAAATCCTAAAGGACCAATTAGATTAGCAGTCTTGAAATACTAGATTGTATAAATGATACCCACAATACATTAAAAAAAAGTAAAACATGATACATAATAAAATTAAATAAACTACATCCTAGAAATATTATTCAAATATTTATTCTTCATAACTTGGGTAAAATAAACATAATAATTGTGATATCAAATGCTCATTAAGGATAAGTACTATGGAAGCAATAATAAATAAATAAATATGGATAGGTAAATAAATAAATAATCTTTCCATTTAAATAACTAGATAATGAATAATAAATATGTCAATGTAAATAACCGAATAAAATTTCATTTAATCATTAAACTAATAATGAATTAGACTGATAGATATGTCAATGCAAATTCTCATGGGTAAATAATAATAGAGTCTAAAAGAGGGAAATACATAATTATTGGACATCGTGTCTATAGCAGATGTAATCCTGTAATATCAAGATAATTAAAAATACAGTTTAAAACTATGGATTGAAATCCATTTATGTTTTCCAACTTATTTTTCTTATGATAACATGTTAATGCATCGGGGGGATATATAATGCTAAGGCCCCACCAATCATTTCCAATCCAAATAATTCCTCATATCAAATAATATATTTAAATAATAATTTATACGCCTCATAAAATATTCATATTGAATAACTAATACATATTTATCAATAACTATCCATTATAGTTTAAATAAAAACTAGTGTTTTTGACATTGATGAATTGAAATACTATTGGAATATCATTAAAAAATTCTTAAAGAAAATAATCTTTTAAATTTACAAAGTGTCCCATACCACTTTTAAATATTTGAATCATAATTCCTATGAAGGAATAACATTAAATGAAACTTAAAATATCATAAAAAATAAGTAGATTCATGATATAACATGTCAAAGGGAAGTATTAATACCATATAAAATAAACTAGGTGCATAACTTTACAATATTCCTCAATTAAATGAAATTGAGACAAAATCCCTTACCTCACGTATCCTATTTGTGTGAAAATCCTTCAAAATACTTTATATTGGTTTCAATAATGTGAATAAATTATTCTATACCCATATAAATATTTATTATATCATATAATATCATAATACAATATATTATTACTCATTATTTCATTATTTCACAATTAGGGTGTTAATTGTCTAATTTATGAAGTTAGTTTTGACATGTTGTTTATTGTTCATATAACATAGATAACGATTTCACCATCTATAAAATTTAAACAATGATATAATTATTATACATATTTAGTATATATGTATTTATAATAATCCATAATATTTTTACATAAGAAATGAAATGTACCGTTCATGGAGATGGTAGGTCATACAAGTGCGTGAACGCTACATTGATTTTATTGTCATATTAAATGAATGAAACGTAAATGATATATATGTATATTATTATTCTATTATCATATTAATTTCATATATTTCCATTATCATTATTAAAACCATCCTTTATACTTTCCATGTATAGCTTGGACGGACCATGTCGGTCTGAGAAGGCAGTAGTCCACACTTCCACAAATGATGTTATCGTATTTACATGGAATAGAATGTATAAAGGTATGTGTTATAAAATAAATACATAATAATAAATAAATAAATAATATATTTATTTATATTTCATATTAAAATATCATGTACATCAAAATTCCCAACCATGATAGGTTGTACCGGAAAAATGAACAATTATCGTTTTAGGAAGCGGTAGTTCGCCTTACACGTAAGGGGCACTTTTTAAGGCTCATATTTATGAGAGAAAGTGAAGGAGGAGGTGTCGTTTTATAATGAAGATAAGGGGCACTTTTGAAAAATCTCAAAATATGAATTTATAATATATTACATATCAATAAAAATACATAAAAAGGAAATTTATTCTAGTATACGATAATAAAATATTTTAATATTACCATCTAATATATTTTAGAAAAAATTTGGTGTTATTTTAATCCTCATAATTTTTATTAACCCTTAATTAACCGATTTTAATTTTAAATATGGAAACCAATTGTTCTATATGAAGTGGATATAATTTTTTCATATAAATTTTCAATTTGACTATAAATGAAAAATTTATGATACTTTAGACCATATATCATCCCCTTGTCCTTAGATACTAATTTTATTATTTTTAAATAATTTAATAAAATATTATTTTCATAAAATATCGTAAGTGTCTATTTTGACACTATTGATAACATTGACTTTAAGAAAATACATACAACAAGCTAACTTCAAAAAAATTATCTTAAGTAAACCCTAAAATTTAATATTTACCCAAAAAAAATTGGATCACATATATTAATTCAAAATTTTATTTCTTTTAATGTTTCTAATATCATTTAATTTATTATTTCATTAATTGAGTACTTACTTCATCATCATTTTGTAAATATTTATGATAATGTTTTCTGCACTAAAAGTTAAAATTAAATTTATATGATGTATATAAACATTTTATATTTATTAAGAATATATATAGTCTAACATATCTTATATTTATCCAAATATTGAAAATATTATATAATTAAAAGTAAGAGTGTTGCATTTTTTCACTCCCTTTGAGTATAATAATATTTAAGTCATTTTCCTGGGAAAGTGTCCATTAACATATTAAATTTTTATCCTTATGTGTTAATTATTGAATTATATTAATTTATTATCTTTTGGAAAAGTGTTAATGTAGTATTATATTATTTATTCTATTATTTTTACCCTTAATTACACGATTCACCTGTAACTGTGGTATTAAAATTTACTAATGTTACAATTCATAATTTCCAAAAAATAAAAGGAACTTTTTTAATAAATTTTTACCATAAAATTAAATATTATAAATCCATTTTTCATAATTCATAATATATAAATTTCTAAGTCTAATTTAAAATTATTCCCATTGACAGAACGAGAAAACATGCTTCTTATATGAAAACGTCCTAAAGATTGACATGTTTTTATATCCAAATTAATTGTTAAATTTATTAAAATGACCTAAATTGGATTAAATAATAAAAAATGAATCTATTTATATTTCTAAAAAACTAAAATATATAATTTAACTCTATAAATAAATTGGAAGAAATTTGTTTTTAATTAAAATGCAATATTTTATCATTATTCATAAAAACATAAAACTTTCAGAAAAATACCCAAAATTCAACCAAAGTGAATTATTATATTAAACTTTAAAATAATGAGTTAATTTTTTGAAATAGAATATATAAAATTTCCAAAAAAATTATATAAAATAGGTTCTCAATTAAAAGGAGGTAAAACAAATTTTATATAAAAATATAGGTTTTTATGTATAATATAGGGATTGTTAATATCTTGTTACTATCAATTATATTTGATGAATGCCAAAATATTCTACTAGATATATAACATATAAATTCACTTTATAAGTTATCTATAAGTGTTAGAATGTAATTTACTATGAAACATGTGACCAAATAGTTTTTTTGTTTAAACCTAGTGTTGCATGCATTGTAAGATTCAAAAAAATTAAATATGTTATAAATGGAAAAATATGGTAATGTCTTCAGTTTATACATTCTTCTCTCCTAAAAAACTTTCATCATAGAAATTTTAGGCGTGTTACCTTCTAAAAATATGTTTGTAGTTATCCTTAAAAGATTCCTCTGATTCCCATGTTGCTTCTTCCATTTTTTGATTTATCTATAGTACCATTACTAGATGAGTTGTCTCATCCATAAATTCCTTATCTTTGGTTTCAAGAATCTGAATGGGTTTTTCACAGTATATAAGGTTAGGTTTTGACTATATTTCATCATATGTGAGAACATGCATGGGCTTAGGCACTTACTTCCTTATCAGAGATATACGAAACAAATTGTGTACTTTTCAGTGATTTAGCGGTATTGCCGAATGATAAGAAAAAACTCCAACACATTCAAGAAAATCAAATGTTCTAATGTACATAGGACTAAATTTCACTTATAACACCCTTACATGGGGACACATCCAAGAAAACATGATCTCCCACTAGGAATAATAAATCTTTCCTCTAATTATCATCATAATTCATTTTCCTACATTGAGATTATTGAATATGAGTCTGAATGACCATTTCCAATATTGTTTTTTCTTACAAAAAGTTGGTGCCTATGAGTATGCTTTCACAAACATCAACCCAACAAGTTGGAGTATGACATTTATTTCAATATAATTCTTTATAGGATGCCATTTGAATACATGAATGTAAACTATTGTTGTTGGAAAACACTAGCAATGGTAAGTACTCATCCCTAATACCTTGAAAGTCGAGTGAGAGTGACCTCAAAATGTCCTCCATTATCTTATTTAATTTAGATTTTCTATCATTCTGAGGATGGAAGTTAGTTCACAAATTAATCTTAGTGTCAAGATCCTTCGGTATAATTTTCCACAAATTTAATGTAAAGAGGGGATCTCAATCAGAAATAATCTATAGAGGTGTTCCATGAAGTCTTACAACATCCATAATATAGAGCCTTGTGAGGAACTCAAGATGGAATTATTCTCTAATAATAAGGAAAATTTCAGATTCAGTTAGGCGATCAACGATAACGTATATTTCGTCATTCTTCCAAGGATACTATAGTAGTCCCATGACAATGTACATAGTAATTTCATCCCATTTCCACATATGAATAGGAAGTGGTTGTAGGAATGCTTTAGGATGCTACCTCATAGATTTCACTTATTGACAAACCAAACATCCGGACACATAATCTGCAATTTTTCTCTTCATGTTATCCCACCAAAAATTATTCTTCATATCCCTATACATTTTTTTACTACCAAGGCCAATAGAGAAATTTGAGCTATGATCATATTACAAAAATTCCATTTTTATCTCAGGTATAGATGGAACACATAACCTCTTTCCAAATTTTAGAACACCATCTTCATAAATAATGTCTTCTAATTTTTATTCTTTCACACTTTTAATATTATTATGAATATCCTCATCAATAAATTGAGAATCATTAATATTCTCTAATAAATATGCGTTTACAATCATTTGAAAAATTATTGATATATCTCTTTCCTTGGTAACTCAAATATCCATATTTACTAGATCCATGAATATTGGATCCCTCTTAATCCTCATTTGGGCCAGAACTCTGTGATCCTTCTTGATTAATGCATATGCTACCTTATTTTCCATCCATGGGTGGTATTTTATTGATAAATCCTAATCCTTGATTAGCTCAATCCATTACCTCTATCAAATGTTATGATCTATATGTGGGAAGATGTATTTTAGGCTATTATGATATGTCTATATCTCAGATCTTTCACCACATAGATAATGTCTCTATAATTTCAAAATGAAGATTACAGATTCTAGTTCAAGATCATGGGTTTGATAGTTCTATTTTCTTGTCTTCAATTGACTTGATGTGTATCCAATAACTTTATCATTTTCATTTGGACACAACCAAATCTCTTCTTCGATGTATCACTATATATGAAAAACCCATCACTCCGAGATGGTAGAGTCAAAATCAGAGGGTTGACTAATCTTTTACTCAATTTATAAAATCATTCTTCATATGAGTTTGTCCCAAATAACATTACCCTATTTCGTGTAGGCTTGGTTAAATTTTTATCCAATTGAGAAAAATTATGAAAAAACCACTGATAATAACCTACTAAACCAATGAAACTACGTACCTCAATGATGGTTGTTTTTGTAGGCCATTCTCTGACTGCCTTTATTTTTGTAGGATCATCTAATATTCCATACTTGGAGATAATATTTCCAAAAAAATAAACTTATTGAAGCTATAAATCGCACCTACTAATTTTTCCATATAAATATTCCCTTATAAGAGTCTTAAGAATGATCCAAAAGTGATTCTCATGATCCTCATAGATTTTAGAATATACCAGAATACGATTAATGAAAACCACAATAAAATCATGAAGATATTTTTTAATACTATATAAATTCAGTCCATCAAACCAAATGGTGAATTTTTTAAACCAAATCGATCTATTATAAATTCATAATTTTCATACCTTGTCGAAAAAGCTGTCTTTGGAAAGTATTCCTTCATCACTTGAAATTAGTGATACCAAAAATGAAGATCAATATTTGATAAATATTGGTGTTCATAATGTTGATAAAACAAGTCATAAATACAAGGTACATGATATTTTCTCTTTATGGTAGTTTCATTTATTTCCCTATAATCAATGCACAACCTCATGGATCTATCTTTCTTTTTAACGAAGTGAACATGGTCTCCCCATGGTGAAATAGTAGGGTGAATAAATCTGTTATTACCCAAATCATCTTGTTGTTTCTTCAACTACACCAATTCTATAGGGGGAATCTAAAGTAATTATTTGATATTGGCCTTCAATTCAAGGATTAAAACACTGGAAAATACTACTACATGATCTGTGGGATGTTCAAGTAATTCTTAAAAAATACATCAATGTATTCATTCAAAATAGGTAAATCCTAAATTTGAAGTCTACCATATCCATCACTTGATGTTTTTTTCTTCTTCCCCAATAATTTCAATCACTAGAGCTACAGGTGGTGGATTGAGATACAAATCGAGTTAGGAATCATCTTCTATCATGATGAGGAGTTTTACATCTCCCTCCCAAATTGTAATTTCCTTCCTCATACAAAAAATTGTTGCATCATATTTTAAGATACAATCCATACTGAGGATTATATGAAATTCAAACATAGTTATGATAATGAGGTATATTCATAAATAACATTTCTATGTCATAATTATTACTTCCTGATGAAAATTTATTGTAATGAGACTTCCCTTAATATTTTCGACCGAAAAATATCATATTAAATCAAAAGGGAAGTGTATAATTTTATATGAAAATTGGGTAGATTTGAATCAGTGTGATGATCTAGAATCAAATAATTCATTGGATGAATTTTAATATAGGAATAATATCCCTTCCACCAACTCATTTGACACATCTACCTCTGTTATTTTGATTTCATAATCATGGCCATCTCCCCTCGACCTCTTCTATAGTATATTACCTTGATTCTTGGGTAATTTATTTTCATAGTGTCCCATCTATTGACCATTATCAAACTAAACATCATTTATTTGTTTATTTATTTTCCTTTTATGGGCCTAATTACCCTTATCCCCACACTTATAACAAAATCTCAGTCCCTTAAAACATTTCCTAGTGTTCTTTTTCCTCATTTTTTACAATATTCAAATCTATAAAACTTCATCTTCTTTTTTAATGGATTCTCTTTTTCATGGTTCTCAAATTACCTCTTCTTGTTCCCTTGAATATATTTATTCTATAAAATTCATTCTTTGTCTTGATGGAATATAAAACTATTTCATAATTTGATGAAAAATCTCTAAGAAACCAGAACCCTTCTGAAATTTGACTTAAGAAATTTAAATAAGTGATCGAAATTCCACACTAGGTTGCATATATAATCCATCAAAAACCAAGAAAAACTTGTAATGGTTGCTTCATAATCACCAACAATATATTCTTCATTTTTTCTTAAGATATGGGACATCCTCGTCATATCAATTTATTGATCATGAGGGAAGTATTTATCAAATAATTTATCCTTAAAAGTTATCCATTCTATAAGTTCTATTTCATTTTCCTCCCTAGTATTTTGGAACGAGGTCCACCATTAATTTGTATCACCTTTAAGAAAATAGACCAAAACTATATTCTTTCCCATTTTAGAGTATCCCATGGTCATAAATATATTCTTTAGAGACTTAATCCATGGTTTAACTACAATTGGATTAGTACTCTCACTAAATGATGGGAGATTATGATACATAAAGTGATCTAACATAGTAGATTCTCTCTATAAAGTAGGTTGATCCATTTATGAAATATTATATGTCATAACCTGATTATGTTTATCTAGTATCACCATAATTTTCTACATTCCAATACAAGCTATATTGGTTTCCTCAATTTGGAAACCCCTATAATTTCCTTAAGTATTGATACCATTCATCCTTCCAGGCACTATTTCTAAATGATGGAATATATTAGATTAGCTCGTAGAATCGATAATTTCAAATATGGTATAACACTAACCTGAAATTAAAAACTTATTCATAACAAATCAAAAAATTGGTTTCTTTTGGAAAATCACTAATTTTAAATCTTTCATAATGGGTTGTAATGAAAATATGAGTTATCTTAAGTATTTCCCATGGGAGTGTCAAACCAAGGGAACAGTAAGGCCCGATATCGTAGACTAGGTTATGCTGAGTCAGGCCCGACGCACCTTGTTGGAGTTCCTACCACTAGGTACATCTTTTTATAACACCATAGACTTTTAGTATCTAGATATGAATGATTTAATAGAAATACCCACATAAAATATACTTAAAAAAAATCCTATTATGTTCTTCTATACTTATCCTCAATGTCTATCTTAGGGTTGTGTTTAATAAACTAGGTTTTCTAAATCTAGTTTCCGTGATTTTTGCTAAACCTCCCTTTGATAAAAAATGTAATTCTCAGACCCTAGAAGCCCATATCCAGTACATTACTTTAATACATTATCATAATTACAATGAATAAAATCCTAATGGACCAATCAATTTAGAATTCTTGGAAATATAGATTGCATACATGATACCCGTAATACCCTGGGAAAACAAAATACAACATGATATGTAATAAAATGAAATAAATTTCGTCCTTGAAATATTATTCAAATATTTATTCTTCATAACCCAGGGGAAATAAAT
The DNA here is from genome assembly GCA_963277665.1 of Viscum album. Taxonomy (NCBI): domain Eukaryota; kingdom Viridiplantae; phylum Streptophyta; class Magnoliopsida; order Santalales; family Viscaceae; genus Viscum; species Viscum album. Next base: position 99,170,291 of record OY728119.1, on the reverse strand, counting down.
AAAATAATGGTGAGCTTAAATTTTTATTAAGGGTAAATAAAACTAAATAACTAATAAATAAATTAATATAGAAAGGTAAATATCTGAACAAAAATTCTATTTAAATAACTAGATAAGTCATAATAAATATGAAAGGATAAATAACTGAAACACATCAAATTTATTCCGCAAACTAATAATGAAATACATTCATAGATATGTCAATTTGATATCTCAAGGATGAATAATAACAGAGTCTAAATGAGGGAAATGCTTAATTATTGGATGTCATGTCTAAGGAAAATGAAAACATATATCTTTAAGACCTTTAAAAAAATTGTTTAAAACTATATATTGAAACACATTTAATTTGGAAAAATTATTTTTCTCATGAGAACCTATCAATGTAGCGAGGGGCAATATAATTTCTAGGCACCACCCATCATCGCCAGTCCAAAGTAATCCTCATATCGAATAATAAATTTAATTAATAATTAATATGCCTTATCAGATACTAGTAGTGAATAAAAAATACAGATTTACCAATAATTCCCCATCATATTATAAGTATCAACAATTGTTTTTGATGTTGATGAATGGGAATACTATTTAAATACCATTAAAAACATTATTAAAGAAAAAAATCTTTAAACATTCCAAAGTACCCCATAACACTTTGAATATTTGAATCATAATTCCAATAAGGGAATAAAATTCAATGAAACATAAAATATCATGATAATAATGTGATTCAGGGTATAGCATTTTAAAAATAATCATATACACCATGTAAAATAAACTAGGTGTATAACATTACAATATGCCTCAATGAAATGAAATTGAGACAAAGTCCCTCACCTCATGTATCCTATTTTTTAAAAAGAACATTAACATCATTTACAATGGTTTTTATCATGTTAATAACTTATTAAATAACCGTATTAATATTTTTGATATCATATTTTATATTCTCACAAAATATTATTACTCGTTCTTTCCTTATTTTTACACTTCTGAGTGTTAATTGTCTAGTGTATTGAGTAAGTTTTGTCATGTTATTTGTCAATATTTTTACTGAGATCATGATTTAATCATCTCTATAATATAAACCATGATGTAATTATAGAATATATTATGTATATATGTATTTAGAATAATCCATTATATAAGAAGAAAATAAATTCAATCCACCATTCATGGAGATTGTGAGTTGTAAATACGCATGAACGCTACATTCATTTTATTGTCTTATTAAAAGAATCGAAATTAAATGATTTATATTTATATTATAATTAAAATATCATATTTATTTCTTATATTTCACATATTATTGTTAAAACCATCCTTTATACATTACATGTATAGTAAAGATGATTCCTATCAGTTTGAGGAGGCGTTAGTCCACACTTCCACAAACGAAGATATCTTATTTACACAAAATGGAAAGTATAAAGGTATGCATTGAAAAATAATTATTGAAGAATAAATATATAAATATCATATAAATATCATATAAAAATAGCATTTTCTTCATAATTACAAACCATGAGAGTTGGAAACGGAAAAATAAACAATCATCGTTTCACGAGGCGGTAGTTCACCGTACACATAAACAATATGTTGCTACCAATTATATGGAATTGTGGGTAAGTATAGATCAAAAACATAATATAAAAACATCTCATTATATTTATTATTATTAGGTTATGATATAAACATTAAATTACAGGAAATTAAGTAGTGGGAAATGAAATAAAACTAAAGCGATCGTTCAAGAACATTACCTAGTGTTCAGGTAACTCCTTTAGGTTTGTACCAAAAGGCTTCCTTGGATTGATTTATGCCCAAAGTTAGTATTATAGAATGAATAGAGAGAATTTTTGATCTTATTTTTTCGTGGTTTTTTGAGCTAAACCTCTCAAAGTGGTGTGTCAATGGGAGGGAGGAGGTGACCTTTTATAATGACGGTGAGGGTCACTTTTGGAAATTCAAAAAATATTAATTTATAAATTAAATATAAATAGAAATAAATCCAAAATTAAATGTATAAAAATCTATTATAAGATATATATGTAATTTAACCAACCGATAGATTTTATAAAAGTATTTATTTTATTTTAACCCTTTTCATTTTGATTAACCCTAAATTAACCCATCTTAATTTTAACTTTGGTAACCATTGTTTTTATTCTAAGAGGATTTAATTTTTACTTTTAAAGTGTTAATTAGACCATAAATTTCCCATTTATGATATTTTAGACCATATATCATTCCATTTTACTTATATAACAATCTAAAGATTTTTAAATAATTTAACAAAATAATATTTTCATAAAATATCATAGTTGTCAATTTTGAAACTATTGATAACTGTGACTTCAAGAATATAAATACAACAAGAGAACTATGAACCAATTCTCTTAAAAACCCCTAATATGTCATATTCACCCCAAAAATGTATTTATCACCATAATTATGTCAATTTTTTTCCTTTAACATTTCAAATATCATTTAATTGATTTTTTCATTAATTGAATAATTACTACATTATAATTTTGAAATTATTTATGATATTTATTTCTACACTAAAAATTAAAAATAAATTTCCATGATTTATATTAAAATTTTAGAGTTTATAAGATTATAAATAGTTGAGAAAATCTTCTATGTATACCATTGTTAAAAATATTGTACATATAAAAAGTAAGAGTATGCTATTTTGTCACCCCGTTTGATTTTAAAAATATTTAAGTCATTTTAATGCGAAAGTGTCCATTAAAATAATAAATTTAGATCTATATGTGTTAAGGGGTGAATTATAATCATATAAGGGACCTATTTACCAAATTTGTACCATCTATTTAAAAATTTTAAATCTATTTTTCATATTAAAAAAATAAATTAAAAAATAAATTTAAAATTATTTCTCTTAACCTAATTATAAAACAAGTTTCTAAAGTGAAAACGTCCAAATAATTGAAATGTTTTTATATCAAAATAAAGTGTAAAATTGATTCAGATTAACTATATTTTTTAACTAATAAAAATTGATATAATTTTAATTTTAAACCATTGAAATATATAATTTCACACTATAAATAAATTTTATAAAAAATTTATTTTCAATTAAAATGAAATATTTTATAACTATTCATCAAAACATGAAACCTAATAGAAAAATAAAAAAAATCAACCAAAGTAACTTTTTAAATTATTTTTTAAAATAAGTAGTATATTTCTTAAAATAAAATATATAAATTTATGAAAAATTGAATTTAAAATAAGTCCATATTAAATGGTGGTTAAACTTTTTTAATATAAAAATATAGGTTTTTATGTGCCATATTGGGTTTGTTCATCTCTTATTCCTATAAATTATATTGTATAGATGTCAAAATATTTTATTGGAAATATAACTTATAAATTCACTATATAAATTATCTATAAGTGTAATAATTTAATTGCCAGTGAAAAATGTGAATAAATAGTGTTTTTAAACCTAGTGGTGCGTGCATTGTAAGCTATCAAAAAAATTATATTTTTTCTAAAATGAAAATAATATAAAATCATGGGGTGATATATTAAGGTGAAAAATAGAATGAATTTTTTGGTAAATATCACTCTCATAGAAGTATATAAATGAGTATATATCTAAAATAAATAGAGAATCGATGGTTTTGGATCTCTTTATAACCTCATTTGGTCAGCTACCTCAGTTTTTAGTTGTATAAAAAAGGGGAAATGTCATGACCTGTCCCTTGGGGCCCGTGTTGTAACTACCCCAAGCCCACCTTCCATAGGTCATAGGCTGGCGACTAGCACCAAAGGCATAAATCCCTATAACCGTGAAGGCATTGCCATTATAAAACGTAAACTCACAAACAACCAGACTACAAGCAGAAGCAACACTAAGTAAAGCAGAAACAAGTGTGTTGAAAGTACAAAGGGGCCGGAAATACAAGCCCAATGGAAAGGTACAGCTACAACTAAAATAAAGTACAACTGAAAAGAAAAATAGTTGAATGGTGAACCAGCTCATGGATCGTCCTCCGGGTTCCTACCTGAAGGGTTGGTACAGATGTCCTCCTCATCACTCCACGTCAATCGGTCCTCTCCATGTGATGTCACGCCATGTTTCCCCCTCCGGGTACCATGTAGTCCTCGTACACTCTGCCTCAGTCAGCGCTGTCCATCGTCTGCATCCAACAGAACAAGGTGCAGGCATAGCCCATGCAGGGGTGAGTATAACAATACTCTATAGAGACCCCGAGACCCTCAAAGTCTCACTAAATCCCAAAAGGATAAACCACAAAGAAAGATGTCAATGTATAACCTTTACTTAGGTATACGCTCATACATATACCTAAGTTATCAAGTAACCCATTTAAATCATGAATAAAACACAATGGTCATTGACTCAGCTCAAACAAGGGTTTTTATTCATGATGACGAAAACACGGCTGCTGGAGAACTCCTCCTCTGTCGAGTGCAGTAGTCTTGTCACGACTCCGAGGTGCCACTCACTAACCTTAGACTGCTGAGTTACTCCTCCTATCGAGTACCGCAGGTCTGCCACCCCAACACAGTAGTGCTCCCTACCATGGGTTTGCCGCCACAACATAGTAGCGCTCTCCCTAATAGCCTATAGAGGTACTCCTCCTGTCGAGTACCGCGAGTCTACTGCCCCAACACAGTAGCACCCCTACACCATGGGTATGTCACCCCAACTTTGAGGGTATAATTCACATAATTCGAATTATAAAAAAACAACTCGCTACCTCAAATAGTGGTTCACGAAGATCGAAGAACAATTTTATTCAAATAAAATTGAAGCAATCCACCCTACCTCGATTAATTACATTACACGTCATCGATCCATGAAAGATGAGTGTCGCGGTAGATGGCATCAGAGGATAGTGTTGTGGAAGTTGGTCGTCGATTCTGTGGATGCCGGGGTGTGTCCGAGGAGGAAACGACATTGGCGACTTCGTGTTCTTTGAATCGTAGAGCGTTTCTCATCGAGGGAGAAAGTCCTTCTTCGTTGAAGGTGTTCTTCGTCAAGAGGGCGTCATTCTTCATCAAATAACGATGAAACTCTCCTCCAAATCTCTAAAGGCTCTCCCAACAAAATATTTGTCAACCAAATGAAATAAAATGGCTTCCAAATGATATAATGTTTCCAAGTGTTCCATTATAATTCAAACACCCAAAAATAATTAATTAACTGTTTCACTTAATTAAGTTACCCTGGGTTGGCAAAATTAAATAGAGACAGAAGATGAAGAGGTGTCAAGAATTAATGAAGGGGAGATTAATCGGGGTTAAAGGGGGGTTTCAAGGGAGATGAAAGTTTGGGGCTTGCGTGGGCCCCACTTTACAAATATCCACACATGGGAAGTTATGTGGGGGTGGGCCCAACCATTAACTTCCCCATTTAGGATTTAACCACCATGGTGAATAAAATTGTTCTAAACAATTTTATTTAACTTTTTATCTAATCCCCAAATTTTAATGTTCAACCCGCATAAAACACAACTGCGGTAAAGGTCTCCTTAAGAAATTACCCGCACTATGAGTTCATCGGTGTCATCAGATTTTAATTCCGAGCACTTGTTCAAAAGATAGAAAAACCTGCACGTACATTTACTGAACTTACCCAAACAAAATATCGTAAATTGATTACGGGCACACCGGGCCTCGAAATCATGCGCCCTCAGAAACAGTGGACTCATAAAATTCCAAAGAAATTAAGAAAAAAAAATCCCCTGAAATTTTAGGGTCTTTAAAATACTCCCACCTTAAGGATTTACTTCCTCGTAAAGATACAACACACACTAGGGAAACTAAAGGGGTACTGGGCACACATCTGAGCCTCTTGCTCCCATGTTCTCTCCGAGAGGTTCTCGTGCTACCAAAAAAGGCACAACAGAGGAATCGATCGTACACCTAAGACATGATCCTGTCGATCCTCAATCTTAACTGGAACCTCTGTGAATGTTTCCCCATCATCGATATCCAGCTCCCCATGATCGATGATGTGTGACGGGTCATGCACGTAACTCCTCAGCTAAGATACATGGAAGACGTCGTGCACTCAGTGCAACTGAGGTGGAAGGGTCAGGCGGTAAGCCACCTCGCCTACCCTGTTGAGGACCTGGAAAGGTCCGATGAATCGTGGAGATAACCTGCCTCCCCGGCCAAATCTCCGTAGACCTCTTCAATGTGAGACCCACAAGAAAATGTGGTCATCACCCTTGAACTCCAGTGGTCTCAATATCCTATCGGCTTACGACTTATGTATGCTATGTGCAGTCTTCATCCCCTCCTGGATGATCTGCACCTTCTCTAGTAGCCTCAAAATGGGCTTACTGGTCAACCTCTGCCTCAGATCCTGAAAATCTCTGCTGAAATCTCTCTGACCACACGAAGGGTATCCCCTTCTTCGTCAATGCTAAAAGCGGTGCAGCAAATCTGGAGAAGTCTGGCTCAAATCTATGTCTGGAAAACTCATGAGTGATCCACTGCACCACTTATGCACGATTCCATCCTATGCTGCCTGGGGTTTCCTTTTTTCCAACCAAGGAAAACCCTTACCAACGTTGTAGGTAAACCACAACCTTTTTGCTTAATACACTCAATCTATGTATGAACAAGGGTTGCTCAGTCCATACCCAAACTAACTTCATAAGGCCTCAACGCTTCCACCAAGAGGTTCCAACCGAAACTCTCTCCTAAAGGGTCATATCACACCATCGCGTAAGCGTGATTATCGAGTCTCTTCCCAACGGTATCTCTAGATGTGAGGGTCAAGTCAATGGATTAACCAGAAACTCTAGGTCTGGGACAAGATTCTTGGAAGGAAGGAATGATTCATATCAATGTCTCTTGTTACGGCAGCTAATACTAGACACTGACCATACATTGAATCATTCCTAGAGACTTTGGGTCACACTCCTTGACCACGTGCAGATACTCTCTTCCCCAGTCCTCCTACTCCCAAAGCTCGGCGGGGACTACAAAGGTGGGTGGTTGTAACATGTCGAAATGTACACCACATCATGCTGTTCCCCAAGCTCTGCTTCTACGTCTTCCACTCTGCAGATTCATCTATCCTTAACACATCCTCTTCTTGAATCATTTTACACGCCCAAGTATCTGAGATTGGCGCCAGTTTCTTGTTTTCCCACTGCTAACATTCACTGGCTGTATCCATTCATCCAAAGAACAATAAACCACAAAGGTTCTCTCTTGCACCCTGGCATAAGTAGGAATGCATGGAGGAAAATGTGATGGCTCAGATATCTTTGAACACACCTCGCTAATAGGTCCGAGCTCTAAATCACTGATCGTATCATATTAATAGAGTACCAGGAAATATTGGTATTCCTCGATGAATACTCATCTACCGACACGTCATCCTGCCGAAGTTGTATAAGCTCTAGAAAACTCATAGCCACCTCCTCAAGCCAGTCCTCAGCCGCCTGTGAGTTGGGCTCACCTCGGAACCTGAGGGGTATCTGATGCTGAAACATGTGTAAGGCGCTAAGCCTATATGTGTCATCTACCGGTACTTCCGGTTGTAACTGATGACCAACAGGTAGTGATATTGCTGGCACACTACTCGAAAGTACTATCTCAGGAATCGGTCTACATACCAAATCCTCATCACAATGAAAACCAACCTCATAGTCACTCACTGGGAAACACCAGTAGCTAAGATCACCATATGTTCTACTAGTGTCTAAACTAGGTGTGGAACTCTAGAAATCACCTCCATCCAGACCACTACATCCTGGGAATCTGTCTCGCCTCGTAACCTCGGAGGCCTCTACTTCTGGAACTTGTGAAACGTGCTCTGTCAGTGTGCACCATCCACTATTATGGCTGGTGGCATCCACTACCCAACGAGTGGTGGTGATGCTGGTACACCACCCGAAGGTGCCAACATAGCAAGAGGGCCCTGCACCAGAGCCTCATCGCTCGGTGGGCCGTCATCGTGTACTCTATCAGAACTCCAACTGACTGTCTGAGTGGAGGCATCCTGAACAGATGTGACATGGTCAAACGATTTAAACCTGGTGAGCTGACCTGGTTAAGATGAATTAAAGAAACTTTTCAAAACACAAACGCAATCAGTGTTTTCGTGCACTTAGTCGGAAATTTGAAGTTAGGGTCATGGTGTATGGATACGTCGGCCGCCACACCAACAATGGACTCCCTGAACTGAAAACCACACTCGGTACCCTTCACATTATTGCTTCACAGAAAGAAAATATCATAGTTCTATGTTCTGTGGTAGAACCGACTCCTCTGATACCAATTTTTCACGACTTGTCCCCCGGGGCCCGTGTTGTAACTACCCCAAGCCCGCCTTCCATAGGCCAGGGGCTGGAGACTAGCACCAAAGGCGTAAATCCCTATAACTGGGAAGGCATTGCCTTTATAAAACATAAACTCAAACACAACCAGATTACAAGAGGAAGGAACACTATGTAAATCAGAAACAAGTGTGCTGGAAGTACAAAGGGGCCGAAAATACAATCCCAATGGAAAGGTATAGCTACAACTGAAAGAAAGTACAACTGAAAAGACAAACAGCTAAATGGTGAAGCAGCTCCTGGATCGTCCTCCATCTCCTACCTGAAGGGTATGTACAGATGTCATCCTCAACACTCTATGTCTATCGGTCCGCTCCGTGTGTCGTCATGCCAAGTGTCCACCTCTGGGTACCGTCCAGTCCTCGTACACTCTGCCTCGATCAGTGTTGTCCGTCATCTGCATCCAACACAACGAGGTGCGGGCATAGCCCATGCAGGGGTGGGTATAACGATACTCTGTAGGGACCCCGATGCCCTCATGGTCTCACTAAATCCAAAAAGGATAAACCAAAAAGAAAGATCTCAATGGATAACCGTTACTTAGGTATATGATCATACATATACATAAGTTATCAAGTAACCCATATCAATCATGAGGAAATCACAAAGGTCATTGACTCAGCTCAAACCAGGATTTTTATTCATGATGATGAAAACACGGCTGCTAGAGAACTCCTCCTCTGTCGAGCGTAGTAGTCATGTCACGACTCTGAGGTGCCACTCACTAACCTTAGACTGCTGAGGTACTCCTCCTGCTGAGTACCATGGGTCTTCCACCCCAACAGAGTAGTGCTCCCTGCCATGGGTCTGCCACCCCAACACAGTAGCGCTGCCCCTAATAGCCTACAGAGGTACTCCTCCTGTCGAGTACCACAGGTCTACCGCCCCAAGAGAGTAGCGGTCCTCTGCTATGGGTCTGTCGCCCCAACTTTGAGAGTATAATTCACATAATTATAATTCTACAAATAAAACCCCTACCTCAAATAAAGGTTCACAAATATCTAAGAACGATTTTATTCAAATATAATTGAAGCAATCCACCTTACCTCGATTAATGATGTCGCACATCATCGAGCCGCGGAAGATGAACGTCGAGGTGGATGGCATCGGAGGATGGAGTCGTGGAAGTCGGTCGTCGATTTCGTGGACCTAGGGGTGCGTCCAAGGAGGAAACGGAATTGGAGACTTCATGTTCTTCGAATCATATAGTGTTTATCATCAAGGGAGAAATTCTTTCTTCGTTGGAGGCGTTCTTCATCAAGAGGGTGTCGTTCTTCGTTGAAGAATGATGAAACTCTCCTCCAAATCTCCAAAGGCTCTCCCCGCCAAATATTTTTCAACCAAATGAAATAAAATGTCTTCCCAATGATATAATGTTTCCATGTATTCTATTATAATTCAAAAACCCAAAAATAATTAATTAAGTGTTTCACTTAATTAAGTTACCATGGGTTGGCAAAATTAAATAGAGAGAGAAGATGAAGAGGTGTCAAGAATTAATTATGGGGATATTAATGGAGTTTTAAGGGGGGTTTCAAGGGAGATAAAAGGTTGGGGATCATGTGGGACCCACCTTACAAATATCCACACATGGGAAGTTATGTGGGGGTGGGCCCCACCATTAACTTCCCCATCTAGGATTTAACCACCATGGTGAATAAAATTGTTCTAAAAAATTTTATTTAACTTTTTATCTAATCCCCAAATTTCAACTCTCAACCTGCATAAAACAAAACTATGGTAAGGGTCCCCTTAAGCAATTACCGGCACTACGATTTCATTAGTTTCCTCAGATTTCAATTCTTAGCACCGGTTCAAAAGATAGAAAAATTTGCACGTACATTTACTGAATGTACCCGAACAAAACATCAGAAATTGATTCCGGGCACACCGGGCCTCATAATCAGGCGCCGTCAGAAACTGAAGACTTGTAAAATTCCAAAGCAATTAAGAAAAAAAAATTCCCTTGAAATTTTCGGGTCTTTACAGAAAAGGTGTGGCCATATCCACAACCCACCCATAACTCAAAGTTATTAAAACTATAATAATAGAAGGATGAATTTCCCAATATAATTATTGAATGGAGACACTTTAGAAAATTAATTCAAGCTTATTTTGGGAAAACATACCTTTTATGAATATATTTCAGGTTGATGGTGTTCCTATAACGACATGAGATTTTGGATAATATAATGTGCATTCTATGGTCTATAACTTGTTTGAATTTTTATACCTAATGTAATCAAATCACAAAATGATAATAAAAAATTAATAAAAAAATCTATTATAAATAATAATATGGTAGGTTATTAAATATACATAAGGTAGATAATTAAGATGAGTCAATATTGAAAAAAAGTTTATTTTCAATAAAAGCCATTTAATTTTCATAATATTATTTTAAAAAATAAAAAATTTAGAACAAAACTTTTATAAAATTGATTAATTTTTGAATTACTCACATCAAAATTTATATATTATGAATTTGTTTTGGTTTTTTTTGCAAATGTTGATTTTTAGTAAAAAAAATGGTTTTGGTGAAAATTTTACTTTTTTTAAAATTTTCATCAATATGGAATATTATCCTAAAAAATTGTAAATACTTTTAAGTGATAAAATATATATTTAAGTAATACCATTACACAATTTAAAATATTTGTTACCCTATAATTCTATGTCTAATATTTTTAAAAACTAAATTAAAATGATACGTTAATAAGAAAAACAATTTTCAATATTTACACGTTTAGATGTGTTTATTTTCAAATTTACATTTCAATCCTTTTGAAATTTTATGTTCTATTATTTTAATATTTTAAATTAGTGCTTTAAAATTTTATAAAATGATACAATGGAAATTTTTTTCATTAATGTTAATTATGATGGTTAAAAATTAATTACCAAGGTAAAAGTTAATTTGGGTAAAGGGATAAAAGTAAAAAAATCCAAGAATCACTCTTACTTTGCATAAAAATATTATTATAGTATTTTTAACCATATATGTTTCCAAAAAAACTATTTTTACACTTATGTTTCATTATCCCATGAATATATTCATCACATTGTTGCAAAAAAATGATGTGTATTTCCAAAAATACCTCGTTTCTCCACTTAAAAAATGGTACCAATTGAAACCTTCAACGATGCACTTAAACATTGATTTACTACTTAAAACTATAGCATTTTAATCCCTCCATAACACTCTCCCACAAAAATAATCTCTTGTTCACTCATTTTTTTTCAAGACCATCAATTTCACGGAATATTTCAGGGAAAGATCAAGCCTCTAACGTAAGTATTATTTCCTTATTATGTTTTTATTCTCAATATTACTCATAGAAATATGATATAACCATAATAATATTATTAATATAATATAATTATTATACTAGTTTTTTGTACTATTGTTACAACACTTTGTTATTCATTTCCTTCTACTTAGTAAAACAAAAAACATTGTTAGTTATTTGCACAGACTACCACCTCCATGAAGCGACATCGTTTGTTTTTTCACTATCACCCTCAATTATTGGTATTTATGGTGGGAATTATTAATAAATATGATATATATCAAGTAATTTTGAATCTTAATTTTTAATTTAATATCCTAATTTACCCCCACTCTACCATTGGGAAACAAGAGTATTATGCCAACATATGTGATGCCATTGTCCTCCATGATGATACAGTTTTATTTTTTATTCTAAATTTTCATAAATTATATAAATATTTTAAAATATAGTTCACCATGAAAAATAATGAAAAATAATATCATTATAAATATATTATCATTTTATTATTTCAAAATAATGTCATTTTTTACTGTACTCTCAAAATCAAGTTAATATGTGTTCATGTTTCGGTTGATTTAACAATCTACAGAAACAATGTAGTGTTATCTGATTATGGGTGACTATGGAAACATAAAAAATAATTTTTTATAATATATTAATAATATAATAATTTTTTTATGTTTCTGTAAATTTTATATTATGTATTTAACTAATTATTAATTTAACATTTTCATTCACTAAGATACAAAAATAAACCGACACCGATTCAAATTTCATGCAAAAACAAGGAGAAAATATATAATAAATAAGTTGAATATAATAATAAAATGTCCATATTAAATTAAATACATAATTATAAGCATCCTTAGAAATTATCTATCAAAATTAATTTGGTAATTTAAGAATTTAAGCATGTGCACCACATGAATCTAAAACAAGGTGAGAGATTAAATCACAATTTTCTAATACTATGACATAGTTTTTATTTATTAAAAAAATACAATTTATTTATTATTTTATAATTAATAATTGATGTAAAACTAAATTAATTATATTTTATTAATTATATTCTATAGTTAATTTTATTCTCTCCCTTTTATGGGGGTTATGAATAATGTTTTACCAAGGTATTTAGGTTTTTGTCAAAAAACTTCCTTCATTGAGAAGCATTTTATTTTACAGACCTAAGTGCATTTATGAGTTGTATAAACTAGAAATTTGAGATATTATATCATGAATTAAATATAATTCATTATAAGTTAAGTTCAATTTTAATCACACTCATTCAAGAGGATATAATTAAAAGGCACCTTTAGATAGAAGTGGTTTTCTTGACATAAATCTCTTATTTGGGTCATAATCACTATTCTAGGAAAATTATCCTTCATGATTGAACAGTTATAACCTATTATGATGTTATATTGTATATTAAAATTATTTTATTATGTAATATTGTTTCAAACGAATGTGTTATTACATTATTTCACTATGATTTCTTGTAAATTCATTTTTTTAAGTAAATCCTCATTCCTTTTAATGGATTCTTCATAAATATCCTTGATTATAATTCAAAAATATTATCTCCTTTCTCTAGTATAAGATAAAATATTTTTCATCTCTAATGATCCTTTTTCATCCATTAAATCATTCCAAAACAACATTTTTATTATACATTTAACAATGTGCGTTTTCAACAAGGTTATTTCAAAATGATCAAGATATTGTTCCATCCTTTACAAATAAAAAGTTTTATCATCCACTTAATATTTTATTTTTATTTATTTTATGACTCTTTAAAGGTTTGATTTTAAAAATTAAAATTCTCTAAATTATTTTCTATTCTTTTTCATTAATATTTTATATCATTATCATGTCTTGATTATTAAATATTATTATAAATGTATGTTTTTAAAAATATTTTAAATTTTGTTTCCTAATTTTTTTCAAGGATATTTAATTTGGAACATATTCTATAAATATTTTCAAAAAAAGTTATTTCTTTTCCCAAAAATGTTTCCAGAAAGTAATTTTAATTCAATTTTTTGAATGGTTTTTTTCTATAACTCTTGTATTTTCACTTCTATTTACACACTAAGGTTTTCCTTTTATGAAGTGATGTTTTTATCACAATAAATATATTATTATGAATTTATTTATATTGGGAAATGAGAGTTTTGTTATATTATAATTTCTTTAGTCAAATTTATGTGATTATTTTGGGTGATCAAGTTTTTAGTTTCAAGTTATTTAATTGAGGATGTTATTTTATACTATTGGGATGTTTTATGAAACACAATTAATTTTATGTGTTCTTTATGAAAATAAATGATTTATATTTTTATTTTTAGGAAACCAATTATTTTTCCATAGGGTTATCAACATTTGTTAATTATTTAGTTATTAAGGCACACATATTTATGGATAACGATGTGCGGTGTCATATATAACCCTTAAATCCATTTGTTTATGTTTATATATCATGAGCTCAAATTGGTACATGAGAGGATTTATCCAAAGAAAAAAGGTACACGAGAGGATTTTAAACAAACAAAGGGTGTAAAAACTAAGTTTTTATGTATTATATTTCATGAATTAATTAAATTTATTTGATATATTGTATAACATACAACACTAATTTTAGATAGAGTTACACATGACACTGAGTTTTTACAAACCACGATATATTATTAACATGATTGTTTAAACAAAATAGTTAAAACATAGCTGTTATACATAGTGATATGAATAGTAATAACTACATAATAAATATTAATTATAGTGTTTTTTATAATGAAAACATATTTATAAAAAATACTTAATTTTAAGAAAATCATTTATATATTTGAAACATACCATTTAATCAAAAAACAATTCATTAGAATTTTTGAATAAATAATAAAATTAATTATTAATAATTCTTAAAAATTTATTTCATAAAATTAAATTAATTTTTGAAATAGTCATTTAAAAATTATCTTGGAGTTAATTTTTGAGTATTTTATGGAATGTTTTCAAGGAATAGTGAAAATATTGGTTTTTTAAGATTTGTCATTTCTTTTAAATAATTTTCAAACATTCAAATTAATTTAATGTGTTTTTAAAGGTAAAATGAGTTAAATTATATGTATATATATGTTAATGAAATTTATGTCATTATAATTGATTTCATGTTGAATTTTGATGCCAAGGCTTTTAAACTTTTGAAACTTTTCTCTTTGTAAAACCATTTTTTCATCCATTCTAAAGGATTAATTTTAAATTAAATAATACTGATTTTGTCTATTGGAATTAGGAAAATGGATTCCATATGTTTAATTAGATTAATTTAAATTATCTAATGAAATTACCTTAAAATTTCCCAAAATGAATAGTAAAAACAATAAACACTATTTACTGTGGTTTAGGTAAAAATGGGTTTACTGGGAGGGGGATCTAGATATATAAGGGTTAAAAATGATCCAAACCTATGAAAATATCATTTTATTGACATTTATATATATAAATTATAACATATATGGTTTGATATTAATCCCATTTATAGCTTTCTGTTATATGAAAAACATGGGTACAGTTTATTCTTAAAATAACCCAGTATGTCCTATCCACACTTATAAAAGGCCACCCCCTATCCTATTATATTATCACTTCCAAAACCATTTGGTTCATCCAATATCTAACTGAATCCATTTCTTATTTCCCTAATATCATCATATAAGCCTTATTTTTATTATAAATCAACTATAGGAAGGTTTTTGGTGAAAACCTGATGAGGTTACCTAAAAAATAGGTAATGTTCTTCAAACAACATTTTTATTTTATTTCATCCTATAATTCCTTAAAATATTATTAAATAATTATAATATAATAACCATGGTATATTCCATGTACAAAGATATTATTATTATATGATCATGAGCTACATCCATATCCTCGTCCCTCAAATGGGAAATGATAATGTCGCTCGTGTGTACATCGAACTACCATCTCATGAATAAATATATCATGTTGTCCCTAAACACATCTCATATTTGAGTATGATGATGGATTTAATTTATATATATGATATTTTTATAATAACTATAATTATGTAAACAAATTTTAACATTTACCTGTTGATTCATACCAAATGAGTATAAAAATTCCAGAAAGAATGAAATACCAAAATATGAGTATTATTTAATTCATAAAGAAAAAAAGGAAGAAGGTTTCCAAAACTCATGGATCATGTAACTCTTCAAAGAAATTTGATTTTATTTATATCATAAGGTCATGCGTAACGATTATCCTGGTTTAATATCTCGTGAAGCACTTTTTACAATGTCTCATTAATCTTGTGAAGGCGTTGGAAGACAATCACTAATCATACAAATAGTTCCATATGGGTTCCCCTAGATCATGTGATTAGTCCATGGGAGGATTCCATAAAAACTATCTAAAAATTATTTAAAAATGAGGAGAAAATATCCAAAATTTGGGAGTCCTTTATGGTCATAAACCACACAAAATGTGTCCATGAATGTTCACAAGAGATCGTGGAAGCACTGGTGACAATCCATCTTTGTTGGGAAAGAGCCAGCTAGTATGTCACCCTTGTCACATGAATGACCTCTTACATTTATAGGTGGCCATATAATCACCCTTCAGGCTTCAAAAAAATAGAGGGTTTATCCATTTTTGTTCTCTTGCATCACTAAAAGACCCTTTGTTGATCACCTAACCCATCACCTATGGGAAGAGTGATTGTATTCACTACACTTGTTCGAACAAGAAAAATCCACAACATTTTTGAAATAAATAAGGAATTAAAATAGGATATGATGGGAGATTATTGAAAACGGTAGATATGACAATCTTATGTTATCATAATTATATACCTCGGGAGATCACATTTGATCAGGCGACCCCCCAAAAAAGTCATCTATATCGTTAGAATCCCCACATTTATCCTCCTTTGTCTCATAGGAGGTTCAAAAAAACATTTCATATCACATGAAAGACTGTTCAATATGTTTTTTGATCTTCCGAAGGTCCCTAGGCATGTTTTCTAGATCTTAAAATCCCCTAACATGTCTACATGGTTCAGAAAGAACCCATTGATTGGATATAATTTAATAAATGGGGCATTGATAGGATGATCTTACACTCTATAAAAATAATGTGACACCCTTGGGATGACCTACTATAGGATCTCATGAAATGAGTGAGATCAAATCCCTCCACCAACTCCATCCTGGATTTGTGCAATATGCTCAGCGCAAAGTGGTGTATACTCTGGGTGGAAAGGCCTGTAAATCCCCAACCCCAGCATGAAAAAATGTAACTTTGGGTCCTCTCATAGGCACCCCCAAGTATCATATAGGAATTTTTGAAGTGTCTAATATCACTATAGGAAAGGTTTTCAACCAAGTAAAACCCAGGGAATAACCTCATCGATCACGAAGTATACATGGTCCCTTCACCTGATAACTTAGAATCACATGAAGGACCTCCTAAGGGTTATGTGAAGAAAATCCCACAAGTTTCCTAGATCAATAAAGACCTAAAAAATCTAAAAATATAATGAACATATGTAATAAAATATTAAATTAAGAGTAAGTATGGGAGACTAACTTAAATGAAGATTCTATGATCCTCGTGCACTTCGCATGACTCCCTCAGATCATGCGAAAATACCAGGTCATTCCATTCATGTCATTAAACATCCCCTAGACATGAAAATTGGACCACGAGATGTCATCTAGACACATCAATCAAGTCACATGATTCCCTTCGATCACGCTACCTGAAGTCTCATGAATCCCTATGGGATCACCATCATGGTCTTGTGATTTTCTATAAACATGTCTCCCAAGATATGTGGTGATGCCAGGGCATGTCACCTAGGTCTCACGGAGCCCTCTGGGCCTTCCAGAAAGATCCCACAGAACCCACAAATCATGTTATCTAGGTTACCTGATGCCCTCAGGACATGACAACAGAGTCTTCCAAATAACTCTAGGATCTCCACTTGGATATCATAATGGTGCCAGGACATGTCTTCCAGATTATGCTATTGTCCACAAACATACTTGTCCAGGTCTCGTGAAATCTTCCAGACATGTCAACCTGGATCATGAGACTATCACTAGGTAATTTTAGGTAGACAATCAGACATGTCAGGAGTACAACTATTCATGTTTGGAAGACAACCAAATATGTCAAGAAGACAAATATTCTATGTCTTCTATATGTATCGGGGTATGATATCCTTGTATAGTGGGCTTAATAGAGAAACCTCAGTGTGTAATCCCTAATCAACAACAATAACCAGGATATGTAAGATACCTTCCCAAGGTCTGATCTCTATATATATAAATTTTTGTCCCATCACATAAGTCTCAAATCCATATGCAGTGAGACTGGTTACTTGATATCCATTGTTTCCCACTATGATCATGGCTCTGGTGGGAATAGGGAGTTGCAATGGTCATATCATTTTCAGCATGACTCTCTGTAATGCCCTGAACCCAATTACCTATAGTCGTTGAATTATTACATTACATTGGAATGATACAAGGAATCATGTCCTGAAAGACCAATCAGTTCAGTAGCCTTGGAAGTACTAGATACATTCATAAGTTTTACATTAAATTATTAAATTAAAACATCAACAACATTATTTCCCATTTTTAATCACACTTATATCCTTATCTTATCCATACAGGTCAACCATAAAATACTTCTTAAAATCCTAGGAAAAATAAAACATATAAAGGGGTGAGATCAGATGCTCAGTAAGGATAACAATATACCAGAAACTTTCATAAACAAGCACAAAGGTTTAAGGCAATGGATAAGACTAAAACAAAAGCCTTTTAAACTTAAACATTAGCATAACATGGTGAAGATAAAGTCAAATTATTCCATTTACTAATTCATATGGATATTGTACTAGTCGAATAATCACATGCAATATCAAAAGATACTTTCATAATGCTGGAATGCATAATTCCAGACTTCATAACCACATAGTCAAGTCCTTGTGCCAAGACTACAAATAAGATTTTGTCGAGGCCTTGTGCCAAGACACTAGTTTGTCTAATGAGACATAACGATGTATCGAGGAGCTATAGTGGTATCCACCTGTAACTTACTAAGTCCAATGCATTCCTTATATGAAAAGGTTTAATCATAACCTAAACATTCGTATTAAAACTAGCATACAAAATGTAAATACTTTATCCATAAACCATGAATGGTATAAAAATAACACATCCAAAGTCAAAAATAACTCATTAAATAAAATATAGAATATTTTATTATAATAAATCAACCTCATTCATGAATAATGAAGGATATTGATATTGATGAAGTAAATCATCAAAACTATTTGATATAAATATTCCCATTTTTCTTTAAAACATTTAAAAGACTCATTATTTCTCTAGAATCTGTTTAAAATAGTTTTTTGAATCAAAGTGTCGCATACCACTTTGAAACTTTTAAAAATAACTTTAATTGTAAAACCTTAATGTCCATATAAATAAAACCTTAAAACCATTTTTGAAAGATGGACATTAATGAAAATGATTTAGAAGAATAAATTTTTTAAAACATTTAAAATGATATTTTAGTTATAGTTCCCAACCAAATGAGAGATTCTTGAATAAAAATAATTGAGATAATAAAAACTTTATCATATCATGAGAATAAAGGTATTCATGATATACTATGTCAAAGTATAGTATATACACCAAAAAAAGTGGATTGGCGCATAAAAACAAAGATGTCTCAGTGGAATGTAAGATGAGAAGAATTCCTTTATAAAGACCATATCCTTTGTTTAAAGATAAATCAATGAAAAAATCATGTGTGACAAATATAAATACACTAAATATGATTGTATATTTAGTGTAAATAAATCAGGGTAAATTCACACATATTCTTGTAAAAACAACACCAATGACTTGGATGTTTAACTCAATGAATAAAAATTGAGTTAAAATTACTCATATCAAGTTTATATCGATGGCTTGAGAATTTATCAATAGAGTGATTATGTGTATTAAAAGTATATCCACAAAAAGGGGAGTGTACATTACTACATAATTAAATAAATAGTGATTTCACACATAATCTTGGGGTAAAGTAATGAATGAAGTTTGCGTAAAACTGAATGAGTGGAAATTGAAATTTGAAATTCTCTTTACTGATTTGGTAACTTACGAAACGTACACCCCATGAAAGAATGATCATAAAATGATGATATTAAACCAATAAATTAAAGTATATTACACAAACAATACAATCATGGGTAGTACATACACCACACAAAAGGTAGCAGCGGTGAATATAGCATGAATCTCACGGGAATAAAAGTGAGATGAAAACCCATTACCTTGTACTTTTCCTTGGTTGAGGGTACGTTAAACTCCTGTATAATAGTTAAATAATGGTTATTAAATTATAAAATAACTATATACATAAATATGATAACATATATGATCTTCTAATATTTCATTATTAATAATATATTAGTAGTATCATCATTTCGAGTGTTAACTGATTCGTTTTCATTTATATGCTTGGTTACATAATCCATGTTTGTTATGGATGGGATGTATTTGATTCATATATATAATTATATTATGTTCATAAACATTATTTTTAATCATAAAATGAAAATTATTATTTAATTATTACGATGTGGAATGAATCTCATCATGTTCGTGGAGACAGTAATCCGTACGTACGCACGAGCGACGATATCATTATTTTGATATTAAATTCCTATATAATTGGATGGTATATCATATATAAAGAATAATTATCATTTTATATTTATAATTTAAATCATTTTTACTTATTATATCCATCCAAATGATGAAGTGTTTTAATAACAGACTTCACCATGACGTGGAGAGAGTAATCCGTACGTACGCACGTATGATGACACTGTCATTTATAGGATGGATGGAATAATGAATATGGTTGTACCATTTTTATAAAAACATCACATTATATATATAATATAATGGAGTTATTATTTTATAATGGAAACAACAAATAAAGAGTAAGTGGAAGGAGACAAGAACATGAAAGAGGTGATGAAATATTAACCTATTTTTCGTGTTCTTCCTTTTGATTTAATCAAAAGGTCTCCTTAAGTTGGATTTCTGACTAAATGAAGGACTCTAGGATGAAGGGAGGACATTTGGGAGGATATTTCGGCAGGGTTTGGCAGAGCCAAATGGCTTTGAAGGTATGAATTTGAGATAAGGGAATGTGCCCTTTTATAAGAGAGGTGAGGGTCACTTTAGGAAAAGATATAAATATTATTTTATAATAAAATCATTTTCGGTTTATAATGGATCCAAAATTAACTATTTAAAGGTTAATATGGGTATGGGTAGAAAACGTATTAGCCAATAGGTTTTAGACAGGTTTAGGTCATCATATTAACATTATCTTTTAGATTTAACTCTTAGTTAAATAGTTTGACATTTTCCATGTCTCTTTGTATTTTTATATTATATGGTTAATAAACATACTATAAACTTCCAAGATAACCTCAAGCGGTTCATTAATGACATATATAATATTATTCAATCCCTTTGTCCGACCATAGATTTTTAGTAATAGAATATCAATTAATAATATAATATTTGTTTTGAAACACTTTTATGTCAATTTTGACACTATTTAATAAATAATTTTTGATAAAGTCCTAAAAACATTGTTAATTCTAAATAAATTCCTATTTTAAATAATAACATGTCATATTAACCTACAAAATTAGTGGAATTCATCAAAAATTTCAAATTACATTTATTGGGATATTTATAATATCAATTAGTTT
The DNA here is from genome assembly GCA_963277665.1 of Viscum album. Taxonomy (NCBI): domain Eukaryota; kingdom Viridiplantae; phylum Streptophyta; class Magnoliopsida; order Santalales; family Viscaceae; genus Viscum; species Viscum album. Next base: position 99,148,803 of record OY728119.1, on the reverse strand, counting down.
AATATTTCATTATTAAGGTAATTACTGCTTCACCATTGTGTCATAAATAAATTATATTATTTAATTTCTAAAAATTATAAATAAAATATAATTATGTATGAAATATTTTTAGCATTCTAAATAATATTTATATTTGAATTTATCTTATGTATATCCCTATATTAAAAAAGTTTTAGTTATTAAACTTTGATTTTAACTCTTTTAACTCTTCTTTAAATAAAATAATAACAAATGTTTTAGTCTAATACAAGTAGACCTAAAGGATCATATTTTATTACTATGGTTGTTTTTGGTCGAATTAAACTTATCCAATAGAATTATTACAAGTTTTGGGGTAATAATGATATCATTTTTACCCTGAATTACCCTATTTTCTTTTAACCATGGTAAATAAAAGTAAAAAGTTACTATTCACCAAAAATTATTTTCATCTTATTGAACCAAATTTTTTTACGAATATCAACTATGTCTCTTGTAATTTTGAACTTCCACTCACAAAAGCGGTAAAATTAAGTTTTATTTGAATTTTCAAATGCTCCTAAGAGGTGGTTAAAAGACGGTAAAAAGATTAATAAAATTTTATACATCTAATTTTTTTATAAAATGACTCCAATTAATTACATTTAATTAATATATCTATTATATATCTATTTTTACTTTAAATAAATAAATAATTATTTAAATAAAAATTCAGTTTTAAACTATAATGCTGTGTTTTTAACAATTCCTCCAAAATTGAATGTTTTCAGAAAAATACCAAAACTTTACCCTAAGCAAATTTTGATATTCCAAATCCAAAAATGAATTATATTTTACCAAATTCAAAACATATAAGTTGCATTAATTAATTTAAAATTAATTCCCATTGTCAAAACCGAAAAAAGGTTTTTAAAAAGTAAAAACTATCAAAATATTGACATGTGTTTATGTCCAATTTAAATGTAAAATTACTTATAATGACCTAAATTATATTGAATGATAAAACTATAATCCAATTATACTTCCAAACCATTCAAATACAAAATTTAACACTATAAATTATTCCGATTAAAAAAGTTTGTAATTAAAATTTATTATTTTTTATTATTCAACTAAATATGAAAGTTATGAGAAAAGTACCAAAAAGTTATCCTAAATAAATTATTTTGTCCCAATTATAAATAATAATTATTTTTATTAAATTTAATATATAAAAGTGTCAAATATTGGTTTTAAAAATGGTTTTCCATTAAAATGTGGTAAAATTTCATTTTTTTGAAAAATATTTCTTTAATATGAAAAAATGAATTTGTTCTTATAATATGTATAAGAAACACATAATATGGATTATAAAATTATATAAAGTATATAAAATTCAAAATTCCGTTAATACTATTCATAACCACTTTTGAACTGCTTGTATGGTAATTCGTGGTGCGCTCGAACTCGGTGTTGCGTGTACAGCAAGATATTGAATTACTTTAAAGAAAATAACATACAATGAAATCTTGGGGTGTTACAGTCTTCCCCCCTTTTGGGAATTGCCTCCTCGCTGTTTTAAAATTGGGCTTTAGAACATCATTTAAAGTCTCACATTGGAAAAAGAGTCCATAAAACTATCTCTTTAAAAGAAAGAAAGAGAAGTACAAAGGTCACTCGAGATAACCCATACTAGGATTCCATATAAGAAAAAAAGGTTATGGAAGATAAAATAAGTGTCATGTTCTGGTGGAGAGTGATAGAAAACATGATTAGGAGGAAGTTAACAACAAGAAAACCAAAAAGTTGTGATGAGAAAAACGTTCATTAGTTTCCTAGTAGCAAAAGTAAATAGATAACGTTTTTTGGTTTAAGTTCTATTTAATAAAGTTGAGGAATTTATTTATGATGTTGACTAATGACATAAAGAGATATACTTACTTTTTAAGTATATTTTCATCCTTTAATAAATTTCTACCAATAACTAAACTTTTTTTTAAACGATCAGTATTCTAGATGACTTGGTCACACATATAGTGCTAGAATCAATATCTCTAAAATCAAATAATCCACAAAGGATAAACTGTATATATTTATATTATATTTAGAGATTAACCAAAAAAATGGTTCATAAAAGATCAGATGATCCCAAAAAAGGATAATCCTTTATAGAAAGAAATACTTATCTTAATTTCTAAAAGTAAAACAACAATACCAAAAGATAAATAAATACCATTCAATATAAAATTGTCCTTAAAATCCATAAATATAATCCAAACCAATATTAAAACCCAAAACATAGAAGAATTTGATTACGTCATCTTCAACATTAAATTGTATTTTCAAATAACATAGACTACTCTTAAGGTCACATACTTAAAATTAATTAACCTAATCACATATTCTTTATGATAGGTTAATCATTTCCCTAACTAACTCAAATCTTTATAAATCTGCAATATAAACACAGATAAAAATCCACCATTACTCCTCAAATTAAATACCATAGTATTCTATTTTCCTTAGGCATATAGTATTCCCAACAGAGTGAACATATTCCAAAATAACATTTGTCACTTAATCCCCAAATCATTTTCCTATAAATAGTATATCTATTTTATAAGACATAAGATCCCAAATAAACTTATTATTGATCAATAAAATCATTTAACTAAAAATAATTAGTCACACTAACCAGGGACTTCACGTAGTCCAGTGGTAGGCGATAAATCTCAATTGCCCTATGGTTGTGGGTTCGATTCATGCATCTTTGTTCGATGTGATGGGTTGTCACACAGTCTGCGTGTTTTCCTTTTTCAAAAACTATATTTTATAATGTTCCCAAAATGAGATAATTTCCCCAAAATAACTATAACATAATTTCACCACATATGTTATCTCATAGCTCGCATTTTCATCCCAAAATTTTATAACTTTTAATTGCCTCAAATTAAAGGATATTATAAAACCAAATGGTTATTTATAACTATATCAACAATAGATAACACAATTCTTCCTAAAATATAATTTTCACACAATAAACTGCAGGGTTACACATACAACAGAAAATTATTCCAAAGTAATCCCATCAACAAAGATCACTAATACATTTAAACATTTAACCATCCATTTATTTCCACATAGGTTCTTCCTTGACCAAGGGGTTATCCTATAGAACATGTCATTAAATCGAGTAATACCTAGGTCCCCTACTTTTACGGCAAATGACTGTAAATGGATTCTTGGGATATTTATTATTTTCTTCAACAGTACTCTTCATTTTTCCTCAGAAATTCTATACTTTATATACTTATTTCCCACACATAAATCATTTCTTTGTTCCATTGAGAAACTTACCTTGGTGTCTCCTTCCACATTTCCTTCATGATGGAAATTGAGCTTTCTTTTCTCCATGGTCTGCACTACTGGAGCTCTTTTCATTCACCTCCTTTCTCTTCTTTATTGAGTTCGGGAGTTGGTTAATATATATATGTTTGACCATATTTTTGGAAACCTTATTCGACAAGAACACAATATCTTTTAAACCAATAAAAATTCTATTTCATTACTCATTTCCTTTGTTGTGACCACCTTTTACATCATGTTCAATGTTACTATGACTTCCTCGGAATCCAGCCATTGACTAGCACAAGAATGCATAGTGTGAATCATAAAATCATTTAGAGAATATCATAACACATTATTTTCATTCTAAAACACATTAGGATTAAAGAAGGTTATTTATTCTCATCTTATATTAAAATCCTTCAAATCGGTTTGTAAATAAAATGTAAATTATCCTAAGCATATCTCATGGGATTGTCGTAACAATAATTGCATCAAGGCCCGTTGTCGTGTACCGAGATACCCCGGGTCAAGCCTGAAACTCCTTGTCAGAGTTTCAACTCATAGGTAAATCTATGCCTGAACCACATCTACCTTCTCCTATCCAGGCATGGATGTATTGTTTATAAAACCCACATAATATTTTCATTATCAAAATTTTTGGATGTTCTTCTATACTAATCCTCAAAGTCTATCATAGGGTAGTGTTTTCTATTCATATTTTTTTTTCTAAATATAGCTTCCAAGGTTTGTACTAAACTTCCTCTGATACCAACTGTAACACCCCAACCCAAATAACCCAGAGTTTCTGCATTATTATATAACATTGGCATGATAAAAGGAATCATGTCCTGAAAGACCGATCAGTTTAGTAGCCTTGTAATTACTAGATACATTCATAAGTTTTACATTACATTATGAAATAAAACCATCAACAACATTTTGTCTCCTTTTTAAACACACTTATATCCTTATCCAATACCTTCATTTCAACCATAAAATACATCTTCACATCCTGGGAAAATAAAATATAGAAAGCGGTGATCTCAGATGCTCAGTAAGGATAACAATATAGCAGAAACATTCATAAATAATCATAAACATTTAAGGAAATGTATAAGACTAAAACAAGATCCTTTTAAACTTAAACTTCAACATAATATGGTGAAGATAAAACCAATTAATTCCATTTACTTATTCACATGGATATTCTACTAGTCAAATAATCACATGTAATTTCAAAATCTACTTTCCTAATGATGGAATGCATAATGCCAGACTTCATAACCACATAGTCACGGCCTTGTACCAAGACTACAAATAAGATATTTTCAAGGCCTTGTTCCAAGGCACTAGTTTTCCTCATGAGACCTACCAATGAATCAAGGAGTTATGGAGGGCTCCACCCGTCACTTACTAAGTCCAATGCAATCCTCATAAGAAAAGTTTTAAACAAAACATAAACATTCATATTAAAACTAGCATACGAAATGTCAATACTTTATCCATAAACCATGAATGGTATAAAAATAACACATCCACAGTAAAACGTAACTCATTCAATACAATATAGAATATTGTATTATAATAAATCAACCAAAATCAAGAATAATGAAGGATATTGACATAGATGAAGTTAATCCTCAAAACTATTTGGGAGAAATATCCCACTTTTTCATTAAAACATTTAAAAGTATCACTATTTATCAAGAAGATGTTTAAAATAGATTTCTGAATACAACTGTCCCATACCACTATGAAACTTTTAAAAAGAATTTTAATTTTAAAACATTAATGTCCATATAAATAAAACCTTAAAACCATTTTGAAAATAAGGACATTAATGAGAATGATTTAGAAGTATAAATTTTTAAAAAATTTAAAATGATATTTTAGTTATTGTTCCTATCCAAATGAGGGATGCTTGAATACAAATAATTGAGGTAATGAAAACATTATAATATCATGTGTATAAAGGGATTCATGATATACAATTTTAAAGTACAGTATATACACCAAATAAAAGTCGATTGGCGCATAACAACAAATAAGTCTCAATGGAATGTAAGAATAGATGTATTCCATTATAAAACAATATCCTCAGGTTAAGGATAAATTAGTGAAATATTTATGTGTGAAAAATATAAATACACTCAATATGATTTAATATTTAGTGTAAATCAATCAGAGTACATTCACACATATTCTTGTAAAAACAACACTAATGACTTTGATGTTTAACTCAATGAATAGAAATTGAATTAAAATTACACTTATCAAGTTTATATCGATGACTTGAGAATTTATCAATGGAGTGATTATGTGCATCAAAAGTATATCCAGAAAAAGGGGAGAGGAAATTACTACATAAGTAAATAAATAGTGATTTCACACATAATCTTGGGGTAATGTAATCAATGATGTTTACATAAAATTGAATGAGTGGTAATTGAAATTTGAAATTCCCTTAATTATTTGGTAACTAACGAAATATACACCCCATGAAAGAATGATCATATAGTTATGATGTAAAACACATAAATTAATGTATATTACAAAAACAATACAATCATGGTTAGTACATACACCACACAAAAGGTAGCAGTGGAAAATATTGCATAAATCTCACTGGAATAAAATTGAGTTGAAAACCCCTTACCTTGTACTTTTACTTGGATGAGGGTATGTTTACCTTATTTATAATAGTTAAATCATAGTTATTAAATTATAAAAGAACTATATACATAAATATGATTTCATATATGATCCTCTAATATTTCATTCTTAATAATATATTAGTAGTATCATCGTTTCGGGTGTTAACTGATTCATTTTCATTTATAAGCTTGGTTATGTAAGAAATGTTTGTTCGGGATAGGATGTAGTTGATTCATATATAGAATGATATTATGTTCATAGTAATTATTTTTAGTCATAAAATTAAAATAATTATTTAATGATTATGATGGGGAATAAATCTCGTCACGTTCGTGGAGACAGTAATCTTTACGTATGCACGAGCGACATTATCATTATTTTGATATTAAAATTGTATATAATTGGATGGTATATCATATATACAGAATAATTATCATGTTATATTTATTATTTAAATCATTTATACTCGTTATTATACCAATCCAAATGATGAAGTGTTTGAATAAAAAACGTCACCACAACGTTGAGACGGTAATCCGTACGTACGCACGTTAGGTGGATTTGTCATTTATAGGATGGATAGAATAATGAATATAGTTGTAAAAGTTTTATAATAACATCACAGTACTTAGAAGATACTAAATTTATTATTTTATAATGTAAAAAACAAAGAAAGAGGATGTGGAATGTGAAAAGAACATGAAATATGTGACGAAATATTTACCTCTTCTTCAAGTTCTTCCTTTTGATTTGACCAAAAGGGATCCTTAGGTTGGATTTATGACTAAAGGAAGGCCTATATGATTAAGGGATGATAGTTTAGAGGATATTTGGGCTGGGTTTGGTGGATCCAAATGGCTTTGAATGTGTGAATTTGAGAGAAGGGTAAGTTTCCTTTTATAAGAGAGGTGAGAGTCACTTTAGGAAAAGCTTGAAATATTATTTTATAATAAAATCGTTTTCAGTTCCTAAAGGCTCAAAAATGATTTATTTAAAGGATAAGGTGGGGATGGGTCTAAAACTGTCAACCAATAGGTTTTAGACAAGTTTAGGTCATCATATTAACCTGATCTTTTAGATTTAACTCTCAGTTAAATAGTTTGACATTTCCCATGTCTCTTTGTATTTTTATATTATATGGTTAATAAGCATACTATAAACTTCCAAGAGAACATAAAGTGGTTAATTAATGAAATATAAAATATTATTTAAGACCTTTGGCTGAACCTTATATTTTTAGGAATATAATATCAATTAATAATATAAAATTTGTTTTAAAAACTTTTTTATATCAATTTTGACACTATTTAATAAATTATTTTTGTTAATGTCCTACAAAATTTATTACTTAAAAATAAATTTATATGTTCAATACTAACATGTCATATTACCCTAAAAATTAGTTTAATTCACCAAAAATATCAAATTACATTTATTCGGATATTTATAATATCAATTATTTTAATATTTAATTATTAAGGTAATTACCGTGTCATCATTATGTCGTAAAGAAATTATATTATTTAATTTATATTAATTATAAATAATATATAATTTTGTAGGAAGTATTTTTATATTTCTAATGAATTTTTATAGTCGAATTTATCTTATGTATAACCCTATATTAAAAATAGATTAGTTATTAAACATTGATTTTAACTTTTTTAACTCTTCTTTAAAAAAAATAATAAATGTCCTAATATAATCCAAGTTGGCCTAATGGATCATATTTTATTCCTAAGGGGTTCTTTGGTCTAATTAAACTTATCTAATAGAATTAGGACATGTTTTGGGGTAATTATGATATCATTTTTACCCTTAATTACCATATTTACTTTTAACTGTGGTAAATAAAATTAAAAGGTTACTATTCACCAAAAAATATTTTCATCTTATTGAACTACATTTTTCTTACTGATATCAATTGTGTCTCTCATATTTTTAAAATTTCAGTCACATAAGCGATAAAATTAATTTTTATGTGAATTTGCAAATGCTCATAGGAGATGGGTAAAAGACAGTAAAAAGTTCAATAAAATTTTATATATCTTATTTTATTATAAAACAACTCCAATGAATTACATTGAAAATATATAGGTTTTTTATATCTATTATGACTTAAAATAGATAAATAATTATTCAAATAAAATTTCAGTTTTAAACTATAACACAGTGTTTTACACTATTCATCGAATTGAACCCTAATCTAATTTTGATATTAAGAATTCAAAAATGAAATTTATTTTACCAAATTCAAAAAATGAAAGTTTCATTAATTAATTTACAATTAATTCCCTTTGTCAAAACCAAAAAGCATATTTATAAAAAGTAAAAACTTTCAAAATATTGACATGTGTTTATGTCAAATTTAAATGTGAAATTAATTATAATGACAGAAATTGTATTGAATTATAAAAATATAATCTAATTATACTTCCAAATCATTCAAACACAAAATTTAACACTCTAAATTATTTCTATTAAGAAACATTCTATTAAAATTTAGTATTTTCAGTATTCATCAAAATATGAAAGTTATTAGAAAAGTACCAAAAATTTATCCAAAATAAATTTCTATGTCCTGATTCTAAAGAAGAATACAATTTCATTAAATTAAATATATAAAATTTTCGAATATGGGTTTTAAAAAGGGTTTTCCATTAAAAAGTGATAAAATTGCATATTTTTTAAGTACTTCTTTTATCTGAAAAAATGAATATGTTGCTTATATTATGTCTATGAAACATATAAAATGGATTCTAATATTATATGGAGTTTATAAAATTCAAAATTCAGTTAATATTATTCATAACCGCTTTTGAATGGCTAGTTTGGTATGTTGTGGTGTGCTCGAACTCGGTGTTTCGTGTAGATCAAGCTGTTGAATTACTTTAAAGAAAATAACTTACTATGAAATCTTGGGGTGTTACACTATCCACCTACCTTGTAAACCTTATCTTGTAGGTCTCGATCATTACCTGAAATAAATACCTGATTATAAGAAGATCCACCTAGGGGCCAGTCCCAAGGTCATGATTGAACTATAATGACTCTGATTCCTATAAAAACTAGGATATGTAGGACACATCATTGAGGCTTAAGCTCAAGTACCTAGTGCCTATGTTCCATCATATATTCCCTTTCCACGTGACATCAAACTAAACATTTTTAATGAACTATATGGGTTTTGATTCTATTTTCAAAAACAGAAATGTAAGACATCTCATAATGGATCAATCTCATCGTTGGAATATTAACTGGCTCCCTAGATGAAAATATACTTTGGAGTGCCTGGTTATACGACTTCAACATATAAGAATCTACTCACCAATGTGAAATTGATGAATAACCTTAGATACATATAGATGGATTCACTGATGAGATTCTCCCTTTATCATATAAAATTTCATAACTTATGATCATTTTATAAGGGAAATTATTCCCATATTAGGATTATGAATAGATTATTAAACATATCATGAATCTGTAATAGAGTCCTATAGTCTGAAAAAATTACCCCCAATAGGGTGTGATGAGCCTGAACACCCATCATATCGGTCAATGTGAGCTCAAAATCATCATTGGTTCTAAAACCCCGAAGGGCCACATGCCATTGGAAAGAATGTCCATACCTAGATATGAATGTGGGAGAAATTGAGAGTTTTTTAGGGGATAAAAAATGGTAAGCTAAACTTGAATGATTGTACAAAGACATTGAACTTCCCCCATAATAAACCCATCGGGCTAGGCTAGACACATATTTCCGACGAAACAAAAGTGGTGAACTAGATGAGAAAAAAATTTAACTACAACATATTCATTACAAGATAAAAAGTATAGACTAGCCTTTTTTAATTGGACCAATTTATTCTCATAACATAGGTTGTCCTTTCCTTAAATCTGTATGAAAAAATGGTGAACCTATCCTGAAGCTATCAAATTAAAAAAATGATTAGTTGATTATTAGATGCATCTCTCATCTGATCCTCTGTAGCTGGGGCTCTCACGAAATAACTCTATCCTCGCTTTGTCAATCCCATGTGACCAGAATGGTCGAATTAGGAATAAAATGACTATTATATTACCCATGCATATCTGATTGAGTACATTTCACTCCTACAGTGATGCACTGATCTATGACCTTGTTAATTGTTTTATTCTTGACTAGAGATACTGCTCTCACAAACAACACCGTGGCCTAACATGTCTTTCTCCAACAATTGTTCTGGAAAATTAGCTATGTCTAAAACCCCCACAAGACTCATAATGAACTTACCTTCTTGAATCCTTCAACATTAGGTGGAAAATACAATTCCGTGATAATTTAATCATCGTGGTACAATCCCCAACCTTCAAGTTTCCCGTGTGGATATCAAAAATTCATACATGATGGGTCCACACCATCCAAAGAAAGATGTTGTAAATCCAGGGGCACTCATTTCCATTGCCAACCACTTCAAGAGCTTATCTTAGGTGCAAAAAAATCACCACCTTTATTATTTAATGAAGGTAGACTAGGAATACAACTAAATATCTCTTCCGGTTCAAGGTCTATGGAGGAGTATTCATGTCAACCATCATCACCAACACCATCACTCTCATTCCCTTCATTCACCTCCTGTAGTTATCACCCAACACACTGCCTCCTCTGATCCCCATGCAAGGTAGAAAATAAAGAAATATAAGGCATGGAAGGATATGGATAATCATGAGATTTATCCCATTTACCACTCCTAAAAATGATGTTTTACATCAAATTTCAGCAATGACCAACAAGCATTCCCAAATCCCCACTCACTCAGAGAAAATATATGATTAAATTCCTATAGAAGGGATGAGGGTGTGCATATCCATACCCCCATACATAATGTCAATTGTAATATTCTAGAGGAACAAGGGGGGTAAATGTGGGCTCATATCCCCACAACAATTGAATATATTTGAATTATATAATGGAGAAAACAAATGTGCATGCTTACATTCTTATGAAAACTTCCATAAAGTGTTACTACATCTTAGAAACAACAGAATAACTCCAATTTTATATTCCAATACTTGAAAATATATAGGGATAGGAACATATTCCTTTCCCTAAATCTAGGTAAGAACAACACTCTGATCATTATGAAAAAATGGTTACTTTGGATCAAGAAAACATTCTTATTCCCATCTAGCAGGATTATTGGCATATTCTTGTAAATGATGAGGCACCCGACCAGGATCATATTCATGTTCCAAATGGGACTCACTAAGTGAGAGAAAAATACACCTAGGGATAGGGGAAAATTCCCTTTGAAAAAGACTGGAATCATGGTCCAAAGGGCTAGGGTAGGGCTCATATCCCCATTCTACAGGGGCTCACTTAGTGAGGGCATCAAATGTACCATAGCATGCTCATATTCCTGTCAAAGAAGACTACTGGAATACTCCAAAGTCTTGGGATCGAGATAATATACATGTTATAGTTGGGGATCACCATGTAAGAATGACACATGCCTCGAGAAAGGATTATATCCCTATCAGTGAATCTGGATTTAATATTACAATAAATCACAAAATTAAGGCTTGTATCCCTACTTCTGTTGATGATTGACATCATCAAAATCCTTATGAAGATATAGTGGAGGAGGCACATCTTACTTCTCCCATTATAGAGGTATATTGACACACTCTAATGGGGATCACATATTTGGATTGGGATCAAATGTGAGAGCAACACATGCTTAGAGACATGATCATATATTTATCAAGAAAGAATAGTGGAATATTCAAAAGGCTTGGGATAGGGATCATATTCCTATTCTTACTGAGGACCTCCAAGTTAGAGTAGAACACATCTCGGGGTAGTTTCATATTCCTTATAATAATTAAAAAGCTCATTGGCATATCCCAGCAGCTTCTTAGCTGTAGGCACATACCCCCGTAGCATGAAAAAACATTAAACAGGGTCTGACAATTGTTACACAACAATATCACTACCATAACCAATTCAATAAGGTTGGATTACTATTCCATACCGACGTAGAATGAGGCTCATATCTCTAATATGATTAATCCCATTATCCTTGAGGTTGTTCGAGAAACATTCTTAACACCCCAACGGTCTATCGACTATTTAACCAAAGATGAAAGTGATCATTTCCATTATAGTACTCCTCAGGGTAGTGTGTGAGAGGACCAGTTTGGGAAATAACTAACACTGAGAGGGGGGTGAATCAGTGTTGGGGAATTTTGAAACTAATTAAAGCTTTTTATCCCTGTACCCCTTGGCCTATTAGGACCTTGATTCTCTTATTCTCTTTTCCCTGTCGCATGCAATAATATAAAAGAGTAAAAATATGCACACAATAATTTTACAAGGTTTCCACTCAATAAGAGTAGCTACATCGTTTCCATGTAGGGATATAACAAGGGCATGGATTCTTTACTATAATGTGATATGTTGTTATAGTGGAGTGGCTAGGAAATCAATCCTCTAGCCAGTGTGAGTCCCTAACTTTAGAGGGGGTGAGAAACAATCATATTCCCAAGACTAGTGATAGCCTAGTACAACTTGCAGCCTCTAGCTGGTTCTTTATACTGCCTATAGTGAAATTCTTCTTCCTTCCTAATATGGTAGGTTCTGCTCTTGGTCTTCATTAGTGATCTTCACTTGATTACTTGCAAAGCAGAAGGCAAGTAATTCTTCTTTATTTCTTTCTCTTCTTCTCTAGTGCAACACCTATTGCACTAGACTTCTTCTTTCTTCTTCTTAGTGCAATAACCAACTGCACTAAATCTTGTTCTCTCTTCTGGGACAGAATCACATATTCCAATTTGATTATTCAGACACTAAGAAGCAGATCACATAGTATCATCTGAATTAAACTACCCTAAATAATTATAGGCTTCTATTGGGCATACTATGTTCTTATTATTCTTCTCTTCTTTCTATTCAGAAAACTAGTAAGTTGCACACTCTCCTTCTTATACTTCTTCCATGAAAAACCAGTTGCACTGAAACCTACTCTTCTTCACACTATCTCTTTCGGTGTAAAACCAACTACACTGCACTGATCTTTTCTTCTTCTTCTTCTTGCTAGAATCACAAGTTCTCTTTTTGATTGTTAAAAAAATGAAGTCTTTATCATCTTAGCATCGTCACATTTGATCAAAATAAGGTAAGAACTTCTAGAACAAATCATAGCTTGCGCGCAAATCCTTACTTACATGCCTCCCTGCTTGTGCGCCTCCCTTCTTGCGCGCCACCAAATACTTGCGCACAAAAATTGTGCACAACTCACAACTTTCACGCCACATCAGGGTTAGACACAACACACTTTTTTCACACAAATCCCTACTATAGCGCCTCTAAAAACATGCACACCACTTCTTCTTATGTGCCATTCTGCTTGCGCACCACTCTGCATGCATGCCTCAATAATTGTGTGCCATATAAATAACCCTCAACTTGCATGCAACTTCATCTGCGCACCACTTTCTACTACTTGGGTGATCAGAGCTCAAATTTTATCTTAAGTGTTTGAGCCTTAAAAAATGAGGAGGATAGTTGTAAATTTATTGAAATTTTTGTGACTTTCATGCCATGTACACTTGCACATCATTCCTACTTGCACGCCGCTCCATCACTTGTGCGCCACTCCATCACTTGTGCACTGCTCCATCACTAGCGTTCCACATTCATTCCTTTTTCAAATTTTGATATGCTAATGTTGAAACATGACTTGCACACAACATAAACTTGCGTGCCACTTATACTTGTGTGCCATGTTTTGACTTGTGTGCCAATATTTAACTTGCGCAACACTCTGTTTCCTTTGACATATTTTGATGGCATGATCTTGAAATATGACTTGTGCACAACATACACATGCGCGCCACATATACTTGCACACCACACTTGTGCGCCACTTTTGACTTGCGTGCCACTTTATTTCCTTTTCCAAAAACACTTCTTTACTCCCCCTATCCTTCATAAGGCTAGCATCACATGTTCTTCTAACTTATGATATTTCTGAAATACAAATCAGCAAACCATTTTCATAGTTTTGGCCATTCTCATAGTTCCATTCCCATGCACTACTTCATGTCTTCTATTCATCGTAAAAAATCATCCTTCTTTCTTATTATACTCTTTGGAATATGAATTCCAAATTAATTCTTCATCCTCACTTCAAATCCTCAATACCTTTTTGGAGTGTTAATTACAAAGAACACCAATCATCTCTCTTCATCCAAAAGTGGAGGATTGAGGATTCTTCAAACACCTTCAATGTTGTAGATGATGTATCACCATTGATACATGTATTTGGATCTTTAAGAACAGTGTAATGATCATTTTATTTCAAGGAAATGTGCAATTCATGACCATCGCAGAATTCCAATCCCTTCCACACTCTATCTTCTTCTTTGACCATAATTCTCAACTTCATGCAAATCATATGATTGTTTTCATCAAGTAAGATCTTTCATGGTTCTCATGCAATCATGAACCATTTCAGGATCTTATTAAAATCCTTATTCTTCTTCAATCATCCTGATATAGATGATACTTCACCATTCATCATTGTTGTAAACAATGTTTCTTTTTGGACACAAGTTCTTTGAACTTAGGATCAGTTCAACAATCATCTGAATTGTTCTCCTTAAATAATTGCTAAAGTTTGACATCCAATGCAATGATTCCATAATAATTCTATAGGAAACCTCATCTCAACCAATATCCATTAACTATTTGGCCATTCTTAATTTCCTTCTTCATTTTGAATAGTATTGACAACTGTTGACAACAAATACAATCTTCATTCACATAGTGGTCCCAACAACGTGGAGATGGATCGCAGAGACTCTACTCCCAACATCTACTATTGTCAAACTCTTCATGGTGATATATACAATTGATAAGGGAGTCCACCCCTTTCCTAGAAACCTCTATATAGAGAGTTTTTTGAAACTATAATGAATTAATATAGAGAGGTTCTTAAAAAATTAGTTTCAACCAAATATAGTTTTTCATAACCTACCAATAGCACTCCAGACTGGTCAATAGGAAACTCCAAGAAGCACCCTCAATGGTTTGACTAGATTGAGGCATGTAGGTATGAAAAAGAGGAAGACAACATTGAAATTTGGAGAGACTTAGATAAATCAAAATTCCCCATCATGTTTTGTCCCCATTCCACTTGAGACTATGAGATACTAAATGAACAAGAGAAGAAGTGTGTGACATATCTATTCTAAAATATATGGGCTACTCATTAGTGACTAAAGCATTGACAAACCCTCTATCCAGGATATGAGTATCACCTTCAGATCATCAACAGACTATTTTTTCATCTAGATATGGCCACATTTTCCATATCCTAAAACCTAGTAATGGAGGAGTATGACAAACACCTATGTAGTGTATGTCTCCTCATTATATCAACTCTCCACTGACTAATTTCCATATCATCTCTAGTTGTACATATCTACGGAATGGAGAAATATGGAGGATTACACTACACCATGTCCCCATAATATCAAAACCCCTCATATACAATTCCCCCCAATGTCATAGCCTCAAGAGAAATCAGAGGATCAAGTAACGCGTGATCCAGTTGGTCACAATAATGTAATACCCCCACTTAAACGATGATAATACATAATGAACAGAGGAAAACGAAGCCCAGAGAGCTTCCAACTGGGCCCCTTGAAGCAGAATGAATTCATTTCAGACATGGAGGTAGATTTTTCAACCAACTAGATTACTTCCTGTTGAAACTAACTCTCGTCATGGGATACTAATACACCCAAATCATACATGATCATAGCTGCACCACATTAAATATGTCGTAGTAGTAGCTACCGAATCATTTTTATTGGAGCGAACCTCCCCCTAGGAAGGGGAAATATCTACCTCCACCACCACTTATCAATGTTTCTATTCTTGAGAGGATTCAGGGCATATCAGTAGCATGTTCTAACAAACCCCAGTCCAATGGGATATGGGAATTTTTTTCTCAATTACCATTTCTAGTTTCATCATCCCCAGAGTAGGTCCTAGGGAAATCAATGAAGGTTCCAAATAAATTCCATACCACTAGGCTGGGAGCATTTATATCTCAATACCAATCCTAATGAATAGTCAAATACTTAACCAGAAGATTCATATCCTCAACAACAAGATTAGTCGATGCGAACCGTGGTCCTGGATAGTCCCTATCCCATAGAGATGGAGGCATGTTCATCATCTTCATCATCATAGAGGGAATCGGTCTTGTCTAGATTGGGAGGTAAATATCAATGGATGACATCCCATATATTCATCCAACCATAAGAGAAACCTATACAATTCGGGTTTGTTCAGTATTTATGACTGAAAACTCCCCCAAGGTTGTTACACTACTGGAAAACCCATCTATCCTAATGAATATATACCCACATTTAAGGAAATATTTGGGTATAGAGTTTTTTTCTAAGACTATACCAAATTTTTTTTAGAAACTATTGTTATAGGTTGTTATATACCAATGGGTTTTTAAAACCCTTGGTATAGACTTTTTGATATCGGAGTCCTGCTCAGGCCCCTACTCTTCTCTTTATTATTTGAACCCTAATACACCTGTACGTCTGCACGTTTCCCCTCCCCTCAGATGAATTTGGCCTAATACCTCCTCTTTTCAAGTAGACTTGGCATCCTCTCCCCTCCTCAGGTGATTTCAGCCACACCCTGCCCTCCTTAGGTGAATTTGGAATCCCCCTAAGTGAAATTGAACCTGTCAGATGGGGTTCTTTATTTATTTTTGGAAATTGTTTTTGGGATCTTTGAGATGTATTATTTCCATCCATACTCTTATTTTTTCTATTGTGTTCCTCCATTTTCATGGGCGCGAGTCAATTTTATAATAATTAATTTGTTTTCAATACAATTGTTTAATACTTTTCAACAATTTTAGATTATAGATGCATGATTTCCTATTTTAGATTGTGTATTTTGTGGGAAAAAAGTTTCACAATGTCTTATTTGATCACTAAATCCTAATTTTTAACCAGTACGGATTGGAAATCTAATTTATATATTCAGATACAATGAAATGAAAATGATTAATGATTTTATAAATATATGTAGGGATGTATTTAAAAATTAACATAGACCATTATATATTTGTTCACTAGATATATGCACTTAGAAATATAGTCATTGGGAATAAGGTCATTCAATAAATGGTCATTTTCCAGGAATGCGTCCAATAGATATATTTATGTTGTGTATTTTTTATTAATAAAATTAAAATAATTTAATTAACATATGATAATAAATGAAAACAAAATATACTATTTAATAGAATTATTTTATTATATGATTGTTTCATAAAGTTTTCATATTATTAATCTCATTAATGATCCATTTGATGCATTAAAAAATTTCATTCGATTTTATGTATTAAACAATTGGATGAGATAATTAATGACCATTCCTTATCCTTATGGTAATATTGGTCCCCTTTCCTTGGAAGTGTCATTTCATTCACATTAATGAATTTTTATATAGAAAAAATTCACTCAACCACACCTATAAAATATTATATCCACTACCACTATCAATTCACTCCATTCAATTAAAATTATCATGAATAGAATCACATTTTCAATAATAATATATCTAAATTAAATGATTATATTAGGATAACACAAAAATAGATGATAGTTATTATATATTCTCTTTTTAAAATTAAATTACCTTAAATATGATTGGTTTAGGTTCCATTCTCGTAAACCAAAATCAATCCATAATTAAAAATAGTTTTGGAATGAATAAATAATTTAAACATTATTTTTCCACTAATATCACTAATTTAAAATTTATGAATATGGTATGTTGGAATGTTTAATGATATCACAATTTGTATAAACATATTTTTATTGAGTAAACATGACTTTTATGTGATTTTATTTTGTTACTTTGATTTCATATAAGTAAATGGGTTTATTATATGTTTTTAAAAATAGAATGCCATTTTTTTCTAATGTTTTCAGATGTTTTACATGATTGTTGTATGTATTTAAAAAATATTGATTATTTTTATAATTTATATCATTATTTTTTTTAATACTTTTAATATTTCATTATGTTATTTTTTGAGGTTTGAATATTCATTATTTCAAAACAATTATTTCTTATTTATTAATTAAAAATATTTGATGTTTTTATGCTAGGTTCCTTATTGGAATTATTATTTTATTTTTATTTTTATTAAGGTGAAGTAATTTACATTACATAATTGTATGTCTTTGTAACTTATTGCTATCACGTGTTGATTAGGAATGAAAGTTAATCCTTTTGGTAGACAAGATCAATTATAGGGAAAGATATATAGGTTTGGTTTTATAAAACATAAGTTAGTAGAAGGGAGTTATATGGATTATAGTGTCAAAGTTATTCAATTTATCCACCATGATAGTGAATTCTTAAATTTCAGGGATACCCACCTTGGTTTGTTATTTTTATTCATCCTTTATAGCATATGGTATTTATCTTATTATAAGTTTTCCAAGAAAATTTTATGCTTTGATGACTTTAACATTAAAATTGGTAGCAATGAATTTTTTAAATATGGTTTACATCATTGATAGGAACATAACCATTTTCCCTTGTAATATAATGGAATTAATCTGGATGTATCATATTAAACATATTTCAACTTAGTTCCAATGAATTTTGAATTTTTTTATATTTTTCTTTAAAAAATGATTCCAAAGAAGATTGTATAAAGTTTCCATGATATAATTGTGTTTAAAGATAATAGTTATTCTGGGAAAAAGTTAGATATAATAAAACAAAAGTTGTATTTCAAACAAAATATTATGTTTGGTATCACCATGAAGAGGTGGGAAAATATTCTATAGTTCATGAATGAAATGAAATAATTGGTATAGAGAATTTGATATTCAATTAGTTTCCATTTGAGAATCATCATGAGAGAGGTAGTATTCAAGTGAAAGAAGGTAATGATTTCGATATACACGAGTAAAAGACTAAAGATGATGATGTTGAGAGTGTGAAAAATTTAATGGATGATTCCAAAAATCCAGTTTATCGGGAATATACTAAAATTACCATGTTATAATTTTTAATGTGGTTATATAATGGAAAAACCATGTAAGGAATTTCTAATACCACAATTGATTATATTGTTACCTTTTTGAAGGACATGGTTCCTGATGGTGATTATATTACCACAAATCAATAGAAGTAATGTATATTATTTAAGAAGCTTGTATTTTCTAATAATAATGTTCATGATTGTCCAAAATAATGTATTTTATTTTGGTGTTAATAAATGACCTTAATGACTCTAAAGAATGTGTAACATATCGATGGATGACAAATGAATATGTAACAACCTCTCATATGCTATAAAACATCATGTGTAACTTTTCATTGAGGTATAGGATTCAAAATCTCTTCATGTTTGTAGAAATATCAGCCAATATGTAAAGGCATGATGTTGAGAGAATTAAATGTAATGATGAGTTGGTTTACCTTGTAGATGGAATAGCATAGATGGCATTTTATATACAACATCCTAATTTTACAGCTGAGGTGTGTAATGTTAGGATGGGTCTATCATGTGATGGTTTTAATCCCTTTTTTCAGATTATTACTTCTCATAGCACCTGGCCAATTTTTATTTATTTCCATAATCTTTCTCTCTGGATGTGTATGAAAAAGCCTTTCACTTTCTTGAGTATACTAATATCTTAACCTTATTTCCCTATAAATGATATATATGTAAACATTCATCATTCGATAAGTGAGTTTAATATACTTTGTGATATTGGTGACCACACATTCGATTCTTCTTTGAAAAATATTTTTTTGATGTGTGTTTCCCTTCAATGGACTATAAATGATTTCCCTCCTTATGAAATAATGTATGATTTGAGTATTAAGGGAAAAAAATTATGTAATATTTGTATGAATAATATATGATCAAGAAGGCATGACTACCATTGTAGTTTTAATTTTATGGTGGCATCGATGATTCTTTCCAATGGATCATGAATACAAGAATAATTTTCGGAGGTTTGATACCATTATTAACACTGAACAACCACATCAAAATATGTCGAGAAATTATGCAGATAATGAGTTGAAATTTTTTTGTTTTTCATTATGGAAAGGAATATGAAATATAAAAATATGAAGAATTTTAAAATTGAAGCCACTTAAAATAGGAAAAAGAGAAGTATATTTTTTGAGTTATCATATTAGTCTACCATTTTTTTACGGCATTGTTTATAAATAATGAACATTGATAAAAAGATATGTAAAATATTCTTTCTAATATTTCTAAATATAATGTGTAAGAAAAATGATGACATTAGATCTCATCAGTACCTGATGGATCCGGGTATTCAACCAGAACTACGCCTTGTGAGTATTATTGATACATTATCGAAAGTGGCTTGTGCTTTTTATGTGATGAAACCATCAGAGAAAGATATATTTTAGATAGTATTGGATAATATCAAGTTTACTAATGAATATTCCACCAACATATCAAAATCATTTAATAGAATGGATTTAAAACTAAAATCCCTAAAAACTCATGATTATCGCATCCTTCTTCATGAATTCATTTCAATAGAAGTTCAGAAATTTCTATCCAATAATGTAAGGGTAACCATGAATCAAATGTAACTTTTTTAGAGGTCTTTTTTCTAAAAGGTTATCCATGTCATTCTTGTTAAAAATGTAGCAAGGGGCACTATAAATTTTTTGTGAGTTGGGAAAATTTTTTCTCTATCCCCTTTCACATGCATGTTGCCTTTAACAGCTCAAATTCCAACTAGAACACTTCTTATGGGACCAGTTTCTTTTATGTGGATGTATACTACTGAATGAAATATGTGCAAATTGAAATCTTGTGGGCGAAACAAGAATTGTTCTGAAGGTTACATTGTGAGAGGTTATCAGGCTCAAGAATGTGTGGATTTTTATTCAATGTATTTTTCTAATGTGATCATAAAACATAACCAACCAATGATAAAAGAATATTAGAAGTATAGGGAAATGGATCTTTCATTTCCATATCTTCCCCAAAGATAAGGAATTTTTGGGTCATATACATTGGATAAATTGAGCTTTGATGAGCGGGATATGACACATCGCGCAGTCTTGTTTAACTGTGGTTTGTTTGATGACTTTATCAAGTAAGTAATTTGGATATTTATAAGTTATATCATACTATGTAATTTCACATATACCTTATAATTTTATTATCATTTTATGTAGGGAAAATTTGAAATCAAAGGTATGAACATAAAATTAATTAAATTAAAATATATATATCCATTTAATTTTATTATTTGAATATATTTCAGGTACTAAGTTTACCTTTTAACTATTTTTCTCAATAATTAACAGTGTAGGATTTGGGTCCCAATTTTTTGGTTCATGGATTAATAATTTTAATAATAAATGCCTATAAATTTGTTAAAACTTATCAAGAGGTGAAAATGAGAACACAATATAATATAGTTATGTTAACTGCTACAATGGACTGTTATTCTAGAGCATCACATAATCAGCCCCAATATAAAGATGTGTTTTATTATGGATTGGTTGAGAAAATATTTTTCTTGAATTTCTAATCTCACGGTCGAGTTACTATAATGAAATGTTAAAGGTTTGATTCAATGATGAGACAGGGTAGATTTATTGATGATTATGGATTCATAGTTATGGATATGAGCCAATTCCTACTTATAGATGAACCATACATATTGGAATCAACGGAAAACAAGTTTTTTATGTGAAGGATCCTCTAAGACCTGATTATGGTATCATTAATGAAGTAACATGAAGACATATTTTTTCATGATTTGGGAAAAAATGCCACCATTGATGCCCCATTTGTGTTGACCAAAATATTTCATTTGAGGACTCACATTTTCCCATTTTGAGAGTTGATATTGAACCTAAAGTATGGTTGGGTAGTATATAGAAGCAATCATATATGTTCACAGTTCATTTAGTATACCTTTACATGAGTTTCTCATGTTGTTAATACTTTAATTACAATAATTTAGTTTCAGTTTGGAATGATATGTTAGATTTAGTGTCGATTGGTTTTTTTTAACTTAATTATATTTATTTCAATTTATAAAACAGGGTCTACAATAGGGTTATGGATAATATATAACTTGGTTTTAATTTATTATTACTAAATGATGTTATGAAATTGTTAATGTCTTCCATCACTACTATGTTATATACATGATTTTTAAAAACTATTTCTAAAAAATGTACTTTTCATTCTTATGAAGATTATGAAATATACTTCAGAAATTCATGGGAAGAAATTATTTGATCCTGGTCGATAGATGCACGAGCATGGGTTGTCTCCTTCTCTTCCCTCAGTGAGTATAATAATTGAAATATTTTTATTCTTCATTAAATATAATTTCATCTTCATATTATTTATCAAATTGTTTTAGGGACGTTCAATTCTACCAGAGTTAACTCATCATCCTACCAGTAGGGGTCCGAGCAGGGAAGCTCCTAGACATAAACAAAGCACCCTTTGTACTCATTCCCACCCAAACCCACCAGCGGACACCCAATCTACAAAAAATTCCATCCTCCTCTTGATCATCCGGGGATGTTCCCCTCCATACCTCTATAAACACATCATTTTTCCTCTTATACCTATAACACATCTATACCACCTCTCGTGATGTTCCCACTCATACCTCCATCGTAATCTCATTTAGAAACTTCTTCCCATACCATGTCTCCCCTACCTCCACGGATGTTCCCATATTTACCAAATCCATATCATTTGATGTATCCCCAAGTCTACTACACATATTCTTCCAGGTCTACACCATCTCTATTTCCTACCATCCATCCAACATCTGAGGAGTCTGTTCCTTCAACTTCCACTCTAGTGTATCAACATCACCTGGAGCATGCCTTGGAATAGACACCTCTATCATAGGCTACTGATCTAGGATATCCAAAAGATCCATTACAACCTATTGAGTAGTCTATATTAAGTTATATTGTTATGAATGTGTCAAATTATATCACTTTTTTCTTTTTCCTATTGTACCATGACTTAATTATTTTTCCCTATTATCTTATTTAGTGGGATATACTATGCAACGTGGGTACAATTTTATATAAGAAGCATATAATCATGAAAAATATATAATGATTGATTAGAATGAATAAAGTCTGATGATAGGTAGAAATTCTAGACACTGTAGAAGTTTTATGGATACTTTATCCAATTTCCATGATATTATTCTTTTGGAACCAGTCTCATGGTGAAATCTCAGTAATGACATAAAATACAAATCATGTGTGCAGATATGTGTAAGAAAATTTTATAAATTTATATCTATATTATTACTGTATTTATATGAATTAAAATGTTCATTGCAAACTCGTTTTAACATTCCCTATGGAGAAGCTGCTAAGGTTTCAAGGCTGATGGATCTTGGGGAGTTATAGAGATTATAAAATTGTGAGTTATATATTGGTTGGAGGAGCATAATTGATTCTGATTTATAATGTGTACCCATATTCCCTGAATGTCTAAAAAATCAATCTCAAAAATGATCACATGTTGGAAGACTAATAATATTATGATATTCCATATACTTAATGGTTTAACTATAAAATTCAATTTTTATTACCTGTATTTATGTTTTGTTTTTAGAAATAATTGAGAAAAAAAAATATTCAATGACATATCTACACAAATTGGGGTTAACTATAATGCCCAAGCATGAGAAGGGCCTTATACTTTTATCAGAATTGAAATAATATTCAAAATTATATTGTTACTTAGTTATCATTGCATGCAGAAATTTAATTTTCATTTTCATCAATCCCTTTATCTTTGAGGTAGAAAATACCTGTTTCCAATTGGACAATAGGCCTAATGTAAAATTATCCTATACACCTAATAGAAAATTTTCCTATAAGCATAATGGAAATTTTTTGTCTTGTCAAATTCTTTTCATTAAATACATTTATTAATTAACATACATGGAAAATATTTGAATCTATAAAAAATATGTGTTTCCCTACAAAAAACATCTTCTTCTCCATTTTGTATATTAATCAAAAAACTTTTGTGAAATTTTAAAACAGTGAATGAATAACACATGCATCTACAAATTCACCATGTCCAGATATATGAAATTTCAACAAGTTTTCATTTTAGGATGGGGAAAATTTATGACAATGTATCTCAGATTCATAAATATGGAATATTTGTTTTTCATTCTATAGAAATTCATATTTTATTCATAGTCAGGATGGTTATGTGGAGAGATCATCGTGTTTATGTAGATCTATTCATCAATATGATGTTATAGAACCAATAGTTCAGATTGTATATGATTCTTAAGAAGAGGTAATTATGGTTACATATTGTAGAACTAATTCATAAAAAATAAAAGATAATGGTTGCCTAGTATAGGAATTTTTTCATTATAGTAATAGCTTTTCTATTTTTAACTCAAATGCATATGTTGATGGTCAAATAAAAAGTACCATAAGGAATGAAAATCCTACATATTTATATTATTCCTTTATATATTTTCATTTTTTTTCAGGAAACATTTTCATACAATCCATTTCATAATGAATAGTATTTTTGAATCTCCCACTTATTTTCTTCTGATCCTTTGTTTTTATTAATTAAATTTATTTCATGAGAACTATATTGTTCTTCCCTAAACAGCCCACCTTAACTAGCCTCATCATGGCCAAATATTAAACATCTTCTTTCAATAATATTTTCATTCATTATTGTTATCTTATCTATTGCATATTTTAATAACCATAGATTATTTCTATTTTCATAGGATAAATACATCATTCACTTGTAGATTACTCATTTAATTATAATGAATCCATTATAGGGATATGTTAAACCATAAATTTTAGGTTATGTGTCCAAAATCTTCATAACATAGACAATACCCATTTAATATTTATCTTTCAACATATTGGTGAGTTTTTCTAAGTAAATATATTGGGTGAACATATCCCTTATCACCTTTATTTATCATTTTATTTGAGGGTTTTCATATCATATCACAAACTCAGTCTTTACATGATATTAGAGAATATTTTCAAAACTTCATTTAGGAAAATTATATCAAGTATTGTTTTAGAGACAATACATTATGATAAACAATGTTTATTATAACTATAGAAATTAAAATTATTTTTCACTTTTCTTTTGGCACTGGTCTTCTTAGAATCCTTGGAAGATTCAACTTGAATCTCCATTACTCAATAAAAATACACTCACATATTATTGAATAAGTTTTTAGAATTATGGTATTGAGAGTTTTCTTCATCCAAATCTTTCTCTTTGAAAACCAGATTTTGACTAAGATCATATATTTATTGACCCCATTAGTTATTTTTTACCTTAGAATTTTCATTATATTTCATGATATGACTTTCCTTTTTATCTTCAATTCCTCTGGTTCTCCAAATAAGTTTTATTTGATTCTTGATTTGAGTTCATTGATAAACGAAACTTTTGAGTTAAGTCCTTGGAATACATTTAGTCTATGCCAATGATTCGTCATCATAATATGTACACATAAATATAATTATTCTTTCTTTATGTCTTCATCCTCCTCTCGGGATAGCCCCCTCTGTATTATTTAGATCAACTCCTAATGATGTTTTCAATACTTGAGTAATATTCTTCATTGAAATATAACAAATATTCAATAATTTTCTTCTATTTATATTAAGAAAAATGACTAACACCTTTATATTTAGAACACCTTAACATATGATTTCATATATACATGATTTTGACCTTTTCAAAAACTCTAATATAGGATCTATCACTATATTATATTTTGTTTCCTTATCATCATATGTACCAAAAGTCTCATCTTATAATTTTATCCAACTCCTTATTAAAACCAGTTATGCATTCCAGTTAAGTATTAATTAAATATTATCTTAAGAAGTTGAAAAAAGTTATATTATGTGATGATTAGATCGCATCCCTTTATGTGATATAGCATCCCACTGAAGTATTATTCTATTAAATTGTGCATTCTAGGCTCTAATTGGTTCTTGTAATTATTCCCCACAACTTATCCTTCCCAGCTGGTGTTGTCTACCTCACATATTACATGATCTTTAAGGTATTCCAAAGCCTTATTCGAGTATTTATTCAACTTTTATATATCTTTATTGAATAATTACAGGTTTATTATCTTTATGTACGCACATCTTGTTCTTCTAGATCATTCTTCCTTGGTCAACCTCACTAAAATTTTAAATCTAAGTGGATCCTCTACTACTTATCACCACTTTTACGTGATATAGCTTTTTCATGATATATATATATATATATCTCAATCCAAATATATCTCTCCATATATTTATTTGAAATAACCAATCTCCTAGATATATCTGAATTCCCCTCTTCAATATACTATAGATTAATCACATAAAAGAGTCATCAGGTTCTCACATGAATTTTCTTCTTCTCCTACATTAAAATATTCATTGAATAATATTATAAATATTATTTTGATGATTTTAATATCTTTATATATCCAGAAAATCTAGTCACAAATATTTTATAATATTGTGAAAATATATCCATTGAAATCTATGGAATAATCGGTCACAAATCTCCAACCTGGAATTTAAATTACTGCACCTCATCTCCTCCCCTGATCATGTGACATTTAATTCATTTATTCCATTTATTCCTGAAATATTTACAAAAATGGAGTACCCTATATTATGAAGTGTGTTTCCATTTACCGTAGGTAATTATGTTTTTAGTTATTTCTACTTCGACGGTGTACCATCCTAAATCAATACATTTATTCTTCAAAATTAATTCTCTCATACATTAGTATATTCTAAATACATACCACGATGATGAATATAGTGTTTCTAGAATTTACTTTAACACAGGTAGATAATTCACACACATGTATAGACCTTATTTAATATCAAAGTCATATAATATCATACTTTGTCAGACCATTTCATGGCCCTATCAAGGAAACTCAAACCATATTAAACCATCACACAAGAGTGTTTAAACACTGAATACAACATCAAAAATTATTTTTACTATAAGGATGATTAAATAATTCTTCATCTAGATTGTAATTTTCTAAAATATTATTAGATATACTCCATTGCTTTAGTACATGTTAATGATATTATAACCATCTTAAAAAATCAAATTATGTGGGTTACTCACTATGAAGTAATATTGAATTCCAATTACTAAAATACATGGGATCCCTTCTCACATCATTTCTGAAAAAATGAGATGCATTCAAATTTTCATATATAATTTATTACAACACTTCATTCATTATCACACATTTATGTACATTATATTGAAAAAAATACAATATATTCTCCACTCATCCAAGGACCCTTAAATCTATAACTGGTATTTTTTTGCAATTCTATATTTTCATCCAATTCCAATATACCATTTATCCCCCAAATTGATGCAAAATGATTAGGATTTAATGATGATATCCTCAAATCAATATTAATGGTTAAATAATATCTTATAAAAATAACACATATAATTTTATGAAACCTATATTCTACCCATTATCTCATTCACTACCAATGTATATAATTAATCCCCAAAGAGAAGCATTGAATCACTATTTTCTTTGAAATGTTACATTAACTAGTAATGTATATATCTACATGGGTAGCCTAGAGAAGAAAAAGAGTTAAAATTTAAGACAATAAGGATTTCCATAAATAATCCATCATGTGACACCACATTTGATATTCTTTCTCAAGGGTATATCCAAATAGACTAATACTTTAATGACATGAACTCAAATTACACATACATCTAAAAATTTAATGTGATGAATTATATGTTCCCTCATCTGGTAATATAATCACCCACCCATGAAAATAAAATTAAACATGAACCAACCTAAAATTATCAAAGTCCATATCATACCGCATCCATTAATATTTCATCGGTTTTTATGATTTTCATACTGAAGCATAAGATATTAGACACTAGTAGGTTTATTATTTATAATTTCTCTACCAAAACGTGTTATATCCATAATCATTCACATTCAATTACTATATTTTAATTCTAAAACTATTAGACTAGGTAATATATTGGATCTTTTTTGGTTTCTCAGTTTCTCCAGTGGGGCTGAAGGTTTTATCTCAAACTATGTAGTACCAACACAATAGTAACAAATTATAATACATAATTAATTAATTTTCCATGTATGAATTCATTAGGGTGTCATGGATTTATTTATATTTTATTTCACGTTAATTCCCAGTTAGAATAAGATTATAATCTTTAGATGCTATATCAGTTTGATTATTTTCAGCTTACTCATACATCCCAGGTTCTTACAACATGTCAATTCACATTATCAATAACTCTTTAATAATATCAATTTCCTTATTTATGTGTGTTGGATCCTTTTTTGTAGATTCTATTTCCTTGTTCTTTAATGGGTTATTTGTTTCTAGGTGTAATAGTCATCCATTTTTTAATATGCTACCAAGCTACTTTGAACCATCCACACACATATTCTCTAGAATTTAAGATACCCTTTTTTAATAGCCACTCATCCTCTACTTTTGGAGTTTCAAAAATCATTCTAATATGGATTCTTATTTACAAAATTTATTCCCTTTTGGTTATTAGATTTTTGAATTCTTTCCTAAGGTTAATGTATTTTTTTAGAATGGTTCATAATGTGTACTATTTTTTACAATAGAATCACTTCCTTCCTATAGGTTTTAAACCCTTATTACCATTTTTTAATTTTCTTATTGAGTGTACTCATGTATAATGTGTTGGAACCCATGATAAACTCACTTATATTACATTGTTTCTTCACTGATTTTTTTGACCTTCTCTTCGATTAATCATAAGAGTTTGAGTGAGCTTGTATAGGGCATTTAGCCTCAAGGCCTAATGTGCAATTGGACTTTAGGTGTATTGTAAAATTGACCTCTAGTCCTATAGGCCAATAATCCATTAGGTATATAGGCCAATTTAATAATAGTCCTAAATGCCAATTGGCTATTAGGCCCATAGGCCAATACCTCATGGCCAATTGGCCTATATAGTAATTAGGCCTATAGGAAACTTGGATATATAATGAATAATAAGGAGTTCATACTATGAAATGAATATAAATAAATTCATATTCAATATTATTGAATGTTTATAATGAGTAGCTAAAATTATTAAGTGTTTATGATTTTATTTTATATATGAATTTGTCATTAATGTAAATCACATATTTAAATTTATGAATTTTCAATCATTTAAATGTTTTTACCTTTTATTATTATTCAACATTATAATATTTTTATATTGTGAATATGTGTGTACTAATCAATGTTATTTGCAACAAGTTTTATTTGGCAAGAAAGGTTTTGTACTGAATTATTTTGCATAAGTAGGGATAAAAGGATGGAACTGCAATAAATTCAAAACCACACGAAAAAATTGAATGTTTATTTATTTATATTTCACATATTTATGTGAAATTCATAATTTAATATATTTTCTATATTTTCAATAGCCTTCCCTGGAGGCCATTAATGATAAAAAAGATTCCAAATTTCATCCAAATGATCATTTGAGTTAGTTATTAGGTGAAGAGCACCAAGGGAGAGTATGTTGTTGACTAGGGAAAAACATTATCCCATCTAGGTATTGGGGCTCATCTAGCTCATCTCAAGCATCTCAGCCCCCCAGAGATGCAAAGTGATGGTGCAAAAGAATTTGAGAAAGAATAGCATTAGATGAGCTCAAAAGAAGTAAAATGAGCATGAAATAAGTAAAATGATCACTGAACAATTCCTGAATGAAAGGTCAGTTATCAGTCAATCACTTCAATCAGAGGCTGCTACTACTATTGATTCATATATGGAATCAATGTGTCGTTAAATTATTCCATGAGTGATGCCAATGAGGGTCAAAGTGGTGATCAAGTTGAAGGTGGCAGTGATGATGCTGTTGATGATGGTGATGCTCTATATGATGTTGTTTGTGGGAATATTGTTATAGATTATGTTGTTGATGAGGATGCTACTGATGCCGCTGATGATGATGATGATGTTGCAGATGTTGTTGAGGATAATGATGTTGGTGATGGGTGAGATATGGATCCCCTCAATTTTGGATTTAGTAGGAAGGAGACTTGTGTAGTTCTGTAATGACTTTAA
The DNA here is from genome assembly GCA_963277665.1 of Viscum album. Lineage (NCBI taxonomy): Eukaryota > Viridiplantae > Streptophyta > Magnoliopsida > Santalales > Viscaceae > Viscum > Viscum album. Next base: position 99,118,586 of record OY728119.1, on the reverse strand, counting down.
TTGATTTGTTTTATTGATGTATTTGTATGTTTTAGTATTTTATATGATTTTGAAACTATTACATGATTTTGGTTGGATGGTAAATTATGGAATTTTTTTTTCATTGAATGTATTCTTTATGTTTTATTTTATTTATAGGTTCAAGAGATAGAGGATGACGTGGTGGTGTTGCTACCAAATGTAGGCTGCGACCTATACCCATGGTTTTGGAAACTGTGGGTATAGGTTGTCATATGGTAAATAATATACAAATGGTTTTATTAAAACCAAGGTTATGGTAGTATCTATGGGAATATACTGATAGTTTGTATAAAAACTGTGTTTATAGTACTATACTGATGCCTCAATAGGCCATAGTTTTGAAAACCATGGGTATAGCCTATACTAATAGTTTTAGGGTCTATACCCATGGCATAAAACCATGGGTATAGTTGGATTTTTCAGTACTGTTACTCACAAGAAAAAAAGTAACATAGTAAAAAAGAAAGCAAAACTCACCAGAGTCACATGAAAAAAGGCTCAATATGGTTAAGGGTTTGAGGAATGACCCTATTCCAGGAAGTGTCGAATCATCCTATTTTGTAAAAATAATGGGAAAAATACCATTTCCCGATAAACCTCTATAAAGTTCATCACTATCAACCCAAATGATAATGTGTATCAAGATGCAGATGTAGAGGCACATAATATATAAAACGTACCCCAAGGGGCGGATCTGGATGCACCCACCGAGGCTTCATGCACTCGAAATAAGAAGAGGATTTAGAATCATGCACATACAGATATTGATTTTCAATCAATATTGTGGAACACTACCAAAGACAAAGGTAAATGTTTGGTTACATCCCAATCACCACCTAGAAAAATTGAATTTTCTTCCTTGGAGGAATAGTTCCAGGATATGAGAGTGAGATTCAAACTCTCTGACAACTTGATGAGGAGATACTTCAGGGAAATATTCCCACTGGGTATTGTATTTTGGATGAGGAAAATATTTCTCCTCCCACATATCTGGAAAGATTTGATCTACCTGCAAGATCAGAATCTATGCATTAGATCACCTCCCTATCTAGACATCTGATCTACATAAATGAGAATGTCAAAAATGATCATGAACTCTCCCTATTATGTTGATAGCCTCTACCCTACTAGGGAAATCATTAATTATTCACATGAATGGAAAACTAGTGGGAGGAGAAAATAGGGAAATCTCATTATGCCCCACCAGCTCCCTATAGATGGGAGGTAACTCAGAATGCAGTACCTCAAGAGATTCTCAATTCCATTGAGTCACTGACTAATCGAATGGAATTTTGGGAGGGGTGATGCACACCTCTGTATCCTATGAGAAATACATACCCCAAATGGGTGTAGGACACTTTGCCTCCAACCCATTTTATAATCCTATCTTCTCCACCTTTAATGGTGTGGGAGACCTCAAACAACATCTTACACGCATCGTATGCCTATGTGGTTTAATGATGGTCACTTGAGATCAATATGAGGTGAAAAGGATAAGATGTTTTGTTCAAACTCTTGTAGGGACCATGTTTATTTTGAATAATTGTCTTATAGCATGATCATTTGTAGGACATGATGATCTCTGTCAACAATTCCACAACCAATTTAGCTCTATGTTGAGTAAAAGGACAATTTTCGTCCTTACAAACTAAAAACAATGCAAAATGATAGGGTGACTAACATAATATCTAGATGGAAAGGTCTAACTAATTAACCCATCATCCCTCTCTCAAAGGATCAATTTCTTGAACTCTATGTTGAAAATATTTAGGATGAGCTGCATGCACCTCTGATTCTAATATGGTATCCAGGCGGGTTCCCTAAGTTCATAGAAACAACACAACATATGGAAGATTACATTATGAAAAATTGATCTTAATATCGACTCATTCCATCAACACGTGGGAAAAGTCCTGGAAATTTATAAGGTACTATTATTACTCTAGAATAAGCAATTTTTCCTATTCAAAAACCTAGGTAGTTACCGAACATCCCAAAGCCTCTTATTGAGCGACAAAAACCAAAACAAATCCTCCTTCATCCGAATCCAAAAGAGATTAGAAAACCTTGGATTAGATGAATAGATGAACAAATTAAACTGCTTATGAAATGAATAAGTCCCTAGCTATTTTCTTTTATCTATGGAAAATATCCTTCTCAAGATAACCAAACTTAGGAAACCCAAATAGGTAAACCTCCCTGATTTTCCCAACTACGGCCCCTTCCCTCAAAGGCAGGGTCACAACTTCCATGATTGCTTCATCATGAAAATTTTATTATAAGGAATGGTTGATTTTGGATAGGTTATGTTGGATAAATCCCTAGATTAGGTTTCCTACATAACCATCACCCAATTAGAAGAACATGGTAATTTTTATAAAGTTATGGACATGGATAGGCATAAGTTTAATAAATGGATAGCTCGAAAAAAAATTGACTGAGCTCATGTCACTCTGAGAGAACAACTTTGCAGAACCAAAAAGTGTCCACCACCTAGGGTGATGACATAAGATATGTCAAATGAAGGTGGATGTGATCATTGGATATAGGAAAATATAAAAGATGAAGGGTCATATTCTACATTGATGTAATCTCCGGCTCTTACAGATTTCATCCCTAAAAAATCTGAAGCATGGTCACATACCCACCAAAAAGAACCCTCATCAGAGTAAATCTCGTATTTGGATCTGTTAATGTGATTCACATAGCATAAAGCTCCTATGATAATGAATATGTATTTGAATATGAGTTCGCCACACCAAACCGGGGAATATGAGGTAAGATGTGTAGGTCCTAACGCTATGGGGGACAACACGACTGCGATTGGACACAATATTTTGGTCGCATCCCCTCTGAGTATATATATGTCGGTGAGACACATGGAAAAGCACTCCATGAATCCTAACAAAAAATGAAGTTATTATAGAACCCTCTTACGACCATCTGTTCCTACTCATCTTATATTACCACCTAGTGGGGGTGTGACTTTCAGAGAATCTCAAACAATGTTGAAGGCTTGAATGACCTGATCCACTAGAATAAAATTCTTCCTCAACATCTCCACAAAAACCAAGCCTATCTACCTCACATTCCTTATCTACTGAGCCACAAATTAAGGATAACACCACCATGTGAAGCACTGAACTCTAGAAAAAAGTATGAAGGTATGTAATAGCTGGTGGTTATCCCAGCCATGCTCTAAATCCAAGATTCACTCCATCTTTGAAATGAAATGGGAGGGGCACTTGTGGAATCCCTCTTAGTCACACATGATTTTGATATTAAAGTCTGTATAGTCAAGGTTTATCGAGTAGAGACGATTCCATCAGAATTAAATGTATCCATCTCCTTCATAGAGTAGTATCAAGAATAGGTTCTCCAAGGACACATAAAATTCATATATGTTTCAGGTAGAATAAATAATTTCACATCTGAAGTCCTTTGATTGAAAATGGAGTTTGGATCAAATATATCCCCATTCTAACCCATCTACATTTGGGTAATAGTGAAGGGTACCTATCTCCCACAATCATGACCATTAAAGGGTATGATAAAAGTGAGAAAAGGCCTCATGGGAAGATCAAGAATAAATGTTAGTTTTGAAATCTCACATATGATGATGAGTTCATGGTTATCCAACAAGACACCGCATGCAATGTCCTAGATGTAAGGCCCTATCTACAGAGACACATGGTGGAACCGTCAACATTTTATCAATGTTTGAAATACCCGATCAATGGAAAAGGATAAAAGATTACATGGTTATAGTTCCCCCATCGAGACTTACATATCCACATATACTAAGGCAGGTTTCTATGAAAGCGAAAGAAAACCACCAATGGTGGATGATGATATATAGTTTATAGCCCCCAATGGATTAGGTACCTCCCATATGGATCCAAGGATTATTCTCGATGGAGACTATGCTCTCCCCATAAATCTAGTTGTGATATAGACCTGCTCCATGATTTTCAATCCCCTTCTATCTTTAGTGACAGTGTAAAAAAAATCATTTCTAGAATCTCTCTAAAATGAATCTAGAAATAGCATATGATATTGTATTTATTTATGTAAACTCTCACCTTGACAATGATAGATATGCCATATTATTTCTAACTTCATCGGAAACTGCCTCCAAAAACTCATAGGTGAATGAAGAAGCATAGTAAGACCTTGGAAACTCCCCTTCCACATTTTATGAAAGTGTCTCAACCCCCATTGATGAGATCATGTAGGTAAATATTGGAACCGAAGAAGACTCATAGCCTACGTATATTTTTTTCACCATTCCTCTTGAGGAGAAATTGATGTACATCAAATTTCTAAAGCAAAAAATGACATGTGTTCTCATGGAACTATAAGGAAATTCCCAAACTAAATCCACAAGTGTTTATACACCATCTCAGCTTACCCAATGAACATTGAGTCTTCAAATAGGCATCTGAGAGGATATACCAATCTCATGCTACCAATATAAAGGAAAAATTTTAAAAATTTATCAAATTCTACTTTTTATGAGAAGTGAAATAACTAAGATATATTGCCAACAAAATTCCTATCAAGAAGAAGAATTGGTAGAAATGGGTCCACATTGATTTTTGAGACATTAATCGACACTTCCCAAAGGACAATTTCCTTTTTCCAATCACATATCTCTTGATGGATTCAACTTCTTACTTACAAGTTGTTTCCTTATATAGATGGTTACATCAGGTATAATATGATAAATATGGCCCATGAAGATGAGGAAGACACTTTCTTCTGGGCACCTCCGAGGATATTTTTTCATCGGGTCATTCCCTTATGATTGAACAAAGCCAGTGATATATATCAATGTACCATACATCACATTATTAAGCCTTTATTGGGATGAGTATCTAAATGTTATATCAACGTATTGGCGGTCAAATCCCAAATGTGATGTGATCACTTCATGTATCATCAAATAGTCTTCAACATTGTGTGATGACACGTTCTAATGTTGAATCTAATAAAATGTGCTTTTAGAGTAACATCATGTGTGTTCTTTGACTTTGTGGTATGCCACAGTGGCATCGAAGTTGACCCTAAAAATACTTGTGCTATTCTAGAAATGTCACCCCAAATAATCCCAATGAACTAAGGGGTCCCAAGGTAACCTCCTATTCATTCGATGTTTCATAGCCATCATGGATGAAAAATCTCGCCCCTTCACCAAGACAATGATGAATGGAATCACACATCAATTAAATGATGACTTCTAAGAATCCTTAGATATTCTCAAGCAATACTTGCTACACCCACTGGTCCTAATGACTTTGGTGGAAGGAAATAAACTCATCATATATGTGACCTCCATGAAATGATCCTTAGGATACCTCCTTATGTAGAAGAATGATATGGGAAATGAGAACAATGTTCACTACCTCAGAAAAATGATACAAGGTACTAAGACCTAGTATTTTGATGTTGAAAACAACTTCCTCGCACTCATCTTTGTAGTGAAGAATCTAATGAAATACTTGAAGCACTATAAATTCCACTTAGTATCTTATATTTATCTACTCAATTACATCATTAGAATTTCCATAAATAATGGTTATTTGTCTTGATGGATACTCATTATAAAATAGTACAAAATTCAGTTCATTTAATAGACGTCATTCAAAGGAAAGTCCCTAGTTGATTTCCTTGTGGTACATCCCACACTAAAATTCACATCAGTAGATACCAAGATTTTAAGAAAATAGGAATTCTATTCCCGTGACACTACCTGAACAAGGGAGATTTATTTGGATGTCCCCTCATAGAGTCCTATCACTGTGATATTTGAAAAGATAAGGATCAATCGTGTAAAAATAGGTATTTTATTTGTTTCTCAGAAAAAATAAAATTTTCCCTACTATTTCTCTCTTTTTAAAGGCTACATGAATAACAAGGCAGAATAGTAGTCCCTCATCGCTAGCATGGAATTATCCCTGGAACTATAGAAAGACTACTTGAACATCAAATATGACTCAAAGCTAGTGATAAAATAGATCGATGGTGAATATGACGTCAAAATGGGAGAGATGAACCCTCTCATTTTCTACATCTCGGGTATAATGAAAGAATTCCATTTTGATCCCAAATTGCTTCATGTCCCTTGGTCATAGAATTATTATGTAAACACATTGTCCGATGTAGCCACTATCTAGGAAAACTCGAATCAGGGAGAATAAATCTTCCTTATCATTCACTAAAGGATGGTATCATCCATCACAGTCTATGATATAGAAGAAATAAATCGCGTCACCTCTTCCACATAGCATGATGAATAGGTATCCACTTCTATATATATGGAGAACATAATCAGTTACCTCCAAAATGGGTCTCTTCCAATGGATAAAGACTTAAGGGAATGAATTCAATACCATGTAGTGAACGTTACCCTACATGATTGTCCAAATGAAAAGAAATCCCTCTACAAATGAGGCTTTGACAGAATCCTCCTCAGATTCATAGCATAAGGAGAGACTATTACAATCCTGAAATAAGTATGTGCAAGATACCATGATGCTTATTAATCTAGGACCATGCTTTACCACTAAATCAGGAAGATGGGTTAGTACTGGAAAACCATGTTACATGACTACATGTAAATCACCATGAAACGTCATGAATCCCATATCAATGAAATGTTCATCCATCAACCCCTATAATTTCAACATATAGAAAAATATTTCTATCCATTCACTACATGGTGATTGTATGTTTTTGGGGTATATCCCCCATCCATAGATATGAATTTTAAATACATCCTTACTGCAAATAATTTATTCACCGAAGGGGTTGAGTCAGTACCCATCAAGGAAATCAAGATGAAGAAAATAATCCACTTCACAAATTCCCATATCATCACTAGGTTTAGATTCCCTTACATGATATAGATGGAAAATATCACCAAATTATGTTATACTAAGTTGAAGAAACTGTAATTTGAGTACAACATCAAGCCCAATCAAACATCTCAGTATCATATAGTGAAAAATGGACATATATAGGCCTTTCATAAGACTCTGAAAAATATACTCCAATAGATGATGAATAAAGATATGAAGTCCTTGATAGAGAATCTCCTTTATACTTTATGGTACTATTGTACCACCATGCACACTTCTATACAAGAAATTCCATATTCATTAGTGTATGAGACCAAGGAAACTTTATCCATAGAAGTTGATGTGAATTCACTCTAAATATCCTTTTACAGACAACTCTCAGATGATAATCATTCACAAAAATAGATGTATGAGCTTGAATGGATCTACGCTAATAGGTTTTTCACATTGCACAACCTTTTAGTGAATCTGAATTGGATTACACAAGACATCGATAAATAGGTTCACCTCTATTCATTCATCTAATGAGAATTGATATTGGCTCTCAAGAACCCTAATGATACAAGGAAAGAATCCCTCAAAGCTAAAACCCAAATGGGAAGGGGCTTGTATTATAAATAAGGTTTATCACAACAAAGCTTACACACTGGACACAATGGACTAGGATCATGTCACAGCCCCCCACCAATGCATGATTTGATAATAATTACTTTGTATTAATGAAATAAAACATCATTCATCATGGTTTCGATATGTTAAAATGCACATGTAATTCTTAATCACATGAAGTTAAACTACATGAAAGTAGTCCATGTCGTAAGACTTTAAACAGTAAAACATCTCATGTCCTAAACACACGACGTTAAACCATATGAAGCACATCCTGACAACAAGATGATAAACTGCACAACACCCTACATCCTAATGACAGGAAATTAATCAATATGAAATTCATATGAGAATTAATATGATAAACGACACAAAATCATTTTTCTTTACCAAATGAGGATAAACTACACAAATACCTAATGATTCATCTTCATTCACATCAGGTGACCCTCATCCTTATGAAATGACATTAAAATGAATGATAGATGTCCTAACCACATGATGTAAAACTGTATAGATCATTAACATTCATCTTCTTCCATGTCAATTCATCCAATTCCTTACCACAAAATTTTAAACTGCACGACATATGTCCTTTTAGAAAGACATTAAACTGTGTAGGTTTCTAGAACTATGTAAGGATTGATTCTTATTTTAATAAAATGCGTAGGGATTATAGTTCCTATATCCTAGACTAGTCACTACAATGGATCAAGATACCCCCATATATCCTCGAATTTCTTCCACATTATGAAAAACACTTTCCATTACTTAGTTTTTATACTGAGTATAGATCATGTAAGCTATCTAACTTTAGTAATGACTTCCTCCCACAAAGTATAGGCATATTAGTTTACAATAGGGTTATTATAAGTCCTCTCCCAATGACATTAACATAAAATGTTGATGTCCCCTTGCATGACACAAAATTATGTATTACATTGGGACTCTTCTGAGAGGAAAACTAACCATGGTGATGGTCTCTTACCACATCTCCATTCATGAACTATGTCTAGATTGATTCAAATCATCATAAGATGTGTAGTGATGCCCAGACTACTATTATTGGGCTCAGTCACAACACTCTCATTTCATGTCAGGTATCCCACATCATTTTTATAAGACGTTAACCCCCATGGTTTCTTATAAAATTTGTGTGGATTCATTCCTATTATCAAAACATATGTAGTGAAGCTCAGATCTCTAATCTTGGGCCAAACTACAACAATCAATGAGAATAATTTCCACCTTTCATATGGGTAAATTAGATAATATAGGTTAGACATGTGTAAATTACTTTTAAATGTCATGGCCGTAAGACAATAAACCAAATGAGAAACCCAACAGTATAAGGGTCGAGTAAAAAAATCTCATTTTCCTATGTAAAAGTATGATTTGTGTATATATTTCTTGTGTACATTATACAATTGGAACAATCTATAACTTAAGTTCTCATGTCTTTACCGCATGACATTAAACTACCAGGAAATAGATACATCCTTACCACATTATGGTAATCTGAAAGGAAACTTCCCTGGTTGCATGACATTAAAACCACACGAAAAGTATGTCCCTACTACATGAAGTTAAATGGTTCATAAAATCACTAATTTTCATCCCAGATCAAAGGACCAAAGGATCCTTACCACAGTCAACCGGAGTATGGTTGATTCAGTTATTTCTAATCAAATTAATTCATAAATAACACTTAATGTCTTAAGAACCTAGGGTTGTCACAAAGATTTCATGGACCTTTGAAGGGAAAAGATATCTCCCTTATTTACCATTCTATTACTTCATAAGGGCTTATACCTACCAACTAGATATATATTGGATCTATAAGAATGTATTTCTAACCCTTGTTAGACTAACATCACCATGGTGTTACTCAGCACCTAAGGGTGTTCTGGGCCATCCCCAATATGATTATCCCATATCATTACTCATGACCTGATATCCTTGAGATGTGATTTAAAACATTTCCATACCCCTCTCAGAAGGATGTTGGGGTGCTATTGATCCTCATTATCCCAACTTCGATCATTTTTAACACCCCCCCCAATCATGTTAGGACCATGTGTGTCATGACCATAAAATGCCTGAAATTTGGTCAGAGATATACGACCTTAAAATCAAGCCTTTATGGTCCAAATCACAAGACCTAAAAATTCTGGCGAATGTGAAAAAAACCTTTTAGGTAGAAAACTCTAAAAGGGAATCCTAGGAAAACATCATGTTTTCTCTTTCTAAACAATTTATATCCTGAAATTGGTAAAAAGTTAGGGAATAAATAAATATGGAATAAAGCTTATAGGGCCTACAGAGTGTCCCTAGTAAAATCTGTGTCATGCTCGCTAGACCCCATAGTCCAAGAAAAATGGAAAGTGAATATTTGTGACATCTCATCAAAGAGATAACATTTTCACTAAGTGGAGACAAAAATTTTAGGGTGTATGAACCCTTCTTGAATATTAAACTCTCAAAAAATTACACTAAACGATTTGAGCAACTCATATCACCATAAATATTCCACAAACCTTGGAAAATGATACCTGGCTTCAAGGGATCCCTTTTGCGACTTTTCATGTAAGTTTATGGATCCAGAATATGTGCCTACAGTCTTCAACCAAATGTTTTATTCTGCAAAAAGGGATTTCTGATCCTTATGAGACCTAACGCCACCATAGCAAAACCCAAAACCTCACTATATTCTAGGACATTCCATGTATGATTGTCCCATTTTATCCTCATGAATCATGCACTTTGAACCATGATTTACAACCCCTATAACAAGAAAATTCAAGTTTATTCCACATCCTCTATGTTATATCCCCCTTTTCCCCCTTTCTCAATGTAGGAATGTGAAACTCTATTCCCAAACCTTTTGATAGAGCATTCCCCATGATTCAAAACCACAGGATGTATGGCTCAAGAGTCAGATAAGTGATATAATACCATAGGGTTCTAGAACCCTTCCTAGATATTCTTTCCTTGATACCCAAATTCATCTTCCAAATGTTTGGGTCTTCAAAAGTCTTTCACGACCCTTTGAAAATAGTGGAGACACCTTGTTTGACATTGTTATCAATTAATAAGGGATTAAACCTACCTAAAATGGCATCCCCTCCTTCGAAGAAAGGAACCATGATCCTTATATGCCTTGGTAACACTATGGTGGAGCATAAATCCTCAGGGTGTTAGGGGTTATTGTCGACATGTTGACCCCTTCCAGTAATCCTTGACTAAAACTATTGGGTTATGACTCACTCATCCACATTACAACTATTATTCATGACCCAACATCCCTATTATTTCACCCTCAACCAATATTACCCCATATATATTCCATGGCCCTTGGAAAAGAGTGGATACACCTCTATTTGAACATTTTATCAACACATAAGGGATTTGAGCTACTTTCCAAAGGTGCCTCCTCCTTTAAATAAAGGAGATCGTACCCTTGTGAGCCCGCATCAACACCACGGAGGAACTCAGAACCTTATGGTGTATTGGTACATCCCTAGAATTTCTAACCCATATTCCATATACAAAAATATAGAGTCTGAGCTAAAATACCCTAACCTAAACCAATAAGTGGTCTTAGCAAAAAGTCCATAAACTAAATTGATAGAGTTTCCAAGCTAAAAACCCCAAAACTATAGTTATAAAAGGTTCGTGTTAAAAGATCCTAAACTATAATGATAAAAGTTACAAGCTAAAAATACTCTAAACTAAAACCCAATATGTGAGGCCCACCATATTGTCTTAGAAAAAATAAACCTACGCTCTCCAAGACCATTTACTTCGACAAAGGATAGAGTTATCCCCCTCTGGGACATATTTTCAACCAAATTTATCCCTTCTTGAATTATGAAATCTCATGATATCTAGAGTATATATGTTAATAAGGAATCTCATATAGGTGGTAATTCATGATAATTTATCCAGAATAATATTTTAGAATTTAAACATTCAAATCCAAGAATTCAAGTTTACTTCATATTATTCAAAGGATGGTTACAATTGATCGTTCATACAACATCAGATTAGTTAAATTTCATGCACATAATGAACGAAATAGAACATAAAACAATATATAAGGTTCAGAATATCCATTCCTTAACAGCATAAGGAGGAGGGATCATTACAATCTAGAGCCTCTCAGAGGTTTTAGTAAAAAAAATATAAATAAATGAAAAAATTATAACAAAATTTGATCAGATCTAGTGAAGTATGAAAAAAACTAACGAGACGTGTTGATGGAATGTCGAAGTTCCACCCATCCTTTATCTTCTACTTCCACCTCAGGACTATGGGTGTTAATCAATGTTCAGAGATCCTCAAATATCTTATCAGTACTTTCCAATGAGGATGGGGACACTAAAAGATTACATCTTGAGAGAGTTATAATCCCCCCGCACCTCCATATTTGTATGGTTAATGAATCCATCTAGGTGTGAATCTCATATGTAGATTTAAGAATCTTTTCCAATTATTTTGAAGATTCATTCATCAATTTGGAAGAGGAATATCCATTGTGAAGAATACTGAAGTCCCTCTCATTGGTAGAAAATTCTTGTTGTGTCAAGATGATTTTTGAATGATTCAATATAATTGTAGATGGTCGAAGCCACCCACCCCCAAATCATAAAATAACTAGATAATATTTTATTTTTGTTCATTAAATGTTTTTAAAAGAGTTTCAGTGACCAACGTGTTAATCTAAAGGCAAATCAGCCTTCATTGTGTCGGATATTCTGTGGTTTTAGGATTAGGTACCTTATAAGGAGGAACATTTGACAGAGCTGACAAAGAGGTTGGAGAGGAAGCCGCATATATACTCCCCTCAACATGGGAATCATTAATTTATTTTTCCAAACAATTAAGATCCTTGATATATTATGTCCCACTGATGGCATGGTCATTTCTAAGATGATGATGATTCCTTAATGATTCACATGAGTCTTGAATCAATTGCATCTTTTCTCTGTATAGGGGGTTGGTGAGGTAAATGGTTTTTATAGATGGAAGACCATAATTTTTAACACTCAACATAGACAGGCCTCCACCTAATCATGTGCGTAGTATTATGAAAAAACGGGGGTTCCAGTAGGTAGAAGGATGATCTCATCGTTTGTTTCTTCACACGCTAATATCATTCAAAACATGTGGATGATCATGAGGTTTTTCTCTAATCACAGGTCAACTAAAGGGAGGGTAACCCTTTGGATGTAGTCAAACTGGAGTGAGAACCAATAATGGTTATATAACTCAAAAATGATCAGATCAACCATTCAAGCCACAAGAACCGCATCCTAAATGTAAATATTATATGACCTTCCATGAAGATATATTCCACAATAGTCAATGATTGGCCCAATCATTATAGGATAAGGAATGAAATCAAAGAGATTGGTATGTCTCAATATACTTCCAAACTCATCAGTTTCTAATGACATAGCCTCAACCATAGATATTATTAGCAGCCTAGGATGAAATAAGGCATCAGAGATCCATGTTGTATTGTAGTATCTCTTGCAATGAAAATTATCCCCTATCAAGAGTAATTAAAACTGGAAAGGACCACAAATCCTATAGGGGATGATTCCATACTAATTGTGGCCTGGGAACTGGTATAATAGTGCAAGAATCGGTACTTCTAGATTTTTCTCTCTTCCATATGATATCCATGATTCTATTAGCCATGTACCAACCCAAATTTATGAGTGTGCGTCCCCATTTGGTAATATCCACCCATTTAAGAACATGTACATGACGCCCTCCTATCTAATGCTTGGTGATATATATTTCTTCACATAGTATTACCATGATGTACAATCTCCCACTTTCAGAGTGGTCCGATATGAATCAGTGATGTCATAAACCTGGTAGAAAGGGAACTAATGGGGGAGTATAAGAGCAGACCTCACTCCTCTACAATAAAGGAAACTATTGATCCAATATTTGAAAGAGATGAGTGAGAGAATAGTCATATCCTTTATTAAATTTTCCTTTATAATGATGAGAATGACCCTTTTTAAGATTATAGTTCATGAAGAGTCACCCCAGACATCTACAGTATGAATGAACTCATCATATATCTCTCTCATATAGGGTATCCTACCCAGCTGATAGATATCGCAGAGTTTTATTCCTACTTCCATGTGGGAAAAATGTAATGAATTAGTGCTAGGACACTAATGGAAAACCAATTCTATAAAAAAAATTAGTGATGATAAATGATGAACTGGGAGACCCATACAACTTCATAAATATTGATAGCATATAGTTAGTGGAAAAACTCCACAAAACCCAATCTAACCCCAAATGGACATGATCATTCCTCAAAAAGGATGATGGTAGGTTGAAGATCCAATTTTTTATCTCCATATTCCACCCTGTTTGATCAAATAAAAGACAAATATGTTCAAATAGATTTGACAAATTGGTTGGTGAGATAAATCATAGTTGTATAATCCTAGGGAAGAGTCCAAAAGAAAACAATACAACTCATGGGGTCTTGTTACGACTAGTTTTCCATCCTCTTAAATCATCACCTAAATAAATTAAAGAGAAGTTGATCCCTATTGAGATGGTAGGTTATATTTCAATAAAGGGGTTTCAATGTCATCTAGTATCCTGAATCAATATAAGGTATGTTGGTGTGATAATGGATATTTATGGCATTCAAATGAAAAAAAATGCTTTTTAGAGATTTGTTAATAGAATTCACACAAAACTGGGGGTGAACATTGTGATTACTAGAGATCACAGTCCTCTGGTTAGCTATGGATGAGGAACTATGAAAAGTGCCATAGGTCATATGAACAAAAGTATGTGTCACATGTCAAACAAATGAAAAACAAAAACTCTTCAATGGAAATTCATAACTTTGGTAGCCTCATGAAAATCACATGAATAATTACAGGGATTTAAGATCGCATTAAGTATTCATGAATCTCCTAACGGATAAAAATCCTACGGACCACAAAAATCCAAGGATATTGCATGACCACACGAGAAGTCACAAGACTTGCGATTTCGTAACACTGACATGTTAATGTGATTCACATATATAGTCGAATGATTATGTGATCGAGCCAGAAGGTCCTAGAAAATCTTCAAAGATATCCATGAAGGAACTACTACCAAGGAGCAACTAATTACCAAAGATATGGCCATGGTTTATTTTATTGAGCACCCAGGAAAAGAAAGTCTTGAAAATTATTTATAAATAATTATCTCATGGATTGGTCTCATGATTAGTTTTCAAAAGATGGTCTTGAGTAAAAGTCACAGGATAGAGATATGGCACAAGAGCTCTAAGAATTCAATTGCTGGTGAGTAAGAATCCCTCTGTTTTCCTATTTATAGGGACTTCTATGTACAACCTAAAGATACCTTGAAGACCAAATGTCACTAATGACATTGATTGGGGACATATTTATAGCCTTATACATTAATTTACTATCCATATAACTGATCCATTTTCCCTATAGATGTTTCTCTTGAGGGGGTGGAGATTTTTTAAAATATAGAAAATGAGAATATAAAAATAAAAAAAAGAAATAAATACCTCAATATAAGAATTATTTTCCACAAAACTAAAAGGGAGAAGAAGGTGTCCAGAACTCAAAGGTCGCATAACCCT
Source organism: Viscum album (assembly GCA_963277665.1). Taxonomy (NCBI): domain Eukaryota; kingdom Viridiplantae; phylum Streptophyta; class Magnoliopsida; order Santalales; family Viscaceae; genus Viscum; species Viscum album. The sequence continues at coordinate 99,103,445 of OY728119.1, read as the reverse complement.
CCAAAGGAAACGAGCTCGTATGACCACCAAAAGGTCATGTGAGTGGTCATGCATAGCACGTAACCTACTAGGAGATCCCATGAAGACCCTTAGACAAAGTATCATTTTTCTTGTGATGGAATCCAAGGGATATCACTAATCATGTGATGAATTCTAGATTAGTTCCTTCATATCACACAATTGGTGAATTAGTGAACGTCTGAAAACCCATCCAAAAATCCTTTAAAAATAAAGAGAAATACCCAAAAAGTGGGAAACTCTAAAGGTAAATTACTTCACATGACACGCCCATGTGGGTTTTCAAGAAACTATGAAAGAACTAGTCACATTCCATCTGTATTGAACAAGGGCCTGCAAATATGCCCCCCCATCATGAAAATGACCGTAGACATATCCCTGTGATCGTACCCACCCACTTATAACACCAAATTCTAACAAATGGGTTTTCCATGTTAATGCCTATGTATCGCCACATGGCCCTCTTTTCACATGACACATCACCGATGGGAATAGTGATTAGCTTTGACAAAACTCATTTGAACTCAATAAATTCCTAGACTTTGTGAAATAAAAATGGATGTGGAAATAGATTCTTGTGAAAGGTAGATACGATAATATTATGAAACAATAGTTATAATCTGTTGGAAATCATATTTTATGAGGCAATCCACTCTAACAAGTTTTCTTGACCATTTGAAGGCCCCATGGTGAGCCACCATTGTCTCACAGAAGGTCCCAAATGAAATACATCAGATCACGTGAATGTTGTTCAACATGAATTTAGATCTAGTGAAGGTTGCTAGATATGTCAGACTGATCATAAAATCACTCAGACTTATCAAAATCATTATGAAATACCCCATTGATTTGATATAATCCAATTAATGGAGTGTTGACCGGATAATATTGCAGGCGTTGAAAATCATGTGATGCCCCCAGGATAACCTATGATCGGATCTAGTGAAACCCATGACACTAAACCCTCTAACCGACTCCATAATGGATTTTTTTAATACACTCCGCACAGAGAGGGGTATAATTAGGATGGAGAGTCCTATAAATTCCCCACCCCAGCATAAAAAAATTCATCTTTTGATCCTCGCATTAGTAAAACCAATCATCAGAGAAAACTTTTTATATCATCCAATCTCATAATTTCAATGGTTTTCCTCTATGTAAAACCTATGGAACAACCTAAGCGATCATGAATCATTCATGGTCCCTTCAAGCAATATCATGGGATAATGTGAAGGACCTCTTTGGGGTTATGTGAACAAAATCCCACATGTCTGATAGATTATGAGAGACCTAATAAAACTAACCCAGAAAAAATATGGGAAACATATTCAACAAAATATGGAATAAATACTAAATACGGTAGACTTACGTGAAGGAAGATTCATTGATCCTTTTATAATTTGTACGGATGATTTAGATCATGAAATAGTATTAGGGAATCTCACTAAAGCCATGCAATGTCATGTTAACATGCCTCTTGGATCATGTGATTTCTTTTGGAAACATCAATAAAGTTACATGATGACATTTGAGTATGCTACAAGATGTCTTGTGAAGCCCAAGAGGATCTCCATCCAGGTCTTGCGATGTCCTATATTCATATCACGCAAGTTATGTGGGGACACCAGTGCATGTTATTTAGGTATTGCAGAGCCCTATGGTCCTACCTACCAGATGTTGTGGCACCCTCCAATCATGTTATCTAGGTTCTGAGATTCCATATAGAAATTCCACTCAAGTCTTGTGAAGCCCTCCGGGCTCACCACCAAGATCTTGCGATGATACCAAGATATGTTATCCAGATCACGTGGTTGTATCTAGACATCCTTATATAGGTCATGCAACATCCTCCAGACATTTAAACCTATATCATGCAACTATAACTATGTCATTTTAGGAAAAAAACTAGATATGTCAGGCAGACAATAAGACATGTTAGAAAGAGAACAAAATATGGAATAAAGAAAACTGAGATATATCATGAAGAAATCTCAGGGAATGATACCCTTGTCTAGTGTGAACAATAAATAAACTTCAATGTGTAAGCACTGATAAAATGAACAATGATAACATTGATTCCTATAATAACTATGATATGTAGGTTTCCTTCCCAAGTTGCGAGCTATATATATCTAAAGGTATTTCTCAGCACATAAGCCACACATCCATATGTAGTGAGACTAGATAAATTATTTTCCATTACATTCCCACACCTACCATGGCTCACAAAGACTTAGGAAGTTTCAATGGTCATATCATTGGCATCATGATTCTTCACTATCCAGGGAAAACATAGTGTGTAAGCCCCAATTAGTGACACGACAAAACTACTCCCATATAAGGGGATCCACCTAGGGGCCAGTCCCAAGGTCATGATTAGACTAGGATGACTATGATTCCTATCCTAACAAGTATACATAGAACACCCCCTAAATGTTATATCTCAAGTACCAAGTTCCTATATTCACTTATATATTTGTTTTGTATAACATTCAACTACACAGGTTTAACAAACTACTTGGGTTTTGATTCCTGTTATAAAGAAAAATATGTAGGACACTTCATAATAGCTCAATTAATTCCTCAGAATATTAACTACCTCCGTGGATGAAAAAATACTATTGAGTTCCTATTTATATAGCTTTAACATATATAAAACTACTCACTAATGGGAAATAGATGAAGATCCTCATATACATACAGATGGATTCACTAATGAGATTCCCCCTTTTTAATATAAAACGACTTAACCTATGATAATTATTTTAGGGTAACTGGTCATATAACATGATTATAAGATATTCTCAAACAAATCATAAATCTATAAGAGAGTCCCAGAGTATGCAACAATTCCCCCCAAAAGGGTGTGATGAGCACAACCACCATGAAAGATGTATTTAATTTTTTATCTATAACTTTTATGGATTACACTAAACACATATATAATGAATATATATGATATATATACCATGGTTAACATTATATATGTGATATAACTAAGATCAATGTAATATGACCAAAAATAACAAATATATACATGAAAAACGAAATAGTTATTACCTGAAACTTAATTTTAATAAAGAACTATTATTAAGCTGGTAATAAAAGTATATAGGTATATCATATATGATATATTTATTATTATGATATCATTATATATTTATAATAAATTTAAAACTATTATAAACGAGTATAGAATGCTTTCATGACAAGAGTAACTCATTGTAATGGATTTTTATCTTGATTTGTCTTTTTGGGAAATACATTATGTTTTGCATCTATATTTTTTATGAGATTTATGTACAACCCATTTGACATGTAATATCATGGATTTATTTATTCTGATTATATTTTATTTTTTATTTAATGTTATTCCTTCATTGGGATTACAATTCAATTTTACCAAAGTGGTAAGAGTCTTATGGAACAACATCATTGTCTATCTAGATTTTTTATGATTATATTTCTAATTATGAAATATAATCTCTCTATAAAGCCATAAATTTCATTATCAAAAATATATTCAATTATAATATAAAATCTACCTTCATTTCCCTCTCTTCATGTACTCAAGAGTTCAGAATAATGTTTTTAAAAATAATTATTTTTTATTTCTATCATTGGATGAAAACCGATTTTCTTCAAAAACCGTGTTTTCTATAAAAAAATTCAAAAATTATTTTCACATTATTCAAATGATTTATCAAGGAAATACTTAAACAAATTTTACTTTAAAAAAATTAAATTAATCTTCATATATTTTTTCAAATGATTCCCATTTCTCTTTGTCTGAAAATGTGAAAGGAATATTTGTTTTATAGTGTACAGAATGTATAGAATTTACTACCATCATGATGAAATAATTTTTTAAATATTTATTTAAAAATGTTTGTGTTTATTTTCAAATAGAATTATTTAAAAATTATTTTATGAATTTTCATTTTTAAAAAGTGATTTTCAAATATATTTTTTTCCTCAAGAAAATTTCCCCGTGATCTTTTAAAATCATTTTCAATATAAGATTAAATCCTTTGATGTTACTTATGACTTACTAGGTATGTGATCCATGGATACCACTATTATTATTTCTCTTAAAGTTTAATGTTTATGATTACATGATATGTATGAAACCTGTTTCTATTCTATGAGTTATACCATGATAAAATGCTTTCAAAACCCTCTTAGTTTTTCATGGGTTATGCTTTGAGGAAATAATGATTTTTTTTTAAATCAATTTATTTTTCATATTTTATGTTATGAGAAAATATTTATGAAACCCATTTTTTCATGAGTTATTATATTATGAATATTTTATGATCTTGCGACACACATATATATGATTTTCATTATATGATGAGTGGGACTTACATCTCCCTTTAATGAATTGGGTAAAAAAATGATATATCATGAGATGAATTAGATTGGAATGGGGATTGAATTTAGTTTAGGAAGGGAATATATCCACTATGATAGTCTTTATAGTGGCACTTGACTACTTTTATTGTTTTGGGAGTGAACCCATTCTATTATGATAGTCTGGGAAATGAGCATTGAACTACTAAGGAAATGATTTTCTATGCCTATGTGAATGCTATGAATCTATGATTAATGACAATGTTATGATATTATGGTTCATGTTCTTTGATTCCATTATGATTCATATCATATAAAATACCACGATTTATTCCATGACTCGGTTTTTTGATCGATGATATATATACTATGGTTTTAAAATCTTATTCTCATGTTATTATACCCTTATGCTCATGATATATTGGCATCTCCCTTATTTACACTTACTGAGTATCTAAGCTCACCCTTTATCATGTTTCCTTTGCATATTATATTATGAAAGGTATTATTTATGATATGTATAGAAAGGATTATAGTTATGATGAACTCAGTAGAAGATGATATAGATCACTTATGGACTAATTATTTATGTGTCAATGTTTCCAAAGGAACTATACCTAAAATATTCTAGAATGGATCATTATATTCTGTAATGAATATTCATCTATTAATATTTAATATTTATATATAATAAGTTTGTGACTTTATTGTTGGTATCATATTAGTGATTAGTTATCTTTTGGAATCTTGGAAGACACAATATCCGTGAGATCTTTGAGGATACATCTAAGGATAAGTATATGAAAGAGTCAAAGTACTGGAAAATGTCCTAAAATTTTGGTAAAAGTTAGAGTAACTGGTTTTCAAGAAATTGCATTCATTTATAGATATTATAAGGGGATGTGAAACTATCACCGAGGTACTTTGGGTTAATGAATCTAAAAAGAAGCATTAAGATAGTGTTGATCATTACCTGGTACATAACAATGAGCCTTGCTACACACTTAGTTTGAAACTCAAGGGGATACAATTTGGAAATTATAAAACTCATCAAAAATATGATGAAAGATTAAAATATATTATTTGTATGAATTTCCTTGGATAAACCTAAGAATTCATAGATTAAAAATAAGGTTTCTTGATTTATACATCCTATAAGTTATTTTTAATTATTATTTGGTTCGTCGCTATGATTATTGTTGTTTACACTATTTTTTGATTTATTTAATGGATGTAACTCAAAATAACCATAGTAATGATTAGTGTGATGGAAAATGAAATTATTTTCCACCTATGAATCCAAATGATATGGTTTCTAGAATGAAAAATATCATTTCTATGATAAATTATCTTTCAAAATCCATGAAACTTGCTAATGTACCAAATGATAAAAGGTGTTAAATGTGTTATGTTCATTACTTCAGGAGGAAATTATTATATTATTTCATTGTTTCTAACAATCCAATAGTTTCTGAGAAATGGATTAGCACCACTAAAAATATATTTTATATTTTATAGTGTTCAGTACATGGAAAAGTCATTTATGTTTTCTATAATTTGTAAGTTGATGCATATCATTGGTGGAGTCTCTTTAAGAATACAAGGGAACATTATGAGATTGAATCCATTGAGTGTTATGTGTTTATGTGTTTATTTTTCAATAAATACTTCCCTCGTATTCTTTTTATAGAAATACAGATGAAATTTTGTAAGCTAAAGAAGAAGGATGGAGAATCCTATTATACCAATGAGGAAACGTTTATAATATTTTTGAGGTACAATTGTATAACTTTCATCCAACCTGAATGTATTTTTGATATATTCTTCAATGGCATAAAAAAATTCTCCAAAGGGATTTATCCAAATGTTATTTTAGTAGATATGAAGAAATCATTTTATATGCTCAAAAGGTGGAAATAGAGATCAGAGTTACCCATCGTATAACATCCTATTACGTTTTTAAGGCATTCTTATACCATATTTTTTATTGAGTTATGGATGTGCTTTTTTTAGGGTCACTTCAAGTTAAAATTTTAGGAGTTTTGAAAATTATGGGCTAGTGCACGGTTGGTGCACCTTTCTTCCAAACCATGTTCTTATTAATGAAAACCGTGCAACCCAGGGCGTGGTGTTTTTCATAGTTAGTGAAAATTTAGTCAATCCATGGTCCATCTTAGTAGAAACCATGAAACACATTTAAAATGGGTACATGACCAGGCCTCGTGGTTGGTCTGACCATGTGGGTCTGCCCAGGAAAACCATGCCTATGGGATTTTAAGAGATTTGAGTTTTAAAAAAAAATTACCAAAGCATTGTTTTATGTCTTAGATGGATTTCCATTGACCCAAATTAGTTTCTCCCATCCTGAGAGCTCTTGATTAGGAATCTTGTCCTCTTGGATCCCTTTTGTATGTGATCTAAATCTATAGGAATGCCCAGTCATCTTCTCACGATTAGTTTCTTTATCTTGATTTCGTTCTCCCATGATCTATCTGTTTCTATCTGTGGTTTTGTGGATCCCCATATTGATTTATGGATCTAATACCCTTTATTTGGCAATAGTAAATCTATATTTGATTCTTGTTTTTGTGGTCATCATTCTTTGAGAACATATCCCGATTTGGGTTTGGTATTGCGAGATCCATTGTTTTCGGTAGGTGGTTCCTTCATGATTCCTAATTTATATTAAACCTAATTGATTTGGTAGATTTCAATTTTATGAATTAAATGAAATTTTTTCGTTTTGATTACATGGATTTCAATTTTTTTGGAAAAATCAAATTTTAGTGAATTGGTGTTTTTAAGAAAAATGGGTTTTATATGGGAAATTGGAAAACCCTTAATTCCATTGAATTTGGGGTGTACGTTTATGGAAATTTGTGAGATTTAAATTGTGGATTTAATGTAAATTGATTCAATTGAAATTTTCAATTTAATTGTGGAAATTGTTTGATGAGAAATTTTAGAAAACCCAAATTCCATTATATTGGGGGTTTGTGAGGAACTTGATGGAATTGTATGAACAACTAAAATGTTGAATTTAATTGAGGAATTAATTGTGAAATTGAATGAAATGGTTTCAAATATTTATTTGTAAAAAATTTCATAAAAATATTTTGATGGAGATATTAGGCTTTTATCTTGGTGAAAATGAATGTTTTTTTATTAAAAACCTATTATGGTTTTACAAATAAAATTGGCATATTTGAAGTGGAGGATGGGATTAATTTGTATTTTAAGTAGTCTTGAAATAAATTTCCTATCGTTTTTTGTACTATAGAACATGAAATCATTAAGTCGTTAGTAACTTATCTTGGGAGGTACTTTACAAATTATAACATTCTAAAGCATCGCAGCCGCTCTTCATCGTTTCTTAGGCGATGGTGATGATTCCCCTTTTCCTTAGGCCCAAAGTTGAATATGTACATACTTTCTATTTCATAGTGTGGTGTGCCTATAACCTAAAACTATCATACCTACTTGGAATGTGACCATGTTTTCTCTCATGTTTGTATTTCAAATGTATATTCCATTTTTATAAACTATATGTCATTCCCTGAGAATTTGTATAAAATATTTTATATAAATAGGTTTCTTTAAGCCATTTTTGTGAAAATTTACATTTGTGTAAAGCACCCTTTATGAAATGTAAATTCCCTCTTTGAAATATATTTCCATCATTTGAAATGTGAAGCACAAATTACTAATATTTTTCTATATTTTAAATTGTAAATAATTATTTGATTAAATATGATTTTGATATGCCAAATCTATTTATTTTAAAATTGAAATCACAATATTATTTAATTTATTATGGGAATCTTTTTATAGAACCATTGGGTTAAATCCTATCGGGATTTGGCTCACACTATACTTGTACCTTCTGGTGTTCGAAGAATATCTCCTTCTGGCTTCAAGCAAGCGAAAATGATCTCTTGGAGGTGGATCCGTCTTTTTACCCTTGGACTCAGTGAGTTGTTTTCCATGGGAGATGGGATATTTTAAATGTTTTGGTACTTTTGATTGTTATACTTTGGGCCTTATTTAATATTAGACTTATGGAACATTACTCCTAGTGGAGTTTCATTTGATGTGCATATTGTCGTGTTTCTTTTACTTCCATAATGTTGGTGGAAAAATCATTCCCATATTCATTTTATAATATTCAAGGTGCTAGTCCCCAAATTTTGGGGATTGAGAATTTCATTTGGGCTATGTCTGGGCTGGCCCAGTTATCGAGTTTCTAGGGTACCTGGGATGGTTCTTGAAAAAATGGTTTTGAAGCTCTAGGTTGATATTTGGTCTTAAATTCAGTATACATTTATGAAATATTTTTGAGACTTAATAGGTAGTTTTGATGTGTTCCTGGATATATCTCACAACAATGAACCTTAAGTCACCATGGGTGGTTAGGGAGAGATGTATTGTGGATTAGTTCTAGTATTTTCCCTATTTTTATTTTGATTGAGTAAAATACAAATATTGTTACCATTCTGTTGGGATTAATTTTTCCTTGTATCTCTATTGATTGTAACCTAATGTCTTATTTTCCGTATACTAATGTTGTGTAGAATCATGCCCTTGAGAAGACATGTGAATCACATCTCAGAGAAATCTACTCTTGAACCACAGTGAAAGAATCCTCTTGTGGACCCCAGTTAGGTAGATGTGATTGTGCGTACTATCCAAGTTCTAGGACATGTACCACCTCCCATTACTGTTTAGTCTCTTGCTGTTAAACCCCATAGGTACATTCTCCAACATAGTTCTTAATAGTTAATTTTCCAGAAGCCTTCACCATTCAAAGTCTAAAATGATCCTCATAATGATAAGGAGTGGTTGATCTCAATGGACTATTTTTTTGGGTTCTTGGATAAACCCAAATAAATAAAACTGATGTATACCACCTTCATGTTGGAAGTAGTGAGAAATATATGGGGCGCCACTATTGTGATGGTTAAGAAATATGAGGTATTAGAGTGAAAGGAATTCAATGTTCTTTTCACCACCCAATTTTATTTGGAATCATTGTTGTTGTCTAAGTATATAGAGTCTTTCAGACTTGAGAAGTGTAACAGGATCGTGGAAGAGTATGAAAACCATTTTTATTAGATCACAAATTTTTCACATGACATTATGTCGAATTAGAAGATGAAGGATCAAAGGTTTGAGTTGGGACTTCATCAAGATATTCATTTTTTATGTTTTCTTGATGAAGCTACCTTCTAATTTTTATGTTCTTGGTAGAGCACTAATGGTTAAGATGGACCTGAATGGAATGGAAGGGTTATCCATAGATTTGTTTTCTTTTAGTGGTAGTTTGAGTTCCTTCAAGGGATAGTGGAATAATGACGGTTCTCATGGTATTTCTTGATAGCGGGGTCATTCTAAACCACCTGTAATGCTTGGAAGAGGTCTGTTGGTTTGTTATTAGTGTGTAAATATAGATAATTCAAAGAGTGTTTCCACTGAGGTACCCAAGAAATGTGGCTCATGTAGACACTCAGGACACTTAAAAAGATTCTTCCATGTTTATTCCACTCCGCACAGTGGAACGAGATCGTCACATCCTCTTAAAAATATAGGGAAATAAAATGCTTCATGTGTGACATAGTTCTAGCGATATGCATCTAGAATGAAGCTTGCTCACATAGTGGAAGATTCTCCAGAGGATTTGGATATGGGTCCAGTGACTGTGTGAGGTATCATTACTATATCTTTGTCATTAGTGACATCTTTTTTTGATACTAGTGAATCTCATTCATTTATATATTTAACAGTGTTTCCAATATGCTAAATTTTCCTAAAGAGCTTTTTTATTATGTTATATATATTACTACAGACCTTAGCACGAAGAGAGAGCAGTGTCTCCATAGTCCCGCATGTGTATTATCTCTATCAAATGTTGATCTTTCTTGGAGTTTTCTATTCCTTGACATGAAATCACATGGCATCATTTTCGTGATGGATTGCCTCATTTCCAATAAATCCTGGATTTACTGTTATCTTCAACAAGTCTTATTCACTACACCTAGAGGTGTGTGTCATGTCTTCTAAAGAGAATGGGAAACATGGTTGTGCAGATCCAGAACTTCTAATCTAGAGTTCGTGAAAGTGATATTAGTTTTATCCTTTGATCTAGAGTGGTAATTCTTGAGTAAAGATCTTCCAATAGTTGTCATTAATTATCCCAATGTGTTTCTTTATAACTACTTTGGTTTTCCTCAGGTAAGGGAAGTTGAACTTTCCAATGACTTAATACCTGGTACTCAACCAGTTTCTATTCCCACTTACCACATGGAAACATCTGAACTAAATGTGTTGAGTTACCAGTAGGAAGATCTTACTGAGAAATGTTTTATATTCCTAAGTGTGTCACCCTAAGAGGTTCCAGTTCTCTTTTCTAAGAAGGATGATGGTTCAATTGACATATTTTGTGACTACCAAATTCTCAATCATGTGACAATGAAGAAAAAGTATTTGTTTCAATAAATTGATGATATTTTTGATCCATTGAAAGAGTAAAAGTGGTTCTCGAAGATTTTTATTCTCTATGGTTACCATTAAATGATAATAATAGAATATTACATTCAGAAAATCAAATTTTGGAGTAGGTACGACCATTATGAATACCTTTTCATGCCCTTTGGTCTAACAAATTCTCTTACAGTTTTAATGGCTTTATTTAACAATATTTTACAAGAGTATATAAATATTTTCGTGGTTGTATTTGTAGATGACATCCTTTTTTATTCTAAATGCAAGGAGGATAATGTGAATCATATGAGAATAGTTCAAATCTTTTTGAGAAATCACCGAATTTATTCCAAGTATTCAAAATATGATTTTTAGATTCGGGAAGTAATGTTATTGGGAAACATGGTGTCCAATCATGGGATATTAGTTGACCCTAATAAGGTGAAATATTTATGATATTGGAACAAAAACATAATGTTTTTGATATTCATAGCTTCTTGGGTCTAGCTGGGTATCACCACTGGTTCATTAAGGACTTCTCAAAGTTGGTTAATCTACTTACTTCTATAACATGGAAGGGATTAAAGATTTATTAGAATAAAAAATATTATATTTAATTTTTTTAGTTGAGAAATATTTTGACTACTACTTCGGTGTTGACTCTTTTTGAGGCCAAGTATGGATCTGTGGTCTTCTGTGAGGTATTGGGTTCAGGTTTGGGAAACATTATTGTGAAAGGTAATCATGTTATATCTTATGGATCTCATCAACTTATGCTACATGAGAATAATTATCTTACCCATGGCATTTAACATGTATCTATGATGAATGTTCTTAAGAGTTGGCAGTATTACCTTTATGAAGAATGGTTTACATTGTATTTATAACACAAGATCTTGGGTTATATCTTCTCTAAAAAAATGTTTGAATCTCCACCAGAGGCATTGGGTGGAATACCTGAAATATTTTGATTTCGACATCACCTATACCCAGTGGAATGGGAATTTCATTGCAGTTGTTGTGACTAGGAAACTTCCAACCTAGACATTGAAAGAATATATAGAAAAGTGAACATGATGGATCTCTTTGCACAATTGAATTGTGGAGTTCAGGAAAAAGGGGACTAGATTTTCTAGACCAATTTTCAGATGAAATCAACTATTCTCAATTTTATTCTTTAGGATTAGTAGTTCTATGATGACTTATGTATCAATAGAGGCCTTTCCTGATTGTTTGTTCTCCCCCAAGAGAATTCTATTCCAACGAAACCATTTTGTGGTATCTTCTTCGGTAAGAAAAGTTTTAAGGGGGTATTACTAGAGTACCTTGTAGGCAAGGAACCCAGAAACCATGAATATTTTCTATGACATGCAGTTGTAGTTCTGGTTCCCTTTATTAGATAAGGCATTGCTGAGTTTTTCCCCCATTTTGATACATGCTTGCAGGTGAATTCTGAGCACCAAAAACCCTTGGGTTTTCTTCAGCCACATCCATTCCCTACATGGAAGTGGGATGAGATATCTACGGAATGTGTGGTTAGGTTTCCCTACACCCTGATAAAGAAAAATTATATATGGGTTGTGATCAATCATTTGGAAAAATTTGACCACTTTATACATATTCGTGATATAGTCAAAGTTGAGGAGTTGGGAAATAACTATATGAATGAGATTGTCAGTTTGCATGGATTTCTATCTGCTATAGTATTTGATATGGAACTTCAGTTCACCTCTATTTTTTGGAGATTCCTTTAGGGGGAATTGGTATCTCACATATGTTTGAGTACAACATACCATCTGTAGACAGATTGATAGAGATAAATACCTATACAGATTCTTGATGATATGCTTTGTGCTTATGTTCTTTAATTTTGTGGGGATTTGGATGATGAATTAGAGTTGGTTGAGTTTTATTGTAAAATAAGCTACCATTCTACAATCATAATGGTTCCTTTTGAGTCTATGTATATCCATCCCATAAAACTTTCATTTTGTTGGTTAGATATTGGTGAAAGTTATTTGTATGGACCAGGTTTAGTGAAAGAGACAATATCAAAGATTCAGTTTATTCGATAGAGGATGCTAGTAGACTAGAATATATGTTAAGGAAGTGGTAAAATTGAATGAAGTACCATTTTCCATTATATCTAATCCGGACCTGAGATTTACCTCGATGTTCTAGGGATGTTTTCAGCAGGATCTCGATATAATGTTATGTTTGATCACTGCTTATCATCCTCAGACATATGGTCAATCCAAGAGGACAATTAAAACTATATAACATATGTTGATATATTTGTATATGGATTTCAAAGGTGTTTGTTATGAACACTTACCTTTGGTAGAATTTTCCTACAACAAATAGCTTTTGTATGGTATTTAGATGGATCCTTTTGAATCCCTATATGGTAATAAGTGAAAACCTCAACATGCTTGGATGAGGTTGGGGAAAGAAAGCTATTGGGACCTGATCTAGTTGAGGATATGTCAGAGAAGGTTATATCTATTCAAATATACATACAAGAACCTCATAGTCGAAAAAAAATTCATGCTGAAAATCGATGAAAACCCATGTAGTTTAAAGTGGTTGATATTATTTTTTTATGAATATCTCCCTATAAGTAAGTGATGATATTTTAAAATCAGGGAAATCAATGCCCTTGGTAAATCAGTCTTTTTGATATCAGTATTTGTTGGGAAGGTAGCTTATCGATTAGCGCTTCCCCTGAATCTCTCTCATGTTCATGATGTGTTCCTTATATCTCTCCTGAGAAAGTACATACTTGATACTTCACAGGTACTAAACTCAAAATTTGTAACAGTAGAGAAATATATTTCTTATGAATAACAATCGATAGTGATTCTAGATCATAGATACAAATCTCTATAAAACATGACCACTTGCTTGGATAAAGATTTATGGAAAAACCATGAATTTAAGGAAGTTATATGGAAACCTAAGTATGTGATGTGGTAGAGTTATCCTCATATATTTTAATCCAAGTGAATAATTTTAAGGAAAAAAATTATTTTATGGTCGGTAGAATGTTACACCTAGATATTTTTATGAAATATTTATCTTTAAAGAATTTTAATTCTTCAATAGCTTGAATTGCATGAAACTGTGTGTTTAAATGAACCACAGGACGCTATTAGTATAAAAAGGACATTATATTCATGCAGTTAAATTGTATGGAAACAATAATATTAACTAATTTATGAAACAAAAATAATGGCACAACTCAATATGAATTTATTAGCGAACACTTATAAACAATCTAAAAATTTTAGTAAAATCACTTTATTATTCAAAAATATGATTTCTTAAATCATGAGTTTTTTCAGAAAATATATTGGAAAAAATAAATTTAATTTTTCAATTTATCACTTCATAATCATCTTAAAATTATTTTTTCTATGAAACATTTCTTTTTAAGGAATAGCGAAAATACTAATTTTTATTGAAAATTGTATTTTCTTTTAATGTCTTCAAAATTTCAAATTATGTTTTCGATTAGTATTAAATTATAATCAGTTAATTGTGTTTTAAAATAATCTTATTATGGTTTTTTTTCATATCATTTTATACAAAAGATTATTATAAAAACATTTTATGTTTTAAAAGGGCATTTTTAAAAATAATATTTTTCATTACATTTTATCAGTTTCTTTTTAACTTAAAATATGAAAATTATGGTTTTTTAATTTCAAAAAATGGATATGAAATTTTTATTAAGAAGATATAAAATTAATAAATAAGAAACTTTTATTTTTTCCCATTATGAATAGTAACTATGGAAAATTTTGTTACAACGATAGAGGGATAATTAGGTAATTTAGGATAAAAATAAAATTATAAAGACAATAAAAATACCCTAACACAAGAAAACTATTTCTGTGATGAAAAATATTATACCCATAACACTAATGGATATATGTTATGTCATTTAATGGGAACCGTTCTATGAAAATGACTTATATAATATTTAAATCAAAGAAAGACACCAAATGTCACTTTCTTTGTCTTTAATTTTCCTTATGTGTCCATATGTGGAAAAATGAATGATATGAATGAATATCAATGTTAATTTTTAACTTAATAAACTTATTTTTATGGTATAAATTTATTTTTTATGTTTTGGACTACTTGGATGAAATTATGTTCTCTATAATTTTTTATTTAATTTAAATTTAAATTTTCCACGTTAATGTTTTAAATAATGTATCATTTTTAATATAGGGTTGTACAGTAGATAAATTCAACTATAAATATTATTATGAAATATATATTATTTTTATTCATCATGATATTTTATTTTTATTTTTTATTAATGAAATGATTATATTGAATAATTACACAAATCTTAGGTAATAATTATTTTATTTATAGAAATACTAAATAAATGTTAGTAAAAGTATTTAAGTAAATATAATTTGGGATAACTAATATATAAAACAATTTAATAGATTACCTTGACCTATTATATATATAATAAAGTATTTTTTCTATGTTAACTTTCTATATTCATATTTTAAATAATATAATAAATGAATAGTGCCAAACAGAAACTAATGATATTTTATCAAAATAATGTTTTATTGAATTATTTAAAAATAATAATAAAATTTAAATTTTAAAAATAATTATAATATTTTCTAAAAGGTTCTAAATTATTAATTTATGGTCTAATTTACATCAAATAAGTAAAATTTACAATTTTTTAATATTAAAATGTTATTTACCTTAGTTAAACTTTTATCTGAAAACTAAGGGTTAATTAAAATGATATGGTTTAACTGTATTATAAAACTTGTATAAAATATATTATTTTGATGATATTACAAAATTTTTTAATCTCATATTATAATATATGATATTTTTTTGTATTTTCAGTTATATTGAATTTATTATAAATTAATATTTTTAGAAATTCTAAAGGTTCCCCCGAACTCAATTATAAAAGCGAACCTCATCCATAATTTCTTCAAAACTCATTGATCCTTCAATATCAGCCATACCTTACCCATTTTTATTGTCAAAAAACCTAGATTGATTCTATAGGGTCTAGTCATCCAAAAATACCAACTCTAGTGTCCCTAAGAATTGATATAAAGGGAGCTTCCCAAAGAAGAGGCAATCTCCCATACCAACTCTCTCAAAATCATTTCTTATTATAATTCCACTTACAATGATTTTTCTATTATAAAGTAATAAATAAAGTAAAAACTATATTATTATATGGTATAATTATTATGGAACAACTATATTCCACCTTCTACCGATCCTATGAAAAATCAAATCACCACACGTGCGTACGTACGACCTAACGTCTCCATGTCGAAGTGTAATAAGTTTTTTTATCACAAATTTAAATGGATAGGTAAAATTATGGAAATAATATTTATATGTGATTATTACAACCTTATATTTATTCTAGAAAAAAATCATACCAACCAATTCCATACTTTATACTATTAGAGAAATGAAACCATCGCTCATTCATACGTATGGCCTATTGTCTCCACAATGTGATGCGATTAATTTTCATTATTCACCACTAAATAATGATTATATAATTTAATATAATGAATAAATATGATATATATAACATTAATAAAAATTCTTAAATGATATAAATATAACATATGAATAATAATTGGGTCTTATATGACAAAAAATGCATTGAAAAAAATGAAGCAATTCACTCCTGAAAAAAGCGTAATAATGAAGTATTATAAAAAGGTTGATAATATGATAATATATGATATCATAAATATAAATTTGTTTTTGGAATAGGTTACAAAAATTATTTAAACAATTATACATGATACATTAATAACATTTTATGAACCAGTTGTTTATGTTTCCTAGTTTTCAAAAACACTACACCCATATAGTTCTGGTGTGGTTTTACTATGTTGTGTAATGAATATTCTTTTGTTTATAAGAAACATCTATGTATGAAAATATGGGTCGTTGTAGTTAAGTTATCATGGATCATGTTCTTTGATTCCATTATGATCCATTTCTTATGAACTAACATGTTTTATTACATTACCCAACGTTATAATTAATATTTAAAATTTAGTTATTAATATTCATATCACTATGTTCAATGGTTAAGTTATAAAATTTGGGTTTAACTAATCATATTAATAATATATCATGGTTTTTTGAAACTCTATATTACATATAAAGTAAGATAAACTCAGTGTTTCATGTAATTAATAGAACATGGGAATATTAATATCAAGCCAATTAGGATAATCCTCTTTAATACCCATGGGATTCAAATAGAACCTCCCATATATCCCTTTGGATTGAGGATAAATCCTCCCATTCACCATTTATCTTGGGATAAATCATCCCTCATACCTAATTGGATTGATGTAAATATTCCCATGTACCCATTATCATGGGACAAATCCTCCCATGTATATCATTATTCTATGATGGATTATACCATAGGTTCGGGTAATAAATATTCTTTGAGATTCTGAAATTATATCATACCTTAGGTTCGGGTTCTTTAGTGCGTAGAAGAAACTCATGTATAATGGTTTAAATAATTTTAGTAACCTATTCTATATATATATATATATATATATTGATGAGATCATATATTATCATATTATCACCATTTTAGTAATACATCATTTTTATGCTTTTTCGGGAGACAATTGCGTCATTTTTTCAAAGAATTTTTTGTCATATAAGACCCAATTATTATTCATATGTTATAGTTATATAATTTAAAAAAAATTATTAATGTTATATATATCATATTTATTGATTATATACATTTATATAAACATTATTTTGTGATGAATAATTAAAATGAATCACATCACATTGTGGAGACGATAGGCCAAACGTTTGCACGAGCGATGGTATCATTTCTTTAATAGTAAAAAGTATGGAATTGGTAAGTTTATTTGTTATTCTAGAATAAATATAATGTCATAATAATCATATATAAATATTATTTCCATCATTAGACATATACATGTAAATTGGTGATGAAAAGCCTATTACACCACGACATAGAGATGTTAGGTCGTACGTACACACATGTGGTGATTTGATTTTTCATAAGATGGATAGAAGGTGGAATACAGATGTTTCATAATAATTATACCATATAATAATATAGTTTTAACTTTAGTTATTACTTTATAATGTAAAAATTATGGAAATTGGAATTATAAGAAGAAATGAATTTGAGAGAGTTCGTATCGGAGATTACCTCTTCTTTAGGGAGCTCCCTTTATATCAACTCTTAGGGACACTAGAGTTGGTATTTTTGGATGACATGACCCTCTAGAATGTGTCTAGGAATGTTGAGAATGGAAATTGGTAAGGTATGGCTGAGATTGAAGGATCAATGAGTTTTGAAGAAATAATGGATGAGGTTCCCTTTTATAATTGAGTTCGGGGGAACCATTAGAATTTCTAAAAATATTAATTTATAATAAATTCAATATAATTAAAAATACAAAAAATATATATAATATATTATAATATGAGATTAAAAAATGTTGTAATATCATAAAAAAAATATTTTTTACAAGTTTTAATATACAGTTAAACCATATCATTTTAATTAACCCTTTGTTAACAGATAAAATTTTAACTAAGGTAACTAACTTTTTAATGTTAAAAGATTGTAAATTTTAATTATTTGATGTAAATTAGACCATAAATTAATAATTTAGAACCTTTTAGAACATATTATAATTATTTTTAAATTTTAAAAATGTTTTATTATTTTTAAATGATTCAATAAAACATTATTTTTATAAAATATTAGTACTCTCATTTTGAGAATATTCGTTTATTATATTTTTTTAAAATATGAAGATAACAAGTTAACATATAAAAACTACTTTATTATATATATAATAATTCAATGTAATTCATCAACGTTTTTTATATATTAGTTATCCCAAATTATATTTATTTAAATATTTTTATGAACATTTATTTGGTGTTTCCATTAATAAAATAATTATTACCTCAGATTTGTGTAATTATTTAATATACTCATTTCATTAATAAAAATTAAAAATAATATACCATAATGAATATAAATAATATATATTTCATAATAATATTTATCATTGAATTTATATAATTTACAACCCTATTTTAAAAATGATACATTATTTAAAACTTTAATGTGAAAAAATTAAATTGTTATTAAATAAAATATTATAAATAACATAATTTCATCCAAGTAGTCCAAAATAGAATAAATTAATTTATACCATGAAAATAAGTTCATTTATTTAAAAATTAACATTGATATTCATTCATATTGTTCATTTGTCCCCATATAGACACATAAGGAAAATTAAAGACAAAGTGACATTTGGTGTCTTTCTTTTATTTAAATATTATATAAGTCATTTTCATGAAAAGATGACCATTAAATGACATAACTTTGATCCTTTGGTGTAATTTTTCTAATGTTTTTCATCCCAAAATAATTTTTCTTATGTTAGGGTTTTTATATAGTCTTTATAATTTTATTTTTATCCTAAATTACCTAATTTACCCTGAATCTTTGTAACAAAATTTACCATAGTTAATATTCATACTAGAAAAAAGGTACATATTTGACAATTTTATACATTATTAATCTAAATTTCACATCTATTTTTCAAAATTAAAAAATCATATTGTTCATAATTTAATTTAAAATAAAACTGATAAAATGTCATGGAAAATATTTTTTTTAAATGCCATTTTAAAACATAAAATGTTTTTCTAATAAATTTCTGTATAAAATCATTTGAAAAAACCATAATAAGATTATTTTAAAACAAAATTAACTAATTATAACTTATTACTAATCGAAAACATAATGAGAAATTTTGAAGATGTTAAAAGAAAATACAGTTTTAAAAAACATTATTTTCACTATTCCTTAAAAAGAAATGTTTCATAGAAAAAAATTATTTTAATATGATTATGACACGATTAGTTAAAAAATTAAATTCATTTTGTCCAGTATATTTTCTAAAAAAACACATGTTTTATGAAAACATATTTTTGAAGAATAAAGTGATTTTACTGGAAATTTTAGATTATTTCTAAGTGTTCACCAATACATTAATATTGAGTTATGCCATTATTTTTGTTTCATAAATTAGTTATCAGGTGTCTAATTTGATGAAGTAAAAAATATTTTACTCTATACATATAAAAAATGTGTGATGAAGAGCCGAATGGAATGTACTAGAGGAAAAAGAAAATGTTTCATGTTTGCATGTATTGATTATAAATATCATGATTCTGGAGATGGAATAAATAATTTATTCAATGAAATCGAGGTAAATAATGTCAAATGCCTCAAATGCCAAGGGTTTTGGCATTATGAAAAATATTTCTATAACCTAACAACCAAAAATTATAAAAAACATTATCAACATCCTAAACTAAGGAAATAATGGAAAACTTATGTTATCCATACTAATTCAAGTAGGTCCTAAAAATTAAGGTAAAATGTATTGTAACCCTAAAATCTATATTTGTGGATATCCAATTGGAATATAGCCCCAGCCACCCTAGTAGTTATAAGATACCTTCTAAGAGAATAAAATCAAAATAAAAATGATTTTTTTTATATTATATTATTATTGTATCCAATTATGATTTTTTTGGGTGCATTATTAATTTTAATCAAAATAACTGTTTAATCGAGAAAATTTAATATGCTTTTAAGAATTAAATAAGTCACTTTACATGGATTAAAGATAAATTGTAATAATAAGTAACTCACAATTCATATTTCATATTTACTTATGATCATAATTCATTATAAGGATGACTAAGATCCCCCTCTGGAAATTTATTTCATTATAGGAGTTATGATACCTAATTCCGATAGATTTTTAGCTCAAGTGGTACAAATAAACTCAATATTTAGATAAGCCTTTGAGGAAGGAATAAATGAGTTTCATAATCTTACCTGAATTATTATGGTTGAACCCATATTGGAAATTAACCCTCAAGTACTAAAATGATTATTTATACCCTTAAATATATTAATTTGTATATGATAATTAGAATTTAAAGGAGAAAATTTATTTAGGGGGAGAGAATCTAATGATCTGATAATTTAGATCCTTTAAAAAACATATTATGTTCTATAAATCATGTCACACACTACACCCCATGTAATAATGACTAATATTGTACAACAATAAATATTAATAGGGTAACTAATTAATAGGAGTTTATAAATCTATAATAAGGACTAATATTTCATTAAATTTAAAATTCAAATGGATAATAATTAATATGAGTTAGTATTCAAAAAAATTATCTTAAATTAAATCCATTTTCTTTGTATTGTGTATTATATTTTAAATGATAAATTAAAAAACAATAGAATTTAATGTTTATGAAATAAAATCCATTGTTGAAGTAGTAACAGAAAACTTTTCATGTTATAAATTTTTAGTTTTCTCAGAAAATATTTGTTTTTAGTAAAAAATACATTTCTTGGAAAACTATAATTTTTAGGATTTTATCTCCATGTAATATTATACTAGAAAATTGAAAAACATTTTATGTAATAAAATATGTATTTAGGGAATTAAATTATTCATTATAAGTTGTTATTTTAAGTTATAATTCTATGCATAATATTTTTTAAAACTCAATTAAAATATTTATTTAATAAAAAAATATATATTCCGACATTTCATATAATTAAGTATTTAGAAAGTGAAATTCAATTTTTTATTTCCATAAAATACGCATACATTTTATTTTTTTATAATAAATTAATTTGTTTCATTATAATTGTTATCCAACATAATTACATATAATCTATAAATGTAAATTCAAAAAAAAATCTATTTTTCTAAAAATTGTTTTCACACGATTAAACAATTTTATTCAAAAAATTAAATTTTAAATCCTTTAGAAATTTATCGTGCATAAATGATTTAAAATTTTAAATCATAAGGCTAATATTTTGTAAGATAACATGATCTTAAATTTTCTCATTAATGTTTATTAATGATGTTAAAAATTAATTACCTAGATAAAACGACAATTTGGATAAAAGGTTAAAATTCAAAAAATCCTTAAATCACTCTTGAATTTTATAAAAAATAATATACAAAAAAGTTTTGACCTTATATTATCCCAAACCCCCTCGTTTTTCTCTTTTGATTCATTCAACTATGAATAGTTTTGTCACATTTTTGAAAAATCAAGTGTATTTCCCAAAGTTCCCATTTTTTCTTCTTATAAAAGGGTACCACTTCCACACTCCAAAGATAGAATTAGCCTTTGATTTAACCACTAAATAATTTCCATTTTCCTCACTCTATTACCGTATCACACAAAAATAATCCTCTGGTCATTCATAGTTAACAAAATCCCTTTAATTGCAATGTAACTTTAAAGGAAATATGAAGTCTCCAACATAAGTATTATTTCCATATCATGTTTTTCTTAATAATATTACTAATAAAAATATATTATAAATATAATAATATGAGGAATTAAATATCATTATTAAACTGAGTTTTTTTATATGAATGGTGCAATATTTTTTATTCATTTCCATCTACTTATAAATAGAAACGAACATCGTTAGTACATTATGCGGAATACCACCTCTATGAGCTATGTCATTTTACATTTTCATTACCTCTATTCATGGATGGTATTAATGGGGTTAATAATGAATACATATAATATATATCATCTAATTATGATTATAAAATGTCAATTTTATGTCCAAATTGACCCCCTATCGAGAGTTTAAAAAAATGAGTTTAAAAAGAAAGAACGCTCAACATAAATATGTGAGGACTCCCACCTCTATAATGAATGTTTTTTCTTTTTTCATCCAGATTTTCATAAATTATCTAAAAAATATATAATCACGATCACAATTATAAATAATTAAAACTACTTTCATTATACTTCTATTATAATGATATTATGTCAAAATAGACAACTCATAAACCATACTCGATGAAAGAGTTGATGTGTGTTCAAGTTTGGGTTGATTTAACCCCCTATGTGAACAATTCATTAAAAAAGATTATAGAAGATTATAGAAACTTAAAAAATAATTTAATTATGATATATTAAACAAATAATGATTATTATTTGGTTTTTGAAAGATTATATTAATTATTTAACTTATTATTAAAGAAACATTTTCTTTCTTTAAGATGACCAAAATAAGCTGAAACCGATTCAATTTTCATGAAAACACAAGTAGGAACTATATAATAATGTAAAAGCATGTAATAATTAATTTTCTATATTAAATTAAATATAATAGTGTAAGTTTACTAAAAATTTATCTAATGAATTTAATTTTGTGATTTATGAAGCTAATTGCATACGTAAAATTATTTTGGAACAAGGTAAGGGATTTTGTCTTAATTTACCTTCATTGAGACATAGTTCATATTTAAACACAGATAGTACTTAAGTGGTGTGTATAGTTAAAAATTATTTTTATAAAATTTCATGAATTTTTTTTTATTCTTGGTATTTGATGTTTAATTCCATGCTCTCTCGGTAATGGGTTTTTTATTAAATTATTACCTTAGTTGTAAGTGTTTTGTTTCAAAATTTCCTTTAAGAAACATTTTATTTTCTGAAAATAATTAAATTGATGTAGTTTATATAATGAAATTTTTTGATATTATATCATCAATTACCATTTATTAATGAAAAATTAAGTTCAATTTTAATCTCACTCTATCATAAGGATTGTATTTAAATTTGCCTCAAGTTGTAAGGGGTTTTCAGGACTAAAATCACTTCCTCGGGTCAAAATCACTCTTCTTTGAGAATTATATTTCAATATTGACATATCATAACCTATGATTATGTTATTTTTTATATTTACCTTATATTATGGTCAAATAATGTTTCACATAAATGTATTCTTCCTTTATCATTCAATGGTTTCATGAAAAACCATTTTTATAAAGAACAATTCTCATTACTTTTAATGAATTTTTAATCAATATCCATTCATTTACTTCCCACTAATTATCTCATTTTCGTAGTGGAAGCTCAATTTTTTTATCTCTAATGATTTATTTTTATCCCTTTAATCATTTATTATAAATGGTTTCATCATCCATTTAATGATGTTGGTTTTATATATGGTTATTTCAAAATTTCCAAAAGTTTTTTTCCATCATTTCTAAATAAAACGTTTTATCATCCACTACACATTTTATTTCCATAACTTTTATGAATTTTCTAGGCACCATTATTAATGATTATTTTTAATGTAAATGTTTTTAATGTATTTTCGCTTACTATTCTTGAAAACATCACATCCATTTAAAGTGTCCATTATTAAGGATTCTTTTAAAAGAAAACATTTTTAAAACTATTCAACTTCTTTATTTTCAAACCTGTATGTATTTTCATGGATATTTTATTTTGAACTATTTATATTTAAATATTCAAAAATATTTTCTCTCCCTTTAGGAAAATGATTTTTGATGTTTTTTTCTTTAATGTTTTGATGTTTTTTTTGAAAACATTTGTTTTTATCTTTTCTTACACTCTAAGGATTATATTTTATGAAGTGTTGTTTTGATCACCCTCTATATTCTAATATGATATTATTTATTTTGGAATTTTTTTTATATCTAATGAATTATTTAATTCATCAAATGTGATTATTTTTGGGGATCAAGTATTCAGATTCAAATAATTTCATTAATAATGCTATTTTATAACTTTTGAAACTATTATAATGCCATTTATTTGGATTCTATATGAAATGTCAACAATTTATATTTGGTAGTTTATGGAATCCATTAAATTTTCATGGTATAACTAATATATGATTATTGTTGATTTAAATATCCCATGTATGTATGTATGTATGTATGATTTATGGGGTCCAATATTGCCATCCAATGAAATGGTTTAATTTTATGACTCATTAGATAAAAAGGAAACATAAAGGGATTTATCCAATGAAAAATCTAAATGATCATATTTATCCTAAGAAAATTAGGTACCCAATAGTATTTATCCAATGATAGTTTCGTTACACAAGATGATTTATCCCAAGAAAACGGTTATACGAGAGGATTTATCCTAAGACAATGAGGTACATGGGAGGATTTATCCCAATCCAAAGGGTACACAGGTGGATTTAAACTAAATAAAAAGTTGTTCATGGGAGTTTTTATCCCAACCCTAAGGGTTCATGAGTGGATTATCCCATTAGCAAGAAGGTACATGTATTTTTTTGAAATAATTTTCCTCTATTTATGTTTGTGTAAAATTTCAATACTATTCATCAAATGATGTTAACATTTCATGATGCATTTTATTTTGATGAAATTACTTATTAGTATGACTATTACTTATTTTTAATAATTTGAAACTTTTATTTTATACTCACAATGTTATATTATTATTTATAATTTTTTGATCCATGTCACATATTTGATATTTCCTTAATGATATTATCTTACTCTAATAAGTTTTATGATCGTCGTATGTTTTTATTTGATGTTTTATTATGAAATTTATATCTTTCCCATGATTATTATTTATTAATATTTCTTAAACTTTTACCATATTTAGTGTTTCAATGGCATCCGAAAATTTTAAAAGGAAAGGTTATGTTCAATAGCGTATGAGATACGTAACACCGAGCTTAAGAAAACAACTGAATCATGTTATTTAAATATGGACATTATAACCTAAACATTAAATTGGAAGGAAATAAAAATATTAATGAAATTATGTATTATATAATAATAATTTCTATTTTATAAATTAAATTTTTGTGAGTAAGTACTATATTTTTATTAAAGTCATTTTATTCTTTAAAAGAGTTCCCTTTCTTCAAAAATGAGTTTTTAATAATTTTTTATGGATAATTTATATAATTAATTTTTGAAAATTTATAAAAATTTATTCTAGGAAATTACCTTCTATTTTTAAATCAACTAATAAAAATTATCCTATGGTGAAATGTTGATTATATTATGAAAACATTAATTTTTTAATGAATAGTGATAATTCTTGTTTTTATTAAAAATGTATTTTATTTGTAAGATAAAATGATGATTTAGATGGGTTATAAATTTTTATATGTTAATTATGATTTAAATTAATAGAATTTTAATATTTTAAATTCATTGTGTACTTAATGTAAGATAAATCATTTTATATTTATAATGGTATTTTTTCAAAAAAACTGTTTTTAGTTTCCTTTTTCTAGTTTAATTTTAAATTTAATTTTCAACTTCTGTGAATTAAATTTTGTATAATTGATCCCATAATTGTAATTATAGGTATAAAATTATTTATTAATATTCTTTTAATTTTTATTCATAAAAAAGTTACCATGGTAAAATGATATTTACTGCAGTATACCTAAAATAATGAAACGGGTTAAAGTTAAAAGGTAAAAAATTAAAATACCTAAAAATAAAACATTAACATGATGGTTGATTAATTTTTATAAAATTAAAATCATTTATAAAATTAATTATCAATCAATGTTTTTGGAATTAATTCCACTCATATGTGGTTGTCTTTAAATATAAAATAACCATTATTTAATCACTTAACACCCACAATTTACATACCAATCTGCACCTCCCCATTTCCCCTGAAAACCCTTTAAGATCATAAAATATATAAAAACACTATCCTCAAAACTATACCCATGTAAAAGGTTTTTTGGAATCATCAAAAGACTAATTCCAATGTCCCTAATGTGTCCTTAAAAGAGGTGATATAAAAGAGGTAAGATTATCAAACTACCTCTCTTAGTTTATTTTCATCTTCAACATTATCATCACATCATTCATCTATTACGTAATAAAAAATTCAGTATCATGTATATATTGGAATTTTATATTTATAATTCAATACCTTATATACACCCTTTTTATTTTCTCCTCTTATTCAACGAAACAAAACCATTGTCCAAAATATAGCGGTTAATAGCCTCCATAGACAATCAGTTTTCAATTTCCATTATTACATTCAAGGCTAGTCATAAAATGAATATTCGGATTAGATCATATTTCAATAGTTATATTATAACTTATTTCAAGTTATAGAACTAATATAAAGACATGATATTAAATAAAATGAAACTAGTTCTTGATGGTTGGAAAACCCACCAAAATAAACTAACCATTTGTCATAACATTTTTATCAAATTAATCACCCTCATAAAATAAAGAAAAATGATAAATGGGACCAATTAAACTTCTATGGTGGAACAAATACAATTTTATTCCAATTCTGGAGTATTATTCCAATTTTACAAGAACATCCATAGTTATACTCAAATGAACCGATCATAAAACCATAAAATGAACTCTCAAGGAACAAAACAAATTGAACATTATAACTCGCCTAAATGGCCATATGTGAATGTAAAAATATTATAATAAATAAAAATATCTGTGGAAATGGTTTTTAACTATTTAATTGGTGAATCTATTTTTATTATCTAGGAAATTAAGAGAAAGTGTAAAACCATCGGACATAAGTTAAGGGACTCTTCAACTAAAAAATATCATTTTAAATATTATAAAGATTTATTTTTTTAATCCTTATCTTTCATGCACATGTGTTTGAAATATTTTTTTATTAAGTTTTTTATATAGACATTAATTTTTTAAAAAGGGAACTTTCTAATTTCTCTCAATTGTTTTTAAAAAGGGATCTTTTTAAGGTTTTATGTAAGGGATATTCTTACCCAAATTTTCATTCAATGGTTTAACCATATACTTCATCGATTGTGTCATGATAAGAATATTTGTGAAATTAATTTTAATTATCATATGTTATATTTCTACTTTTTTATGTGTATTTATATATAACACACTTAATTGATTCATTTTATTAACTCTCACTTCAATGATGTGATATTTGAAAAATATTTTCTTTTAAAAAATCAGTTTTAATGTTTCTTTTAAAAAAAGAAAAAAATGAGTGTTTTTATATGAAATTAATGGAATTTCACATCATCATTTTACCTAAATGTTTTGAAACTTATTTATATGTTTATATGGTTATTTTAAAATAAATTCTTTTCCATTGTACGTGTGAAATGTTTCAAAATGAGTAAATTTAAATCAAATTTTTTTTCAATGATTTTTTTGTATAATGAAATATTTAATGATTTATGTTTGTTTTATAGTTATTGGGAATTGTTTATGAGTATGATTAGTTCCATTATAGACTAGTAATGGTTGGATCATTGTTATAACTAGGATGGGTGGTTACATTATTAACCAATGCGAGGTGGTTTCTTGATAATCCCATGATGAGTGGTTACATTATTAACCAATGATGGGTGGTTCCATGATAAACTAAGGATGGGTGGTTATGTTATAACTTCCAATGCATTTGGTACTGTATATAAAGAAGTTTAACATGTTGTTTATTCTATTTATATGAAGGGATGATACCCATTATTGTTCATGGTTGATCCTGATATAGCTTATATGAAGGGTTAATCCACAATATAGCTCTTGGAAAATGGGTGATCCATATATAGATTATACGGAGATTTGATCCCCATTGTAGCTCATGGGTGAAATGATAATAGATTATTTGAAGGCTAATCCACATTATAGATCTCTAATACATTGGATAATGATTATGTTGGAAGTTGTCTACATCTTCATTTCAATTAAAATGGTTTTGAAAGGGTTTTACGAATGTGATGCTTTAAGTATCCATAAATGGTTTTATTTTTATTTCATTGGATTCTAGTGATTTTCATAGAGCTAAATGTGCATGTTTTTTCATATAAAAATGATGTTTTTTTTCATTTTTTTGAAGAACCTTTAGATAAATTTAAATAATTCATGGGATTTAATATTTTCCATTAGAATAATAGATTTTCTATTTTTATATACCTTATTACATTCTTTGTTCTCATCCCAAGTTTTCAAATGTTTTTCATAGGGTTTAAAATAGAGTAGTTACATCGATGAGGTCAAGATGAAACTTTGGAATATCAATCTTGAAAATTAACCATGTTATATTTTTAAAAGTATTTATGATGAAAATAATTGATACTGGGTAAAAGTTTCCACTTTTAATGTATGGTTTTACTATATAAAAGTTTTCCAAATTTTATAAACTTATAAATCTAAAAGATATTTAGGAATAAAGTAAATACAACTCATTTTAAAAATCACTAAAATATTTAATGTATAAGAGCAGGTCTACATAGTTGGTATTAGAGCAGGGTTTAGAAAATATTAGAGAATAATAATTTTGCATAAACATAGGTTATATTTCAATGTATATTCTCTTTTGTAAAATGATTGTTTTGTATATTTTTTAGATCAATGAAATTCAGTTAAAAAGAGAAGGAGTGGGTTCTCAAAAAACATTTCTAACTCATGCTTATGACTTTCTTGCAATAATTATTGCAATGTCATGCCCTTATTATTTTGAAACATTTTTTAACATACAAATCCCTCCGAAATAGTTGTATGAAATTTAAATTTCTCCTCTATACATCATTACATCTATGGTTCATTGGTCATTTTTAATCAAATCATAGTTTCCCAATATTATCATCATTACAAAAAAAGGTAAATATCATCACGTTTTTTTTAAAATAATTTACCCTATCAAAAGACGGTGAAGCATATTAGGATTTAAAAATAACTACTTATGAATTAGACCCTCATGAAATTTATTTATTTCTGGTTTTAACATATATTATTACTTATTATACTTATGGTATTCTAACAGGGAGCTTTATTGAAAGTTTCAAAACAATGCTAGTTTGAATGATTTAGAAAAACACTATTTTATTAGATGTTTTGAAATTATATATCATACAAAAATATTTTCCAAAACTATTTATCTTCAATCATTGTAACACCCTGAACCGAGAAGCCCTGATACAGTGCAATATTTAATTACATTGGCATGATTACAGTGAATCAAATTTGAGGGGATAGAGCAGTGGTTTAGTCTTGGAAAGCAAGATTATATACATGATACCTATAATACATTGGTAAATAAGAAAATACCAACATTAAACATAATAAAATAAAAATAAACTTCATCCATGAAATCATAATAAAAGATTCCATCTTTATAACCTTGAGAAATGAAACATAATAAGGGTGAGCTCAAATTCTCATTAAGGGTAATTAGAAGTGGAAGAAATAATAAATAAATGATAATAAATTAACATGGTGAGGTAAATAACTTAAAACACATGTCATTAAAATAAATAGATAAGGAAAAAACACTATGGTAATGCTAGAAACTGAAACATATTCTCTGCAATTACTGAACTAAAATGAAATTTATCCATATATTTGTCGAAGAAAAATATTAAGGATGAATAATATTTGAAACTAAATGAGGGAAATTATTTATTAATTGACTTCATTTCTAAGTCACATGAAAACCTATACCGTCATGACCTTTCACATGACGGTTTAAAACTGCGAATAGAAATCTGTTTAATTTGGCCAACATATTTATCTCATGGGAACCTTTTGATGCATCAATGAGATATATAATGTCTGAGAAACACCTGTCAATACCATTCCAAATAATTCATCATACCCAAAAAATCAAAATAAATAATATACCTTATCAGATATCCATATTGAATAAAGAATACGGCTTTATCAATAATTCCCCAATTAATAAAATAACTGCCAAAGTGATCACCATATTTAAAATGATATACATTTTAAGAAATACTAATATCCATTGTATGAAAATATGGATATTCAAGTATATTTCCAATTAAATATTATTATAAAAAAGTAAATATTTAAATATAATGTTAAAAATCGCAAAATTAAGTTATATTTCATTGGTAATCATTAAGAAAAATATTGAGGAGAATAATCTTTAAACATTCCAAAGTATCCCCTACCACTTTGAAAAATATGAATCAAAATATCAAGAAAGGTATGATGTTAAATAAAACTTATAATATCTATAGAATAATGGAATTCATGATATAATATGAAAATTCCAGAATATATTACAAATCAAACTGAATTGGTGCATAATAAATAATAAGTCATAATGAAATGAAAATTGAGACGAAATTTCCTTACCAAAACCATCCTTTTTTTATATGGTATTTATCCTCCTATATAGTGGTGTTTAGATATGTTATTAACTTTTAAGAGAACCATAATCAGGTTTATATTGTCATATATAATCTTATTATATTATTTTATTACCAATTTGAAGATAATCTTTCAATATTTTCACTATTCCAGGGGTACTTTTCCTAGTTTTCTCAAACATGTTTTAAGTTGTTACTTTTTGTTATAATTAATTAGATCATGGTATAATTATCTCCAAAATTTAAACCATGAATTAATTATCATATATAATCACTATATATATATATTTATATAATTCTATTTTATTTGGACATTTGAAATGAATTTCACCATTCCAGGAGATCATAGGTCATACTTATGCATGAATGCTACATCCATTTAATTGTTTTATTAAATGAATGAAAACTAAATGATACATATGTATATTATAATTATAGAATAATATCTATGTTATATATTCTACAAAGGTTTATTAAACCATCCATTATACATTCTATGTATGGTATGAATGAGTCATATCGCTTTGAGGGGGTGGTAGTACACACTTCCTCAAACGAAATTATCGTATATGCACAAGATGGAAATCAGAAAGGTATGCTCTAAATAAAAATTTAATAAGTATAAAGAAATTATAAATATCATATATAACATGTATAAAAATATTTTATATCATTATGGCCACCGTGATAGGTGGTAAAGAAAAATTGAACAATCATTATTTCATGAGCCAATAGTTCATCGTACACAGAAATAGTATGTTTGGTACCCATTAGATGGATGTGTGTGTAAGTGTAGGTCAAACCCTTTACAAAAAAAAATACAACTATATTGATACTAATGGTTTTTTATATAAAACTGTAAAAAATATATTTTATGGGGTGGATAACGAAAATGAAATGAGAGATCTTTAGAGAAGACGTAACCTCTTAATTGTGTGACTTCTTTCAGTTTGTACCAAAAGGAATCCTTGAAAGGATTAATACACTAAAGGAGGATTAACAATAGAGGGTAGGGATGTTGGGAAATTATTTTGGAGATAATTTAAAAACCTATGTGGTTTTATAGGTGAGAGGAATGGGGATAAGTGGTGGCCTTTAATGGTAAGGAAAAGGACTCACTCAGAATTTTTGGAAACAAGATAACTGTACACATTTTCTTACCTAAAAAAAGTTATAAAAATAAAAAAAACTAAATAATTGAATGCTTATGGGAATTATATTCCCATAAAATGGATTTTGGACAAATGGATAGATTATTTGGATTCTTATGTTAAAGATTTAGTCCTTTATCAAGCTTAATTTTTCCTTAATGATTGTAATTACTTTTAATTACTTTCAATAATATTTTTGGTGAAATAATAATTTGAACTTATTATAAATTATAAATTATGATTATTCTAAATATGTAATTCATTTTACAAATTACAATCACATAAGTGTAAGAAATTAATTCAAAATTTATCCCATAAGTGGGACAAAAATATGGGTTTTTTAAAATAAAAACATCCCAAAGATTTCTATGATTTTATAGTAAATTTATAAGTGAAATTGTTTCTAATAAAAATACTAGATTAATTGATAAAAATATTATCTGAATAAAATTTAAAACCAATATAAAACATAATTTAGCCTTATAATTAAATTAGATGAAAATCAATTTTGAACTAAAATGCAATATTTTTTATTATTCATTAAAAAATTGATTTATTCACAAAAGAAATAAAAAAATTCAACATAACCTATTTACTATGTTTTTATTTAAAATATACAATTTATTTTGCAATATTAAATCAATTAATGTGTCAAAATTCAAATTTAAAATGGGTTCCTCGTTAAAAGGCCGTAAAAATATAGGTTTTTAAGTGTAAAATAGGGTTTCTTCTTCTCTTATGCATATCAAAAATAATGGATAATTATCAAAAATAAATGATTGAATATATAAACTATATATTTCATTAAAATCATTCACTAATTGTAATTAAATATTTTTATTAATAAAAAATTCATTTGGAATCATATAAATAAGAATATTTTTTTAATATCCAATTGGTTCTTATTTTCGTTTCTCATTAGTTGGTAAATAATAAATTCATTTTTTAGTTATATAAACAATAAATTTTTATATTTTAGTTAATAATATTGATAAATTCTAACATAATGGAAGGATATATCATATTATATTAAATAATAATGATTTAATAATACAATGTTATTTTGTGAAACTCGGTCTTGCGTTTGACGCGTGTTATCGAGGAAGGTCGCTCTTGCGTGAAACACAGGCTAACTCAGTGTTTCTTTCATTAAAAGCTATATCATATATTGAATATATTTAAAATATTAAATATATAGTAGTGTCTAGGTATGTTATATTCCTTTATGCACTTGGTAATGCATGCAAAACATGTTATTGAATATAATGTCATACATTTTAATTTCAGGGTGTTACATTCTCCCCACCTTAATTAAATTGTGTCATAAAAATTTAAACCTAACCTTAGTAATTTTTGGATTGAAAATAAACTATTTTTGAAAGACCCACATTGTAAAAAGAGTTAATATCACATCTTCTTAACATGATAGAAAGAAAATTACAACGTCACGTAACTACATTTCCTAATTGGAGAACATTGGTGAGAAATGAAAACATGTATATGGAAGAAAAACTCCAAAAATAAGGTTTTGATGCAAAGTTATAGAGAACATGTTCAGATAAAATTTATTCACCACAAAACCAAAAACCATAGGTGTGAATAAAGGTCATTGATATCATCAAAAATGAGGATAATAGGATGACATTTATTTTCAAAACCATTTTATTTCTATAGTTATGAAATTCTTTCACTCTATAGGAATATAAGTAAATATAAATTTCTATAAACATAATCTTTTAATTTTATTAAACCATGATCTATTTCGACTTCATCACTTATAAAATGACGTATCATATGGTGAAGTAATACATTGAACTCAAAAATCTCAAAAAATGATCATCTTAAACAATTTTAAAAATAGTGAACATTTCCAACAGATTATGATACAATCACTTATTAAGGAGAGTCACTGAATTTCCAAAATGAACTTACCATTCACCTTTAACAAACAAGAATTCGTACTAAATTTTCACATTCTAAATATGTTAAAACCTTCATCTTGTATCATCTTAAAATATGGTATTAACTAGAATCACCATATAAATTTTTTGAAAGCACGCATTCATACTCATTACTTAATTAAGAAAAATGTTATTGGATATACCCCCTAAATCCAAATTTGTTATAAAATCCATCAATGATAGAATAGAAAACTTGTTTACAAGTCATTAATCAATACCAAGGTAGTCATCACTTGTATGAATCAATAATTTATTCACCATTATCTAAACACTAGAAACATATTGAGGGTTTTCGTTCCCTCAATCATGTGTTTTATGAAAATTTGAACTTTCTACTAGAAAATGTTTCTTGGCACCATTCGGTATATAATCTCAAATACATAATAGAAAATAACTAGAGTACAGTCCTTACATTTTTTATAAATTATATTATGATAACATCATAAATAAATACCTTTAAAACATATTTATTAGATCAAAATATAGAAGTACATTAATTATTTCACTACGGTTGTGTCAATAACATATACTTGACCTTGATCCCTTAAATTCTTCTAAGGAATATTCTCTTGACACTTGAGGCATTCATTTGTGGACTTTCGCATATCCTTTTAGTTGAAATGTTGATTAGAATAATTTTCCTTATTTCCTTTGGATTCTTTTTCCTAATGACCCTTTTCTCCACACATATAAAAAACTCCCAATCCTTTCAAACAATTACCAGGGTGATTATTTCGATATTTATCACATGTTGGAAAAGCCTTATTTCCCTTTATATTCTTTGACTCATTCCCATTTTCATTTTTTTCAGAATACCTTTTCCTCTCTTAGTTTCCCATAAATCCATAGGACTCAGATAATTATTTTTATTTCCTGATAGAATATAAAACTATTTCATCGTATAAAGAAATGTGTTGAGACACTAGTACCCATTGGATACTTGGATTAATTCCTTCAAGTAATTGTCTGATCATGCACTTTGTGTTGTGTATATAATTTTTATTAGTCTTAGATAACCTTGTAAAGGTAGCTTCATAATATACAACAATCTATTTTTCCTTTTGATTTATTCCCATAAACTTTCTCTTTATCTCAATTCGTCGATCACGATGAAAGTATTTATCAAATAATTTCTCCATAAAATTTCTCCATTATATGAGTTAAATTTCTTCTTACACTCTTGTATTATGGATCAGAGACCATCACTAGTGAGTATAACCTTAGAGATAATAGACCGAAAGTATAACATTTCCCTTTTCACTACATTCCAAGGCCATATACATCTTCTCTAGAG
The DNA here is from genome assembly GCA_963277665.1 of Viscum album. Lineage (NCBI taxonomy): Eukaryota > Viridiplantae > Streptophyta > Magnoliopsida > Santalales > Viscaceae > Viscum > Viscum album. The sequence goes on along the minus strand of OY728119.1, from coordinate 99,068,078 downwards.
ACTCAATCCATTGCTCAGCTACAATTGGATTAGTAGTCCCACTAAATGATAGTGGCTTCTTCCATATAAAGAGTTCCATTATAGGATATTATCTCCATGTAATAAGCTACTCCCTAAGTGCATGGTTATTTTTTATAACCTGACTAGGCTTCCCTAATATATCTATTACTTACTCAGAACAATATGAGATGTATTTTTTCCTCACAAGGGAAATTCTACATTTTCCATGAGTAATGATACCATTTTTCCTTCTAGGAACCATTTATAAACAATGGAATACATGGGATTATCTCATAATGTTTTGATCTTTGTATAACTCTAAATACGGTATAGAACATAACATAAATTTATGCATGATATATCCTCGAATACTAATCTTTGATTACTTTGGGGAAATTTTTAAATTCAAATCTTTCATAATGGTAGGTGAAGAAAATATGAACTGTAACACCCCATATTTTTCTAAAAAATAAATAGAAATGCATGGAACTTTGTTTTAAAGTAGATATGTGTAACTATCATTTAAAACATAACTTTTCCACTTCTATGTTTTGAATTTCAAGAAACTATCATCTAAAATTGTGTCAAGTATGTTATTTGGAGTCCATTGGAACTAACTTGTTTTTTTGGTGAATAGTAACATACCCTTATGAATACTAATATGAATAGTAATATTACCCTAATGAATAGTAAATTTTATTATTATTTTATTTTCCTAAGGATTTAAGATAATAACACCTTGGTTAATTTTTTATCATGATATAGAAGTAGTTATAGAATTAGAATTGTTAATTTTTGAATTAAGTATGCTTTTATTTAAAAATTAAATTAATAAAATTTAGAAAATTATTTTAAAAAAATGGACTTCATTTTTTAATTCTACACATTGAAAAATAGTTAGGTTAAATTTTTGTGTTTTTTCTTAAATTCATGATTTATCGGTGAATAGTGAAATACGATAAAATATCATATAATCAAATTATCAGTAAAATAAACTATTTATGACATCATAAGTGATGCAAGGACACCTGGTTCAAACTCACATTCCATTATTACTATTTTAGGTCACATGAACTAACACTATTCATAATCTTGGGAAAAAATATTATAATAATGATTAAAATAATGAAAAATACCCCCTCTCCTCCACTATAAATACCACCCCACTCCATTCTTCTTCCCACACCTCTCAAGCCTTGATCCATGCCTAAGTTCATCCCAATACTCCTCCCAAGCCTCTTTCCCACGTCCTAGAGCTACTGGTCTCACCAAAAGACCAAAACCAAATCCCTTAAGAAAGATCTCAAGTAGAAGACATCAAGAGGTAAACATCCTCTTTTATTTTCTTTCCTTTCTTTCATTTTATGTAATTATCTTCCTTTCTCTTTGGATTATGTTGGGATATTTCATTACATATCCCCCCTTACTTTCCATAATATGTATGAGTGATGAGATATTCCATTTCTCTCTTCAAACTATTTTTTTGAAATTTTAAGAGATGTCGTTAGGTTACCGAATTTTCGTGATAAATTTCTCATGTTTTCTTTTATTTAATGATTCATTTTTCTTCGTTCCTCACCCCCTCTTATCCAAGAGGCATGAAATCTACAGAATCATGTATATTTTGTATGTTCTCATGTTCATGGAAAATTCAGCATCATTGTTCTTCACCTCTCCCACTTATTTAAGGAATAAAAACATTGTCTGTGATGTTTCGAATTACCGACATCATGGACGATGTGATTTCAATTTCCATTAATCCTTCAAGTCTAGTTAGGAAACAATTTTTATGGTTGAACCAGGTTTTAATATATGTATTATGTTGCATCAATGGTTCTATAATTCGTTTCCACGCATGGTTTTAATTTATAAAATGAAATGAGGTTGTTATTATCAAAGAACCACAAAAATGAGCTAAACGAACATCATTAATGTTTTAACTTATGAATCATCCTCATATAAAACATCAAAATGTTAATGGTATAAATTATGGTACTGGAAATATGTAAATACCCTTACATTCCAATTCTGGAATTTCACTTCCAATCGACAAGAACATCCACCAGGAACAAATCATGGAAATCATGTTAAGAACTCACCCAAAAATAGTTCATGGTGCAAAATACTAACAATTAAAGGGTTAAATGATTCTATGAAATGCTAATATAATATGTTATAAACATGAAAATGTCTCTATAAACTACTAATAACACTCTTTTAACTATTATACATGAAGTTCAAATAAGGTTTAAGTGAGAAAAACCCGAGGTAAGGGAATTATTAACACGATTTCCATTCTTTGGGTTAACCTTATACTTCATTATTTATGTGGAATTAAAATTGATTGTGTGATGGGTTTTGCTTATATTATTTTTACTTATGTCTAATAATAGTTTCTATACATACTACATTCACTCTATTATGTCTCTATTCAATTGTATTATATTTGTAAGGGGATTTTCTTTTAAAATCCTCTTTTAAAATTATGTTTTACAAAATTCAAAAGTAATGTTTTTATGGTATTATTAATGTTGTATGATTATGTTATGATTCTTGAGAATTGTTTATTATGAGGTTTGGGACCTATATTTACCTCCAATGCATTTGGTATGAGTAAGTTATAGGTTGGTTGTATGGTTACTCCAAGTGTAACTTTAATGGTTACACAAAGTTAGGTAGTCGTGAGGGTTACAAATTATAAGGTAGACAAGAATGGTTACAAGATTATGTAAGAAATTACCCAAGATACCTTTATGATTATATTTATGTTCTCATTTGTTGTGTGGATCTTGTGTAAATCTCATGTTACGCAAAGTAAGTATATATGGGTGTCAAGCATGTCTTTTGAAAATGCTTTCATACGTTATATGTTCTCATGGACTAATGTGATCTTTTCTTCTTTTCCATCCCTTATTGATATTTTTTTCTCATACCAAGTTTTTAAATGATTTTCACAGGTTAATGGAAGTGTAAGACTAAGAAGGAAGCCATGTTAAATGGTTTAAGAATTTTAAAGGAGTCATGTTTAAGTTTTAGTGTTTTATATTTTGAAAAAAAATGAAAACAATTTTTATGGAATCCACCATTTAATAATGTGTAATATTATAATTTTATTTTCCCAATTCTATAAAGCTATAAACCTGAAAAGATCTTCAATGTTAAAGGAAGTTTTTTTTGACTAAATTCAGGATTATGTATGTAATAAGGGTGGGTCCTTATAGTTGGTATCAGAGGATGGTTTATATAACTTTAGGGGATATGGTGATGTTTAATGAATACCATAAATTATTTTCACTCTATGTTTAATTTGAAATGTTTTATAATTTAAAGATTAACATGTTGCTTCATCTAAGACATGTTTATTTAGAATGGTTTTCCATAGAAGGAACAAGGACTCTGAAGAAGAGAGGCACCGACAGAATGAAATCCTTCCGGAACTATAGCCCGGAATGGTAGGGATTGGAACTAAGAAATTTGTGACAATAATGGATCAGCTAACGTAGGCAATAAAAGGTGGTGGAATCCATGAAAGAAAACAAATAGAGGTACCGCAATAGAACATGACAGTAGTGGAACATTTTATGAGACAACATCCTCCTGCATTCAATGGATCTTATGACCCAGTAGCATTTGAAGGATGGCTCAAAGCCCTTGAAAAGATATTTGATGTTATGGGATGTTAAGACAATCAAAAGGTAAGTCTTGACATTTATAGTTTTGAAGGGGAAGCTGATCAGTGGTGGTCAATGGTAAGGAATATCAGGGGTAGAGAGGATTTTGATGCCTTAGAGTGGGATGAATTTAAAAGTCTTTTCCTTGAAATTTTTTTTCCTAAGGTGGTGCGAATTAGAATGGAGAATCAATTCCTTGAATTGAAACAGAAGGAGAAAGATTCAGTTTCTGTGTATGAAGCGAACTTCCCCCGACTGGCGAGGTATTCTCTAAATATTATTCTGGATCTTGATAGCAAAATCAACTGCTTTTACTCAAGATTGAAGCCAAGTTATTATGGGGCTTAGCCTCCCGTGAGTTCAAATGTTATGAGAAACTTGTCCGATGTGCTGAGAGGGTAGAAATGGAGTTTTCTGATAATCACGTTCATTTTAAAAACAAATAGAAGAAGAGGTCTAAATGTCAACAAATGGGTAAGAATCAACCAAAGAAATCAGATGGTAAGAAAATCCAATTTCCAGTTTGTGAAAAGTGTTGAAAGAAACACCCTGGGGAATGTCTTATAAAAAAGGGAAGTGTTTTAAATGTGGTAAGTTTGGACATATGGCGCAAGATATCAAAGAAAATGATCCTAAAAATAATCCTGAAAAGTAGACTATAAAGTATTTTAAATGTGGTGAGATGGGTCATTATGAGAATTCCTACCCAAAGAGAGATCAGAATGATGCAGAGAAGCTAGACTATAAGCAGAAAAGTGTACTGAGATCATTTTCCACATCGTCAACAAATGTCAGGCCATCCAATGAAGTTGTATCAGGTACATTGTTTGTTCACTCAGATTTTTCTAAAGTTTTGTTTGATACAGGTTCTACACATTCCTTCATCTATGAGAAATTTTCTGGAAAATTGGAAATATCACCTCAACAAATGAGACCGGATGTTATTGTTAAAACACTAGGGGGTATGTTATAGAAAAGAGGAATTATAAGAATCTTTCTATTGTGTTATGTGGAAAGACATTACCTGTAATCCTTTTTGTTTTACCCTTAGTTGAGTTTGATGTTATTCGGGGAATGGACTGGCTTTCTGATTATCATGCTAAGATTGAATGTAGAGATAAAGAATTTGTTTTTCAGAAATAGTTTTAGTTTGTATACAAGAATGAGCCCATACAATTGATAAAATATCAAGAATATGAGAAACTATTTAAAGGTGTAAATGAAAGTTATCTTGCTCATATAGTTGAAAACAAGGGAACTATTCAAATTAATGATGTTCCAGTGGTAAATGAATACCTTCATGTTTTTTCGGATGAGTTACCTGGTGTCATACCTGATCGATAAGTCGAATTCACAATTGACTTGGTTCCTGATGCTAAGACAATTTGAAAACCCCCATATCATATAGATCTAATAGAACTTATTGAATTGAAAAATCAGTTTAATGATCTACTTGACAAAGGCTTAATTCATCTTATCACTTCACCGTGGTGAGACCCTATTTAGTTTTTAAAAAGAAAGATGGTTTCATGAGACTTTGTATTGATTATAGAGATTTGAATAACATCATTGTTAAAAACAAGTATATGTTGCCTCATATCAATGACTTGTTTGATTATCTTCATGGATCTTAGTACTTTTCCAAGATTGAATTGAGATCTGAATACCATCAGCTGAAGGTCAAGGAGGATGAAATCCCGAAAACCACCTTTTGTACTAGATATGGGCATTATGAATTTGTTTTGATGCCATTTGGATTAACCAATGAACCTGCTGTATTCATTAATCTTATGAATAGAGTATTTCCCGAGTTCTTGGATAAGTTTGTAGTTGTATTTATCAATGAAATTCTGGTATTTTCAAAAAATAAAGACGAGCATAAAAAACATCTAATGTTTGTTTTAAAATCAGTAAAATAAAAGACACTGTATGAATAATTCAGAAAGTGTGATTTTTTGTTACACCAGATTTCTTTTGTTGGGAAGATTGTAAATAAGGATGGAATAATAGATGATCTTACCAAAACAAAAGTAGTTGATGAATGGGCAAGATCCAAAAATCTGATAGAGATTTGTAGTTTTGTTGGGTTGGCATGTAATTACAGACGGTTTGTTAAGAACTTTGCACGGTTATCTAGCCCGATAACTATGTTAACATAGAAAGGGGTTAAATTTGTTTAGACAGAAGAATGTGATGTTTGTTTTCAGGAACTAAAAAAGAGATTGGTGAATGCTCCAGTTTTGGCCTTAGCTTCCCGGAATGGTGAGTTTTTCATCTACAGTTATGCTTCTTTGAAGGGACTTGTTTGTGTTTTAATGCATAATGATTAGGTAATTTCCTATGTTTCGAGACAACTTAAACCTACTGATCTAAATTATCCCACACATGATTTGGAATTGGAAACTGTGGTTTTTTCTTTGAAAATTTGGAGGCATCATCTATACGGAACCAAATGCCAAATATATACTGACCATAAAAGTCTAAAGTATATATTCACTCAGAAGGAATTAAACATGAGTCAAAGAAGATGGCCTAACCTGATAAAGGATTATGAATGCACAATCAATTACCATCCTAGAAATGCAAACAAAGTATAAGATTCCTTGAGTCGGAAACATCATGCATCATTAACCATGTTACATTTGGAACCTGATCCCTTGATTAATGAGTTGATGAATTTTGGCTTTGAATTTTTTGGTGCAAGGAATAACTCTATTTTGTTTCAAGTTTTAGTGCATTCTTCATTGTCAGACAGAATTAAGAAAGCATTTAAGGAAGACCGTGACCTATAGAAAAAGGTAGAATTGGTTAAAATGGGTAAGTTTCCAGATTTTAACCTTGACCAATATTCTATTTTAAAATTTGGAAAAAGGTTGTGTGTGATCAGTGATTCTTAGTTGAAGAATGATTTGTTGTGCGAAGCTCATAGTTCTCCATTTTATGTTCATCCTGGCAGTACTAAGATGTACAGAAACCTTTGGTAGTATTATTGGTGGGATGGAATTAAAAGAGATATTGCAGATTTTACCCTGAAATGTTTGACATGTCAACAGGTTAAAGAAGAGTGGCAGTTACCGAAGTAGATGCTTCAGCATTTTCTAGTGCTAGAGTGCAAATGGGAGAATGTATCCATGGACTTTGTAGTGGGACTACCAAATACTTCTCGAGGTAACATTGCGATTTGGGTTATTGTAGATCAGATAACAAAGTCTGCACATTTTCTTTATATCCGAGATACAATGACTTTGGATCAAATTTCTCGATTTTACCTCAAGGATACTTTTAGGTTACACGGAGTTCCTCTTTCCATTGTATCTAACCGAGATCCCAAGTTCACTTCTATCTTTTGGAAGGGACTTCAGAATTCATTGGGCACATAGTTAAATTTCAGTATAGCTTTTCATCTTCAATCAGATGAGCAGTCAGAACGAATGATTCAAACTTTAGAGTATATACTTAAAGCCTGTTCAATGAACTATCAGGGAAGTTGGGATCAGCATCTTTCATTAGTTGAATTTTCTTATAATAACAGTTTTCATTCCAATATTTAGATTGAACCTTTTGAGGCCTTGTATGGGAATCGGTGTCGAACTCCAGTGTTTTGGGATGAAGTCGGTGAAAGAAAGTTGATGGGAACAGAATTTGTAGAAGAAGTGGCTGAGAAAGTGAGGATGATCTAGCAGCACATGAGGACAGCTTAGAGTAGGAAGAAAAGTTATGCAGATAAGAGAAGGAAAGACTTCTCTTTCGAGGTAGGTGACCATGCTTTCTTAAAAATCTCTCCTTGGAAAAGTGTGATGCATTTTGGTAATAAAGGTAATCTAAGTCCATAGTTCATCGGTCCTTTTGAAATCTTGGAGAAAGTTAGAACAGTTGCATACCGCGTAGCTTTGCCTCCAGGTTTGTCTTAGGTACATAATGTTTTTAATGTTTCAATGTTGAGAAAGTATGTTCCAGATTCATCACATGTTTTGAGCCCAGAAGAAATTCAATTGGAATAGAACCTTTCTTATGAAGAGAAACCAGTTCAAATTCTTGATTGAAGGGAATAGGTATTGGGGAATAAGGTAATCCACTAGGTAAAGGTTTTTTGAATAAACCACAAGGTTAAAAAGGCAACATGGGAGTATGAAAATGCTATGAGGGAAAATTACATTCAGTTGTTTAATAAGTAAATAAAATTAAGAGGATGCAATTTCCAGAAGGTGGGGATAATGCAACACCCCAATATTTTCTTAAAAAATATATATACAAATGCATGGAACTTTGTTTTAAATTAGATATTTGTAACTATCCTTTAAAACATAACTTTTACACTTCAATGTTTTGAATTTCAAGAAACTGTCATCTACAATTGTGTTCAGTATGTTATTTGGAGACTATTGGAACCAACTTGTTTTTTGGTGAATAGTAACATACCATTATAAATAGTAATATGAATAAAAATATGACCCTAAGGAATAGTAAATTTTATTATTATTTTATTTTATTAAGGATTTAATATAATAACATCTTGGTTAATTTTTCATCATGATATAGAAGTAGTTATAGAGTTAGAATTGTGAATTGGTTAATTAAGTATTCTTTTATTTAAACATCAAATTAATAATATTTAGAAAATTATTTTCAAAAAATGGACTTCATTTTTGAATTATACAATTCGAAAAATGGTTAGGGTAAATTTTTGGGTTTTTTCTAAATTTTTGGATTTTTCGGTGAATAGTGAAATATGATGAAATACCGTATAATAAAAGTATTAGTAAAATACACTATTTATAACATCATAAGTGATCCAAGGAAATTTGGTTCAAACTCACATGCCATTATTACTATTTTAGGTCTCATGAACTAAGACTATTCATATTCTTGGGCAAAAATATTATAATAATGATTAAAATAATAAAAAATACCCCCTCTCCTCCACTATAAATACCACCCTCACTCCCCTATTCTTCCCACACCTCTCAAGCCATGATTCATGCCTAAGTTCTGCCCAATACCCATACCAAGGATCTTCCCCACGTCCTAGAGCTGCTGGTCTCACCCAAAGACCAAAACCAAAGCCCTTAAGCAGGATCTCAAGGAGAAGAGATCAAGAGGTAAACATCCTCTTATTTTCTTTCTTTTCTATAATTTTATGTTATTCTCTTCCTTTCCCTTTGTATTATATTGGGATATTTCATTCCATATCCCCCCTTACTATCCATATTATGTATGAGTGATTAGATTATCCCTTTCTCTCATCAAACTATTTTTATGAAATTTTAAGAGACGCCGTTAGGCTGGCAAATTTTTGTGAGAAATTTCTCATGTTTTCTTTTATTTCATTATTCCTTTGCCTTCTTTCCTCACCCCATATTATCCAAGAGGCATAAAATCTCCAGAATCATGTATATTCTGGATTTCCTCATGTTCATGGAAAATTCATCATCATTGTTCTTCTCCTCTCCCACTTAATTAAGGAATAAAAACATTGTCCGTGATGTGTCGAATTACCGACATTGTGGACGATGTGATTTAAATTTCCATTAATCCTTCAAGTATGGCCATGAAACCATTTTTATGGTTGAACCAAGTTATAATATATGTATTTTGTCTTATCAATGGTTCTGGAATTCTTTTCAACACATGGTTTTAATTTATAAAATGAAATGATGTCGTTATTATCAAAGAACTACTAAAATGATCTAAACGAACATCATTAATGTTTTAACTTATGAATCATCATCATATAAAACATCAAAATGATAATGGTATAAATTATGGTAATGGAAATATTTAAATACCTTTCCATTCCAATTCTGGAATTTCACTTCCAATTGACAAGAACATCCACCTTGAACCAATCATGGAAATCATGTTAAGAACTCACCCAAAAATAGTGCAAGGAGCAAAATACTAACAATTAAAGGATGAAATGATGGTATTAAAGGATAATATAAGATGTCTTAAACATTAACATGTTTATATAAACTACAAATAACTCTCTTTTAACCATTATACCAAATGTTTAAACAATTTTGAATTAAGACAAACCCGAGGTAAGGGAATTCTTAACCCGATTTCCATTCTTTGGGTTAACCTTCTACTTTGTTATTTATGTTGTAAAAAATTTATTGGGTGATGGGTTTTGCTTGTATTATGTTTAATTATGTCTAATTACAGTTTCTATACATATTACATCCACTCTATTAAGTCTCTATTCAATTGTATTATATTTGTAAGGTGCTTTTCTTTTAAAATCATCTTTTAAAATTATGTTTTACAAAATTCAAAAGCAATGTTTTTATGCTATTATTCATGTTTTATGATTATGTTATGGTTCTTGGGAATATTTTATGATGAAGGGTGGGACCTATATTTCCCTCTAATTCATTGGGTATGAGTAAGTTGGAGGTCGGCCATATGGTTACTCCAAGTGTAACTGCGATGGTTACACAAAGTAAGGTAGCCGTGAGGGTTACAAATTATAAGGTAGCCAAGAATAGTTACAAGATTATGTAATTAGTTCCCCAATATAACTTTATTATTATATTTATATTCTCATGTTTTGTTTGGATCTTATTTAAATTTCATGTTACACAAACTAAGTATATATGGGTTCCAAGCATGTCTTTTGAAAATGCTTTCATACGTTATGAGTTTTCATGGACTAATGTGCTCTTTCCTTCTTTTCCATCCCTTACTGAGATTTTGTGCTCATACCATGTTTTAAAATGATTTTCACAGGTTAATGGATGTGTAATAAGAGGAAGGAATCCATGTTAAATGGTTTAAGAATTTTCAAACAGTCATGTTTATGTTTTAGTGTTTTATATTTTGAAAAAAATGAAAACTATTTTTATGGTATTCACTCTATAATAATTTTTAATTTTATAAATGTATTTTCTAAATTCTCTAAATCTCTAAACATGAAAAGATATTCAATGTTAAGGGTAGTTTTTTTTTACTAAATTCAAGATTATGTGATCTTTATTTCTTTTATTTTATGAGTTTTCATAGACTAATGTTCTCTTTCTTTCTTTTCCATCCCTTACTGAACTTTTGTTCTCATCCCAAGTTTTTAAATTATTTCACAGGTTAATGGATGTGTAAGACAAGGAAGGAAGCCATGTTAAATGGTTGAATAATTGTCATGGAGTCATGTTTAAGTTTTAATGTTTTATATTTTGAAAAAAAAATGAAAACTGTTTTTATGGTATCCACTCTGTAATAATGTGTAATGTTATGAATGTATTGTCCCAATTTTTTAAATCCCTAAACTTAAAAAGATCATCAATGTAAGAGGAAGTGTTTTCTTGACTAAATTCAAGATTAGGTATGTAATAAGGGGCGGGTCCTTATATGAACTATCCTAAACATATCCCTGGGGAGTGTCAAACCAGTTGAGCATTAAGACCCATTATCATGTACCAGGTTACCACAAGTCAAGCCCAGAATTCCTTATAAAAGTTATTACACTTATGTACATCTGTTCCAGAACCACACACACTTGTAGTATCCAGACATGGATGTATTTCTAGGAATATCCACACAATCACTACCTTGACAAAATTTTGGGATGTTCACATATACTTATCCTTAATATATATCTTAGGGTTTGGCAACATAATCTATGTTTTATAAATATAGTTTCCAAGGTAGCTTTTAAACCTTTTTTGATACCAACTATAATGCCCTGACCCCAAAAGCCCGATGTTGGTGCATTATTTTATTACATTGGCATGATTATCAGGAATCAAATCATGATGGACCGATCAGTTTAGTAGTATTAGAAATCCAAATTACATACTCGATAACCATAATACATTAGTAAATAGAAATTACAAACATGATAAATAATAAAATTAAATAAAATACATCATTCAAAGCTTAATAAAAGATTTGTTCTTCATAAACTAGATAAAGGAAACATAATATGGGTGATCTTAGAAGCTCAGTAAGGGTGAGTAAAGAGGAAGAAATAATGAATCAATGAGAATAAATTAAAATGGAATGGAAAATAATTGATAACAGATTCCATTCAAATAACTATATAAGGAAAAATCAATATAGAAATGTATGAAACTAAAACACATTCCATTTAATCAAAAAACTATAATGAAATGTACCCATAGATATGTCGATGAAAAATATCAAGGATGAATAACAACAAAAACTAAACGAGAGAAATTATTTATTAATGGTCATCATTTATGAGGCACATGAAAACCATTACCATCAATACCTTTTACAAGATGGTGTAAAACTATATATAGAAACATTTTAAATTTGACCAACTTATTTGTCTCATGAGAACCTATCGATGCATCGAGGAGCTATATAGAGTTTGAGATCCAACTGTCAATACCATTTCAAAGAATTCCACATATAAAAAAATTAAAATTAATAATATTCATTTTCAAATGTCCATATTGAATAAAGAATCTGATTTTATCAATAAATCCCCAATTAATCAAATAACTGTCAAATTGAACATTGTATGTAAAATTATATACGGTTTAGAAAATACTAATATACATTGTATGATAATATGGATATTTAAGTAAATTTACAATGAAAAATGTTTAAAACAAAGTGATTATTTCAATATAAGGTAAAAATTCACAAAATGAAGTGAGATTGCAAAGATACTCATTAAGCACAATATTGAGGAGAATAATATTTAAACATTCCAAAGTGTCTTATACAACATTGAAACATTTTAATCATAATCTATAATAAAGAATGATGCTAAATTAAACTTAAAATATAATGAGAATAATGGAATTCATGATATAACAAGAAACAATTCAGTATATACACCAAATAAAACTGAATTGGCGCATAATAATAAATAAGCCTCAATGAAATGTAAATTGAGATGAAATTACCATAGCTTGACCTTCCTTTTTTGTGGTCATAATTATTCTGTATAGTAGTGTTTAAATATGATATTAAATTTTACCAGAACCATAGTTATGTTTATAATTTCATATATCATCTTCTTATATTATTTTATTACCTCTTTCATAATAATCTTTAGTTATCTTCACTATTTAGGGTGTTATTTGCCTTGTTTTCTCAATAATGTTTTAACTTGTTACTTGTTGTCATAATTAATTAGATCCTAGAATCATCATATATAGAATTTAAAACATGAATTAATTATCATATATAATATGTATATATGTTTTCAAAGTACTCCATTATATTTGTAGATTATAAATGATGTTCACCGCTCAAGGAGATGGTAGCTTGTACGTACGCATGAATGATACTTCCATTTCATTATTGTATTAAAAGAATGAAAACTAAATGATACATATGTATATTATAATTATACAATAATACCTATATTTTATATGTTACAAAGGTTTATTAAATCTATCCTTTTTACATTTCATGTATGGTATGAACAAGTCATATAGCATTGATTGGGCGGTAGTCCACACGTCCTCAAATGAAATTATCGTATTTACACAAGATATAAAGCAAAAAGGTATGATCTAAATAAAAATTAAAGAAACATAAAGGAGTTATAAGTATCATTTATATAATATATAAACAGAGTTTCCATAATAATGGAAATCGTGATAGGTAGTTAAGTAAAATTGAGCAATCATTATTTCGTGAGGTAGTAGTTCATCGTACACAGAAACAATATATTCGTTGCCCATTAGATAGAGGTGTGCGTAAGTGTACGTCAAATAAATTACATAAAAACATCCAAGTATATTTTGGATACTGGTGTTTTTATATTATAATGGAACAAATTTATTTTAGGGGGTGTAAAATGGAAATGAAACTATAGATATTGTGAGAAGATGTTACCTATTAATCGGGTAACTTCTTTTGGTTTGTACCAAAAGGATTAAATGTATGTATTTCAGTCCAAAGGGATGATTAAAGGTAAATAGTAGGGATTTTGGGAGACTTTTTTGGTATATTGTGTCTGAACCTAAGTGTTTTGAGAGGTTTTAGGAGTGGGGAGAGGTTGTGGCCATTTATAGGGAAGGAAAAGGACTCACATAGATCTTTTGGAAACAAGTTATGTGTACAAATGTCTTACATAAAATCATAAAAAAACCAAAAAAAACTAAATAATGTATGGTTTAAGGTGGTTATATTTCCATTCAATTCATTTTGGACAAGTGGAAAGGTCATTTGGGCCCTTAAGTTAAAGGTTTGGTCCATTATTATGCTTAATGTTTCCTTAATAGTTATAATTAATTTAAATTATGTTCAACAATATTTTTTTCAAAAACTATGTGGAACTTATTAGAAATTAGAAATTATTATTAATCCAAATATAGAATCCATTATTCCAAATTCTAATAGTATAAGTGGATAAAAACTAATTTAAAATTCACCACATAAGTAGGACGACAATGTGGGTTTTTAAATTAAAAATTTCCAATAGTTTGCTATGTTTTTATAGTCAATTTCAAAATGAAATTGAATATAATAACCTAAATTTTATTATGGTATAAACATATTATCTAATTAAAATTTAAAACCAATATAAAACATAATTTAATATTACAAATAAATTAAATTAAAAATAATTTTTGAAGTAAAATGCAGTATTATTAACTATTCATTAAAAATGATATATTTTCTAAAAATATAAAAAATTCACCATAACCTAATTATTATGTTTCTAATTAAAAATGAATTTTTTTTACATATGAAATCAATTAAAGATTAAAAATTCATATTTAGAAAGGGTTCTCTATTAAAAGTTGGTAAAAATATAAGTTTTTATGTGTAAAATATGGTTTATTTTTATCTTATGAATATCAAACATATTGGATGAATATAAAAAAATTATTGAATATATAACATATATTTTTAATTAAAATATTTAAATAATTGTAATTAACTATGTTTATTAGGGAATAACTCCTTTGGAAACATATAAATAATAAAATTTCTATTTATATCCAATCAGTTCATATTTTCGGTCCTCAATAGTTGGTAACCAATGAATTAAGTTTATATTTATATAGACCATAAATTTTCATAAGTTAGTTAATACTACTTATAACGCTAACATAATGGATAGGATATATCATACTATATTACATAATAATTTTTAATAATACATTTTCATTTGGTGGAACTCGGTCTTGCGTGTAAAGCAAGCTATCGAGGAAGGTCTCTCTTGCGTGAAACAGAAGATAAATTTGTGGTGCATTCATTATAGGATATATCATGTATTGAATATATTTAAAAATTTAAATATAGAATAGATTCTTTCATGTTGTATCCCCTTACGCACTTGGTGATCCATGTCATGGATGCTATCAAATAAATTGTTGTACATTATAATTTTAGGGAGTTATAATGATCCATACAACCCACATTATAAAAAGTGTATTTTGTAAAAGTAAGTAAGGGGAATTGAAAAAGATCTAAAGTGTTGTTTCAATGCATGGAATATTTATATACATGAAAAAAACAATGAAATCAGGTGGATTTCATGATAATGTTATGAATTTCCTTCATCTGGTAATAGTTTTATTTAAATCATATAGTGATAAAATGTGAAATGTGAAGATATGAAAAAAAACCTTCACCAATTAATGGATGAAATAATTATTTTCAAGTAAATACGATTCTTCATGTTCTTAGTATAGGTAGTAAAAGAATTTATGATCTCTAGAAAATGGATTTTCAAACCAAAACATTATCTTTTTACTTTTCTTCGTGAAAAAATATTATACTTTTAACCCATCATAGATTTATAGTTTTATGGTTAAATTTCTAATGAAAATGTTCTATATCACTATCTATTAGTCTTTGAGCATTATATTTTCTCTTAAATATCCATTTTTTCTAACATGGAAACATAATATGTGTTATTATAGATTATCTTCATACTTTCCTTTCTCACCTTTCAAGTAGATTTTTATTGACCATTTTTACGATGTTATATTTCAAAAAAGGTATTTTGAAAATTCAAACCCATATTTTTTTATCCCAAGTTCAAATTGATATTATTAAATTTATTAAATGGTGGAGAATGTAACATCCAAATATTTTATAAGAAAAAAATAAGTTCATTAATGTACAATATATGTACCAGTACAATTAAGCAGACAACATAATCTTGTTATTAAAATGTGACCATTGTAACATAGCCCTTAAATTGGAGGGAATTAAAAAAAATATGAAATATATTATACTCATTTATAATTTATTAATCAACTCTTTATTAATAAGTACTATATTTTTATTAAAGACTTTCTATTCTTAAAAAAATATTTTTTCTTTTAAAATGATATTTTATTACATTTATATAGAAATAATATAATTACTTTTTGACACTTTTAGAAAATATATTGCAAAAAATTATATTTATTTTCAAATAATCATACATAAATTTTCCAATGGCGAAATTTTTATTATTTTTTAAAAAGATTTATTTTTTAATCAATAATGAAAAATACTTGTTTTTATTAAAGACTGTATTTTATTTACACGGTAAAATTATGAGTTGGATTAGTTTTAAATTATAATTAGTTTATTTTTATTTCAGTTAATCCAATTATGGTTTTTTACATTTAATTTAATCATAAATTTTATACAAATAAAATTTATATTTTAAAATGACATTTTTACCAAAAAACTATATTTTATTTCATTTTTATTGTTTAACTTTAAACATTACTTTTCTAATAATGGAAATGAATTAGGTAAAATGTATTCCATATTTTTAATGAGAAATTCCAAATTAGGTAGTAATTCTATTTTCATTTTTATGCATAAAAATTTTATCGTGTAAAAAAAATATTTACTACAATATATGTATAATAATGAAATGAGTTAAATTGAAAAGGTAAAAGATTAAAATACCTAAAAAATAAAACTTTAAATGGGTGGTTTATTTGATTATAATCCATAAAAATCCTTTAAAACATTAATTATCTATATAATTATTTATAATTAATTCCAATAAAATTTGGTTGGTTTAAAATATAAAATAATGATTATTTAATCACTTAAACCCACTCATCCTCAAGTATAAATACCAATCCTCACCTCCCCATTTCTCATCACAAACATCTGCTCTATTCAAATATCTTCCAAAACCTATCCTCCCCACCCAACCCACTTAAAAGTTATATGTATTATATATTTTATTCATGTAAAGAATGATATTAAGTTCATTGTGGTGATTTTAACTCTTCAGATAAGTTTTATAATCACTATTGAATGGTTAGCGTGGAGAACGAATCTCACCGTGTCGTGGAGACGATTTTCTGTACGTACGCACGAGCGACGGTATAATTCCCTTAATAGATAAACGGTATGAAATTAGATGGTATATTAATTATACATAATAATAATAATTTTAGATTCATTATATATATCAATTATACTCATCATTATACCCCTCAAAATAAAGTAGTGTTGAATAGAAAATTACACCACGACGTGGAGACGGTAAGACGTACGTACGCACACATGATGATATTGTTATTCAAATTATAGATAAAATAAGTAATATGGTTTTACAAAGATTATAATAAAATCTTAGTATATTTATTATACTTTATTTATTATTTTGATTTTGAAAAAGTAGGTGAAGAGGAAGTATAAGAAGAAAAGAACATTGAAATAGGTGATAAAAGAATTTCTTCTTTTTCAGGTATCTTCTTCAAGTTTGTACAAAAGGACTACAAAGAATGGATTTATGCCCAAATTATGGACTCTAGGATGAAGTTAGGGAATTTTTGCGGTTAAATGGGAAGGTTTTTTCTGAACTAAAGTGTTTTATATATGTGAATCATACAGAAGTAAGTGTTCTCTTTTATAAGAGAGGTGAGGGACACTTTTTGAAGAACTTAAAATATTAATTTATTTTAATTTAATTCAATTGAAAATAGATAAAAAGTTTTTTATTTAGAGTATAAGATGATTAGGGGTAAAATTATTCTCATCCAATTATTTTTAAACAAGTTTCGGTCACAAAATTAACCTTATCGTTTTGGTATAACCCTTTGTTAAACTGTGTAAAGCTTACCCTATCTACTTGTTTTTTTATACTATAGGGTTAAGATAGTAACAATAAAATTCCAAAAGAACCCAAATTTTATAATTTATTAAATATTTAACATTATAATATATAGTTGTCTAAATCTTATATTTTTATAAATTTTATAACTTTTAATAAAATAGTATTTAGTTTAAAGTATCATTTATGTCAATTTTAACACTATACAATATTTTTATTTTTAAAAATATATGAAAGTCATTATAACTTAAAACTAATACTTTAAATATGTAAATTTAATGTATATGTTATCTATAAAATTATTTCATATCATTAGTTAAGTCAAATTATATTTATTTTAATATTTTTAATATCATATAATTGATTCTTCCTTTAATAATTCAATTACACCATCATTATTATGTCACCTTTTCAATTATTTATTTATCTCCTAAAATTATTAATAAATTACGATTATATAGATAATAATTTTATATTTCAAAATTATATTTATATTTGACAATATCACTAATATATACTCATATTAAAAAAGATATTTTTATTAAACATTTAATATGACATTTTTAACTATTCTTTAAATAAAATATAATAATTGTCCTAATATAATACAAGTGGCATAAAAAGATCATATTTTCAACATGATGTTTATTATATTCTAAAAACTCTTATCCAATGAAATTATAAAAAATTTCAGGGTAATATTATATTATTATAATATTATTTTACCTTTAATTACCCTATTTACCTTTAACTGTGGTAAATAAAATTTAAAATTTACTATTCACTAAGACTTATTTTGATCATATTAGAATTAATTTATCCTAATTATTACAACCATGTATATATGTTTTTTGAAATTCTATTCACATAAGTGGTAAAATTACGTTTAATGCTAATCCACAGTTGTTGTTAGAAGGTGTGTAAAAGAGACATCCAAAAGATTAATAAAAATTTTATATCTAATTATATTATAATAAAGATTACAATGACCTAAGTTTGAATAATATATTTATTATGTATCTATTGTTACTTTAAAATATATTTAAATTAAAATAATTCTATAAATGTAAAAGTCATTTTTTAACAGTAATGCAGTATTTTTCACTATTCATCAAAAATCGAAACTTTTCTAAAAAATACAAACAATTCACCATAAGCTAATTTTTATATTCCAAATTCAAAAATAAAGCCTATTTTGAAAAATGAAATTTATAAATTTCATAATTTGGTTAATAATATTCAAAATTGATTCTTAAACAGCTTGTTTGATATATCACGGTGCACTTGAACTCGATGTTGCGTGCATCCCAAGCTATTAAATTATTTAAAGGAAGTGTATTGTGGAAGCTTGTGGTGTTATATTATTCCCTCCTTAAATTAATTTCATCATGAAAATTTCTAGAATACAACTTCATAAATAGATTAAAGTGGTTTTTCATCATAATTTCTTCAGGTTCCCAAGTCGCATCTTCCATTTTTTGGTTTCTCCAAAGAACCTTTACCAGAAGATTCGTCTGATTTCTCAAAACATGTTCTCTAGTATCAAGAATCTTGATACTATCTTCACAATAAGACAAATTGATTTCTAGTTCTATTTATTCATATGTTATTACATGTGCTGGTTCTGGCATGTATTTCCTTAACATTGATATGTGGAACACATCATGAACATTAGATAGACATGGAAGCATTGCCAAATAGTATGCTACAGATCCAATTTGTTCAAAA
Source organism: Viscum album (assembly GCA_963277665.1). NCBI lineage: Eukaryota > Viridiplantae > Streptophyta > Magnoliopsida > Santalales > Viscaceae > Viscum > Viscum album. The sequence goes on along the minus strand of OY728119.1, from coordinate 99,048,677 downwards.
CTATCAAAATATATGATGTACCTAGGACTTAATTTAACCTTTTTTCTGAATCATATAACACCCTTCCATAAATATACCTTCAAGGAGACAATATCTTCAACTTGAAATCCCAAATCCTTCCTTCGGTTATAAGCATAGCTCTTTTTCCCACATTGAGCTATTTTGATATGGGTCTGATTTTTTTTTACCTTTTCTGTCATTTCCTGAATATGTTCTATGCCAATGAGTTTTCTTTCACAAACATCATCCCAACAAGTCAGTGTATGACATCTCTTTCAATATAATTCTTCGTATGGTGACATATTTTTTCTTGAATGGAAGCTATGGTTATAAGAAAATTCTATCAGAGGTAAATAATGATCCCAAAAACCATGAAAGTCAAGTGAGCACGATCTTAACATGAATTCTATGGTTTTAATAGTCCCTTAAGATTTTCCATCAGTTTGAGGGTGGTAGGCAGTACTCAAATGATGCCCAGTATCTAGGTCTTTCTGAATACTTATCTGAAATCATTATGTAAAACAAGGATCATGGTCAGAAACAATTGATATGGGTACACCATGAAGTCATACAACTTCATTAATGTTAAGTCTTGCTAAATGATCAAGTGGTAAATATTCTCTCATAAATAGAAAATATTAATATTTGATAATAAAATCAAGAATAACACATATCATATCATTCCTTCTAGTAGTATTTAGTATCCCCAGGACAAATTCCATCGTAATATCATCCCATTTACACACAGTTATATGAAGAGGTTTCATGACTCATCTAGGATGTTTTCTTCTAGCCTTAAACTATTGAAAAACCAAACATTTTGACACATAATCAGCATTCGACCTCTTCATGTTGTGAAACCAAAAATATTGCTTCATATATTTTCAGATCATAGTGACACCAGGGTTTATAAATAAATTGGATCTATGAGAAACATCTAATATTTCTCTTTTTATCTCTGGTATAGCCGGAACACAAATCCTATTCACAAATCTCAAAATACCATATTCAAATAAAAATTCAATCAGTCTCCCATCATTCAAATCATTACTTTTCTTTTGAACCTCCTCATCATTATAATGAGACCTTTTTATCCCATTCAGTAAAGAAGGGTTGGAAAACATTTGAAAATGTAGTGATGTTTCACCTTCCATGATATTTCCCATTTTCATATTTACTAGATCCATGAACATAGGATCCTTTTGAACTCTCATTTTGTTTATAAATCCATGGTCCTTTCTACTCAAAGAATCTTCCAAATCATTTTCATTTCATGGGTGGTAGTGTATTGTGAAATCATAATCCTTGAGTAGCTCAATCCATCTCCTTTTTCTCATTTTGCGTTATTTCTGTGAAAAATATATTTCAAACTATTGTGATCAGTATATATCAAACATATTTCACCATAGAGATATTATCTCAATATCATCTTAGATAATATTACTTCTTCTAACTCTAGATCATGAGCTGGGTAGTTTTGTTCGTGAATTTTTAGTTGCCTTGATGCATAAGCAATAAACTTATCATTTTTTATAAGAAAAAAACCATGTCCTTTCTTTGATGCATCACTATAAATCACAAACCCATCATTTATAGATGGAAAATTCAATATAGGATCATTGAATATTCTTCTCTTCAATTCTTCAAACCATTATTCACACTATTTTTTCTAAACAAATTTAACCCTATTACGTGTGAGCTTGGTTAATGGGTTTTCCAATAGGAAAATATTCTAGATGAAACACTGATTATAACATGTTAAACCATTAAAATTGCGTACCTCAATTATACTCATTGGTGATTGATATTATATATTTTCATTTGTCTTTGTAGGATAAATATATATTCCCTCCATGGAGACAATATGACCATGACAAGAAATTTCCCATAACTAAAATTCACACTTTCTAAACTTACCATATAGTTCATTTAATCTGAGAGTCTTCATAACAATATTCAAGTGGTTATCATGGTCTTTGTACCTTTTAGGGTATACCATGATATCATCAATAAATACTATGAAAAAATAATCAAGATATTCCTTGAACACTATGTTCATTATACTTATGAAAACTGAGGGCACATTAGTAAATGAAAATAGAATTACTATAAATTCATATTGACTATACCACATTCAAAATGTTGCCTTTGGAATATCTTCCTTTTTACACATAGTGGATGATATCCAGAATGAAGTTCATTCTTCAGAAAATATTTAGATCTATGAAGTTGATCAAATAAATCATCAATGTGAGGTAGAGGATACTTGTTCTTTATTGTATGCCATTGATTTCACTATAGTCAATGCACAACTTCATTAATCCATCTTTCTTATTAACAAAAAGAACTAAGGCTCCCCATGGAGAAACTGTAGGGTGAAAAAATCCCTTATTTCTCAACTCATCTAGTTTTTTCTATAGCTATACTAATTCCATATTGGCCATTCTATTGGTAGTTTTTCATATTAGACTTGCATCAGGGATTAAATCAATAGTAAACTCAAATTTACAATATGGAGGTTATTTAGGTAAATCCTTTGGAAATACATCAATATATTCTCATACAATAGGTATATCCTCAATTTAGATACTTCTTTCTTCATCCCTAGATGTTATTTCTTCTTCCTCCCCTAAAATATCATTCAGTAAAGCTATTGTTGGTTTATTTTGGCACGAATCAGGTGATAAAGTTTCTTCTCCAAAGATAATGGTTTCTAAAACTTCCTCACAAATCCTAAATTCCTTCTTCTTGCAATACATTATTTCATCATATTTTGATATAAAATCCATAAAAAGGATTATATAAATTTCAATCATAGGTATGATGATAACGCTACCAGATAAATCATGTTTATATTCCATAATGGGAACATCCTGACACATATTTATTTTAATAAGACTTCCCTTAGGGGTTTTGACTTCCAACTCCCTTGTTAATTTGAATTGGAATTATCAAATTTATAAAGAAAACTGGGAAGATATAAATGAATTGGAAGATCTAGAATCAAATAAATATTTGGCTAAATTTTCAGAATTGATTAAAATACCTACCGCCACATAATTAGGAACTTAAACCACAATAATTATGATCACAAAAGATTGTCCTTCTCCCTTGGCCTTTTCTAGGGAATGTTACCTTAACACTTTGGAAAACAATCATCATAATGTCCCATGACTTTATAATTATAGCACTGAACATTTATATCTTCTTTCTTCCCCTTTCAATCACAAGATTGGTATCCTTTTTATCCACACTTGTAACAATCTCCAATCCCATTTAAGTTAGTACTAGTGTGTTTCTTCTCATAATTACTATAGGGTGTAACGTTAGATTTTCCATTCTCCCACTTATTTCCTTTTCTAGAGTATTCAGAAAATCTCTTCTTCTCCCAATTTCCTTTAAAGTCATAAGAATTAGAGAATTCTTTTTTTCGTGATAGCACATGATACTATATATTTGTACGATGAGAAAGATTGTGAGAATAGTCGTCATTAGAGGAATGGTTTTAACCCATCAAAGAATAGACCAATATTACTTCAGGGGTTATATATGTATTCTACAACTTGAATTTGTATCCTTGTTAAGATAGCATCATACTATGAAATATTCTCATCCTTCATATCCCTCAAAATCGGAAATTAAATCTCTATATCCTACGAGAAAAGTATTTTTATAGGAATATTTCTTTAAATTCCCAATATTCCATATTTGAAACCTCTTCATCCTCTTTCATGTTTTAAATTAATGACCACCATTAATATGAATCTCCTGATAGATGATAGACTTCCATAAAACCTTTTCCCTTTCAATACTCCCTAAAGAATGAAATATTTTCTCTAAAGAGCTTTTCCAGTAATCAGCTAAAAATTTGTTTTCAGACCCATTGATTTTTGGGGGTTGTTTTGCAATTAAGTGATCTATCATTGATCCTCCATGATATGGATCAAGATACACAATATGGGTAAGGTTATTATTCATAACCAGAGTTAGTTTTCCCTATATGGTTATAAGTTGTTTAACACCAGTGGTACCACCAACTCAACTATCATTATCTTGCAATGGATATAAATACCTACATGGATTATGTGTGTTGATACGGTTTCCATTCCTTCCACTGGACACCTTTTCTAAAAAATTTCAAACACTAGATTAGGTTATGAACCATGATACATAATTTCAAACTAGTATAATACTTAACATAAATTGAAGAATTTATGAATATATAATCCATTATAATAAAAATGGATCTTTGGGGACATATTTAGTCATAAATCCTTCATAATGGTTTGTAAGGAATATTTTAATTATCCTAATAATATCCCCAATGAGTGTCAAATTAGGTGTACAGTAAAGACTATTTTTGGGTACCAGGTTACCCAAGTCCAGTCTTAAACACCTTTTCAGAGTTTTTACTCCAACGTAAATCTATTCTAGAACCAAATCCACTTGTAGTATCAAGAAAGGGATGTATCTACAAGGAATAGCCATATAATATCTACATTACCAAAATTAAAGGATGTTCTTCTATACTTATCCTCGATGTCTATCTTTGGGTTATGTTACCTAATCAAGGTTTTTCTAAATCAAGATTACATGTTTTGTACTAAACTTCCATTGATACCAACTAGAACTCACTGACCCCAATTACCTATAGTTGGTGCATGATTTTATTACATTGGAATGATCATAATAAAATAATTTCCTGAAGGACCAATCAATTTAGTAGCCATGGAAAAAATAGATACAAACATAATTTTTACATTACATTATTAAATGAAAAAAAAAATTATCCCCTTTTAAAACTCTCATATCCCGTAGAATATCTATACGGGTCAATTATAATATAATTTATTTCATCTAGGGGAAAAATAAAACATAATAAAGGGGTGAGATCAGATGATCGGGAAGGATAAACAATATAGTGGAAGCTATCATAAATAAGCATAGACTTTTAAAGAAATGTATAAAAATGAAACACAATCCATTTAAACATAATCCTCAGCATAATATTGAAATAATAAATCAAGTATTGTAATTTAAACCATCACTAGGATATTCTACTAGTAACATAGTCACATGTAATATGAATAATAGATCTCATAATGAGGGAATGCATAATGGCAGGCATCATAACCATACTGGCAATGCCTCGTTCCAAGACCATACATAACAATACCATCATGGTGTTGTTCCACGACACTAATTTGTCTCATGATACATACCGATACTTTGAGGGGCTATAGAGGGCCCTTCCCATCACTAACTATGTCCAATTCATTTCGCATATGAAATGTATGAAACATAACAAAAACCTTCATATTAAAATTGGCATATGAAATGTTAATACTTTAACCATAAACCTGAATTGTACAAAAATAGCACATCCATAGTCAAACATATCATAAAACATTCAATACAAAATTGATGATTTTATTATAATAAATCAACCTCAATTAATCATAAAATCCAATAAATGATGTTGACATAGATGAGCATAATCTAATAAAATCATTATAACTCTTTGATAGAAATGTAAATATTTTTTACATTTGAATAATTTAAAAGCTGAAAAACTATAAAATAAAACATTTCCTATAAAAATATCCTTGTAAGAATGTAAGAGAATCTTCAAAATATTAAGGCTTCATAATGGAGGAAATAGGCTCTTGTGCCATATAAGTTAAAAAATTGTTTCCTTAATTTTTCAAAAAGGTCATAAAGTATAATGTTTGGAAAAGGATAGAGTGATTCCGTTCAAAACATTTATAAAGATTAAAACATGGGTAAAATTACGTTAAATAATTTTCAATAATATTTTTAAAAACATTTTAAGAAACATGGATATGAATGATAAAGATGTCCCAATGGATACTTACGTACAAAAAATCTTGGATAATAAAAATATTGTGAAATTAACCCTTACATTAATCTTTTAAAACATTAATTTTGAAAAAAAATTAAATAAAATAATAATAGACATAAAATTTCATTTATTAATCTTTAATATTCTTATAAATAGTTATGTAAAATAATATCAATAATATAGAAATGGAGAAAGAATTTATTCTTTAAACATTCAAAGTTACCCATACCACTTTGAAAATTTAAATAATAAGACTGATATCTTCAAATGAATCTTTAAATACCATGAATAAAATTTATTCATGATATTAAATATAACAGGGGTAGTACATAAACCACACATAAGAAATAGGTGGTGAACATGGCTTATATGTCACAAAAATTAAAAGTGAGGAGAAATTCCCTAACATTGTACTTTCTTTTAGTAGAGGGACATTTAACCAACTATATAATGATTATATAATGTTATTAAATTATAAAAAACCATATATATATTTATGATATCATTTATGATCATCTTATATCATTTTCTAATAATATTTCACTATTACCATTATTTCAGGTGTTAACTACTTCATTTTACCATTTCTATTTTTTCGAGTAACTTGTGTTTGTTAGGAATATGATGTATTTTATTTATATATAGAATTATATTGAGTTATTAATTGTTATATTTCATCATAATATACATTTTATAATTGTTATTGAATGGTTAACATGGAGAATGAATCTCACAGTGTTGTGGAGATGGTAGGTCGTAAATACGCACGAGCGACGGTACCATTCTTTTAATCATCAAATGGAATTGAATGGGATGGTGTAATAATTAAAAAAAATCATTATCATGTTACATTAATTATTTATATTCATTATAATAATCATTATACCCATCCAAATAAATTATTCTTGAATAACAAATTACACCACATCGTGGAGATGATAAGAAGTACGTACACATGAATGGTGATATTGTTATTCGTATGAAGGATAAAATGAAGAATACGATTGTCCCATGATTATAATAACTTATCAGTATATGTATGATACAGTATTTATTATTTTTATTGGGAAACAATATAGAAATAATATGTATAATAAGAAAAGAACTTTGAAAGAGGTGACAAAACAATTACATTGTTTTTAGGTATATCCTTTGTGTTTGTAAAAAAGGACTCCTTAAGATGGATTTCGTCCCAAATTAGGTCATGTAGGATTAAGTGTGGTAATATTTTATGATAAATGGGTAGGTTTGGCTGATCTAAATTATTTTATATGTGTGAATCAATGATAAGGAAGGGTACCCTTTTATAAATGAGGAGAGGGTCCCTTTTGAAATATCTTAAAATATTAATTTATTATAAATTTATTTTTTGTTTAAAATTGATCCAAAGTGATTTTCGTATATTATAAGATTATTATGGGTCTAAATACCCTAAAAAAGTAATTTTAGACAAGTTTATGTCACAAAAATAAACTTATCATTTGGGATTAACCCTTAGTTAAACAGTTTAACTCTTACTGTGTCAACTTGTCTTTTAATACTATAAGGTTAATATAGTTTCCATAAAATGACAATAAAACCCCAATTGGATACTTTATTACATATTTAAAAATATCAATATTATTTGGAAAAACGTTATATTTTTCTGAATTTTAAAACATTTAATAAAATATTATTTATTTTAAAATATCATTTATGTCAATTTTGATTCTATTAAATATTTTAATTTTTAAAAATATCAAACCATCATGATAACATGGAACCAATACTTCCACTATGTCACTAACATGTATATGTTATATATAATATATTTTCATGTCATTAATTAAGTCAAATTGTATTTATTTTAATATTTCCAATATCATTTAATTGATTTTTCCTTTTATAATTCCATTATTGCATCATTATTATGTCACCATTTAATTTAATTATTTAGTTACTAAAATTATAAATTAATTATTATTTTTTAGATAATAAATTTATATTTTTATATACTATTTATAGTTATTTATATCACTAATATATCCTCATATTAAAAATGATATTGTTATTAAAATTTGAATACGATATTTTTAACTCTTCTTTAAATAAAATATAATAAATGCCATAATCTAACACAAGTGGCATAAAAAGGATTATATTTTATATATAAGGTTTATTTAAGTCTAAATATACTTATGAAATTAAATTAAGACAAGTTTTAGGGTAATAATATAATAATATAACATTATTTTTACCTTCAATTACCATATTTACCTTTAACCGTGGCAAATAAAATTCAAAAGTTACTATTCTCCCAAAACTATTTAGATCCTATTAGACCAAATTTTTCATACTGATTACAAACATGTACATATTTTTTTCAAAATTAAATTCAAAGAAGTGGTAAAATTTCGTTCAATGCTAACCCATATATGTTGTTAAAAGGCGGGTAAAAGAGATGTTCAAAATTTTAATAAATTTTCATATCTAATTATGTTATAAAAAATATTATTATGACCTACATTGGGATAATATATATTTATTATATATCTATTGTTAGTTTAAAATATATTTAAATTAAAAAAATTATTTAAATTTAAATGTTTGTTTTTTAACAATAATGCAGTATTTTTTTACTATTCCTCAAAAACAAAAAAAAAATCAGAAAAATATCAAATATTCACCATAATATAATATTAATATTACAAATTAAAAAATGAAATTTGTTTTGGAAATTTTTTTTTATGAATTTCATAATTTGTATAATACTATTCATAATGGATTTTTAAATGACTTGTTTAATAGGTCATAGTGCGCTTGAACTCGATGTTGTTTGTAGAAGAAGTTATTGAATTATTTAAAAGGAAGAGTACCATGGAATATTGTGGTGTTACATAAGGGGTCCTTAAATGAGGTGATATTCAAGAGGTAACTTTCTCAAACCACGTATCCTAATTTATGTTCTTCTTCTAATTTATCCTAACCTCTTCCATCCAAAAATTCATAATAACTCCGATATAATGTGTGTAATATAATTTTAAACTTATAATGGATTATATTATATCCATATATTTTATAATCACCTATAATTCAAATATATTAATCTTTTTTCCAAATTATGGTGGTTAACTCTATGTGGATAATGATTTGTTGTTTTCCATTACCACATTCAAGGTTGGTCATAAAAAAATTATTCTTGTTAAATTAGATCAAAATAGGTATATTATAAAATATTTCATGTTCTAGAACAAATATATAGGCATAATATTATGTAAAATCAAAATAGTTAATGATGGTTTGAAAGACAACAAAACAATTTACCATTTTCCATTAACATTTTTATCAAATGAATCATCCTCATACAAGAATGAAAATTTATATATAGGATAATTTATAATTTTGGAAGTGAATTAATGCTATTTCATTCCACTTATATTGTATTATTATCATTTAATAATAACATTTATAATTATACTCTTGAGAACCTATCAGAAACCCATAAAACGAACGCTCTTGGAACAACAAAATTGAAATTTATAACTCATAAATATTACCATAAATGAATGTAAAAAAATTATAATAAATCAAAAATATGTGAAGAAAAGTTCTGAAATATGTAATTGTTGAATCTAATTTGACTATCTTGGAAATTAATTTCAAGAGTTGATCCTTCATACACAAGGTAATAATGTCTTTACCTTAAAAACCTCACATTAAATGTTTTAAAGATTTAATTTCTAAATAATTATATTTCATGTTCATGTTTTTAAAATTAATTTTATGAACTTATTTATATGGACATGAATTTTTTAAAATTTTAATTTCCCATTTTCTCCTAATTAGTTTCAAAAAGTAATCTTTTTATGGTTTCATGAAAGGGAAATTCTTAAGGTGATTTCCATTCATTGGATTAAAATTTTACATCATTTATTTTGTCATAATAATATTATGTTTTATTTTTTTATTATATTATGTTGTATTCTTACTTTGTTTATATGGATTTAATGTTGATACACATAATTGTTTTATTTAATTAACTCTTGCTTCATTGATGTCATAATTGTAAAGTAAATTCTTTTAAAAAATATTCTTCTAAATTTTCTTTAAAAAAAGATAAAATGAATGTTTTTTATATGGAATGAATGAAATTTCCACTATCATGTCACCTTAAAATTTTAATATTACTTTACATATTTATATCGTTATTTTGAATGAAAAGTTTTTCATTATTCGTGAATTGTTTTTCAAAATGAGTTACTTCAAAATAAAAAGTTTATATTTTTCAAATATTGTTTTTATGATGAATGATTTCATGATTTATGTTTATGTTATGGCTCTTCATCACTGTTTATAAGGACATGTTGTTCCATTATAATCCAATTATGGTTGGTTCTATGATAAATCAAGGATAGGTGGTTACATTCATAACCAATGATGGGTGGTTAGGTTATAAACCATGGATGGGTGGTTCCATGATAAACCAAGGAAGGGTGGTTATGTTATTATAAGGTCTCAACCTTAAACATTACTTATTTAGGTTATTTTTTAAACTATAAATCACTTTATTTTACCAAATATATTTTAGGTTTTGAGTTTTTGAGAATTTGAAAAAACAATTACATAGTAAACCCATGAATTAGAAGTGTACACTTATACTCAATATATATTTTTTATCAACAGAACATTTTAAAATAAATCAGGGTTTCTATTTATCAAAATTATACACAATTTTCCCCTTGATCTCATCCTTTTCATAACACTTCCTTAAACCCTATAAAAATCAGTTGAAAAATTATTATGAGTTAAAAAGCATAGTAATAGACATAAAATAATGTAAACAATTTGTCCAATGAAAACCCATAACAATATTTCCAAAAAACACACCTTTCTTCCTGAAAAAAAAAGGAATAATCAAATAAAAAAGATAGATATTTTACCATTTAAAAATCAAAATATTTTCATGAAAACTCATATTAAAAATTATAAGATATAAATAGGTAATGTGGGATATAATTTTTCATATCCCTTTTACAAATAATGTATCTCTATTATCTACACTGGTGGTAACCATCATATTAACGTTTGGAATAACCACCATAGTATATTCTATTAATCTCTTCAGAGAAAACCTCTCAATTAACTCTATCTCATTAACCAATAAATTGGATAGCTATAATGGGATCACACTCCATCATTTTATCATGGAACAACCCGTACTCATAAAAAATTCCCATTAACCATAACATAGTAATAATACATAAATCATGCATAAATGAAAAATAACATTTTCACTTTGAAATCGGTTTTGATTTTAAAAAATACACGCACTCATAAATGAAAACAAAATATCTAAAAATAAAATTTTAGACTTGTAATGGAAGCATAAAAATAATAAAGAAACATAAAATCAGGAAATTCTATCCATGCGATATATATTCAAAAAAAATCCTCTTGGATTTTGTAAAAATAGTAGAAAGAGTAACATTAAAAGAGAGTTTTAAAAAGAAAGTCCCTTACCTTGAGTCCAACTCATCATGTAAAATCATTATATTACTGAATAAAAAAATTAGGTTAATTATTTAAATTTTTTAGAACCTTAATATAGTTTATTATTCCATTTATATCACTCATTATCATGTTATAACTATTTATTAATTATTCAAGTCCATGTCAGATATTTTCATGATATTCAGTACATGAGTCCACCTAAATTTGGTATGATGTCTATAGTAAAAATATTACATTAGTCCATTATCTCAATAATAATATTCATTAAATAATAATCAATTTTATATATTAATTATAACTAGTCTTGAGATACTATGATGGAAAATGAATTATATAGGTTCACGATCTGGTAGTTCTCCATACACACAAACGATAATTCTTTTCCAATTTTATATAAGTGGATATGGTTTTAGGTTCTGATAGTCACTTAACTAAAAATTATTATATTTATGATACTGGGTTATTTTTTCAACAAGTTTGAAGAAGGTCTCAATGAAATGGAAGAAGAAATAAAACATAAATACTTGATTAAAACATTACATCTCCATCGAATGATCGCCTTTTCTTAACACCATAAGACCAATAAGGGCTGTGTTCTGACTAAAATAAGAGAAATATATAGCATTGAGGGATTATAGTAACTTATTGGGGTATATATTTTCCCAACCAAATAGGTTTTTAAGTGTTAAGTAAAGATAATAATGGGTGACCTTTTATAAGATAGAGGAGGGGAACTCTCAGAGTTCTTCAATATATTAAATTAATATAAATTTATTTCATTTTAGAAATTACATAAACCTAATTTAAATAGAATATAGTGTTATTATTGGTTAGAATACCTTCATCCAATGAAAATTATATAAGGTTTGAACATTTTTTAATCCTTATTTTTGGAAACCCTTATTTAACCTTTTCAATTCTTACCATGACAAGATGTGCTTTTACTATACAAGGGTAGAAATAGTTACTATAAAATTCCAAAAGAACCAAAAAATGGATCATTTATGAAAATTTAAACCATATCCCAATCATTTTGGAGAATTTTATATTTTTATGATTTTTAAATAATTTAATAAAATATTGTTCATTTTAAAATATCATTTATGTCAATTTTGACACTATTTATTACTTGAAATTTAACGAATGTCATAATATTATGATATATTAGAAAAAAAAATTTTAAATAATCACTAATATGATAAATTATTCAATAAAATTCATGTATGACATTAATTATATCAAATTTTATTTATTTTAATATCGTAGTGTCATTTATTTGATATTTATATTAATTAAACAACCATTGTATCTTTATTATGCATGTCATTAATTTAATTATTTATTCACTAATAATTAAAAATAAATTACCATGATGAATATAAACATTTTATATTCAAAATTAATATTTATATTCTGACATATCTCTTACATAAACCCATATTAAAAATATTCCACTTGTTAAAAACATATGTATGACAAGATTTACTCTTCCTTGAATAAAATACTATAACTGGCTTAAAGTCATCCATGTGGCTCCAAGAGCTCAAAAAAATCAACCTAAAAATTATTATGGTTTAAATTCACTCATCTAATAAAATTGGGATATATTTTAGGGAAGTTTTATATTAGTTATAATATTATATTTACCCTTAATTACCTGATTTTCCCATAATCATGGTAATAAAAAAATACTAAAGTTACTATTGACATTATCCAAAAAAATAAAGGGACCTATTTAAATAATTTGAACCTTATTTTTAAAAATATGGAATCATTTTTTCAAAATTAAAAACACAGAACTGGCTAATATTAATTTAAAATTACTCCCATTTAAGGAAAGAGAAAGTGGGTTTTTAAGGTTAAAACGTTCAAAAGATTGAAATGTTTTTATATCTAAATTTAATGTGAAAATTATTCCACAAACCTAAATTGAATAAAATTGTATAAAAGTTATCTAATTATACTTTAAAACCAATTAAAAATATAATGTCAAAATATAAATTATTTATATGAAAAAAATCATTTAAAATGAAGTATTTTTCACTACTCATCAAAACATGAAACATATTAAAAAATTACCGAAAAGTCCACAAAAGAAATTTTTTATATTCATATTTTGATGAAAAAGTTTATTACTTCAAATATAATTTATAGAAGTGTAAAAAATAGATTTAAAACAAGTGTGCCATCAAAAGTCGGTCAAACTACCTCTTTATAAAAATACTTCTTTTATGCGTAAAATAAGATTTTTTATTATATCATGACTAGAAAACACACAAGATGAATGTTAAAAATTATAATTAATATTATATATGTATATATATTTCATTAATATAAACCAAAAAGAGTGATTTTTTTATTTATTGAAAAAAAAACTTAGTTTTCCACATTTAAATATTTTTTCATAAACACATTTTCTTTTATTATAAAATGGGTTTTATTTTCATTTATAATTAATTGGTCACAAATAATTAATTATATATACATGTGTAAAGAATATTTTTATAACTCTATTAATAATGTTCCTTCCCATCATTCTAATAGCTAGTTTATAACTGTAACATTCAAACAATAATATTTAGTTGTTCGTTTAAGCTTGATGTGGCATATTATGTGTGATATCGAACATAGTGTTTCTTTCCTAAAAACTCATGATGTTATAGTTATAAACACCATTTTATTGGGTAATTCAGAGATATAAGTTAACCATATTGATTATACCATTTATACAAAGGGTTGATCCACATTGTATATAATGGGTGAGGTAACATCTCATTACTGTTTTCAAGTATTCCAAAACATCTAGTTTTACCAAGATTTGGTTTGGTTTCATTTAGGATTGTTTCAGGTTTAATAATTAATAGTTTTGAAAATTTTGGGCTAGTGCACCGTTGGTGAATGGTTTTCCTAAACTGTGCGCTCTTTTAGAGAAAACCATGCAACCCAAGGAATTGGGCTTTTACATGGTTGGGGCGCAATTTATCAAGTCATGTTCCCTATAAAAAAGAACTATGTGACCCATTTATAAAAGGCACAATACTTTCACATGGATTGTTTAAACCATGCACCTCTGGCTAGGAAACGGTACGAAGGGGTTCTTAATTGACCATAATTTTAATTAAAAATTCTCAAACCATATATTTAGGTACCTATCAAACTGGTACAACCCCAAACTGATTTATCCCATCCTTAGATCTCCCATGAATAGTTTTTTCCCCCTTTTAACCCACCTAGAAGTGAATAGAATCATTAGTAACATGCTTTGATCTTCTCTTAGTTAGTTTCTACACACTGATCCCTATCTCTCATGATCTCTCTTCAACTCCCTAGAGTTCCATGGATCCCTTATTGATTTGTGGATCGAATACACACTATTTTTTATTTAAAGCTAGGTTTAACTCATATATAATTGTTTCCATCATTCTCCATTTGTTTTTCTATTTACAGATTTCTGATCCGTGACTTACTGATCCTGAGGTAGGTAGTTCCATTACGATGCCTGATTTTTATTAAACCTAAATTTCTTTATTTAATTCTAATTTTTTAAATTAAATTAAACTATATGGTTTTGAATAAATGGATTTGAATTGGGTTGTTTTAAAAAACCAATCCCATTGTATTTGGAGTTTTTAAAACAGGTTTTTGGATGAAATTGGAAAACCCCCAATTCCATTGAATTGGGGTGTGTTTTTTGAAATTGGTGACCTTTAAATTGTTGGATTTAAATTGTCAAATTGTTTCAACTAATTTTTTAAATTTAATGGTGGAAATATGGAGTTGATGGAATGTTGAGAAAATCCCTAATTCCATTGAGTTAAGGGTTTTTTTTGAAATCGATAGAGTTTTTTTGAAAATTATAATTTTCAATTCAATTATGAAATTGGACTATGAAATTGAATGTAATAATTTCAAATACCTATTTTTTAAAATGGATTTAAATGGTTTTTAAAGAAACATTAGGTTTTTATATTGGTGAAGATTTATGTTTTTTATTGAAAACCCCTTATTATTTTTAAATGGAAAATTGGAATCTTTGAAATGAAGAATGGGAAGAATTGAATTTTAATCAGTCTTGAAATAAATTTCCCATCATTGTTTTTTACTAGATCACATTGAAGTATTTTGTTTTTAGTGAGTTATTGGGACATCACTTTACAATTTACAATGTTCTAAAACATCATATCAATATTTTAAACCCCTTAAGCGATGGTGATGAGTCTTATTTAGCCTTGGTTCAAAGGGATAGATGTGCATGTTTCTGTTTCGAATTGTGTGTGGGTCCCTATAGCCTCGAACTATCATTAATTATTAGTCATATGACCATGTTTCTTGATTGTTTTTCTTTCAACTAAATATATGCCATTTTTGTAAACTGTTTTACATGCCTTCAAATTTATATAAACTTTTTTATATAAGATTTTTTATTTAATCCATTTTTGAAAAGTTCCATTCGTGTAAAAAACATTTTGTTTAAAATTAATTCCATCATTTGAAAAGTATATAAATAATTTTAAATTCGAATCATGAGTTTCTAAAGTACTTACATATTTTGAAATGTAAATCATGAATTTTTTTATTTATGATCTTCATAATTCTGAACCTGTATGTTTTAAAATTGAATACTTCATGAGTATAATTTGATATTTTCATCTTTTTTATAGAGTATTTGGGTAAATTCCTACTGGTCTTTCAGTCACACCTTAAATATTTCTTTGGGTGTTTATAGATTATCTTCCTCTAGGTTCGATTAGGGGAAAAGCATCTCTTGGATGTGGTTCGAGAGTTTAAACCGTGTACTTGGTGAGTTGTATCTAAGTTGGGACTTGGCCAGTTTATCTTCCATTAATTATAGTACAATCATGTGCTACGTGGTTATGGTACTTTGGATTTTGTTTCCTATTTGACTTCTAGTGCACTACTCCCAGTGGAATTTATTTTTTATACATACTATCATGTTTCTTTTAATTAAAATTTTTTATTGCAAAAACCATTCCTACATTTATTTTTGTATGATTTCAAGTGCTAGTTTTCAGCCTGTGAGGATTAGAAATTAACTATAGGCTATTTCCAGACTATCATGGTTGTAGGGCTACCATGGTACCTAGGATGGTTCATTACAAAGTTGTATCAGAGCTCCAGGATGAGCATTTGTTTTGATGTTAGTATGAATTTGTGAAATAATTTCAGGACTTAATATGTAGTTTTGATTGAGTGTCTATTTAACTATAATCATAATAAACCATCTATTTCTAGGGGTGGTTAGGGAAATACATCCTAAGTATTAGTTCTCGTATTTCCTTTTTTTAGGTAGGTTGAAATCCAAATCTTGTTGTCTAGTTGTTAAGATTAATTTTTCCTTGTTACTCTATTGAGTGTAATATTTTTTCTCCTTTTTTTTGTAATGATGTTTTGTATAATGATGCCTCTGAGAAGATGTGCAAATCAAATTTTGTTGGAATCTACTTTCGAATCTTTATGAGTGAATCATCTTGTAGACCTAAGTCTCATATAGGTGATTATATGCACTTTCCACGCACTTGGATAGTCACCCCCTCTAGTTCCCATTTAAGCTCTAGATGTGGGACCTTATAAAGAAGTTTTAAATATATTTTATCAAGAGTTACTTCACTATATTCCCACACCGTTCAAAGTCTCAAATGATCTTCAAGAGTTTGGGTAATGGTCATACATGAGAGAGAATTATTTTGGGTTTTTAGACACACCTGAAAAAATCAACGTGAAGTGTTCCACCTTCATGCTAGATACACTGAGAAACATATAGTGGGGATTAATGGTAACATCCAATAATAATAAAAGATTAGAGTGGAAGGACTTAAATATTCTTTTCATCGACCAGTTATATCTAGATTCAATGGTGTTGTCCAAGTCTATAGAGATTTTCAAACTGGAGGAGCCTGAGAGGGTCATAACAGAGTATGAAAACCATTTTGCAGAGCTCGTGCACTTCACACCTAAGATTGTATCAAATGAGAAGATGAAGGATTGAAGGTTCAATTTGGAACTTATTCAGGATATTCAATATTTTTTTCTTGTTGAATATATCTTATTATGATGATGTGCTTGATAGAGTTGTATTGTCTAAAATTAACTTGGATGGAAAGTCAGGGTTACCATGAGATTATTTCTCTCACATAGGCAGCATGTGTTCCTTCAAATGAAATCAAAAGTGTGATGATTATCATCAAAGTTTTTTATACTTGGGTCATTCTATAAATCAAATAGTTCCTGGAATAGGTTCTTTGATTTGATGATAGTGTGGAAATCCATGACTATTAAAGAGGATTTTCACTAAGGCACTCAAGAACTGTGTCTACTACGGACACTCAAGGAACTTATATAGATTATTCCTTGTTTATAATACTCTTTGTAGTGGAACAAGATCATCAGATCCTCCTAAAATTATGAGGTAATCAGATTCTTCACCGACAATAGGGTTCTGGCCTAAAGCATCTGAAATGAATCTTCTTCATGCAGTAGAAGAGTCTACAGGGGAAGAAGATAAGGGTCCAACGACTATGAGAGGTACAAAAACTATATCTTCTTAATTAGTGATTGATTTATTTGATAATGGTACATCAAATTCATTTATTTCAGCCAATATTTATAAACTGATAAATCTTTCTATGGAACATTTAACTTATAATATGGATATTACTACACCACTTATTACAAAGATAGAACATGGTTTCTGTTGTCCCTATTTTCTATTATCTATATCAGATGTTTATATTTCGTGGAATTTACTGGTTCTCAATATTAAATCCATGTATTCCATTTATGGTGGATTGTATGATTTCAAATTAATCTTAGATAGTTATTTATCTTAAATGGGTCTACTTCACTACACCCAATGGTGTGGAAATTAATATAAGTGTTTTATTTTGATCTAGAGAGAGAATATATATGTAGTAACCTCCCTCCAATTTTCATTGGGTTTGTCTAAGTGTTTACTTCTAGTTTATCAGGTTTTCCCATGATAAGGGAGGTTTAGTTTTCTATTAAATTAACACCTGGTACGCAACCAGTTTAAATTCTCTCTTACCCCATAGAACCAAATGAAATAAAATATTTCAATTCCTAGTTGGATGATCTTCTAGAGATGATATTTATATGCTTGAGTGTTTCACCTTTGGAGGTGTAGATTCTCTTTGATATGAATATTGATGGTTCACTTCACCAATGTGTTGATTACTGGAAGATCAATTGAGTGACGGTTAATAAGAACTATTAGTTTCCATATACTGATGACCTATTTGATCAATTGATAGTTAAAAAATGGTTCTCAATGATCGAACTTCGATCTGGTTACCATCAGTTGAGGATAAAATAATCTGGCATTTCAAAAACCTCCTATCAGAGCTGGTATTTCCATCATGAGTACCTAGTCATGTCCTTTGGTCTTAACAATTCTCATGTAGCTTTCATGGATTTAATGAAAAATATTTTCCATGAGTATATAGATTCCATTGTAATAGACTTTTTGTGTGACATCCGCATTTACTCTATGTCTTATGAGGATCATGTACATTATCTAATAATGATTATGAATCTGTTGAGAAATCACTAACTTTATTCCAATCTTTAGAAATGTGTTCATTGGATTTAAGAACTAAAATTCTTGAGACATGTGCTTTTAGAACATGGGATATTAGTTGGTCCTGAGAAGGTGAAGGCAGTTATGACATGGGAACCACCATGGAATGTTTTTGAGATTCGAAGCTTCTTGGGTCTCGCTGGGTATTATCACTAGTTTGTAGATGACTTTTCAAAGTTGGCTTCTCTGTTGTCTATTATAACTCATAAGGGAGTAAGGTTTTATTTGGATTAAAAGTTTCATAATTATTTTTGGAGATGATACATATTTTTAATGTTGTGCCGGTGTTTACTCTTCCAGTACATACATAGAAGTGGGATTAAATATCTATGGATTTGTGGTTCGGTTTCTTTGTACCCATAGATTGAAGAATGTGATATGGGTTGTGATCAATATTCTGATAAACGTTTCTCAATTTATACTCATTATTGATACAACCAAAATTAGGGAGTTGAGAAATATCTATGTGAATGAGAATGTTCTTTTTCAATTAGTTCTATATGCTAGAGTCTTTGATAGTGATCCTCAGTTCACCTATCATTTTTGGAGATACATTTATGATTCCCTAAGATCTCAAATTCTTTTTCGTATGAAATATCATCCATAGTAAGATGGACAGAAATAAATAGAAATAATGATTCTCGAAGATATTCTTCATGCTTGTATTATCGATTTGGTGGGGCTTGAGATGATCACTTATAGATGTTTGAGTTTTCTTAAAACAACAATAATTTGTTTATGATTAGAATGAATCCTTTTGAGTCCTTTTATACTCAATGTTTTTAATATCTCTTGTGTTAGTTGCATATTGATGAAAGTTCCTTGGTTGGGCCAAGCTTGGAGTTAGACATGGATGAAGTGGATTAGTTAATTCATCAAAGAATGTTGATGAAATAAAGTTCTATAAGTATTATACTGATCATCATCATAGGCCATGAGAAATTTCATTTGGTGGTCAGGTGTTCATGAATGTCTCACCCCAGTTGGTTCATTAACATCTTGGGCGGAAATTGAATATTTCTCCTCATTTTGTGGTGCCTTTTGAGATCAATGGGAAGGTGGCAAATGTTTATTACTATTTACCACTTCCACAAGAGTTTACATAGACACATAACTTGTTCCATGTTTTGTAGCTAAGAATGCATCTATCTAATCCATCTCATATTTTGAGATGGCGTGATCTTAAAGTGGAACCTAATTTATTCCTGACTGAACAGCAGTGAGGATAGTTGATTCTGAATCAAAGTCACTTTGTGTGAGGAAGATATGTTTGGTTTGTGTGTTATGGAAATATAAAAATAATAGTCATGAGATATGTGAGAGGGAGGCTCTTATGAGATACATATGGCCTCATATTTTTGGCATGGAATCTTCTTCATAATCCTTATGGTCATAGAATGTTTCTATGGTGGGGAGTTTGTAACATCCTATTACTTTTTGTAGGTACTTCTAATCCTATTTTTTTCCAATTTTTTGTTGGGTTTAGTTTGGGATTGTTTTCGGTTGATTTTTTTAAGAGTTTTAAAATTTCTGGGATAGTGCCCTTTTGGAACATGGTTTTCCAAATCCATTTTCCCTCTCATAGAATACCATGAAAATGAAGGCAATTTCCTTTCACATAGGTGGAAAATGATTTATCAAGCCACACATCCTCTGAAGAATAACTATGCAGTCAATTTATAACAGCATCACAACTTGGGTATGGTTTTTATAAACTCTATGCCTCCTCCTAGGAAAATATTTGAACAGGTTTTTAATTGATATACATTTTAAATAAATATTCCTGAACCCCTCTTTTAGGTACCCGATGGACATGTATATCCCCAAACTAATTTTTATCATCCTTGTATCTCCCAAGAATTTTTTTGGTCCCTTGAAACCCTTCTAGAAGCAATGTGAATCATGTGGAATACCCTTAAATATTCTCATGGTAAGTTTCCAACCCTGATATCTATATCTCATGATCTCCCTTCTCCTTCCTAGGGTTCTATAGATCCCCAAGTTGATTTTTGGATCTAATTACCACTATTTTGAATCTAAACCTTAGTTTTATTGATAGATAATTTTTTTCTCCATTCTCTATTATAGTTTTCAATTTAAAACTTTTTGTTTCAAGATCTATTGATCCCAAGGTAGATGGTTATGTTATGATACTTGATTTTTATTAACCCTAAATTTTTTTATTTAATTTCTTTTGTTTGAATTAAATAAAACTATATGGTTTCTAATAAATGTATTTCAATTGGTTTTTTGAAAAAACCCAAACCCATTATATTTGGGGGTTTTATAAAAGGTTTTTTAAACAAATTGGGAAACCCCCAATTCAATTAAATTGGGGTGTGTTTATAGAAATTGGAAACATTCAAATTTTTGAATTTAATTTTTCAAATTGTTTTAATTAAATTATTGAATTAAATTGTAGAAAAAAAATTTGATGGAAAATTTTGAAAAACCCCAATTGAATTAAATTGGGAGTTTGTTATGAAATTGATGGTTTTTTTGAAAATTAATTTGTTAATATTAATTTTGAAATTTGATTATGAAATTGAATTAATTGATTTAAAATCGATATTTTTGAAAATGGTTTATAATGGTTTTGATATAAATTTTTCGATTTTATCTGGGTCAAAGGTAATGTTGTTGATTGAAACCCCATTATGGGTTTTAAGTAGAAAATATCCATATCTGAAATGGATTATGGGATGAATTTTATTTTAGGTAGTCTTGAAATAAAATTCCCATCGTTGTTTTTTAGTAGAGAACGCGAAAGACATAGATAGTTACTGAGTTATTTGGATATAACATTTTGATTTAGAATATTCTAAAACCTTATATTAATACATCACATCCATTAGGTGATGGTGATTATTCCTCTTTGGCCTCAGTTAAAAGGGATGTATGTACATATTTTCATTTCACCTTGAGTGTGGAGTCCCTTTAACCTGGAACTATCTTAACTTATTAGGAATACATCCATATTTCTCTCTTTTTTTTATTTCAAATGAATATATGCCATTTTTGTAAAATGTTCTATATTCCTTCTTATTTATATATACTATTTTATATAAATGTGTTTATTTAATTCATTGGTGAAAAGTTTTATTTTCGTAAAACACCATTTTTTAAAGGAAATTACATCATTTGAAATGTGGAACATGAGTTTATAAAGTTTTTCCATCTTTTGAAATGTAAGTCATGAATTTTTCCATTTATGATATTTGAAATGCCAAGCCTATTTATTTTAATAATTGAATAAATTTATTTAGTTTACTAGATATTTAAATCTTTTTATGGAAAATGTGGGTGAAATCTTACTAGTATTTGGATCACACCCTACTTTTTCCTTCTAGTGTTCAATAAGGAGAAAAGCATCTCTTGGAGGCGGTTTTAGCTATTATGACCCATTATAGGTCATGAAACATAGGTGATCCCGATATAGATTATATGAAGGGTGAGCCCCATTATTTCTCTCGAATAAATTAGGTAAGGATTATATTATAATTTCACCATATGGTTATTCCAAATAAAATGTGGTTGAAAGTGTTTTATGAACATGATTCTCTATGTATCCAAAAAGTGTTTTCTTTTCTTATTTCATGGTTTCATGATTTTATTTGAGATAAAAGTGTTAGTGTTTTCATACAAAAATGAAATATTTAATTTAATGGAAGAACATTATGATAAATTTAAATATTTCATAGTTTTTTATGTTTTCTTCTAGACTAGTATATTTCATATTTTTATATCCCTTTCTGAGTTTTTTGTGTTCATCTGGTGTTTTAGAATGTTTTTCACTGGGGTTAAGGAACCTTTGGGACAAGGATGAGGTCAAGATGAAAATTATAAAGACTGATCGAGAAAAGAAATAATGTATTATTATAAAAATATTTGTTGGGTGAACAAAATGGATAGTGGGTATAAGTTTCCACTTGTAATGCATTGGTTTACTATGTAATAATTGCCCAAATTTTCAAAAACCGTGAAACTAATAGATCTTTTAGAACAAAAGAAATAGAATAATAGTTTTAACTCACATGAAAATGTAATATTTAAGGATAAGTCCTTATAATTTTATCTCACCCCTTTCTTTTTCTTCCAATCCCTTGGTTATGAAGAGGTTATTTCATATGAGATATCTATAAAATGGTCTATAAGAGCACAATTATGGATAAATTTTCACAATTGTAGTAAAAAGATATTTATATATCTAATATCCAAGACAATAAACCTATGAGTCCTTGATTTGGGTGACTATTTGTGAGATTTATAATTAATCAAGGTATAAAGGTATTATTTATTTATTTTTATCATAGATCTATATAATTCCTAATTTAATTAACCACCCTTAGATAGAAATTATTGATCAACCCATGAAAATATAATCAATCCATCTATATAGTCTATGAAAATATCAACATATATAATTAATTGTATCTATTTTTTACTACAAGGATTCCTCCTTTAAGGTTATCATCAATTTCATTCTGAATCTAAAAATCTAATAAAAATGTCAATGTCATAAAAATTATAACAAATTTAAATCTTGGAAATGATTACTTCTCAATTACAGGCTATTAAATCCTGAAATATGATATTACAGATAGAAAAGTAACCAAATTCTGTTGGGTTTTCTTGAACTCTCCTCCAAATAACTTTTTGACCTTGAATTATTAATGTTTAATGGTACATAATAATTTAATAACTACCTCACTAATTTTTCCTTTGAGTGTGAAACAATATTAGGAATTGTAAAAAAAATAGAAAACATAGATACTTCATGAATAATTTGGAAGTTATTTCCATAATCTATTAGAATAATATAGTAGTTGGGTCTAAGGTTAATTAGGGATATCTCTATTGAAAATTTATCTATGAGTACTATTTTTTACACAAGAAAACAATAATTTAATTCATTTATAACTATAATTAATGGTAAATTTTGAGAGTTATAAATTTCAATGGTAGATATAAGGGATAAATGTAATCCTTTAAAATAAAAATTTCTCTATAAACAATTAAAATATATCTATAGAGAGAACTGGAAAAAATATTTACCCTTCAAAAATTATCCCATTAGGTTCTAAGAATTTCTAATGATAGCATTATAGAAAAGGATTCTATTTTGTGAACTAAGAAAAAAACATGGTAAAAATAACCATTATATATTATAATTTTAGGAAAATAAGAATTAGTAACATTAAATAATGAACAAGTATAAAAACATAATTAAACCCCAATTTCAAATTAGTTTAATGAAATACCTACTCCTATGAAAAAACAAAAATTGACTTTCTATAACACAAACAAAAAATTTGTGAATATGGAGAAAATTAAGCATGAAATTGAAAATAGGTAGAATAAAGTATATTCTTTAATGAATTATCAGGTTATATTATGATCCATATATACTCTGAAAAACAACTTGATCATATTTCTATAAGATAAAACACCAATTGAAACAAGATTAAATTATCACTTAAACTATTTCACCTACCATTAATTATTGGGACACATGACTTGAGAATAATTTTTCTACCAGGATGGTCAATGAAGAAGAGATGATTCTATACAACCACAAGGTGTATAATACATGTTTTCTAACAAATATACCTAAATAAGTAGGTAAATATAAAGAGGTAAAAATAGAAATGTGTTTAAATTTGATATTTGGATAACTTTAATGTTATTAAATTATACACAATCCATTATCTGGTAATTGTTGAATCAACAATTCACTAATGTAGCTCATTATACAACTCTAATATTATATCTTAATACTTATCAACTTTTTAAAATTCGACATTAATATGAGTGAAACAATATAAAAAGGATTAACTTTAAGATTTTTAGAAACCATTTCTAATTCACATGGGGTTCATGCCATCATCATTATGTGGATGGGTATCCGCATGTCAAAAAGAATCTTCTTGCAATGATAAGAATATTTTTACAAGCTTTTAACACCCTCTAGAAAATAGATAGGTATGCTAATAAATACGAGATTTATGAGTCCTGATATTTGAGAAATTCCCATTGAAATATTTGAGGCATGAGGCATTTATGAGTTTTGAGTAGAAGAAATGTGGTCATCCATGAATATAAAAAATGTTTCTATGAATAGTATAATGTAAATATAATAAGATTTATAATTTTATTAGTCTAACCCAATGCCCTCTAATATTCACCATAATCCTGTCAAGCAAGTGGATTTACTGGCTAATAAAAATTCACTTATTCACCAGAAAGGTATAGGAAAATCAACTCAAATATCATCATGAGTAACAAAATTGTTCCCAAATTTGGGAAAGGAACATCACCTCAGTCAGTATAAACTTTAATTTGTAGGTATTATGGGCCAAGTAATGATAAGAGGAACATGTATCTAGCTCATAATTTTGATGCATTGAAGCATATTTCCATCATTCCAATGTGACTTCGAATCTTGTAAAATCTTCATGTTTCAAAATAACATAGAGGGTAACTCATTCAGGTATTTTAAAAATATTCTATAGTTCATAACTGAAGTGGTCACCACTAATACATTTTATATTGAGATTATATCTACTTAATATCATAAAATTATTTCCATTACAAACCATGATCATCATTTAACGGTAAAAGGAAACATTTTTCCTTTATATGAGTCTGAAAGATTAACAATGTCAATAATCATTGATCTATATTATATAATGTATTGATAATTAACCTCATTCCAACCCAACCACTTTTCCACACAGATATAAGGAAATATACCAAGAAACATTTTGACTTGATAATTTAATGTTATAATAAGTGTGAATATAAACCCTTAGGGAAGATAAAGTTGAAACTAAATTCAAGGATTTTAAATCAATTTCTAAAATCTTAGTCATTTACCAAGACACAACTTTTAAAATCATATTATGAAGGATTTGGCTTCACCATCATGAAATAGTAAACTCTTTCTACAATCCTTTTTTAATGTATTATGTTGATGGATAAATTAGATTACATTCTATTATATTTCCCCTAATGACTGATGTGAAGCTTGACACATTGATAGAGGGTATTATAAAAATTAACGAAAGTAACCACTATTGGAATAAGAACAAGAAACATACCTTAATTGGGTGAGTGTTTTATCACGTTTTCCCTTGGAATGTTGTTAATGATATCTTATTAATTTGAATCCATCACATCGAAATGATTGAAACCATTTTAGGAAATTTTCTATCATCCTAGAAAAATGTAAATATAATCCAATAACTATATTATATTATAATAGATTGAAAAATATATTTTTTGATCAAATTTAATTTATAAGAAAAATGGTATTTGTTTGTTCATACACATTAATCCTGGTTTTGAGCATATATATCAAAAAATTAGATTTTATAATAACCAATTAACACTATCTAACAACTTTGATTATATAATGATATACCCTTGATAAAATACACAGTTATTTGAGACTTCAGTATCCATTCACATGGTATCTGATATTCCTGAAGCTTAGTATCCTAATATTAAAGAGTGAGGTTTGGACTAAGAAAATGAAATTATAATTAAATTATCTAATGATCAAGGGGTTTATTAACCCTTTATTCTTTATGATGATATTAAAAAATATCTCTAAGAAAAAATACATGCCTTTGAGGAATGTTTTCCCACCAATATAGATAAGTTAATACAAGTAAACTTAGGTATGAATAGAGACTATTGACCAACTTTATTTAGTATATCCATGATTGTATAAGATAAAAAATAATAAATTGACTAAATTGAGATACAATGATATGTTTTCACGAGAAACTACATATAAATGCAGTGTTTATATCTTCAAGTTACTATTTTTCAATTGGGTTTATTAGGTAAATATTTTAGTTGAAAAATAAACATAAATAATTCACCTATATAATAGTTCCATAGTGTAATATTTTGAGGATAAAGTGGAAAATGAATAAAAATTAGAGATTCTTAGTACCTTAAATAGTTATCCAAAAATCATACTTGTTAATGAAAAGAATGGATAAATATGAGTGTGCATCAAATTGAGGTATAAAAATAGATGATTTAAGTATATATTTCACAAATAAATATTGATGAATAGGTTTTTTCACACATAAAAATTAACTAAAATATAACCATGATACATTTCATAAGTATTAAATATTACTATTGTGAAATATTTGTTGAATTAATGTGTATAAATTGAAGTAACCATATTGTGAAATCTATAGCAATGACATCAAGTAGTAACAATCATCTTTATATGGATCATTTTTTCATTCTTGTAATGGATTTTATTTTAATAGGGTTTTCTCGACACTATAACCAATTTGAACATAAATTATTTATGAAAAACTTAAATAACGTGTCGAATAATTTTAAGCTCATGAAAATCAATATGAGATCCTTATTGGCGGAATCACCACCCTCAACTGCCACTATTAATTTTTTACACTTAAATATTATACATAGGTCTTTAGGTTCTTTATATGTTGAATTTAATAAAATATAAACTTATATTTATTAATGCAATAAATTATTTTCAAGAATTAACATATATATGTATTGATAAAATTCATTTTATGCTTAAATATATTTTTTGTAAAAATTATTATATCGTATTTATATTTTTATATTAAAATTAATTTTCATCCATTTTTAAATTTTAATTTGTTAAAATATAGTAAATATTTCTAAAAAAACATATTTAAATTACCTTAGGGTAATTATTTGGGTTTATGTTTCTAAAAATTTCGATTTTAAAGTGAATAGTGAAAAATAAATTTTTACAAATACCGAAACTTTAAGGAAAACATTATGATATAAAAATGTATAAAAAAATGAAAAAATTTTATTGATTAAGAATTAATTTAATGATTGAAATTATTTATTTGAAAATAATATTTTTAATTTTGAAATATATG
Source organism: Viscum album (assembly GCA_963277665.1). Lineage (NCBI taxonomy): Eukaryota > Viridiplantae > Streptophyta > Magnoliopsida > Santalales > Viscaceae > Viscum > Viscum album. The sequence continues at coordinate 99,020,797 of OY728119.1, read as the reverse complement.
CTTGATTTTTTTAGAACTTTAATTATATTTTATTTTAGTAAAAAATTATTTTGGTCCTGTTTTCTTTAATTAATTATTCACAATGATATATATGATTTTGAATTAATTTTAAATCCAAAAATCTATTTTTTAATAATAATCCAATAAAAATATTGGAATCAATAATATACATGATTTTTATGATAATTTCTTATTATTCGTGAAACGAATTTTTTTCTACTAACAATTTTTTTGAGTTAGGCTCAATTTTTATAAAATTAATTTTGACCAACTATTGAAATTGAATATTGTAAACTGGTTTTCAAATTTGGAATCAACATGTTAAAACTAGTTAATATATTTTATTTTATTTTTAGTTATACAAAATTAGTAACTATATTAAAATTTAGTCATCATAATTTAGGGTAAAATATAGTAAATAAATGATAAATAAAGGGTTAATGACTTAAAAATATCTCCTAATATTACCTATAAATAGATGGATAGAGGATATTTTTGACCTAAACCTTATCCCTTATCAATTTATATCAATTTTTTGATATAAATTCCATGAATATGGATTCCCTTTTTTATATTAGGAAACAATTATTACCTAAAATGTGACTCCTCTCACATATAAAAGGTCCCCTCCACCACCCCACATAACCTCACACCTAAACCTTCCTAAATGGACCAAACACTAACAAAAACTCTCCAAAAAATATTTACCATATCTTAGACCTTCTGGTATTAATGAAATACTAATCTAGGAATGATAAAGATGATTTCCAAAGGAAGATATATAAGGAAGAAGTAATTGTTTTTTCCATGATACTTTATGTTTATTATGTTATACCTCCCCAAAATATTCTATAACTATGCTAAAATATTGATATAAGCATAATTAGTATTAGTAAATGTTATTATGTTTATGGAATAACCATTACCTACATTCCTGTCATTCTTTAAACAATAAAAATGATGATCATGTTATAGATGATGTATTTAATTTTTCGTCACTACATTACATGGATGGTTCTAAATATAAATTTAATAAATAAATAGTATATATATTGCAAGATTATTGAGGATTCATATGAATGGTTTTAGACCCACGTATACTCGGGCACAACACATAACGTAGGCAAGGGGTATTTGGTCCAAGGTGAAGGGAACTTCAGGCCATCAAACAATGGGACTTCAGGGAATTGAAATGGTATATACATAGAGTGTGTAAACCACTATATGGTGGAGTAGGGGTGATCAATCCTTTCTGTCAAAGGGTGTGGGTTTCATTTTTTCTATCCTTCAATACCACAAATATCTAAATGGACATTGAAAATCTAATCCCCTAAAATGAGCATACTTGGACACTTTTCCTAATTTTAATTAATTTTTAACAATTTATTTAGATATATAAATTTTATGATGATATGAAAATAAATAAGAAATTTTTAAAAATTATAGATATTATGAAACTATTCTATATCCCATTTAACTATGGTCAATATAATAACGTTGTTTTGAAGGAATTGATCGAACAACCCCAAGTGGTCATGTCTTAGAAAAACTACAAAATAAATAAATGTAATATGATAATAAATTGAACATAAAAAATTAAATATACCTGCTAAAGTTTATGAATAAATTATTTAATATTTGTAATTTTTTATTCTGGAGATTAAACACACTCACTATGTTATTTAGGATGTCAGGTTAGGGTGTTTCATCTCAATTTTACTTCATCAATACATGTTTAATATTATGAATATATTTTCATTTATATGGTATATATAATTCATATTTGATATTTTATATTAGGATTATATTTATACTCACATAATTTTAGTTTCCTTCTCTACTCATATCATTAAAGGATTTTTTAATTTTAAAATTCACAAGGGGTTATATTTTAATCATTTACTTAAAAGTTTTAAATTCTTTTCTTTTACCCAACTATTTTTCTTCTGAATCCACATAATTAATATTTATTGAACAATTGTATTCCCTATATTTCAGTGATTGTTAAATGCTATTTAAAAATATATATGAATTTCTTTACAATGGTTTTAAAATGAATATATTCAATTTTTTTGTATGAATCATATTTTACATTCATTATAATGGTAGGAATATGATGTTTTATTAAAATTTACCACAAAATATCATTTTTCATCAATTATGTTAGTTATTCATTATCATGATTCCATTCAATTTTCCAATATTTTTTCAATGATAAACTTATTCCCATTATATTTTATTTTATTGTTTTTTAAATGTCATAAAAAATGATATTTCATCTTGATTTTGAAACATATATCACATGATTTTATAAATGTAGTTTTTATTTATATTAACATATTTTTATTATTTTTATTCTTTAGTGAGGATATACTATAATTTTTCCATACACATTCTTTCTTTTTATGGCTTATGATGATGTTTTTAGGAAATTTCCATGAAGCCGATTTGTTTTCCATAGGATAATTAAGCTATGTTGGAATTATGAATGCCCTTATATTCTACTGGAATACATATGTATGTTTATAATTATGTGACTGATGGTGTCCTATATATTCCAAAAAATTAGTAAAATATTTATATATCATGATATTTCTAAGGGATACTAGTAGTGATGGTCGATCCACTATATTGAGGGATGCTAGTAGTGATAAATATTCTATTATACCAAGGGAGACTAGTTATGATTCCTAATACATTATACTAAGGTATTCGAGTAGTTATATATGATATATAACATTGAAATTTATATGATTTTTTTATTCCACACTCTATTTTTATGTTTCCGATACATGTTATATGTTATATGGTTCTATGGTGTCCCTTTTATGATCCCATGATCTCAATATATGTTTCATGATGTTCTATCGTGTCTTATGATTATATATTATAATTAAATAGTCCATTTTATACGATATTTATCACATGATCATGTTATCTCACATGCTTATGCTACAACCCTTTATGACTCATTGATCAGTTTCCCCTTATGAAGTGTTTTTTCTTACTCCTTTTGTTTTAATTTTCCCCAAGAAATGATATGAAAGACTATGTATTGAAGGAAATTTTATATAGAGTTGTTTATTGGAGATTTTTAAGAAATAATGTGTAATAATATATTTATGAAGTTAATCTCTAATGTCACTAAACCTTCAGGGTTAATTATTATGTGATTATTATAAAATGTAATGTTGAAATGATATAAAGTAAGTTAATTTATGTATTTTTATCTTCGGCCACCTCAGTTTTTATCAGAGCAGTATTTATTTATTTTTGAGGATTAGGTTAAAAATTATTAGAGAACCCAAATTAAAGAAATATAGTTTAAACCAAAAGTGTTATAGGATGAAACAAAAGTTAACCAAAAGTCTAACGACCCCGACCCTCGTATCCTGGAGATGGTGTCTACTTTATTACATTGGAATGAGATATAAGGAATCACATCTTGAAAGACTAAATAATTAATTCATTATTGTAAAATAGATATATAATTTATTTCTATTTATAATTTTAGACATAATATATAGAATGCATTTTATTTGATAACAACATTATTCCTCACATGTTATCCCTTCAAATCAACCAAAAATCACATCTCCGTATCATGGGGAAAATAAAACATAAGAAAGATGTAAGCATGGATGATTATTGAGGGTAATTTTTCATTAGAAACTATAATTAACAAATAATTATAATAAATATGGGATGGTAAATAACTAAAACACATGGAATTTAGTCAATAACTTGAGAATAATATAGAAGGAATAAATGATGATCAAATAATTACTCACAAATAATCACATGAGTTTCAAAACATAACCATGGATATTCTAACTAATTGAATAATAACATGGAATATTGATGAACTCATTCATAATTATGGAATTAACAATGATATACATCGAAAAATATTGTTTAGGCCTTGTGACAAGCCGTATAAATAAATGGGTAAGGCATCATCCAAAACCCAATCTAGTTTTTCTCATGAGACCTATCGAAGCATTGAGGGGCATAGTATTCCCTGAACTTCTCTAATTAATTCCTATTCATTTATCATAATAAAAGGGGGAAACATAATAAACATAAACATTTTTATTGAAAAACTAACTTATTCAATGTTCATACATACCCAAATCAATAAACATAATCATAAACCATCCATAGTAAAATAGAGAATGGTAATAAAATTATACATCCTCATTAAAACTTATCATAAACAATATATATGAAGAATAAGGATAATTTAAACACAACATATCCCCATTGTATCCTATATACAATAAAATGGTACAAGCCATTTTGGAATATAAGTACTATATAAATATAAAAAAATTTAATAAAATATACGTTTAAAATTCAAAATCACCTTTTAAAACAAATTTTTTAAAAAAAATATGAAAAAATTGTATTTGAAAATAACATTTTATAACATGTAAAATATTCGTTTTGACATTGATTGGTGTTGATGGTGTAAAATTTCATTCATGTTGTATGCATTCCAGTAAAACTTTTCATTCTTCCTCTAGTTGAATTTGATGTTATCCTAGGCATGGATTGGATTTATCAACATAAACCCCCATCAATTATTGAGGAAGGGAAGTCACTTTGGTTATTCCAAGCCAATCTATGATCATCTGTCAATGCGAAGATATGTATGAAATTTTGATGGATATTACATTAATTGTATGGGTCCTAATTCATATTAAAAAGGAATGTTTAACTCAAATAGTTGGGAAGAAACTTTAAATTGATGATATTCCTAGTGTGTGAGAATATGTTGATGTCTTCCTATAAGTGTATCTTATCCTTCCAAAAATACATAAAGTTGAGTTATCAATAGAACTCATACATGGTGCCACACCAATTTCAAATACATTCTATAAAATGGTACCAATTGAGTTGTAAGAATTAAATAAGAAACTCAAGGAATAACTTTAAATGGGATTCATTCAGTAAAGTGTGACACATCATGGTGCACCTTTTATTTTTGTTAAAAATAAATACGGGTCAATGAGACACTGTATTGACAATCGGGAGATGTAAAAGATCACAATTAAGAACAAGAAACCCCTTCCCCATATTGATGGCTTGTTTGATCAACTATGTTGAGGTCAATACTTTTCCATGATTAAACTTCATTATAGATACCATCAATTAAGGGTCTAAAATTAAGATATACCAAAAAAGAAATTCCATAATAGGTATTTACACTAGGAATATATAGTATTTCCATTCGGTCATAATAATTCTCCTACAATATTTATAAATTTAATTAATAGAATCTTTAGATATTACCTTGATCAATTTGTGGTAGTCATTATAGGTGATATTCTTATCTACTGAAATAGAAATGAAGAACATGAAGACTTCTTGATAATTTTAAAAAAACACTAATAAATTATAAAATATATGAAAAATTAAAAATAGTGTAAATTTTGGATGAAAAAGGATTCATATTTGGGTCGTATAACCTCAAGAGAGGGTATATCAGTAGATCCATAAAAGATGGAGGCTATATCATGTTGTCCCAGACCAACCACGATGATTTATATCTATAGTTTTCTTGGTTTAGCTATATATTACCAATGGTTCATGGGGAATTTGACAAAACTATCTATTCCTATGACCGAGTTAACTCATAATGGAGCCAAGTTCCCCTGAAAAAATGAATGTGAGGAAGATATCAATGGACTAAAGAGAAGATTAGTCAGTGTGCATATTCTTACATTACCCTATGTAGATAAGGGGTTGTAATATAATTTTTCCAATCCAATTAGGGATTAGTTTGTTTTCTTATTCTAAAAAAATTGTTATACCTTATGCCTCATTATAATTAATGATTCATGATAAAAAATACCCAAATCTTGATTTAAAGATAACTACTGCAATTTTTGAATTAAATATATAGAGGTTTTATCTTTACCAAGAAAAGTATGATATATATATATATATATATATATATATATATATCGATCATAAATTTTTAAAGTATATATTCACATAAATTGATTTTAATATGAAACAAAAAATAAGGTTAGAGTTGATTAATGACTATGAATTCTCAATATATTACCTATCTAGGAAAGAGAACACAGTTTCTGATGTTTTGAGTTGAAAGGATCATGATAGCATATCCATTATGAGGATAAAAAAAGATCACATATTTCTATATTTTAAATGGATGGATTTTGAAGTCTTAAAGGAAGGGTAAAAGCCTTATATTTCCCAAATTAATTTTCAACCATCTATCCATGTGTAGATTAAAGAGCCACAAAATGAAAATATAGAGTTATAAAATAAGGTTAGAAATGTTCTAGAGTTTAACCCTCATCACAAGGGAATGTAATGTTCAAGAACCATGAATGTGTTCTGTCCATACCATATTTGATGGACTTACTAGAGGAGGATCATTTTTATTCATTCTCTATTCATCTTGTTTGTATGAAGAAGTATATATATTTGAAAGAATACTTCTTGTGGGATGAAATGGAGAAATATATCGTAGAGTTTTTTGTCTTGATGGTTGGTATGCCAGGAAGTATAGGATAAAAGATAAAGTCTAAGGGGATATTGTATGAATTATCCATACCAGAATCGAAATGGGAGAATATCAAGCTAGATTTTTCATTGGACTCCCCAAAACATCTAAAGGGCATATTGCTATATGGGTTGTAGTCGATTGCCTTACTAAGTAAACAAACATAATTGTTATTAAAGAAGACTCATCTCTGGATCAGCTTTCTAGGATATATATTTATGAAGTGTTAAGGTTTCATAGAGTACCACATTACATTATGTATGATCAGGATCCGAGTTTTACCTCATAGTTTTGGTGATGTATTCTATAAGATCTTGATATGAGAGTTTCATCACTATGTATCATACTCAAATAGATGATCAGTTTGAGAGAATAATTTAAACGCTATAATAAATTTTGAGATATCATTCATTGGATTTAAATGCTGGTTTGGGTCAACACGTCCCTCGGGTTGTGTTTTCTTACAATAATAGATTTCACTCAAGCATTTAGACGACTCCTTATCAATACATCTATTTAAAAAAAGATATAGAGATCTCACATGATGAACTGAAGTTGGATAAATAAAGATATTGGGACATAGGATGTCTGAAGAAATAGAAGATAAGGTTAGATCCTTTCAGTAGCACATAAAGGTAGATCAAATTCAAATGACAATTTTTGCTGATAATTTCTGTAAGGATATAGAATTTGAAGTTGGGGAAAAGGGTTTTCTATTAATTTCTCCATGGAATAAGGTTATAAGAGTCATAATGGAAAACTAATCCATCGGTATATCAATCCCTTCAAAATTATTGATCGTATTAGGATGGCATAATATCTCTTTGAACATCCACTGAACCTCTCTCAAGTACATGATGTGTTCCATGTATCTCTCCTGAGAAATTACATACCCTACTCTTCACATGTACTAAACATAGAGGTCATAATTCTATAGAAAGATATTTTTTTTGAGGAATAACCGGTGGAGACTATGGATCATACATAGAAAGTTCTATGAAATAAGACTACTTATGTATTCGATATTTTTTTGTGAATCCACTAGTTTGAGGAAGCTACATGGGAACTTGAGGATATTATATTACATAATTATCCTCATTTTTTTATCAGAGTGACAAATATCGAGGGAAAAATTCCTTTCAAGGGTAGTAGAATGTAACACCCTGAGTTTTTATGATTTTTTTTGAATAAATTAAGTTTATTTTATGGAATTTAATATATGAAACATCATGTTATTCTTACATTATACGCAACACTTTGTTATCTTGTGTCACTCATGAAATCGAGTTCGAACAAAACCATGATATATTGTTAATATAGTTATTTAAAAATGACTTTTATAACATATACATTAATCTTAGTTATATGAATAATAATAACTAACTTTTAAATAATAAGTGCAATATTTTTATATAAATAAAACATATTGATGATAAAATACAAAATTTTCAGCTAAGTCGTTAAATGTTTGAAAACACTATTTTCTCAAAAAAAATTATTTTCTGGTTATTTTTGTGAAAAATAATGAAATTAATTTTTCACAATTTCTAAAATTTAATTTTATAAAATAATTCTTTTAATTCATAATTATAAAGTTATCTTATGATTAATTTTCAAGATTTTTTTAAAAAATCATTTTTCGATAAGTAGTAAAAAATACAGAATTTTAATTGAAGACTTCCTTTTTGTATATTTTATTTATAAAGTTAAATTATATTTTATATTGTTTTTAATGTTACATTAGTTCAATTATATATCAATTAATATAATTTAGTTCATTTTCATCAATTTCATATTGAAATTGGATATAAAAACTTTGTAAAAGTTTGACCATTTTTACATTAAAAGCCCGCATTTTCGCCACTCATATGGGATTAATATTAAATTAAAATTTTCAAATTTTGTAAAAATAATTTGGAAATTTGGATTCCATATATAGAATCAAAATAATTTAAATTTTATAAAAGGTTAAAATATTTTTTTACCAAAATTTATAGTGAATACAATATAAATAAATTACCACGGCTAAGGTAAAAATGGGTTTTCCCAGGGTTAAACTAAAAAAAGGGAATCAATAAACTATAAACATTTTTAAAAATAAATTTGGTGGAATGTTTTAGTCCATTAAACTGATAAGGTTTGGTGATGGATTAATTATGATCCTTGTGACATATGAAAAACATGGGAGAAATTATTTGTCTTCAAAAATACTGAGTGTTTCCTCTCCCACACTTATAAAAGGCCACCCCATGTCCCCCCTATTGACACCTACACACCTTTTTGGTTTAGAAATGAACTACCCAAATCACTTCTCAAATTCTATCCCCCCATCCTAGAAGACATATTTTTTGATGAAATACCTCATAGTAAGGATTTTAGTAAAAACCTGAGGAGGATATCTGGAGAATATGTAATGTTCATCAATAAGATTTTTTGTTTTATTTTTCCATCTACCCTATTAGATTTTTATAATATCATGATTATATAATAACCCTATTATATTATGTATACTGATATTTTTATGTTATGGTAATGACCTTCAAACTTCTCTACTTCCATCAAATGTGTTATGAAATGATCATTCATTTGTATAGAGGACTACCACATCATTAACTAGTGTCGTTCATTTTTACAGTACCACCTCTCAAATATAGCTGTAATGATGGATTTATTTTTTATATATGATATAAATGAAATATATGATTTTTTATGATTTTGGAATTATTATATCTCATATACCTCTTTACTATCCATTTTCTGGGAATACGATAATGTCATTCATGTGTTCGACGTACTACCGCCTCACAAAGCAATGTGATTTATGTACAATTTACATGTAATTTATTAAGATGTATTTTAATAATAAAATATTGAAATAATTATGAAAAGAATGATTCCATAATGATAATATATATCATTTAAGTTTCTTTCTTTCAAGCCAATAATAAAATGAAAAAACAATGTTCATTAATACGCATGACCTACCATCTATATGAACAGTTCTTTTATTTCGAGTCACTAAATTTTATCTATTATTATATATAGATATATACTGAATATATATTATATTTATATCATGGTTATAATTATGGATATTATAGAACCATGATTAATGTAGGAGGACCACAAATATAACAAATATAATCTTATATGAAAACCAATGTGGTTATTACCTGAAACATAACTTAAACATGGAATTTTTAATAAATAGGTAATAAAAGGTTGTAACAAAATAATATACCATAAGATATATATGAATACATTTATTTATTATATGTATAATAAATATATATATATATATTATTTTAGAGGTTTCAATGAGTACGATGAATGTTAAAACATAACGTAAGGGGTTTTTGTTTAACTTTTATTTTACGTGAGACATAAACCTCATTAACCACATGTTTATTTAATATAGTACATATACTGACCAAAAAAATTATCTTATGATGATTATAAAAAAATATTACTATTTACATATCCATTTTATGATCTATCTTTCATGGGGTTTATGGGTTAAAAATTAACAAATTGATAAGTTATTTTTGTCTCAATTTTCCTTCTTTAAGACATATGTTATGTTATGAACATATATTCTTTAATGAGGTGTATATATATCCCCTATGAAATTTAATATCATGAATTTATTAATCCTCATGATATTTTAAGTTTTATTTAATTTAATTCCATCATGGGGATTATGAATCCATGTTATCCTTGTGATAAAAAATTTTGGTTACTATCTCATTATTTATCAGGATTATTTATTATTAAGTATCCAATGATGAAATATCATGATAAACGACTCAAAAATTATCATTACGATTATTATCCTATGGTTATTTACGATATATTCATATAATGGTAAAATATTTCCTCTATTTTATATTATTATAATTAAGAAAATGTTTTTATGAAATTTTTAATTCATTTCTCTCTTCGGTCAAAAATTTGTTTTCTTTCAAAACCATTTTTTATAAAAAAATATTTTTAAATGAAATTTTAAGATAATTTAGAAGGAAAATTTTTATAGAAATATTTTATGTTTTAAAAATTCCATGAAATTATTTTTTGAAATCATCTACTATAAATTTTTTTGGTTATTTTTGAAGAAAATGTTTTTCAAAATGTTATATGTTTTAAAAATATTTTTTTAAAGTAGAAATTATATATTCCTCATGAAATGTTTTAAATTATCAAAATAATTTTCCACATAAGATTACATCTATTGATATTACCTATACCTTTATGGGATATGACCCAAGGATACCATTCATATTATTTCTCTAAATGGTTTATGATTTGATGACTTGATATTTACGAAACTCATTTATCTTCCATGAGTTATACAATAAGGAAATTATTTTGAATCCTGCTTATTTTCATAGGTCATTATATGGTGAAATGGTTATGAAGCAAGAATATTTTCTACAGGTTATGATATGATGAAATGTTTATGATACCCATGTCATTTCATGGATCATGATATGATAAATTATTATGATATGCTTGAAATAATATATATGATTTCATTTTGTGGTTTGTGGGATCTATATCTCCCTCCAATGAATTGGTTAAATATTTATATATCATGAGATAAAAATGGATGAAATGGTAAGTGAACTAGGTTCAGTTAGAAAGGGATGGAATGGGGTGCGAAAGTAGTTTAGTAATAAAGGGTTGGAATGGGGAGTGAACCCAGTTTAGTAATATAGGGTGGGAATGGGGAGTAAACCAAGTCAGTAAGAAATGTATGGCTTGGGGAGTGAACCTAGTTTAGTAAATTATTTTTCCCCTATGATGGTCTTAGTAGTAAGAATTTACTAATACAGAAATAATTTTCTATTTTTCTATGTATGAAACAAATTCCATGTCTTATACCAATTTTAAGCCCTCATGGATCATGCTCTTTGATTCTTTTATGATTTATGTCTTAGGAATTGTGAATATTTATTCTATGATTCATTATTATGATATTTGATATGAAGTATATTGTTTGGAAATTTTAATCTCATGTTCTCATACCCTTATTTTCATGTTATGATAATTTATCTCTCTTTTTTACCTTACTGAGAATCTAAGATAACCCTTTCTTATATTACTTTTACATAGGTTATTAAGTCATATATTATGTATGTTATGTCCAAGAAGGGTACAAGTTGTTATGAACGTAGTGGGAGATGATGTAGTTCGCTTATAGACCACTTTATATGATTCCATATTTCTAAAGGAACAAAATTATTATGGTCCTCATTTGTGTGTTTATATAATTTAATCATTATTTATAAAAAATTATGTAATATCTATGTATTCTAATCCTGGGACTCTATAAGAAAACTCACATCTTTCTTCTTTGATGTACATAAATATTTTTCTATAAACAATACAAGATTACTTGTTATTAATTAGTATACAAGGAAACCTATTTTTATGAATTAACAGTTCTATATATTTCTCTCCCTTTGTATCTATTTTCTCAATACCTCAAGTCTTCAACATATGCAATATAAACTCTATTTTTTCTATTCTTTAACTTAGAGAATGCGCAATGGATACAGTTGAGAACTCTCACACACACAATCTTCTTCATTCGTATATAATATATATCCACATATTATATGATTATTATTTTCAATAATATTCATTATTCAAACTTCTATATGACTCAATATCTTTAAATACATAATTATTATTGTTTTAAAACGTAGTATTCAAATATTTCCTGAAATATCACCCTTTTAACACTCATATTTTATTATTATTCTAATTCATAAATTCTTATAAATTAATATGAAGAATATAATTTATTCTCCCTGATATTTAAAAAAATATTATTTCATTCATTCCATTTATTTCTACCACGTAAAATCTATGAAAACCACATGGTATAATACCATGATAGCTACATGAGTGCATATATCAACAGTTGCGTTCATGGATTATTTATTTTTTATGCAGTAATCTGGGGAAATATTATTATTTAAATCTTAAAAATAACTTTATAATAAATAAAAATTATTTATAATATTTACGATCTTAAGAATACATCATAAGGAATCGATAGATTCAGTATCACAAATCCCAAGAAAAGTATTATGCTACATATTTTCATGTATATTGTTTGAGTTTGGAAGTCATATTCTTGTAAGTCAAATTTTTGAAGAAAAATGATATTATTTTATGTAGTAATATTTTCAAATACAAAAACTCCTATTAGAATTCATACATTCACCGACTATGTATGATACAATTTTTTTTATACACCTATCATGACATGTGTTCAAATATGTCTTTTGTCATCATAATGGGATATCCTATGGAGGGGGTAATCCTCCACATTTATCATAGGTATTTTCTAATCTCAACACAACTATCACTATGGTCATAGGAAGTTTCTACAATAACTTGTATTTTCTCCTCATTTTGTAGCATAATAACCATATTTTTTTTATTTCTGAAACACCATTCTCACCATGGTTTCCACTACACCATTGCCCCTTCCCATTGTGTGTTTCTAATTCTTCATATTCATATTCTTCTTTACTATCAACCTTATTCTGGATTTAATTTTGAGTAAATATATCATTTTATATCATCGATGAAAAAACAATAGTGCATCATTTAAATTAACTTATCTATTCAGAATATTTATTCTGAATTCATCCTCATTTTTTCATTGAGTTTTATCATAATATTTAAAAAATATTAATTTGGTAATTATCATAAGATAATATCTAATCTCATCTTCACACATATCTTCATTTCCATTATTGAACTCTTTCTACTTTAGTTTATGTTTACAGTGATAAGATTTTACCTTTTCATAGTTACTGGTTCTTTAGAGTTATACTAAAATAGAGTCTAGTTGAAATTCTTATATCCTTATGAATTCCCACATTACATTTAAAAAACTCAATGCTAAAATTTGAATGGTTCCAAAAAAATTTATTTACCTTGAAATTGAGTCCATATAACCCATATTTAGGCATCAAATTACCATTATGCATGTGAAGAGGGATTTGATATAGGTCTAATATCAAATATTTACCATTATATAGTTTTGTAGAATTCAAATTTCCATTTCAGAAATGCAGATTTTATCTTTATGTAGATAATTTAGGTACAGATTTATCTCAAGTACTTGAGAAACCTTTTTAACTAAACTGAAGGCTTTCTTAGTAGAAAATCTCTTCATTGGTTAACTCAAAAAAAATCACTTATATATAGAAATATTCATTCACCTCACTTTATAGAACATGCATCAATTTTTAACTTATTGGAATATGTTTAAATAAATTATGTTCCAGAAACACTAAATATATTTACCAATATTTTTCATCTTAACAGATCTCTAATAACAGCCAATGAAAACAATTTCCTCATATATCTTTCCATACTAGAAAAATAGGTGACTCTTCCACTTCCACATAAGTAGTGGTAAAAATTAACTGCCAAGATTCAAGGTATTTCTTTAATCCTTAACACAAAGTAGCATCTTTCCTAGGAACTCTATTAACCTTCTCATCATACTTATATTCTACATGTTCCTTAAAAGTTATCCTAAATCATCTCATACTGACATCATTGATGTTTCTTCCATTATTGAAATTTAATAAAACTCAAACAAAAAATGGGACCATAAATCTATATCTTTATATTTGTTGTCAATACTAAAGATGAAAAATGGAATATAGACACATGAACACATTTTCTTCTTCTCCACACTTTTATCATCATTAACTAAATTCATTTTATTCTCTCCCACATCTAAAAAATAACAAAATTAATACCCTTTTTTGAGGTTGAATTATTCTTAATAAACGTTCCATTAATCATTAAAATATATATATACTTGATCCTTGATAATTATTTAAGACTAGATGGTTAAAGTTAGATGATAAATCATTATATTTATCAATAGAATAGTATAAGAATAAAATATCATTAATATTAATCACTAAAAGTTTTTTCAAAAAACATCGTGATGAGACAAACAGATACCAACTGTTAAATATAATTGTTTATTTTAATTCCAATTGTAATTCCAACACACACTTCAACACATTGGTTGAAATCACTCAGGTAAAAATAACATATTTTATTTAAATTAATAAGACTTAACATTCCTTATTATGATTTCATTATTGAGATCAGATTATTCCCCTTAATATCAGAATTTGTTTTTGAGAATTTAAGGATGAGGGAGTATCAAGAAATAACTTTTCAATAACACCTTTACAAGAACCGTCATGAATTAATATTTTTAGGAATTATCAACATTGTAAGTTTCTCAAGAAACTTCACCATAAGGGATGATGTTATCCTTCACTTCATCAAGGTATTTATTTTCTATAGATATGCATTATAATTCCATTTAATGAATTCTATGACGATGGTGACTTCTTCAGATCTAGAATAGTAATTCGTGCTTATTTCACTTCATTAGTTTCCCATTTAAGAACTAGAATCACATTCATTTCCCTCATGGTTCACACTAAAATCAAAAAATATTGATACGGTATTGAGGTCAATATTCATCATCATTAATGTTAGTTTTTTGGATTGGGATTTTTTTTCAGCCAATTTACCATTTAAATTTTTCTCTATATCCATATGAACTCTCCAGGATTCCAAAACCATTCTACAAATCTGAATTTGTTTTTAGAAACGTGGTTTCCTTTCTTCTCTCATTGTGTGGGATTTTTATTAACATAATCCATCATGGAACATGAAACACATACTGAACCTTTAAATTTATTCATGATTTATTAATGTGAAAGTATGATTGGGAGATAATAATTTTAATTATTTATATCCTACTTGAACCTCCCACATTTCCCCTTATGAGATTATGAGTAATCCTTTTTTAAAACCTATTATAAAATTTAATATCCTAGTTACGTGGAATATTTTTTTACCTTTTTATCTTGTTATAAATTAGGATTTTATTTTATTTATTTCTAAAAATTAGTTACTAGATTTTAAAGAATTATTTAATAATATGGTCAACCTTTTTGTTGAATCACATGGTTTCTTAGGAGTGTTCTTTAACAAATTATTCATCTGTTTTTTTTTCAGACTAATTATTTATTCCCCATAGGCATGTTTCCTTTAAAAAATTCATCCATTTCTTGTTATAATGTGTTCATAATATATCCTATTATCTTTAAAAGAATAATATCTATATTTAGGTGTTATATCCTCCTTGAGTTTCTTTATTCTATATTTTTATTATGATTATCAGCTATGGAAAACTCACCAGAATTTTTTTAACTTCTTATCAATGTTATTTTTTTAATTTCTCTCATCATTATTTCCTTATGTAGGGTTATAACTATTACTCACCTTTTATGGTTTTCTCTTAATATGTTTTTTTTTGTATCATGCTTGAATGACTTATACTTTTATGGATCTTTACTGTGACATCTTACTCAACAGACTTCATAGAGATCACTGATAGTTTGTAATCTATTTATAGTGTATAGAACCATGTCATATTTTTGTTTTACATCAACTCTTCCTAGGCCCACCTTAATGTACTCTATTCATTCCTCCCAAATCCTGAAACATTTTACCAAAAATACAATTCCTTATTCTTGAACCTATTGAAACACCAAAAACACCCTAAAATATATTTTTCTTTATATGATCTTAAATATTTCTTAAATTCACATATTTTAATTCATGATGTTTTTATGATATATTATTTATTTATTGTAATTTTATTAGGTAAATAATTCTCATATAATTTCTTCCAACCACCTTGGATATATAGTGGTCAAATACTCTCTATTTTTTCATCCACTTTTTTAAATGTTTTAGTTTAGTTTCACATTGTATAAGGAAATAAATTTGACACAAATGATATTTTCATTGGTGGATGGTATGTTCTGATTTTGGAATTCTATATATTAATAAGTAGATGATTTCAGGATATTTTTTCCACCAAAGAGAGTTATTTTAGTAATAAAGTCCACCATTGTAGTTATTTTGGAAACAACTTTCTTTTTATCTTATTATAATGATGTCACTTGAACTAATTACAGATTCTTCAATTTAATAGCATGCTCCATGGATTTCATATTGAGGGTGCCTATATCATTTTAAACTCATTTCATTTTTTATTCCCAATACTATCTTATCTCTCCACCTGGATCCTCATGCATAATTCTTTTTTCTTATAGAAAATGACTCCTCTCTTTAATCCTCTTATCCTTGAACTCAACCTGAGAATTTTTAACTTAAATTACTTCTTCAAATGCATTGATTCTTTATCAAAAAACATTGTTGATTATTTTATCTCTTGGATTTTAGTGGGACATTAAATCTAAAAAGTATAGAATCTTTATCACGATCCTCATTCAAGATATGACTCTTAAATATTGGAGAGCTTAATGCAGGTTTCTATCCTTTCATTCAAATCCTTATTTGCCCTCTGATTCTTACCTTCTTTGTGGGTCATCTTCACATTCATATTTCAAAAAATTCCACAAATATATAAGACCATTTGTTTGAGTAAATTATGAAGAATATATTTTGGTTCAATAAATAATTCTTCATTTAAATACTTAGAATTGTGATCTTCACCTCAATTACATGGTTCATTTTATTTGATTAATTATTGTTTTATTAAGATTCTTGTATGGAGAACTATATTTTTTCCACTTTTCTTGGGATGAATATTTTTTGATCACCAAAAGTTTTAAGAGATAACTCATTAAAAGTTGTAACATAAATACTCTCACTTTGATTACCTTTAAATAATGATGATTCCGCTATATTTGATAAGAATTTTACCATCTAATTTAATTATATTATCTTCATATTCTTTTTTCCTTCTTACACATTTATTTAATGATTTAATTCGAGGGGAAGTCACTTTCTTATTTAAATATTTACTTTATTGTGCCTTTGAAAGGAAAAATTTAGTTCATTAAAAAAAAAATCAAAGTGAATCTAGATAGTAGTGTATCCTTTCATTAATACCAATTGTTAGGATCACATATGGATGTGTCTAACACTAGGGGTTGTGGAGTAGTGAATCTATACTAGTATAATTTAACTAAATTTTTTCTTTATATACCTTTATACCTCTTCACTTGTCTTGTGAGTGGATCTCTCTCTCTCTCTTTATCCTTCATTCAATCAGCATGAAGACATCTAATATTACTGTAATACAATAAGACATAAAGGTTTGTTAATGAGGTTCACCTCCCAAAGAATGACTACATACCCGATGAATGGTGTATTTTATCCCCCACACACATGGATTCCTATTTATTATCTCAATAAGCTTGAGAAGGGTTATGAAATCGAAGTTGTTATCTTGAAATCATCCAGGTAAAAATAAATGAAGGTCTTGATATACCTTAAAAATAGGGAATAGACTTGAACTTACTAAAATAAGATCAGTCGTGTTGGCTCGAGCCCCTCATGGACAGTAAGAATGGTATTTTCATTAACTGTAGCAATCAGTGGTCCGCCTTGAAATTTATCAAACTTCATTAATAGATTATTATAGTTTAGATATATCATCTACTCAGATTGGGTATAGATTGATGGAGACAAAAATAACACACTTCATTCTTTCCTTCTTCTTCAATATATAAGAAGGGTATTATATATACAGTGATAGATAACTTCTTTTTCTTTAGTACAGGAGGAATGTTATCTTAATGCACAACAAGTTGTCTCTATATATATGTCTGTCAATATATTACCTCTATAACTCAATTCTTATCAGCTATTCTTTTTCATTCTTTTTTTTTACTTTTTGATTAATAAATAGTTATAGCAGATCACTCTCTAACCTATATTATTATTCTTCCTCTTAGAATACATATTCATAGATTATGTGAATATTATTTTCAATAATATTCAATTTTCAAACACCTTTAAGACCAAATATCTCAATATCCATTACTATCATAGTTTTCAAAACAAAACAT
Organism: Viscum album; assembly: GCA_963277665.1. Taxonomy (NCBI): domain Eukaryota; kingdom Viridiplantae; phylum Streptophyta; class Magnoliopsida; order Santalales; family Viscaceae; genus Viscum; species Viscum album. The sequence goes on along the minus strand of OY728119.1, from coordinate 99,002,311 downwards.
TCTATTATTTCATGAAATATCACTCCTTAAATACCTATGTTTCAGTCTTATTCTCATTTAAACTCACATATAAATTAAGATAAAGACTCCGAATTTCTCCTCATGATATTCAAAAAGTATCATGAAATTATTTTCAATTATTTTTTTAATGAAAATCCATGCTAAATTAATAAAATAATATCATTATAACTTTATGAGATTATGTTTTTTTGATACTCACATTTTTAACAATTAAGTATCATAAATTATCTTTAAAGTGTATATAGATTTCATTTGAGATGTTTACGATTAAAGATATTTAATGTATTAATCTTATTTATTGGTGGATCATGATGAAATATTAATAAAATATAGAAATAATGTATAAGAATAATTATTTAATTATTTAAATCCTTATTGAACTATTTTAGTTAAGTATCTAGATCTATTAGAGGCATTTAAGGATGGATGATAGGTTATGGAGTGTTTTTGGAAGCAACAGTAGAACCAGTGTAATGCCCCGTGATTTTAAAAGAGTAACATCATGTTGGGTAGAATATATGATAAGAAACACCATGATTATAAGATAATATAACACCTTGATACTTTATGATATATTTATATTTATATAAATTTAATCTCTTCAATAGCTTGCAAAATATGAAACCCTGAATCCAAATAAATTGTAATAAAGAAAACTATTCTAAATTTTCTGTTAAATTAAAGGGTATGAAAAGGAAAAAGTAAATTATTAAAAAATATATAGAAATTTATAAAAAAAATTGGATATTTATTTATTATATTAAAAATAAGAATTATTTTAAGGAAAAACGAAATGTTTTCTGAAAAACACTATTTTTTCTAAAAGACGATTAATCACGCTTTTTCCACGTAATTTAAAATTATTTTTTACCAAATTTAAAAATATTATTTTAAAAAATTAATCAAAATTTTTAATTATAAATTTAGATATAAATTTTTGAGGAATTGATGACAATTTTCTGAAAATATAAATTTTTTAAATGAATAGTGAAAATTTTATTTTTTTCTTAAAAACTGCCTTTCCATTTAAAATATTTATCATTTTATGATATATTATAAAATATTTTTAATATAAAATTTGTTCAAAAATACTTAAATTTAACTAATTTAGTTTATTTTCATAAATTTTATATTGAATTTGGATATAAAATCTTTTTAATCTTTGAAAATTATTTGTGTGGAAAAATACTTTTTTCAACGCATCTACAGTGTTAATTTTAAATTATAATACTTCAAATTATATGAATTTAATTTTAAAAAATTGGATTAAATATTTGGAATAATCATAATTTATATTATTTAATAAGGTCAACATAGTTTTTGACGATAAAAAATAGTGAAAATAAAAAAACACCACATATAGGGTTAAAATAGGTTTATTATGGGTTAAATTAAAACAATGTGGTCTAAAAATAACTCAAACCATTTATAAATGACTAATTATGAGAAAATTGAAACCATATATCTTCCAGGGTTTAATAATGAACCATTTTGGAGGCTTGGGTCTTAGTAAATATGTTGGCATCAATTTTTCTTTTTAACAATTCTATGTGTGTCCTCTCCCCACTTGTAAAAGGAAATCCCCCCTCCTATTAACAATAAAAAATCCATTTTTTTTAAAATACCTATCAAGGTATATTATATACATCCCAACCAAACCCCTATATTTTTTTATCGTGAATCCACCTCACGAAATATTTTATTTCCAACCTAAAAATGTTGTGTAAAGAAGAGGTAATGTTCATAAATGAGAAATTTTATATTGTTTATTCTTTCATCTCCTTAAGATATAATTAAACCATGATTATATAATAATATAATTATCTTATATATACTGATATTTTATTTTGAAATGGTCATAACCTATATCAATATCATATTCCATCAAATGGTAAAAGAAACTATTGATCGGGTGTACGGCGGACTGTCGCCTCATGAGCTAATGTAATTTCTTTCCATCACCTCCTCTCATGGTTGGATATAATTATTAATTTTAACATATTTATATATATATATTTAATATACTTATTTAATTTTAATATAACATCTAAATTCTTACCATCCAACTTATTGGAAAAAAATAACATTGCTTGGGTGTACGGTGGACTACTGCCTTGCGAACCAACATGATGAGTTTTTCCCATTTCTATATTACATGGATGGTAATAATGAAATATTAAATGAATTTATAAGATATTTTAATCATAATTATACACATTTATTTATTATATCACATATAAATTGTAACTTTATATTTCGTGGGGGATATGATAATGTTGCTTGTGTATACGATAGACTACAGCCTCACGAAGCGATGTGACTCACTTTTCACTAAATATTTTCATGGAATATAATAAGGATAAATTTAATTAATATATATGATATATATGTAATAAAAATGAATCTTTAAAATCTTATATATTATTTAGATTTCTTTCCATCCATTCATCAAGAAATATAGAAACAACATTCATGTATACATATGAGTTGCCTTATCCATGATCAATGTATTCAATTCTCTATCTATAATATTTAAATATTAATAAAAATAGATAAACAATGAATATATATGATATTTATATTGTTTTTAACATTTTGGGGTTTATGTACCTGTGATAAATGTAAAAGTATCAAAATTAAAAAACCAAATCATACATGAAAAAAGAAGCAATCATCTCTTGAAATAGAAAATTAAAAAAAATGTTAGTTTAAGGGTGATAAATGATTATAAGTAAATTATATATTTAATGAGAATTATTATTATTGTTATGTAATATATTTATAACAAAATTATATGTATTATATAGTATGTTTGGAAACATATAAAATAATTTAATCCAGAGATAAGTGTTTCTCATCTCGCTTTTACTTCTTTGAGACATATACAATATTCACCACTTATTACCTTGTGTGGTGTATATACTACCCCTTTTATATGTTATATCATGAATCTCATTATCTTAATGTTATTTATTATTTCATTTGAATTTATTTATTTCATGGTGATTTTGATTCAAAAGTTACCAGTATTTAAGGCTTTAAGTCACAATTTCATCAGTATTCCGGACTATTTGTGATTAAGACTCCCTTAGTGGAATTATTTGATAATTCTATCATATAACTAATATATTTTATTATAATTTGGTTATTAATTAAATTATAAAGTAATATTACTTTTTTCCTATCTTTGTTACTTAACTGTATTGAGAATTATTTTTAAGAAAATATGACATCATTTTTCTCTTCGGTTATAAATCCTTTTTCATCCACATATATGTTTTCTAAAAGTACTTTCAAAAAAGTTTTTATCATTATCCGAATTATTTATTATATAAATATTTTATAATATTTTTTTCAGAAAATGGTTTGAAATTAATATTCTTGTCATTTTCTAAACGAGGTGCTATTTAACCTCTTTAAAATAGTGTGAAAAGAATGTTTTCTAACTTATATGACATTATGAAATTTCCTACCATCATGACCACTCAATGTTTGGATGTTTCTTTTATATGTTTCAAAGGTTATTTTTAAAAAATTAATTTCAAAATATTTTGTGTAATTTTTGTTTTAAAAATATTTTCAATGTGAAAAGGAAATTTTTCTTAAAAAAATTATTGATTTTTTTTTGGAATTTCTATTCATCAATGACCTAAATACATTAATTTAATTATTAAAAAATGGGGATATATTTTATTAATATTATCCTTATTATTTATTTGTATGGTTTAATATTAGTTTGATAGAGGATGTATTATTTTTTTTCTACTCACAATATTACTTTGGTTGGTTTATGATTATGTTTATTGATTTGGGAAAGTAATAAAATTGTGTTTGTTAGTTTTTCAATATAAATGTTTATATTGGTTATTTTTCACCCATGTAATATAATGAATTCATTGGAATTATTAACTAATGGGTGGGCCTATAATTAAACTATTGCTTGATGTGTTGGTAGGTTTCATGAGAAATTTTTTTGGGTAAATTATATTGATTTTTACCGATAGTTTTAAAATGTCTTTTGAAAGGTATTGAAAATATATTTATAAAGTTATAAATTTTGAGTTCCATCATTATCAGATTAGATATTGATTTCTATGTGATTATGTGATTAGTTAGAATATCCAAGAATAATTTTCAAGAAAATGTGATTATTTATATGGATTTATATGGTCATCCTTTGTTCATGGAGTCTTATGATCATGTTTTTTTAAAATGGAATTTGTTTTAGTTAATCATCTCTCCATATTGATTTATCTTATACATTCATGATAGTTTCTACTATATGCATATCCTTACTGAGCATGTGAGCTCACCCATTTTTTATGTTTTATTTTCCCGAGGATACTAGGAAGTTGTTTTTTATACATATGTCAGGATATGATAAGTGGAATAATGGAATTATCATATAAAAAAATTATCTTTTGTTTTAAAATGTAATGTGTATTTCATGTATATATCTAGTTTTCCAATACTTATAAACTATTTTTCCTTTGGGATGTGATTTTTGGTATCTAGTGATAATATAATAAAGTAACCACCAGATTTGGGCTAATGGGGTTAGGGTCTTTACCATTGGTATTATATCAAATGTAATAAAAAACATGGAATCTATAGCTTTTGGAAAACATAGATAATGATATATAACCCTGTGACTTACTTTAAGGATAATTCTATGTATAAGATAATGACCTAATGTTTTGGTAAGGAATAAATTATTTTGTTTTCCTAGAAATAAATCACTATCTGGATACTAAAAGTAGACATGGTTTCAGAATATATGTACCTAAGTCTAATAACTATGAAAAAGGTATGTCAATCGTGACATAAGTGTTACCTGGTTTAGGAAAACGAGCCTTACTGCGCATCAGGTTTTCTAGTCTTAGGGGATATTATTAGGAAAATTCCAAACATTTATTACAATTAATTATGAAGGATTTGAGAAAATTATTATGATTTTAAAATTTTCCCAAGGAAATTTTTTTTATTATATTAAAATTGTCCATTCATAAATATTTAAATTTATGATAATTGTTTTCACTAGTTTTGGGATTATACATCATGTTTCATAATGTTATAACATAATCTAGGGATTTTTTTTCTACATGGTGATGCCTTTAGGTTTTAAAAATTTTGGTGCCACATATCTATGCTCGATGCAATGCATTTTCAACCCCTTCACGGGAAAGTTCATCAAATTCTATATTGATGTTTTAGTGGTTAAATAACAACAACGCTCAGACTATCTGGAAGATCTTGAAACAATATTCAATGAACTATGATAGAACAGTCTGAAAATGAACCCCTTGAAATGTTCTTTTGGTATTACCTTAGTGAAATTCCTCGGCTTCATCATATGCCACCATGGTATCAAAGTTGACTCAGAGAAGAAAAAGGTCATCCTTGGAATGTCACCACCTTGCAACCTCACTGATTTGAGAGGACTCCAAGGAAACTCGGCTTACATTCTGCACTTCATATCCAACCACACAGGCAAGTGATTTACCTTCACCAGGTAGATGAAGAAAGGGGTATAATATCAATAGAAGTATTATTGTTAGGAATCATTCTAAAAACTCAAGAAATATCTCCAAAGTCCACCAGTGATAATGTCTCTTGTTGAAGGAAGACCTCTAATTTTATATGTAACATCCTTGGAGTGATCCCTAGGAACCTTCTTTACACTGAAGAATGACACTAGAAGATAAAATAGTCTCTATTATCTCATCTGAACCATGATTTATGTTGAGAATCATTATTCAATTATAGAAACGAGTTGTATTGCATTAATATTTGTGGTACAGAAGCTGAGGAATTACTTATAGAACCATTAAGTCCATTTGGTCTCACGTATTAACCATCTCAATTATATTTTTAGCCACCGAATGTTAAATGGATACCTGTCATAGTTGGTGGTCATCCTGCAATAGTTCGATATATGGTTCATACCGCAGAAATCTAGCAAAGTCCTAACATTAACAAATTTTCTGGCAAAGCATCCTTCAATAGAGGTGACCCCATTAAATTCTGAGTTACCAAATGAGGAAGTTTTCTCTATTCAAGAGAACTCTTATATATGGGAAATACATTTCGACAATGCGTCTATAACCCTGACATGAATAAGAATGGAAAACCCCATACTCAAAAAAGAGGGGTTGGGAGTCATATTTATAGCCCATGAAAAGGTAGTCCTTCCTTAATCATTCCTTCTATAAGAGGGGTGCACGAACAATGAACCAAAATACCATGCCCTTATCACAGACATGGAACAATCACTCCAAGTGAAATCCAAAAACTTGGAGGTAAAAGGTGATTCGGAACTAGTCATCATGATATTAAATGGTAACTAAGCTATCAAGAAAGAGGATATGATTCCTCTAATGAACCATGTTCAAGAATTGATGACAGAATTCCCATCAGATCCAATACTATCTTATGTCCCTCATTCACAAAATGCACAAGTCGGTGCATTAGAAAATACAGCCACAACTCTAGCCAATCTAGACTAGAATGAAACGTCCATTAGCATTGCCCACTTCCGAATGGTTTTACAATATGTTCAGTCCAAGATATAAGAAATCAATGAGATCAATCCAATATCTAGGTTGTATGGTCATACCACCAGCTGGATGGCCCCCATTGTGGACTGTCTTAAAAAGTGAGAACTCCCACCATATAGGGATATAAGGGAATAGATCCAAATATCAGCATCCAATTTCATGTTGTAAAATCGCACAAACTATCAAAAGGTCAATTTATAAGTGAGTCCTTGATGGCTTCCTTCTTAGGTGTATTGATAGAGAAGAGACCACTGTTGTCATGAAATAAGTGCATGTCACAACTTATGGTGTACACAACTCAGTATCCAAACTCTATCACCAAATTCAATGTCTTGGGTAATATTGGACCATCATGATACTGTATTGTGTTGATTTCAAAAAAAACATTTCATCCCTACCATGTCCATTCTAAATTCATCCATCAACCCCCATATTATCTTCACATAGCTAAGTACCCCGGACCATTCACCATATGGGGAATGGATGTTGTGGGAACATATCCTCCCCTTTTGCCATAAAATTCATGTTTATTATCAGAGTAATTGACTTATTTTCCAAAAAGGAAGAAGTTTCACCCCTTAAGGAAGTCAGAGAAAAAAATCATTACCATTTTTATGAAATCCATTATAATCACTAGGGTTTCTATCCCTCACACAATACTAATGGACATCATCACCAATTTCGTCTATGTTTAATAGGAGAAACTCTTTCAAGAGTACGGTATCAAAGCCAAACATTCATCCCTCTACCATGCAGCGGCCAACGGATAAATAGAGGCTTTAAACAAGACAATATCCAACATGCTCTAAAATATGGTAGACAATGATAAGAAATCAAGGTTGCACAGGTCCCTTTATGATCATTGGGATTACCGGACAACAAGAAACACCACTACTCATGTGGCCCCATACACATTAGTGTACAAGATAGAGGTGGTTCTAGCCATTGAAATTCAACTTCCATCTCTCCGCATCACTATCTATGATCAAATATGTGTAGATGAGAAATCACAAAATGATTTGATGAGTTCAAGTAGTTGAATGAGAAAATATTTCACACTTTTCACCCTTTGTAAGTCTACCAAAATTAGATTGTAGGAGCCGTCAATAGGATGTTTCGCCTTTGATAATTACTCAAAGGAGAAATGGTATTGGTCCTCAGAACCCTGATGATACTTGAGAAGAAATCTCAAATGTTGGATCCAAAATGGGAAGGATCATATATTATACACAAAATTTACTCCAATGAATCATATTCCCTGATTTCAACAGATAGTCAGCTTACCATAGCTCCCACCAATTCAAGGTTCTGGAAGAAATATTTATTGTAGCCAACAGAATTGAATGACATCCTTTTCATATGACGTTAAACTATATGGAAGATAGCCTTTCTACATGACGTTAAACTATATGAAAGATGAAATTTCCACATGACGTTAAACTATACAGAAGATGTCGTTTCCACATGATGTTAAACTGTATGTAAAATATATTTTCCACATGACGTTAAACTATATGGAAGACATCCCTTTTACATGACATTAAACTATATAAAAGATGTCAGGATCACATGAAAATAAAATGCATGATGAAGTCATCCATGTTGTACAATGTTAAACTACTCAGCATCATCATCCTAACCGCAAGATGTTAAACTACATAGTGATCACTATGTCCTGAATAATGAGTTGTTGTACGTAAATCATATCATTTCAAGGGAAAGATAAAAAATGACCCCCCCCCTCTTTATGTATGGCCTAAGCCTATGTAGCGAGGGATTTTTACATAACTACATGCAGCTTCATTCCTTTTCCTCAAGGGGATACGTAGAGACTCTATGACCCTAAGTCTTGATCCATCCATCACATGACATGGAATGCCTCAATTATATCCTTTGTCACCCCTATACTAAAAGGTAACTCCTCACTGCTCCGTTTTTTATCACACCGAGTATAACTCACATGAGATTAGGAATGGTGGTTAGGATTTCCTCCTCATAGAAAAAGCATAGAGTATTATAATAATACCATTATCTTGAAGGTATGGTATAAAATTTACCTTCTTCGTGCATAGGTTAGACTGGAACGTGGAGTCCTTAAAACAACGTATGGCTTGATTCCTTCCGTGAAAGGATATGTACTGATTTCTGGATTCTAAATCTTGGTCTAGCCATGAGTAAAAAATAATAATTCCCCTCTCCCTCCATAGAGGTTAGATTTTTATTGGGAAATTTTGAGTCCTAACCACATGGCATTGAACTACATATCCCCAACAATGTTCTCACCCAAGGAAACAGTGCCTCTAGCATCGGTCACCTTCCATGGTGTGCTATAGAACTATGTATAGCTTGATTACTACCCTTTAGGGATATATAGTGACACCAAGATCTTTCATCATGGTCAAGCCACCATAAAAAAATAACCCCCTTTCCTGTGCATGATTTAGATAGGTACATAGAACATATTGACTTAGAACTACATACATCTTGATTCCCATCCGCAGATGGGATACATAGTGACACAAGGATCTTTCATCCTGGTCCAGCCGCCACCTAGAAACAAAATTCCTCTATTATCCTCTCAATTTCCTCTTCATTATGAGAGGATACCCTGGCTATTTCTGGTTTCTCACACTGAGCATAGCTTACATGATGTTATGAATGGTGGTAAAGGTTTCCCGCTGGACGAACAGAGGAAACATGTACGCTATAAAACCATTAAAATGATTAAAAATTACTCGGTCTCTCTAGGTATTATATAATCCTATATAGGGAGGCATCTCTATAGCTATGTGTGGGTTGATTCCTTCTCTCACAGGGTACATAGTGATGCCCGGATACTCCATCCAGGTCCAGCTGCCACCTTATTTTTTTCCTCCTTTCCCTATAGAAAGGTTAGGCCTCTATAGGGAGCTTCTTCGTAAGAGCCACATATGGGTTCATTACTTCACCTATGGAATACATAAGTAGTGCCTAGATCTTCCAAAAAAGGCCTAGTTGTAATAAAGTACAGAATAAAAATCCATTATCCCTCTTCATGATCCCCCTGTGCGACAGATTAATCCCTTTAAGAACCTTGTTTGTCACATAAACTACTACTCACTTGAAATTAGGAGTCCATAAAGAGGATTCCTCGCTTGCATACCAATTCAATATTGGTCAATTTCCTTACCGTAAGACATAAAACTAAAATATACCCTAAGAACTATGTATGACTTTATTTCTTCTCCTTTGTAGGATATATAGTGACGCCCAGATCCCTTATCCTGGACCATCTACCACCTAAAAACAAAAAAATGTCATAATCCATGTGAATGGATTAGATATATGTAAGGAATTTCCTTCAAGAACTACATGTGGGATTTATTCCTACCATCTCAATATACGTAGAGACAACTTGACCCTTAGTCTTGGTCCAAGAATCACATGATAGAAATTACCTCTGTTATATCCTATGTTGCCCCTATACTACAAGGGAAATCCAGGTTTCTCCTTGTTTATAACATTGAGTATAACTCATGTGAGCTTAGGAATGATGGTAAATACTTCCCTCAGATGGAAAAATAATAGAGGAGTATAATAATCACATCATCTTGAAATCATGGTATAAAATTCCCACCTCTTTGTGCACAGGTCAGACTGGCATAGCGAGTCCTCATAACTACATGTACTTTTATTCCCAACTAACCGAGATATGTAAGAAACCTACATGAGGTTAATGTCCGAAAATTCACTCACCTCATCCTTTTCATGTTGTTTCACTCTCGTCCAAACAAAAATCCACTAAACTGCATGGCCAAAGAAGTCCTAACCACATGACATAAAATGTATGGTAGCTCAAGAACTACATGTGGATTTATTCTTAACATGATGAGATACGTAGTGACACCTAGTATTTCCCAGGTCCATCCATGAAGAAAAAAAGATCCCCCAATATCTTGTATATGAAATTCAATTAGATGCAAGGGATTTCAATTCTAGAATATTACATCCAAAAAGTGTCAAAAAACCATGCTTCCCATTACATACGAATCAAATCTATATAAAAGATCTCATATCTTATAACTAAATATGGTTTTGATATTTCCCATGTATATATACATACACTTTTCATCCATCAAACTCCATGTCCCAGAAAATCATGAGTCACCATAATCATCCACTACTATCGGAAATAGAAGACTAGTGTCTTATAGACACCTATGTTTGACTATACTCCCAATGCCCTGGTCTCTCTTCTTATGTTTCCCATAAAACTTTTCTACCAACTAAAAGAAAATTAGTCCCTAGGAGATGCATATCCTATATCCATATGCCCATTAGCTCCTAAGCATCGCATCATCCCTTCGAACTAGAGGGCTCCCAGAATCAGGGTTTACACCTTCTTCCCCCGCTTATTTATTGAGCATACCAAGAATATCCCGACCAGATTATCTCATATTTACTCATGATTCCTTTCAAAACTTTTCCCTACAAAATGGAAATTAAATTGTGCTGTCAATGTCCTTTCCACATGTAACACCCTGACCACTCTCGGATGGAGCTAGTGCATTACTTGTGATATAGGCATGGTTAAAAGGAATGAAAATACTTAAGGAAAGATCATTTTAGTAGTCTTGATGAAACTAGATACATATATGTTACTCAAATTACATTGTAAAAGTTTACAACATACAATACATAAGGAAAATAAAAACTGCATCCACAAGTACTCAATCAGCGATCTCCTCTTTGTCACCTGTTGAAAGTAAACAATGAAAGGGGTGAGCTCAAATGCTCAGTATGAGTTAAAAATAGAGGAATCATGAGTACATTAATAAGTGAATCAAAATCAATATGACATAATCAATATGGAATAGTGAATAATTAAATAACTAATGTCATTAATAAACTAAGAATGAAACTGCATCTATAGATTTTGTCATAGTGAAAACGTCATGGATAATAATAATAACAGATAATTAATAAAGAAAATTCTTATTAATTGGACATTATGTATCTGGCACATGAAACCATAATACTGTAAAAATGGTTTAGTTCTGTGGGTAGAAACTTGTCTGATTTTTTGGAAACAAACTCAAAGGGTTTGTCGCCAACTGATTTGTCTCATTAGACCTACCGATACATTGAGGGGCTATAGTGAGCCCCACTCACCATTTCATTTCCAAATAATTATTTATACATTGATTCAATATAAGATCAATATTCCTTTTCAATATCCGTATAGAGTAGAGTATACGGATTCATCAATATTTCCATAATTAAAATAACTTTCCAAATAAACATCGTATGGAAAATGGTATACGGTTTAGACAAAAAACATATCCATGATATGAGATTATGGATATTTAATATAAACATAATTTCAAAAGAAAATTGATCTCAAATGGGTAGTAGGTACACCACATAAAAATTATTTGGTGCACCATACAAAGTTAGTCAAAAACAACTAGAAGTTGAGACAAAGTCTCTTACCAGAATGTAATCAGTCGAATCATATAACCTGAACGTAATGAATATCAAATAAATAATTTAATAACATGAATATAAATAGAATCATGTTATTTTTATATCAAATTTAAGTACACTTATATCAAATATATGAAATAAGTGGTGAACAATGAAAATCTCACAGAAATGAAAGTGAGATGAGAAACCCCTTACAAACATTTCGACATGGTAACGAGTGTTCTTGAGAGGGATTAATGAGAGGTAAAACGTTATACCATTATTTATATATCATAAGGGAAGTATGGGGAAGGTGATAAAACTTACCCCATCATTAGGTATTAAAAATAAAAGATCACAACATAGGGGATATTCTTGAACAAAAGTGAGAGAGAGGATCCCATACCTTATGCTTGAAGGTGTTCTTGATTGTTCTTAACGACCTGAATAATAAAATTTAGATTCACTAATTAATAATTAAATAACCTAATAAACATTATATTGATATTTTATAACCTTATTAAGTTCATTAATGGCCTTTTTAATGGGTTTAAGAGATTCAATTGTATTGTTTTGGAAGCATTTTCTTACTTGGTTTCATGATTTGTTTACTTGTATTCATGAATAGAAGTTTGTTTGAAATATGGTTAAACAACCAGAATTTTTAATATACATTATTAGTGAAATTAAAGATATATAAATGATCTTATAATGATTCTGGTTATATACCATGAGGATGACTCATTCTATGAGTTAAAAATAAACGCTTGAATTTGGCTTGGTTGTTTTGTGCTCAATAAACTTGTTTTGTATTATTATTCTATATTATGTACATGTAAATATTACAGAACATTAATCAAGATAAAATAAATATATTATGAACTGGTTCAACCATCAATATGGTTTCATGACCAGTAATGCTGGAACTATTGAAGAATGAAACTTCGTCGTCCGTGAAGTTTATAAATTGGAACCTCATGGATGATGATTTCGTTTATAAAAATGAAAGAGAAGGAGTAAGAATATTGATGATGGTTCTTCAATTCAAAAGATATAAATCCAGTATATAGACGATACTGTATTTATCATGATCATTTGGACAGAGGAGGTGAGTAGAGGATAACAAATGAAGATAAATTCAAATGAAACTAAAAGAAAAAGAAAGGTGTTTTACCTCTTGAAATGACTTCCTCGAGAACCTCCTTAAGGGAAGGGATTTTGGTCTTTTAGAAATACCAAGAGCTTTCTGGTCATGGGGGGTAACTAGGGAAGGTTATTTGGGAATAACATTGAGGATCTTCAAGGCTTAGAAGAGTCAAGAGAAGAGGGAGTGGTGAGGGGTTTTTATAGTGGAGGAGAGGGGTAAATTTTGAATATTTAATTCATTATTTTATTATTTCTCTCAAGAAAACCAGTAGTCTTGTTTCATGTCACCCCTAATAGTAATACGTGCATGTGAGTTCGAACCAAGTGGCCTTAAATCACTTATAATGTCATTAATAGTGTTTTTAACTGATAATTTGTATATATTGTATTTTATCATATTTCATTATTCATTAAAAATTATAGAACTCCAGAAATATCCCAAAAAATTTCCCTAACCATTTTTCGACATGTAGAATTCAAAAATAAACTCCATTTTTCAAAATTAATTATCTAAATATTATTAATTTAATTTTTATATAAAGTCATAGTTAATTCAAAAAATAACAATCTTAAAGGTGCAATTAGTTTTATTTCTCTTTGAAAAACTAATTAAGATCTCATTATATTATTTCCTTAAGAAAAAAATAATTTTATTATTTACTATTTATAAGGGTCATATTACTATTCATATTACTATTCATAAGGGTATGTTACTATTCACCAAAAATCAAGTTTGTTTTATCAGGGTCCAAATGACTTACTAATCACAACTCTAGATGACCATTTTTAAAAATTAAAAACATAGAAGTGGAAAATTTATATTTAATGGATAGGTTCTGACTATCACCTAAATAACCTAGTGTTTTTTCAAAGGAACATAGTGATGAATAGAATTTATTTAAGAGAAACATAACATAAAATGTTTGGTGTGCTGCATTATTCCCTCCTTTGGAAATTTCGTCCATGAAATTTTATGTATAAATCCCACCAAAGAGATGTGGGTGATTATTTTTCATAACATCCTTAGGTTCCCATGTTGCTTCATCCATATTCTGGTTTCTCCAAAGAACCTTTACTAGATGATTTGTTCAATTTCTCAATACCTGCTCCCTTGTGTCAAGAATCCTGATAGGCTTTTAATAGTATGACAAATCAGGTTCTAGTTATATTTCTTCATATTTGAGTACATGCGTTGGGTATAGTATGTAATTCTTTAACAATGATACGTGGAACGGATCATGAACTCTAGAGATATTTGGCAGCATCGCTAAACGGAAAGCTACAGCTCTGATTCTTTCTAGAATTTCAAATTGTCTGATGTACCTAGGACTCAGTTTCTGTAACGCCACAACCCCAGTTACCCAGAGTCGGTGCATTATTACATAACATTGGAATGATCACAAGAAATATCAAGTCTCGAAAGACCGATTAGTTTAGTAGCCTTGGAATAATTTTATACATTTATAAAGTTTACATTACACTATAAAGTAAAAACTTCAACAATATAGTCTCCATAGTCCACACTCTTATCACTTCATACTATCCCTACAGGTCATTCAAAAATTACTTCTTTACATCCTGGGAAAAATAAAACATATAAAAGGAGTGAGCTCAAATTCCCAGTAAGGATAACAATATAGAAGAAAATTTCATACATAAGAATAAACATTTAAGTCTATGTATAACTAAAACAAAAGCCTTTTAAACTTGAACTTCAACATAGTATGGAAAAAATAAAATGAAATAATTCCATTTACTTATTCACATGGATATTCTAAAAATCGAATATTCAGATGTAATATCAATAACCACTTTCATAAGGATGGAATGCATAATGACATACTATCATAACCACATAGCCAAGGCCTCTTGCCAAGACTACAAATAAGATTTTGTCAAGGCCTTGTGCCAAGACACTAGTTTGTCTCATGAGACCTACCGATGCATTGAGGAGCTATAGCGGGCTCCACCTGTAACTTACTAAGTTCAATGCATTCCTCATATGAAAGGTTTGAAATATGACATAGACATTCGTATTAAACTAGCATATGAAATGTCAATACTTAATCGACAAATCATGAATGGTATAAAAATATCACATCCACAGTGAAACATATCTCATTCGATACAATATGGAAGATTTTATTGTATCATATTAATCTCAATCAAGAATAATGAAGGATATTTACAGAGATGAAAATAATCGTCAAAACTATTAGAGAGAAATATCCCCCTTTTCTTGAAATCATTTAAAAGTCACACTATTTGTCAAGAAGCCATTTAAAAATAGATTTTTGAATCAAAGTGTCCCATACCACTATGAAACTTTTAAAAGTAATTTTAATTTTAAAAACTTTAATGTACATATAAATAAATTCTTAAAACCATTTTTAAAACATGGACATTAATGAGAAATATTTAGAAGAATAAATCTTTAAAACACTTAAAAATGTATTTTAGTTAGAGCTTATAACCAAAAGAGAGACACTTGAATACAAATAATTGAGGTAATAAAAACTTTACAATATCATGAGAATAAAGGGATTCATGATATACTATGTAAAAGTACATTATATACACCATATAAAAGTGATTTGCTGTATAACAACAAAGAAGTCTCAATGGAATGTAAATTGAGATGAATTCTCTTATAAAGACTATATACTTAGGTTAAGGATAAATCAGCGACAAAATTATGTGTGACAAATATAAATACACTCAATATGATTGTATATTTAGTGTAAATCAATCATATGACATTCACACATATTCTTGTAAAAACAACACCAATGAATTGGATATTTAACTCAACAAATGAAGATTGAGTTAAAATTACTCTTATCAAGTTCATACCGATGGCTTGAGAATTTATCAATGGAGTGATTATGTGTATCAAAATTATATCCATAGAATGGGGAGTGGAATTTATGACATAATCAAATGAATAGTGATTCTACAAATAATCTTGGAGTAAAATAATCAATGAAGTATGCGTAAAGCCGAATGAGTGGAAATTGAAATTTCAAATTCCCTTATTGATTTGGTAACATAAAAAACATACACCCATTAAAGAAGGATCATACAATTATGATGTAAATATACATGAATTAAAGTATATTACACAATTAATACAAACATGATCAGTACACACACCACGTGTAATAAATATGTAGTGAACAATGGAATTCTCACAGAATTAAAAGTGAGATGAGAAACCCCTTACTCTTTACTTTTTCCTTGGTCGACGGTAGGTTAACCTCCTATATAATAGATAAATAATTGTTATTAAATTATAAAATAATCAAATTCATTAATATGATATCATATATGATCTTTTAACATTGATTTGTTAATAATATCTTAGAATTATCGTCGTTTCGGGTGTTAACGGGTTCATTTCCCTTTATATTCTTTGTTATTTGAGCCGTATTTGTAACTAATGGGATGTATATTATTCATATCCAGAATTATTTCAAATAGTTAAACATTATTTTTAATCATTAAATGAGAATTAGTCTTGAATGGATATTTTGGAGAATGAATCTCATCACATTCGTGGAGACGGTAGTCCGTACAAACACACAAGCGACAATATCATTCATTTGATATTAAAATAACATATAATTGGATGGTATATCATATATAAAAAATCATTATCGTTTTATATTTATTATTTAAATGAATTAAAAATAATTATTATACCCATCCAAATAATAATATATTGAATAACAATTACACCACGACGTGGAGACGGTAAGCCGTACGTACGCACGTATGGTGACATGTCATTAAAAGGATGGATAGAATAATGAATATGGTTGTACCATATTTATAATAATATTACAGTATATATTAGATACTGGATTAATCATTTTAGAATGGTAATAACAAAGATAGAAGAAGTGGAAGAAGAAAGGAACTTGAAAAGGGGTGGTGAAATCATTACGTCTTCTTCGGGTTCTTCCTTTTCATCTGATCAAAAGGGATCATTAGGATGGATTTATGACTAAAATAAGGCCTCTAGGATGAAGTGAGTGAAGTTTAGAGAGTATTTGGGCAGGGGTGGGCCGAACCAAAATGCGTTTAAGGTGTGAATTAATGAGAAGGGGGAGTGCCCTTTTATAAGAGGGGTGAGGGGCACCTTCGGAAAGGCTAGAAATATTATTTTATAATAAATTCATATTAGATTTTTCATGGCTCCAAAGTGGATTATTTATAAGTTAAGGTGGGGATAGGTCGCAAACCACTCAACCAATAGGTTTTAGACAGGTTTGGGTAACTATATTAACCATATCTTTAAGTATTAACTCTTAGTTAATTAGTTTCACTTTTACAATGTCTCTTTGTATTTTTATATTATATGGTTAATAAACTTACTATATACATACTAGAGACCCCCAAGTGGTCCATTAATGTTAAAACTATCATGATATAAGTCTCCTGGCCGAACCTTAGATTTTTAGGAATTTTATATCAATTAATAATATAATATTTGTTTTAAAAACTCTTTTATGTCAATTTTGACACTATTCAGTAATTGATTTTTGTAAAAATCATAACAGAATTATTACTTCAAATAAAGGTAATTAGATCAATCCTAACATGTCATATTAACCAATAAGATTATTTTAATTTATAAAAATTCTCAAATTACATTTATTTGGGTATTTATAATATCAATTATTCTAATGTTTCATTAATTAGGTAATTACTGCATCATCATTGTGTCATAAATAAATTAAATTATTTAATGTCTAAAAATTATAAATAAATACCATTATGTAGGAAATTGTTTTATCTTTCTAATTAATATTTATAGTCTAAATTAAAACGTATATAACCCTTTGTAAAAATTGTTTTTCTAAAAGATATATGCTTATGTCATTTTTGTATTTATTTTAACTTAATTAAAATAAAGTGTCCCTATCACCTACAAGTGGCTCCATGGTGTCCCAAAATTGATCCAAAGATGCCCATGGTCGGACATGTATCCACCAATAATGTTAGGACAGGTTTTATGGTAATTTAGTATTATTATAATATTATTTTTTAACCCTTATTTACCAAATTTACCCTTTAACCATGTTAAATAAAATATTTACCGAAGTAATTATTCAAAATGTCTAAAAATAAAAGTTACCTATTTACACAATTTGTAAATCCTGATTAAAAATATGGAATCCATTTTTTTCAAATTCAAAACACAGAAGTGGCAGAAATTAATTTAAAATTAATTCTCACTGTCAAAACAAAAAGCTTGTTTTTAAGATATAATAACTATCAAAAGATTGATACTTGTTTATGTTCGGTTTAATTGTAAAATTATGTCCAATGACAAACATTGTATTAAATGGTAAAACTATATTCTAAATATACTTTAAAACCACTCAAATTCATAATTTATCACTATTAATTATTTTGATTTAAAAAGTTGTTTTTAATTAAAATTTAGTAATTTTCACTATTCATCAAAATATTAAAGTTATCTGAAAAGTAACAAAATTTAACCCTAGGCTAATTTCGATATTCCAAATCCAAAAATGAAGTCCATTTTGAAAGATAAAATTTATAAAATTTCAAAAAGTATGTATTTCTATTTATAACGGCTAGTTTGATTGGTTGTGGTGTGTGTTAGAACTTGATGTTGTGTACAACACACGCTACTGCATTATTCAAAGAGAAGTGTACCGTAGAAGCTTGGGGTGTTACATTCTCTCCTCCTTCAATAAATTGCGTCCTCACAATTTTTAAAATTGGGCTTGGGAATATAATGGAAAGTCCCACATTGGAAAAATAGTCAATAAAACTATCACTTTAAAAGAAAGAAAGAGAAGTACAAAGGTCACCTGAGATAACCTATACTAGGATTACATGTAGAAAAACATGGATATGGATGATAAACTAAGTTTAAAGTTATGATGGAGAGGGATAGAGAACATGATCAGAAGAAAGTTAACAATAAGAAAACCACAAACTTGTGATGGGACAAACGGTCATTAGTTTCCCAATAGGAAAATTAAATAGACAACAATTTTTTTGTTTTATGTTACATTACATAAAGATTAGGAATTCATTTATGATATTGACTAAGAAAATAAAGAGATATACTTATTTTTTATGTAGAGTTTCATTCTTTAATTAATTTCTACCACTTCATCATTTTGTTTACATTGATTATTCAAGAAGACTTGGTCAGACAGGAAGATCTAGAATAAAATTATATAGAATAACATGATCCACATAGGATAAACTATATATTTACCTTGTCTTTAGAGAATAAACAAAACCAAATCCGTTAGTATAAGATCTGATGATCCACCAAATGGCTATTCCATTAGAGAAAAAAAACAAATCTTAATTTCTAAAATTAAACCAACAATACCCCAAAGTTAAATAAATACCATTCAATAATCAATTGTCCTTAAAATCATTCAATATAATCCAAACTAATATTGAAACCCAAAAATTATTATAATTTGGTTATGTAGTCTTCCACGTTAAATTGTATCTCTAAATGACATCAACTACTCTTAAAGTAACATACTGAAAAGTAATTAACCTAATCACATATTATTTTTTATAGGTTAATCATTTCCATAAATAACCCAAATCACTATAAATCCATAATAAAAACGTAGATAAAAATCCACAATTACTCCTTGAATGAAATCCCATATAATTCTATTTTACTTGGGCATATAGTGCTCCCAACAAAGTGAACATCTTTCAAAATATCATTCATCACTTAATCACCAAATCATTTTCTTAAACCAAGGGTATTCATTTGATAAGACATAAGATCCCAAATAAACTTATCATTGATCAATAAAATAATTAAACTAAAAATAATAGTCACACTAACCAGGGACATCACGTAGTCCAGTGGTAGGTGATAAATCCCAATCGCACTTTGGTTATGGGTTTTATTCCCACAGCTTTGTCTGATGCGATGGGTTGTCACACGGTCTGCGTGTTGTCCTTTTTCAAAAACTATATTTTATAACATTACCAAAATGAGATAAATTACTCAAAATAACCATAACATAATTTAACCACAAATTTTATCTCATACCTTGCATTTTCATCCCAAAATATAATAACTTGTAATTTCCTCAAACCCAATGATCATATAAAACCAAATGGTTATTTATAACTTTATCTACAAGAGAAAAGATAATTCTTCCTCAAATATCATTCTCACATGGAAAACTGTAGGGTTACAAATACAAGAGAAAATTATTCCAAAGTAAACTCATAAACAAGGAGAACTAATACTTTTTAAACATTTCTCCAACCATTTATTTCCACATAGCTTCTTCTTTGACCAAGAAAATATCCTATAGAATAGAGCATTCACTCGGGTAATAGCCAGGTCCCCTACATTTACGGCAAATGACTGTAAATGGATTCTTGGGACCATTTTTATCTTCTTCCATAGTACTCTTCATTTTTATTTGGCAATTCTTCACTTTATGTCCTTCCTTTCCACATGTAAATAATTTATTTGTCCCATTGAGACACTTTCTTGGGAGTCTCCTTCCACATTTCCTGCGTGATGTAAATTGAGGATTCCTTTCTCCATGGTCTCCACTGTTGGAGCCCTTATCATTCATCACCTTCCACTTCTTTGTTGACTTCGGGAATTGGTTAATATATATATATTGTTGATCATATTTTTGGAAAATTGATTTGGAATGAAGACAATATCTTTTACGCGAATCAACATTCCATTTTTTTGCTCATTGTCACCACCGTTCCCACCTTGTACATCATTCTCAAAGTAAATATGATTTCCTTGGAATCTAGCCATTGACTAAAACCAGAAAGAATTGTGTGAGTAACAGTAGTCATAAAGTCATTTATAGAATATCATTTCACTATATTCTCAATTTAAAACACATTAGGATTAACCAAGGTTATTTACTCTCATCTTATATATAATACTTCAAATCGGTTTGTAAAGAAAATTTAAATTATCCTAAGAATATCCCACGGGAGTGTCGTAACCAAGAGTGTCGCAAGGCCCGTTGTCGTGCACCAGTTCCCGTTTGAGTCTAGCTCAAAGCAGTGTTTTCAGGTTTTACCCCTAGGTACATCTGTTCCAGAGCCGCCTCTACCTGCTCGTATCCAGACAGGGACGTATTGCTCGAAAAACTCACAAAATCTCTACAATACCAAAATTCTAGAAATTTATTCTATATTAATCCTCAAAGTCTATCTTAGGTCTATGTGCTCTAATCAGATTTTATCTAAATCTAACTTCCAAGGTCTGTACTAAACTTCTTGTGATACCAACTGTAACGCCCCGACCCCAGTTACCCAGAGTCGGTGCATTATTACATTACATTGGCATGATCACAAGAAAGATCAATTCTCGAAAGACCGATTAGTTTAGTAGCCTTGGAATAACTAGATACATTTATAAAGTTTACATTATATCATAATGTGAAAACTACAAAAATATAGTCTCCGTAGTCCACACGCTTATCCCCTTATACTATCCCTGAAGGTCATTCATAAAGTACTTCTTCACATCCTGGGAAAAATTAAACATAGAAAAGGGGTGAGCTCAAATTCCCAGTAAGGATAACAATATAATGGAAACTTTCATAAAGAAGAATAAACATTTAAGGCATTGTATAACTAAAACAAAATCCTTCTAAACTTGAACTTCAACATAGTATGGAAAAAATAAAATGAAATAATTCCATTTACTTATTCACATGGATATTCTACTAATTGAATATTCACATGAAATATCAATAACCACTTTCATAATGATGGAATGCATAATGCTAGACTATCATAATCACATATTCAAGGCCTTGTTCCAAGACTACAAATAAGATTTTGTCAAGGCCCTGTGCCAAGACACTAGTTTGTCTCATGATACCTACCGATGCATCGAGGATCTATAGCGGGCTCCACCCATCACTTACTAAGTCCAATGCATTCCTCATATGAAAAGTTTGAAATATGACATAAACATTCATATTAAACTAGCATATGAAATGTCAATACTAAATCGAAAAACCATGAATGGTATAAAAATAGTACATCCACAGTCAAACATAACTCATTCGATACAATATGGAAGATTTGTATTATATCAGATTGATCTCAATCAAGAATAATGAATGATATTTACATAGATGAAAATAATTGTCAAAACTATTAGAGAGAAATATCCCCCTTTTTTCTTGAAATCATTTAAAAGTCACACTATTTGTAAAGAAGCCATTTAAAAATATATTTTTGAATCAAAGTGTCCCTTAACACTTTGAATTTTTTAAAAGTAATTTTAATTTTAAAACTTTAATGTCCATATAAATAAATTCTTAAAACCATTTTTAAAACATGGACATTAATGAGAAATATTTAGAAGAATAAATCTTTAAAACACTTAAAAAATGTTTTTTAGTTAGATTTTCTAACCAAAAGAGAGACACTTGAATACAAATAATTGACGTAATCAAAACTTTATAATATCATGATAATAAAGGGATTCATGATATACTATGTCAAAGTACATTATATACACCGTATAAAAGTGATTTGGTGTATAACAACAAAGAAGTCTCAATGGAATGTAAATTGAGATGAATTCTCTTATAAAGACCATATACTTAGGTTAAGGATAAATCAATAACATAATTATGTGTGAAAAATATAAATACACTCAATATGATTGGATATTTAGTGTAAATCAATCAGATGAAATTCACACATATTCTTGTAAAAACAGCACCAATGAATTGGATATTTAACTCAACAACTGGAGATTGAGTTAAAATTACTCTTATCAAGTTCATACCGATGACTTGAGAATTTATCAATGGAGTGATTATGTGTATAAAAATTATATCCACAGAAAGGGGAGTGGAATTTATGACATAATGAAATGAATAGTGATTCTACACATAATCTTGGAGTAAAATAATCAATGAAGTATGCGTAAAGTCGAATGAGTGGAAATTGAAATTTCAAATTCCCTTATTGATTTGGTAACATAAAAAACATACACCCATTAAATAAGGTTACTAAAATGATGATGTAAATATAAATTAATTAAAGTATATTACATAATGAATACAAACAAGGGCAGTACACACACCACATGTAATAAATAAGTGGTGAACAATGGAATTCTCGCGGAATTAAAAGTCAGATAAGAAACCCCTTACTCTGTACTTTTTCCTTAGTCGAGGGTAGGTTAACCTCCTGTATAATGGTGAAATAATTTTTATTTAATTATAAATGAATCATATTCATTAATATGATATCATATATGATCTTTTATCATTGATTTGTTAATAATATCTTAGAATTATCGTCATTTCGGATGTTAATGGGTTCATTTTCCTTTATATTATTTGTTATTTGAGCCATATTTGTTACTAATGGGATGTATATTATTCATATCCATAATGATTTCAAATATTTAAACATTATTTTTAATCATTAAATGATAATTAGTCTTTAATGGATACGATGGAGAATGAATCTCATCGCGTTCGTGGAGACGGTAGTCCGTACGTACGCACGAGAGACAATATCATTCATTTGATATTAAAATAATATATAATTGGATGGTATATCATATATACATAGTAATTATCATGTTATATTTATTATTTAAATGAATTAAAAATCATTATTATACCCATAAAAATAATAATATATTGAATAACAATTACCCCACGACGTGGAGACGGTAAGCCGTACGTACGCACATATGGTGACATGTCATTCAAAGGATGGATAGAATACATAATATGGTTGTATAATATTTATAATAATATTACAGTATATAGGAGATACTGGATTAATTATTTTATAATGGTAATAACAAAGATAGAAGAAGTGGAAGAAGAAAGTAACTTGAAAACGGGTGGTGAAATCATTACCTCTTCTTCGGGTTATTTCTTTTGATTTGATCAAAAGGGATCCTTATGATGGATTTATGATTAAAGTAAGGCATCTAGGATGAAGTTAGGGAAGTTGAGAGAGTATTTTGGCAGGGTTTGGCCGAACCAAAAGGCTTTGAAGTTGTGAATTAATGATAAGGGGGAGTGCCCTTTTATAAGAGGGGTGAGGGGCACCTTTGGAAAGGCTTGAAATATTATTTTATAATAAATTCATATTCGGTTTCTAATGGGTAAAAAGTGGATTATTTAAAGTTTATGTTTGGGATAGGTCGAAAACCACTCAAAAAATAGGATTTAGACAGGTTTGGGTTACTATATTAACCTTATCTTTAAGTACTAACTCTTAGTTAATTAGTTTCACTTTTACAATGTCTCTTTGTATTTTTATATTACATGGTTAATAAACTTACTATATACATCCAAGCGACCCCCAAGTCATAAATTAATGATACAACTATTATGATATTAGTCTCTTGGATGAACCATATATTTTTAGAAATTTAATATCAATTAATAATATAATATTTGTTTTAAAAACTCTTTTATGTCAATTTTGGCACTATTCAATAATTGATTTTTTTAAAACTCATAACAGAATTATTAGTTCAAATGATGTTAATTAAATCACTCCTAACATGTCATATTAACCTAGAAAATTATTTTTATTTATAAAAAGTCTCAAATTACATTTATTTGGTTATTTATAATATCAATTATTCTAATGATTCATTAATTAGGTAATTACTGCATCATCATTGTTTCATAAATAAATTAAATTATTTAATTTCAAAAAATTGAAAATAAAATACCATTATGTGAGAAATTTTTTTATCTTTCTAATGAATAATTATAGTCGAAACTCCAACATATATAACCCTTTTTAAAAAATGTTTTTCTAAAATATATATGCTTATGTCATTTTTGTATTTATTTTAACTTAATTAAAATAAAGTGTCCCTATCACCTAAAAGTGGCTCCACGGGGTACCAAAATTGACCCAAATATGCCCATGGTCGGACCTGTATCCACCAATAAGGTTAGGACATGTTTTAGGGTAATTTAGTATTATTATAATATTATTTTTTAACCCTTATTTACCGGATTTACCATTTAACCATGATAAATAAAATATTTACCGAAGTAATTATTCAAAATGTCTAAAAATAAAAGTTACCTATTTACACAATTTGGACATCCTAATTCCAAATATGGAATCTATTTTTTTCAAATTCAAAACACCAAAGTGGCAGAAATTAATTTAAAATTAATTCTCGCTGTCAAAACAAAAAAGCGTGTTTTTAAGATATAATAACTATCAAAAGATTGATACTTCTTTTTGTTCGGTTTAATTGTGAAATTATGTCCAATGACCAAAATTGTATTAAATTGTAAAAATATATTCTAAATATACTTTAAAACCACTCAAATTCATAATTTATCACTATTAATTATTTTGATTAAAAAAGTTGTTTTTAATTAAAATTTAGTAATTTTCACTATTCATCAAAATATTAAAGTTATCCGAAAAGTACCAAAATTTCACCCTAGACTAATTTCAATATTCCAAATCCAAAAATGAAGTCTATTTTTAAAGATAAAATGTATAAAATTTCAAAAAGTAGGTATTACTATTCACAACGGCTAGTTTGATTGGTTGTGGTGTGTGTTAGAACTCGATGTTGCGTACAACACACACTATTGCATTATTTAAAAAGAAGTGTACCATAGAAGTTTGGGGTGTTACAGTTTCCCTTTCTTACCAAACCATAAGAAACCCTTCCATGGAGATACTTTCATAAATACATGATCTCCCACTTGGAATTCCAATTCATTCCTCCGATTTTCAGCATACTTCTTCTACCTAATTTGGGATGCTTTAATATGGGCTTGTATTTTCTTCACCTTTTTCGTGGTCTCTTCAATAAGTTCTGGTCCTATAAGTTTCCTCTAACCAACTTCATCCCAACAAGTTGGAGTTCAACATCTCTTTCTATATAATGCTTCATATGGAGCCATTTGAATACTAGAATGGAAACTATTGTTGTATGAAAATTCCACCAAAGGCAAGTATTGATCACACACACCTTGGAATTCAAGAGAGCATGATCTCAGCATGTCTTCTATAGTTTTTGTAGTCCTTTTAGACAGTCCGTCAATTTGAGGGTGGTATTCAGTACTCATACGAAGCTCAGTATCCAAAGCCTTCTGGAGACTTTTCCAGAACATTGATGTAAACCAGGGATCTCGATCAGAGATAGTTGATAGAGGTGCACCATGAAGTCTCACAACTTCATTAATATAAAGTCTTTCCAGTCTCTCAAGTGGTAAATTCTCTCTTATTGTAATGAGATGTGATGATTTAGTGAGACGATCAACAATTACTCATATTGCATCATTCCTTCTAGGTGTCCTCGGTAGTCCGGTGACAAAATCCATCGTAATGTTATCCCACTTCCACATAGGAATAGGTAAAGGTTTCATCACTCCTTTGAGATGTTGTATCCCCGCCTTCACTTGTTGAAAAACTAGACACCTTGACACATAGTCACCAATTTATCGCTTCATATTATCCCCCCAAAAATATTCCTTCAGATCTTTATACATCTTGGTGCTACCCGGGTGTATAGAGAAATTTGAGCTATGAGCATCGTCTAATAGTTCCCTTTTTAGATCAGGTACTGATGGAACACATAACCTCTTCCCAAACTTCATAACTCCTTCTTCATACTCGAAATCATCCAGTCTCCCATCCTTAACTACATTAATTTTCCTATGCAAATTCTCAACATCAGATTGCTAACTTTTTATCTTCTCTATTAAATATGGTTTAGAAATAAATTGAAAGACGAGTGATGTTTCCCCTTCCTTAACAATTCCCATCTCCATATTCAGCAGATCCACGCACATAGGATCTCTTTCAATCCTCATTTGAGTCAGAAGGCCATGATCTTTTCTGCTTAATGCATCTTCCACCTTATTCTCCTTTCCTGGGTGGTAGTGTATTGAATAGTCATAATCCTTGTGTAACTCGACCCATATTCTTTGCCTCATGTTGAGTTATTTTTTTTAAAAAATATATTTAAAACTCTTGTGGTCTGTATAAATCTCACATCTCTCTCTGTAGAGATAATGCCTCCATATTTTCAGAGTAAATATTACGGATTCTAACTCAAGATCATGAGTTGGATAATTTTTATCATGAGTCTTCAACTATCTTGCTGAATAACAAATAAATTTATCTCTTTGCATAAGGACACAACCTATTCTATTATTTGAGGCATCGTTGTATATTAAAAATCCATCACTTCCAAATGGAAGAGTCAAAATTGGAGCATTGACCAATCTTCTTTTCAATTCATCGAAGCATTCTGAACATTCTTTTGTGCACACAAACATAACTCCTTTACATGTGAGCTTGGTTAACAGGTTAGCCAGTTGGGAAAAATTCTAAAAGAAACGTCGATAATAACCTGCTAAGCCAATAAAACTGCACACCTCAGTTATGTTTGTTGGCGTGGGTGAATCTTGGATTGCCTTTGTCTTCGCAAGATCAACTAGGATTCCATACTTAGAGAAAATATGGCCCATAAAAGAAATTGATTGAATCCAGAATTCACACATGCTAAACATCCCATATAATTTATTTCTTCTAATAGTTCTTAGAATAACCCATAAGTGATTCTCATGGTCTTCATAACTTTTTGTGTATACGAGGATATCATCAATGAATACCCCAACAAAGTTATCAAGATATTCCTTGAAAACTCTATTCATTAAATCCACGAAAACAGAGGGAACATTTGTCAGTCCAAAATGAATCATTGTAAACTCGTAATTCCCATACCTTGTCTGAAATGTTGTCTTAGGAATATTTTTCTTCCTCACATGCAACTGATGATATCCGGATCAATGGTCAATCTTTGAAAAGTATTGAGCTCCATGCATTTGGTCAAATAAATCATCAATATGGGGTAGAGGATACTTATTATTTATTTTAAAAGCATTGATTTCTCTATAATCAATGCAAAGCCTCATGAATCCATATTTCTTCTCGACAAAGAGGACAGGGGCTCCCCATGGAGAAACACTAGGTCGAATAAATCCTTTTTCACTCAAATCCTCTAGTTTTTTCTTTAGATATACTAATTCTATAGTGGTAATTCTATAGGGAGTCTTTGATATATGTCTTTCATCAGTAATTAAATCAATAGAGAATTCAAATTCCCTCTCTGGAGGATTTCCAGGTAAATCCTCTGGAAATACATCAATGTACTCTTTCACTATGTGCACATATTCAATTTGAATATTTATTTCATCTCTCATAGATATTGTTTTATCTTCCTCTCCAATTATTGCATTCAGTAGAGCTACTGTGGGTGGTTCCAGATAAGAATTAGGTGGAGAAGTTTCTACCCTAAAGAAAAGGTATTCTACACCATTTTCAAAAATTGTAACTTTCTTCTTCTTACAATAAATCTTCGCATCAAAATTTGACCGCCAATACATACTGAGAATTATATCAAATTTAGTCATTGGTATGATTATAATGTTATCAACTACAGCACATTTTGGTGTCTGGAGGGGGACTAGTCGACATTCCTTCGTTGCAATGATACGTCCCCCATGATTTTTGACTGACAACTCCTTTATTAAATCAAATTGGACATATCTAATTTTCTTGGAAAACTGGGATGATATAAATGAATGTGGTGATCCAGAATCAAATAAAGTGTTGGCTAAGTTTGAGGAAACAATTAAAGTACCTACCACCACGTCATTAGGAACTTCAACCTCCACGGTTGTAATCGCAAAGTCTCTCCCTTTCTCTCTTGGCCTTTTTTGTGTTGAGTTTCCTTGATGCTAAGGACACTCATTTTCATAGTGTCCCATCTCTTTGCAATTGTAACATTCAATATCATTGAATTTTTTCTTCCCCTTTCATTCACCGGATCGATTACCCTTTTCTCCACAGTTATATCAGACTCCCATTCCTTTCAATAATTTCCCGAGATGATTCTTTCCACATTTCTCACATAATGGGAATAAATTTGTTCCCTTGCTCTTCTTTGGTGGTTCTCATTTTCCCATGTTATCAGATTACCGCATCTTATCTTAGTTTCCTTTGAAAATATTTGATCTAGAAAATTCCCTCTCTGTTTTGATTTCACTTGATACAAATTCATCATATGTTGAAAATGATTGAGAAGTCATCTGCCTTTGAAGACTAGGTTTAAGACCTTCAAAGAGATGATCAATCTTGTCTGCCGAGTTACGTACGTAATCCACAGAATACCTGGCTAGCCGCGTGAAGGTAGCCTCATACTCTAAAACACTATCTTCTTCCCTTTGTTTCAAGACAAGGAATTTCCTCTTTATTTCAGTTCGTTGCTCCCGATGGAAGTATTTTTTGAAAAATATTTCCTTAAAATTATTCCATTCCATATCTTCTATTTATTCTTCCTTCATGGTATTTTGAATCAGGGACCACCATTGATTAGCGTCACCCTTGAGAAAATATATCGCCAATTATACCTTTTCATTTTTATAACATCTTAATGCCATGAATATCTTTTCAAGGGACTTGATCCTTTGCTCAGATACCACTATATTAGTAGTCCCACTGAAAGATGGGGGATTATGCTGCATGAAATGATCCAACACAGTTTTGTAATGGTTATTCATTACAACTTGAGTAATTTTTCCCAATATGGTCATGATCTGATCTTCTCCAACGTTGACTATATTGACTTGCTCAGTAGGGAGATCCCAACCTTTCCCAAAAGTATTTATTCCCCTTATTCCATTATATGACATTTCTAAATAATGGGATACACTAGATTATTTTATGAATCTCAAATAGAAAATCACTCAACATAGATTGAAATTATATGCATATCTAATCTAATAAACATGGTTCCTATAAGGAAAAATTTACATTAAACTCCTTCATAATGGCATATAAATAAAATATGAACTTTCTAAGCATATCCCCTAAGAGTGTCTCAACCAACAGTGCAGCAAGGCCCGTTGTCGTGCACCAGTTCCCGTTCGAGTCTAGCTCAAAGAAGTGTTTTCGGGTTTTACCCCTAGATACATATGTGCCAGAGCTGTCTCTACCTGCTCATATTCAGATAGGGACGTATTTCTTAAAATATCCACATAATCTATTCCTTACCAAAATACTAGGACGTTCTTGTATTTTTATCATCAAATTTTACCTTAGGGCTTTGTTCCCTACTATACATTCCCTACTCTAGTTTCCAAGTTTTATAGTAAACTTCTTCTGATACCAACTAAAACACCCTGACCCCTCTAGTTTAGTATTCTTGAAGAAACTAGATACATATATGTTACTCAAATTACATTGGAAAAGTTTAAAAAATACAATACATAACCAAACTAAAAATTGCATCCACACATACTCAATAAATGATCTCCTCTTCATCACCTGTTGAAAGTAAACAATGAAAAGGGTGAGTTCAAATGCTCAGTAAGGGTTACAAATAGTGGAAGCATGAGTACAGTAATAAGTGAATCACAATCAATCTGACAAAATCAATATGGCATAGTGAATACATGAATAACTAATGCCATTAATAAACTGAGAATGAAATTACATCCATAGATTTTGTCATGGTGAAAACCTCATGGATAATAATAATAACTGATAATGAATAAAGAGAATTCTTATTAATTTTACGTCATGTATCCAGCATATGAAACCATAATACCGTAAAAACAATTTTGTTCTATGGGTAGAAACCCGTCTATTTTTTTCGAAACAAACTCGAAGGGTTTGTCGCCAACTGATTTGTCTCATGACACCTACCGATGCATTGGGGGGATATAGCGGGCCCTACCCACCACTGCATGTCAAAATAATTATTTATACATTGATTCAATACAAGAGAAATATGCCTTTCCAATATCTGTATAGAGTAGAGTATACGGATTCATTAATATTTCCATAATTAAAATAACTTTCCAAATAAAAACTGTATGTAAAATGGTATACGGTTTAGACAAAAAACATATCCATGATATGAGATTATGGATATTTAATAAAAAAATAATTTCAAATTAAAATTGACCTCAAATGGGAATTAGGTACACCACATAAGGATTATTAGGTGCACCATACAAAGTTTGTCACAACCAAATAGAAGTTGAGACAAAGTCTCTTACCACAATGTAATCAGTCGAATCATTCGACCAGAACGTAATGAACATCAAATGAATCATTTAATAACATCAATATAAAGATAATTATGTTATTTTTATACTAAATGGATGTACACTTATACTACATATATGAAATAAGTGGCGAACAATGAAAATCTCACAGAAATGAAAGTGAGATGAGAAACCCCTTACGAACATTTCGGCATGGTAAAGAGTGTTCTTGCGAGGGATTAATGAGATTTAAAGGGTTATCCCATTATTTATATTCCATAAGGGAAGTATGGTTCATGTGATAAAACATACCCTATCATTAGTTATTTAAAATAAAAGATCACAACCGAGGGGAGATTCTTGAACAAAAGTGAGAGAGAGGATCCCTTACCTTATGCTCGGAAGTGTTCTTGATTGTTCTTAACGACATGAATAATCAAATTTGGATTAATTAATTAATAATTACAGAACCTAATAAACATGTAATTGATATGGTATAACCTTATTAAGTTCATTAATGGCCTTTTTGATGGGTTTAAGAGATTCAATTTTATGGGTTTGGAAGCATTTACTTACTTGGTTTCATGATTTGTTTACTTTTATTCATGAATGGAAGTTAGTTTAAAGTATGGTTAAACATCCAGAATTGTTAATATACATTATTAGTTATATAAAAGAGATATAAATTATCTTATAATGATTATGGTTATATAACATGAGGATGAATCATTCGATGAGTTAAAAAAACGCTTGAATTTGGCTTGGCTGTTTTCTGCTCAATAAACTTGTTCTGTATTATTCTTCCATATTATGTACGTGTAAAGATTCCAGAACATTAATCAAAATTTGGCTTGTCTGTGTTGTTTCATGTGACCCCTAATAGTAATAAGTGCATGTGAGTTCGAACCAAGTGTCCTTACATCACTTATGATGTCATAAATAGTGTATTTAACTGATAATTTGTATATACGGTATTTTATCATATTTCATTATTCATCAAAAATTCTAGAATTCCAGAAAATTCCCAAAAATTTACCCAAACCATTGTTCAATGTGTAGAATTAAAAAATGAACTCCATTTTTCAAAATTAATTTTCTAAATATTATTAATTTAATTTTTAAATAAAGTCATAGTTAATTCGAAAAATAACAATCTTAAAGGTGCAATTAGTTTTATTTCTCATTGAAAAACTAATTAATATCTCATTATCTTAATGCCTTAAGAAAATAAAATAATTTTATTATTTATTATTCATAAGGGTCTTATTACTATTCATATTACTATTCATAAGGGTATGTTACTATTCACCAAAAATCAAGTTTGTTCTATTAGACTCCAAATGACTTACTGATCACAACTCTAGATGACCATTTTTCGAAATTAAAAACATATAAGTGGAAAATTTATATTTAATGACTAGGTTTTCACTATCTCCTAAATAACCTAGTGTTGTTTCAAAGGAACACAGTGATGAATAGAATGCATTTAAGAGAAACAAACCATAAAATGTTTGGGGTGCTACACCACATGACATTAAACTATACGAAAGACGTCATGATCACATGATAAAAAACTACCCGATGAATTCTTCCAACTGCACGATGTTAGACTACATAGCATATACGTCCTCAATGCATGACATTATACTGAATGGCCCAACAATTCTATTTTCCATGATCATGCCATCCCTAGTATATTGAGTGAAAATCTTTCCATCCCTTGTTTCTTGCACCAATCATAGATCATGTGGGTTTAGAAATTATGATAGGGGACTCCCCCATAGAGCCTGGGTGAATCAATCTATGATGAATGAACCAACTGGAATGACTTTGAAAATCATATTAGTGTTTTCTCCTCCATATTGGGAAGCCTAAATTCCTGGATGTATGACATTAAATTTCAAGGTACCCCAAACATAACAAAAATTCCCTCCCCTACCAATGAATCAGACCTAGGTAGGGTGTCCAAAATCTGAGTGCCAGGATCTCCAAACTGGGGACCAACCCCACCAAGGGAATTGAAATTTCTCACCCCATGTATGAGTCAGATCTATGTTGGGGATATCCCAACTCTATGGGTAAATCAAAACCTGAATGATTCTAAGGTATCTTGGAACACTCCCTCCATCTGTCAAACTCCATGCTCTGAGTGATCTGCAATCTTCATAATCATCCACAACCATCAGAAATAGAAGGTTAGTACCCTTTGGAAACCTTCATTTGACTATGCACATAATGCCCCGGTGGCTCTGCATATGTTTCCAACCAAAATGATATGTAATCCAACTATAAATTCTTCCTTAGGAGAGTCTTTTCCTACTTCCATATGCCTAATGGATTTCAAGCCCCATGTCATTTATCTTGATCTAAGGGCCCCCAAAACCATGGTTAACATGCTCTTCACTATCCATGTCCTAGACATGTCAGAACAACCAAGATCGATTACCCACCAGTAACTCAATGCTTCTACATCAACATCCTAATCACATGACATTTAAACTGCATGATACTCGATACTCATTCTTCACCCTTAGGATAGGTTATGAAAAAGGGAATTTCCCCTCATGAACATGTGCAAGAAATGAATCTACATAGGATAGTTGGACACATTCCCCACCTCATTGTTGAATCCAAATACAAAACAAAAACACCCCATTAATATGTGTGAATCAGATCTGTAGAGTAATGGGCCATAAAATAATTACATATGGATTGATTTATGCTCTCACGGGACACATAGGGATGCTGGGATCCTTCTTCCTAGTCCAGCTTCCACACAAAAAAGAAAAAAATGCCTCCACTTATTCCCAGTATTCTTGATAAATTTCAACCTAAAATTTCCCTTTTCATGATCAGGAACCCCTCTCCACATAGCATACTCTGTGTCCTGAAGGTCTAAATATCTATATTTTCCATGGCCATCGAATATGGACTGACAGTGTCCTACGGACACCATTGCATGACTATAAAA
The DNA here is from genome assembly GCA_963277665.1 of Viscum album. Taxonomy (NCBI): domain Eukaryota; kingdom Viridiplantae; phylum Streptophyta; class Magnoliopsida; order Santalales; family Viscaceae; genus Viscum; species Viscum album. The sequence continues at coordinate 98,968,070 of OY728119.1, read as the reverse complement.
ATTATACCCAGGTGGCTCTATATATGTTTCCCACAAAAAAAGACAATCAACCAAGGTAAAATTCATCCTCAAGAGGGGATTTTCCTATCAATGTATGCCTCTATGAAGTCTACGTCTCACCTCATTACATGGTTTCAAAAATCCTGCAGATTACGGTTTAAAAATTTCCCCTTTTCAATGCTTGAAGATAGATAACATCTCTATTCAAACTAATGTGTGAATAGATGAATCATTTAACCTCCTCTAGTAAGATTAAAATTATTTTGTACCATAAGTCGAAAAAGTCCCAGATGTATGATGTAAAACAACACCATGTACTAGCCCTCCTTGCAACAAGTCAAATTTGTGCGGGAGAAGATTCTAAACTAAAACCAATATTAATTCCCCCATACTTTTAGATATTTTTATGACAACAGGACACATATTGTGGTCCTGAATAGAAAAATAAGTCCAAAATTCTATAAAAATTTAGCGGCCATCGGAAATGGATGGCCAGTGTCCCATGGACACCATTGTTTGACTATGCACATATGCCTCGATGACTCTGCATACATTTCCCACAAAAATTTCCTATCAACAAATGGTAAAATTCTTCCTCTTGATAGTATTTTTCTATCTCCATATTCCCCATGGTTCCCATGTCCTATATCATGTCCCATATCCAGAAATCAAAATTTAGGGTCATGAAAAAATCCCTCATCTATGTCTGAAAGTTTCTGGGACATTCTCCATTAATGAGTCCTAAATTGGGGAAATTTCCCCACAAATCATGGTAAAAACTATTAAACCTAAAATATCAATAGTGATAGTCTTGTTAGAAAGATGAAAAACTACCAATAAAAAGACAGAAAACTCACCAGGGTGAAAACACGCAACGGGCACCTTAGAAAAAAGTTAACTACCAGCTCGCTAACCCTAAAGTGAAATGGAATGTTTTGAAGTTGAAGTGTAAAGTTTGAAAATTAATTTTTTGTTTGAATGGTCTATGTTTTTTGAAAAAGTGTTAAGGTATTAAAAACGGGTTTTATTTAATGTTTTGATTCTTTCTTGAGGTGGTTTTTGTAAAATTTGTATATGGGTTTTTTTTTGTGGCTAGTGGTTTATAAAAGGGGGGTATTGGAGGATTTTTTAAATGGAATGGTTTTGTTTTGAACCTTGGTATTCTCATAGGTGACCACATGCATGGGATATGTGAGGGTAAATGGATGAGTGCCGCAGATGGCACGAGAGCATGCATGTGTGATACCCATGAGGTACTATTGGTGAATGTACATCCCATCCTCTTGGTATTAGTTTCAGAAGTGTTTTTTTTAAAATAAATGATGATGTTTTTTATGTTTCATAGTTGTGTGGTGTGTGTTTTTTTAATCTTACAGAAATTGTGGTTAATTTTCCATGGTGACCCACGAGGTCACTTTCGGAAACTACGTCGACATGTCGTCAAGTGGTGTTTGAGAAATTAACCTCCAGATGTTTTTCTGTTCCCTTTGATGGTCAGTTCAAAAGCCCACTAGTCTCTCTCGATCAGTCTCAAAATCACTCATGGTGTCACCCAAATTCACCCAAGTTTTAAGGGTCAAGTGGTCTCTTGTAGTGTAGCTTGGGTTGTCGAATCCTCAGAGACCTAAAAATAACCTTTAGACACTCAATAAAAAGAGATGGATTTTTAGATATGAAGTGGCCAACTTGGGTTTATTTTATATGGTTTTAAAATAGCACTAAAAGATCTATGTGAATTCAAATTATGATAAAATGAGTGGATCCTAGGTTATTTCTCAGGGTGGATTGAATGAATTCCTTTTTTTACGATTTTAATTTCATTAACTCAAGAAGGATTCATGCAATGAATTCAAACTAACCTAATCACATACTGATTAAACACCTTCACAACACATGATAATCACCTATACACTTGTAGGATCATTTTCATGATCACTCCAAGGTAAAGGATATAATTATCACATGAAATTGGGGTGAATAAATTCAATAAGGAAGAGGAAGAATAGAAATCATTGAATGAAAGAAAATCAATTAAAATGAATTAATAACATTTAGAGAGTGAGAAATAACATTCAATCCAGCCCCTTGCTACTCCCATGGATCAACCCATAAAAGATATAGCCCTCCATTGATGACAAGTTCTCAACAGAAGCGGAAAAGTAGACTTATGAGGGTGGAATTGAAGAAGTAAAAATAACAAAAATAACGATCACTCCACCGTTGTGTGAATAAAATCACAATTTTTGGTGTGAAAAAATTCACACATTGGGGAAATGGTATCAAGGTGATAGAAATAAGAACAAAAAAATAGAATAATAAGAACTTTTATTAAAAACTAAGGTGATTCGAACAACTTACATGGGGAGGAATAATGATATAAAGACAATTTGGCATAATAACATTACAACCAAAACAAAGCTCCAATATCCCTAAATCCTCCACCACTACTACCTTAAATAGGAAAAAATGAAGCCTTGGCCGAGCCCCAAACATCCCATGTGCCTTTAATTAATTGTCTTGGGGAAAGGTGGGTGGAACATTAATGTAGAGAGACTTTTCCACTTCTTCCCCCGAAGTTGCATCCAGCTTGCATCCACCGGAAAGACGTGCCTAAAGGACCTTCTATAATGCCGAAGTTGAGTGGGACCTAGAAGACTTAAATGAATCCCCAGATGGACCCTAACATCCTATAACATTTCAGCCCAAAATAATAATTAGTTCGTGAGATATGATATATATAGTGGGCTGTTTTTCTAGGCCACAGAATCTGGCCCAGAATTGCATCTTCAACTTGGTCCACATTAATCACCACAATGTAGGACGAATTAGCACTGGATCCAGAATAATTATTTTTTCCCCTATATTTATTATATCCTCCCATAAATTTTGGGCTTCATTGGGCCTGTATTGTGGGCCCCACATTCCAATCATTGGGATGATATCCAATCTGCCTTCTCCAGAATTGTTTCCTTTCATCACCAAATATCCCCATCATCCTTTATGAATCCTCCATTAATCCATGAATGAAAAATGTTCAGATTTATGTTTATATCCATTTCCCAAAATATCAAATTAAAATATGGATATTTATATTCTTTAAAATTATATCAAACATTGGTCCTAAATTGGTGCATATTAGGCATGTAGTGCACAAATGATGAGAATAGATGTTCAAAATTAAAATCTACTAACTCAGGCCCATAAGATCAAAAATGAACATTTAATAACCTTAAAATGAAATCAAAATATGTGTTTTTATTAGCTAATCACACCCCTCAACTTGAGTTTTTCTAGTCCCGAGCAAAATATATCTCACAAAAATGAAATTCGAATGACCTTTTCCAAAAACATTTTAATACACATTTCTCACCCAAATGTCTCATACCAAACAATTATTAAAACCATAAAAATCATTTAAAACAAGCTATTTACATAGGCATATCTCAAGCCCAAGTCCATTCTTTTGTTCAAATTCATCTCCATATTTCATCCAAATTCAATTAAGCATGATGAAGTGTTGTGTGTCACAATAGGCATGGGGGTTCATTTTCATTCAAGGGAGAAAAGGTGGAAGCACTAGGAGAAATCAAATTTTAATAATAAGATGAGTACTCATTTTTTTATTTTATTTGTTTTTTTTTGTGGATTTTTGTGGATTTTTTTTTTCAATTTTTCAATGGTAATTGAAATTGAACTCAATCGAGTCAACCCATGTAGCACGACTTTGCTGATGACTCCCAGGCTCAAAGACCTTTGGGCACCAAGTGAATCTCGCATACTCGGGCATCATCTCGAGTTAACTCAATCAAAAACAAATTAAAATTACCACAAATATAGATAAAATTTCCAACTCTGGACCATAAAACTATGGATTCACGATCCCCAAGTGCCGAAAGCCAAACATTAGGTCAATTCATTTTTCTACGCACAATTGATTTTTTTTTTGAATACTCATGTTAAAATTAAAATGATCCCCAATCCAATTATATTTATTATGGGTCCCCAAGAACTAAAACTAAAACCCCACAATCTAGAGGACGTGCGTTGTGTTTTTTTTAAAAAATTGGATGAAAATATAAACGGTGAAAAATCACATCGGACAACCATACTTTCCAATATCTATGCACATGAACATAAACTTGCATTAAAATCAGAATCAAGGCATGCAAAATTATTTGATATCCAATTTCAGAGTTTGGAATGCGTGTTATCATGTTCAAGGTTAATGAAATTTTTCCTTACACACATTTTCATCTACCCCAACTTAGAATAACAATGTCCCCAATGTTTAAAGAATTGAAAAATAGAACGGGTAGGATAGAAGTTCAAAAAATACATTGAAAATGAAAATTACGGAATGAATTCACCTGGAGGTTGATGTTGAAAATGCATTCCCATGTCTCCCTTCAGTTCTAGTTTGTATCCCAATGGTACTAAATCTTCAATAAGAAGTTGAGACCCAAATTCATTCATAGGAATATTTGGCTCGGGGTTATACCCATCCGGACCAAAAACCTCTATAAAATCCTCCAAAAGATCACCTACAAAGATCCAAATAGCTGGGATAATCTTCTTGGAGAAATGTGTGATGGTCGGACCTAAAATTATGGAGGTCTAGATCATGGTATCTCTTGTGATCAGACGAAATGTCTCAATATCCCAAACCATGCTCAATGAATATAACATACCTATTTATTTTTTGGAAGAAGCTATGAATATAGCTTATTATATAATAAATAGAGTATTAATTAGACATCTATAAAAGAAAAATCCATATGAGTTATGGAATGGTTGAAAGAAAAAAGGTTAATTGCATTTGAGTTTTTATTTTCAATGTCTTTATTCATAATACTAAGGATAATCTTGAAAACATTTCATTGAAGAGTGATGGTGGAATTTTCCTTTGATATTCAAATTCTCATAAATCATATAGGGAATTTAATAAAAGAAACAATATTGTGGATTAATGTATTCTTGTAAAAGTTTTTGAAATATATCCACCTAATCCTTAGAACAATTTAGATAACGTTGAAGATTATATATAAAATATGAATATCAATGCCAAACCTTTGAAAATTTATTTAAAATAAGAAAAAAATCATAAAATTATGAATAAAAACCTGAACTATATTCTATGGAAATAATGATATTTATATCCCTTATTTTTCTAGAGAAGGCAGGACTAATAGATACCATCTCTTAGAAGATATAGTTGGATACCTAGATAGAGGTACACAAAACATAAATCTCATAGAAATCTGGTTGAACATCAAGCATTATTTTCATATCTTGAACCTAATAACTATAATGATATAGTTAATTATTAATGATTGGTGATGAAAATTCAAGAATAACTTAATCAATTTGAAATAGAGAGATTTTTGGTAACTACTAGTTAGACCTAAAGAAACTCTGACTATTGTTACCATGTCGGTATTCAGAAATAATATTAATGTGTCAGGAACTGTTGTTAGAAATAAATCTAGATTGGTAGCATAAGGATATACTCAGGAAGTTGGTACTGACTATGAGGAAAACATTTCACTAGTTTATAAAATTGAATCCATTACAATAATTCTTTCCTATGTATCACATTATTATTTAAAACTATATGAAATGGATGTAATGTTTTCATTATTAAATGGTTTTATTATATAGGATGTTTTCTTGGTACAACCCCCTAGATTTCAAAATCCTCATTTTCTAAATCATTTTATAAAATTAACTATAGATTTATACGATTTAAAATATTCTCCTAGAACTTGGTATGATAGTATTATATATTTTCTAATTTCTAATTTTTTTTTCAAAATGCATAGCTAATCTAACTATATTTATAAAATAATTTCAGAGGATGTGTTAACAGTTCAAATTTATGCTGATGATAATATATTTGTATACTCTAAAAATTCTTCCCATACTGATTTTTTAAAAATTAGGAAAAGTGAATTGGAAATGAGTTTAGTGGGTGATCTTAAATTCATTATTTTTTTTAAAAATTTTCAAAATTAGGATGGAATTATTTAAATAAAAGTTAGTATACTAAATAACTTCTAAAACATTTTAGATTAGATAGCACTGAATGTAGTGATACACCCATGAGTACCACATGTATGTTGGATCTTGATGGAACTAGAAATTCTATAGATCAACCCAATTACATAGGTATGATTGGAGGAATGATATATTTAACTTCTATCCTACCAACTATTATGTTTATTGTGTGTATAAAGGATAATTTTCATGAAAAGACCAATGAATCTCATTTACTTGTTTCTAAAATAATTTTCAAATCCCTAAATTATATAACCAATTTAAAACTATTCTATCCCATGGGACAATAATTTTATTTTGTGAGTTTTTTATATGAATATTTTTGTGGTTTCAAGTTAGATAGAAAAACCACCTTTGGAATGTGTAACCTTTTAAGAAAATCACTAGTATCTTGGTGTAGTGAAAAGAATAATTTTGTTACACTATATACTAATAAAGATGAATACATAGTTGTATGAAGTTTTTATGCATAAATTTTCTTGATTAAAAATACATTTCTAGATTATGGATATAAATTTAGAGATGTACCTATATATTTTGACAAAAAAATTGTGATAAATATTTCTAATAATTATGTGTCTCATTATTGGAAAATTTATATTGATTTAAGACATCATATTTAGAGATATAATTTCCAATAACGCAATATGAATCTTGAATTCATAGTAACTGAACATTAGATTTCACATATTTTTACAGATCCCTAGAATTTTTAGATGTTTAACTACATCAAACATTAATTGGGAATCATAAATTTTGGATAATAATCGACCATTGTGTAAGACACTATTATTGGTCCACCATTGATGATCCACAATTGTTGGTCCACCATTGGAAAGAGTCACTACTAGAATGATACACCATTGTAAATATCCATCATTGAAATGATATACCATCCAACATTACCATTTTTATTCCAAAGGGCACAAAAAAAAACGAACAACGGACAACGGACAACGTACAACGTACAAGGAGCGCTGAGGCTTACGGAGGGCGGAAATAATGAAGACCAAGGGCATCCCCCTGGATCAGGTTCACCCCCTCATGTTTGAGGTGAGAAACATGGTAAATACTTTGAAACATGTTACCTAGGGATGACATAGAAGCCAAATGGTCCTCCACCTTATTCCCCTCACTCCATGATATAACAATGGAATGATCCACCATTGAGTGTGCTATTGTTGAATTATCTATTTTTCTACCAGTCCTAATTTCCTTTGTTAAATTTATAACTGATTCGTTCGTTTATATTTTATTATATTTTCAATTTCAAAACCCTAAATGATAAAATTCAGACATAAATTAGATTTAAATTCACTCTCTCACTTGAGCATTCTATTTCAAACTCTTTTGACTTACCTTATCTCATGACCTTTAACATTTTCATGTACTTCCTTCTTTCATCAATCCACTAAAATAATGATAGTTAAGTTCCCCTCAGGATTCATATTCTGGATTATCAGAGCATGTGAAGGAATCTCATAGAGAATCCAATCATTCTATTGTTTAATTGAGAAACCATGAGCTTGTTAACTGTGTTTTTTTCATAGAAATAAGTATATCCATAATATAGGTTGATGATAAATTCATTGGTACTCAAGGTGACTAAAGATCAATTTTGTTCTGATTTGTTCTCCAGAAATGACAGAATATTTTATCCAAGGTTGGTTCATTAGTTCTGCAAATATGCTTAGTATAGTTTTGTTGAAAAGAAAGATTTCATTAAAAGTGTGATGGATGGAAAGGTGGTTATCTTTTCTTCAAGATATTGGGCTCCTTGTATCAATGTATCTCATCGAGGTATCTCATATGACTAATAAGGTTCAATAATAAGTTATAGTTAGATTTTTATGTATTGGGATGAACTATTATAACTGTCTTGAAATGTTTAAGTATGAAGGTCTACTTCTAATGAATTAGATGGGGAGTGTAGACTCTTGTTCATGTTTATTTGGCATATTCTATATCACAGGAAAGGGTATTTTAGTACAATGAGGTACAAAGACGTTTAAATTTTACTCCTTATAAAAATAGGGGATAAATTTAATCACTATAGTTATCTTATGGTGCATATGATGGAGATGATAAATTCATATTCCATGTAAAACTCATTGATTTTCCTTAAGCTAGTCTTAGTAATGCTAGAATACAAGGGATTGATTGATGATGAAGAAAATAAGAGGTCAAATGTGGTTGTTATTATTTGAGTAAAATAACCTCAATAGTGTTGAATGTAAACTGGATTGCATGGATAAAGAGATGGGTATAGGATAATGACAATATCTATTAGGATTTGAATCCTGTTGAACACCCTACGAGACCCATGAATGTAGTTAACCCTAGATTAGACCCAAATGCAATTTTGGTTTATTCAGATGAGGAATTGGAATATATAGATGCATATGTTGAAGGGGAAGTGGCTACTTATATTAAAGAGGGAAGTGATCTAGATGTTGATAAAATAACAATCATGTATTATGGATCTACCAGTCCCCTAGTTTCACTCCTTGCAAGAGAGAGCATGTTGAGTGAATGAGAAGAGTAAGAGACTGAAGTATCTATAGAAGAAATTAATTGGAGTTCTTATTTTCTCTCAAAGTAAGTTATTGAAGTGTTCTATGGTCAAGATGATGCTGATGACGTTGATGGTGTTGAGAGGGATCAATTGCACTCATCTTTTATTGGTTCAGTTTCTAGTATGTTTTTGGAGAGACCTTGTTCAATTTAGCCAAAAGGTGATGCTACCTCTATAATAGGTGAGAAGATAGAATATACTTTGGGGATGAATCCCCTAGATATTCCAGCTAAATGGATGTCCATAGGGATGTTTCTATTTTCTTGATTCAGGATGGAGCTACATCCAAGGGGGAGCCTTCACCATGTTCCATGTTACATGGAATTTATTATCCTGTTTTAGATGGATAGAATGGTAGTAATGATAATCAGTCCATTCCATCAAATCGTAGTGAAAATTTTATATCACTTGCTGATGGAGCATATCCAAAGGGATCTTTGGTTGAGAAGATTGATGAAGCAAGTGAGATTCAATGATTCCCTTATTTTGTACCAACTACTAGATCTGAGAATGTAGAGGATGTTTTTTCAAGTTCTAAGAGAATACATTAACCTATGTTTGATTTTTCATATGTTCCTTTAGAGTATCTTACCAGATATGACTTGGATTCATTTAGAGAGAGGTTTCTTTCAGATTTCAGAGGCATTTAGAGATCACAAGAACCTCCAGTTACTCATCTTAGTGTAGCTGATTCCATACACATTTTTGAGATAGTAATATTCTATATTTAGACCAAGATTATTTTAAAGTTTCAAGATGTTAAAATTGAGTATATAAGATTGCAGAGTGATATGGAATCCAAGAAATTATTATAGAGGATATGAGTGACAATTTTTCTTCTAGTCAGGACACAATTTTTTAGAGTTTGGTGTATTCACCTACTATTTCATCTATAAATTTTTAGCCACCTTTTTCTCCATTATTTCATTTTGGATTGATTATATCCATAGTTATAAAGGAGTTTCACACCATCATGGGTGATTTTCATACATCTCACCTGGAGGGTATTCACTAAATTTGATAGCATGGTGAGCATATATATAAAGTGTTGAGGGAGTTTTTGGAGGAATCCCAATGTGATATAGAAACAATCACCAAGGCTATCAAAAAATACCTTTATAGAATATATACAAAGCATGAGTGGAATTTTCATTTTAAGTTTCTAACTCTGAACTTGAGAATTTCTCATATCACTAGGTTCATCAAGGAAAAGGTATATCAGCCAAAAGTATTGGCCACTATGTTCATGTTGTTTATGAAAGATAAAAAATATTTCTTCAGTGTTATTGAGAGAGATGGTAACATCATCATGGACTTTGTGAACCTCATGAATCCATTTTTGAATGTTTCAGGTACAAAAATTGTTTCACTTGAGGCCATTACTTTGTAAAACTTAACCTCTTCACCTTCTACTTATCCTCTTCCTACTCAGCATTATCCTTTAGTATGTCACTAGATTATGAAGATAGACATCTTGGACCAGTGGTGATTCAGGAGCTTCCTACCTCTACCTCAGCCCCCTCAGCTTCATCCTCAATGCCTCCTTACTCTAGAAATGAAAAACACTACGTTGATCCTACCTTCTAAATAGCATAGACTGATTTATATTAGGATTAGTTTTTTATTTGGGATATGTTGTATGCTCTTTTTATTTATTTTTGGGGAGTTAATATTTTGACTGGTCTATTTATTCCAGTTCATCTCTTACTCTTTCCTATCTTTGAATTCCTTTTATTTGATTATATTTTTTCTAATTCCAATATAGGGAGAACTTGTTTAAGGTATTTAACATTAAACATTTAAAATTTTTGGTTTAAAATTTTTATTTTATATTTTTTACTTCTGTTTCAAGTGATTCTGTTTCAAAATATCCCACATTAGTAATTTGAGCTCTCTTTGTTTTATATTTTGTTTATAAAATCCCATGATTTTGGATCATCAAAAAGGGGGATATTATTTTGCACCTCCTTTTCTTAATACTATAAAATCATGTTTATTTTTTTTATAATGAGATTAATATTTTTTGATAGTATATTATTTTGCAAATAATATTGGAATAAAATTTTAAAATTAAAAAAATATACATTGTTAGTTAAAATGTTCTTCCATTAGTGAAGGGACCAAGTGATTTGTTAATATTGAAATGGTAGTCAATTAATTATGAATATGAAAATTTCAATGAGTTATAAATTGTGATTATTACAGACTTGGTTTTTCATTCATAAAAATTGGTGTCATTGGTGATTTTATTTTAACACATTAATCACAAAATTTTATGTATCCATGAAAAAATGTTTTATTTTCCATGAAGATATTTTGAGGTTTGTGATTTAATTTGAGGGTTGGTCTATGGAAAATTATTTTTTATTTTTTAAAGGATTTTATAAAAAATTAGGCCAATCTACCTAGAAACCCTAGCTAGATCAACTCCTGCCATATGTGGGGGCCATTAGGGTCGACCATGGATGAGGGAGCCAGCCCGGGCCAACTAGAATGGGGAATGGTAGGTGGTGGTGCATGGCCACATGGATTTAAGGGAGTAGTGTAGTGTTTAAATGAGCCTTGTTGATTCTAGAAGTTTCTAAGATCATGAGAATTTCCTATATATACCTGAATATGGGTTTATTTTTGGTGTGTTTCTTATCTCTCATCTGAGAGATTCTGTGAATATTTGAGAGAGAAAGAGTGATTGTGATCTCATTCACAGAAGGCTAGTGTTCCTCATAGTAACTACTTGTGTGAATAAGAAATATACCATAGGAAGAGGTCATATTTTTTTCACACATGTTCTACTTCATAAAGAAAGATGTTTCTACGAAGCATTTATAGATAGCATGTTAAGTGTATCCCTAGATTGCACGATGATCATTTATAATCCATGCATCCTCATTCATTCATGAAGACTGCATATCAGGATCATTCCCAAAGGATTTTAAAAAATATATCGTCTTTTCACAACAGGTTTAAGAAGACCCTATATAGATCTTCGATACAATGTGATTGTGTAGGGGGTTTGGTTGATTAGAACAAACACTCCGTAATTACAAGGGACAATGTGTATCAATATTGTGTGAAGGGTAAGTATGCATGATGAAGAAGAAATACATGTACAAGTATTACAATATAGAGAGTGCAAAAGATTGAAGGTAGTGTATGTGATTGTGATAATGCTAAGTGGATAGTTCATGTAAAAATAATGATGCTTGGAAGTATGATTACTTTGTGAAAAGAAGCAAATATTGTACATATGAGTACATTCAATTGTGAATGCATGATAGTTTGAATCTTGTTCATGTTTGTTGTTACATAAAATGATAATACCATGAAATGTTATAAATACATGTGTGATGTTTTAATAAATGAACATACAATATACATTCCATAGTGAGAAGTGTTTTTTGAGACTGAAGCCAAGAAAATTTTATCATCATTGATTCAGAAGAATTTTTATATTAGAGTTTGTAGTGTTAAGTGAGGTCGGGTCTTCAGAAGAAGAAGGTATTTTCAAAGGAGTGTTATATTGAGATAGCTTACCATTATAGGTGATGAGTTTTAATGTGAGTAAGGCTGAAATTTAAACATAAGATTACACTTTGTGGACTTGAAACAGAACAAGTCCAATTGATCATTACATCAGATGTCGGTGGTAATAGAATCCTTGTTCACAAGAGGTTTGTTGAAGAAATAGTGGGATGCCAATATAAAAACATGTGATTTTTAGGAGATAGCTCAACTAGAGAGAGTCAGTATAAAAAACATTGGTGGGATAGCAGTCTAAAGATCATGTCGGGAGACAGTCCATATTAAATAGTTTTTATCAGACATTATGAGAGTTTTTCTGTCATGCACATTGGGAGATTGTCTGTATTTTTAATCACATTGCATATTACTAGTTGAAATTCTATCTCTAAAATTATCCCAAACATTTCAAGGACATAATCACCCCTATTAAAGATTAACCTTGTAAAAATGCCATGTGATGTGCTTCATTTACTTTTTGTCTTGCATGTGGTATGATTTTGTTTGTAAACAGGGTAGATCTATTCATACTAAAAAGTGCAGAGGTTTGAATTAAAAATGGAATAAGCGAGAAGAAAATAAAATTGGTGAAAACTTATATACACCGATTCACACCCCCTCTCAGTGTACCTTCAATGTCCACTGGGCACTATAATTTGTATCAGATCACTAGTTACCACTCTTCTTGGATATATCTTATTGTTCTAATTGATTTTATTATACTTATATAATGTGAAGATTTTATTTTGAAGAAGTAAAAGAGCTGATTCAGATGTAACGTTTATTTCTTATCTCTGTCAGTGTAAACAAAGAGGTTTATACAAAAACATTAAATAATAGACAAAAGAAAGAGGCAAGAAGGATGAGAAATAATTTGAAGAAGAAAGGGGGTTCATCAAAATTTTAATATAGTCAAAGAGGTTGTATATTAGTAATATATGTTAAATCAGTAGATAAATATTCATTTGATGAATACACTTTAAGTGGTGATGAAAAAAAATTTATTGAATCGCATAGTGATTTCTATTCAAAAATCAAAAAATATCAGAAATATGTTCTAATGATGATTTTGTTTACATATTTTCTATTATCATGGGACTATATGATAAAAAGTCACAACTTGAAAATGAAGATGAGGGTATGGAGAAATCCTTGAAAAATAAGTATCAAATATAGAAACTTCTCTCTCTAATTATTGATTCCAAAGAATAAACTATGTCACTTTCAATAGAAATTTCTCTTATGTAGAAGAACAATTGTAAAGAAATGAGTGTGGAAAAGAAGTTATTGATAAGGTCCTTACCCAGACAATTCTTACACTAGAGAAATCACAAAAATTAACCATTAATATTAATGATTCTCAGTTGTAAATCAAATATGAGGATAAAATATTGATCTTAGATAAAGAATCAAAATAATAATCTATATTGCATTGTAATTAAAAATTAATTTTGATTGAAGATGAATTAAAATAGACTATTTTTGAGAAGGCTGTGACTGAGAAAGTTTATACAGAAGTGATTCTTGCATTAGAGAAAATACAAAAAACCTCTATGAATGTTAAATAAGTTCAACTAGAGGTTATGAAAAATATAATTAATGAGATGAATAATTCACTACTGGAAGTAAGTCAAATGCATGATGATCAAGTTCAAAAATGAATAGTCAATTGGAAGACAAATTGGGATTCATTGAAGATAAGAAAATGTTCCTTAACATGAAGTGCCTTGAAATGGATGTTTATTTAAAAAGTATGAAGGAAAAAAAAATTAAAGACTTCCTAGAAATAATGTGGAGATATGGTGAAATAAAAAGAAGATAAAAATAATTCTCTAAGTATGAAATATATTGATTTGGATGTCATGTTTTGAAATATTTATAATATTCATGTTGAATCTTTACAAAATCCTAAGATCAGAAAAGCTGCAAAGAGTAATTCTAAAAGGAGTCATACATATGAAAAAAAATCATTCTTGTGGAAAGAAGATATAGATATTATCTAAAGATAAATATAATTCAAGCTCATTGAATTAGGTAACCCTTGATCTATAAGATTCTATTTGTAATAATACTATTTCATTAACAAGTACATGTTCCAAAATAAATTCTGAACAAAAATGGGTGAAGAGGACTGATGATAAATCCATGATGTCATCAAAGGTGGACATGAATAAAATTATGTATTCTTTTTCTCCACAAACATCTTATATGAATAATTATATTATCCAAAATCAACAAGATTTCAAAACTATCCAAGTTATAGAATAGACGAAGAAATCAATATTTTTTTGTTACTGTTGGTGCTGTTGGAAATTTGTGCATCGGTCTATTGACTATTAGAATAATATGTCTATGCATGATAATTATAGGAGGCCAGCATTTAGGGGGATTAGATCATATGTGAATAAAAATACTTATGAATTGAATCATAATTCAGAGTTGAATAAGAATATTTCTATCAATAATAGATTTGAGTGTTTTGAAGACTTCTATTTTTATTACAACAGTAGTGGTCACAATTATGATGAGTACTAGTATGTACCATCCATGAACTATTCATATGCTGATATGGAGAAAAGATCATATCAAATGAAGAGAAAAAGAATAAATGTAGATAATTCTTCCTTAGGATTTGAACAGAAGAAGAATGTTATGAAAACTATGAAGAAAGCTACATCCAAGATGAATGATGATATAAATGTCATGGATGTGAACATATTCTTCTACTATGGAAGAAAATGTTATATCATGGATTTTATCTAAAAATTAATAAACACCAATGATAGTGGAACAAAGATAAAGCATAAAAATAAATTAAACTCAGAAACAAGTAACATGATTAATGTGGTGCCTGAAAATCAAGATGAAAAACTCAAATTTCATGAGAGTTTGTCTAAAAAGGATAGACCTGTGATTTTTTGTGAATTTTTTGAAAGGTGAAAAATGTCTAGAAATATTTCTAATAAATTCTTGACATGGTCTCTTGGACAAATAGAACTTGTGAAGAACAAAAGAGAAGCACCAAGGGATTATTATGTTAAAAATGAAACTATGAAGAAGGAGTCTACACTCAAGAATAATTATGATAATATACCAAAAGAAAGTTTAATCATATTACAAGAGTGGATGGAATTGGATAAGAAGTTGTAGTAGTAATAGAAGAATGAAATTTCCTTGTTGTCAAATGTGAAGAATCATTTTTCATCTAAGAAAATGATGGGTTAAGAAGAAACTCTCAGCCTTGTTTCTCTAACCTGGGAGCATTGAAGAGCCACCTAATTACCCTATATTTTGTGTTTAGTTTCTTTTATGTAATTAATGTTGAATTATATATTTAGTGGGATACCATAATTTATAAAATTTGTGAATATATAACATCTAGAAATATTTCCATCATGAAATATTACTGGCATCATGTTATTTCTTTGCAACATCATAAATAATATTAGAAGTTTCTTTGAGTTTATTCTTGAATAATTCTAATAGTGATGAAGAAGTTTTGAATGCATCTCATAAGGTAGAGAACAAAAGATCATCCATCAGATATTTCTATCTCAATTGATATGATATTAATATTAGAATTTTGGGTGATGCATGAATATGGAAATTCTTAAATTTGTAGGAAATTAAAACTTTTCATCATTGAGGTATATTGATTATATTCTCTCATTTTCAAAATTAAATATATATTCCATGAATAGGGATATATTGATTATTTTATGATAAAATGAAAAATTATTTGAAACGTGAAATTTATTTTTTCATTTGAATGATTTTAATATGTTTTCCGAGATGTATGCAAGATATTTGATGGCAATCATTTGAAAAACCCCTTATAAGAGGTTTCAATGATTGGTGTCACATGTAATAAGTTTAATGATAGAATTGATGTTAAATTTGAAATCTCTTGTTTTATATATATATAATGATTCATGTAGACTTATATTTGATGAATTTTATCTATATTATACTCTATTACTGATTCCACCCTTCTCAGAAATAAATCAGAAAATATGTGTCAGAAGAGAATAGGATACTCTTAGAATTTGAATTTTAGAAGTTAGAATTACATCCCCTACATTTATATTTGTATTAATTTCAAATAAGGGGGAGAATATATCATTTAATTTTTATGTTGAATGAGTATTGACAAAAATTGTCAATTACTTAAGAGAATGAAAATTCAATGATTTATTTATTGTGATGATTTTAGAGCTGGATTGTAGTCATAAAAACATGTGTCATTGGTGATTTGAGTTTGACACATTGTTTAAAAAAATTTAAGTAGCCATGAAACAATGTTTTATTTTTCATGAACATCTTTTCAGACTTTTGATTTAATTTCAGGGTTGTTCTATGGAATATGGTTTTTTTAAGGAGTTCGTAAAAAATTAGGCCAATCAACCAGGAAACCCTAGCTAGCTTGACCCCTACCATATCTGTGACCCATCAGTGTCGACCATGGATGGGGAATCCAACCTAGGGTAACCAGAATGTGGCATGGTGGGTGGGGGTGCATGCCCACATGGATGAAAGGGAGAAATGTGGTGTCATCGTGCAAGGCGACACAATGGAAGAGGAGTTCCTGGAACAGGGTAGTGGAAAGCATTGAGAGGAGCAGACTAGAAACCAATTCTTGAAGATGAAGGATGCATTGAGTATTTTAAATGAGTGTTGCATGGTGGCTTGTTTCGATGTGGGGTCATACTTTTTTGGGTTATTATAGCATGCGAATGAACTCCTACCATCCAATCTATTTGATCATTTTATCCAACTTTTTTAATCATAAAACCATGATCTACCACCATATAATATGTCTAATGAGAATCTTGTTCCATCTGAACAGAGATGGACATCATCTTCCCTGGGAAGACATCAAAAAACCGTAGTTCATTGGATCTCCATGAAACATCGACCGAAGCATGAATAGATCCTTTTGATCATCTTTTGAGTGCTCTAAAAATTCTAGAATGACCAAAATAAATTGAGAATCTATTTTCATCATTAATAGATGATTGAACTATGGATTTTTATCATTTATAAATTATGAATTTATTTGAAGATGATGATGTCTTACGATATGAGGTAGTGTTTAAATGAGCCTCATTGATTCCAAAATCTTATGAGATTATTAATGTTTCCTATAAATACCAATAGATGGGTTCATTTGTGGTGTGTTTATTATCTCTCATCTGAGAGAGTCTATGAAAATATGATAGATAAAGAGTGATTGTGATCTCATTCAAAAAAGGCAGGTGTTCTGAGAAACAACAGCTTGTTTTATTAAGAAGTATACTACAGGAAGACGACTTCTGCTTTGCACACACGTTATACTTAATGAAGAAACTTGTTTCTGTGAAGAATTTTAGGATATCACGTTAAGTTTCTCTATGGATTACATAATGATAATTGATAATTCATTCATCCTCATTCTTTCATGAAGATCACATATCATTCTGTTGCGTGAAGGATTTTAAAAAATATACCCGGTTTGAGAAATTACTATAAGGTGACCAAGTACTGATCTTTGATATGGTGTGATTGTGAAGGGGGTTTGACTGAGTATAAAACACACTATATGAATAAAAGGGACATTGTGTATCAATCTTGTTTGAAGGGGAAGTATTCATGAGGTAGAAACAATAAATGTACAAGTATTTGTATAAGGAGAGTGCACAAGAGAGCAGGCAGTATATGTGACTGTGTGAATGCTAAGTGGGAAATGCATGTGAACATAATTATACAAGGCAGTATGGGGACTTTGTGAAAAGAAACAAATGTTGTAAATGAAAGTACATGTAATTATGCATTCATGATAGTTTGAAGGTTGTGCATGTGTGTTATTCCATAAAATGCGAGTTCTATGTAATGTTATAAATACATGAATTATATTTTAAGAAATGTGTAATATAAATTGAATCATAGCCATTTATTTTTTAAACTGAAACCAATACAATTTTATCATCAGTGATTCAGAAGATTTTTTTATATGAGTTTTTAGTGTTAAGTGAGGTCGATTCTCTAGAAAATGAAGGAATTGGATTAGCGGTGTTGTGTTGAGACAACTTACTATTACTGGTGATCAATTTTAATGTGAACAAGGCCAATAGTTAATTAGAAAATTACATTGTGTGGACTTGAAATAGAACAAGTCTAATAGATCACGATATCAGAAGTCAGTGATAATTAAAGACCTGTTCACAAGAGGTTCATTGAAGAACTAGCGGGATGCCAATATAAAAACAGGAGCTTTTCAGAAGATAGATCAACTGGAGGGAGTTAGTATAAAGAACACTGGTGGGATGGTAATCTAAAGATCCTATTGGGAGATAGTCCACAATAATCAATTGTGATCATAAATTATGAGAGTTGTTCTATCATGTATCTTGGAATATTTTCTATATGTGTAATCACAAGGCATATTACTGGTGGAAATTCTATGTCTCAGATTATACCAAACACATCAAGGACATAGTAAACCATATCAGGGAAACCCATTATAAAAATAAAATGTGTTGTTCTTAATTTACTTTCTATCTTGAATGCGGTATAATTGTGTTTGTAAATAGGGATGATCTATTCACTATAAAAAGTGAAGAGTTTTGAATTAAAAAAATGACTAAGTGAGAAGAAAATAAAATTGGTAAAACATTGTGTATACTGATTCACCCCATGTCAGTTTTCATATATGATCCACTAGGCACTTTAGTCAGTTCACATATGCTACAATTGGTTCAAATGTTATACTATTAGTTCAAATATGAAAATGTTAGTTCACATGATCTATTATTAGTTTAAATTTTCTTCTTCAAGTTTACATATTTTACTATTAGTTAAAATGATCTACCATTAACTCAAATGTTCTATAGTTAGTTCATATGTGCTACCATTAGTTCAAATGTTCTATCGTTAGTTCACATGGGTAGTCATTAGTTCAAATATATTACTATTAGTTCAATTTTTCTAATGTTAGTTCAAACATGTACCTCTGTATGTACTACTTCCATATTTTCATCCGCCATACCTGCTATCATTAGATCAATTTTTCTTCCATCATATGCTCTATCGTTGGCTTGTGTCGCCGTTGGACCGTGCTACCATTGGTATGTGCTACCATCCTTTATCCTACCATTTTGATTATTCATCATTTGAATTTAATGCTTCCAATGTATAGTTTATGGAAGTTAATAGAGAAATCCTCATGTATATTTTATTAATGATTATTTATAACACCTTGACCCTAGTTAGATAGAGTCGGTGCATTATTACAAAACATTGGAATGATCACAAGAGATCAAGTCCAGAAAGACTGATCTGTTTAGTAGCCTTAGAAGTACTACATACATACATAAGTTTTAAATTAAACTATGAAATGAAAAGGAAACATTGTTTCTCTATAGAACACACTCATGTCCCTTATCTTATCCCTATAAGTCAGTCACAATATACTTCTTCACATCCTAGGAAAAATAAAACATAAGAAATATGTGAGCTCAGATGCTCAGTATGGATAACAATATAGCAGAAACTTTCATAAATAAGCATAAATATTTAAGGAAATGTATAATACAAAAACAAAATCCTTTTAAACTTAAACTTCAGCATAATATGGAAAAGATAAATCAAATAATTACATTTACTTATTCTCATTGATTTTCTACTAGTGGAATAATCACAACTAATATTAATAACTAATTTCATAATGATGGAAGGCATAATCCTGAACATCATAACCACATAGTCATGGCCTCGTGCCAAGACTACAAATAAAAAAATTTCAAGGACTTGTACTAAGATAGTAATTTGTCTCATGAGACCTAACAATGTATCTAGGGGATATAGCAGGCCCCACCTGTCACTTACTAAGTCCAATGCCTTCCTCATATAAAAATGTTGAAACATAACATAAACATTCGTATTAAACCTATCATATGAAATTTCAATACTTTAATCCTTAATCATGAATGGTATAAAAATAGTACATCCATATTAAAACATATCACAAAACCTTCAACAAAATTTGGAAGATTGTATCATAATAAATCAACTTCAAACAATCATAAAATCTAACAAAGTATGTTGACATAGATGAAATCAATCCAAAAACTATTTGAGTAAAATATCTCTTTCTACTTTGAAATAATTTAAAATTAATGAAGATATTTATTTTGAAAATATTATTATCATATTTTAAGGGAAGCTCAGATGGTGTTATAATAGTGGAAGCTATCCCCACCCACCGTATAAGTTAAGAAAATATTTTTTCCTTAATTTGTCAAAAAGGTCATAATGTACCTTGTTTAGAAAACAACAAAAAGATTACTTTCATAAACAATTATAAAAATTCAAACAAGGTTATAAGTGAATTTAACCCATAGTCTAGAAAAATAGTAAAAATGTTATGAAATACATTTTTAAGAAACACAAACGTGGATGATAAAGAGGTCCCAGTAGATACTCACGTATAAACAACCTTGGATAATAAAGAGATTGTAAAAATTAAACCTTACCTTGTACTTTTCCTTATTAGAGGGTACTTTAAACTACTATATAATAGTGAAATAATTGTTATTAAATTATACAATAACCATATACATAAATATAATATCATATATGATCTTCTAATATTTCTTTCTTACTATCATGGTTTCGGGTGTTAACTGATTCATTTTCCTTTGTATATTTTGTTACATAAGTCATGTTTTTTATGGATATGATATATTTGACTCATATCCAGAATTATATTAAGTTCTTTAAACATTATTTTTAATCATCAAATGAAAATTATTCTTGAATGGTTACGATGGGGAATGAAATTTCATCGCGTCGTGGAGACGGTAAGTCGTACGTACGCACGAGCGACAATATCATTCTATTGATGGTGAAATATTATGAAATTGGATGATATATTATATATAAATAATCATTAGAATTTTATATTTATTATTTAAATCAATTATACTCATTATTATACCCATCCAAATAATGAACTGTTGAACAACAAACCTCACCACGACGTGGAGACGGTAAGCCATATGTACGCACATATGTTGAATTTTTCATTAATAGGATGGATAAAATAATGAATAAGGTTGTAACATATTTATAATAACATCTTGGTATGTAGAAGGTACTAGAGTTATTATTTTGGAATGTAATCAACAAAGAAGGAGGAAGTGAAAGAAGAAGAACTTTGAAAGAGGTGATGAAGTAATTACCTCTTCTTCGGGTTCTTCTTTTTGATTTGAACAAAAGGTCTCCCTAGGTTGGCTTTATGATCAAATTAAGGCCTCTAGGTTGAAGTGAGGGTAGTTTGGAGGATATTTGATCTGGGTGTGGCTGATCCAAGTGGCTTTGGAGGTGTAAATTTGAGAGAAGGTAAAGTACCCTTTTATAAGAGAGGTGAGGGGAACTTTAGGAAGAGCTTGAAATATTGATTTATTATACAATAATTTTCGGTTTATAATAAATTTAAATGGATTTATTTCTAGGATAAGGTGGGTGTGGATATAAATCCTCTCAACCAATATCTTTTACATAGTTAATAAACTTACTATAAAAATCCAAGAGAACCCCAAGTGGTTCATTATTGACATATCTAACCTTATATAAATCATTTGGAATATTATTAGATTTTTATTAATATAATATCATTTAATAAAATATTATTTGTTTTAAAAACTCATTTATGTTAATTTTGACTCTATTTAGTAATTGATTTTTGTTAAAGTCATAAAAACTTGATGATTTCAAAAAAAATACATTTAATAATCCCTAAAATGTCATATTAAAATAGAAAATTTGTTTATGGCATCAAAAGTTTCAATTTAAATTTATTTTAATATTTATAATATCAATTATTTTAATATTTAATTAAGAAGGTAATTACTGCATCATCATTGTGTCATAAACAAATTTAAATATTTCATGTTTAAAAATTATAAATAAAATTACACATTGTATAAAATATTTTTATCTTTATAATTACTATTTATAGTAAAATATATTAATTATATAACCCTATATAAAAATTGGTTTACTAAAAGATATATGTTTATGTTATTTTTGTCTTTACTTTACATTAATTAATATAAAATGTCATTATCACTCTCAAATGGATCCATAGATTCCAAAAATTGACCCAAATATGCCCATTGTTGGGAATATTTCATCCAATAAGTTTAGTACATGTTTTAAGGTAATTTAATATTATTATAATATTATTTTTTACCCTTATTTACTGGATTTACCCTTTAACCATGGTAAATAAAATATTTACTATAATTACTATTCATATTGTCTAAAAATAAATGTTACCTTTTTACATAATTTGTACCTTATGATTCCAAATATAGAATCAATTTTTCCAAATTAAAAACACAAATGTTTCATAAATTAATTTAAAATTAATTCTCATTGTCAAAACCAAAAAGCGGATTTTTAAGAAGTAAAAACTATCAAAAGATCGACAAGTGTTTATGTAGAATTTAAATGTAAAATTACACCCAATGACCTAAATTTCATTAAATGATAAAAATATAATATTATTATACTTTAAAAACAATCAAATATATAATTTAACACAATAAATTATTTCAATTTAAAAAGTTGTTTTTAATTAAAATTTAGTATTTTCACTATTCATCAAAATATTAAAGTTATTGGAAAAGTACCAAAAATTCACCCCAAGCTAATTTTGATATTCTAAAATAAAAAATAAAGTATATTTTACCAAATTCAATTTTTAGGAGTGTCTAAAATTATTTTTATTATTATTCACAAAAGGACATAAAAAGTAGTTCTTATAAGAAAATAGTTTTTCTAAATATATAACTATTTTAAAAAAGCTTATAAATTTCATTATAAATATCATTATGTGAAAAAATTATAAATAAAATTTAAAATTTATTTTTTACTATTCATATTAAAATATTTAATTGATAAATAATTATATCATTTAAATAATTATAATACTAATGTGTTGTTTTGCATAAACTCAATCTCGCGTATAACGCAAGCCAAGTTAGTGTTCCGTGTAATATAAGCTATTAAGTTACTTTAAGGAGATAACATACAATGAAATATTGGGGTGTTACATTCTCTCCTCCTTCAATAAATTTAATCCTTGCAATTTAAAATTGTTCTTTGAAAATAAAAGGTTAAAAATTTAAAATACATTTTTGGAAAACCCACATCGGAAATATGGTTAATAAAATTTAGTTCTAATAAGAGGGAAATGGAAATGAAATATTCACCCGCAAATTATGATTTTGAATAGGAAAACATTTGTGAGAATTAGAGACACATAATTGGAGGAAAAACATAAATATTTATAAGGAGTGATTGAGGTCATAAATCACAAACAAGTGAAAAATAAATGGAAAATTGAGGGCCTCCAAGCCATAAATCAATGATGATCTAAAATATCATTGGTTCAACACCACCATAAATCTAATTTTTTTATTAAAAACACTTTTAAGGAAAAAGCGTGAAACCTTTCAGCTCTCTTAGAGCCATCAAATGTATTATAAGGAAAAAAAATTATTAAAGACCAGCATAAACCCATTAGTCACAGCCTCCCCATAAAATTTCCAAGAAAGATCTAAGACCTCTTGGTTTTGTTCACCTTCGATAATTACTTCGAATTGATGGGCCAGTTTGTCCCATGTTCGCAAGAACACCTCCACTATTAACTACTTAGCATTGAAGCCTCCAGTCAGAATTAAATTCCGCTTGACAATCCAGTCTCTCTGCTCCATATTTGTGTCCACTTGGATTGGGCGCTCATTTATCCTTTCCACGTCCTCCTTAGAAGAGTGAATAATCAGATCCTTATCTATCATCTCTTCATCCAAGTGAAAAATGACGTACCAATATTTCTTTGAGGCCACAATAGTTGTTTCCTGCTATAGATGAGGAAATATAGACAAAAAAGCTTCCCTTGAATCATCCTCCTTACCTATCATCCCCAGCATTCCCTCCTTGGAATGTTGAGCCGATTCCAAAATTTCTTCCCTCTCTGCTCCCAATTCTCCACCCTCCCTATCTCAGATTTCAACCAACGTTGAACACTCCTTCACCTCAGCTATGCCCATAAGGGTTTTACAGTCCTCTGAAGAATTCTTATCGCACTTCTTATCAGAGGCCGATTCCACGCTTTTAGATAATAGATATTCCCTCAGCTTAACTTATGTACCCTTACCCAATGCTTTACCTGACGATCTGGTTACTATTGTCTTAGGGGTGTTTTAGTAGTATTTTCTAGGCCTTTGTTTTTTCTCCCCCTTGAACACTAGAAAATTCCCGGTCAGGATGTTCCCTTGTTTCCCTTTCCTTGATGCAGTCCCAACCAAGAAGCCTAGATCATCATCTGTTTCGGGATGAGAATATCCATCTTTGTTACTTGGGTCATCATCTTCCGACCGTCTAGACCCATCATGTTTGTGCTTCCATTTAGTAATGAAATTTTTCTATCCTCCAGTGTCCTGCACTTACATGTTTAAGCAGGCAGGCTACACATAACCACGACCCAGGAATTGGGGTAGTATATTAGTATTCTCAGAGGCTGCCACCTCCACTTTAGCTTTTCCTGTTTGGATCTAACTGTGCCTTCCATTCTTAATCCTAGCATCCTCAGACTCCTGTATGAGATCATCATTGGACAATTTCTCAAAGTGATTATCCCACTCAATGGTTGCCACCTGTAACACCCCGAGCTTCCACGATACGCCTCTCTTTCAATAATGCAATAGCTTGCATTGTACACAAGTTTGAGTTCTAACACACCGCGACTAATCAAAGTAGCCGTTATGAATAGTAATAACCACTTTTTAAAATTATAGAAATTTTATATTTCAAAATGGACTTCATTTTTGTATTTGTAATATCGAAATTATCTTAAGTTGAATTTTTTGTAACTTTCTGAGAACTTCCAATTTTTTTATGAATAGTGAAAAATACTTAAAACAACTTTTTTAATCAAAATAATTTATTGTGATAAATTATACTATTTAGTGGTTTTAAAGTATAATTAGAATATATTTTTACCATTTTATCCAATTGTGGTCATTAGAATTAATTTAACATTGAAATTGGACATAAACAATTGCCAATCTTTTGATATAAATTGTTTCTTAAAAACACGCTATTATTGTGACAGGGGGAATTAATTATAAAATTAATTAAAGCAACTTATATGTTTGGAATTATTTAAAATAGACATCATTTTTGAATTAGGAATATCAATTATAGCTTAGGGTGAAATTTTGGCATTGTTCTGAAAAACATCAATTTTTGATGAATAGTGAAACCACTAAGTGGTAGTTAAATAACTAATTTTTCATTTAAATGAAATATTACCACTTCTGTGATTTGATTTTCAAAAATCCGACATACATGGTTGTCATTAAGAAGTAAAATGTGGTTCAATGAGATTAAAATAATTTTTTGGTGAATAGTAACTTTTAAGTTCTTAATCGCGATTAGAGGTAATTAGTGTAGTTTAAGGTAAAAATAATGTTTTAATAATATGAGATGAGCTTGACACTTGTCCTACTCCTATTTGATGAGTCATGGCCGACCAAGACAACCAATGGGTCAACTTGGGGACCCCATGGAGCCACTTTGGTTGGAAAATGACATTAATATATATTTATTTAATGTTAAAATTAAATTGACACAAACATGAGTTGTTTTACTAAAACAGTTTTTAAGTGGGGTTACACAAGTCCAAATTTTGATTATAAATATTCATTAGAAATATAAAAAGATTTCCTACATCATAGTATTTTTTTTATAATTTTTAGACATTAAATAAATTAAATTATTTATGACATCATTATGATGCGGCGATGACCTCATTATTTAACGATTTAAATAAAATGAGAAGATAATGCAAAATCCAAGGCATACACTTGTCCAAAGCCTATTGGATGAAGATATTTCGAACCCTTATCACCTTGGACATGAATTATATAAGTGTGAGACCTTTAGAATCCGAAAAGCATTGTATAATAATGTAACATTTCAATCTTTCCAAAAGAGCCCCTCCTCTCCACTTATAAAAGGCCCCCACCTCTCCCACCTCATTTACACATTCAAGCCATTTGGCTCGGCCAACCTCTGCCCAAATACTCTTCCAACTTCCCTATCTTACTCCTAGAAGCCTCAATTTGGGCAGAACTCTTCCCAAGTAAGCCTTTGGCTCAAATCAAAAAGAGTTACCCGATTTTGAGGTAATGTCTTCTCTAATGTTGTTTTGTTTCGTTTTTCTTCTCCAACCCCCTAAACTCTTTTTATTCATTTCTTTTGTAACAACACCAGTATCCTCAATATACTAGGATGTTGTTATAAGATGTATTCGAGCTACACATACACACACCTACATCTAATGGTTAAAGAACATACAGTTTCTGTGGATGGCGAATTTCTGCCTCACGAAACGATGATTGTTCAACACTCATATAACACCTTCAAAGGTGGACATTAAGATGTCACTATTTTTATATATCATATATAATATGTTTATGTTTTACTTATGCTTCTGTATTTCTCATTTATGGCATACTTTATGGTTTCCATTATGGGTAAAACGCGATAATTTCATTTTAGGAAGTGCGGACTACCGCCCCCTCAAAGTGATTTGAATCGTTAATGCCATATGTGGGATGTATAAAGGATGGAGTAAATGGTATTATACACTATATTATACTGGAATTATATTATACACTTATATCATTATGATTTCGTTCCATTAAATATGAAATTGAAATGAAAGTAGCGTTCATGCGTACGTACGGCTTACCGTCTCCATGAACGGTGCATTTCATTTCTTACCTCTAAATGTTACGTAATATTATAAATGTATATACTGGATATATATGATATATATGACATCTAAACCATGAATATAATTCTGGAGATAATGGATATTCTACCACATAATCAACTTGTAATTATAAGAAGTTTATTTTTGACTCAAGTACCAAAGATCGACAAAACGACCGTTATTAACTTAAATAATTAAATAATGTTCATAACATGGTAATAAGTGATATAAATGGAATAATGAAAATGAAAAAGGTTCTTAAGTAAATAGAAATTAACTCTATTTTATTATTCAGGAGGTTAAATAACGGTCGAGTCAGGACAAGACGCAAGGTAAGGGAACTTCTTAACCCAACTTCCATTCTTTGGGTTAATCTCCTACTTTCAAATTATGTCATGATATTATTGTGTCCTATATTGTATTTGTACATTATTTATGTGTACTTATAGTGAATACACATTATAAATGTACTTTATTTAAAAAATGATCTTTTTAAGGACTTCATCTCAATCCCCTTTCATTGAGGCATATTTGGTTTTATACAAAACTTTCTTTTATACGGTGTATAAACCCCTTTGACTTTTACGTTTATTCAAAAGGAATATTTTTTATACGAAGCGTTTTACTAAACGACAAAAAGGGAATGTTTTTCTTTCCGTACTTATGCGGCGACAACGACTTCTCCGCCGCCGTGACCATTATTTGAGTTTCGGCTTCCTCTACAAGCCATACCTTTTTTTTAAGAAAAATAAATACAAAGTTTTAACTTTCTTTTATTTTGGTATTGAAAATGGTTTTGGAAGCATTTTTATTATATCAATGTGCTGTATTGATATCTTGCGATTGAAATGTGGAAATGTTATGTTTCCTTTATGCATGTTTCATGTGATACGATTATGTTATGGTTTATGATATGTTTAAACCTATTCATATGAGGAATGCATTGGACTTAATAAGTGACAGGTGGAGCCCGCTATAGCTCCTCGATGCATCGGCAGGTCTCATGAGACAAACTAGTGTCTTGGCACGAGGCCTTGACAAAATCTTATTTGTGGTCTTGGCACGAGGCCTTGACTACGTGGTTATGATAGTCTGGCATTATGCATTCCATCATTATGAAAGTGGTTAATGATATTTCATGTGATTATTCGACCAGTAGAATATCCATGTGAAGAAGTAAATGGAATTATTTTATTTTAATTTTTCCATATTATGTTGATGTTCAAGTTTAAAAGGCTTTTGTTTTAGTTATACATTGCCTTAAATGTTTATGTTTATTTATGAAGGCTTCCGCAATATTGTTATCCTTACTGAGCATCTGAGCTCACCCCTTTCAATGTTTTAATATTTTCCAAGATTTGAAGAAGTATTTTATGAATGACCTATAGGGATTGTCAGAAGAGGATATGAGAGTGGACTATGGAGACTTTGTTATCGTAGTTTTTCACTTTATGATGTAATGTAACGTTTACGAATGTATCTAGTGTTTCCAAGGCTACTAAACTAATCGGTCTTTCGAGACTTGATCTTTTGTGATCATGCCAATGTTACGAAGTAATGCACCGACTCTGGGTAGCTGGGGTCGGGGCGTTACAGTTGGTATCAGAGGAAGTTTAGTACTAACCTTGGAAGCTAGATTTAGACAAACTCTGATTCGAGCACATAGCCCAAAAATAGACTTTGAGGATTAGTATAGAAGAACTTCCTAGAATTTTGTTATTGTAGAGATTTTGTGAGTTTTCCGAGCAGTACATCCCTATCTGGATACGAGTAGGTAGAGGCAGCTCTGGCACATATGTACCTAGGGGTAAAACCTAAAAACACCGCTTTGAGCTAGACTCGAACGGGAACTGGTGCACGACAACAGGCCTTGCTGCACTCTTGGTTACGACACTCCCGGGGGATATGCTTAGGATAATTCTCATTTTCTTTACAAACCACTATGAACGGTTATGAGTATATACTTCCTCAAATAAAACCTTTTTATGATTATGGATTATATCCATAAATAGTTCAATTTATGTGAAGTATTTTACAAGTATGGAATTATGTATTTTGATTCATAAACTAATCTAGTTTATGCCATTGTTTAGAAATGGCGCCTAGTGGAAGGAATGGAAACCGTATCAATGCACACAATCCGTGTAGGGATTTACCTCCTGCTCATGATAATTATTGTGGATCTGGAGATACAACTGGTGCTGATCAACTTATTACCATACTGGGACAACTCACTCAAGTTATGAATAATAACCTTACTCGTATGGATCACCCTGATCCACAACGTGGAGGATCAATGTTAGACTGCTTCATAAGGAAACAACCACCAACATTTAATGGGGGTACAAATCCGTTAGTAGCTGAGCAATGCATAAACTCCTTAGAGAAAATATTTCATGCCTTGGGGAGTAGCGAAAGGGAGAAGGTTGTCATGGCAGTTTACCGCCTCACTGGAGATGCCGATCAGTGGTGTTCGCTGATTCAAAACACAAAGGAAGATGATGACGTATCGAATATGGAATGGAGGGAGTTCAAAGAGATTTTCTTAGAAAAATACTTTCCTCGTGACCATCGAGAAGATATGGAAAGGCAATTTCTGAATCTGAGGTAGAAGGAGGATGAGAATGTCGCAAAGTATGAGGCTAACTTTACAAGGTTAGCGAGGCATTCTGCCGATTATATACGTAACCCAAGGAGTAAGATTGATCGTTTCTTTGATGGGTTAAAACCATTTCTCTGTCGAGCTTTAGTATCACAATCCTTCTCATCATACGAAGATATTGTCTCGTGTTCTATCAAGACAGAAAAGGAATTATCTAAGTCTTATGACAACAAAGTAAAGCAAGAGAAGAAGAGAACGGTGGAACAAGATACAGATAAAGGGAAAAAGAGAAAGAAGTATTTTCCATTATGTGATAATTGTGGGAAGAATCACCCTGGTACTTGCCTAAAAGGAATGGGAGTTTGTTATAAATGTGGAGAAAAAGGTCACCAGGCGCGTGATTGCAAGGGAAAGAAAGAGGCTATCAATGTTGAATGCTACAATTGTAGGGAAATGGGGCATTGTGCAAATGAATGTTCTAAGCGTCAGGGAAACTTACCTCAGAAAAGGCCAAGGGATCAAGGACAATCTTATGTTGTTACTACAGTTGAAGCGGAATAATTAATGTATTGGTGCTTTTGGACTCATGGATTATATTCTGGTTATTAGAATAATGTGATATATATATAAGGATTGTACTGCAGTACTTGTTGATTTCAGTAAGTTTTTAATATGATGAAGGTAATTTTATTTTTAGTATGTGACAATAAGAGAAACTTTACTTTGTTTGGGGAATCTGATAAATTGATTTTGGAATTAGGAGACCTTTTAGAGAATTTCTGGACAGAGGTATTTTGGATAACTATAAATGTTGGAGTGGATTAAGTTGATCTTTGGATAGTATTGTTTAAGGTTAAAAAAAATTATGAAGATTATTTTTGGAATATTATGATACTATAGTTTTAGGAAAAGGACAACCTGCAGGGTGGGGCATAACCCATGGCGTCGGACAAAGGTGCAGGAATCGAACCCACAACCATAGTGCGACAGGCCTTTATTTCCTACCACTAGCCTACAGGAAGTCCCTGGTTATTACAAAATAATTTTACTAATCTAAATGGTATGTGTTAACATTTGGAACCTTATACAATTAGGATAAGCATAATATTTTTGAGTTCTATTATCTTTTTGAGTGAAAGATGAGTTGAAAGTTGAAACTCTAATTGTCAAGCATAAATATATATACCTATATATTATTCAATGAATAAATTAATTCTTAAACTTTAGTAAAGGGATATTAAAACAAAAAATGTGTTATCCTAATACCATATGTGTTGTTGAACTAATGATATTTCAAATCAACATAGATTGAAGGCTTTGAGGCCCTCAATTTGACAGTTGATTGTGATTGATGACCTCAATCACTCCCTACAAATATTTATGTTTTCCCTCCAATTATATGTCTCTAATTTCCACCAATGTTCTCCTAATCGAGATCATAATTGGGTGGTGACTTTTTCATTTCCCTTTCCCTCTTATTAAGGCTAAATTTTATTAACCTTATTTTCGATGTGGGTTTTCCACATAGGTATTTTCTATTTTCAACCTTTTATTTTCAAAGAAAAATATCAAATTGCGAGGACTTAATTTATTTAAGGAGGGGAGAATGTAACACCCCGAGCTTCCACGATACGCCTCTCTTTCAATAATGCAATAGCTTGCATTGTACACAAGTTTGAGTTCTAACACACCGCGACTAATCAAACTAGCCGTTATGAATAGTAATAACCACTTTTTAAAATTATAGAAATTTTATATTTCAAAATGGACTTCATTTTTGTATTTGTAATATCGAAATTATCTTAAGTTGAATTTTTTGTAACTTTCTGAGAACTTCCAATTTTTTTATGAATAATGAAAAATACTTAAAACAACTTTTTTAATCAAAATAATTTATTGTGATAAATTATACTATTTAGTGGTTTTAAAGTATAATTAGAATATATTTTTACCATTTTATCCAATTGTGGTCATTAGAATTAATTTAACATTGAAATTGGACATAAACAATTGCCAATCTTTTGATATAAATTGTTTCTTAAAAACACGCTATTATTGTGACAGCGGGAATTAATTATAAAATTAATTAATGCAACTTATATGTTTGGAATTTTGTAAAATAGACATCATTTTTGAATTAGGAATATCAATTATAGCTTAGGGTGAAATTTTGGCATTGTTCTGAAAAACTTCAATTTTTGATGAATAGTGAAACCATTAAGTGGTAGTTAAATAACTAATTTTTCATTTAAATGAAATATTACCACTTCTGTGATTTGATTTTCAAAAATCCGACATACATGGTTTTCATTAAGAAGTAAAATGTGGTTCAATAAGATTAAAATAATTTTTTGGTGAATAGTAACTTTTAAGTTCTTAATCGCGATTAGAGGTAATTAGTGTAGTTTAAGGTAAAAATAATGTTTTAATAATATGAGATGAGCTTGAAACTTGTCCTACTCCTATTTGATGAGTCATGGCCGACCAAGACAACCCATGGGTCAACTTGGGGACCCCATGGAGCCACTTTGGTTGGAAAATGACATTAATATATATTTATTTAATGTTAAAATTAAATTGACACAAACATGAGTTGTTTTACTAAAACAGTTTTTAAGTAAGGTTACACAAGTCCAAATTTTGATTATAAAAATTCATTAGAAATCTAAAACGATTTCCTACATCATAGTATTTTTTTTATAATTTGTAGACATTAAATAAATTAAATTATTTATGACATAATTATGATGCGGCGATGACTTCATTATTTAACGATTTAAATAAAATGAGAAGATAATGCAAAATCCAAGGCTTACACTTGTCCAAAGCCTATTGGATGAAGATATGTCGAACCCTTATCACCTTGGCCACGAATTATATAAGTGTGGGACCTTTAGAATCCGAAAAGCATTGTATAATAATGTAACATTTCAATCTTTCCAAAAGAGCCCCTCCTCTCCACTTATAAAAGGCCCCCACCTCTCCCACCTCATTTACACATTCAAGCCATTTGGCTCGGCCAACCTCTGCTCAAATACTCTCCCAACTTCCCTATCTTACTCCTAGAAGCCTCAATTTGGGCAGAACTCTTCCCAAGGAAGCCTTTGGCTCAAATCAAAAAGAGTTACCCGATTTTGAGGTAATGTCTTCTCTAATGTTGTTTTGTTTCGTTTTTCTTCTCCAACCCCCTAAACTCTTTTTATCCATTTCTTTTGTAACAACACCAGTATCCTAAATATACTAGGATGTTGTTATAATATGGATTCTAGCTACACATACACACACCTACATCTAATGGTTAAAGAACATACAGTTTCTGTGGATGGCGAATTTCTGCCTCACGAAACGATGATTGTTCAACACTCATATAACACCTTCAAAGGTGGACATTAAGATGTCAATATTTTTATATATCAAATATAATATGTTTATGTTTTTTACTTATGCTTCTGTATTTCTCATTTATGGCATACTTTATGATTTCCATTATGGGTAAAACGCGAGAATTTCATTTTAGGAAGTGCGGACTACCGCCCCCTCAAAGTGATTTGAATCGTTAATGCCATATGTGGGATGTATAAAGGATGGAGTAAATGGTATTATACACTATATTATACTGGAATTATATTATAAACTTATATCATTATGATTTCGTTCCATTAAATATGAAATTGAAATGAAAGTAGCGTTCATGCGTACGTACGGCTTACCGTCTCCATGAACGGTGCATTTCATTTCTTACCTCTAAATGTTACGTAATATTATAAATGTATATACTGGATATATATGATATATATGACATATAAACCATGAATATAATTCTGGAGATAATGGATATTGTACCACATAATCAACTTGTAATTATAAGAAGTTTATTTTTGACTCAAGTACCAAAGATCGACAAAACGACCGTTATTAACTTAAATTATTAAATAATGTTCATAACATGGTAATAAGTGATATAAATGGAATAATGAAAATGAAAAAGGTTCTTAAGTAAATAGAAATTAACTCTATTTTATTATTCAGGAGGTTAAAGAACGGTCGAGTCAGGACAAGACGCAAGGTAAGGGAACTTCTTAACCCAACTTCCATTCTTTGGGTTAATCTCCTACTTTCAAATTATGTCATGATATTATTGTGTCCTATATTGTATTTGTACATTATTTATGTGTACTTATAGTGAATACACATTATAAATTTACTTTATTTAAAAAATGATCTTTTTAAGGACTTCGTCTCAATCCCCTTTCATTGAGGCATATTTGGTTTTATACAAAACTTTCTTTTATACGGTGAATAAACCCCTTTGACTTTTACGTTTATTCAAAAGGAATATTTTTTATATGAAGCGTTTTACTAAACGACAAAAAGGGAATATTTTTATTTCCGTAATTATGCGGCGACAACGACTTCTCCGCCGCCGTGACCATTATTTGAGTTTCGGCTTCCTCTACAAGACATACCTTTTTTTTAAGAAAAATAAATACAAAGTTTTAACTTTCTTTTATTTTGGTATTGAAAATGGTTTTGGAAGAATTTTTATTATATCAATGTGCTGTATTGATATCTTGCGATTGAAATGTGGAAATGTTATGTTTCCTTTATGCATGTTTCATGTGATACGATTATGTTATGGTTTATGATATGTTTAAACCTATTCATATGAGGAATGCATTGGACTTAATAAGTGACGGGTGGAGCCCGCTATAGCTCCTCGATGCATTGGCAGGTCTCATGAGACAAACTAGTGTCTTGGCACGAGGCCTTGACAAAATCTTATTTGTGGTCTTGGCACGAGGCCTTGACTACGTGGTTATGATAGTCTGGCATTATGCATTCCATAATTATGAAAGTGGTTAATGATATTTCATGTGATTATTCGACTAGTAGAATATCCATGTGAAGAAGTAAATGGCATTATTTTATTTTACTTTTTCCATATTATGTTGATGTTCAAGTTTAAAAGGCTTTCGTTTTAGTTATACATTGCCTTAAATGTTTATGTTTATTTATGAAGGCTTCCGCAATATTGTTATCCTTACTGAGCATCTGAGCTCACCCCTTTCAATGTTTTAATATTTTCCAGGATTTGAAGAAGTATTTTATGAATGACCTATAGGGATTGTCAGAAGAGGATATGAGAGTGGACTATGGAGACTTTGTTATCGTAGTTTTTCACTTTATGATGTAATGTAACGTTTACGAATGTATCTAGTGTTTCCAAGGCTACTAAACTAATCGGTCTTTCGAGACTTGATCTTTTGTGATCATGCCAATGTTACGAAGTAATGCACCGACTCTGGGTAGCTGGGGTCGGGGCGTTACACCACCTCTCTTTGAGGACTCATCGCCCTTGAAGGCACTACCTCATGATTGAACCCACTGCCAGCCTGGGGGTCCCCAAACATTGGATGGTCCTCAAAACCACCTGCCCAACCTTGAGAATCACTACCATGACTAACATCTTCCCCTAAAGGCCTCACCACCTTCAAATCCATATTTAGGCAATCAAAGATTGTCTTAACCTTTGGATTAGTGGGAATCACCTTTTTTGGTTTCGACATTGCAACAGAAATGAAACTCTCATGAAAAACATCCTTACCAGAGCTTAGGTCAACACCATCACATGCCCTATCCATCGCATATTCCACTGAAGTATCCCCACAAGCGATAGGGTCTTCCATCCTCATCCCCTGCAACATTTTTCTTGGAATCCCCTTGAGAAAAAGTGAGGAAACTTGTCCCAAACACTTGCATGAAGGACAATAGTCCGACCACAACTCAAATGAAACAGCTTGTCTCCGTCGAAATTCTTGACCATCTGTTATCCATACCCAGTTTACTGGATGATTGGAGACATCAACCCCCACACAGACAGGATGACATATAGCATCAGTTCTTTTACTGGAGCAGAGGTAATGGCCAACCCAGTTCCCTACCGGACGCATAATAGAAGGGTTCTGAAAGGGTAACGGGAGATAAGGAAAGCTTACCCATATGGTCATAGTTGGATTATCACATTTCATATGAAAATAAAACTTCCAACGAAGAAGGTAGAAGAAGGAGCCACCACATCTACGAGGATCCTTCGACCACACAATAATGAGTTCATCCATCAATCCAAAATGAATCATCACATGCCTTCGGTCAAGAAGCACAATAATCGCACACTCTTGTAAACCACAAGACTCAAAGATGAAGTGGTAAAATTAATCAATTGAAGTTTAGAGATTATAAAACCATTCCACCAGTGTTAGGGAGAAGAGATCTGAGGCATTTTTGAACTCCGCCGGCAATAAAGAGAGCTAAAGAGCTCCATGGTAAAGGTCTGGGACTTTCAGGAATATCGGGATCGACTGAAATGGGGGAATAAATTCTGAATTTGGGAAAGGCAAAGAAGTGGGGGGGTACCTAGGGGAAGAAAGATCTCAAGAAACTCCCCCCTCCAAATTGGAGGGGTGAGCTAGAATATCTATCATGGAGGGCTAGGGCATCACCCAGAGATGCCAATGAAGACGAGATATCCCCAACATGATATTCCAATAGGTTCAAAAAAAAACATAAGGTATTAAAACAACACATTTTTTATTTTAAGATTCCTTCACTAATTTTTAATAATTAATTTCTTCATAGAATAAGAAAAAAAATAATACTAGACAAGTAGAGTTCCATACTTTAACTAATTTCTACCACAAACTCATCTTTCCCTCCAAAAGATAATAGAACTCAAAAATATTCTATTTATCCAAATCGTATAGGGTTCTAAAAAATGAATTTATAATTTATATGTTAGACCATTATAAAAAAAATACATTATAAAAAACAGGACATCTGTTTCGCACGGAATCCGGGGATGACCTCCTGGACGGGAGATTCAAACGTTCTGATCAGTTTCTAATGGGTTTGTTCGTAGAACCGGAAACATCCAATGATTCCACATCCGTTTGGACCTACTTTCCAAAGGCAGGTGCTCATTAGCTTGTGGACTAATGAGACTTAGGAATTTGCATTGGTCGAGAGGATGGGAGGTCGGACTCATCACACCTTTTTGAAGGGAATTATTGTCTACTCTAGGACTCTCTTTATAGATTTAATTTATGTTCGTGAATCCTTATTATATTACCAAGTATAAAATGAGCTTTCCTTTAGTTCTAACAATCAATGATTAAATATGCAAGAAATTTAGAGAATCTTTTATATGTATTCGAGATTCTTCATCAATAGAGAATCATCTATATCTGTTTAGAGATTCTTGGTCAATGGTATCCTTCAAAACATTTATATAAAAGTCTCTTGGTCATTATGATGACCAGGCTAGTTTTAAAGCCACTCAGTGGGGCACTTGAAGTTTATCGTCATTCAGAAGGACAGAGATTATTTCAAAGTTGGGATCGAACCCATAAATGGGCTACCTACGTATCCTTTGTTTTGGAAAAGGAATCAGAACCCACGTAGTTCGAGAAATGGAGTATGATGTTTATGATTGATGGCTCAAAGATGAATGTCATAATTACTTTTACACTCTAAGCTCACGTGATTCATGCTCGGTGTGAGAAACAAGAGGTATTGGTAAAATTTAGACAATTGTGCCATGAAAGATGCAATCATAAGAATTTATTTGGGGCTTATGTATGGATGACTGCCCAGATAGATGAAGGTTTTGTATTTACTTTTAGGGAGAAAATCCATGAACAGGGTCCATAAAGTTATATGTGCTTCATGGAGATTTGAATACTCTAATCTTGGGGCTTACTTCTAAGGAGGATGCCCAAGTTAGTAGGGGACTTATGATTGGGTTTTACTCCTGAAAAGGAAACCCAAATCAAAGGTAAATTATGACTGGTTAAGAGAAATTTAAGTGGACTTGGGGCTTATTTCTGAAAATGAGACCCAAGGTTATGACTGATTCTTATTCCTGAAAAGGAGACCCAGGTTAGGGGACTTGGGGCTTATTCTTTAAAAGGAAGCCCAAGGTTATGAATGAGTCTTATTCCTGAAAAAGGAGACCCAGGTTAGGGATTAAGGTTTGGGGCTTACTTTTGAGGAGGATGCCCATATTTGAGGTTGGGGCTTATTCCTAAGAAAGATGCCCAAGATTAGAGGACTTGATTGGGGTTTACTCCTGAGGAGGATGCCCAAGTTTGAGGTTGGGGCTTATTCCTAAGAAAGATGCCCAAGATTAGAGGACTTGATTGGGGCTTACTCTTGAGGAGGATGCCCAAGTTTGAGGTTGGGGATTATTCCTACGAAAGATTCCCAAGATTAGAGGACTTGATTGGGGCTTACTCCTGAGGAGGATGCCCAAGTTTGAGGTTGGGGCTTATTCCTAAGAAAGATGCCCAAGATTAAAAGGTTTTATAACTGGGGATTATTCCTGAAAAGGAGACCCAGGTTAGGATTCTCTCATCTTAAAAGATGAGGTTGAATGAATAAACTCTCCGTATTTTAGTGACATAAGGATATTTAAATCACTAGACTTTGAGATAGATTCCACAGAATTCCTTTCAGATAAGAAAGTCAAATCAAGAAATCATGCCATAAATGGCTTTGAAGAGTGTCTTGAAGACTAAATCTTGAAAATAAAAGGTGTGATGGCTTAAGAGGGGTAAAAACGGGCAAGATGGGCACCCAAAAAGATAGGGGCGCGCAAGTCTTGCAAGGTGCGCAAGTCTTCCGTGGGCGCGCAAGTATGGTCGCGCAGGTATACCTGCGCGACACATGGTATACTTGCGCGATTTTCAACCAGCATTGAAATACTTGAGCGAATCTTTTTTAAACCCTTTAGAATTTTCTTGAGGTTCTTACAGAAAAGGGACACGCAAGTTATATTGAAGGAAATAAGTCGGCGCGCAAGTGTTTGATAAGTTTCAACACTTAGGCCTTCCTTCTTCTCTTTTAATCTTCCGTTCTAGGTAAGAAATTACCTTAGAAGTGTTCCAGAAGCATTGAGAAGAGACTTGGGCGTCGGGAGCTTCAATCCGAGTTTCTGGAAAAAGATCCTCTCGAATGGGGGGCCCACAGGGTCTATTTATAGGCAAAAGAAGACCCCGGGCGGTTACCGGGCGGTTATCACTTAGGTCGCACAAGTCACTTGCACGACCACTAGGCGGC
The DNA here is from genome assembly GCA_963277665.1 of Viscum album. NCBI lineage: Eukaryota > Viridiplantae > Streptophyta > Magnoliopsida > Santalales > Viscaceae > Viscum > Viscum album. The sequence goes on along the minus strand of OY728119.1, from coordinate 98,929,379 downwards.
GCGCAAGTGTACTTGCGCGACCATGGGGGAACTTGCGCGACCTATGGGAAATGTTCTCCTTGTTCATCCCTTTGTCGATTTTTTAATGTTTCTTCAAAGGATAAATCACTTTATGCTCAGATATTCCCCTTTTCCGATCCTTAGATTCTGTGACGAAAGGAGCGTCAACAAAAGTCCCCCCTCAGAGTTGGATCCGGAGAGAAATGAGGATTTGAATCTGAGGATATCAAAGACATCCAAAGGAAAAGGGTGGTGCGCAAGTCTTCAGTGCGCAGAAGGCAGCGCGCAAGTGTGCTGGAACTTGACTTTTATTCAGAGTTCCTTTGTCTTTTGTGGGCAGTTTAAAGTCATGCATGCTGGACATAAAGGGGATAATGTTTAAGGTCGAAATAGCTTTGACCGAAATGGATTAAAATTGATTCAATTCCTTGACAATTTATTTGTTATGTGGACTGTTTATGCAAGGCCACCTATGGGCACGTGCTGCATAGTCAGGCAAAAGAACTCCCAGAAATTTACTTTCCTAGTGCTAAAAGCCAGTGAAAGTTTATGGAGATTCAAATTTTCTAAAGTATAGAGTTTTTTGTATGGAAAGAGGTACTTGAATATGGAGAAGATATTTCCGAACAAGAACATCGAAGAACTGGATGAATATCACTCCTACGAAGGTCTGACCCAAACGTAGGGAAGAAGAATAAACCATAGACTTGAATACTTTCAGATCATGAAAAAGGATATGGGAAAAATATGTTAAGGATGGCTATTTTTGGTGGATCCCTACATACTGTCGTTTAAGACAAATAAGGAAAAAAGAGGCATTCTTCCCAAGAATGAAGTTACTATTATTTAACAAAACCCGTTAGGGGGTTGAAATATGCAGGGCCACCTATGGGCATTGGCTGCATGGTCAAATGAATAGCATCTTTTGGCTGACAAGTCTGTTATGTGGACTGTTTATGCAAGGCCACCTATGGGCACATGCTGCATAGTCAGGCAAAAGAATTCTTAGAAGTTTGACATTTTTGTGACTAGAAGTCATGAAAAGGGTTATGAAGATCTGAAAATATTTAAGGTTAGGATTATAACACATAAATATGGGTATTGTCCAATGTATATAGAGATACATAGGTCAATGAAAACCATAATCATGTTGTGGCTGGGTCCTGAATTGAAACTTGGACTTCACTACGTATCTCATAAGAATGAGAATCAAGCCATACGTAGTTCTTGAAATGCAGTTTAACGTCGTCCAGGACGAAAGTATGAGTGATCTTAGTTTAGGGTCATAGAATTTGGACCATAATAATGAATACACAGTGTGTGTTTTCATGAGGACTTTTCAGCCAAGGGACTGAAAGTGAAATTTGGGGTTAGGCCCAAAAGACTTGGGACTGGATTCGAGGGACACTCGAATGTTCCTACGTATCCCATAAGGATGGGAATCAAGTCCACGTAGTTCTAGAACTACCCTTTGTACAAATTTGGTTCGTACATGTGAAGGGTGAAAGGGGACTTTAGTGCAATGATGGTTTAACCTGAGATAAAAAGTTTAGGCATTACCATGTATGCACGTAGTCATTTGAAAATGAAACATGATTTAAAAAATCAATGTCAATAATGGTTCCTTCTCAAATGAGGGAATCAAAGAATATTGTAGTTTATTGTCGTACCGGACAAAAGTGTTGTATAGTTTAACGTCACATAACAAGGACGAAAGTGAATCAATGTAAAGATATTGATTCTAGGGGCGGTTTCACAAATCAACATCATATGAGGTGGTGGTGAACCGATGTGAAGAGATTGTTTTTGGGCTTGAACCCTGGGAGGTTGCCTACATAACCAGCCTGGAGGGCGAGGATCAAAGTCTGTGTAGTTCAATTAAAGAATGAATTAATGATCAAGTTGTTCTTGTGGACAATGATCTAATAAAAAATATTGTTGGGACTTACACATGGTTAGTGGCCCAAAGGGAATGTTATGGTTGATGTTCGCTCTAAGCTCACGTGAGTCATACTCGGTGTGAGAAACAAGAGGTAATAACAACCTTAACGATGCACAGTTTAATGTCATGTAGGACATAAAAAAGGGACTATGCAGTTTAAATTCTTGCAGTTAGGACTATTGGTGCTGTACAGTTTAGTGTCATGTAGCAGGGACAAAATATAGTTTAATGTCATTTCGGACAAAAGGGGGACTGTGTAGTTTAATGTCATGTAGTAAGGACAAAAGAGTGTACCATTTTAACGTCATGTCGGACGAAAGTGCGAATAGTTTAAGGTCATATGCATGGACCGTGGATGGTGCAGTTTAATGTCATGCTGGACCTTTGATGATTATATAGTTTAACGTCTTTTCGGACGCGAGGGACTTTTATACAGTTTAGCATCATGTAGTTTAGGACGTCACATTTTAACGTCTTGTTGGACATAAGGGATTTGCAAATAGTTTATGGTCATATACATGGACCAGGGATGATGCAGTTTAAGGTCATGCTGGACGGTTTAGGGAACTTTTTCACAGTTTAATGTCGTGTGGGACGAAGTTGCAGTTTAAAGTCATACTAGACCATTGCTGTATAGTTTAACGTCATATAGCAAGGACGAACTGGTGCTGTACAGTTTAAAGTCATGTAGCTAGGACTAAGGTGAACCAATATGAGGATATCAGTTCTGGGGATTTTTTTACAGTTTATCGTCATGCTGGACATTGGAAGTGCCACACAGTTTAATGTCATGTTGCTAAGACATAATATAGTTTAATGTCATCTCGGACAAAATATAGGATCTTCTGTACAGTTTAATGTCATGTAGATAGGACATAATAACAGTTTAATGTCATGTAGGACAAAATATAGTTTAATGTCATCTCGGACAAAATATAGTTTAATGTCATCTCGGACAAAATATAGTTTAATGTCATCTTGGACAAAAGTGCGAATAGTTTAAGGTCATATGCATGGACCGTGGATGGTGCAGTTTAATGTCATGATGGACCTTTGATGATTATATAGTTTAACGTCTTTTCGGACGTGAGGGACTTTTATACAGTTTAGCGTCATGTAGTTTAGGACGTCACAGTTTAACGTCTTGCTGGACATAAGGGATTTGCAAATAGTTTATGGTCATATACATGGACCAGGGATGATGCAGTTTAAGGTCATGCTGGACGTTTTAGGGAACTTTTTCACAGTTTAATGTCGTGTGGGACGAAGTTTCAGTTTAAAGTCATACTGGACCATTGTTGTATAGTTTAACGTCATATAGCAAGGACGAACTGGTGCTGTACAGTTTAAAGTCATGTAGCTAGGACTAAGGTGAACCAATATGAGGATATCAGTTCTGGGGACTTTTTACAGTTTATCGTCATGCTGGACGTTGGAAGTGCCACACAGTTTAATGTCATGTTGCTAAGACATAATATAGTTTAATGTCATCTCGGACAAAATATAGTTTAATGTCATCTCGTACAAATAAGGAACCAATGTGATTGTTTTGGATCTGGGAACAATATTTTGTGTTTATACAAAATACTTCTTCAGAAATCTGGCATTAGTTGGAGTAGTGATGTGTTCTCCATCCATTGAGATTAGAGAATATGCTCCATTGGAGTAGACCTTATGTATTGAATAAGGTCCTTCCCATTTTGGTTCAAGCTTGGGAGGCTTCTTTCCTGGTATCATTGGTGCTCTGAGAACCAATACCAATTCTCCCTGAATGAATGAACGAAGATGAACTTTTTTGTTAAAAGCTCGTGCTATCCGATTCTGATAGATTTCCAAGTGGTACAAAGTGCACAATCTTTTCTCATCTAACTGTTCCAATTCATTCAATCGCTTTTGGGATTTCTCATCTGTTGATAACTGATCACAAATGGCTATTCTGAGTGAGGGCAATTGAACTTCAATTGGCAAGACTGCTTCTGTTCCATATACCAATGAATATGGAGTAGACCGCGTTGCATTGCGAGTGGTAGTCCGATAAACCCATAAAGCATGAAAGAGTTTATCAGGCCATGGCCTCTTATCTTTATCCACCATCTTTTGCAGTATATTTGAAAGAGTCTTGTTGAAGGCCTCTATCTGGCCATTAGCCGCTTCATGATATCGAGATGAATGGTTGGACTTAATGTTGTATTCTTGATACAATTTCTTTACCTCAGAAGAACAGAAGTTGGTGTCGTTGTCCGTCAATATGGTATGAGGGACACCAAATCTAGTAATGATGTTAGACTTGATGAAGCTAACAATGCATTTAGAACTGACTTCTTTGAGAGGTACTGCCTCTGCCCATTTGGAAAAGAAATCAGTAGCAGTAATAATGTACTTAAACTGCTTGGCCGTAGCTGAAGGGTAAGGTCCCACCACATTCATTCCCCATGTGGAAAATGGCCATGACTATTTAGCTGTATGAAGCAACTCTGGAGGTTGATGAATGAAGTTGGCATATACTTGGCATGAATGACACTTCTTTGTGAAATTAACACAATCTTGTATCATTGAAGGCCAGAAGTATCCAAGCCTTCGAATTTGATCAGACAGTCTATGTCCAGACTGGTGGGCACCACAGACTCCTGCATGCACTTCTTTTATGACAGCCATTGTCTCTTCACCATCAATACATCTGAAGAGAACTCCATCAAAACCACGTTTGTAGAGAATTTTCTCGAGGTGGTTTGGGCTATCATAAAGAGTAAAAATGACCACACGTCGCTGAATTTGTTCTTTCTCGGCTCTATCAGGTGGAAGTGTTCCATTTTGAAGGTATTCCCTGATAGGTGACATCCATCCTGTAGTATGACCATACGGTTCAGGAATGGGACTAATTTCATTAATTTCCTCTGTTCTGACTTGAACATAAGGTGAAACTGCATGACAGTGGGCAATACAGATGGTTGTCTCGTCCCGATTTGGATCTGCTAAAGCTGTGGCTATATTAGCCAGTGCATCAGCTTGAGCATTTTGTGATCTTGGGACATAAGAAAATGTCGGTTTTGAAGGGAATTCCGACAATAACTCTCTGATGTAATCATACAAAGGGATTAATTCTTCTTTTCTGATGGAATAATCCCCATTGACTTGTTTGATTACCAGGTCTGAATCACCTTTCACCTTTAAGTGATTCACTTGTGCTTGAAGCACTAACTCCAAGCCTGTAATGAGAGCTTGGTATTTAGCTTCATTATTGGTACCACCTTCCCACAACAAAAAGGAATAAGGTAACACTGCCTTATCTGGAGAAATGAGCACAATTCCTAAACCAACTTTGTTGAATTTAGGATTTTCCATTTTCTTCCCTGTTGGACTTCTAGAAGCACCATCAAAATACATTTCCCATGTTTGAGGACTCTCTTGAATAGAGAAAACTTCCTCATCAGGGAGTTCGATATCTGAATACGTGTCTTCTACTGAAGGATGTTCAGCCAGGAAATCAGCCAGAGCTTGGCCCTTAATTGCCTTGTGAGACACATACTGAATGTCAAACTGCTGTAGAATAACCGCCCACCTTGCCAGATGTCCTGTAAGCATTGGACGACTAAGGATGAATTTGAGTGGATTATTACGAGATACCAATTGGACCTCGTGATGTTGTAGGTAGTGTCTCAGTTTTTGAACTGCAAAGATTAATGCTAGGCAGCACTTTTCAATACTTGAATACCGGGTTTCTGCTTCAAGCATAGTTCTACTGAGATAGTAGAGACTATTTTCATTCCCAGCATCATTATTTTGAGCGAGAAAGGCACCCAATGATCGCTCTAAAGCTGTCACATAGAGGATAAGAGGTCTACCCTCAACAGGTGGAATGAGTACTGGTGGACTCAAGAGGTATTTCTTGAGAACATCAAATGCTTCTTGACATTCTTCAGTCCACTGGTAAGTGACTCCTTTCTTCAATAATTTGGTAAAGGGTAAACTTTTGCCTGCCAAATTGGCGATGAAACGCCGAATATAGGCTAAGTGTCCTTGAAGTCCTCTTAATTCTTTCAAATTCTGAGGAGGTGACATACCAAGGATTGATTTGGTCTTCTCAGGATCGACTTCAATACCACGATGGCGTACAACAAAGCCGAGGAATTTTCCTGAGGTTACCCCAAAAGCACATTTTAAGGGGTTCATCTTCAAATTATGTTGTCGAAGCTTGTGGAATATGACTTCCAAATCAGCCAAGTGATCAAAACGTTGTTTGGATTTAACCACCAAATCATCTACATAGAATTCAACAAACTTCCCTAGAAAAGGTTTGAAGATACGATGCATGGCGCGTTGATATGTTGCACCTGCATTCTTTAAACCAAATGGCATCACCCGGTAACAAAACACACCTTGAGGAGCTCTGAAGGCTGTATATTCCTCATCTTCTGGGGCCATTCAGATCTGATTATATCCAGAATATCCATCCATGAAAGAAAGTACTTCATAACTAGTCGTCGCATCAATTAAGAGTTCTGTAATCGGAACTGGGAAATCATCTTTAGGACAATACCGATTAAGATCTCTAAAATCGATGCAAAACCTAATTTGCCCGTTCTTCTTCTTTACAGGGACAATATTATCCAACCACTTGGGATATTGAACTTCTCTGACGAATTTAGCTTTGATAAGCTTATCCACTTCAGCCTCGATTTTGGAAGCATAGGTTGGGTGTGTTCTTCTCGCGGCTTGCTTGAATCCTCGATGTTCTTTTGGAAAACCCAAATGATGGGTGGCAACATCAGGATCAAGACCAGGCATCTCTGTATAATTCCAAGCAAAAATATCTTTATTTTGCTTTAGAAAAGAAATATACATCTCTTGCTCTTCAAGGGTCATGGCCGCACTAATTAAAGTGGGGCGTGGATCTTTCTCTGTACCCAGATTTACTTCTTTGAGTTCATCCACAGTGGTAGAGATACCCTCTTCAAATGCTGGAGGAGCATCTCTAAGATCTTCCTCTTCCTCTTCATCATGTGTTATTTCTTCCGTTTCTACTTGCAAAGTAGATGAAAAAACGAAATTCTCATGATCATAAGAGATGTCAAAATTTTCACATTTTGAAGAAGAAGCTTCCATTTCCGACCCTATTGATGATAAAGGGTCTTCTTTGGGAAATAAAGAGGAGATGATGGATTGAGAATCGACATCATTATTCACCTATGGTGTTGCTATAACTTCTTCTGGCCTGATTAGCGAAGTATAGACTTGTTGGATTTCAGCAGACAAAATGAAAACGTCACCGCTTATGCTTTCATCACTGCTTGGTAAGTTACCAATTTGTCCCATGTTGTCTGGGTCGATTGCCGTAATTGACATTATGGATCTTTCCATAAGAGTATTTTTATTTGGGCCTATTTTGTCAATTTGACTGATAGGTAACACATAATCTGTACTCACATGTGAAAATGGATTTATTGGAATTTTTTCCAAACCATATGGAGCATTAACTTTGGTAATTTCCTTCATTGTAGATTTTTCTCTTCCCTTCATGTGATAAAATTCCGCCTCAATGTATTGAGACTCACATGTCTTGAACGAAGCCTTATCACCATACAATGTTCCAACTTGACCATCGAAACAATATTTGAGACATTGATGGTATGATGACGGAATAGCTGCATGCTGATGTAACCAGGGTCTTCCAAGCAAGATATTGAAAGCTGAGTCTTGATCAACAATCATGAAATCCAAATTTGAAACAAGATCTCCAAACTGAGTTCTGAGCGTAACTTCTCCCAGTGGTTCTTGTTCATTTTTATCATATCCTTGTAACATCATGGTAGAAGGAGATAAATCAGATTCTGTGAAGCCCAATCGATGAAGTGTGCGAATGGGCATGAGGTTGACTCCTAAACCATTGTCAATGAAAGCTCTTCGAACATCTATACCATTGACTTTTCCAGATAAGTACAAAGGTTTTATGTTCCCATACACAACATCATCTTCATCTTTATCAGTAAAATATATCACTGCATGGCATTCTGCAGGATTATTCTCTATGTGATAGATTTCAGCTGCAACAATTTCAGCTTCAAACTCCTGAGGACTTGACAAAGCTTCGATGAGTGCTTCCCGAAGATCTTTTGACAGATTCAAAGAATCCAAAATTGATAACTTGGATGGTACTTGGGCCAAGTGTTTCAATATATCATACTTTTGATCTAAAGGTCTACGTTTCCCAATAGGAATATGCGGTTTAGCAGGTACCTTAGAAGCAGTTTCTTTGGAAGCTGATGCATCTTGTATTGAAGTTGGCAACATCCTTGGTTTTGGAATATTAGACTGATTAGATCCATTTAATTGCTGAGATAAAGAATATGGAACTTTTAATCGGTCTTCCAAAATAACTGTGCTGAAACTGAGTTGGCCATTGGCAGAAGAACTTGCTTGTTCTTTTTGAGCTCGCTGAAGGGCTCTACCATGAGTTTCTGCTGCATATACAGTGCTAGCAGGGGTAGAATTAGAGTAGTGGCTTCGAAAAGATCCATGTCTTCCCCTATATCCTGAACCTCTAGAACTTCCTCAGGTTCCCTTATTTGATATAGGGAATTCAGGCTCATCAAGACTGGAATATGAATCTTTTAATTGAATCATATTAACAGAACCAAAGATTAACTCTTCGTCTGATAAAGACTCTGCCTGGTTAGCCTGTTTAGGCTGTGCCATTTGGTGGGACGGTGCACGTGGCTTCGAAGTAGATGACATGAAATCTGCCAGAGTCAAAGACAATTTAGGCTTTGCTACATACTCATCTTCTCCTGATTCCTCTTTCTTCTTTGAATTGTGCTGCCCTTTTGAGGATTTGTCTTTTGATGGAGGCTTTACTGCAGATTTTGTAGGAGACACAATTGGCTTCTTCAATTGTGTTCGCAAAATGGAATGGGTCCGATTGATTGTCTTTCTGACCATCCAATCATCATATTTTTTCGCTGTTTTGCTTTTGACTTCCTGTCACTCGCCTCCTTCCTCTGGATCTGTAGCGGTAATACATGCTACATGAGCTGAAGAACCCTTCAATTTGACTTGTCCCAAGTGGACCATATTTTGCAGGAGGTCTTTAAAGACAAAACACTCCTGGATGGAATGCCCCAACATTTGATGAAAGGTACAATAATTGGGACGGTCTTCATCTCCTTCCTTGATTGGCCTCTTCGGCACTGGTAATTGAACCAATTTATTTTCCAGAGCTGAAATGAAGTAACCAGGAACTTGCTCACTTCGGAAAGAGTAAGTTTTAATCTTCATATCCTCAAATTGTTTTCGTCGTTGATCTTTTTGATCATTTGGACGAAACAGCCTTTGTTGTTGGCGTTCAGGAGGTGGAGCCCTTCGAGAAGATGAAGGTTTTGAAGTAGAAATAGGTACAGGTGCTTGTTTAAGCATAACTGTAGCAGTTTCTTCTTTACCCATTCTTCTTCCTGGAGCTGATGGAATTACACGAGATTTAACCTTAGCCTGTATAAGGGAATCTTCAATCTGTTGAGCGATTGAAGTAAGGTCTCGAAACCCTCCTGTGTATTTCACAGGGATCAATGGCGTGCGTAATTCATCACGCAAATTTGCCACACAGATTGGCAATAATTCCTCCTGAGGGAGTGCTAAACTCAAGGAATACGTTAATCCCTTCCAACGAGCAATGAAATCAGAGACTCTTTCATTCTCTCTTTGCTTGCAGTTTGTAAGATCGAAAACTGTCGTTTTTGGAAAAGTTGAGCTAAACTGAAGAAGGAATTTTTGACGAAGATCCTCCCATCCGATGACTGACTGGGATTGCAAGCTTGTATACCAGACAAAAGCTGTTCCTTGCAAGGTTCGCACGAAGCATCTGAGTTTCACTGCTTCTTGCTGCTCTGGAGTTCCCATCATAGGATCACAACAAGACACGTAATGCGTCAAATGTTGTTCCGGGTTGCCTGATCCATTGAAAGTAAGGAAAACAGGGTTTCCAAAACTGGATGGAGGAGAAATTGAATCTACCCATTCAGGGTAAACTTTCTTTTCAGGTTGAACTTGCGCCCGTTTCCCTTCCATAGTTTCTAACCGAGCTGTTAATGACTCAATAGTAGTTATTAACTTTTGAGAAACGTCAGGTTGAACTTGGTTTTGGGTAGGTGCAATGAATGGAGATTGGACAGACGTGGTGGTTGGTGCTGCAACTAATGGTAGTGCTGCCAACCGTTGTTGCGTTTGACCCGTAGGATTAGACCTCTGAGGGTGTATTGATAAAGGAGGATATTCTTGATCCATCTCAGTAGTTACAACAAATTCCTTCGGCTGTCGGACTTCAGAATTCTTAAGAAGAAGACTACTCTGAAGTAGTTCTACATTTAACCTTCTTAATTCTTTCATTTCTTCCTCCTGTTGTGCAAACCTTTGCTCTAATGAGAGCGATTGACCTCCTTCAGAGGAAGGGTGAGAAGTAACCTGATTCTTTCCTTTCCCCTTATTGGATCCTTTTCGGAGAGGGGGAAGTGGGTTATTTGAAGGAATACCCAGATTTTGGGTAAGCCTTTGATTACGTGTGCGCACACCTTCTTCATTTAGGTCTGTGTGCGCAACTTCTTGAGCAGGAACCTCTTCGTCTGATCCTTCTGATTGAGCCTCATCTGGTGAATCAGCAGCAACGACATTGATGACATTAATGGATGCATATTGCATGGAATCCTTTATATCAGCATTTCTGTGATATTGTCTCCTTCCATGTCCATGATGAGACATGGCATTCCGTTGACTTGATCCCTTAGGAATTTCATGGAGAACCGTCACTTGGAGAGAATCTCCTGACAGCTTGGCTCTTCGTTCCTCTTGAGGCTTATTCCCTAATCGAGAGAATACTGACTTTCTCTGAGGGAGGGATTGAAGATTTGAAAAAGTCCCCAGTCCGGTGGACTGGGGATGTTCCTGCTGCTTCCGCTCAACTCCTCGAATCCCATTTGTTGACTCTGAGGGTTGGGTTAGAGAAGTCCCCAGTCTGGCAAGCTGGGGTGTCTCTTGACATGCTATGTCTGAGATCATCTTAAAATCTCTCTTGATCTTGCGAATTTTAGTTCGGAAATTAGCTGGATGCATTAACCTGTATCCAATTTTATCACCTGGTTCAACAGATCGTTGGATGATTTCCGAAACTTCTGTCATTTGATGACGTGTTTGCTCCAGACGAGAGGCTTGTGCAATATTCTCTCCTACTTGATGTAGGAGCAATTCAACAACTTGTTCTCTATATACTTGATTTTGAGATGAACTAGTTGAAGCTTTTTCTTGAGAAAGCTTTTGATTATGAACAAAACCCATTGACTGTGGCCGGCCATGGGCAATAACATTGCATGAGACCATTTTCGGCGGGCTTTGCTAACCGGAAAGCACTGTGAAATGTAGTGCTCCGTGAACACCCCATCCTCTGATATGAACATCAGATGGAGCATTGGCAATTAACTGACGCAATCTTCTTAGTGCGCCAAGGCATGAACGTTGAAGGGTTCTCTGTTTCTTTTCAGTCTTCGGATACCGAGAGACTGATAGAGATGCCAAATCAATCTGACGTTGTAGCCCTTCTATTATCTTAAGATGATTTTCATATTCATCGTAAGATAATACCTTCTTCTTTAATTGACAAAGAGTTTTCCATATGTTGAGACGAATATCATGGATTCCATCATCCGTCAACATCTTTGGAATGTCGTACTGGGAGTCAGCCAAAGGCCAAAACATGACTGGTACTTCACCTTTTGCCAGTTTTTTCCTCATGTTCAGCATTTCCTCTTTATCATTAAATGAAGATTCTTCTACCTGTTTGGACCAGAGTTGGTGTTTCCTTGTTGCTTTATCGGATTCAACAAGATTGGTAGAGAAATCACTATTCATGCTGGAAGATGAATGACCCAGGGATGGTTCGGAGAATAACCTGAACCCCAGGCTATCTTCTGATGGAGAAAGAGTTTCACCTGCCGATAGTAAAGCATCAGACATGACTGGTTTTACGTTTGCAAGTGCCTCGAGATAGGAGGGCTTTCTCGTCACTACATTGCCTTCTGAAGAATTTTCGAGACAATGTGAATCACTACTGCGGAGAGGACTTTCACAGCGAAGTTCATCACCATGAGGAGGACCGTCATGATGGGTTATAGCAAAAGATGAAATCTCTTGCTCCTTGGTCTTCTGACCACACAGAGGGTTCCTGTGGCTCTCATCTGAAGAAAAAACTTCAAGATTGACCTAATTTTCATGAAGCAAGTCTTCATGAGGAAGTGTCTGTTGAAGACCTTCAGAATTAATGTTCCCGTTATTGGGAACTGAGGGAGTAGAATCTTGAATTCCGACAGATAAATGTCTGAGGGCTTCAAGAACTCCAACATCGAGCAAGGCTTGGTTATAGATTGGCCTTTGATCTCCTGACTGTGCTGGGTGGATCTTTTTCTTAGATGCCTTCTTACTTGCTTTAGAAACCCCTTGATGACAAAAGTGATTGCTCTGAGCAGGTGTATGTTCCTGATCAGGAAAGATGGTCAGGTTAGGCTGACGATCTCCACTCAAATCAGGTGTATGTGCCTAACTTGGTTGTCCGTATGATATGGGGGAGTATGCCCCATAACCCTCTTGGACTGGAACAGATGTGTGTGTCTGTTCCGGAGTGAATCGTTGATGTGTTACTCCATTGCTAGGGATAGATTTATGTGTCTGTCCCTGAGATGATGCTGAAGCTGTTATGATATCCTGGCAAGCATCCAGAATATGAGCAGGAATTTGCTTTTGCTCTTTCACCATTGACAAAATATGTTTGGTGACTTCAGCCGCCGGAACGGGGATATACGTCCATTCCGAGCTTGGAGTAGGTGTATGTGCCTGCTCCTGTCCTCCTTTTCCTGTCAGTGAATCCTGACAGTACTCAAGTGTGGAGGTAGAGAGTTGAGTCTGCCTCCTGTTTGTCGTCGGGACTTTCCGACTGACTTCTCCGTGCGCTACCAAGAGAGACTGTTGGTAGGCTTGATTAGTATTAGCAGGTGTATGTGCCGGCTGATTACAATTCGCCAAACGCGGTTGACGAGATCCATCATATGTAGTCAGACGAGCCTGCTGACTAACTGGTGATGTATAAGCAGGTGTATGTTCCTGCCTATGGTACTCCGCCGGAATTGCCTGGCGGGATAGGCTTGATGCTGCCAGACGAGTCTGCTGGACATCGGAATTAAAACGGACAGGTTTGTATGCCTGCTCGTTGTTTGCCACCAAGTTAGGTTGGTGGACTTCTCCGGAGATGGCAGGGATGACAACCTGCGTATTGTTAACCGGATTCCGTCTCTGGAGGTTCATCTTGCCTGCTCGGGTTCGAGGAACCTGAGCTGAATGCCTGGAGTCGGTACCCTCATCATGTTGAGGGCGCACTACCACACGAGTCTGGCGGCGATTGTTGATGGGAGACCTCGGGAAGGACTCTTGTCTTTTTGAACTAAGTCCCTGAGGGACCTGCTCATTCACTTCCTCAGAGTAAGGGAGTGAATGGAAATTGTGTTCCGGGGATAACAACCCGAAACGGTTGGAGACGGTAGTCAGCACCCCCTGCTTCTTGATTGCTGGCCACCATTGTCTGGACGACCAAGTAGAGTTGTTAACTTGGAGGGCTTGACGAGCGGCCTCCAGAGTTGGGATAGTACCGTTGCGACGGTACTCCTTAACCAGTGCATTAGAAACCCAGCGTTGAAGACGCTGAGTTGGTGATGTCATCCTCAGAGCGGATGACGTTCCAGCAGGAGTAGCAGCATTGGTTTTCACAGCAGCAGACCTCACAGTAGAGGTGTTCACAGCAGCTGTATTTACAGGGGTGAATTTAAGGAAAGCCATTTTTGCAGAAGATCTTGAGAAAAGAGTGCCTTTTCCATGTAACAGATATAATCAAGATGAATCCGGCCACTGCATCTTTTGGATGAGCACATTTCAATGATTTCTTTGTTGGCCCAAGGGGCCTAACAAATAAGAAGAACATCCCTTTAACTTGGTTAAGGTTTCACGTCGGGTTCACCATTTTTGTTTCGCACGGAATCCGGGGATGACCTCCTGGACGGGAGATTCAAACGTTCCGATCGGTTTCTAACGGGTTTGTTCGTAGAACCGGAAACATCCAATGATTCCACATCCGTTTGGACCTACTTTCCAAAGGCATGCGCTCATTAGCTTGTGGACTAATGAGACTTAGGAATTTGCATTGGTCGAGAGGATGGGAGGTCGGACTCATCACACCTTTTTGAGGGGAATTATTGTCTACTCCGGGACTCTCTTTATAGATTTAAGTTATGTTCGTGAATCCTTATTATATTACCAAGTATAAAATGAGATTTCCTTTAGTTTTAACAATCAATGATTAAATATGAAAGAAATTTAGAGAATCTTTTATATGTATTCGAGGTTCTTCATCAATAGAGAATCATCTATATCTGTTTAGAGATTCTTGGTCAATGGTATCCTTCAAAACATTTATATAAAAGTCTCTTGGTCATTATGATGACCAGGCTGGTTTTAAAGCCACTCAGTGGGGCACTTGAAGTTTATCGTCATTCAGAAGGACAGAGATTATTTCAAAGTTGGGATCGAACCCATAAATGGGCTACATACGTATCCTTTGTTTTGGAAAAGGAATCAGAACCCGCGTAGTTCGAGAAATGGAGTATGATGTTTATGATTGATGGCTCAAAGATGAATGTCATAATTACTTTTACACTCTAAGCTCACGTGAGTCATGCTCGGTGTGAGAAACAAGAGGTATTAGTAAAATTTAGACAATTGTGCCATGAAAGATGCAATCATAAGAATTTATTTGGGGCTTTTGTATGGATGACTGCCCAGATAGATGAAGGTTTAGGATTTACTTTTAGGGAGAAAATCCATGAACAGGGTCCATAAAGTTATATGTGCTTCATGGAGATTTGAATACTCTAATCTTGGGGCTTACTTCTAAGGAGGATTCCCAAGTTAGGAGGGGACTTATGATTGGGTTTTACACCTGAAAAGGAAACCCAAATCAAAGGTAAATTATGACTGGTTAAGAGAAATTTAAGTGGACTTCGGGCTTTTTTCTGAAAAGGAGACCCAAGGTTATGACTGAGTCTTATTCCTGAAAAGGAGACCCAGGTTAGGGGACTTGGGGCTTATTCTTTAAAAGGAAGCCCAAGGTTATGACTGAGTCTTATTCCTGAAAAAGGAGACCCAGGTTAGGGATTAAGGTTTGGGGCTTACTCCTGAGGAGGATGCCCATATTTGAGGTTGGGGCTTATTCCTAAGAAAGATTCCCAAGATTAGAGGACTTGATTGGGGCTTACTC
The DNA here is from genome assembly GCA_963277665.1 of Viscum album. Taxonomy (NCBI): domain Eukaryota; kingdom Viridiplantae; phylum Streptophyta; class Magnoliopsida; order Santalales; family Viscaceae; genus Viscum; species Viscum album. Next base: position 98,914,101 of record OY728119.1, on the reverse strand, counting down.
CTGAGGAGGATTCCCAAGTTTGAGGTTGGGGCTTATTCCTAAGAAAGATGCCCAAGATTAGAGGACTTGATTGGGGCTTACTCCTGAGGAGGATGCCCAAGTTTGAGGTTGGGGATTATTCCTAAGAAAAATGCCCAAGATTAGAGGACTTGATTGGGGCTTACTCATGAGGAGGATGCCCAAGTTTGAGGTTGGGGCTTATTCCTAAGAAAGATGCCCAAGATTAAAAGGTTTTATAACTGGGGATTATTCCTGAAAAGGAGACCCAGGTTAGGATTCTCTCATCTTAAAAGATGAGGTTGAATGAATGAACTCTCCGTATTTTAGTGACATAAGGATATTTAAATCACTAGACTTTGAGAGAGATTCCACAGAATTCCTTTCAGATAAGAAAGTCAAATCAAGAAATCATGCCATAAATGGCTTTGAAGAGTGTCTTGAAGACTGGATCTTGAAAAGAAAAGGTGTGATGCCTTAAGAGGGGTAAAAATGGGCAAGATGGGTACCCAAAAAGATAGGGGCGCACAAGTCTTGCAAGGCGCGCAAGTCTTCCGTGGGCGCGCAAGTATGGTCACGCAGGTATACCTGCGCGACACATGGTATACTTGCGCGATTTTCAACCAGCATTGAAATACTTGAGAGACTCTTTTTTAAACCCTTTATAATTTTCTTGAGTTTCTTCCAGAAAAGGGACGCGCAAGTTATATTGAAGGAAATAAGTCGGCGCGCAAGTGTTTGATAAGTTTCAACAGTTAGGCCTTCCTTCTTCTCTTTAAATCTTCCGTTCTAGGTAAGAAATTACCTTAGAAGTGTTCTGGAAGCTTTGAGAAGAGACTTGGGCGTCGGGAGCTTCAATCCGAGTTTCTGGAAAAAGATCCTCTCAAATGGGGGGCCCACAGGGTCTATTTATAGGCAAAAGAAGACCAAGGGCGGTTACCGGGCAGTTATCACTTAGGTCGTGCAAGTCACTTGCACGACCACTAGGCGGCGCGCAAGTGTACTTGTGCGACCATGAGGGAACTTGCGCGACCTATGGGCAATGTTCTCCTTGTTCACCCCTTTGTCGATTTTTTGATGTTTCTTCAAAGGATAAATCACTTTATGCTCAGATATTCTCCTTTTCCGATCCTTAGATTCTGTGACGAAAGGAGCGTCAACAACATCACATAGGCAAGTGGTAGGTGATGCACCCCTGCCTCCCTTCGGTTTTGGGTTCAAGTATCGTGGCATTATCGGACACGATGGGTTATCGCCCGACCTCCGTGATTCCCTTTTTATAATAATCCAAAAATGATCTTAAGAAATGTTTTAACTTTAAAAAATAGTATCCAATGTCCAAATAAATTTATTCTAACCTTTAGAATTATCCAAAATACTTTTGTCTAAACTCACAGTCCAAAATTTATAAGGAAGGTAAACATATTGAAGATCTCTTTTTTCATGTAATAAAATTTGAATACCATAATCATGTATTCTCTTAAAACATGGTAACACCTTCAATTACCATAAAATCTTATTAATTACATTCATGATCCCTTATTCCTTATAGAATATTGGATATACTCTTTATATCCAAAAATGTTGTAAACTCCAACAATGATGAAAACAAACAATTAATTAGTTTCAAGGTAGTCAGGAATATCCAATATAATGTGTTCAAATCAATCATATCTTATTTGGAAATCATTATATCAGTTTTAGAAATATATGAAGGTTTATATTTTCCCCAACCATATATTTTCCAAAATGTTTAACTCGAAACTGTGTCACTTTACTAGGTTCCATAAAATCTAAAATCCTTAATGAAAACGTACTGCAGTACAATAATTATATACTTTATAATTATTATAACTTGTACATCATTAATACAATACTCAAATGACACAATTATTTAATAAAAAATTAAGAATACTAATTATTCCTCTTCATCAGTAGTAGTATCGTAACTTAATTATTATACAAAATCATCATTTGAGGTATACTATGATGTTTAGGACATTGATTAGTGTTGTGTCCCAATTCCTTACAGAAGAATAATTGTACATTTGAAATCATTTTCTTACCCATGCAATCAAAAAGTTGGTGTCCTTTTTCTCCACACTTATAACAAATTCACATTCCTTTCAAGAACTTTCTAGGGTGATTCTTTCCATAGTTATCACATATGGGAAAATCCTTCTTTACCTTCTTCCCTTTATCCATCTTTCTCTCTACGATCCTCTTCTTCTCTGGATTCCCTTCAAATATATACGACTCAAAGAATTATTTACATATCTTATTAACACATGATATTATTTCTTCATATGATGAGAATGCGTGGGATACTATTTCCCTTCTAAATTTTGGTTTAATACCATGAATGATATGGTCCTTCTTACTCTTTTTATTATGTGTATTTATAGATTTCTCATTCCTTCTACTAGGATCCATTTTTAAATGATGAAATACACTAGGTTATATCAAATCATAGCGTATAATCCAAAAACTAGAAAAATTCTCAACATTAATTGAAGATTTTCACACATCTAGTCTCATAATTATAAAAATGGTTTCTTTGTTGACATATTAACTCATAAATCCTTTATAATGGTTTCTAAATAAAATTTGAATTATCCTAAGCATATCCCCTGGGAGTGTCCTAACCAAGAGTGTAGCAAGGCCTATTTTTGTGCACTAGTTCCCATTCAAGTCTAGCTCAAAGCGGTGTTTTGGGGTTTTACCCCTAGATACATCTATGCCAGAGCTGCCTCTACCTATTTGTATCTAGATAGGGATGTATTGACTGGAAAATTCACAAAATCATTACATTACCAAAATTATAGGAAGTTATTATATAATAATACTCAAAGTTTATCTTAGGATATTGTTCTATAATCAGAGTTTGTTTAAATCTAGTTTTTAAGGTTTGTACTAAACTTCCTATGATACCAATAGTAATTCCCTGACCCTAGTTACCCAGAGTCGATGAAATATTACATAACATTGGAATGATCACAAGAGATAAAATCCCAAAATACTGACCAGTTTAGTAGCCTTAGAAATACTAGATACATACATAAGTTTTACCTTATAGTATGAAATGATTGACTGAAAAATTAAATTTTTATTATTTCAAACACTTTTATGGGGAAAGTGAGAAACCAAATGTTCAACCACAAAAGGAGATGATAGACCCATTAGAGGACAATTTAAGTATACCATTTTTAATCTCCCTAAACAATTTTTAGGATAAATAGGTTACCTGAGTGTAAGGTTCATCCATTAGCAGATCTTCAAACTCATAGGCCAGCTTATCCCAAGACTGTATGTACTCTTCAAGGCTTATCATTCCATTTTTGAATCCCCCAATAAGAATTAGATCCTACTTGTCTAACCCGGTGTATTGCTCCTCACTGAGAGTCACCTGTAGTGACCTCCCCATCAGTTTGGTAGCTTCCTCCTTAGAGGCATTGGGAAAACGAAGATGTTCGACCACCTCTTCTTCCGAACTCAAGTACAAGTCCAATGCTTGTTAACCCACACCACCTGACTTCTGTTGGTCAATGTACCCACTTCCATTTTCATGTCGTTTAACTTCTTGGATGATCACATCTCCATTGGGGGTGGAAAATAGGAGTAATACTTTCATTTATGAGTCTGCCTCTCATTACCCCTCGGACTCAGAGGCTCTCCTGCAGAAAAATTGTTTCCATATTCACTTGACTGCTTTTTGAAAACATCATCTGTGGTATGGGCCATGTCTGGCTAGTCTATATTCTATCCATCCACTTCAAGCACTTCAAAACGGTTGTGTAGTTTAATTGGAGTCTGGGTCGTTGGGCTACCACCACTTGTATTTCTAGTTTTGGTTTGGGGAATCGTGCCTTAAACAAACCAATTCAAATCCTCCTTAGACATAGCACCACTTCCCACCTTTAAAACCTTAGAAAATGAAGCTGTATTGGCTGGGAAAGAGTTACCAAAAATTTTGGTCACCCCCTCTCTAGTAGCCTTCTCATCAATGCCTGCCACCCTAGTTGTAGTAGCTTTACTCCCATCCAACTAAACCTCTATCATAGCAGCATTGTTTGAAATGTGACCAATATCATCCATATTAAGTGGATTACCCTCCGAAATACCAGACAGGTCATGCCTCAGTCTATTAAAAACAATGGATTCCTTTGGATTAGGAGCTATAACCCCCGCAGTTACTCAAACTCACATCCCTACCTTCCTTGCGGATTGAACCTCCACCAGTCTCCACTGATACACTTTCATCTACATCCATTATCTTACCAAAATGATATTTATCTGAGGTTTGAGCCACCATGTCCCCAGCACCCAAAAACTTTGATCCCATGCACCTTCAATCCTCCAGACTATGACCCAATATTATACAGGATGAGTAGAACTGAAACCAAGACTCCAACACAACTATTTACCTATACAAGAACTTCTCACCCAAACCGATAAAAAATGACTCAACATGTGGTTTAGAGACATAAACGTCAACACAAATACATGGGGAAATATAATGGAATACCGCCTTTGTCCTACTATTTGAACATAGGTATCGTCCAACTAAATTACCAAGCATTCAAAGAATCGACGAGTTTTGAAAAGGTAGAGGGAGCTCAGAAAATCTTACCCATACGGCCATTTTTGAAGAATCCATCTTCATATGGAAATCATAGGACCACTTTAAGAGGAGAAAATGATCTCCTCCACAGATGTGAGGTGCACTTGACCAGGAAAGAATCAGATCCTCCAAAGATGAAAACTGGATCATAATGTTCCTGGAATCAAGAAACACAACGGTTTACCTCTCCAACAGACCCCATGATTTGAATATCCACTAATCGAAGGAATCCAGCAATGGACGATGTTTTTTTAGGCACTCAATTAAGTTTAGATTCAGCAATGAGGTTTCATTTGTGAATTCCTATGTTGAAATCGAAGCTTGCGGGTTGCCTTCTAAACATTCAAGAACCTTATGGAAAAGGGGAATCGAAGGGAAGGGAGGTAAGAATTCAGGGTCATAGAATGGGATTATGGGTGGTCGTCATGCTCTAGTAAGATGCAATGGGGGACCCTCCCCCACCAAGTGGGGAGGGGCCATTGTGAAATCCATCACCGCCTAGGGCATGGTCAGGCGACGACCAAGCTTCCCGATGATCCCCTACACTATGAAATGAAAAGGAAACATTGTGTATCTGTATAACACACTAATATCTCATAGTATATCCTTGTACGTCAGTCAAAATGTACTTCTTCACATCTAGGGAAAAATAAAACAGAAGAAAGAGGTGAGCTCAGATGCTCAGTAAGGCTCACAATATAGCAGAAACTTTTATAAATAAGCATAAATATTAAAGTCAATGTATAAGACTAAAACACAAGACATTTAAACTTAAACATCAGCATAATATAGAAAATATAAATCAAGTAATTCCATTTACTTATTCACATAGCTATTCTACTAGTTGAATAATCACATGTAATACTAATGGCTAATTTCATAATGATGGAATTCATAATGTCAGACATCATAACCACATAGTCAAGGCCGCGTGCCAAGACTACAAATAAAAGTTTCATAAAGTCCTTATTCCAAGACACTAATTTGTCTCATGAGACCTACTGATGCATCAAGGGGCTATATCAGGACCCACATGTCACTTACTAATTCCAATGCATTCCTAATATGAAAAGGTTGAAACATAACATAAACATTCATATTAAAACTATCATATGAAATGTCAATACTTTAACTATAAATCATGAATGGTATAAAAATATCACATCCATAGTCAAACATATCATAAAACCTTCAATAGAATATGGAATATTGTATCATAATAAATCAACTTCAAACAAGCATAAAATCTAGCAAAGGATGTTGACATAGATGAAATCAATCCAAAAACTATTTGAGTGAAATATCTATTTATAATTTGAAATAATTTAAATGTAAAGAAAACATTTATTTTGAAAATATTCGTATAAGTTTTTAAGGTAAGATTTGAAGGTGTTAGAATGGTGAAAGATAGTTGCAACCTCTATATAAGTTAAAAACATTCTTTCCTTAATTTTTCGAAAATTCCATAAAGTAATTTGTTTGGAAAAGAACGGAAAGATTCCTTTCAAAAAAATTTATAAAAATTCAAACAAGGGTATAAGTGACTTTGGCCCATATTCTAGAAAAATATTAAAAAAAATTTGAAATAAATTTTTAAGAAACACAGACGTTGTTGATAAAGAGGTCCCAGTAGATACTCATGTATTAACAACCTCAGATAATAAAGATATTGTAAAAAATAACTCATACCTTGTACTTTTCCTTAGTTGAGGGTACGTTAACCTCCTCTTCCTCAGGTTCTTCCTTTTGATTTGAACAAAAGGGATTCCTAGGTTATCTTTTTTATCAAAGTAACGCCTATAGTTTGAATTGAGGGTAGTCGGGAGGATATTCTATTAGGGGTTGGTTGAGCAAAATGGATTTGGAGGTGTGAATTTTAGAGAAGGGGAAGTACCCTTTTATAAGAGAGGTGAGGGGCACTTTAGGAAGAGATTTAAATGTTAATTTATTATAAAATCACATTAATTTTCTAATTCCTTTTGCTAAATTTTATATTTTAGGTATATTATATCATTTAATAAAATATTATTTATTTTAAAAACTCATTTATGTAAATTTTGATACTATTTAGTAATTGATTTTTGTTAAAGTCATAACAACTTGATAACTTCGAAAAAAAATACATTGAATCATACCAAACAGGTTATATTCAGCTAGAAAATTCCTGTGTGGCATCAAAAGTTTCAATTTATATTTATTTTAATATTTATAATATCAATTATTTTGATTTTTCATTAAGAATGTAATTACTACATCATCATTATGTCATAAATAAATTTAATTATTTGATGTATAAAAATTATAAATAAAATAAAATGTTTTAGGAAATATTTTTATCTTTATAATTACTATTTATAGTCTAAGAGATCAAATATATTACCCCATATAAAAATTGTTTTACTAAAAGATACATGTTTATGTTATTTTTGTCTTTACTTTACATTTATTAATATAAAACGTCATTATTAATCCCAAGTGACTCCATGGGGTCCCAAAATCGACCCAAGGATGAAAATGGTCAGAAATATTTCATCCAATAATGTTAGGAAATGTTTTATGGTAATTTAATATTATTATAATATTATTTTTTACCCTTATTTACCGGATTTACCCTTTAACCATGGTAAATAAAATATTTACTGAAGTTACTAATCATAATCTCTAAAAATAACAGTAAAATATTTACACAATTTGGACCTTCTAATTCCAAATATTAAATACATTTTTTCAAATTCAAAATACATAAGTTGTAGAAATTAATTTAAAATTAATTCCTTTTGTTAAAACCAAAAGGTGGGTTTTTAAGAAGTAAAAACTATCAAAAGATCGATAGGTGTTTATGTACAATTTAAATGTGAAATTACATCTAATGACCTAAATTACATTAAATGATAAAAATTTAATCTAATTACACTTTAAAACCACTCAAATTCAAAATTTAACACTATAAATTATTTCTATTTAAAAAGTTGTTTTTAATTAAAATTTAGTATTTTTCACTATTCATCAAATATTAAAGTTATCATAAAAGTAAGAAAAATTCACCCTAAGATAATTTTGATATTCCAAAATAAAAAATTAAGTCTATTTTACCAAATTAAAATTTTCAAAGTGTCTAAAATTAATTTTTTTATTGTTCATAAAAGGACAGAAAAAGTAGTTCCTTTAAGAAAATAGTTTTTCTAAATATATAACTATTTTATCAAAACATATAAATTTAATTTTAAATATGTTTTATTTATGTGAAAATATTATAAATAACATTTAGAATTTATTTTTTAATATTCATATTACACTATTTAATTGATAGATATATCTTTAAAATAATTATAATACTCATGTGTTGTTTGGCCGAAACTCAACCTTGCGTATAACGCAATCCAAGTTTGTGTTGCATGCAATATAATCTATTAAATTACTTTAAATAGATAACGTACTATGAAATCATGGTTTTTTACAGATAAATTTTAAGTTACCTCACCTTTAAATATTGATTATTATTTTTTCTCATTAGATCTAGTTTAGTTTTGTCATGCATCATATCTATATTTTCATTTGTGTTCTTCCATTGTAGTTTAGATTCTATATAAGGTAAAATCATTCCCAAATGGTATTTTTAAAACCTTGTAATTTATTCTCGACCTTCGGTGTATGTGGGATACACATAATATTAGTTGTATTCTGATACAATCCATGTTGATGGGTTAGGGTCAAGATGCTACACTACAAGTGAGTTAAAATATTTAGACGATCGGGTTCCCATTTTGAGGAGACAGTTTGGGACTTGAGTTTAAATGTATCTAACCAAGGTGATAAATAATATAATGGATAAATTTTGTAACTCAATACAATAATAGGATCAAGAAATTATTTTCATTAGTTTCAAGGTTAGTCTATAACTTCTTAATAAACAAACTAGTAGATAAAATCTCATAATCATATCACATATTTTTTATTTTATCTATGCATACTTATCTGTATATTTATGTGATTCATGGTTGATTTATTTATTTAGTTAATCATGGTCGCATTAATATAATAAATTAAAAATCATGCTAATATAAATAAAATTAAACATTTAAGATATATTTTATAGTGTATAATTAATTAATTATGTAATATTTAATATAAAGTGATTAACCATATACAGAGATAAAAAAGTCATATTATGTTGTTATGTGTCTAAATTAGTTTATCAAACATATTTAATTAATTGTGTAACATTCAAATAATATTAAAAATCATGAAAAGAATAAAATAAATAATATTCATGCTTAATTTTATCAAAATACATCAATCAAAATATTAAGTTAGAAAAAACATCCCATCACTTGAGTTCAAATATAGCCATAGTTCCAGGAATTGGTCTAGCACTCATCGGGATAATTTAAATAATTGGGGAGTTATATTGAAAGTATTGGGTGATTTAATCAAGTTATAATAAAGAGTATTTTCCCACAAAATAATTGGTGTATCATTGAGGCAAGATTTGAGGAAATTTAAGTTTAATATTTCGAGATTAAGAAGTCTACTCCACAGGTCAAATAACTATGAGTTAATTTAGTTATCAAGAAATTTCTACCAAAATACCTTTGAATAATTTTTTAAGTTACCGCGCTGTCGTGACACTTCATATTAATTATGATTTTGAGATTTATTTATAGACTAAGAAATACCATAGGTCGTCTCTCAAGGAGCATCGATTGGTTTTGAGTATGTATTTTTAATAATAATTACTAAAAGAGGGGAGAGGTTTTGAAAACAGATTTAAGTAAATTACTTAATTAAAGAGTTAAATAGATGATAAATAAAGTTAGTGTATTAATAATTATGAGAGAGGAAGATCATTTCTAGTTCACTACACATCTTTTATTGTTCATTGTTCTGAAAACTTAACATGGTTTTGTTTAATTCTTTGGTTGAAGGTTGTCAAGATCTTGACTCCCCTCTTGCCTCTACAAATGATGCTTAAAGAACCACCCCTTTTCACAACAAGCGTGCTACCATGTTTTGGTTATTAAAAATAGAATAAGAGGTCTACTAAATCATACTAAAATCTTATGTATGTGTGAGATAAATAGGATTATTGTGTTGTCCAATCAGAACAACCCAAGATTCCCACTTGAAATCTCAACTCAATCGGTGTTGAAATAAAAAGGGTTCCACTTAATTATATCGAATGTAATGTAATCCGGAGGGAATCATGTCAAGAAAAAAAATAAGTGAAATATTGAACACACAAATTATACAAAACCAGTACAAGAAAATGTGATGTAACTCCCTCCCATGTTTGTGTAGCTCCCTCGAAATGATTGTCCACCGTTTAGCTCATCATTGAGAGGAGGAGGAGGCTCTGGTGAAACTCCCTCTTCATCCATGATTCCCCTATGAGGATAGGGGACTCTAGAACTCCTTGGATGATGAGAGGACTTATTTGGGTCTCATAAATACCATATCTTTGCTTCCTGGCCGAACTTAAAAATTGGGAGGCCAAGGTGCCATTTTATAGGAAAATGGGAAGGTAGTTTTGAGCACATAGATTTCTTAAAACCACTTGTCACATGAGTTTCAACCTCCAGACAGCCTTATCGTGATTTTGAGAAAATAAAAAAGTTATATACCCACCTCATGGATGTATTAATTGAATTTTTTTTAATATTTGGACAACTATATCCTAAGATATGGATAGATCAGAACACAACACCTTTGACTTCATGCAGATGCGGTCTGATGGACAGATCAGGTCGGTTGGGAAAATAGATTGCTGAAGAACTCTTTGGTTTATTCATATTCAATGTATCCCAATGAAGTTTGGACTATACCACAAAATTTCAGCCCATTTGGATCCGCGGTTCAGGATCAGTGCGTGGATGAGTACACTGGTGTGCATGGATCTTGAGCAGTTTGGCCCATTTTTCTTGGACATCATCATGGGCCCTCCAAATCACCTCATCCAGTAATGGAATCATCAAAACAAGTAACATTTCCCTTTTTAATAGTGATAAAAACAAAATAAATTATTCAAAAATGGGATGCAACTTGTCATTATTTTTATTATTTTCAATATAAAACAAGTTTAGCACAGTGGTGTAAAGGTGAAAATTACACAGTCAATCGTGGTACGATCACACCCCCACACCTAAACATTTTCACTCTTGGAAAATTCACATATATAAATACAATTAAGCATATATATATAACCAACATCATTAAGATTTAACATTTGAGGAAATTTTAATTCATTAAAGTAATGTGATCAATTCATGAACCACACCAAGGAGTTCTTCTTAGTGAAAATAGAAAAAGATGTCTCATAAATCATATCATAATGAAATTCAAAGAGATTCATAACACCAAATTGAGAAAAGAATTCAAAATTCAAACATTCCACTAACTCTACATGTGTTTGAGTGAAAACCATTTCATGCTATTCTTTCCGATTTCTATCCAATAAATATAGGTTATTTTAAAATTATTCAGCTTTAAATGAATTTTCACTAAACCTGCCCTTCATCCTTTGCAATCATATTTCAAGACGCACTCAATTAAGCATTACCAGAAGTCAAAACATAAGCTCCTGACCTAGATATCCTCATATGTTGAACATTTCATCACCCCCTCATTTTTTTATTTTTTTATTTTTTTAGAATTTTCATTTGGAAAAAATATCACAATCATCTCTCAACACTTGTTTAATCTCTTCATGACACTAATTGAAATAATTATAACAAGATCAAAGGTTGAGGAGGAGTGGTTTTTGACCTACCCAAGACACAACCCATTTTTTTAGGGAGTACAACAGTCGTACATTAGGTACACACGAATAGGTCAATCTGGTACAGTAATGAAACAGATCGTATAAGTAACGAACGTATGGAAATATCATTTAAAGATGAAAAATATTAACCTAACATATATTAACCTTATATTATGTAATAAATATTCACACTTTGTGGTTTGGTGCATAAATGTGTGGAGATATTGGTGACACTATTTTCTGAAAAACCACTCACACAAGGGGATTCAATCATCACAAATGTTTCACAGTGATACAACCATTTATATCATTGATAGAAATCCAATTCACTAAAAATCACTACCTAATATTAACTTAATACAAATATTATTTTTCGCCATTCTTTATGGTATTTTTACTCCCCCCCCCCTTATGTTCACCAAATCATGGAATATTGAAATTTTTGATGGGAGAAAAATTAAAATACCATAAGGAAGGCGAAAACGGGAAGAAAGAAGAAAGACAATGGAAATACTAATGAACTCAAAAAGATAGAGAAAAGTGAAAATACCATAAAGAAGGCGAAAAAAGATAGAATAAATAAAAAACAATGAAAACTCTTATCTAACCCAGGAATGTACCCATCCCCCCACACTTAGAATGTGTAGTGTTCTCACAATAATAATTGAGAAGGTGATAAGGAAGGATAAAACATGTTGCTTCTTTAACATGGATTTCCTCCACCAGGAACTCCGAAAGGGCTTCGTGGAAGTGCTTCATCAGCTTCCCATTGACTATGAGGTTTGCTTGGTTTCCTCATTTTGAACTTGAACAACACCAAATGGAGATACATTAATAATAGTGTATGGGCCAAACCAGTGGGAATGAAGCATACCAAGATTCAACTTAAGCCTTGCATTATAAAGGAAGACCTTTTTCCCAATTTGAAACTGATGATGAAGGATGAGACAGTCATGGCCAGCCTTGGTACGCTCCTTATAAATCCTGGAGTTCTCATATGCATCTCTTCTCATTTCTTTTAGTTCTTGAATCAGCAAATTCTTTTCAGCACTTGCACAGGAATGATTAGAATTTCATTGTTTGATGGCCTAGTATGCTCGATGCTCAATCTCAACAGGGAGGTGAAAACTCTTTCCAAAAACAATATGATAGGGTGACATTCCAATGGGAGTTTTGAAAGCAGTACGGTAGGCCCATAATGAATCATCAAGTCAAAGACTCCAATATTTTCTATTGGGTTGAACTGTTTTTTCAAGAATCAGTTTTACCTCTATATTTGACTCCTCAGCATGACCATTAGTTTGTGGGTGATATGTAGTAGACACTCTATAACCAACCAATACCGATGCAAAATTTATTTCATTATTCAGTTGCTGAAATGGGAACCCTATTCACTAATGATAAACCTAGGTAATCCAAACCTACAAAAGATATGAGTTCTCAAAAATTCCACAACTGTTTTGGAATAATCTATCTTTATAGATCATACCTCTACCCATTTTGACACATAATCAATTTCCAGAACAATGTACAAGTTTCCAAAGTAATTGGGAAATGGACGCATAAATTCAATTCCCCAAACATCAAAAATGTTATGAAAGAGAAATAGTTGTTGTGGCATTTCATTTCTTTTAGAGACATTCCCCATTCTTTGACAATGAGGACAAGATTTTCAAAAATCATGGGCATCCCGAAAAAGTGTTGGCCAAAAGAGGCCAGAATCAAGGACCTTGCGATCAGTCCATTGGGGACCAAAGTGGTCCCCATAAGCAATATTGTGATAGAATCTAAGGACTGACTGAAACTCTCTATCGGGAACACTACGTCTAAGGACTTGATCACTACATGTGCACCAGAGGTAGGGGTTATCCCAAAAGTACCAATGAGACTCCTATTTTAGATGACTGGCTTGGTTTTTATTGAAATCAGTAATAATGAAATACTCTACTAAATAATTTACAATTTCAACATACCAAGTAATAACAAATTGCACTCGGTACAATTGCTCATCGGGAAACATATAATTTATAGGAATACGGGGGGGATGAGTCAATATACAAGGATGGGAGAATCCTACTAGTATAGTCAACCACCACATTCTTTACTCCTTTTTTATCTCTAATTTCTAGATTAAATTCCTGAAGAAGGAGCATCTAGAAAATGAGACATGGTTTTGCTTCTGGTTTCTTAAGGAGATACCAGAGGGCAGCATGGTCTGAGAACACAATGACATTGGACCCCAAAAGGTGTAAACTAAATTTTTCCAAGGCAAACACAATGGAAAGGGATTATTTTTCAGTTGTGGTGTAGTTTTCTTGGGTAGGGTCCAAAGTACGTGAAGCATAGGCAATGACATGTGGAGCTCGATCGACCCTTTGTGACAAGACTGCCCCAACTGCATAGTTAGAGGTGTCACATATGAGCTCAAATGGTAAATCCCACCGAGGTGGTTGGATTACCGGGGGTGACGTGAGACTTCGTTTTAACTTATTAAAAGATTCCTCACATTCATTATCAAAAATAAATTCATTTTATTTTTGGAGTAACCGAGAGAGGGGGAATGCAATTTTACTAAAGTCATGAATGAAATGATGGTAAAATCTATCATGACCTAGGAAAGACTAGACATACCATACCTTTTTGGGGAATGGTAAGGAAGAAATGACATCCAATTTTAAATTATCCACTTGGATACCATCCCCAAAAATGACATGCCCCAAAACTATACCTTGTAGCACCATGAAATGGAATTTCTCATAATTTAATACAATATTCTTTTCAATACAGCGACGTAGTACTGAACCAATACTACTTAAACATTAATCAAAATAGGATCAATAAACAGTGAAATCATCCATGAATACTTCCATGTAATTATTCAGGTAATCCGAAAAAATACTAATCATGCAATTTTGGAAAGTACCTGGAGAATTGCACAGACCAAATTGCATCCTTCTATAGGCAAATGTGCCAAAGGAGAAAGTGAAGGTTTTTTTTTTCTGATCCTCGGGGGAAATATGGATCTAAAAGTATCCAGAATATCCATCAAGGAAATAGTAGTGGGACTTACCCACTAGCCTCTCTATCATTTGGTCAATGAATGGAAAAGGGAAATTGTCTTTACTAGTGTGTTGGTTTAGGTAGTGATAGTCTATACAGAAACGCCAACTATTCTACACATGAGTTGAAACCAATTCATTATTTTTATTTTAGATTACTGTAAGGTCAATCTTTTTAGGAACTAATTGAACAGGACTGACCCATTGGTGTCAGAGATGGGGTAAAGCATTCCAGCATCCAATAATTTTGTTACCTAATTTTTCACAACTTCCAGGAGGTTTGATTTTAGTCGACGTTGTGGCTGCCTCACTGGTTTAGCCTCATCATTTAATAAAATAGGATGTGTAAAAATTGATGGGATAATACTAGGAATTTCATCAACTGTACATACCAAAGCTTTTTTATACTCCCTCAAAATTTGAATCAATCGCAATTCTTGATCAGGAGGGAGTGAACTAACAATGATGGCAGGCAACTAGTTTACATTCTCAAGAAATGAATATTTTAAATCTTAAGGAAATTGTTTCAGTTCCAATTCAGGTGGATTTTGGATTGATGGGAGTTTGTGTGAAAGTGAGAGGTCATTGTTCTCATCTAAATTCTCAATGGTATCAACCTCAATAGAGGAATGAGCTTTTACAAGCTTAGCAGTATCATCGATGGTCAGTGGATCCTTAATGTTCAAGAAATCATCAATTAATAAACATGCATGACATTTTTCTAATCCACTACAACAATCATTTCATGACTCATTTCCTAGAATTTAAATCAATGAAGAAAACTCATAAAGGGGATCACGGGAAAGAAAATTAATTTTTTCAGGGGTAGGTAGTACATCAATTAAATTAACAGAGAGAGAGGAATGTTCTATTGAGGGGTGCTTCATGGAATCAAGGATGTTGAAATGGAATATGTCGCCACCAAATTCCATATATAATGTACCATTGTAGACATTAATTATGGTTTTTGTGGTTTTCAAAAAGGTTCTCCCTAATATAATCGGGGCATGTCCATTCATACTATCATCCTCCATTTTAAGCACATAAAAGCCAGTTGGAAAAATTAAATTTTGAACCCTCACAAGAACATCCTCTAACACACCAGAGGGGTGTGTGGTACTCCAATTATCTATTTGAACAATAATTCTAGTGGGCTTCAGTTCCCTGACCTACAATGTAGAGTAAATAGAGTAAGGAATCACATTTATAAAAGAACCTAAATCAAGCATAACATTAGAAAAAGAATACTCCCCTATGGTGCATGGAATTGAGAATATTCCAAGATCATTGAACTTGGTGGGAAGTGATGGATCTATCAATTCTGAAAAATTCTTCCCTAATCTCACTTTCTCATCACCTCGAAGTCGCCTTCGGTGTGTACACATCTTCTTTAGAAACTTGGTGTACCGTGGAATTTGCTTCACAGCATCAATCAATGGGATGTTAACCTGCACTTTCTTGAAAATATCCAATATTTTATTATCAAGTTCAGTTTCCTTTTGTTTTCTTGGTTGGGTGTCCCTTTGAGGAAATGGAAGAGGAGTGGTTGGGCAAGGTTACTCATCAATGTACACACTCTTTCCTTTAGAAGGTCTTCTCTTAGGATAGGGTTCTTCAACATTTGGAACATTTTTAATGGATGGGATGGAGGTTTCCTCAGGGGGGGGTGACTCTAATGAAGGATTAATTTTACTTTCTAGTTGTTTTCCACTCCTAAGGGTTATGGAACTAACATTTCCTTTATCTATAGGGTTAAATACTGGTTGAGAGGGAAGTTTACCTGATCGGTGACTTTGAATCTCACCCACTGAGTTAGCTAGTTATACTAATTGGGTTTTGAGGTCTTTTATAGCTACCTGAGTGGTTTTGTTGGAATTGAATATTTTTGTCAGCCATTTGTTTCATCTTATCTTCTAGGCTAGGCTTAGGTTTTAGAGGGGTTTGTTGGAAAGTCCTTTAGGGTGGTTGAGGATTTTTGGGTGGTAGTGGTGGATGACTACTCTCCCCTTGTTGGTTCCATTATTGTTGAAGTTGGTTGGAATACCCCCTTGATTATAGGCTTGGTTCTCCTTCCACACAAGGTTGTATGGATAGTAATGTTCTTGCCTAAAGGGTTGGTTATAGGGGGGTCTTGGAAATATTGACTCACAACTCTCAAATGTTTCCCTCAATTGAGGACATTGGTCAGAGTTGTGGGTTTCAGAAGAAAATATACCACAATGGATAAGAGGGGGAGATTGGGATTTCCCTTGGGAAAGAGCGAGTTTTCGAATAAGGGTACATACCTCTTTGAACTTTGTGTCAACCTTATTCTCAAATTCAGTACTTTTCACCTCATGGACACCTCAAATCGGTACATTGGACCTTAAACGAAATTTTTATCTGTTTTTCAACATGTTCTCAATCAGGGTTCTTATAGAAATTGGGTTCTCATCAACTAGCGCACCATCTTCAGCAGCATCGATCATATTTCGATCAATAGGTATTAATCCTTCAAAGAAATATTGAATTAAAAGTTGATCACTTATTTGGTGGTGTGGGAAACATAAACATAACCTTTTAAATCGTTCCCAATATTCATGCAATGTTTCCCTTTTATATTGTCTTATCCCAAAAATTTCTTTCCTTATTTTTGTAGTTCAAGAGGCTGGGAAATATTTTTCAAGAAAATGGTGTTTCATGTCCTCCCAGCCTCTTATTGGGGAATTAACATAATATAACCAATATTTTGGTGTGTCTTCTATTAAAAAAGGGAATGCCCTTAACTTAACTTGTTCTTAATCTACATTTGCAGGTTTTAATTTAAAACATGCAGTGTGAAATTCTTTTAAATGCTTATGTGGATCCTCTCCAAGAATTCCATGGAATCTGGGTAATAGATGAATTAAACCATATTTTAGTTCAAAATTGGGTGCCTCACCTTGTAATTTAATATAGGTGGGTTCGATATCAACATTAGGAGAGGTTAGTTATTTTAGTGTTCTATTGTTTTCATTCATGTTATTCATGTTAATTTCAGTTTTAATGTGGGTTTCCAAATAAGAAGAAGAAGGATCGATATGAGTGTTGATGTTTTGTGCGTCCTCCTTCAAAGGTTCCTCTTATGTATCTTGGGGTCGCTGATATAGGATCCTCTCTGGTTCGGGTTCGAAAGGTTGTAATTCTTCCAGAGTAGAACACATTATACATAGAACCTACATAAGAAATAATTAGAAAAATAAAATAAATGTAATGCTTGAAGATAAAACAAATAATCATTCACAAAATTTACAAAGAAAATTATCAAAAACACACAATAAAACCATAGCGGTCCCCGGAAAAGACGCAAAAATTTGATTGTGCTATCATGAAACATCAAATTTATTATGATATTAAGATTTATTTATAGTCTAGGCAAGACCCTAGGTAGTCTATAGAGGATCGTTGATAAGTTTTGAGTATGTATTTTTAATAATAATTACTAAAAGAGGGGGGAGGTTTTGAAAACAGATTTAAGTAAATTACTTAATTAAATATATAAATAGTTGATAAATAAAGGTAGTGTATTAATAATTAGGAGAGAATAATATTATTTCAAGTTCACTACACATCTTTTATTGTTCATTGTTCTGAAAATTTTACATGGTTTTGTTTAATTCTTTGGTTGAAGGTTTTCAAGATCTTGACTCCCCTCTTGCCTCTTCAAATAATGCTTAAAGAATCACCCCTTGGCACAAAAATCGTGTTGCCAAGATTTGGTTATAAAACATATAATAATAGGTATAACAAAGTATACTTAAATCTTATGTATGTGTGAGATATATAGGATTACTGTGTTGTCAAATCAGAACAACCCAAGATTCCCACTTGAAATATCAACCCAATCGGTGTTGAAATAAAAAGGGTTCCACTTAATTATATCAAATGTAATGTAATCAGGGGGAATCATGTCAAGAAAAAAATAAGTAAAATATTCAACACAAAAATTATACAAAACCAGTAGAAGAACATGTTCTGGAACTCCCTCCCATGTTTGTGTATCTCCCTCGAAATTATCATCCATCGTTTAGCTCGCCATCGAGAGGAGGAGGAGGCTCAGGTGGAACTCCCTCTTCATCCTTGATTCCCCTATGAAGATAGGGGCCTCCAGAACCCCTTGTATGATGAGAGGAATTCTTTGGGTCACCAAAATACTAGATATTTTCCTCCTGGACGAACTTACAAATGGGGAGCCCAAGGTGCCATTTTATAAGAAAATGGGAAGGTGGTTTTGAGCATACAGATTTCTTAAAACCACTTTTCAAATGTGTTTCAACCACTAGACAGCTTTATCTCGATTTTGAGAAATTAAAAACGTTTTATCCCCACATATTGGTTTTATTAGCCTAAATTTTGGCATAATTTGGACACTTATAGCTTGAGATATGGATAGATCACAACACGCCACTTTTGACTTCATGCAGTTGTGGTGTGCTGCATAGATCAGGCCGGTTGGGAAACCATATGGTCGAATGAGTCTTTGATTTATTCATATGAAATGTATCCCAATAAATTTTTTACCAGACCAAAATATTTCAGCCCATTTTGATGCACGGTTCCGGATCAGTGCAAGGATGAGTCAACTAGTGTGCATGGATCTTCCGCAGTTTGGCCCATTTTTCTTAGACATCATCATGGGCCCTCCAAATCACCTCCTCCTGTAATGGAATCATCAAAAAAAGTAACATTTACCTTTTCAACAGTGATAAAAACAAAATAAACGATTCAAAAAAGGTATACAACTTGTCATTAATTTTATAATTTTCAATATAAAACAAGCTTAGCACAGTGGTGTAAAGGTGAAAATTACATAGTGAATCGTGATACGATCAAGAAGGCCTCCATCTGGGTTATCTAAAATGAAATATGGATACTTTACACTAGAATATTCAAGTGACTATATATTCTAAATTCAATGGTGACGGATATTTGGATTTGATAAAATAGTGTGAGAGTAATTAAATTAATTAATTGTGTCAGAAATTAGTAATCATGATAACGTACTAAAGTATAATTTTATTTATTATAGATAATGTTCATCAACTGGACCTCATCACTTTACCTTTGATTAATCTTAGAGAAAGATGATCTATTAATTGGTGATAACTTCCAAGAGTGGTATGGGAGCTGACTCACACCTATTATAGGGCATGGAATAAGAAATTCTAATTTTTTAATGTAGCATAGAGGTTTACCAGGGTCCTCTCACTTCAAGTGCATCATAGTTGGTTTAATCACTGATTCTAGTTCACCTATTCTAATTATATTTTGTTTTTTTGTTCTATTATTTATGAAAATTATTGTTTTGGTTTTCTTCTAAAATGTGGAATTAAAATTATTAAACACCAAATTTAAATCTAAATGCAGATGCAGACAAAATGAAATTAGGGAAGAATGAACTTGGTCCTAGGGTTGGATAACATGGGTTCATTCATTATTTATTTATTGTTTAAATTAAATTTGATCATTAATTTTATGAAACCTCATTAATGAATTAATTTTCTTTGATTTATTGAGTGTGTGGTTTTATTATTTCTTTGGCACACCAAAACACACCTCCTCCAATAGTAAAATAGGGTAACACCTCAACCTAGAATGTTATTCCTAAAAGACTCGGCTCCACCGTATTCCATTTCATCCCTTAAGGAAACCCCAACTCCACCATATGAAGGTTTTTTCAAAGAGAAGGTAGGTAAAAAATAAGGAATCAAATAAAAGTAATGTATTTGTAAATAGTTCCATGGTGGATGAATGTCGTACTCATTCAATACTCTCGCAACCACTACAAATAGATTCAAAAAATTGAATTGAAGGGAAATAACAAAGAACACTGTGAAACCTCTCCAAGGACCAAGCCTTAGGTTAGTCAATTTTTATTGAAAAGTTAATATAGATCACAATGGAAGGATAGAAGAGAGATAATGAGATTAGGGATGGAAGAAAAGGAGGGATGGAAGAAGAAAAGGAAACACTTTAATAAAAATATAAATGCACGTTACATGGGAAAATTAAACTAAAATAAATATAATGTAAAAGAGAAATCCTAAAACATTGATTTAATCCCAATATTCCCTCTCTAGTTGATTGGATGTTTTGTGGATTGGAATGGAGGGTTTCACATCCTTTTATAGATGAGGAGGGAGAGTTTTGATTCCATAATTCATCCTCTTAAATTTTGTGCATGTTTGATTAATTAAACAGTCAATTAATGAATAGACCTCTTCATAAAAGTTTTTTCCAATTATATTTAACATATCTACTCAAAATTTCACTAAATATTTCCATTTTAAGTGAGACTTATGACCGTTTCACTCTAAGAATTTATTTTGTCGAGTCAGACCCTCCAAATTTCATACCTTTGGATTCTCATGCGTTAAAGACCAAGAAAACGAATGATCCTTGCATATAATTATTCAAGAAAGTTGTTCCCCAATGTCTCACGCATCACTCTATCAAATTTTATCTTATTTGGTTAGTCCCTTTAGGAATTATGTTCCCAAATAAAAAATATCCAGAACTATGAATAGAATTCAGGACCCAAATTGTGAGCTAGTTTTGGGCTTCCAAATGGAAGATTTAGCTTTCAGTCCAAAAGAATGAAATAAATCCCATGATTTGTAGAATCCTAAAAAACTAATTTCATATTTTAGGTATGTATATAAAATTTTATGACCAAAATACATTAATATTTTAATACAATTAAAATCAAAATTATGCCATTTTTCCAATTAAGCACAAAATACCATCAAAGTCATAAAATGTGAAACTTTATCTTAAAATAACAGTTTTGGGGACTAAAATAATTAAATTAAATAGATAAATATTTAAAATATTAGTTCTATTAATTTCCCCGCACTTAAACCTTGCTTTTCCTCGATCATAAAATATCAACATGGAATTAAGAGGGCACTAATGTTACCAATATTCTAATTTCAGAGCAACAGAATTTAAAAATAATCAATATCAAATAGAATTATCAAATATTAAATAAAATATCAACCCAATTACCCATTTTATAAATAAATATTAAATTCATGTATTTTACTTTTTCCCTTCGGAAAAAATGATGGAACTTCTCCTTTCATTCATTCAAGATCCTCAATTCATTATTATTAAACATTCCAATTCATGATCTATCTCACAATGGATTATTTTATCTTATAACTCTTGATAAATTCAATTAGATTTATGATCATATCATGATAACATGTTCGTTATCCATAGTATTGTAAATGAACCACTTTTTCCACTTCGTAAAGACAAAAGTCACATAATATCATGAGGAATTTTCAGTAATGGTTCAAATGAATCTGAGGATTAAGGTTGGTAGGATTTGATTCTTTAAAAATTAAGACTCAAGGGGGAGTTTTATATCTTCAGTACAATGCATGATATAAAAAATTGTGATGAAAACCTCCCATTAAAAGTAGAAACTCCTACTTCCCCAAAACATGAAAAGAAAAGGTCATGAAAAATTAAATAATAATGAATGATTTTCACCTTTTTTAATTTTCACTACTTTTATACTTTTTTTATTTTTTTCAAAGTAAATTTTTAAGGGTATGCTTTTAATTAACCTCACATCCACCATCTAACTAAATATAAAAAATCATCAGTCTACTAATGGTGATTGTTTATTATTATAATTCAAAACCCATTCTTTTTTTTATTTTTTTCTAGAAGAGAAACATTTAAGTACATTGAATGAATAAAAAATCCTTATTATCACCCAAAATTATCACCCCCACACTTTTTAATTACAAATTTAAATCATATCTATAACACCCAAGGTAAATAAACAATATGAAATTTTTATATTTATCCCTATTTGTGGAAAAAATATTAATATTACTTTAAAGGGAATGCTATGCTCGATGGCGTACACAATACGGGACAACGAGTTCCTCTGAAATCTTACGTTGCACTCTAATAATAAAATAATATTATTTTAAATGGTAGTTAACGCCTAGCCATTGTAATGGAGGGAAATAACGGAACTAACTAAGAAATGATTATGTATGTTTGTCAAATATTTTTACTCTTTACAATAAATTTTAGAGGATTGAAAATGCGAATGAATACAATTTTTTAAGCATAAACATTCTAATATTCTTTAAAAGGTCGATTAACCGCCTTTTGATGGTGAACCCCTTTTAAATCCACGTTTTGACAATTTTATGTGTTATATTTGAAAAAATAAAATTCTTCTTTAGAATCGGGACAACAAAATTTACATTGTGTAAATTTTTGGTATTTTTCCGATAAAGTTCATTTTTTAATGAACAGTGAAAATGTTGTATTTTAATTCAAAACCTCTTTTTAATATAATTTATTTATATTATTAGATTATCTTTTGAATTGGTTTTAAAGTTCAATTAGAATCTATTTTTACCATTTAATCCAATAGTGTCGTTGGAATTAATTTCATCTTGAAATTGGACTTAAACTAGTGTCAATCTTTTGATACTTATTGTTTCATAAAAACATGCAATTTGTTTTGACAGCGGGAATTAATTATTAAATTAATTAATGAAACTTATATGTTTTGAATTTTTTAAAATAGACATAATTTTTGAGTTCGGAATATCAAATATATCTTAGGGTGAATTTTTGGTATTTTTCTGAAAAACTTCAATTTTTTGATGAATAGTGAAACCACTAAGTGGTAGTTAAAGAAACTGATTTTTCGTTTAAATGAAACTTTTGCACCTCTCTGTTTTGAATTTCAAAAATCCGACATACATGGTTGTAATTAATATTTAAAATGTAGTTCAATGGGATTAAAATAATTTTTTGGTGAATAGTAACTTTTAAGTTTTTAATCGCGATTAGAGGTAATTAGTGTAATTTAAGGTAAAAGTAATGTTTTAATAATATGAAATGAACTTGACACATGTCCTGCCCTTATTTTATGATTCATGGTAAACCAAGACAATCCATGGCTCAACTTGGGGAACCCATAGATCCACTTTGGTAGGAAAATGACATTAATACCTTTTTATTTAATGTTAAAATTAAAATGTCACAAACATGTGTTGTTTTACTAAAACAATTATTATATGAGGTTATACAAGTCAGATTTTTGACTATAAATAGTCATTAGAAAGATAAAAAGATTTCATACGTCATGATAGATTTTTTATAATTTTTAGACATTAAATAAATAAAATTATTTATGACATCATAATGATGTAGCGATTACCTCATTAATAAAGGATTTAAATAAAATAAAACGATAATGTAAATTCTAAGACCTAAACTTGTCAAAAACCTATTGGATGGGTGGATTTCGAAACCTTATCACCTTAGCATCGAAATATATTCTTTTGGGACCTTTAAAAACTGAAACTCATTTTATAATAAAGTAACCTTTTATAACTTTCCAAAAGTGCTCCTCCTCTCCTCTTATAAAAGGCCCCCACCTCTACCTCCTTACCCACACATCTCAAGCCTTTGGCTCGGCCAAACCCTGCCCATTTTGTCTCTCCACATCCCTCTATAACTCTTAGAAGCCTCACTTTGGGCAGAAGTCTTCCCAAGGAAGCCTTTGAGCTCAAATCAAAAAGAGTTACCCGATTTAAAGGTAGTGTCTTCTCTTGTGTTCTTTTGTTTTATTTTGCTTCTCCAACCCCCTAAACTCTTTTTATTCATTTATTTTGTAAAAACTCCAGTATCTTCAATATACTAGGATGTTGTTATAAGAATAATTAGAGCTACACTTACACATACCTACATCTAATGGTTAAAGAACATACTATTTCTGTGGATGGAGAATTTCTGCCTCACGAAACGATGATTGTTCAACACTCATATAACACCTTCAAAGGTGACCATTAAGATGTAACTATATTTATATATGATATATAATATGTTTATGTTTTACTTAAGTTTATTTATTTTTCTTTTGTGGCATACCTTTATGGTTTCCATTGTGGGTAAACGCGATAATTTCATTTTAGGAAGTGCGGACTACCGCCCCCTCAAAGTGATTTGATTTGTTAATGCCATATGTGGGATGTATAAAGGATGGATTTAAAGTTATTATAAATGATTTTATACTGTAATTATAATATACCTCTATATCATTATTATTTTCTTTCCATTAAAGTATGAGATAGAAATGAAAGTAGTGTTCATGCGTACGTACGGCTTACCGTCTCCATGAACGGTGCATTTCATTTCTTATCCCCAAATGTAATGTACTACTATAAGTACATATATATAATGAATATATATGATGTATGTTACATATAAATGATTAATATAATTCTGGAATTAAAATATACATATCTCTCATTTTGTTTTAATTCCATTAATATGACATAGAAATGAAAGTAGCGTTCATGCGTACGTACGGCTTACCGTCTCCATGTACGGTGCATTTCATTTCTTACCTCTAAATGATTATGTAATATTATAAATAATTTTATATTCTGGATATATATGATATATATGATATCCAAATCCCAAATATCATTATAGAGATAATGAAACTTTGACCACACGAACAACATGTTATTGTAAGAAGTCCAATTTCGACTTAAGAACCAAATATCGACAAAACAAACATTATTAACATAAATGATTACATAATGATTATAACATGTCAATAATTGATATAAAGGAATAATGAACTTGAAAAGGGATCTTAAGAAAGTGTAAATTAACTCAAGTTTATTATTCAGGACGTTAACGAATGATCGAGTCAGGTCGGACCCGAGGTAAGGGATCCAACCTCTCTCTTTCTTTTTAAGCACTCTCTTTTATGTCATTTCCTTTAAGATCAAATTTATTATGTTTGGGGATGTTCTTTTATATTACTCTTACTTTAATTTTTATGTTCATATGATGAGAGACCCTTTTGATCTCATCAAACCATTTTTAGATGTTTTAAGTGGCGCCGTTAGGCTCCGAGTTTTCATAAGGGATTTTTCATCTCACTTTTATTCTCGTGACATTTATGGATACCTTCTTTTTAATGGATTTCATCTCATTTTAAATTTCTTTTGAGGATTCATTGTTGTTATGCACCAATTCACTCTTATATGGTGTGTATACTGTCCGTTGACATATTATATCATGAATCCCTTTATTCTCATGATATTATAAAGTTCAGATTAAATGTTATTCCGTAATTATTTTTATTCAAAAGTCTCTTATTTTGTAAAAAAACTCTTTAACAAAAATATCGTTTTAAATGTTTTAAAGATTTATTATTCTAAATCTTTATCTTTAATTTCCATGTTTTCAAAAAAAAATTCGGTATTTATTTATATGGACATTAATGTTTTAAAATTATAATTCCAATAAAAGCTTCAAAGTGGTATGGGACACTTGGATTCAAAAATCTCTTTTAAATGATTTTTGAAAATGGATTGATTAATTCAATATCTTGGAATTACTTATTTGAAAATGAAATGTTGTTATTGAAATGTTTATATTTTCAATATTTTATGTGTAATTATGGTACTTGGACATTTTACGGGTGGTTACGTGATAAACCATTTGATGGGTGGTGTCGTGAATACCAGGACGGGTGGTTACATTATAACCTCCAATGCATTGGGTATGGAAGTCGGTCGTATGTCTATTCCATTAAGTATGTGTGGAAGTCGACCGTATGGTTATTCCATTTAAGTATGTTTATGTCCCAAGTTACCTTTATATGTTATGTGTTCTTTATATGGGCTTTATGGTAATCTTTTGGTTACAAAAAGGTAAGTAATGATATTTTATTCAGTGAAGAGTTTTTACTACTTCCTAAAGGTGGAAGGTATTACTTTGATAAAGTGTACATGGTTTACTTGTTTCTTTGAAAAACTAATAGTTTTCCTTCTTTGTGTATCCTTTGCTGAGCTTTTTATGCTCACCCCAAGTTTTTGAAATGTTTTTCACAGGACATAAAGTGGAATAGGGTCAAGGATGGGATCAAGGAAAAGTCATGTTATCTTAAACATGGAACTAGACATGTTTCTTTTTAAGAGTTTTTTTATTTTATGGAAACTTAGTAGAAGTGTCTACATTGTAATCTTTTGAGATGTAATAGTTATGTCCTAATTCTCTAAAACTCTAAACTTGAAAAGATCCTCGATGTGAATTATTCATTTAATTCAATATTAAGTAAGGTTTAAGGATGGGGCCTTATAGTTTGTATCAGAGGTCGGTTTAGATAACTTTAGAGGTTAGTGTATTCTCTAAGCATAAGTGACATTACCATAATGGTTAGGATTTCAGAAAGCATCCTAGTTTTAGATAAAGTGAATGAGTAAGTATATCTTAGTGTTTATCTTCCTCATTAGTACATGATGGTTTTGTTGATATACTCACACTGACATTTCTATTTTTAGTGAATTGATGGATCTAACAAGCACCAAAGTGACAATAGGTTTGAAGGAAACTGTTGTGGTTCTCTGATTAAGAGACTGGATGAAATGGGGGATTCAATTTGGAAACTTGTGGTTGCTCTAAACCGACTATCAAGGAGTCATGATCAACCACCTGAACCTTGGTATGTTCTGTAATGCATCATGTACGAGATGACCAATCGATGTGGAAGTTCAGGTAATAATTATAAAGGTAACCATTAGGGTTTATATGATTCTTACTTTTTAGGTAATTATGGGTTACTCTATGATATGATGGAAAATGAAAGGCATGAGATAATCTTGATGATAAAATATGTTATGATTATTTTTTAAGATTTTATCTCGTTTTGGGGAATGTTTTAAGAATTATGTAGTTTTGGAAAAAGGACAACACACAGACCATGTGACAACCCGTCGCATCAGACAAAGCTGTGGGAATCGAACCCACAACCAAAGTGCGACTGGTATTTATCACATACCACTGGACTACCTGAAGTCCCCGGTTAGTATGACTTATTCTTTTTAGTTAGGTGATTTTATGAATTAAGAGTAAATTTATTTTTGGTTATCTATGGAAATTATTAACCTATCATGGAGGATATTTGACTAGGTTAATTACTTTTCAATATGAGAATTTAAGAGCAACTGATGTTATTTGGAGATAAAAGTTAATTTGTACCTTGGAAGACTATGTCATTAAATCCTTCAAATATTTGGGATTCAATGTTAGTTTGCTTTAATTTGAAAAATTTTATGGAAACATTATTTATCGAATGGTCCTCATTGAACTTTGGGTTTTGTTGGACAAATTTTGGAGATTAAGAATAGATTTTCTTTTTATAAAGGGTTATCCTTTTCTGGATTATCTGATCTTGTACTAACCTTTTTGGTTTTGGTTTTGGTTTTTGTCTAAAGACATGGGAAATATACAGTTCTCTTTTTTGGATTAGGTGATTCTCTAGAAGTTTATTATAGCTCTCTTAATGTAAATAAGTCATCATAAATACTCATCTTTTGGAGAAAATATGAGTTCGTGTAAGAAATCTCATAAAATTTGAAAGTCAACATGACAAGTAAGTAAGTTTCCTTATGTTTTAGTTAAGCTCAAAAATAAATTCCTCAATGAAAAGTAACTAAAAAAAAATGTTGTCCATTAACTTTTCCTACTGGGGAATCCAATACCATTTAACCCATCACAAGTTTGCGATTTTCTTATAGGTAACTTTCTCCTAGATATGTTTACTATCACTCTCCCTCAGAACATGACCCTATGTTTTTTCCTCCATGTCCATGTTTTCCTACATGGAATCCTAGTGTGGGTTAACTCAGGTGACCTCTGTACTTCCCTTTCTTTCTTTTAAAGTGATAGTTTAGTTTACTCTTTTTCTGATGTGGGACTTACAATGGATTTTTCAAGCCCAATTTTGAAATTGCGAGGACACAAATCCCAAAATGGGGGAAGGATGTAACACCCCAGGTAAAAAATATATGACATTTTTATATTTATCCCTATTTGTGAAAAAAAAATATTAATATTACTGTAAAGGGAACACTATGCTCGATGGCGTACCCAATAGGCGACAACGAGTTCCTTTGAAATCTTACGTTGCACTCTAATAATAAAATAATATTATTTTAAATGGTAGTTAATGCCTAGCCATTGTAATGGTGGGAAAGAACGGAACTAACTAAAAAATTATTATGTATGTTTGTCAAATATTTTTACTCTTTACAATAAATGTTATAGGATTGAAAATACGAATGAATCCAATTTTTTAAGCATAAACATTCTAATATTCGTTAAAAGGTCGATTAACCGCCTTTTGATGGTGAACCTCTTTTAAATAAACTTTTTGAAAATTTTATGTGTTATATTTGACAAAATAAAATTCTTCTTTAGAATCGGGACATCAAAATTTACATTGTGTGATTTTTTGGAATTTTTCTGATAAAGTTCATTTTTTAATGAACAGTGAAAAATGTTGTATTTTAATTCAAAACCTCTTTTTAATCTAATTTATTTATATGATTATATTATATTTTGATTTGGTTTTAAAGTTTAATTAGAATATATTTTTACCATTTAATCCAATAGTGGTCGTTGAAATTAATTTCCTCTTGAAATTGGACTTAAACTAGTGTCAATCTTTTGATACTTATTGTTTCATAAAAACACGCAATTTGTTTTGACTGCGGGAATTAATTATTAAATTAATTAATGAAACTTATATGTTTTTAATTTTGTAAAATAGACATCATTTTTGAGTTCGGAATATCAAATATTGCTTAGGGTGAATTTTTGGTATTTTTCTGAAAAACATCATTTTTTGATGAATAGTGAAACCACTAAGTGGTAGTTAAAGAAACTGATTTTTCGTTTACATGAAAATTTTCCACCTCTGTGTTTTGAATTTAAAAAATCTGACATACATGGTTGTCATTAAGAAGTAAAATGTGGTTCAATGGGATTAAAATAATTTTTTGGTGAATAGTAACTTTTATGTTTTTAATCGCGATTAGAGGTAATTAGTGTAATTTAAGGTAAAAATAATGTTTTAATAATATGAAATAAACTTGACACATGTCCTACCCTTATTGGATGTGTCATGGTCGAACACGACAGTCCATGGGTCAACTTGGGACCCCATTGAGCCACTTTGGTAGGAAAATGACATTAATACCTTTTTATTTAATGTTAAAATTAAAATGTCACAAACATGTGTTGTTTTACTAAAAAAAATTTATATGGGGTTATACAAGTCATATTTTTTACTATAAATATTCATTGTAAAGATAAAACAATTTCCTACATCATGATAGTTTTTTTATAATTTTTAGACATTAAATAAACAAAATTATTAATGACATCATAATGATGCAGCGATTACCTCATTAATAAAGGATTTAAATAAAATAAAAAGATAATGTAAACTCTAATACCTACACTTGTCAAAAACCTATTGTATGGGTGGATTTCGAAACCTTATCACCTTATCATTGAAATATATCCTTGTGGGACTTTTAAAAACCGAATCTCATTTTATAATAAAGTAACCTTTTATAACTTTCCAAAAGTGCCCCTCCTCTCCTCTTATAAAAGGCCCACACCTCTACCTCCTTACCCACACCTCTCAATCCTTTGGCTCGGCCAACCCCTATCAATTGTTTCTCTCCACATCCCTATATGACTCTTACAAGCCTCACTTTGGGCATAATTCTTCCCAAGGAAGCCTTTTATCTCAAATCAAAAAGAGTTACCCGATTTAAAGGTAGTGTCTTCTCTTGGGTTCTTTTGTTTTATTTTGCTTCTCCAACCCCCTAAACTCTTTTTATTCATTTATTTTTTAATAACTCCAGTATCTTCAATATACTAGGATGTTGTTATAATAATAATTCGAGCTACACTTACACACACCTACATCTAATGGTTAAAGAACATATTGTTTCTATGGATGGAGAATTTCTGCCTCACGAAACGATGATTGTCCAACACTCATATAACACCTTCAAAGGTGACCATTAAGATGTAACTATATTTATATATGATATATAATATGTTTATGTTTTACTTAATCTTCTTTATTTTTATTTTGTGGCATACCTTTATGGTTTCCATTGTGGGTAAACACGATAATTTCATTTTAGGAAGTGCGGACTACAGCCCCCTCAAAGTGATTTGATTCGTTAATGCCATATGTGGGACGTATAAAGGATGGATTTAAAGTTATTATATATTATTTTATACTGTAATTATAATATACCTTTATATCATTATTAATTTCTTTCCATTAAAGTATGAGATAGAAATGAAAGTAGCGTTCATGCGTATGTACGGCTTACCGTCTCCATGAACGGTTCATTTCATTTCTTATCCCCAAATGTAATGTACTATTATAAGTGCATATATATAATGGATATATATGATGTATGTTAAATCTAAATGATTAATATAATTCTGGAATTAAAATATACATATCTCTCATTTGGTTTTAATTCCATTAATATGACGTAGAAATGAAAGTAGCGTTCATGCGTACGTACGGCTTACCGTCTCCATGTACGGTGCATTTCATTTCTTATCTCTAAATGATTATGTAATATTATAAATAATTTTATATTCTGGATATATATGATATATATGATATCCAGATCCCAAATATCATTCTCGAGATAATGAACCTTTGACCACACGAACAACATGTTATTGTAAGAAGTCCACTTTCGACTTAAGAACCAAATATCGACAAAACAAACATTATTAACTTAAATGATTACATAATGCTTATAACAGGGAAATAAGTGATATAAAGGAATAATGAACTTGAAAAAGGTTCTTAAGAAAGTTTAAATTAACTCAAGTTTATTATTCAGGACGTTAAACAACGATCGAGTCAAGTCGGACCCCAGGTAAGGGATCCAAGCTCTCTATTTCTTTTTAAGCACTCTCTTTTATGTCATTTCCTTTAAGATCGTATTTATTATGTTTGGGGATGTTCTTTTATATTACTCTTACTTTAATTTTTATGTTCGTGTGATGAGAGACCATTTTTGATCTCATCAAACCATTTTTGGATTTTTTAAGTGGCGTCGTTAGGCTGCCGAGTTTTCGTAAGGGATTTTTCATCTCACTTTTATTCCTGTGACATTTAGGCTACGTTTGCCACTATTTCCTTTGAGTGGTGTATGTACTACCCATTATTATACACATTGTGTTGTATAATTTCATTTATGGGTATTTACATCTTCATTGTATGACCCTTCTTCCATGGGGTGTACGTTTCGAAAGTTACCCAACTCGGTAAGGGGACCTTTCACCCTCCTTTTTTTAAAAGACTTATTTTGTTATGTCTTTTAATTCACATACTATTATGTTGGGAATATGTTATTATATATCCTTATTTATGTAAATTTTATGTCCAAGTGATGAGATCCCCTTTATCTCTCTCATCAACCCTTTTTGTAAAATTTTATGTGACGCCATTAGGCTGTCTAATTTTACCAAGGGAACTTCTTAATCCAATTTTGATTTCTTTGGGTTCAACATGTAGTTATTGAATATGTCATCCTTTGAATATGTGTGAATGACCATTGATTGTTTTACACTTAATATCCACTTATATTGGGTGTATTTATATTTTTCACACATAATTATGAGATTGATTTATCCTTAATTTAAGGATACCTTCTTTATAATGGATTTCATCTCATTTTACATTTCTTTTGAGAAGTCATTGTTGTTATGCACCAATTCACTCTTATATGGTGTGTATACTGTCCTTTGACATATTATATCCTGAATCCCTTTATTCTCATGATATTATAAAGTTCGGATTAAATGTTATTCTGCAATTATTTTTATTCAAGAGTCTTTTATTTTGTTAAAAACTCTAACAAAAATATCGTTTTAAATGTTTTAAAGATTTATTATTCTAAATCTTTATCTTT
This sequence comes from Viscum album, assembly GCA_963277665.1. NCBI lineage: Eukaryota > Viridiplantae > Streptophyta > Magnoliopsida > Santalales > Viscaceae > Viscum > Viscum album. The sequence goes on along the minus strand of OY728119.1, from coordinate 98,881,839 downwards.
AATGTCCATGTTTTCAAAATGGTTTTCGGTATTTATTTATGTGGGCTTTAATGTTTTAACATTATAATTCCAATAAAATCTTTAAAGTGGTATGGGACACTTTGATTCAAAAATCTATTTTAAATGATTTTTGAAAATGGATTGATTAATTCAATATCTTGGAATTACTTATTTGAAAATCAAATATTGTTATTGAAATTTTTATATTTTCAATATTTTATGTGTAATGATGGTACTTAGACATTTTATGGGTGGTTACATGATAAACCATATGAAGGGTGGTGTCGTAAATACCAGGACGGGTGGTTACGTTATAACCTCCAATGCATTGGTTATGGAAGTCGGCCGTATGGCTATTCCATTAAGTATTTGTGGAAGTCGACCGTATGGTTATTCCATTTAAGTATGTTTATGTCCCAAGTTACCTTTATATGTTATGTGTTCTTTATATGGGTTTTATGGTAATCTTTTGGTTACAAAAGGGTAAGTAATGATATTTTATTCAGTGAAGAGTTTTTACTACTTCCTAAAGGTGAAAGGTATTACTTTGATAAAGTGTACATGGTTTAATTGTTGCTTTGAAAAACTAACAGTTTTCCTTCTTTGTGTATCCTTTACTGAGCTTTTTATGATCACCCCAAGTTTTTGAAATGTTTTTCACAGGACATAAAGTGGAATAGGGTCAAGGATGGGATCAAGGAAAAGTCATGCTATCTAAAACATGGAACTAGACATGTTTCTTTTTAAATGTTTTTTTATTTTATGGAAACTTAGTAGAAGTTTCTACTTTGTAATCTTTTGAAATGTAATAGTTATGTCCTAATTCTCTAAAACTCTAAACCTGAAAAGATCCTCGATGTGAATTATTCATTTAATTCAATATTAAGTAAGGTTTAAGGATGGGGCCTTATAATATCTTCAACCATTATTTCCTTCACCCCCACACTTTAACTTTAAAATATCATGAAATTAGTAAGATTAGGGTAGGAATGGATAAAAATGGTAAAAAACATGGCTTATCCCTATAAAGTTAATCCATGGTCCCTATGGGCTAAATAAGGATTGATGTAAAGAATTTATTTAAGGATAATTTATTTTAAAAATATGTCTCAATTATTTTAAATGTGTTTTTCATAGTCTTAGGTTTTATAAGTTCAAATACAAGTTCTAGTTTGTGTCATGTACCAAGATCACTCAAGAAATATGCTCAAGAATAAATTGGAAGTAATTGGTCTAGAAATACTCTAAATGATGGGAAATATGATTTGGGACAATCACTCATTGAATTGATAATAATAATAAATCAAATTCACATTAATTTCATAAATTCAAAGCATGAAAAATGGAAGGGAAATTTCATTTACATGAATCAACTAATTTTATCAAATGATGAGTCCTCGTTTCAATATCCATGATTCACTTTAATAATTAAATTCTAAATTTTACTCAATAAATATCATTATCTTTGAAATATAAAATATTTTATCATAGTATTCCTAAGAAACTCATTTATCCTAGATAATACAAATAAATCATAGTTCAAGTGTGGGTATGCAATTTCAACTTTAAAGCTCAAAAAATGTTCTCAGAAAAAAATTTAATGATTTTAAAAGATAAATATAAAAAGTGAACTCCCGTTTTAAATAATTATTCAGTCTTATTCCTACAATATTCGGGGTTTTTTTATTAACATGATCCTATAAAATAAAATTACTCAATTAATCACAGGGATCATATAATTTAATATCAAAAAGAATAGAGGGAGTTGTCTTCATACTGGACTAATCCAAAAAAGGAAATTTAAATTTAAATTCCAAGAATACATGTAAAAATAAATCTTGGTTTGATCCCCAAAAACATTTTAAATTTTTACCACTCCATTCGTATAGTGTGGCAAGAGCAATTTTAAATTCCTAATGTAGCACAAAGGCTGACCAAGGTTGTCTCACTTGAGGAGCATCGTAGTTGGTTCAATCACTAATTCTAGTTCACCTATTCTAATTATTATTTTTTGTTATATTATTTATTAAAATGATTGTTTTGGTTTTCTTGTAAAATGTGGAATTAAAATAATTAAATAAAAAATTTAAAATCTAAATGCAGATGCATACAAAATGAAATTAGGGAAGAAATAACATGGTCTTAGAGTTAGATAACATGGGTTCATTCATTATTTGTTTATTGTTTAAATTATATTTAATAATTAATTTTATGAAACCTCATTAATGAATTAATTTTATTTGATTTATTGATTGTGTGGTTTTAACATTCATTTGGTGTAACAATCCACACCTCCTCTAATAGTCAAATAGGGGAACACCTCAACTGATAATGTTATTCATAAAATACTCAGCTCCATCGTATTTCATTTCATCCCTTAAGGAAAACCTAAATTCATAGTATGAAGGGTTTTACCATGATAGTGGAGGTAAAATAAGGAATTAATGAAAATTAATGTATTTGGAAATACTTTTGTGGTGGGTGGCCGCTACACACGTGTAATACTCCCACATCCACCACAAATATATTTAAAACATCTTTTAATCAAAGCTCAATAATAAAGAACTCTATGAAACCTATCCCATGGTCAAGCCTCGGGTTAGTAACTTTACATTACAAATTGAGCAGTGATCACAATGAAAAGCTGAAAGAGAGCGAATTAGATTAGGGTTTGAAAAAAAAGAGATATGGAAGAAGAAAAGGAAACACTTTATTAAAAATATAAATTAATATAACATAGGAAAATAAAAATAAAATAGAAAAAATAAAATAGAAATCCTAAAATATGGATGTCATCCCAAGCTTCCCTCTCCAGTCAATTGGATGGTGTGTGGATTATATTGGAGAGGTTCACCTCCTTTTATAGGTGAGGAGGGAGATTTTTGGTTCCAGAATTCGTACTCTAAACGTTTTCACATTATTGACCAAATAAATGGATTATTCACATGTGGACCCCTTCATGAAAGATATTCAAAATTGTCTTACGTGTCTCTCTGAAAAAGTTAAGTGATGTTTCTAATGTGTAGAGATAGTTATGACTATTTCACTCTAAGAATTTATTCTATCTAGTCAGACTCTCCAAATTTCACACCTCTGGAGTCTCATGCATTAATGACCATGAAGATGACCGATTCAAGTGTAGAATTATTAAGGAAAGATTTCATCCAATTTCATACGTGTCTCTATCTCTAATTTTAGATCATTTCATCATCACATTTGTATTTATGGTCCCCACATAAAAAATCTCCAGAACTGGGCAGAGTTTTCATGAACCAACTTGGGAGCTCGTTTTGGGATTCCAAATGGAGGATTTAGCTTTGGGTCCATAAGAATGAAATGAATCACATGATGTATTGAATCCTTAAAATAAATAATTTCAAAATTTATATAAATATAGAAAATTTTATGAACTAAACACTGAAATACTTTATTAAAGTTAAAATCCAAATTTGGCCATTTTTTCAATTAAGCTCAAAATACCATCAAAATCATAAAATGTGAAAATTTATCTTAAAATTGTATTTTTTGGGAATAAAAACATTTTAATTTAAATGGATAAATATTTAAAATATTATTTTTTTCCAAATAATGTGTGTTGTGTTATGAGAGAAGAAACAATTTTATGTACTACAGTCCCCTATCTATGTTAAGCCTTATAAAAAGGAAAGTGAAGATGATAAAATCACATTCTATAAACACATGAAAAAAAAATTATATCCAATTCCTCATAATATCATCCATGAATATTATGCTCTAGAAACTTCATAAAGTCATAGATACATAATTCTTGTTATCTCATATTTATGATCTCTATCATGAGAAAATAAGACAAGTGAGGTGTGAAATATCTATGGCACAATTTGAATGAAAGCTAGAAAAAGTACTTTTAACTAGACCTAATTTAATCAATATGATTCATTACATTGATCATTTAGAAAATATAGGATTCAATTTCTCAAATAATTGAGCATAAACCTCATCTGCTCCTTATTACCATAATGTTTCTCAAGTTTTATTATTAATTTCAACATGAATAATATAGATAAGTCCCTCATTAACATTTTTTCATTGATTCATTAAGTGGATAAAGAGATGGAGAATAAAAAAAACTTCTATCCTTATATTTAAAAATATGAAACACAATTCAAAATGGTATAACTTTCGTTTTATGCCTACGGAACTTTGTAACACCCTTTTAAGAAGTGAAATACCCATAAGGGGGCTAAAGAGTAGGATATTGTATGTTTTTATTATGGTAATAATGGATAGTAGAAGAAATTTAATAATCAAGGGGTAACTTTGGGTATATTCATTACTAAGTTAAATCTTTCCATTTTTGTAAATTGGTTATTAGATATAACTTTTGATTCTCAAATTTGTATCCAAATACATGAAATATGTAGATTTTAGAAGATTTATAAAGGTGAGGTGGATCATCATGTTTCAAAGGGACTAAGAATATCTATGTTGGATATAGGATAATAGCATATCACATTACAATATAGAATTAGTTTTATTTTAAAAACATTGTTAGTATAAGCTCAGATTAACTAAAAACATAATTTATCTATATGGTTTAGATATAAATGTATTTATTTTTAAGATTGGAAATAAAGAATTATAATTGTATAAAGATAGAATATGTTATGATATGAATCATCTTAATAATGGTATTTATATATTAGAATATAAAAATCAAATATTGGAAATAGATAAGGAACTAAGTTTACATGACTCATATCAAACCCAATTGTGGTATCACCGACTTGGTCATAGATTCACTCATTTATACATGAAAAAACATTAATGAATAATTTCATTATTTTTATTTTTTCCCCATGTAATTAAATACTTATTAGAAATGATGAAAATTGCAATTAAAGAAATAAATTTTATAAAATTAAATAAAATGATTTAATTTTAGATTTTTTATTTTAATTAATATTTTTTTGGAATATTACTATGTGTTTGAAATGATTTATAGGTAAAAAATAGGATATATTAGATAGCCCTGAACCCAAAGGGGATTCAAGACTCTTAGATAGCCCAAGATGGGCTAGTCAGCCAAGGAGCCCTATGGGGAAGGCCCGTATAATTCCAAGGGAAGATCAGGTTGCACACAGGTGTGAGTGAACAGTGTGTTGTCCAAGGCTCACAAGACCATGAACATAGAAATGGGTTATCCATGTCTATGATTGTATTGGGATCCCATCCCCACAGCAGGCGTCTGAGCAGTGTAAGGGAGGTGATTTCTTAAATAGAATTTCTATAGAATGCTCAACTTCAATGTGGGGAAGAAAGTGATGTAGATACTATTTATTACTTACTAAAATGGAATTTCCACACCTTAACTCCACTCCCCCATGATTGGACTCAAAAACTCTACTGCATTCCACCATTGGCATTATTGGTCCACCATGTGCATCGTCAGAAGATAGCATTTCCACAATAAGTAAATCTCAAGACTCAGGGGAATAACCACTGCCAAAGCTTTGGATCACCATGTATTATCTTCTATGCCTCATACAACAACCATAAAGATAAAGAGAAGAGGATAAATTCCATACATGATGGTAAGGAGCTCTATCTATCCATTGAGAAGGTTGAATTATTTTTTAATCATCCATGCACCATTTCACCCACACTATTCTATGGGATATCCACGGCTGAGGAGAGATGCACCATGTTATGGGTGGTTTTATATTGTAAATAGTGAAGTATTAAAGAGTTGAAGGGAGTATTTATATGGATTCTACACTTTCCCATATCTATGTAGAAGACAACAACACAAGTGGGAGGTTGTGTCATAGGAGTGATGTTTCCCCATGGAGGTACTCAAATGGGTAGCACCAAATATTTAAGAAAAATGGATACTGAGGGATGATTGTCATCAAAGTGTAAAAATAGGTAGTGGATATGATTTAAAGAAATAAAATAGAATATAGCATACAATCATGAAACATTTTTCTACCCCACAACTATGTAGAAGCATGCTTTCATAAATAAATTCCACGCCACAAGGTATTTCTCCATGTTTCAGTATGGGTCTACTCTGCAACATTAAATACTCAATATCTATGGAGGATTTCACATAAACAATATCTAAAATAAAAGTGGAAAATTTGATCAAGATAAAGGAATATATGAAATATTAAAACAAATATAGATAATTGATCCACCCTCTAAAAATGTGAGGGTTGGTTATTATGACACACATAGGATAATTAGAGGATTGGAAGGTAAGTTACTAAACTGGGAAACTACTACCCTTACTCTGTTTTGTTTTCTTTTCTACAATAGAGTGGATTTCTATTTTACATTTAATTTATGAATAGTTTTTTAATTAAAGTGTTACACTCTTTATTTCACTCACTCTTTATCATTCACTAAACCTCATTCTTCCAATGGGACCTCTTTTAGTATATAATGAGTGACTGACCCAAGGCTTGTCCTTGGGAGAGGATGTCAATTTTTCTTGAATTTTAATTTAATTATTAATAATTCTCAATCTATTTGTGGTGAATTTGGGTGAAGTACACAAGTGCAGTGATCATACTCTAAGGTAAGGATTTGGACTTTATATCTATTCTTTTATTTATAAAATTTTATCTCCCTAAAATTTAATGAAAACTTATCACATGATGAAGTTAAATTGTTCAATGGATGAAACAGAATATGATGGATCTGGGTCCTAAATGATGTCACACACTCAATTGAGGTGTGTATTCAAACTTGATTATAGGAGGGGGTGAAATTAAGTTTTCCTAGGTATTCAATATTTCACACCAGATAAATTTAAGAATAGTCGTTCATTAATGAGATTTCATAATTAGACTATCAAACTGAATTTAAAAAAACATGATGAATAATATAACGGAACTTGAAACTAAACCCTTGGTCTATGTTCATTATTTTTTAACCTCATTCAATTTTCATTTAATGTTTAGTTATTGTTTTATAAAATAATAAAAACACAAAAAGAATTATTTTATATGAATTAGAATTAGTGATTTGATAATTGTGAAGCTTCTCAAGTGATATGATCTTTATTAGACATTATTCTTCACTATGAAAAATAAATAGTATCTTTTGAACCATCGTATGACATACACGCTTCAAAAAATGGAATATTTTTTGAGGATCCAATTAGTTACTTACTTAATTTTTCTTTTCATGGTGTAAATAATTATTCATTATTTTTTAATAAAACAAAAAAAAATTCACCATGATATTTTCAAATGATTATTATTATGAAAGTAATAATTAATCATGGGTGAAAGAACCAGTTGTTGACAATGGTTAGGAGGCCCTCAAAAAAAGATTTGAAGATCTACATGATATGTTAAAGAAAAATTCAAATGTTCAAGAAATAGGACTATAACTTCAAGAATTGATGGACATGGTCAATGAAGTCCAAACTGACTATCTAAGACTGAAATCCATGAAGAAGGTACCATTGCATCTGTCTAATTTTTTTAAAGAGATCCAAGAGTTCAAGGGCCTTCTTGAGGAGTATACATATCCCCACAATCTTAATAATCATATCCAAACCTCCAACAGTGATGATGAATTATCACATGTCGATGTACATATGAAGGATCAACAAGATTAAGATCAATTTTAGAGTGATTCAGAAAACAAAGAAATGCAACATGATATCCCCATATTTAAATCATAATCAATAGAACCATTACATATATCTCACCCTTGTAAGAAGAAGAAAACACCCATGTGGTTGAATTTGAAGAAAAGATAGAGGATCCCAAAAACCTACCTCCATATGGTGAGCTACAGCTCCAAGAATCACTTAATACTAAAGAAGATTTTAAGTTGAACCAACTCAATGAGTTTATCCTTTTATAAACTCATTCACATATAATTTTATTCAATATAAATTCAGTACTAACTCCATTTTTTTTTTAATTTTTTTTTTCAATATATGTTTTACCTTGGAGTAAAAACAAGAAAAATAATAGTCACCTACTTAGGAACAAATATATCTTCCCAAATATATAGAACATGTTTTGAAGGAAGTACATGAGGACATTCAAGTGACCTTGAAAAAGGAAAATAAGAAAAAACAATCTAACCTTAAAAGGGAAAAATCATATTGATTCTTCATGTTTAAATTATATTCAAGTGAAATTACCTTTAAACTCTTATTTTTATCATACAATTCATGAAAACCACATAGAGAAAGAACATGACAGTCAAGAATAGGTTGCACAAGTATCAACCAAGATAGAGTAAGATCTATAATTCATCTTATCTCTACCATTAAATTTGTGCCTTATTATGGAAGGGATGGATTTGGTGGACTCTTTCAATGGTATATTCCTCAATAATGAATAAGAAGTAAAAACTAGGAAAAGTGATATGTGGTTGTTCAAATCCCAAGAAACTCAACCCAAAAACCGACTATGGATAACATCTGGTACTACCCTTATGAAGGAAGTAAAATTACAAGTCCCACTTGGGGGAACATACCAATACTTCTCTTTATATTTACTTTCTAGTAACTTTCAATTTAATTCTTAGGAATTATTTTATAATTCAGCTCAATTCCTCTATCTTTTTGAACTTTAATTGATATGGTACTCATTCTTAAATTATTGATTTCCTCTTGTAGGTCCACGATAAAATAAAGAAACCCAAAATTAAAAAAAACAATGGGGACTAAAACTTAACTAAAAATGGGAGTTCATTATTACATTTTTTTTCCTTCTACTACCTATATTTTTTGTAATATATTTTGAACTATAAATTTTACTAGTTGTGCTAAACTATAAATTGCATTCCACAAATGGGATTATTTCTTTACTTAACTTAACTTATAGACATTAGTTTATTTTGAATCATATGATGTAATGTTTTAGATTTCAATGATGATAATATAAAATGAGTAAGATAGAGAATTTAATTATTATATTGAAGGATGGATATCTAATTTTTATGAATCATAATTTAAAGGACTTGGTTGATTCGTGTAAACGAAATTTGCCGATGATTTTCCATACTTGGAATTTCTAAAAATCAGGTTAATTGATTTTTTATTATTATTTCATGCCATGAGTTCTTTTTACAAATCATATATTCTATTACTGAGAGGATTTATAGATATACTACTTTATATATTATCTTGAACATATTTTTGGAGTGATCTTAGGGAATGATACCTTCTAGAACTTCTACTGTAAGTTGTCAAAACTATGATTGTACAAAAACACATTTACTATTATTGAGGAATTTTTATTGATAAGTCATTATCATTTAAACTATATTTTAAATTAATATTTTTTTACCTAATAGAGACCATGAATTACCTTGATAGTAATGAACCACATTTCCACCCATTTATATCCATTCCTACCACATCTTAGTATTTTCATGAGATTTTAAAGTTAAATTGTGGGGTGAGGGAATTCGTGGAGAAAGGGTTTCACTACATTTTAATGAAAAAGTTTGGGGTCCTATATTTGGTATTGGGAAAGGTTTTTTTATTTGTACATTTCACTTTGAGAGTTTTCCCTTCTTGAAAAAAAATATAATGGGTTGTGACTTGGGAAAATCAAAAAACACCGTTATTATATCTATGATTTTATCATATGTGTTTAGGTGGTGGATATGAGGTTTATTCTGAGAATAAATTTCCAAAAAGTAAAAAAAATATAAAAAAAAGATTGAAAATAAAAAAAGGTAAAAAAATAAGATAAATTTTTAGGATGGTGTACTTTCTTAATAGTTATAACATATATTCATGACCATTACTTTGAGTCTTGAGAAAAGGGTGTTTTTATTTTGAAGGGAATATTTTCATTACACTTTTACCTTTTATATCATTATTTATTCTGTAGAGATAAACCTCATATTTTCATCATTAATGTTTTTAACATTAATACCTAACAACCTTAAGCCTCAGAGGAAATAGAGACTTAATTGCAAAGTCCTATTGATTTCAAGTGAATTTTGTCTTTATAAATAGGATAAAGTAGTTCCTTTAAAAGCCTATGGAAAACGTACATATATTCAATGAATGATTATAACTCTAATCTAATTTGTATCATCAGTTATGAGAGAAAATAATTCAAAGTGAGGTAGATCATGACTTATAATGCTTAATAATAATGAATTGAGAAGCTTGAATTAATGAAAGGATAAGTTCCACCATTTTCAAAATTCATAAAATAAAATATGTAGATTAATTGTTTCTTTAAATAATGTTAAGTTGAATTGTTGTTTTATGTGGAAATTCCAAATTTTCATTTAACATTGATAAACCTTTTTTATTTATTTGGAATTTAAATATTGTTAATATGGTGTTTCACTTTATTTAAATGTTGAGATTAAATGCTTGAGGAAAAGCATAGTTCAAGTGTGTGGGTATTTGATGCACTCAATTTTAGATACAAAAAATTAAAATTTTAATTAAGAAATTCATTATTTTTATTTTTTTTCTAGGTAATTAACTATTTATTTAAAATGTGGAAAATTGTAGTTCTAGAAATGATTTGGTTAAAAATAAATAAAAATGATTGAATTTATAATCAGTAATTTACTTAATAATTTTATATGGAATATTAATAAGTGTTTGAAATGATTTATAGGTAAAAAATGAGACAAATTGGTTATCCCTAAACCCAAAGGAGTTGCATGCCTCTTATCCAGTCGAATATGGGCCAGTCGACCAAGAATGCCTAAGGGGAAAGTCCACCGAGTAGTAGAGGAAGATCGAACCACACATGGGTGCCAGTGTTCCACATGTTGGACAAGTCCCATAGACCCATTCGTGTTTTCACGGTCCACGAATGTGTGTGACTTTAATGGGAGACCATCCCCATAGTATGCATCTGAGTGGTGCAAGGGAGGTGATTATTTAAGTTCCAAACAGCACTAAACATCGATGTGGGGTAGAGATTGATGCAGATACTATTAATCACTTGCTAAAATAATGCCATAACACATCATCATTACTCCCCCAGGCTCTAACACACCACCTCCACCACCTACTTCACTCAATGTCACTAGAACACCCACTACATTGTTTTAATACATTGTTTACACCAACAAGAAAGATCGGGCTCAAGGTGAATAACCACTTGTGAATCTTGGGATCACTATGGATGATCTCTGGTGCCTTCAAAACCCACCATGAAGCCAAAAAAAGAATAGAAACAAGGTCCTCCGTGATGGAAAATAGAACTATCCATCCACTGATAAGGCCAGATGATTTTATAAGAATCCCTGCATTATTTCACTTGCACTGTGATGTGGGATCGCAAAGGATTATGAGAGCTCTTCCATGGAGGAGAAACCTATGTCGTGGAGGGTTTTATATCAGTAATAGTGAGGCTTTGAATAGTTGAAGGGAGATAAATCATGGGTGCTTCACTACACTGTATCCATGATGAAGAGAACTATTGAAGGAAGAGGTTGTGACATAGGAGTGATGTTTTGCTATAAAGGCCCTCAAATGGGTAGCACTGAAGATTTACCATGGAGACACCAATGTTCCATGGAGGTGTGAAAATTGTTCATGGGTATGATTTGAAGAAATAAAAGATTATATAAGGTATGGTCATGGAAGGGTTTGCTACCCCACATTCATGTAGAAACATGCATGAAAAAATAAAGGCTACACCATAAGTTGTTTCTTTATGTTGTAGTATGTGTCGACACTAAAATATTAAATACCGGATAGCCATGGAGAATTACATAAAGTTAAGATCTAAGAAAAAGAAACTTTAACCAAGATAAAAGAAGATATATAAGATTCAAATGAAGATATATTGATGATCCTCCATCTATATATATGAGGGGTGGCTACTTTTACATACATTAGAGCATTGGGGATTGGGAGATCGACTACTAGACTGGGAAATTGATGCCCCTACCCTGTTTGGTTTTCTTTATTGTTATAGAGTATATTTTTTCATATAATTTATGTCTACTATTTTAATTCAAGTGTTCTGATATTTCTTTCACTCTCTTTATCTCATTCTATTTCATTCATTATTCTAATGTGACCTTTTATGCTCGATAATGAGTGAATGGCATAAGGCTGGGCCTTAGGGAAGGATTTCAGTGTTTCTTGAATTTTTCTTTTAATTCTTTAAAGTTTTGAATCTATTTGTGGTGAATGTGGGTAAAATTCACGAGTTAAGTGATTTTCCACCATGTCATGGATCTCAACTTCATCTCTATCATTTTATTTATAACTTTTCCCTCCCTTATACTAAATAAAAACACTTTACAAGATGTAATTGATTTTTTCAATGGATGAAAATGAATACAATGGAGATAGGCCCTAGAAGATTCCACACTCTTGATTAAGTTGGGTCATCAATTTTGATTATGTGAGAAGGTGGAATTAATTTTTCCTATGAATTAAATATTACCACCCAATAAATTTACAAATAGTAGCCTATGAATGAGATTTCATAATTAGACAATCAAACTAAATCTAAAATAAGAAACATGTATAATGAAGAAACCTAAAACAAAACCCTTGGTCAAGTAGATTCTTTTCTAACCTCATTCTTTTTTTCATTTAATGTTAGGTTAGAGTTTTTATTCTTTATCCTTTATCTTTTCATTCTTTTGGAAAATAATAAAAACAAAAAAAGAAGTGGTTTAGGTGAATTATAATTAGTAAGTTAATAACTATGAATCACCTTAAGTCAGATAACCCTGGTTAGTCATTGTTCTATACTAAGAAAAATACATATTAGTTTTTGAACCATTATACAACAAAAGAGATTTAGTAATTTAAATGAGAAGTGTTTAACAATATTATATAAATAAGGGTTTTTTGAATATTTTAAGCATAAACCTTTGGGTATGTTTCATGATTTTTTCAAGGAAAATGATTAAGGCTCCATTTAGTGGAAATGGTGAGAGAGTCGAAGAGATTATAGAATTAGTTTAAACAAATGTTTGTAGATATTTTCTAGAAGAATATAGAGGTGGATACGCATACTTCATTACTTATACCTATGATTTTAGTAAATATGGATATATTTACTTAATGATTTATAAGTATTATTTATTTGGAAAATTTAATGAATAAAACAATGAAGTAAATAATTGGCTTGGTAAGAGGATAAAGAAACTCTTCTGGGATTAAGGTAGATAGTATCTTAATCAAGAGTTTATTGATTATATAAAATAATTTTTGACACTGACTCAACTAACATTTCCTTATATCTAACATCCCGACCCAGCTCACCTCTAAGACGGTGGCCGGACCGGTGGGTTACATGACCTCAAGTGAATCACCCCAAACGCCAGAGGCTTATGACTAGCAGTGAGGGACTTTTTAACTTGTCTCTGGGGGAGACTATTCCGTTATAGGTAATAGGTAACACACAGCGGAAGAAAACAACAATTAATAATAAATAGCAGAAGCATATAAATAAATACACTACAGTAAAAGAAATATGGATAATCAAACTGAATAAGAATCAAGTGCGGAAGCTCACAAAACAATGTCATGCCATGATGTCTTTCTAAAAAAAATGGAAAACAAAAATGCAATCATGCTATCAACTGAAATGAAAGGAAACAATTTGTGAAAACTACATCATGAGCAAGGCTCGGTCCTCTCCTCCAGTCTCCATCCTAAGCAGCAAGAAACAATCAAGCATCAGATGTAGCATGCTTCCCTTTGTCAAAACCTACAACATATAATCTACTCAGGAGTCAACGACACCCAAGCAGGGTATGATATAAAATCCTAGTAGGTCGGCACTGGTGGTGTCTAAACCTTTCCATTTTGTGCAATAATAAAATATAATGTGCCATTATATAACAATTGAAGATAATTTATTAAGTATAATGTAATAAATAACACGGCCCGGGTTCCCAACGACACCCGTCCCGAATCACATGCTTCGTCCTAAGTTGTAAGTATGAAAGGAATACCTGTAAGATGAATACACATATGCATATATATATAAATCCTAGAAGAGTAAGGTAAAACAAGGAAGAAGCATACCCCCAAGCTTGTGCTTTAACATGGGGTCTAAGTCATGTGTCAACGAGGTGTGCTTCAACATACCAGAAAATATCTCAAATCTCAAGATACTAACAACGACATTAATATAAACCTTTGATGCATCATTATTAAGGTTCAAGTTGAGAGTTGGAGTCTCAGCTCATCTCGAAGGTATCTCTATAGAACATCCTTCAATCATCTAATACCAGCAAGATCATCCATGGAAATCTGTTTGTGTGTGATTTTTCTATTTTTTGGATGATTCTGTGACTTTAAATCGTGTCCTCGCTTCTATGATAATGTTGAGTTATGTTCGACTGAAGAGGAAGAAGTTGTATTTGCATTTCCAAGCTCTTAATGATGCAATTGCAGTTCTTATTTGTGCTAAAATGCTTGGAGTGGTTGACAGAGGATGTTCATTTCACTGGAGCTCTTTGGTGAAGAAGCTTTTTGGTTTTCCGTTGAATTTTGGGTGTGTTTGGTACCAGCATATTACATGGGTCTTCTTCAAATGTGGTCCAGAGTAGGAAGCTTTCACCTTTCATACCATTTGTATTTGGAAGTTTGAGAGGGTATGGATTTTCCATCGGTACCAGGCCCATGAAAATAATCATGGGATAGTTTGCTGAGTGGTCATGCGATGGTGAAGGCTTCTCATCTTTTTGTATTCACTGGGAAGGGGTAGATCCTGTAGTATTGACTTGGGTTTTATGTAATGCTTGGATATTTTGGTTTCTCACTTTTTCCTCAAAAGTGTTTTCATAATAAAAAAAAGTTAATTTTTGGTCAAGTATCGCTTGAGGCATAGATTTACACTGAGTCTACCCCGATCTCACATAAAGGGGTCGAGTATCATCTGAGGCTAGCTTAGCCACATTGCCAATGGATCTGTCTCGATGGTCTCTTTTGGAACCGGTGTCACTCATAAGTATTAGAAAGCCCAAGGAAGTCTCGGTCAAGCAAAGCCAACGACACCATCCCCTAGCGCATAGTAGTAACCATCTGGAACAGAGGGTCTAAGTGTGGACCTTAATACGGGACCCACATTCTTTCTCCACCCTGAATTTAATTAAACTTTTCACAGTATCAGATATGACATAATAAGTATATGAAATTGCAACTTGAAAACTAAACAGATACACCCATTCATCACAGGGTACAAATTAAATATTGCAGCATAACAATATTAACATGGAAAGATACCACATCAACATAAGCAGATAAATGCACTTTTAAATAAATAAATAATTCAACACAACCAACTAACAAGAATCCAACAATTCACTATTCATAATTAATCTAAATTATTAATTTAAATTCAACACACACAAAATAGGTTGCACAACGCATGGAGTTAACTAAATTAAATGACTGGGCATGCACATTTAAATAAATAAATAATTCAGCACAAAAAACTACCAAATATCCAACAATTCAAGGTTCATAATTTTTCTAAAATGATTATTTAAATTAAACACACACAAAATAGTCTACGCAACACATGCAGTTAAATGAATTAAATACTCAAGCTAACAAAACTTATACCGACCACGTCGGCACACCCAAAGTGGTGTCCGACCACATTGCAACAAATTAAAAAAAATAATTCATAATCCAAAGGGTTGCAACAAATAGGTGAAACAAATAAATTAAAAAAAAATTGGGTGAATTTGCTCAAATCCGGTAGGCACCGACTAACGGCACAACAATGCGTTTTTATAAATCACAACGAAACAGAGGGAAAGAGAGTAGACACCCAAGCTTATGGTCGTAGATGATCCTATGATCCATGTTAGGCTTTGATTTGACCTAAAACAAAAGAATACTGATGATTTTAGAAAAACCCCAAAATAGGGTAAAATCATTTCGTGGAGAACTGCATAAAGGATAGAGAAGGAGGTCATACAATTATTGATGCATGGGATAAGCCTTACCGAGAGGCTCATAGAGCACCTGACGAAGAATAAAACTTACAACAAACAGAGGCATGACGAACTTCCAAAAAGATGAGAAGTTGGTGCGCCACCTATGGAGAGGGGGAGACGTGACGTGAGAGGGAGGAGAGAAAGAGAGGAGAGTAAAAGGAAATGAAAGAAAAATAAAAAGGAAAAATAAAAAAAGATAAATAAATAATATAATAAAAACAAAATTACGGAATAAATGAAATAAATAATTAAAATGGGTTTACCTCATTTTAATTATTTTTAATTTCTCTCCAACTGTGCCTATTTTATTATTTATTTTTATCCCTCTTTAAATTCCATTAATTTCCTTTAATCCTTTTTAATTATTTTCAAAAAAGACGTTGTGCTATGGCGTGATGTAATGTTTTACATAAAGCCTGAATAATCATTTAATTAATTTTAATAGCCATCGGGGACCCGCAATCAGGTGCGCAGGCGCACGCCCTGGGTCGCTTAAAAGATTTGGACTAAAAACCTAACATTCCTCACTTTGATTTAAGTTGAAACACTACTTTCATTTATGTGGGTAATTAATATTATTTTATCTAACCCAACAATAAATATTCATCCATATATATACACGTGTTATGTATATATATATACACATCTGTATATTCATATATATACACCTGCACATGTATATATATACTATATATATATTTAATCCCATATATATATATACATCATACACATATATATTAATGTTTTTGTATCAATATAATAATAATAAAAATTATAAAAATTATTTTTATTTAATACAACCCATCAATGACATCATTAATCACTTAAAAAAATAACAACCATAAAAAAAGGATAACGGTTATTAAATAAATATTGATTGCGCATTTGTATTTAGTTGGAATAATTAATAATATAACATTAATTACATTTCCCAGTTATTATTTACACCGCGACACAAATTATTAATTTCAATAGTGCATTTCCATTTGTTGTCATCAACACAAATAATAATATTAATAAAAAAATTATTATTATTATTTCTAATGAACAACAAAAATATTTATAACCCAAATAAATTATCTTTGGATGTGATATGACTAAAACTACGATGATCGCAAAGGTTATACCCTATCCAGGGTAAACCCCACATCCTAGAACTATTGGTGGTCTCATATTTCTTATTTGACGCACCGTTTCTGAGAAAATAAATATTTATTATGTAAAAAACGAAATAATCAATTAAATAAAAATAAATATGGAATTATCATGTGCAAGGGTGCCAAACATCTAATGTGAATCAAGGTTATACCCTACCAAGGGTAAACCCGACATTTTGGACCTAACGGTGGTCTCAGATTTCTCGTACGATGCACCGTTTGAGAGTTATTTTAATTTGTTTTTGAAATGAAATAAACATGTGTATGAATAAAATAAATTTAATATTTTTATTCAATCAACTCTGAGAGTCTACGAATCTCATAACCCTGCATTGACTCATTGTTTGACTCTGAAAATATTTCATAGAATATTTCAAGATTCTAAGAAAGACTTTTACCCTTAAATTAATTTATTTCCATTATAATTTTAATCTAATTAATTTAAAAAAAATTATTTAAAAGACACATTGCAGTGTCAACTATCGGAAATAAAAAGTTATGACACTCAGTTTTAAAATCAGCCTACCGAGTTAATGGAAAAAATCAATTTCCTTTGCTTTTTCATTCGGTTCAAAACACAAAACGTTACAACCTTCCCACCTTAGAACTTCTCATCACCGAGAAGCCATCGGAAACAACGTAACCCTCACCCAATCTATAGGTTCATGTAGTCTCATACAAAAGGTCACGTTGTATCTCCAAATTCTCAATGCACATTCAAACATTGGTTAGGAAAGTGGCGCCTAAGATATTAAGGTCTGAGTTAATGCTCATTTTCCAACTGAAACATCGAGATGGTACCTATCCAAACATGTTCTGCTAGAGGCACGACCATGCTGTCATCTCATTAACTTATGGACAAAGTTACTTCCCACCATAGGTTTTAAAGTTAGAAAGAGGAAAATTCAGAGACACAACACCTTCCACTGAATAATCTCCATTAAGCATTCTAGCGACGCTTATCGCTTTATTTCTGAAAGGATAAAATGGTCGATTACCCATCGCCCATAAAGCCCAAGTCAAGCCATCTTTTTATGAAACACCATGTTCAACACAAACTGCACTCGTCTCACCAGACGATGTGATATAAAAAGGTCCTTCACTAACCGCTTTATTGAACAAGAGAAATAACTAGTCAAGCCACTCTGGTCGACCATTTAAGAAGATGCTCAGCTTAGATGGCAGGTGTTTTATAGACTAAATTTTTATGTCTTTTTCAAAGGTATCTCACATTTACCGCAAACACATCTATTGAAGTTCATACCTGAACTCTGGTGACATTCCTTGATTTAGGCATCATCGAGTCTGACAACAATTCCAGGATAACCTCGGATTGGCAAACAAGACTGAAAAAAACTAACACAAGGTAGTCCATTCTCCATGTTTACGAGTGAGACATTGGTACAAGGGAAAGATTCCCATATCAAAACATTGACTGAGACCAGAGAGGCATCGGTCTGGCAGTCAAGTTAGATGAAACAGATGGTATACAAGAGTTCTTCAGGAATTCCTACCCAAAAATCTAAGGGTTACTCAAAAATATAAAAATCCTCGATAAGAACGATGTATCAGTGTGAAACACTGAGAAAAACACACTAAACAAGACCAACAACTTTTAAAGCTTTACCATGGCGTAAGACCGGTGCTCTCTTACTGCATCAAGGATGAATGCAATATAGGGTACATGCTCATCAGTTAAGGAAGAGTACACTAAGAGGATTTAGAGATTTCTAAAAGGAAAACATTTGATCAATTGGCATGAAAGCCAGACTGACTGGTGTGTCAAAACACCTAAGTCTCTGGAAGTTATCCTGATCATTGGGACGAACTTAATTCCTTTAACACATAAGTTATTGCACTACAGAGATGACCCAAAATGTATTTAACATGCCAGACTTGATGATTATACTGAACTCAACCAGTTTGTCATAATGTTAAACACTCGATGGAATAGCGTGCGTGAATGCATACTACCCCAAGGTGATACAGAAGCAAGATGAATTTTAACTCGGATAACGAGGTACCAATTCATCCATCATTATGGACAAGAGAGGGTCGAATGAAGTATAAATAAACTGACCATTCTTAAGGAATTCCTAACCTGATGGAAATGAGCATTACCGATGTTCAATCCCAAAACAAAATTCAAGGAAAACATGACCACTCTTCCAAACAAGGATGTCATTTTAAGAAAGGGGGTCCGACTAGGGACAACAACATGAAAAAGGTTCTGTTCCAAAGAAAATCAAGGAGAAACTCAAACTATCCTTATACCAAGGTCTTAAATAGAGGACATCACTACATGTTCCATATCCAAGCCCATTATATTTAATCACATTCAATCTTTAATCATCAAAATATTTAATTATAACATTAAGTACTATTTTTCAAAACAAAACACAAGGTACTTGATCTTAACCAACACCTCAAGGGAAAAATAGGCAAGATTTATTAAACTCCAATTTTAAACATTTTTCATTGATTGACATCCTTCCCTTAATTTGTCAATCTATCACATAAATTCCTTTTAAGCAGATAAGGAGACCTACAATGGTCCCACTAAGCTGACCTGGGTTCATTAGAATGAAACCCAAAAGAAATTTTTTAATTATTAAGAGTCACGAAACTCATATTGGGCTATCTCTTAATGAACATGCACTAACTAGCCTACTTGGGATTAATTGTGCGTTTAGGTAGTTAACCAATTTTTTATAACATGCTCAAACACATATCAACCTAGATATATTGGGGTTATCAACATAATAACCAACTATACACTTTATTGTTTTTGGAATTTTCTCCCATTCAAAGGAAACCAATAAATTTTATCAAAGCAACTAATTACATAACCAATAAGCAAGAAGGTCACTACAAGAAGCTAACAGAGAGAGACATGTTGTAATCACACAAGCATAACATTTTAATCACATAGACAAGCCAATAGGCACATAAGCAGGATACAAGGCAAACATGGTATTAAAAAGGCATAATGGAATCAAGCTAACATGCTAATTATATCAATGAAACATGGTATCTAAAAAGGAATGATAAATAAATAAAAGACAAGGAATACATTCAAGGAACACAATTTGAATCAACAGGAAGCCTAAAATGCAACTACATGGAATGGCACTATGCATGACATCTGAATTATTATGTACCTATTATGATGCATGCAATGCTTCATCCTTACCTTAACAAGCCAAGGGTAAAATTTCATAAATTCATAAGCAGTGGAAATTACAACAATCACTCATGGTGAAATCATATCAACTCTAATATAAAAAATCATGAACATCAATCCCAACCTTGGCCGCTTGCTCATTTCCCGTACATGGGGTGATCAGTCCCTGGAAAGGCTATTAACCCAGAACTGACACATTCTTAATCTTCTGTCTACCAACCCAAAATAGTAATACAAAGGAAAAATACCACCTCTGATACCACTTTGTAACGTCCAGGCCTGGCTCACCTCTAAGACGGTGGCCAGACCGGTGGGTTACATGACCTCAAGTGCATCTCCCCAAATGCAAGAGGTTGTTGACTAGGAGAGAGGGCCTTTTTAATGTGTCTATGGGGGATACTGGTCCCTCATAGGTAATAGGTAATATATAGTGGAAGCAAACAACAATTAATAATAAATAGCAGAAGCATATAAATGAATAAAATGTAGTAGAAGAAATATGGATAATCTAACTGAATAAGAATCAAGTGAGGAAGCTCACAAAACAATTTCATTCCATGATGTCTTTCTAAACTAAAAAAAATAGAAAACAAAAACTCAAGCATGCTATCAAATAAAATGAAAAGACAAAACGTGTGAAAACTGCATCATGATCAAGGCTCAGTCATCTGCCGCTAGTCTCCATCCTAAGCAACTAGAAACAATCAAGCATCGGAAGCAGCAGGCTTCCCTTTGTCAATACCAGCAACATATAATCTACTCGGGTGTCAACGATGACCGAGAAGGGTGTGAGATAAAATCCAAGTAGGCCGGCACCCGTGGTGTCTAAACCTTTCCATTTCTTGCAACAATAAAATTCAGTGTACCATTATATAACAATAGAAAATAATTTATTAAGTTCAATGAAATAAATAGCTCAGCCCAGGTTCCCAACAGCCCCCCTCCCTAATCACCTTCTTCAGCCTAAGCCGGATGTCTAAAAGGAGTAACTGTAGTCATAATACTCATATTCATATATATAAATCCTATAAGAGTAAGGTAAAACAAAGAAGAGGCATACCCCCAAGATTATGCTTTAACTTGGGGTCTAAGTCATGTGTCAACCAGGTGTGCTTCAACATACCAGAAAATATCTCAAATCTAAAGAGACTAACAAAAAAATAAATATAAACCTTCAGTGCGTCATTATTAAGGTTCAAGTTGAGAGTTGGAGTCTGATCCCTTCTTGAAGGTATCCCTATGGAAAATCCTTCAATTATCCAATACCACTGAGCTTGTCTAGGGTAATCTTTCAAAAGACCAAGTATCTCTCAAGGAATGGCTTTACACTAAGTCTGTTCCCATCTCACAAAAAGGGGTTGAGAATCATATGAGGCTGGCTTAGTCACATTTCCAATGGATCCATCTTGATGGACCCTTTTGGAACCAGTGTCACTCATAAGTATTAGAAATTCAGAGAAAGTCTCGGTCCAACAAAGACAACGACACCACCCCCAGACGTGTAGTGGTAACCATCATGAACAGAGGGTCTAAGCATGGACCTTAATACAGGACCCACCTTCTTTACCCAACCTGAATTTAATTAAACTTTTCACAGCAGTAGATATAACATAATAAGCATATGAAACTACCACTTGAAAACTAAACAGATACACCCGTGCATCACAAAGTACAAATTAAATACTGCAGCATAACAATATTAACAAGGTAAGATACCGCATAAACATAAGTAGATAAATTTACTTTTAAATATATTAATAATTCAGCACAACTAACTACCAATAATCCAACAATTGACGGTTCATAATTAATATAAATTATTAATTAAATTCAACACAACAAAAATAGGATGCGCAACACATGTAGTTAATTAAATTAAATGCTCGGGCATGCACATTTAAATAAATAAATAATTTAGAACAAATAACTACCAAAGATCCAACAATTCAAGTTTAATAATTATTCTAAAATGATTATTTAAATTAAACACAACAGAAATAGGGTGCACAACACATGCAGTCGAATGGATTAAATACCCAAGCAAAAGGAATTTATACTGACCACGTCGGCACACCCAAAGGGGTGTCTGACCACATTGCAACAAATTAAAAAAAATTAATTCATGATCAAAAGGGCTAAAACAGTTAGGAGAAACAAATAAATTAAATAATTTTTGTGAATTTTCACAAAGCCAGTAGGCACCGACTAACGGCACAACAGTGCGTTTTTATAAATTGCTACGAAACAGAGGGAAAGAGAATAGACACACTACCTTATGGTCATAGATGATCTTATGACCTGCGGTAGGATTTGATTTGACCTAAAATGGAAGAAGATGGATGGTTTTAGAAAAACCCCAAAATAGGGTAAAATCATTCTGCGGCAAACTACACAAAGGATAGAGAAGGAGGTCATACAATTCTTGGTGCATGGGATAAGCCTTACTGAGAGGGTCATAGCACACCTTATGGTGAAGGAAACATATGAAGAATGGAGGCACGACGATCTTCCAAAAGGAGGAGAAGGTGGTGCACCACCTATGGAGAGAGGGAGGCATAACGGGAGAGGAAGAGAGGAGAGTAAAAAGAAAGAAAGAAAAAGGAAAGGAAAGAAAAAGAAAAAGGAAAAATAAAAAGGAGATAAATAAATAAAATAATAAAAATAAAATGGTTGAAGAAATGAAATAAATAATTAAAATTGGTTTACCTCATTTTAATTATTTTTAATTTCTCTCCAATCGTATCAATTTTATTATTTATTTTTATCCCTCTTTAAAATCCATTAATTTCCTTTAATCCTTTTTAATTATTTTTAAACTGAACGCTACGCTATGGCGCGATGTAATATTTTACATAGAGCCTAAACAATCATTTAATTAATTTTAATAGCTATCTGGGACTCGCAACCGGGTGCGCTAGCACATGCCCTTGTTCGCTTACAAGATTTAGAGTAAAAACTAGATGGTCCACACTTTGATTTAAGTTGAAACGTTACGTGAATTTATGTGGGTAATTAATAATATTTTATCTAACCCAACAATAAACATTCATCCATATATATACACGTGTTATATATATATATATATACATCTTTATATTCATATATATACACTCGCACATGTATATATATAATATATATATTTAATCCCATATGTATATACATCATACACATATATATTAATGTTTTTGTCTCAATCTAATAATAATAAAAATTAGTAAAATTATTATTATTTAATACAACCCATCAATGACATCATTAATAATTTAAAACAATAACAACCATAAAAAATGGATAACAGTTATTAAATAAATATTGATTGTGAATTTGTATTTTGTTGGAATAATTAATAATATAACATTTATTACATTACCCAGTTATTATTTACACCACGACACAAATTATTATTTGTGGTAGTGCATTTCCAATTGTTGTCATCAATGCAAACAGTTATCTTAATAAAAAAATTTATTATTTATAACGAACAACAAAAATATTTATAACCCAAATAAATTATCTTCGGGTGCGATATGACCAAACGCCCGATGCTCATAAAGGTTATACCCATCCTAGGGTAAACCCCACATCCTAGAACTATTTGTGGTCTCAGATTTCTCATTCGATGCACCATTTGTGTGAAAATAAATATTTACTATGTAAAAAAGGAATAGTCAATTAATTAAAAATAAATATGGAATTATCTTGTGCGAGGGTGCCAAAAATATGATGTGAATCAAGGTTATACCCTGCCTAGGGTAAACCCGGCGTTTTGGACCTAACGGTAGTCTCATATTTCTCATACGAAGCATTGTTTAAGAGAAATTTCGAATTTTTTTGAAAGGGAACAAACACGTGTATGTATAAAATAAATTTAATATTTTTATTCAATCAATGACGAGAGTCTACGGGTCTCATAACCCCACATTGACTCATTGTTTAACTCTTAAAATATTTCATAGAATAATTCAAGGTTTTAAGAAAGACTTTTACCCTTCGTTTAATTTATTTCCATTTTAATTTTAATCTAATTAATTTAATAAAATTTATTTAAAAGCCACATCGCAGTGTCAACTAACTAAAATAAAAAGTTATGATTCTCGATTTTAAAACCGGCCTTCCTAGTTAACAGAGAAATATAATTTCCTTCAATTTTTCATTTGGTTCAAAACATGTAACGTTGCATTATACACCATAATAGAATGTTGTAAGTGAAAGGATGAATTTAACCTTCTTGAACATAGTAATATAAATGGTGAATCATGAAAAATATTCCATTTCCCATTTGGAGATATACATTATAATCATCATTATACACACTAAACTGGGTGCCAACTAAAGTAAAACGAAAAATATCATTTGAGTTATGATATAAGAGAAAATAATTTTTGTCACATATGTGTGTGTGGGGATGTGAAGAATTTTGTAAGGCTAATTCCAGCAACAAACTTTCATCTTGAGACAGAAAGTGTATCTTTTTAGTGTACACTAAAGAAACAATGGGATATTTACTATATGATCACTCATATAAAGGGTTAATCATGTAAATACATGTTATGTTCCTATAAAGGTAGAACATATCTAAATGAGATAGAGGTAGAAAGATATGCTTCAATGAATTTAAGGCTAAATAAACACAAGAGTTGTCATAAGAGAAAATTACACAAGATAAAGTGAAATTATTTGTTCTATAGACATAAGTATTGTGTAGGAGTACTAGAGATTTTGGAGAACCACGTAGATATTTTTTTCTTATCTCTGAGGAAAGTCTAACATTATTAATTTAAAATAATGAACTTTTTCCTATAAGGAAGTAGTGAATATATCATGATTTGTAAAATAGATATAATCCATGAATTCTAAAATGGATTCGATATACCAAAACCAAGTTTGAGTTTTGGTAGATCCTCTAATAGATATAAAACTCATTGGGTGAAAGTTGGTTTTCAAGAAAAAACTACACATTGATGATAATTTTAGAACCAATAAGGATTGATTGGTTATTAAAGAATTCAAGAAATGTCATGGAATAAACAATGAAAAAAATCTATTCTACAATTTCCTAATTTAAATACATTATAATTATCATTTCTATTATAGTATTCCATGATTAATATACTTGAAAAATAGATTTAAAAATAATTATTCTTAATAGAAATATTATAGTTGTTTTATAAATGCAAACATCTGAAGGGTTTGTGACACCAAAAGATTCAAATAAGGTATAAAAGATGCAAAGATATATTTATGGGTTAGATAAATCATCAATATCATGGAATATTCATTTTGATGAAGCAATTAAATAATTTTTTTTATTATGGATGAATGTGTTCCATGTGTCTACAATAGGTTTAGTGGGATTGTAATATTTTTCCTTGTGTTATATGTGGATGATATATTATTTATAGGAAATTAAATAATTATATTACTATTAGTTATGAAATGGTTAAAAAATTATTCTCTATTAAAGAGTTAAGTGAAGCATCTTACAATCTAGGAATCAAGATCCGATGATATATATCTAAAAGGCTGCTTGGACTATGTCAAGACACATACATTGGAAAGGTATTCAAAAGATAAAATATAAAACAATTCAAGAGAGTATTGTTACCCATGTTCTATGGTATACATATCTATAAGAAAATGCATCCACATACATAAGTGCAGAGAGAAATAACGAGTAGAATTCGTTAGGATTTTTTTGGTTGGATATATAATGTATGAAAATATATGTGCCAAGATTGATGTTTCCTATGCAATAAGAATGGTATAAAGATATCAAGTAGACACAAGAGAGTCATATGGGTCATTGTAAAAAATTATCCTGAAGTACCTAAGCTATAAAAATGATATGTTCTACTTATGGAGGAGATAAGGAAAACTTTATGAGGGGATGTAAAAATTCTGGTTTCAAAACATGTCAGAATGATCTAAACTTGTAATAGAGAAATACATTTTTATTAATGGATGAATTTTTTAGCAAGAAGAGCTATAAACAAACGGTGGTTACCGATTCTACAATAGAATTTGGGTATATTCTGGATTTTGATGTAGCTGAATAATTAGTGTAGATATATAAATTTGTCTAAGATATTAGTATTATATAGACCTAGGATTATTATACATGGAGATTACATATTTTTAGATGAATATTCACTACATTACACAAACACATTCTTAAGGACCATAATAGTTTAGTTCCTTTGGAAACCCGGAACACAATCTTCATAATTCAAGAAAGATCTTTAGTGTCTCCCATAAATATCTTACCATTTAGTAATCCTACTTAAAACCTTTATTTATAACTTACAGAAAGGAAACATAATAATGAGTTAGATCATAAGCTCAGTAAGGGTAGAAAAAAAGAGATATGTAAGCATAACATGAGTATAAGGGTATAAGAACATGAGAATAACTTTTGAAAACCAAACCCTGCATATCAAAGATAATAATCATGAGTCATGACATAAATATTATGAGTTTAAAAGATATGAATCATAAATGAATCAAAGAATATGATCCATGAGAAAATAACATTGGAATATTCATTAGCTTATAACATTGTGAACATGTGTAAATAGAAACAATTTCACTCATTAAGTTAAGGACATGAAATCAGACCCTCGCATAAACTTACGGACATGAAACCAGGTCCACGCATAACATTATAGACATGAAAGACAGGTTCATGTATAAAATTTCTAAAATGTTACCAGGATTATGAATAACATTGTGAACATGTAGTTAGGTTTTTACATAATGCATTTACTCATGAGTTATACATCTTTACCCAATACATTGGAGGGAGATATAGGTCCCACCGGTATTATATTGAAAACCATATTTATGTGTTCTACAAGATCATAAAACATTCATCATATCATAACCCATAAAATGAAATTTCTTTCATAAAAACTTTTTTATATAATAATCTATGGAAAAGATAAAACTTTCTTAATCATTTAATAATTTCATCATAGCATAACCCATGGAAAAATAAGTGGGTTTCATAAGAAATTTATCGTGGTATAACTGATAGAAGAGAAACAGGTTTCATAAATATATTTTCATCATAAACATAAACCATTCAAAGAAATAATAAGAATGGTATACTTGGATCATAACCCTAGTAAATCATAATTAACATCAAATTATTCCATCTTATATGGAAAATTATTTTGAAAGATCACTTGGAATGTTTCTTTAGGAAAATATCTTGGCTTTGAAATCATTTTTTTAAACATAAGAGAGTTTGAAAATAAATTTATTTAAAAATAACATTGAAAACTTATAAAATAAGATTTAAAAATAATTAAAAATAATTATTTAGGAAAATAACCTTTCATTTTTTAAAAAAAAATTAAGAAAATATGGTTTTGAAATAAAAAGTGTTTTCGATCGAAAAAAGATTATTATTAAAAACTATTATTTTTGAACTCATGATTAAAGGAATAGAGGAAAATTAAGAAAAATAATTATCATTACATAACCATAGGATAATAAATTTCATGAGTTTATTGAGAAATGGATTATAATATTTGATCATCAGAAACATATTCGTAAGCAATCTCAAAAAATAATGAGATTGTAACAAAATATATTTACCACTTTAGTAACTTTGATTTATAATCTATATAAAGGAATATAATTAAATAAAACTTAAAATATCATTAGAATAAAAAATTCATGATATTACATGTCAAATGTGCTGTATATTCACCTCATAAAAGAAAATAAGTGCATAACATGACATAAGTACCAAAGAAGAAAAATTGAGGCAGAAATCCCACACTACTGTAGTAATCTTTTGAATAATAATACCCAATAAATAATAACATAAAATTAACCTCTAAATATCATTAAAATAATTATATTCATGATATAACATGTCAAATAGTAAATACATACACCATATAAATGAAAAGAGTAGTGAATTTTCATATATATCCCTGAAATAAAAGAGAGACTACAAATCTCTAACCCTAAGTCTAGACGTCCTTCATACACATTAAAACCTAATGTATAATAAATATAAGCTTATTATATATCTATTAAATAATAATATTCATATATATCACACCAATGTATGGTTTTATTATGACCTTTTATTATCTGTTTATTAACAATTCCATGTTAAAGTCACGTTTTGGGTAATAACTGCTTTGTTTTTCATGTATCCTTTCATGGTCCTATTTTTTAAATCATGGATTCATCATATAAATAATGTTAAAAATTATAAAAATATCATATATATTCATTATATAATTTTTATAGTAACCAATAATATTTAGAGATAAAAAATGAAATGCACCATTAATGGAGATGGTAGGCCATATGTACGCATGAACGTTGTTTCCATTTTCTTTTTGAATTGAATAAAAACATTTAAATGATATATTATCATTACAAGATCATTATTATTTCATATATATGACATATTTTTATTTAAAACATCTTTATTACCTTCTATGTAAATCATTTATGAATCTCATCTCTTCGTTAGGCGGTATTATGCCATACACACGAGCGACGTTATTGTATTCCCAAAAAACGGAGAACATGATGGTATGTGTTATATAATAATTTAATAAGAATAATATTGTAATAAATATTATATATAAATAATAAATCCATCATTATTTCCTTCCTTGAGAGGTGTAAATGGAAAAATGGATGACATCGGTTTGCGAGGTGGTAGTCTTCCAAGCACACAAATGATGATTTTGTAACACATTTGATTAAAGTGGGGATGTTTTTAGGTAATTAACTTAACATAAATACATCTAAATGTATTAAATATACTTATTTTTCTATATAATCATGGTATAATAACAATTTAATTAGGTGGAGGAATAAATAAAACAAAAACGCTCATTGATGAACGTTACCTCCTCTTTAGGTATCCTCCTTAGGTTTACACCATAATCATTCCTAGGTTGGTTTTATATCCAAAATAAGTCTTATAGAATTATATGAGGGAATTTTGGAAGTTATTTGTGAAATTTTTTGTTGATCCCAATGTCTTGATAGGTGTGAATAAGTGAGGGGGATGAGTGCCCTTTTATAATTAAGGAGTGGAATTCATGTAAATACCTGAAAGTATTCACTATTAGGAGGTCCTTCTTACCTCATGTGACTCTAAAATAGATAAATAATGTATTTTATGGATTACTGGGTCTATATAAACCTAAAAAACACAAAATTAACACATTTTTTATGTTATTCTATAGTTTATGAGTTTACTCAATTTTACCCTTTTAGTTTTTTTACCACGGTTTCATTTATCTTTTTATTTACCTCGGTAATATACCATTTAAGAATAAAAATAAAATGATACTTATTATATAATTTAAACCTTATTATTATAAATATGAAATCAAATTTATTAAATAAAAATTCTATGTGTGAGTAATATTAATTTTAATACCAACACTTGTAATGTGCAAAGCCTCATTTTAACCTTAATTGCGGTAATTAATTATAACTGTTTTAAATAATAATTATGGTAAAACATTAATTTGACCATATTATATTATATAAATTATTATTAATAAAAATATTTAATCCATTTTTCAAAATTTCAGTCACAAAATTAGCAAAAATTAATTTAAAATTAATCCTGTAGATGCGATGAGAAAGTAGGTTCTCAAAGAGAAAATGTTCAAAAGTTTACAAAGTTTCTAAATCCAATTTTAATATATAATTAATTATAAATACCTAAACTATATTAATAGATATATAATTTTAATAATTTTAATTTAAAAACAATTTAAAACATAATTTAACTTTATATATAATTTAAAAAAATGTAGTTTGCAATTATAATTCAGAACTTTTCACTATTCATCAAAAAATGAAACTTTTTGAAAAAATCCAAAAACTTTACCCTAAGATAATTTTAATATTCCAATTTAAAATATGAATTTTAGTTTTTCAAATAAATTTCAAAAATAAAAAATAATAATTTTAAAATACGTTCTCTAAAGTTTAAAAAATTATTTTTCAAAAAATATTGTTTTTAGTATAAAATTGGATTTATTCTTATCTCTTGTCTAAAAAAACATAAAATAAAAGTTAAATTTTTAATTTAATATAAAATATATTTAAATTTCATTAAAATCATTTAATAAAATTCATTTGTTTAATTTATTGAGGTAAAACACATTTATGTGTATAAAATAGTTTTTCAGAAAATGATTTCCTTTATTTTAAAATGGTTTTTATTTTTATTTCTAGTTAATTGGTCACAAAAGAATTAATTATATATAGATGTTTAAACCATATATTTTCACAATTTAGTTAATATTATTCATACCCACCATTCTAATGGCTAGGTGATGACTACCATATTAATTAATAATATTTTAATTGTATGTCATGTTTCGTTTATACTTGGTGTTGTAGGTAACGCAAGATAAACTCATCATTTCATGTAACACAATCCAAACATTGTGTTTCATGTAAAGAAATTTAAACTCAATGTAAAATATAACACAATCCAAACTTAGTGTTGTATGTAACACAAGCTAAACTCAATGTTACATGTAATAAAATCCAAACTCATTATTTCATGTAACACTAGCTAAACTCAATGTTACGTGTAATACAAGAAAAACTCAATATTGAATGTAATTAAAGATAAAATGAGTGTTATATGTAACATAAAACATTTAAAATATTAAATTCATTTGAAAAAATATATATTTCATAAAATCTTATGGTGTTATAGGTATTTTACTATATCACTATGTTTGGTGATAATACTATAGTAGTGGTTCTAGCCAAGGATCTAAGGTCCCATAAATAGAATAAGAATATACTTTATAAGTACCACATCTTTAGTGATTTTTATAAAAGTGGTGAATTCACAGTAAGTAATCTAATTATAGAACAAAATGTGAAATACATACTCATTTATTAAGTACTTATCTCAACAGAAGCATGAATATCATATGAGAGCAGGTGGATTGAAAGTTATTAGCAGTTGGATCTTGTGAAAGTGGGATTTTCTTGGAGGTGGTACCCTTGAATGTACTGAATTTATGATTATAATTATAATATATTAATAAATATATAATTATATAATGATTTTTCTTCTATGTGAAATTAATTTGATAATGTCCTTAGAGAATTTTTTACTTTGAAATGTTATATAAGTTCCCTCTTATAATGAGAACATGGAGATGTTATGAAAATATTATTAAATAAATATCTTACGGTCTATATAATTTCTTTATGATGATACATAGATAGTGTTTGACTATTAGGTGCAAGAGGTTCATAATACATTGATACTTCTTCTCATCAAGTTCTAACTTAGTGATCATCTAAAACGAATGCCATGAGGATAGACCCTCTAATAGGAGTTCCAAATATTTTATATGTCATTGGATATTCTTATCTTTGAATGTGTGTATTATTCCATATACTTGTGATTATTGTTATTGTATATCATGAATAATGTACTTTGATGTATAAATAAAAATTTTGATGACATATGCTCAGGTTAAGTTAGTATATGTTAGGTTACTTTTAAGTGATATTACATTAATTGAATAATTTAAGAAATAATTTGTGCCTTCTATATTAAAGGAAGAAGACATATTTGGACCTTCAATGGCAATGGAATTGTCTAGTTAAACCCATGGTTAGTGTATTTTATATATGAGTTCATTTTATAAATTTAAATAAAGATAAAACGGTTATATAGGGTGATGATGCAATTATTTATACAACTACATGAGTTATCAATATAAAGGGATTATATTACACATTATTATTCATAGGAAGGTTTTGGTTGCTACAACATTAAATTCTTTATCTGTGTTTGCATTGAAATATTGTTGGATATTGATCTTGAAATTTAGATAAGATCACATAATGCCACTAAGAGAGATGCCCTGTGGGTCTCGCTCTAAGTATATCTAAAGTCTCATTAAATTATAGTGAATTTAATATAAAGAATAAATATTATACTCAATATATTGGATAATAATTTCCCATGTAAATTTGATTGAATAAATTCAATCAAGAGCTATTCTAATTTAGAATATTTGAGTTGAATTTTATATCTCATTTAATTATACATAAGCTAATAAATAAATATTTATATATTCATGTGTTGAGCAAATAAGGTATAAAAATATTTATTTAAGTTAAATCAATATTAAAATAAATATTTATTCATGATTTTAGTGCATAAAATTTATTTATTTATTGAATAAATAGTATTTATTTGAATAAATATTTAATTATTCAAGGTTTAATAAATTTTATGGATGATTAATAGATCTATTTAATTGAATTATGGAAATTATATAATTTTAATTAATATACATTAAATAAATGTTAATTTATTTATTTAAGAAATGATATCTAAATAAAAACTTACCATAGAAATATTATTATTATTATTATTTGACATTGTGATTAATTAGACTAAATAAATTGATAAAGTTTAATTATACCATTATCAAAGGGTTTAACCCTAAGTGTAAATTCTAAGTTATATCATCTTAGAGAGTGTGAAATTATTTATGCACAATAAAATCTTCTCTATAATTATCTCAAGCCTATATAGGATTTTCCTCCAATTCTCCGTCACATGAATATAGATATAACAATAGAAACTTCTTGTTATAATTAATGATGAATTATGAGAAACAATTGAATCTATCATGAATAGTGCTCAGAGATTTCTAGAGAGTGTGTTGATACACCTAGAGGAATCCTAACTTGTATTATCCACTATAATGGAAACTTGAAAAGAGAATAAATGAAAATTGATCAAGAGGATTATCATGTTCCATGAAATTCTATTTAAATTAGTTATAAATTAAATGTGAAAGATCCTATCTGAAATATTTTAGGGTTATATTTATTAATTTTTTTCATATATTATCTAATAAAATCTATAGAAATCCAATATAAATAACTCCCCAAAACCATTAATTCATAAATTTATTTACTGTTATGTTGTAATGAATTTTTACTTCTCCACTTATTTGGTGTTTTTCAAGTATTTATGATATAATTCAGGACTTTTATTATCATGGATTCAACTATTATATTTGATATATGATGATAGTAATCGTAGGTACATGATTCTATGAGTTTTGGTTCTACACTGTTATTTAGATTAGGTTCTAATTCTGATCATGGGTTAAGATTTGTCATTATATGTATTTAATAAGGTAAATTGTGTATCACCTAGAAACATAGATATGAAATATTACTATACTCTTAAATTTTCTTAGGTTTTCATGTTTATCTAAGTCAATGAGATAGGTTAGGTGGTGGAAAAACACCAAGTGTTAGTTTCATGAATTTAATTTACAAGGTATAAATTTTTGAATGTCATTCATTGGAAAAACATTATGTTTTTAGGATGCCTATTCTTTTCATGTTGACCTATTATCAGGCCTCCCTATTTAGACCTCCTTGTTTGGTCAGTCTTCCTTGGACCTAATGGTAGCATAACCCTGTCTTGTCTTGGATACAAAATCCATGATTCCTAGTTGTGTTGGCTTATCTGAGAGCCTCTCCTTTCATACTTAGTTGTTCGATGGTTTAAGTGGGGTGCTTATCATTTTTTTCATGTGTTATCTTGAATTCATGTGATATGATGGATTAATAAAATCCTTTATTTCGTGTTGTGTATCTCTATTTTATGGTGGTGATTTGGTTGGGTAAAGTTCTCCCTATGGTTCTGAAAATTTTTATTCGTTAAGAGTAAAGGGAGGAGAGGGACCTGGTGACCATAATATTGTTTTATAGAAAAGATAATGAAAGTGAAAATAAGGAATATTCATATTTAGTGTATGGAGAGGATATTTAATGATATCTTGGTGTTCCATGGTAGCATGTGATGGTTTTGGTTAATAAGTAAGGTATTATTATTAATGGCCTGTACTTGGAGGATGAAGAATCTGGTGGAAAGAAATGAGTATACAGATGACAGAACTATCCATTATTGATCTATGGTATTGATTTTACAAATGAGGTTATACTTAGCCCCGGTAAGGGGTTATGATCTGGTATATTCATTATTTCTAACATTTTTGTACATTCTATATGATTATATGTATTATTAGGTGAATTGTGTCTGTTTTTTATTGTCTGTATGAGCCTTTTTATTCTGTTGTAACTCTATTTCTTGCGTAGTGTAACCATGGTACCAATACCCCATGAATATAGGCCCATTTTTCTAATCACGTAAAAATATTTTTGTCTTTTTTTATGTTTTCTTTACTAATTTTTCGACCGTAAATATTGATCATTTACTTATATCTTAGTGAATCTTATTCCTCGAATGTTTTTTGTTTGAGATTTTATAAATCTATCTTTAATAGTTTTTATTTATCATGTAGATCTTATTATAAATTTTTTACATAAATATGGTTTTATTTTCTCAGGTTCTTATGATTCCACTTTGTTATAATCATTAGTTTTATGCTTTTATTTATGATAATTCAAAGAAATATTTATTATATTCATTTGTCGTTATCACTGCCTTTGATTTTAGAGTAATAAACATGTGTTTTTGGAATTTTGAGAACCAAAATTAAATCCAATCATCTCAGTTTGGCTGTTGAATGTTGACAACCATGTAACACACCCCACAATAGTGGGTTTTTGATTCCTATCATAGAAACTTATCAGTTAAAGAACTCTCTCACTCTAAAATTCCTTTAATCCTTTAACTAAAGGTTATAGTGGAATATGGATTAAATAGGATCCTTCTTGTGTGTAAGTAGATTCATTTGGAACAAGGATAATTTGAATGAATGGGTCTATGAAATATTTATTTTTTATTTTGATCAAGCTTGTGTGATGAATCTTGGATATGAAAAATCATAAAGGTGTAAGGTATGTCATTTTATCTTCATTATTTTATTGAATCCAATTTTATAGAATATCTTTGGGTTTTAGGTTTTGGTTATATATTTCACTCCATTTTGGATAAGTTTTATCCTCGCCACAACCTAATAGCCTCATTAGAAGTATCTATTATATTATATGTGCTACCTCTACCAAGAAAACATTTCTATTTATATTGACTCATAACTACCCTTGAAGTATATCAAAAATATAGAAAATTGAAATTGGGTGAGGAAAAATAGGGATTCAAAATCATGAATTCCAACAATACCAAGATAGAAGAACAGAATCTAGGATATACCTAAGGATGTACTGAAGAAAATGGGAAAACCAAACCACAAAAATAAATATATGAAAACCACCATCAAACATTTCCCCAACACATTCCCAATGTAATGACTTGAACTTTTCCATTAAATTTTTTAGAAAAATTAGTTAATAATTATGAGTATATTTTAACTTTTTGTTCTAAAGGGGGGATCATTATTCGTTTTGGAAGTTGGTTATTGAATTATAAGTCATGGGATGAAATTATAGGTGTTTCAGGGCATGGTTTGAGGTTTAACATAAATTCTAGGGGGTTTGGGTGGCCATGAGTTGGAACCACTTGTAGTCATAAGACTAAAGGTGTCATAAGGCACCCAGTGTGAGATAATAGATGGTTAGTGAAGTTTTTAGAGGGGTGGTTCTTCTAGGGGTTACACCATGAACTCAGTGGACTCTTAGTGGGTAACCAGCAGTCCCATGATAAATTTCCCATTTAAAATAGGTATTTTTTTTATTTTACCCTATTTCTTTTTAATTCCTTTTCACCTTTCTTTGGGATCACTTCTCTACCAACATTCATAGGCCTCACCCATTTCCTATCAAGGATATCATTACCCTCTACTCTTCCCCCTTCTATCCAAGGTGGTTTCATAGTGTTTTTATGCCAAAATACAAGGTAACCCTTCCCTCATTTCCTACTCTTCTAATTTCTTTTCTTATCATATTTTTTTCTATAAATGGGTTCAATGTCTAGGGGTTTCACCAAAGTCATAGTGAAACCTATCTTTTTACCCTGGGTTATTCGTCTTTTGATTATGGAAGACATATGTGAGATGTTTCTCAACCTTTGATTGTTGTTTTGAAATTATTCCATTACATAGAAATATTATCTAGGGTTATTTCATTTAATAACAAGATTTATACTATGTAAGGTAAATTTAAATTGGGGCTTTCTTATTATGAATGTTTTGCATTATTTTGGTGATACTCTATTGAGGTTTTAGCTAGGTTCTAGTTTGGTTTCCAAAATATTCATTTATGATTTATGGGTAATTGATTACAAATGATTATGGATTATATTTTTATGGTCATTAGGGGATGTTATATTGTTGTTGAAGTGTGGGCTTGGATGCAACAAGGATATCTAATTAGTAGGTTGTTCCAACCCATATGAAACCTTTTAAATATTTCTTTGAAATTCCCTACCACTAATTACCTAAAACTAAAAAAGGAAAATAAATTTTTTCAATGAATACAATGATTATAAATTCAAATTAATTTTCCATTAAAACACCATTTAATACTTGGAATTAATTTTTAAACTACTTGTTTTAGCTTTAAATTTTAGTTGAAATTATTTATGGTAAATTTATTAATTATAAATTCTGAACTATGAATTATTTGGAAATTATTTATATAGATATATATAATTTATATTGTGTTTATCTGATTTATTCACGCATGATGTCAAAAATTAGTTCCTTACACATACCTTGTTGATGGAACATGAAACACTAAATATAGAACATGTTTCACTACATGGTTAATTTCTTGGATCTAAATAAATAGAGGTAACCTTTATCCTAAATTTTAATTTTAATTTAATTATATAGAACCTTCATATTAAAAGTCATCTAGGTTGTTGTAACCTTAAATAACCATAATTGGTCTAGACAAAACATCACTTATACACCTAGGTGTGTGAAAAATTATATTTTTATATATTATCAAATAAATATTTATTAGAGTTTTTGATTCTCTAATAG
The DNA here is from genome assembly GCA_963277665.1 of Viscum album. Taxonomy (NCBI): domain Eukaryota; kingdom Viridiplantae; phylum Streptophyta; class Magnoliopsida; order Santalales; family Viscaceae; genus Viscum; species Viscum album. The sequence goes on along the minus strand of OY728119.1, from coordinate 98,844,673 downwards.
AACTTCAAGTAGTATTTATGAGCCCCTATAGACCCTAATTAAATACGGTAATGACCTCATTAATGGGGTGATTAAATAAACATTATTAGAGTGAATACATTAAAATAAGAGTATCCCTTATTATGATTTTAACTCCCATTGTTATAGATACATTTCTTTCCTCTTAAGCTGCACAAATTGTATGTTATGATCCAAATTAACCATAATAAGAGTTACATCAGTGGTGAGGTGTTGACCGAGGTAACTTGAGGTGGGAAGGAATGTTGTAGTATCTAAACTTAATTGGATTAATCAACTATGTTCCAATTCAAACTATATTATTTTGTTTTTAAAAGTTTTAATTACTTTTCTTTCTTTAAATCTATAAAGTTGTGATATCTTTTACACAAAACCTTTCATTGTAATCTAATTTTTGTATAACTTCTACTTTTTAATGAATATTTTAATACTATTTTTCCCAAATGTGTACAACATATAGTAATTATTTTAAATGTTTAAAACTCAAATGGGTAAATATTTAAAAGTAAGCTTCAAGTGTGAAAAAACTATTTTTTGGGGGAGTGAACTATTTTAAAAAAAATTGGTACTTAAACCTTATTAAACATGAAAACTATGATGCTTCTAACATATGTATTTGAAATAAAAAATTCTGAACTTGGTCTGTCACTTCGTAATTTCTTAGTATACCATGGTTACTAACCATGTGTTAGTAAGGTATCATTTGTCTAGGATTTTAATGAACTATTAACCACTCCATACTTTTTGAATTTGGTGGAGTATGACTCTCTAATAACATTTAAAGATATCATCTCATGACTTTTTCCATGTTTTGATTGATATTTTATACTTTTTTAGATTATATAATGCGTTATTTAGGGGTTACCATGTTATGTTGAAAATCATACGTGAATATGGGTTTTTTAACAAATATGATAGATGGTATAGATTATGCAAGTATAAATATATTTTTACATTTTTTGCATTGGATTTGTTATAATGTTATTCTTAAATGATCATGATTATTAAATTGTTATGTTTAATATGATTTCTACACAGTTTTTTGAGGATATTAATTTTTGTAACTAGTAATGTACTTTAATCATGGTTACTACCTTGATATTATATGATCATATGTAATTCCTTGATGTGTAGAATGTATATATTCTTTCTATAGACTATTTGAGTAGGAATGCAGGGCCCAAATAGGAAAATAAATTTATGGTATGACCACACAATTCCCAGACCATCTCGTGTGAGACTACATAGGATAATCTCATGGTTACTTAACTCTACTATTCTCATTATTAAATTATTAAAGGGATGGGATGAAGGATTTTATTAGCTCAATTATACATGATTACTTATCCCTTATAGAATGGGTATTCCACTTAGACTAATTTATACTTATTTAGTAAGAACGAAAATAATATTTATTCTCCCAACTCATCTCATATACTGATATATGAATAAAAGTAGATATTTTAGGTATGGATGCTCTTGGTATAGGGGTTTATACTTTTTTATTGATACTAACCTATGAATTGATTCCTTAAATACTATTGTTATGCATTTATTGTTAAATATGTGTCGGACTATTTCTATTTACTTATGTAAATATAAATATTAATTTAATCTCACACCAAAATGTATTTCATGTTTGTTAGAATCTTAGTGATTTCCTAATTATTATTTTATGATCAGACCATATATTCCCACTATGGTTGACATATATCCCTATGGTATTTATTTAATTTATCATAGGTATCAGCTAATTTTCATTCCATTATTCTACTGTGTATAGTTTGTTTTGGTCGAGTTCCACCAGTGTTAGAACTGGAGATTAGGGATCCTGATGAAACTTATCCACTACTGAATTTTCTATTTATATTTATTACTTATGTCAGTTTTGTTATATGTGAGTGGTTTTAGAGGATTGTTTGTTTATTCACTTTTAGGAAATACTTATCCATATAAAGTTCATATTTTTTTGGATATCCTATGTCTGCATAGATTATGTCAAATTTTCCATTATTTAGTTAGTTCCATATTAATTTGAAACAAATGGGTAAATCACTCCCTAACTCACACATGTAGACCCATGGCACTTTTATCTAACCCCTGGGGATCATAGAGTACTCTTGGTGTTGTAGCACTATGATTTGGGTTTTGTTCGAGTATCTGGGTCATAGTTACTATTAAGTAGTATCAGGGTAGGGGAAATGATATCATTGATCACTTAGAGCTATCTATATGTTTATTATTAAGAATAAAAAAATCTAGGATAGTTGAGACTTTGGAAGTAACCCATAAATAATATTGAAAACCTCTTTATAGTGGAATAAAAAGTTTCCCGGGATGTCTATGTATCTTGGTAGGCACCACCATTGTTGATAGGGTATCGATTTGAATACCCAAATTGTCTATAAGTAAGAACATATAATTTTTACCAGCACGATCAGGAGAAAAATTCTATAATGGTTTATGAATCATGATTAGATATCATTCAGTAGGAATATTCGGGCATCATGTCATATTGGGTGCTTTCTTGTGTATATTTATTATAGATGCAATAAACCTGGGATTTTATTAACTAAAACATCAAAATATATATATATATATTGTTTTCATATGTAAATATATTAGTGACAAATTGGTAAATATGAACCACCAATTGGGTCTATTGATTTTTATAATTCCCTTTATGTTTATTAATATCTAGTCTTTTATTAAATCTTTAACTATTGAGCATGCAAATGTTATCTCATAATTTAATAAAAAAATTCATGTATGATATTTATTATTTCTTTTAGATTCTAGGGTTATTGATTTGGGATCTTGACTATGTTTATTCATTGATATATTATTTTTTTCTAGTAGTTAGCAATGATTAGAGCATGATATCATCTTTTCCTTATTTTTTATTCTTTCAATAAGATTTCATGCTCTTTATTTTATGTCGTTAGTTGTTACTATCATTGATTTTAGAATGCCTGTCATTTATCATTTAGTTTTGGATGATTTTATAATAATAATGATTCATGTAATGAAATGTTATTATATGTCATGATAAGTTTGTGGGAAAATTATTTTACAAAAAAACTTGGTTTTAAATTTGAATACACTAATTTTTCATAAATAAAGTTTTTTTTAATTTAATTTCAAATGGGGTTCGAACAAATATGGGTGTGTTTTAAAAGGTAATAATGTAATGTTTTACATTATTGGATTTAAAAATTATTTTCAAAAATCTAGTTGTTTGAAAAATAACATTTGAAATAGAAGTTTCGAAATTGAACTTGAATGTTGTTTTTGATAATTCGTTTTGATAAATTTAAATAAGTAACAAATGAGTAAAATAATGTTATAGGTAAGTCATAAGGTGGGGACAACCATTAGAAAAATAAATATTTCAGTTATTTTCATATTCAAAGACTAAATATGGCTAGAATTTTATGTCATTCTAGACTATGTGTTTCATGGTTCATAGTTTAGAGTTTTATGTTTGGAATAAATATAGGTAAATATTAGATGACTTTAACATGGTAATATTTTAATAAATTTGAGAATGGTTCTTTTTGTTTCATAAGTCATTGGGGTATAAACTTTTTTATAGCATGTTTTAATAATTCTAGTGGATAATTTTATACTTATAGTAATTGATTTGAGGTTTTGATGTTATCTTTAGGTGATGTACTAAAGTGAGATTGATAATTTTAGGGGTTTGGAAACTTGAGAGAGGTTTAGTGAGCTATCACTTTTTGTTTTTTGGGTATGAAAAATGATACAGTGGGTAGTTTTTAATGACCCTAAATTTTATTTTGAAGGAAAACTAATTATGATGAAATTCTTGGAGAGGGGTTATTTCTAAATTTTGGAAGTTAATTGTAAGTCTTGATATGAAATTATAGGTGTTTGGGGACATGGTAGAAGGTTTATCTATAATTCTTATAGATTTGGGTGGCCAAGATGTGGAACCACCTAAAATCCTGAGACTGAAAGTATCATTAGGTGCCCATAGAGTGGGTAGCGGGGTAATTTATCTAGGAGTGCTATTGGGATCCTGGTGGAATCTCAATAGGCACTCAGTAATCCAAAGAAATGTTTCCAATTTAAAATAAATAGTTTTTTCATCCCATTTTATTTTTAATTTCATTTACACTTCCTATAGGCTCACTTATCTGCCAGTATTGGTAAGCCTATCTCATGGTCACTCAAGGATCTCTTCCCCCTCTCCTCTTTCCCCTTTAATCCAATTCAGTTTCAATGTTTTTTTAATGCCAAAATACAATGTAACTCTTCCTTTATTTCCTCATATTCTGTTTTCCTTCCTTATCCTCCATTTTATTTATTATAAAGGGGTTCTATGACTAGGGTTTTCACCAAATTCACAGTGAAACCCATTTCATACCTTGGGTAATTTTTATTTGGGTTAGTGGATACCTGGGTGAGTTTCTCGACCATTAATCATTGTTTTGATATTTTTTATTGTACAGTGATTTTATCTAGGGTTATTTGGTTTAAGGCCTTTATTTAGGTCATCTTAGGTTATTTTAAAATAGTAATTTTGTGATGAATAGTTATCATGATTTTTGTGATACTCCACTTAGGTTTTAACTTGGTTCCATTTTGGTTTCCTGTATGATAATTTTTGGATTTATGGGTAATTGATTATAAATAATTATGGATTGTATTTTGATGTTTGTTAGAAGGTTTTATTGTTCTATTGGAGTGTGGTAATACATGCACCAAGGTTATATCATTGGTATGTGTTATAGCCCCTATGAAGCCTCTAAGGACTTCAAAATCATCTACTGCTAATTTTCTTAAACTAATAACAGAAAATAAAATGTTTTCAATGAATTCCTTGGTAGTAAATAAAAATGGATTTTATATGAAAACATCCTTTTATACTTTTAAATAATTGTTAAACCACTTTATTTATTTTTAAATTATGGTTGAAATTATTTTTGAAAAATTAATTAATTTTTAATTTTTAATTTTTAATTATTTGGAAATTATTTATATCGATATAATTTATAATTTATTTATCTATTTTATTCATGAATTACATTAGAAACATTACAATACACATCCCTTGTTAATGTAACCTAAAAAGTAAATTAAATAACATGTTTCACCGCATGATCAATTGTTTATATCTAAATAAATCCAGTTAACCTTGATCCTAAATGTGAATTTAAATGTAATTATATAGTAACATGAATTTAAAAATCCTCTAGGTTTTTGTAACCTTAAATAACCATTAATTGATATTGGTAAAGAATCAATTATACACCAAGGAGTGTGCAGAAATAATTTATTCTAGAATATCAAATAAAACTATAATAGTGGTATTGATTCTCCAATAAAAATTCAAAAATATTCGACATAATTATATGGATTCAACATATATCAGTACTTTATGTGTTTTGAGGATCAAAAAATTCCTATTTTTTACTAATGAATTAATTTTAACTATTTCAAGATATTATCCTTGTCAAATTTTTAACTTTCTTTAAAATTAATGATTTGTTTGTCAAATAAATTACAAAGTAACTTATCTTTTATAGTTGATTACTTGAATGAATTTATTCTTGAGCACCAGGTGAATTATTATATGGAAACTGGAATTTATATTGAGCTAAAGAATTATAATACGTAAAGTAATGCATAAATGGATAATCTTATGAAAAGTGACTTTATAAGTAAATTTTTCTATGAAGGAATAAGTATCGGCTAAGTACTTTATCATATGCCAATCTAAGAAATATATTATAGATTTCAAGGAATATATATAAGAGTCCTTTTTTACTTATGGTAGTTGAATATTATTCTATAAAATCCGATGACACCGTATAAAAAAGGAATTATCCCACAATCAATCTTTTTATCTTATGAGTTTGCGGATTTGAAGTGCTAATGAACCATTTATCTTACACATAATTATTTTTTCCTAGGAATAAGAATCAAGTTACATAAATTGTAAATCTAGATTAATTATATTATACATTGAATAATTCAACCATAGAATAATTGTTTTTTGTTACAAAATCAGTTTATCTTACAACTCTAAAATTATCTTATAGGAATAGTGATTCCAGGATTTTTTCTTATGCAGATTGAGTTATCATATAGATGATTGATATGATATTTATAAAATTATTGTTTCATCCAGATATACTATATTGTTGTCATATCTTTTAAAAATTTAACTTATGCTTTTATATGCATCAGAAAAGCATTTTTCTAAATAATGAAAGTTCAATTTGGATAGAGATCATTTTTCCATAAATGGAAAGATCTGATGAAGATTTGATCTACTATATCCTATCATTTGTGTTCATACCCTGTCTTTAAAATAAGGACACACTCTAATTAAGGTTATGTCACTTCATATTTAGAAAAGGATTATTCACTTTACTATTGGGATTGATAAGTATTCTTAGTAAAAATTCAAATATAGAATATATATATATATATATATTATTTTCATAATATAGAGGATATTAATAGTCTTTGATATATTTATCAACAAATTATTGATAATCTATGTTACTATTCTAATAAGATTACACTTTACAATCAAAGAACTTATAGATATTCTCTTGAAGTTGCTATTTTTCTTTGGATGTTTCTTCTTCACCTATTAGTTGTAGATTTCAACTGTGTGTCGCACCTACATTATTTTTTTTATTTCATATTTGTTTCATTATACACTCCATGTGTATAAGTGTGTTAAGACCATGGATTGATCTTGTAAAGGGAGATCTTGGTTAAAATCTATCAAACCTTTTATAAGAGGTAACATCTTATTGCACCAAACTGGGCAGCCGCTAAAAAAGGGCTTGTGTAGTGAAAATCACCAAACTCATGGAGTAGAGTGTTGGTGGAGTGTACTATGGGATCTTTGTGCCCTGAACTACCATAAATAATTTTTATTCTATATTTATATTATTATTTTCATTCCATTTATTATTTTTACAATAGAATATCTAAATCCTTCTTTCTTAAAGAGTGGGTGGTTTTCAAATGAAAAAAATCTCAAGAACTCAATTCACCCCCACCCTCTTGAGTCATTGTATAACATTTATTAGGCCAACAATTGGTATCAAAGGCTAATAATATTATGTTATCAACCCTAAAACTTTAAATTCATAAATAACTTCTTCAAATGGATGTAATGGATGAAAATAGAGAAGTAATGTCTTTGGTTAGAGCACCATACTCTAATGGAAAAAACTATGGATGTTACAAGGCTCAAATGATTATCTATCTCATAAATCTAGGTATAAAATTTTATCTAAATGATGTTAGTCCCTATAAAATCACCATGAATGAACCTGAGGCATGGGATTCTACTGATTAATCTAACTATGATCTAAATTCCATCCATGAACTCTATCATATATGGACTTGGTCCTAATTATTTCAATAGAGTTTCCCAATTTTCTACAGTGTATAAAATGTGGAATGCCTTTCAGTTTCATATAAAGGTAGTGGTAATGTGATAAATCTTTGTTGAAACACTACAAAGATAAAGTTTGACACATTTAAATGATTTATGGGGAGACAATCACTCAGATTAATATAAGTTTGATAGGTATTTTGAAAATTGTTTCTTCTCTAGGATAACTATTTCCTAAACTTGATCAATCTATAAAATGTTTTCGGAGTTCTTACATCTAAATGGAGTGTAATTTTATCTTCTATAAGAAAATATTCTTCCATGAAATATTTCAAAATAAAATATCTACTTTTCATACTCATGATGTATTAATCTAAGATGGAAGCTGATAATAGAGATCATAAGATTATAAAATGAGATAATTCTACTTCAAAAGAATACACTCAAAGGATGAGAAGAAAAACAAGAATACATCATTTTCATGATCATCTGATGAAGAATATTTAATAAATTAAAAGTCAAGTAATGAGCTCAATCAATTCACCAATAAGTTAAAAAAGTTATACAATAATATTATAGGATTTATAAAATCATTTAACAAGTATAAGAAGTATAATGTGAATGATAAGAAAGTTGGATACTATGAGTGGAATAAATTTAGACACATCAAACTAGAATGCTATCAATTACAAGAAAATAAGAAGTCTGATAAGAAGTAATTCAAAATGATTGGCCATAATAAAAATAAATAAATCTATGAAATGTACATGGAGTGTATTAGAGAACTCCATCAATGATTCTAGTTCTGATTTTAAAGATAAAGTATCTAATTAAAAAGGAAAACATGTGCTTCATAGTATAAACTGATGAGATACATTCTGTTCTTACTCTTCTTCTGAATCTAAACCTGGAAACTTATCTTATGATAAATTGAATGAGTAATGATATAAATTATAATACCATTATGAGTCTCTAAATAAAAATTAAAATATTCTATAAAAATTATACGATTCTACTTTTAATGAAAAATAAATTAAAAAAAACAGTTTTCAAAACACAAATTTAAACTAGATGAGTCTATGTCTAGTTTTTTTATAAAGTAAAAGAATTTTATGTTGAATTTAAAAATATAAAGTTTTTTTCTTGTGTTTTAACTAAGGGGTGTAATATTTAAACAAGATCCTTGGTAAAAAAAACTAATAAATAAAAATATGGTATATGAAGTAAGGGACAAAAACCCAAGCTATATAAAAATTATTTTATAACTAGTTTCCAAAATAGAAATATGTCTAAGATATCCTAATTTCAATGTAGAAAAAATGGTTGTTTTGAAAATTATTGTTTTATAAAAACCCTCATATATGTGGAATAATAAATAATTTTATTTCAATAAGGTAATCTATTTCAATTTCTAAAAAAATTAGAAAATATAAGAATATTTGGATTCCTAAATCTTTTGTAGAAAACACTATTGGACCAAATATCATTTGGATACAAAAAAATTAGTTTAATTTGTTTTAATGGGTAATAGTCCATGTTAAAATAAATTCAAAATGTTTTATGGATTATGTTTTTTCAATATATATGAGTAGATATTTTTCTAATTTTTGCTCACGATCTAAGATTGATGAAGGACATGTTATATTTGGTGATAATGACTAAGGTAAGATAGTTGGTATTTTATTTTTTCACAATCCAAATGAGTAAATTGAATTAAAATGAAGGATTAAATCAAAACCTAATAAGTATTTCTCAACTTTGTAACGATGGATATTTACTTGATTTTTATATTAATACATTTTTAGTTTTTAAAGATAAATCTCTTACTTTTAAAGATCTGTGAACTGAAAATGTTTATACAATAGATATTAATTATTTGTGTAGAAAAAATGTAAACTATTTTAATTCTAAAATAAATGAATTGTGGATTTAGCATAGGATTCTTAGAAATTTTAATTTTTATTCCTTGAGAAAGTTATTCAAAATAAAATTTATTTCTGATTTGCATAAACTTAAATAGGATAGAAATAAGCTATATGATGAATTCAAAATAGGTGGAAGAAAAAAACATATTTCAAACCAATAAAATATTTTTCAACTTCTAGACCCATATAACTTATCCACATGGATATTTTCAGACTTTCTAGAAAAGAAATACAAGGTGGTAAATCTTTTGTTTTTGTTTTTTGTTGATGATTTTTTGATGATTTACATGGGTCTATTTATTTATACTCAAAAGTGAATCTTGTGTTGTTTTTATTAATTTTTGAAAACTTATATAAATTGAAGAGGATGCCAAAATTATTACTTTGATGAGTGACCATGAGGATAATTTTAGAATCATGAATTTAATTCATTTTTTTCAAAACATGGAATTAAACATACATTTTTTCCCCAAGAACACCTCAACAGAATGGTGTTGTTGAAAGGAGGAATATGAAATTTCAATAAATCCCTAGAATAGTGTTATGTGAATATCACATGGACACTCACTTATAGGTTAAATGTATTAACACGACATATTATTCCCTTAATAGAGTATTAATAAGGACTATCCTAAATAAAACACAATGAGAAATGGAATAATAGGAAACCAAATTTTCGATAATTTAATGTTTTGGATGAAAAGTTTATATCCTAAACACCAAAGATAATATTAGTAATTTAAATCCAAAGGCTTATGAAGAAATATTACAATGTTATTCTAATACTGCAAAATATTATAGGATTTTCAATAAAAATTCAAAGGTAGTTGGAGAATATAATCATGTTAAACTTGATTAAAGTTGTCCTTTTGATCAGAGGAAGACTCGAATTGATAATTTTAGTTATTATTTGGAAACCTTGAAATTAAAACTCATTTTGAAAATAAAAAGGATGATGATTTGGAATATGATAAAGAAAATATCATACTAGAAGGGATTCATTGTGAAGAATGAAAAAGTGTACTTCCTAAACAAACTAGAAACCTTAAAGACCAGCCTGTAGAAACTATTATAGGAAACCAATATATAGGTGGTGTAACTATAATAAGTGTTAGAAACCTTGATTTATTTTCTACCTTTATTTTATATATTGAACATAAAACCATATAGGAACATGAAGATGATAACAATTGGGTAGTTACTATGAAAGAAGAGTTGAACCAGTTCAAAAGGAACAAGGTATGGGAATTAGTTGATAGACCCTCTAAATATACTATTTTTGGAACTAAATGGGTATTTAGGAACAAAAAAGATGATCAATGTTTGATCACTAGTAATAAGCATATACTAGTTTCAAAATATTACAATCAATAAGAAGGAATATATTATGAGGAAATATTTTACCATATTTCTTGGTTAAAATCCATTTGGATCCTTTTAGTATATTCATATCATATAAATTTTAAATTATATCATATGGATGTTAAATCTTCTTTTATTAATGGATTTTTAAAGGATGAATTTTATGTTGAAAAACTCTTTAGTTTTGAAGACACTCAAAATAAAAATTCTATTTTTAAACATACCAATTATTTGTATGGTCTTAAACAAGCACATAGAGCATGGTATGGAAGATTAAATTCTTTTATTTTATCAAATAGTTTTAATGTGGGATTTTCAGGCCCCAGTCATTTTAAGAAAACATTATCAAAGTTTACTTTGTGCAAATATATGTTGATGATTTTATTTTCCATTTAACATATCAAAATATGTGTAATGAACTTTTGAAACTCATGTAAAAAGGATTTAAAATGAGCATGATTAGTGAGTTAAACTATTTCCTTGGTTTGTAAATTTACTAAAATGGTTTTGGAAATATTTTAAACCAAATAAAAAAATATTCTTGACTTATTTAAAATATTTGGACATGAAATCAGTAATATTTCTTCAACTCTTATGAGTTTTAACGATAATCTTGACTTGAATAAAGCTGGAAACCCAGTTGATAATATTATATATAGAGAAATAATTTGTAGTTTAGTTTATCTCACTACATATAGACCAAATATTATGTTTTTAGTGTTCCTTTGTGCTCATTTTCAATGAAACACAAAAGAATCTCATTTGAGTATAGAAAAAATAATTTTAATATATTTAAAAGGAATTGTATCAATTTTTTTATTTGTTCCAAAAAAACCTCTAATTTTGATTTAACTTCATACTTGAATGTCGATTTTGGTGGGTGTAGACTAAATAGAAAAGTTACCTCAAAAAATTAAAATTTTCCTGGAAAATGTTTAGTATCATGTTCTAGTAAGAAGAATCATTCTATTATTCTATCAACTATGGAAGATGAATATTTTATTGCTATATTTCAGGGTGCACAAGTGTTATAGATGAAACACACTCTGATAGATTTTTTATTCAATTTTAATCATGTAACAATTATATTTGATAACACAAGTGCTTTAAATATTTCAAAAAATACATCAAAACATTCTAGAACAAAGCATATTTATCTTAAGCATCACCTCTTAAGAGATCATGCACAAAATTTCTTATCTATTCAGAGTTCATTTGTATAGAAGAAAAATTAGTATAAATTTTTACTAACCCATTTCCTGATGATCGATTTGATTTTATAAAATCTAAACTAGTATTTTTTTAATTTCAATTTATTTCATTCTAATTATATTTTTCATGATTTTTTGCATGAAAATTTATTTTTAGAGAAACGTTTTTTGATTTTTTTTATATAGAGTCTCCATTTTGGTTCTCATAATGTCATAAATTAACATGTTTCTTATTTTTGTTATAATTAGTTTTCCCATCAACATAGTGGTGACATTTAATATATCTGAAAATGGAAATTAATTCATCCCTTTAGGTGTAAAATTCAACCCTTAGTGAACCCCAAAATTTATTTCTCATCATCAAAACATTTTTTCCATAAAAAATTTGATCCTTAATTCCTTTTATCCATAAACCATAGGAAATAAAAAGTGTTCATAAATTTCTTCTCTAAGTTTTCTAAAGAAATAAAAAGTTTTATGGAAAGTGTTGAGTGGAAAAAAATTGATTTTAGTTGGTTGGACGCATATATATTCTTTTAAATAAATTCAAAGACTTCCAAGGATGGGAGTTCATGTATGATGAAAAGAGCATTGATTTATTCTATGAGAAGTAAGTATATGGGTTCTATTATCATGTTACATTCCATTTTGGTTAAAATTAATACCCCATAACCTTGATGATTAATGAGATAGAGTTTTTAATGCCTTCAATCAAAATGGCTAGAATATTTCGGTGTCGACATAAAGGGAGATATGATTTTAGTAGAACTATTGTTTTGATTGAAAAATTCATCCTTATAGAGATTATGATATACCTTTCTTAAGCTACTAATATTGAAAAAAATATTGTTAAATATATTAAGAAAGACTGAATAATTCTTATAAAGTTGATTTAATCAACAATTTTCCAGATTAATGGTGAGTTCAAAAATATTTTTTTCAAGACTTTTATTTGTTGTATCTCTTTATGATAGAGAATAGAGTTTATATACCATGATATATTATATATTATATATTCCAAATTAACAATAAATAATAAATTTTTAATTTATTCAATTGGATTCTAACTCCAATTTTTGAGAAAGATAAGTTATGAGTTAGGAAGTTGATCAGAACGAGATTCCATGGTTTGAAAAATAAAAATGTTGTCACACTCAGATGGAGTGGATACTTATAGATTCCTCTATTCAAGAATTATTTGTATGTTGGTTATATTAAATATTCTGAAGTTAACTTTTTAGTTGATGAGGGGAAGAATATAGAAGAGAATGTTGGTGTTCTAGCTGTAAGTGCTGAAAGAGATACAAAAATGGTTAAGAGGTTTCCTTAAAGAGAAAATTTTGTTGTTAAAAAATAATAAGTTTCTAAAAATATCTAATTGGTAGATCATATTGATCATATACCTATTGGAGATATAATATGTGTTTGAGTTATTTTTTCTAATGAAATTTGAACTAAATCTATTGCTAGATAAGATGAATCTATTTTGGGAGACCAACCTACAGTGGATCCAGTTGTGATTCCCTATCTAGGAGAAGGTGTCCCTGAAGAAGTATTAGCAAATAATATTCATTATACTACTCAAGAAACATTGGTTGATACCATTTTGATCCAATGGTACTAGGAAATACCAACTATTGGTGGTTTTTTTCATGATATTGAGACCTCTTGTTATATGGCCCCAGCCTTAAACATTACTTAATCTTGAGTTATTTCAAGAATACACATTGAGGATCTTTTCTGGTTTAGAGTTTTATAGAATTAGATCATAAATCATGCATTACATTCCACATTTAAACAAGGTGGTTACATGAAGATAGTATTCATTTTTTCCATAAAACGAAAAATATTTAAAATAAAACATGGATTCTTTCTTGACACTTCCTCGACACTATCATCAAATCATGTACTTTTCCCTAGACCTGTGAAAAACATTTCAAAAACTTGGGATGATCATAAAGAAGCTCAGTAAGGGATTTAAAAATACATAAAGAAAACATTATCCCATGTATACATCAGAATCAATGAAATAATACTTTACTCATAAAACATAAGCACTTTAACATACCACATGAAATCATAATATTTATGAATAACTCATGTAAATCATAAGACATAAAGGTAACTTGAGGCATTTATAATATTCTTACGTAGGGAGTAACTCTCATGGTTACATTTGGAATACCCATCATAGTGTATTCCCTAAATATCTTCAGAGAAACATTAGCGTTTAACTCCTTCGCATTAGACAATACATTGGAGAGCTATCTCGGGCTCACCCACCCTTAGTTTATCACAAAACCACCTGTCTTCATAAACAATGCCCAAGAACCATAACAAAATCGCATCACATAAAACATGCATAAAGGAAACATAACATTTCCACATTTCAATCAAAAGATATAAATACAACACATTGATATAATCAAAACATTATCAAAATCATTTTCAATACCAAAATAAAGTAAAACATGGTATTTATATTTCATTTAAAAAAATTATGGCTTTTAGAGGAAGCCGAAACTCAAATTATGGTCATAGCGGTGGAGAAGTCGTTGTCGCCGCATACGGAAGACAAAAACATTCCGTTTTGTTGTTTAGTAAAATTCTTCATGTAAAAATATTCCTTTTTAATGAAATTAAACGTTTAAAGGGTTTATTATACAACTAATAAAATAAGTTCATATATAAATTGAAGTATGCCTCAATGAAAGGAGATTGAGACGAAGTCCCTTACCTCAAGACCGACTTGTCTTGTTCATTTTTTATATTCATAAATAATAAACTTTGGTCAATTTATAATTAATTAATTACTTCCTTTAAAGTTTATTATTCAATTCATATCACATATTATCATGTTATAATAATTAGTTAATTATGTGAGTTCATATCATACGTTTTGTCGATGTTCAGTACATGAGTCAAAAATGAACTTGTTTGAAAAGAATTTCCCATGTAGTTATAAGTACATCATCTCCAGAATGGTATTAATGATTTAAATATCATATATATCCAGTATATATTCATTTTATACTATTCCATAACATTTGGAGATAAAAAATGAAATGCACCGTTCATGGAAATGGTAGGTCGTACGTACACATGAACGCTACTTTCATTTCTTTTTCATATTAAAGGAATTAAAACTAAATGAGACATATATATATTATAATTAGAGTGTAAAATATATGTTATATAGGTAACATAATTTCATTAATTACATTCTTTATAAATTCTGTTTGGCATGAATGAGTCACATCACTTGAGGGGCGGTAGTCCACACTTCCTCAGATGAAATTATCGCATTTGCACAACATACAAAGCATAAAGGTATGTTTTAAATATAAAATACAGAAGCATATAGAGGACATAAATATAATATATATCATATATAAATATAGTGACATCATAATGGCCACCCTGAAAGGTGTTAAAAGATGATTTAACAATCATCATTTCGTAAGGCAGTAATTCGCCACCCACAGAAACAATATGTTCTTTAACATATAGACGGAGGTCTGTGTAAGTATAGTTATAATCCATATAATAAAAAAATCATAGTATATTGGGGATAATTTTGTTATTATGGGATCAAATAATAATAAGATTGTGGTGAGTGAAGAAGGAAAATAAAATAAAGAAACTCAAGAGAAGACATTACCTCAAAATCGGGTAACTCTTTTTGATTTGAGCCAAAGGATTCCTTGGAAAGACTTCTTCCCAAAGTGATGCTTCTAGGAGTGATAGAGGGATGTGGAGAGATAATATGAGAAGAGGATGGATGAGACAAGGGCTTGAGAGGTGTGGGTAAGGAGGTAGAGGTGGGGGCTTTTTATAAGAGGGAGGAGGGTCACTTTTGGAAAGTCTTGAAATGTCACTTTATTATAAAATGGTTTTCGGATTTTAAAGGTCCCAAAATGATATATCTCTAGGATAAGGTGATAAGGATTCTAAATCCACCCATCCAATAGGTTTTCAACAAGTTTAAGGCTTATATTTTACCTTATCTTTTCATTTTATTTAAATCATTCATTAATGAGGTAATCACTGCATCATCATGGTGTCATAAATAAATTTATTTATTTAATGTCTAAAAATTATAAAAAAACTATCATGATGTAGGAAATCATTTTAGACTTATAATTACTATTTATAGTCTAAGAGATCATTTATTTAAACAAAATTAAAACTGTTTTACTTAGGATATACAAACCTTTGTTATATTTCTCTTCTTTTTAAAAAATAATGTCATAAATGTCACTATTACACCCATGTGCCTCCATGGGCCCTCAAGTTCGGTAAAACTCTTACCATGTTCTGACATGACTCAAAAAAGAGGATTTTGACACATGTTGGGGTCATTTTATATTATTATGATATTATTTTATTACCCTTAACTACCCGATTACTAATTAATCACGATAATTAAAGATAATTATCGTCGTTACTATTTATAATGTCCAAAAACAAAAGAGTCTTAATTACATAATTTGAACCTTATTATTCCAAATATGGAATCCATTTTAACAAATTTCAAAAAAAAATTCAGTAATTAATTTAAAAATAATTCCCGTTGTCAAAACCAATAGCGTGTTTTAAAGAAACAATATCTATCAAAAGATTGACAATTGTTTGCATCCAATATCAAAGTGAAATTAATTATAATGACCACCATTAGATTAAATTGTAAAACTATATTACAATTACACATTAATACCAATTAAAAATATAATCTAACCATATAATTAAATTTGATAAAAAAGCAGTTATGAAGTAAAATGCATTATTTTTCACTATTCATTAAAAAATGAACATTGTCAGAGAAATACCAAAAAATTATCCAAAGTAAATTTAAATGTCACAATTCTAAAGAATAAGTTTATTTTAACAAATAGATCTTATAAAATTGTCAAAAGTTAGATTTAAAAATGGTTTTCCATCAAAAGGTGGTAAAACAATCTTTTAAAAATATTAGCGTATTCTATGCTTAAGATTGGATTTATTATCATTTTAAGCCTCTAAAACACTATCTAACTCATAAATATAAATAGATATGAAAATCTATTATTCTTTACTTACTTGGGATGTTACACTTGTAATGTCAAAGATAATCTAACTAATATAGTGGATCCAAGTATATTTTCTACAAGTGAGCCTATAAGATCTATTGAAGAGGATGAAACAAAAGGTCCCCAAGTAATAAAGAAGAAAAAATTTCTAGTTCTTATAAAAGATACTTCCCCAGATTATGGGGAAGGGGGATAAGTAGTTCTTGATTGAACAATAATGACATTCAAACCTCCACAGATCATGTCTTTTTCAAGTTTAGTAATTTCAAATGGGGATTTTTCACTTTTTAAATTAGATCTATCTAAATACCATAAGGAATTTCAATCTATCAAGGGTAATACAGTTTCAAAATATGATATGAATTATTTTTAAGAATATAATGGTGTCCCATTTGATTACATCCAGAGGCTACTGACTACTCAACTGAATCTAGTATCAAAGATAGATATTTTCGGTTTAAAGAGCATGATATAATACTTTTTGGATTCCTATCAAATTTCCCCATATATTAGATCCAGAAAGGAAGGATCTAATCAAGTTATTATTGGAGAAAATTTTGAAGTAGTATCACTTTCCCTTTACACCTTTACTATATAGATTGTATCCATGTAATGTGATTTTATTTCACTAAAAATATAAAAGATGTCAAGAGGGATTTAGATGAAAACATATGAAGTATATCCATTATTCCTCAAATAAATATCCATGGTATAGATTATTCAATGAAATATTTTGGTAGTCTAGTTTAGGAAAATGATCCATTGATCAGGGATAAATCCTTCAAGACTCATAAATGCATAAGTTTCATCATAACACATCTTGGGGAAATGGTTGATTCACCCAAAAATAAATTTTCATTTATAGAAGATAAGATCGTAGTGTTTCACCAATTGGATATCAACTATCAGTTCTCCAACTCTTCTTTAAAAAAATGAATATTATTTTTTATAGTTGAGAGAGTGGAATGCTACCTCCATGAGCAAGGTAGTTGTGGTGGTGGATACTCCTTAGGCAGATTCAATTATCTCTTCCCAACAACCAGTGAACCTAATTTCTCTAATTCTTGGATGGACATGTTGAAGAGGTTTATTATCAGTTGTGTCATAAATTATGATATGTATAATGGTATCTCTATATTCATCTAGAAATCATGGAAAGGATTCACCACCATGCTGAACTTCTGTCAATGTGATATTGTGTAGAGATTTGATATGCGTATGGATTTATTTTTTACTTGATAGGTGTACATTATTTCGGAAATTTTATTCTTGATCTAAATCCTACCATATCTCATAAGATGAAGGAAATATTTTATCTAGAGGATTTTTATGATAAGGAGAATCAGAAATTAATAGATACATCCCCTCCTCCTAAATCCACTTCTCATGCTACCTTATCTTAGAATATTTCCGAAATAATATACCATATTATTGACATAGAAAAGACATAGGATATGATTATTGACATTAGGGATTGTATTGTGAATAATATACCATATTATAGATCTATAATTTTTGAACGCTCTGGTTCTAAATTTAAGGCACTCTCTTTTGATACAGTGAAGATGCCCCTTTGCGTATATCTTTTTTACCACTAGTCTATCCCCAATAATTCAAGAAACCACCACCCAAGAATCATCCTATTAATCCTAAACTAAAGTACTGAATTGTTTTTATTATTGTTTGGTAATTTTCTGATGATATTTCATGTTTTTGTCTTATGGACTACCTTTTAATTTATTTGTGTATAATTTTTTTTCTCTTTTTTTTTTGTTTCTTGGATGTTTATTTTCCTTACACATCTATGCCAAATCCTATTCTAATTTATTACCTTATACTCTAACTTTTTGCATTTTTTCAATTTAAATAATGAATGTATTTTTCTTCTTACCATTCTTCATTTTGATATTATAAAAATGGGGAGAATAAAGAAAAATATTACCTCTAATAAAATGTGCTACTTTTTGAAAAAAAATTGTTTATTGGATTATAGGTTTTGTGATCATCAAAATGGGGGATATTCCTGGATAGGCTTATGTTGATAAAATATATCTCAGTAATTTATGTTTTTTGATGATCAAAAAATATATATTTATTTTACGGATGATTTTATTCGAAGCATTTCAGGATTTTATCCGAGAAAACTTTTAACTCTCTCCAAAATCCATGAGTTTTTTTTCAAATAAATTCCAAATAAATTTATATTACATGACTGATATGTCAAAGGAATTTATCCTTGAGTACAAATATTATTATTCTGAAAATTTTGGAATTCATTTTTCACTAAGGAATCATTATATGAAAATAAATGCGTAAATGAATTATCTTGCAAAAAGGTACTTAATAAGTAAATTGTTCTATAAAGGAATAAGTATCCGGCTAAGCCGTTTATATTATACCAATATATAATTATCTCACGGGTGTAAAGGAACCTATATAAGAAGTTTTTTTTCTTATGGATATTGAAAATTATTTTACAAATGCTAATGACATCATTCGAAAATTGAATTATCTTACGATAAATATTTTTATCTTACAATATCATAAAGTTTAAACCCTGATGAACCATTTATCTTATGCCTGGAAATTTTTTCCTATAAAGAAGACTCGTATTATGGAAATATTAAATCTAGATCAATTATCTTAAACACTGAAGAAGTCAAAGATCATATAAGTGTTTTTTCTTATGAATGTTATTTATCTTAAAAGGTTGAAATTATAATACAAGAATAGTGTTTCCACACTTTTATATTACTCATATTGAGTTATCTTATGAAGGATTGATATGACGTTCTCATAATTTTAGTTTCATTCTAATATAATCTAACATTTTCATATCTCTTGAAAATTCAACTTATGCTTTTATGAACATCATAAAAGAAGTTTTCTAAATAAGGAAAGGTTGATTTGGATATAGAACCTTTTTTTCATGAATGGAAAAATCCAATGAAGACAGAATCTATTACATCATGTCATATATTTTCTTCAACTATTTGGAAAAGAAGAAAAAATTATAATTAGGATCCTATCACTTCATATTTAAAAAATTATTTTTTTTCGAACATTGGGATTAGAAAGTGTTTAGTTAAAATTCAAATATAGAATATATATATATAAGATTAGAAAAATATAGATAATACATATAGTCATTTATTTATTACTTGATCAATTATTGATCATCACTATTGTTGTTCTTGAATGATTATCCTCTTCAATATAAGAACCTACAAAGCTAGTATTTAAAGTTACTCTTATTCTCTGGATGTTTCTTATTCATTTGTCACTTTTGGATTGCAACTATATTCCTCACCAACATCTATGTTGTTATTTGACATTACTATCATTATGTACTTCATGTGTTTAATTGTGCTAAGACTCTGGATAGGTCTTGTAAAGTGAGATCCTAGTTAAAATACCTTAGACCTTTTATAAAAAGTAATAGCTATATGAATTCAGTTGGGTAGCCCATGAAAAAAGGGGTGTTATGGTTAAAATACCCAAACTCATGGAATAGAGTATTGGTGGAGTGAACTATGGGATTATTTGTGCCCGAAACAACTATAAATAATCTATTTTCTCTATTTATATTACTATTTTTTATTATGTTCTTTTTTGTAACAACAGAATATTATAATCCCTCTTTCCTAAATAGAGGGTGATTTTCATGTTAAGAAAATTTCAAGAACTCAATTCACCCCACCCCCACCCTCTTGAGTTATTTTGCTACATTTCTCCAACCAACATAATAGTCGTCATGATCCCTTATAGAATCAAATTAAATTTGAGAATCCCCACCATGGAAGAATAATCAAAAAAAATAAGTTGAGTGGATATATATAAATTAAAATATCCATTCTTGTGATTTTAATTTTAATTACTAATGAACGCATTGCTTCCCTCTTAACCTACATAATTTACAAGTCATGATTCAATATTAACCTTGGTTAAGAGTATAATCGGTGTCAAGGTGATGTATGGGTTGACATGAGCTGGTAAGAATGTTGTACAATATAAAATTAATTGGTTTAATCAATCGTGTTCCAACAAAAAATAGATCTCTTTGTTTTAAAAATCTTTAATTATTTTTCATTCTTAAAATTTCTAAAGTTGTTCTTAGTTTTACACAAATCCTTTCATTGTAATATCATTTTGTAAAACTGCCACTTCTCATAGAAAAGTTTAATATTATTTTTTCCAAAGTTATAAACCTAGTGGTAAATATTTAATAACCTTAAAACTAAAACAGGTATTCCTTTAAAAGTAAATTCCATATGTGAAAATCATATTTTTGGGAACAATAATATTTTAAAACAAATGATTTAAATTTTATTTTGCACCTTCTTAAACTTTTAAAACAGGGATGCTTATAGTATAAATATATAACATGACTAACACTACACTTGTTCTATCACTTAGTGATTTTCTAGTACACCTTGGTTATTAACCATGTGTGAGTAAAGCCTTGTTTGTATAGGATTTTAATGAACCTTGAATCGCTCATTACTTTATGTCTTGAAGTTGGTGGAATATGCCTCTAAAATAACATGTAAGGATTTCATCTCAAAAAATGTTCCATGTTAATCTTGATGTTGTTTATTTTTTTAGATTCCATAGTATTTTAATTTATATTTACCCATGTTATGTTGAAAATCATGCATCAATAAGGAATTTTGTTTAAGCGATATGATAGCATGTATATATTATGTGATTATGACTATCTTTTTCCATATTGTGGATTTGATTCAATATGATTAAATTTTTACATGATCATGAAGATTAAATTTTTATTTTTAACATGATTACTGACATATTTACCAATAATGTTAATTTTTATAACTGGTAATGTGATTTGAGCATGGATACTTCCTTGATCTTAGATGAGCATGGATACTTCCTTGATCTTAGATGAGCATGTGTAATGCCTTTGTGTATAGAATTTATGTTATCGTGATACACATTATTGATGTGTATATTATAGTATGTCCTTACTATAGACTATTAGAGTGAGTACATATAGTCCTAGTGTGAAAATAAATAAATGGGATGGGTTCGTGATGCCCTGGATGTCTCATGTTATGATTGATGGGATGGGTATTGAGTTTCATACGGATCTAACAACACTTGTTATATGCAATAGAAGTAATTAAATAAACCTAAACCAAGATCAACAATTTTTTATAAATTAAATCATGTTTAAACTAGAAATGAAATCAGGTGTAAACTAGTTTGTGTACCATACACTAAATATCCTTTATTGCGTTCATTTTCATCTGATGTTTTTGATAAAGATCACCAAAGTGGTAGCCAAAATAAATTCCTCCTCATAAGGTAACCATGGGATAATTTGAATTGATTGATGTTTTAGAAGTCTCCCTCCACCCTCTATGACATTTAAACACCTTTCTAGCTAAAGGAGGTTGGATAATAGGGCTTGAGATAGGGGGGGTTCATCTAAGGCTTAGGAAAGCTTACATGTATGATGTTGAGACCACTTTGTGTGTGTTGTATTTTTTCAATGGGTATCAATGAATTAGAAAGGTTTCAGTGATTTTATTATATTTAATAGGTTGTAAGTAATAATTTTTTTGTATCCAATCTGGTTATTAATTATAATATGTTAGATAAATAGGGAATAATAAGTTTCTTGGGAGTTTGGATAAAGTATCTAAATATGTTAATAAAGAATATATAGCATAGATACTGAATGGAGATAGCGATGATGAAGTCCTAATTATGAAAAATGAATAATCCAATTTAATTGAAAATGATAATCAGATCTCAAGTCTTATAATATTGAAAGAAGATAAATGGTGTTCTTACCTTTGGGAGATTTGGAATATATTCATTAATTAAAGGCAAAATATTATTTGAAGGTTTGAATTACTTATGATGATTGGTGAGTTGATATCAATGTGTTAAACATGTGATTTGATGTTTAGAGAATCACATTTGTTAAAAACATAATAAATTTAAATCCAACATATTAATTTTTCATATTGAGTGTTCTAGATAGAGAAAAATGAGACTAATAGACTAATGTGATCAAATAGAATACAAAAAAAGTGTTTTCTTGAAAGTGTTCATACGTACATTAAAATGAGTGTTCCAAAACAACAAAATCAGGAATGGTTTTTTGTTCTTTAAGGTACCAAACATCATGATTACAAAAAGTTATCATGGTTCAAGATGAGTTTATTCATAAGGTTTCGAGAATGAGTTTAGAGAATTAAGATGATTGGGTGAAGTTGTATTAGATGAAGAGAAATATGAAGTATTCTCAGTGAACTTTTTGAGTCCACCAAATGAAAATATAAGATATAGGTTTCCAAATGAATTTATTTGATAGAGGTTCCTGAATGATTTGATATAGGTTACTGAATAAATTCATTCGATAAAGGGTTCCAATGATCGTACAGAGGTTTTTGCATGAATTCATCAGATAGAGTTTTGCTAACAGAGTCTACGGAATAAAGAATATTTGGGAGTCCATCAGATAGATTTATCCTATAATATCCCCAATCTATTTATCCCTTATGTGACTGATATTTTCGATCATGATACTTCAAGCTTGGATCCTTATATATCATATGCGATCAAATTATAGTGAGGTTCTAAAAAATATAGTGGGGAGACTATACCCTATGGTATTAAATATCAAACACAGTGCAAATTTTTGGAGTTGGTGCCCTAGAACTGACTTATGTGACTTTTATGATAACTTTTATTCATAGTTTTGAGCATTAAAAAACTTCTTATCACATAATTATTATTCTTATGTGTATCATTATATGTGATAATGTCCCTATATTAGCCGTTGCACTAAATTCTCATAGTAGTTCCCCGCTATGATGAGAACCTAGAAGGGCTACGATACTCTTCTTAATATAGGTTCTATTTTTAGATGATATAGGCTATCATGGGTGGAAACTAATAGGACTTTGAGGCTCCTTCTTAGGGTGTACACCTATAGTAATATATAGTAGGATATTATGAGAATGAGACCCACCAGTAAGAAATCCACATTTATATATTTCATTATATATTCTTATCTATGGGCATGTGTATTGATCCTTATACGTTAATATTATTATTAATGAGTATTATGAGTCATGTACTATTATGTATTGATGAAAACTAGGATTAAATATGTTCATGGTGAGGTAGGATGTGTTGGGTGCATCACGAGTAATATTGCATTAATGAATAATGTGAGAAAGGATTTTTACCTCCTTTTCTTTAATGTAAGTTGATATCTAATGCCCTTTGATGTAAATGATATATCCTAAATAAATATAAGGTCATGGAGTTCTATAGGCAAGCTCGATTTTAAGAAATTCAAATAAAGAGACATCAAGCACAAAGGTTGATGGAACCAACAATCAACCTGCTTGGTTTGAGATATCATGATAAAGGAATTATATTACACAGTAAGCATTCGTGTGAGGTATTATGTCTTTGTGGCATTAAATTCTTTCTCTATGGGTCCCTTGGTGTGTTTCTTGATGCTAACCTTGGAATTTAGGCTGCTTCTACTAATGCCACTAAGAAAGAGGCCTAGAAGTTCACACACTAAAAGTATCCAAAATATAAATTAAATAATATATTATTATTTATTATTTAATAGGTTGAATAAATATTATTCATATATGTGGTTTAATAGTTATTCATGTATACTTGATATCATTTATTTTGTCACTAGTTATTTGAAAGAATACAATGTGAGTGGAATATTTAATAAATATTTATTTGTTATTTAGTGAATATAATATTTACTTATTTATCAGTGAATAATGCAGTGATATTTATTTAATAAATAAATAGTCATTATTCAAGGCCTGATAAATATTATGGAGGAATGGAGGACCGAGTTTAAGGTTCTAGTGATAAATAATAAATATTGAATATTGAATATTATTTTATTAAATAATATTTAATTTAATTCACAAGTTAAGCACATGTCGAGAAAAAATAAAAATAATATTATTATTTGATAAGGGGTTTTTCATGGAATAAATAAATAATAGGTCACTTGAGCAATTATTTCATTTTAACCCCAGTAGTATTTAAACCCAATTATGTTATTTTTTCGGTTTTCTATTCGTTTTGTTTTAGTTGCACATAATGGATTTAGAGAATCCTCACAATCCCTAGAGATCTCCCTTCCCTAAGAATGCTCCCAATAATGGAGAGAGATATTTGACGACTAGATCAAGGAGAATACTTTAGAATCCATTCTCATGGTGATCAAAGGCAGATGACACAAGTAAAAGGATCTTTCATGCTAGCACCTAGAGATTCCTTCAGTGATGTCCAAAGATTCATGGTAGACATGTGAATCGCCACTAATGGGAATCTTCATTAGATTCCTTCAACGAAATGATGGAGCAATACAGATCCATTTCTAGATCCATCGACAAAGAAATAATTTCATAAAGGTGATTCTTAATTAATTAAATTGATTATAAATAATATGTGATGATCCTATCTTGGTTCTGGCATGACTTCCCTTGTCTATATTCTTTGATTCAATTCCATAGATCATGAAGTTTATGATTTTGTAAATCTTTGATTGATCATTTATCATGATAAAAATCAATGTTGGTAAAACCTCATCACACGCTTCCACTGCACCCAGAACCTTCAAGTTCTATTAGAGAGGTCACATAATTATTTATAATTATTTCAAGATCATTGATTGATTTACGCATTTTTAATTTTATTTTTCATATATATCTAATCAAGATGATTAATTTTATGATTAAAATGAAATTTAGGAACTTATTTTGATGTTCCAAAAATTATGGCTAGATAATAAAGAAGTACATGTCATGTAATAGGAATTACACACAGTGCACTTGTTTTCAATGCATCATGAATTGATTTAGAAATTAATTCAAATTGGGTGCATTGATTAAACATGGTGTATTAAATACATTACACCATGTGTTGACTAGACTAGGGTGGTGCATGGTCAACTGGAGTACATGCTATGTAGCCCACACACATGGAATGTATTCCCTTTGAGTCACATACAGGCTGTGTATTACCATACACAGCCTACCTAAATGGTGATCATGTAATTCAGAGTCCACACATCATGTATCCCACTGTACATTCCATGTACTATAATTATTTGAGGCATATTTTACACTCTGAGTCCCTAAGAGTGTTCCTCAGACACATAGTGATAGATGTACATGCTATTTAGCTCATATGTACACACCATGTACTTATACTAAATTATGTATATTTTAAAATTTATTTTTATACTGTGTAAACCTTGATACATGTACTTTTTTATGGTCATAAATATAGGATATTCCATTTGATAGGTTTTAATATATATATATATATATATATATATATATATCTGTGTGTGTGTGTGTGTGTTTAATTAATATTTTTGTAATGTTTAGATATGCATATCATGTATGATTTATACTAAAAGTTGTTACTCTATGTGCATTGAAGCATAACATGTTACCAAAAAATCATATAAATCATGTGATTGTTAAGTTGATAATACATGTCAAGAAATTACACGATAATTTGGGTATGTTATTTGTCACAAAAGTAAAACTATATACAATTATAATACATGTTTTTAAGATTTGGACAAGTATTCACTATATTTCGTCCAAGGTACATTTATGTACACATTTAAATTTAAATGAATTTTTTTTATTTGTTTAAAATTATAATGGATGAAAATCTTAATGAAATTCATATAAGAATGAAGATAAAATAATTGATTATTTAAAGATGATAATTAATTGACTCAAGTATGATTTATCATAAATAAGAATTATTAAGAATTGAATAAAAGTTTTATTAAATTCGTAATTTTTTTCATGCATGGGGATTTTCATGAGAATAGGCTAGACCTTTTTATGTGATTGGTTTCATTTATTTTATTATAAAATTAAATTTTTGGCATGCATTCCTTCTCTCATCTTATTATCTAAGGGCATGTGTGCCCATGGTTTCTTTCATCTAAACCCTTTTCCCCTCACCTGAGTGTGAATAAAATCATATGTAATGGAGCTCCCAATCTAGTGGAGGTGGTTCAATTTTGGATCTAAGGTGAAACCAATCCAATATAGATACATCGGTGGATAAGTGGAAAGCTCTAACAAGAATTGTAATTGGTTCAAGGTGTTTTTACCTAGGTAAATGTATAGTTTATCAACCACAAGATAAACTAATAATTAGTAAAATATCATGATCATAACGCTTTATTATTTTATTTCTATAAATTTTCATGGTTATTTCATTATGTATGTTTTATCGTGATCACATAATTTAATAAAATTAACAAGCATTCAAGATAGAACTAAAATAAATTGGGTTATGTTTAAATATTATCTAAGGTGTAATTAATCACTTAAGTAAATCCCTATAATATTAAAAATCATGTAATAAAGATAATAATTTGAAATTTATGCATAAAAAATAAAATCTCTCAATTATATATATTAATTCGGTATACCCTTCCACTACTTCAGTTAAAATTGAACCATAGTTCAAAGTTCTTGACCAGTCAAAGTTGGGGTGATTTCAATTATCAGGGAATTCTAACTTAAATTTTTGTGTTGACTTGACTTAGTTCACATCAAGGATTGACTAGAAAAGTAGGACTTAGTGTAACTAATAGGAAACATATCAATGTGATCCATACTTGATAAGGACAAGCTTCTCACTGGCACAAATTTTCAAGAGTTCCAAAGGCACCTAAATGTTATACTTCTCTATGAAATGAAATTATATGTGCTAGAAGAACCTCTTCAATTTTAACCTGGTAATAAGGCATGTGATGAAGAGATGTCCCTATATGAGAAACATCTGAATGATTCTATAGATGTTCATTGTTTTATGCTAATATCCATGTTCAGTGATCTTTTGAAGCAACATGAGGACATGGATGCATATAGCATGACGTCTCACCTTTAAGATCGATATCAAGAGAAGTTGAGATAAGAGAGGTATGATATCTCCAATAATTTTTTACAAATAATCTTGAAGAGTCTTTAATAGTTGGGTCTCATGTAGTCTGAACACCCCAAGCTTCCACGGTACGTTTCCCTTTGAATAATGCAATAGCTTGCATTGTACGCAACTTCGAGATTCTAACACACCACGACCAATCAAACTAGCCGTTATGAATAGTAATACCCACTTTTTGAAATTTTATAAATTTTATCTTACAAAATGGAATTCATTTTTGGATTCGGAATATCGAAATTATCTTAGGGTGAATTTAAGGTACTTTTCTAAAAACTTTCAATTTTTGATGAATAGTGAAAAACACTGAGTTATTGTTTAAAATCGACTTTTTATTTGAATAATTATTTATTTTATTTAAATTTATTTTATGTCAAAATAGATACATAATATCTATATAAGTTCAATTCAATTCATTGGATTCATTTTATAATGAGTTTAGATATATAAAATTTTATCGAACTTTTTACCGTCTTTTACCCACCTCCTAGGAGCATTTCCAAATTTGTATAAAAGTTAATTTTACAGATTCTGTGAGTTGAATTTTAAAAATCTGAGAGACACAGTTGATATCAGTAAGTAAAATATGGTTCAATGAGATGAAAATAATTTTTGGTGAATAGTAACTTTTTACTTTTATTTAACACGGTTAAAAGTAAATAGGGTAATAAATGGTAAAAATGATATTATTATTACTCTAACACATGTCCTATTTCTATTGGATAAGTATAATTCGACCAAAAACAACCTTAGTAATAAAATATGAACCTCTTTGGTCCACTTGGATTAGATTAGGATATTTATTATTATTTTATTTAAAGAAGAGTTAAAATAGTTAAATTCAAAGTTTAATAACTAAACCATTTTTAATATAGGGTTAAACACAATATATATTCGACTATAAATATTCATTAGAAATATTAAAATATTTCCTATATAATGGTATTTTATATATAATTTTTAGACATTAAATAATTAAATTTATTTATGACACAATGACGATTCAATAATTATCATATTAATGAAATATTAATATAATTGATATTATAAATATCAAAATAAATATAACATGAGACTTTTCATCAATTAAACTAATTTTATAGGTTAATATGACATTTTAGTGTTGATTAAATTGATTTATTTTTAAGTTATAAATTTGTTAGGACTTTAACAAAAATCAATTATTAAATAATGTAAAAACTGACATAAATGAGTTTTTAAAACAAATACAATATTATTGGTTGATATAATAATCATAAAAATATAAGGCTCAGCCAAAAGACTTATATAATGATAGGTGTATCATTAATGAACCACTTGGGGTTCTCTTGGAATTTTATAGTAAGTTTATTAACCATATAATAAAAAAAATACAAAGAGACATGGTAAATGTCAATCTATTTAACTAAGAGTTAAATCTAAAAGATAGTGTTAATATAGTGATAAAAACTTGTCTAAAACCTATTGGTTGAGTGTTTTTAGACCCATCCCTACCTTATCTTTTAAATAATTAATTTTAGAGCCATTATAAATCGAAAATTATTTTATTATAAAATAATATTTCAATCTTTTCCTAAGGTGCCCCTCACCCCTCTTATAAAAGGGCACTTACCCTTATCTCAAATTCACACCTTCAAAGCCATTTGGCTCCACCAAACCCTACCCAAATATCCTTCCACCAGTCCTCCCTTCATTATATAGGCCTTCCTTTAGTCATAAATCCAACCTAAGGATCCCTTTTGATCAAATCAAAAGGAAGAACCTGAAGAGACGGTAAATATTTCATCACCACTTTCAAGTTCTTTTCTTATTCCACTTCCTCTTCCTTTGTTGTTTCCATTATAAAATAATAACTCCAGTATCTTATATAT
Source organism: Viscum album (assembly GCA_963277665.1). NCBI lineage: Eukaryota > Viridiplantae > Streptophyta > Magnoliopsida > Santalales > Viscaceae > Viscum > Viscum album. The sequence goes on along the minus strand of OY728119.1, from coordinate 98,814,829 downwards.
ACTTATATTTTATTATAAAAATGGTACAACCATATTCATTATTCTATCCATCCTATAAATGAAAAAGTCGCCATACGTGCGTACGTACGGATTACCGTCTCCACGTCATGGTGTAGTTTGTTATTCAAACACTTCATCATTTGGATGGGTATAATAATGAGTATGAATGATTTAAATAATAAATATAATATGATAATTATTATTTATATATGATATACCATCCAATTATATATTATTTTAATATCAAAATAATTATATTTCCTCTCGTGCGTACGTACGGATTACCGTCTCCAGAAACGCGGTGAGATTCATTCACCATCATATCAATTCAAGACTAATTTTCATTTTTTGATTAAAAATAATGTTTAAAGACTTAGTATAATTTTTAATATGAATAAGATACATCCTATCCATAACAAACATTACTTACGTAGCAAATCATATAAAGGAAAACGAATCAGTTAACACCCGAAAGGATGATACTAATGAAATATCATTAACAAAGCAATATTATAAGATCATATATGATATAATATTTGTGTATATAGTTATTTTATAATTTAATAACAATTATTTGACTATTATAGAGGATTTTAACGTACCCTCAACCAAGTAAAAGTACAAGGTAAGGGTTAATTTCACAATCTCTTTATTATCTGAGATTGTTTTTACATAAGTATCTACTGGGACATCTTTATCATCCACGTCCATGTTTCTTAAAAATTTATTCCAAAATATTTTTACTATTTACTAGAAAACGGGTTAAATTCATTTATACCCTTGTTTCAATTTTTTTAAAATTGTTTTAAAGGAATCTTTCAGTCATTTTCCAAACAATGTACCTAATGACCTTTTTGACAAAATTAAGGTAAAAATGTTTGTTTAACTTATACAGCGGGTGTGGCTATTTTATACCATTATAACATCGTAGAAGCTTCCCTTACAATATTATAAGAATATTTTCAAAATAAATTTTTTCTTTTATAATTATATGGCTTTTAAATGATTTCAAAATAGAAAAATATATTTCTCTAAACAATGCTTTGATTTCATCTATGTCAACATCCTTTGATGGATTTTAAGCTTAATTGAAGTTGATTTATTATCATACAAAACTTCCATATTATATTTAAATTTGTGTGATATGTTTGACTATGGATGTGTCATTTTCACACCATTCATGGTTTATGGAGAAATTATTGACATTTCATAATCTTGTTTTAATACGAATGTTTATGTTATGTTTGAACCTTTTCATATGAGGAATGCATTGGACATAGTAAGTGATGGGTGGAGCCTGCTATACCTCCTCGATGCATTGGTAGGTCTCATGAGACAAACTAGTTCTTGGCACAATTCCTTGACAAAAACTTATTTGTAGTCTTGGTACATGTCCTTGACTATGTGGTTATGAAGTTTGGCATTATGCATTCCATCATTATGAAAGTTGCTATTGATATTGCTTGTGATTATTCGACTAGTAGAATATCCATGTGAATAATTAAATGGAATTATTTTATTTTATCTTTGCCATATTATTCTTAAGTTCACGTTTAAAAGGATTTTGTTCTAGTCATATACTGCCTTAAATGTTTATGATTATCTATGAATGGTTCCGCTATATTTTTATCCTTAATAAGCATCTGAGCTTCACCCCTTTCTATGTTTTATTTTTCCCAGAATGTGAAGAATTATATTATGACTGACCTATAGGGATAGTCTAAGGGATATGAGTGTGGCCTATGGAGACAATGTTGTTGCAGTTTTTCATTTTATAATGTAATGTAAAACTTATGAATGTATCTAGTATTTCCAATGCTACTAAACTAATCGGTCTTTCGAGACTTGATCTTGTGTGATCATGCAAATGTTATGTAATAATGCACCGACTCTTGGTAACTAGGTTCAGGGCATTACAGTTGGTATTAGAGGAAGTTTAGTACAAACCTTGGAAGCTAGATTTAGAAAAACTCTTATTAGAGCACATTATCCTAGGATAGAATTTGAGGATTAGTATAGAAGAACTTCCTAGAATTTTGGTATTGTAGACATTTTGTGAGTTTTTCAAACAATATATCCCTATCTAGATACGATCAGGTAGATGCAGCTTTGGCACGGATGTACCTAGGGGTAAAACCCGAAAACACCGCTTTGAGCCGACTTGAACAGGAACTAGTGCACGACAACGGGCCTTGCTGCACTCTTGGTTACGACACTCCCAGGGGATATGCTTAGGATAATTCTCATTTTATTTACAAAAAATTATGAAGGGTTTATGAGTATACACTTCCTCAAAGAAATCTTTTTATGATTATGGATTATATCCATACACTATTCCATTTATGTTAACTATTTTACAAGTTTGGAATTAGGTATTGTGATTTATAAACTAATCTAGTGTATTACATTTTTTAGAAATGGATCCTAGTGGAAGGAATGGAAACTGTATAAATGCACGTAATCCATGTAGGTATTTCCCTCCTACTAAAGATAATTATAGTGGAGATGGTAAAGCAACTGGTGTTAATCAGCTTATCACCATACTCAGACAACTCACTCTAGTTATGAATAATAACCATACCCATATGGAGCACCCTGATCCAAAATGTGGATGATCAATGTTAGACCACTTCATGAGGAAAAAACCACCAACATTCAATGGGAGTACAAATCCATCAGTAGATGATCAATGGATAAATTCCTTAGAGAAAATATTTCATGCTTTGGGTAGTAGCGAAAGGGAAAAAGTTGTCATGGAAATTTATCGCCTCACAGGAGATGCAGATCAATAGTGGTAATTGATTCAAAACATAAATAAAGACAATGAATTAGAAAATATTGAATGGAGGGAGTTTAAAGAGTCTTTAATAGAAAAATACTTTCCTCATGACCATCGATCAGATATGGAAAGGAAATTTTGAGTCTGAGGCAAAAGGAGGATGAGAATGTCGCAAAGTATGAGGCCAAATTTAAAAGGTTAGAAAGGCATGCAACGGATTATATACATAACCCAAGCAGTAAGATTGATTGATTCTTTCATGGGTTAAAACCATTTATCCAGTGATCATTAGTCTCACAATCCTTCTTGTCATACGAAGATATTGTCTCGTGTTCTATCAAGACAGAAAAGGAGTTCTCTAGGTCTTTCAACTTTAAAGCAAAGAAAGAGAAGAAGAGATCTGTTGAACACTCTGGAAATGGAAATAAGTGGAAGAATGGAAAATTTGAATATACATCCTGTAGTAAATGTGGGAAGAAACACCCCAGTACTTGCCTGAAGGGAATGGGAGTCTATTACAAGTGTGGTGAAAAAGGCCACAAAACTCGTGATTGCAAGGGGAAGAAAGAGGCTGTCAATGTTGAATGCTAAAATTGTAGAGAAAGAGGAATTATGAAAATTAATTTCCTAAGTGCCAAGGAAACATACCTCAGAAAAGGCCAAGGGATCAAGTCCAAGCTTATGTTATCACCACTGCTGAGGTTGAAGCTCTAAAAGACATGGTGGAAGGTAATTTAATGGTTTCCTCAAGTTTAGAAAATGATTTATTTGATTCTGGATCATCACATTGTTTCATATCTTCCCATTTTTCTAATAAAATTGGATATTTTCAATTTGACTTAACAAGGGAGTTGTCAGTCAAAACACCTAAGGGAATTATCATTGCAACAAATTTTTTTGAATCAGTTCCCATTAGGGCATATAAATGTTCTTTATCTGTTGATCTCATTGTCATAACCATGATTGAATTTGATATAATCCTTGGTATGGATTGGTTTTCGGACCATGATGTGAAAATTTATTGTAAGAAGAAAATAGGTTACAATTCTCAATGATGATAAGGAGTACCTTATCTTTAGAGAAGAAATGTCACCACCTAATTCTTATCTAGATCTACCCCCAGTAGCTCAACTAAATTCAATTATAGGGGAGGAAGAGAATGAAATAACTATGGGTGAGAAAAAGAATGTTCAAATAGAGGACGTATCTATTGTGAAAGAATATGTTGATTTGTTTCTAAAAGATTTACCTGTACATCCTCTAGAAAGAGAAATTGAGTTTTCCATTGATTTAATTCCTCGTTTAAGGCCCATATCAAATACCCCTTATAGAATCACCACTGTGGAATTATTGGAACTAGAGAAACAACTAGAGGAATTGAGTTAAAAAGGATTTATTCTCCCTAGTGTTTCTCCATGGTGAGCCCCTGTTTTTTTAAGAAGAAAGATAGACCTATGAGGTTGTATATTGACTACAGGGAGATCAATTCCATAACAATAAATAACAGGTATCCCCTACCTCACATTGATGATTTATTTGACCAACTTCATAAAGCTCAATATTTTTCAAAGATTGACCTCCGATCTAGATATCATTAGTTGTGTGTGAAAAAGGAATACATTCCGAAAACCTCATTTCGAACCAGGTACAGGCATTACGAGTTTACAGTAATTCCTTTTGGATTAAATAATGCACCATCTGACTTCGTGGATCTAATGAATAGAGTTTTCAAGAAATATCTTGATGACTTTGTAGTGGTATTTATTGATGATATCTTTGTATACTCAAAAAGAAATGAAGATCATGAAAATCACTTGTGCGTTATTCTAAAGACTCTTAGAAGAAATGAATTATAAGGGAAACTTAGCAAGTGTGAATTATGGATTCAGGAGATTCCTTTTCTTGTCCATATTGTCTCTAAGGATGGAATCTCTGTTCATCCTTCAAAGACCAAGTCAATCCAAGAATGTCCAGCACTGATAAGTATAACTGAGGTACATAGTTTTGTTGCTTTAGCAGGTTATAGCGACGTTTCAACCATAATTTTTCACGGTTTTCTAACCCATTAACAAAGATCACACTTAAAGGGGTTAAATTTTTTTGGACAAAATATTGTGAAGAATGTTTTGAAGAACTAAAGAGAAGATTATTCAATGCTTCTATCTTGACCCTACCATCAGGTAATGATGGGTTTGTTATTTATATTGATGTTTCAAAGAAAGTACTTGGTTGTTTCATTATGCAGAATGATAGAGTTGTTGTCTATGCATCACAATAGCTAAAAATTCATGAGAAAAACTATCCTAATCATGATCTTGAGTTAGTAGTTTTAATATTTTCTTTGAAGATATGGAGACATTATATCTATGGTGAAAAATGTGAGATATACACCGATCACAAGAGTTTGAAGTATATTTTCTCCTAGAAAGAACTCAACATGAGGCAAAGGAGATGACTTGAACTACTCAATGATTATGATTGCACAATACACTACCACACGGGTAAGGCAAATAAAGTGGCAGATGCTTTGAGCAGAAAGGATCATGGAGTTTTGAACAAAATTATAGTTTAAAGGGATCATATTTTCATGGATCTAGTGAAAATGGATATGGGAATAATCATGGAAGGTGAAACATCAATAATTTTTCAAATGGTTTCCAAACTATCTTTACTATAAAGGATAAAAAGTTCTCAGGTTTATGGTGAAGAGTTTCAAAAGAAAATTAATGTTGTGAATAATGGGATATTGAGTGATTTCATATATGAAGATGGAATTTTTAAATTTGGGAAGAGACTTTGTGTTCCTAACATACCTGATCTAAAAAGGGAATTGTTGGATGATTCTCATAGCACCAATTTCTCTATACACCCTTGTAGCACTAAGATATATAGATATTTGAAGGAACATTTCTTGTGGGACAACATAAAGAGGGTGATTGCAGATTTTGTGTCACGATGTATGGTTTTTCAACAAGTGAAAGCTAGAAGGAAATAACCTAGAGGAGTCATGAAACCTCTTCCCATAACTAAGTGGAAATGGGATAATATTATGATGGACTTTGTCATGGGGCTACCAAAGACACCTAGAAGGAATGATGCAATATGGTTCATTGTTGATCGTCTTACCAAGTCAGCACATTTTCTTACTATAATAGAAGATTTACCACTTGAACATTTAGCAAGACTTATATTAATGATGTTTTAAGACTCCATGGTGTACCCCTATCAATTTTTTCTGATCATGATCCTCGTTTTACATCAAGATTCTGGAAAAGTATTCAGAAAGCCCTGGATACTGAGCTTTGTTTGAGCACTGCCTACCACCCACAAAGTGATAGACAATCAGAACAGACTATTCAAACCTTAGAAGACATGTTGACATCTTGATCACTTGACTTTTAAGTTATGTGGGATCAATATTTACCTCTGTTAGAATTTTCCTATAACAATAGCTTCCATTCAAGTATTCAGATGGCACCATATAAAGCGTTATATGGCAAGGGATGTCGCACACCAACTTGTTGGGATGATGTTGATGAAAGATAACTCATAGGACCAGAACATGTTGAGGAAATGATGGAAAAGGTGAAGGTTATCCAAACCCACATCAAAACAGCACAAAGTAGGTAGAAGAGATATACCGATAACCGAAGTAAGGATTTGGAATTTCAGTTAGGAGATCATGTTTTCTTGAAGGTAACTTCATGGAAGGGAGTTATATGATTTGGTAAGAAGGGTAAACTAAGTCCCAGGTACATCGGATCTTTCGAAATTCTAGAATGAATTGGGGTTGTAGCTTACTAGTTGGCAATGCCGCCATGTCTCTCTAAATTTCGGGATGTGTTCCACATATCACTGTTGAGAAAACACATGCATGACCCAACGCATGTACTCACCTATGAGAAAATTGAACTGGAACCTGATCTTTCTTATTGTGAAGATCCAATCAAAATTCTTGATACCAGAGAACAAGTGCTGAGAAACTGGATGACTCGTCTGGTAAAAGTTCTATGGAGAAACCATAAGATGGAAGAGGCAACGTGGGAACCCGAGTAACTTATGATAAAGAACCACCCGAATCTTTTTATGTAGTAATATTCTAGAAATTTCGAGAACGAAATTATTTGAAGGAGGGAAAAATGTAACACCCCAAGCTTCCATGGTACATTTCCCTTTGAATAATGCAATAGCTTGCATTGTACGCAACTTTGAGATTCTAACACACTTCGACCAACCCAACTAGTCGTTATAAATAGTAATACCCACTTTTTGAAATTTTATAAATTTAATCTCTCAAAATGGACTTCATTTTTCGATTCGGAATATCGAAATTAGATTAGGGTGAATTTTTGGTATTTTTTTGAAAACGTTCAATTTTTGATGAATAGTGAAAAACACTGAGTTATTGTTTAAAACTGACTTTTTATTTAAATAATTATTTATTTTATTTAAATTTATTTTAGGTAAAAATATATATAATACCTATATAAGTTCAATATAATTCATTGGAGTCATTTTATAATGAGTTTAGATATATAAAATTTTATCGAACTTTTTACCGTCTTTTACCCACCTCCTAGGAGCATTTCCAAATTTGTATAAAACATAATTTTACCGCTTATGTGAGTTGAATTTCAAAAATCAGAGAGACACGGTTGATATTAGTAAGTAAAATGTGGTTCAATAAGATGAAAATAATTTTTGGTAAATAGTAACGTTTTACTTTTATTTACCACGGTTAAAAGTAAATAGGGAAATTAAGGGTAAAAATGATATTATTATTACCCTAACACATGTCATAATTCTATTGGATAAGTATAATTCGACCAAAAAAACCTTATGAATAAAATATGAACCTATTCGGTCCACTTGGATTAGATTAGGACATTTATTATTATTTTATTTAAAGAAGAGTTAAAAGAGTTAAATTCAAAGTTTAATAACTAAACCATTTTTAATATACGGTTACACACAATATAAATTAGACTATAAATATTAATTAGAAAGATAAAACGATTTCTTACATGATGGTATTTTATTTATAATTTTTAGACATTAAATAATTAACTTTATTTATGACACAATGATGACAAAGTAATTACCATATTAATGAAATATTAAAATAATTGATATTATAAATATCCAAATAAATATAATTTGAGACTTTTAATGAATTACACTAATTTTTTATGTTAATATGACATGTTAGGGGTGATTAAATGTATTTATTTTGAATTAATAAAGTTTTTAGGACTTGAAAAAAAATCAATTATTAAATAATGTCAAAATTGACACAAATGAGTTTTTAAAACAAATACAATATTATTGGTTGATATAATAATCCTAAAAATATAAGGTTCATCCAAAAGACTTATATAATGATAGTTGTATCATTAAGGTACCACTTGGGGTTATCTTGGAAGTTTATAGTAAGTTTATTAACCATATAATATAAAAATACAAAGAGACAAGGTAAATGTGAATCTATTTAACTAAGAGTTAAATCAAAAAGAAAATGTTAATATAGTGAACCAAACCTGTCTAAAAACTATTTTTTTGAGAGGTTTTATCCCATACACACCTTAGACTTTAAAAAATTCATTTTGGAGCCATTATAAAACGAAAATTATTTTATTATAAAATAATATTTCAATCTTTTCCTAAGGTTCCCCTCACCCCACTTATAAAACGTCACTTCCCCTTCTCTCAAATTCACACCTTCAAAGCCATTTGGCACGGAAAAACCCTTCCCAAATATCCTCCCAACTGTCCTCCCTTAATCATAGAGGCCTTCCTTTAGTCATAAAGCCAACCTAAGGAGCCGTTTATATCAAATCAAAAGGAAGAACCTGAAGAAGAGGTAAATATTTCATCACCTCTTTCAAGTTCTTTTCTTGTTCCACTTCCTCTTTATTTGTTGCTTCCATTCTAAAATAATAAATCCAATATATTATATATATTGTGATTTTATTATAAAAATGTTACAACCATATTAATTATTCTATCCATCCTATAAATGACAAAGTCACCATACGTGTGTACGTACGGATTACCGTCTCCACGTCGTGGTGTAGTTTGTTATTCAAACACTTCATCATTTTTATGGATATAATAATGAGTATAAATGATGTAAATAATAAATATAATATGATAATTATTCTGTATATATGATATACCATCCAATTATATGTGATTCTAATATCAAAATAATGATATCGTCGCTCGTGCGTACGTACGGATTACCGTCTCGATGAACAAGATAAGATTCATTCCCCATTGTATCCATTCAAGACTAATTTTCATATGATGATTAGAAATAATGTTTAAATACTTAATATCATTCTTAATATGAATAAGATACATTCTATCCTTAACAAAAAATACTTACATAACAAATCATATAACGGAAAACGAATCAGTTAACACCCAAAATGATGATACTACTAAAATATCATTAACAAAGCAATATTATAAGATCATATATGATATCATATTTATGTATATAGTTATTGTATAATTTAATAACAATTATCTAACTATTATACAGGAGGTTAACATACCCTCAACCAAGGAAAAGTACATGGTAAGGGTTAATTTCGTAATCTCTTTATTATCCGTGATTGTTTTTATGTAAGTATCTACTGGGACCTCTTTATCATCTACATCCATGTTTCTTAAAAATGTATTCCAAAACATTTTTAATATTTACTAGACTATGGGTTAAAGTAATTTATACCCTTGTTTTAATTTTTATAAATTTTTTTGAAAGTAATCTTTCTATCATTTTCCAAACAAGGTACCTTATGACATTTTTTACAAAATTAAGGTAAGAATGTTTTTTTAACTTATACGGAAGGTGAGGATATCTTCTGTCATTATAACATCGTCAAAGCTTCCCTTACAAGCTTATAAGAATATTTTCAAAATAAATGTTTTCTTTTATAATCATAAGACTTTTAAATGATTTCAAAATAGAAAGAGATATTTCTCTAAAAATGTTTTGATTTCATCTACGTCAACATCCTTTGATGGATTTTAAGCTTAATTGAAGTTGATTTGTTATGATACAAAACTTCTATTTTTTATTGAATGTTTTGTGATATGTTTTACTGTGGATGTGTTATTTTCACACCATTCATGTTTTATATAGAAATTATTTACATTTCATATTCCAGTTTTAATACGAATGTTTATGTAATGTTTGAAACTTTTCATATGAGAAATGAATTGGACTCAGTAAGTGAAGGGGGGAGCCCACTATAGCTTCTCGATGCATCGGTAGGTCTCATGAGACCAACTAGTGTCTTGGTATAAGGGATTGAAAAAATCTTATTTGTAGTCTTGGCACAAGGCCTTGAATATGTGGTTATGAAGTCTGGCATTATGCATTCCATCATTATAAAAGTGGATATTGATATTGCATGTGATTATTCGACTAGTAGAATATCCATGTGGAATAACTAAATGGAATTATTTGATTTTATCTTTTCCATATTATTCTGAAGTTAAATTTTAAAATTATTTTTTTCTATTCTTACATTGCCTTAAATTTTTATGCTTATTTATGAAATTTTCCTCTATATTGTTATCTTTACTCAGTATCTGAGCTCACCCCTTTCTATGTTTTATTTTTCCTAGGATGCAAAGAAGTATATTATGAATGACCAGTAGGGATATTCTAAGGGATATGAGTGTGGCATATGGAGACTATGTTGTTTTAGGTTTTCATTTTATAATGTAATGTAAAACTTATGAATGTGTCTAGTATTTCCAAGGCTACTAAACTAATCGGTCTTTCGAGAATTGATCTTTTGTGATCATGCCAATGTTATATAATAATGCACTGACTCTGGGTAACTAAGGTTGGGGCATTACATATTCAAGATTATTAGATACATTGAATGCTTAGACATTTTAGGGATTAAATTCCCAGATGAGTTGTACGTAGATCTTATACTTTCATCACTACCCAAAACATTATCTAGTTTTATTGTTAATTAAAATATGAGCAACAATGAGAGGAGTTTTTCATAATTTATTACTTCGATTCACCAAGTGGATAAGGACATGGGGCATGATAAACCTGTGGTCCTTATGGTGAATAATAAATGGAAGAACAAGCAAAAGGGGCCCAAGACCTCTAAATAGTCTAAATCTCCCAAGCATTGTCCTTCCAAGAAGAAAAAGATATAGAGGCAGGGAATGGAAAATGAGGTAGTATGTTTTGTGTGTGGAAATCCAGGACACTAGAAGATGAATTGTTCCCATAAGATAAGGGAATCTAAAGGTGAATTTATTTTTGAGTGTAATATTTCAACATATACACATTGGGTATTATATATAGCTTGTGGTGTTCACATATGTATCTAAATGTCGGAACTAAGTATATTTTTAAATATTTCCAGAGGATAGGTGGATCTGAGAGCTGATAATAGTACAAGGATAGCTTCTCTGACCATTTTTTACTACCATATTTCAATGCCAATGGTAATTATTTTGGTTTTAAAATTTTTTTATTATGTACCTACTATTACCAAGAACATAATTTTTGTATCATGCCTAGATATGGATGTGTTTATTTTCAAGTTTGAAAAAAAAAATTGTTTCTTTTATAAGGGAAACACATGTTATGGTATGGAACATTTAAAGAGTGGTACTTATGTATTAAATTATTAAAACCAATTATTGAAAATTGATAATGAATCATGCTCACACGACTCATATAATACCCTGCTATGGAATCACCATCTTGGTCATGTAAACAAGAACCATTTGATAAAGCTCTCTCAAGATGTTTATTTAGACTCATCTAAGCTAAAACTAGATGAAATATGTCATGATTGTTTATAAGTAAAAATGAATAAACCACCATTTAGTGGACTGAGTGAAAGGGCCCCATAGCATCCAGGATTGGTGCACACTGATGTGTGTGGACCATTTCAAATAGAATCTATAGGTGGATATTATTAATTCAAAAATTTTAATTATGACTTGAGTAGATATGGCTATGTATACTTAATGAGGTATAAGTTCGAGTATTTTGAGAAATTCAAGGAATTAAAGAATGAAGTAGAGAATCAACTTGGTAAGAAGATAAGTAATATTCAATCAGAACAAGGTGGGGAATATCTTATCCAAGAGTTTATCGACATTCTATGGGAGTTTGGGATTCTATATCAATTCACTACCAACACACCACAGTGGAATGATGTTAGTAAAAGGAGGAATCATACCTTGTTGGACATGGTATGGTTGATAATGATTCATGAAGATATTTCATCATCATTTATGGGATATGAATTACAAACTGAAACATACACATTAAACCGGGTACCAACTAAAGCGAAAAATGGAATTACCTTCGAGTCGTGTAGTGGAAAGAAATTTTTTTTGTCGCATACACATGTATGGGGTTGTGAGAAATTTTTTAAGGCCTTATTAGGAAATAAACTAGCACCCAAGGGAAAAAATTTTATTTTTATAAGGTATCCCATGTAAATAAAAGGATACTACCTATAAAACTCCTCGTACAAGAAAGTGATTGTCACTAGACAATCCATCTTTTAATAGAGGGATCACATCCTTAAAAAGGATAGTGGGAGAAAGTTTGAATTTGATGAGGTTTATGCTCAAGATACACAATAGTTGGTATAGGAATAGATTCTATAAGTCCACATAGAAGAATTAGTTCCTAAAACACAAGTTATATGTAGGATCACAAGAGAGGTAAGATAACTAGAGATATATGGTTTTCTAGTAATATAATATGGTGACTCATTATTGGTTGAAAATGATGAACCTTTCTTATTTAAGGAGGCATTAGAGAGCTCATAAACTATGAGATGGCAAGAATCCATGAATTCTAAAATGGATTCTATGTATCAGAACCAAGTTTAGTTTCATTTCGATGCACCATTTGATGTAAAGCCCATTGGATGCAAATGGGTATTCAAGAGGAAACTGAACATGGAAGGTAAAGTAAATACCTATAAATAAAGGCTAGTGATTTAAGTGTTTAAATAGAATTAATGAATTGATTATGATGAAACTTTTTTTACTAGTTTCCATGTTAAATTCATGGAAATTATACTTACTAAATAATCTTACCATGGCTATGATATTTTTTATATGGATAAAAAAACTACATTCCTTGAAGGGAACCTTCAGGACGATGTCTATATGACACAACCAGAAGATTTTGTAACTATAGGTGATGCCAAAAGGATTTGAAAGCTTTATAGATCCACTTTATGTATTAAACAAAGAATCTAGGTCATGGAGCATTCGATTCAATGAATCCATAAAATAATTTGGTTTCATTAAGAATGAATGTGATTTGTGTGTTTACAATTGGTTTAGTGGGAATGTGGTTGTTATCCTAGTAGTATATTTGTATGGCATGTTACTCATTAGAAATTACATTCCAGTATTATAGTATGTTAAGAATTGTTTAAACAAGTGTTTCTCTATGAAGGACTTAGGTGAATCAACCTATACTCTAGGGAAGAAGATCAGTCATGATATATCCAAGAGGATTAATAGACTAAGTCAAAGTACATATGTTGACTAGATACTAAAAAGATTTACTATGGGAAAATCCTAGAGTGGATTGGTTTCAGTGTCACATAGATTACATATTTCTAGTAAAATTCATCCTCAAACACAAGATGATAATGATTGAATGAGTAAGATTCCATATGCCTTGGTGATACGATCAATCATGTATTCCATGTTATATAATATACTTGATGTTTCCTATTCATTGATTATGGTAGGAATATATCAAACAGATCCTGGAGAATAGCATTGGTCAGTTGTTAAGGTCATCCTTAAGTATTTGAGAAGAACTAAGGATATATTCCTAGTGTATAGAGGAAATGAGGAGATGGTCATCAGAGGTTACACTAATGATAGCTATCAAATATATCAGAATGATCTGAAGTCACAATCAGAATATGTTTTATATCTCAATAGAGGATATCTGAGTTGGAAGAGTTCAAAGAAGCCAGTTGTCACTGATTCTATAGGGGGTTCTGAGTATATAGAGGCTTCTAATGAAACCAAGTAAGTCATTTGGATTTAGAACTTTTTCTAGGATATGGTTGTGGAACCCAGTAGTAAAGACCCTATCACATTGTATTGTGATAATGCTACAGCAGTGGCTCATACAAAAGAAACAATGTCTCATCAACGGAAAAAGCATATACTCCAAAATTATCACCTCTTGAGGGATTTATATTAGAGGTTTGAAGTTACCTTAAATAGAGTACCCACTATAGATAACATGGTATATCCCTTGACTAAAGGTATATCTCAGAAGAAGCATGAGTATCATGTGAGAGCTAGAAAACAGAATGTTGTTAGCAGTTGGCTCCAGTGAAAGATAGAGTCTGTTGGAGTTTGATCCCTGGAACCAAATTCTGTGTAATTTATGATAACTTGTATTCATAGTTTTGAACATTAATAAACTTATTATAACATCATGATTATTTTTATGTTTATTATAGTATGTGATAATGTCCCTAGAGTAGTTGTCACACTAAAGTGTCACAGTAGTTCCCCACTATGATGAGAACCCAAAAGTGCTATGAAAATATTCTTAATATATGTTCTATAGTCAGATTATATCATTTGAGGAATAAAAATGATACAAGAAATCAAGCGAGGAGACTCATAAGACTTTTAGGAACCTTCTTTGGGTATACACCCTTGGTAATAGCCAGTATAATATTATGAGAACGAGACCCGCTAGTAGGAAATCCACATTTATATGTTTCATTGGATATTCCTGTCTATGTAAGTGTGTATTGATCCTCAGACTTGAATATTATTATTAATGAGTATTATGAGCCATGCAATTTTAAGTATTGATGAAAACTATGATGAAATATGTTCGCGGTGAGATAGGATATGTTGGGTGCATCAAGAGTATTATTACATTAATGAATAATGTGGAAAGATATTTTTTCCTTTTATTATTTAATGAAAGTTGATATCTCAGTCCCTTTGATGGAAATGATATAGCCAAAATAAATCCATGGCCATGGTGTTCAAGAGAAAAGTTCAATTTCTGGGAAGTCAAAGAAAGGGACATCAAGCACATAGGTTGACGGCACTATCATGCAACCTGCTTGATTTGAGATATCCTAATAAAGGGATTATATTAAATAGTAAGAATTCGTAAGAGTTATTATGTTGTTTCTGGATTAAATTATTTCTTTAAGGGTGGCTTGGCATATTTCATTATGCTAACCTGGGACTTTAGGATACTTCACCCGATGCCACTAAGAAAGAGTGCTATAGGGTCACACACTAAGTGTATCCAGAATATCAGTTAAGTAATATATTATTATTTATTATTTAACATGTTGAATAAATTTTATTCTTGCATGTGGTTTAATAATTATTCATGTGTGCTTGATCACATTTATTATATCACCAGTTATTCAAAATAATTTAATGCGAGTGGAATATTTATTAAATATTTATTTTCTATTTTGTGAATATAATATTTATTTATTTATTGAAGAATAATTAAATGATATTTAATTAATAAATAAATTTTCATTTTTCAAGGCATGATAAATATTATGGAGGAATGGCGAACCGAGTTTAATGGTCCAGTGAGGAATAATAAATATTAAATATTATTTGATTAAATAATAATTAATTTAATTCACAAGTTAAGTCCATGTTGAGAAATAATAATATAATTATTATTATTTAACATGGGGTTCGGTAGCAATTAAATAAATAATAGGGAACTTGTGAAATTATTTTATTTTAACCCTAGTGGTATATAAACCCAATTATGTTATTTTCTCGAGAGATAATTCATTTTTCTTGGTTGTGCACAATGAATTTGGAGAATCCACTCAAGAAATAAAGATATCACTTCTCCAAGAACACTCTTATGAATGGACCACGAGATCAGGGAGAAATATTTAGAAGCTTTTCTCATAGAGATCAAAGGCTGAGGATGCAATCGAAAGGTTCTTTCATGATAGCACCCAGAGATTCCTTTGGCGATGTCTCGATATTCTTGGTACACATATGGATCACTGATAGAGGGAATCTACACTTAATTCCTTCAATTCAATGACAGAGCAATACATATCTATTTCCAAATCCATCAATGAAGAAATAATTCCATTGAGGTAATTCTTAATTGATTAAATTTATTGTAAATAATATGATATGATCCTCTCTTGGTTTCGATGTGATTTCCCTTTTCTATATTCATTGATTTAATTCCATAGATCATGAACTTTATCATTGTGTAAATCTCATATTAATCATCAATAATGAAAAAAAAAGTTGGGTCAACCCCATCGCACGCTTCTAGTGTGACTAGAACCATAAAAAATATGATAAATTAACCTGTATACATCAACACCAGTAGATAAGTAGGAAAGTCCCAAACCATAAAAATATAATATACCTTTTCATGTCAAATTTTATACCAAACTAAATATAGATAAAAATTATACAAATAAACAACTAAAGAAAAATATAAAATAAAGACTCCAAAAAATGGTCATGAATCCCATACCTGATACCAACTCCAAGATAAAACCCCAGCTAGCAAGAAAAAAATGATGCATAGGTCCCTTTACCATTGTCCCGAATTGTATCCATGAAGTCTTCCTATGTACTGAATGGTGGCCCAAATGGGGTGTCAATAAAACTTAGTAATCCACCATCAATGGTGTTTAGACAAATCTAGTCTAGATAATAGTGCATGTAATAGTATGATATAAAAAGGCATCAATTCATATTTAAATAAAAAACATACAAATAACCTCACTGACCCTCAAGGTCCAATTTGACACCTAGATTTAACCATTCCTGCTATGGTATGATTATAGATGTCTATATCCATACTCATCAATGATTCCAAACATATTCCCATACCAAGGAACAATCACACATTCTATTAGAATCCAACCCAAGACAGATTCTCATACTAAGGATAAATTATACATCAAGGTTCCCATCATGAATTCAAATTATAGGGCCACTTACATGCTCATGGGACATCAAAACCTATAGTAATTCCCATTCTAGGTATTATTTAACATTAATTTTTCCAAAATAAATTAATCCAAATCATACCAAAATACCAAACATGATAAACATATTAGCATATGCCACATTGGTTAATCCATGTCAATTACCAATTATAATCCCATGTATTCCATTATTACAAGTTACAAACACATTCCAAGTTACCCATTTACAGGTCAATTATAATGAAATTCAAATTACTAGTTTCATGCTAATACCAACTCACATAATAATTATGTCAGTTCTGATTCATATAAAAAATAAACCCAATTAAGATTTCATGTGTTATTATATCATTATTCCATCACACCATTATTCCATTTTCCAATACCATCCCAATTATCCAATTATAATCCAAGTGATCCAATTAAATTGTCAATTTATGAGTGAATACTATCCAAAAATCAATCTCCCAATTCATTTATAGGACTCTAGATTCGTAAATTCCATGTTCTGACCCTAGGTCATAGGTGGGCACACCATTTGAGTAGCCTCAAGTCCAGAGCTCATTTTCCATCATAACTAACAAGATATATGGTAGGACTAGGAATAATTACTCAAGAAATTATAAAGGATTCCAATGAGGTCTCATGTATAGCATGTCGTCATGAGCACACATATTTCACATACTAGAAAACCAAAACAGAACTTAGGGAGATGTTTTAAACTGCCTACCTCAAAAGAAAAAAAAATAATCCCATGATAAAACATTTAGATCAACACCCAATAACAAAAATCCCTATATATAATGATAAAATTATCCTATTGTGGTTGTAAGAAAAAAATATGAACTTTCCAATTCCAATAAAGACTTACCAATTAAATGTTTCTGGATTGAACGAAGGACTAAGGAACCAAGATAAAGTTTTAGAGAAGCCAAGGAATTCCGATAGAACCCTTTTAATTTATTAATCCCAAATTAGGATTGAAAGGATATGATTATAACACTTAAATGGGGGTTTATGGGGTATACTTTTCTACCATCATTTTCCCGACCCATAATGGATCCATCTACTAGTCACTGGCTACGACCAGATAGCTGATGGCATCTCTATAGGGATCCAATTCTATCAGGCTTCACCGACAAGTTGGTGGACCTCAATGGCTACATGATGGTCCTACTATAGTTATAATGAGATACTTCCTTATCCACTAGATAGTTGGTGGCATTGCAACAGTTTCCTTGTTGCACGCCACCACTAACTCTTACCATCTCACCTCCTATGAGCCCTTAGGCACCTCCAAAACAACAAAATAATAGGGTTTAAATATAATTTATAGTATTTAAAAGAGGTTCAAAAAAATAAAGAGAGAATATATTTGGATAAAATATGAGGTCTTAAAACATCCCCACAATATAATAGATCATCCCAATTTGTGGTCTCATGCATCATTTAGGGGTACCAGTGAATAAATCAGGCCACAATGACCACATATCTATCCCCATATCATAACTATCATCCTACACATGCTCATGATACCACTACATATGCACTAGGGGAATGGTATTTACTCAAAGGTTATTCTCAATAAGATCCACAATACATATTGGATGCTCCCAAAATGACACGTGAACATCAAGCTTCACATCATTAACATATATCACGTTAGAAGGATTAGGGTTATATATCTGAAGTTGTGCACATGAAACACATCTTTCATGAAACTATAGTTCTATATAAGATTCAATCATTATTCCATTAGACTAATACTCTCCACTATCTCAAATAACCCAAAAAACCTAGGTGTTAGCAACTGTTGGTTCCAGATACTATATTTCCCCAACCTATGTGACACCCACAAAAAGACCTAGTGGTTAACCTCAAAATATAGAGGTCATCTATAATGGTATGTATATGATTATTTCCTACACCATGTGGTTTTCAAAAACTTTATGGTCAAATGAACCTGCTCAGAAACCTTCTACATGAGACTAGTCCTAACAAGTACTAACTCACCCACCTCTAAAAAGTACAAAGGGTAATGACACTATCCTCCGTATAAAGACATGAAATTATCTATTTGTATCAATTATTGGAAGTTATTTTTATATATGAACTCTATAAGAGCTAGATGATACTTCCAATAACCATCAAAGTCCAAAAAAAATTGGCTCAGAAAATGCCCTCTAGAATCTAAATCTTCCATTCAGATTAACCGTTAGTCTGAGGATGATAGGTTTTTATCATAAGAACCAATAATCCCATTTCCATATGAATTATCCGCCATACCTATGATGTAAAATGGATATATTTATTAGAAATGATACTATAAAGAATACCATGAAATCGTACAATCACCCATACATATAGGTTACCCAAGTCATCAATGGTGAAGGTTTTCTTAATATAAAATAAATTGGATACCTTCATTAGAAGATCCACAATCATGCACACTATATCATTTTTTATACATGTATTAGGTAATCGTGACATGAAGTACATAGTGATATCATCCCACTTCCATTTTAGGATAGTAAAAGGCTACACCAAACTAATAGGCCACTAATTCTCATCCTTCACCTATTGATAGGTGAAGTATCATGCCATGAAGCCTAATATTTATTTCTTTATCCATGTCCACAAGTATTTCCTAGGTAGATAACCATACATATTTTTCAACCCAAGATTTAACGACCATTTAAAATCATGGAATTCCCTCATCAACTCCTTGATCATGCTCTTAGGAACCCAAATATAGCCATGAAAATGAATAACCTTATTGTTCTGAAGGAAGAAACCTGATGGTGTCTCCTCGCCATATATGTTATCCCTTAGGGATAAACCCTATAAATTAGATAAATTTCTTCCCTTGATCCAATCTATAAGCGTATAAATGATCGAGGTCAATGTCAGATTTTCACATACATAAGACTTATGAACATCTAGATGTATATCTATAAAAAGTTACGTCAATTACCACTCATCACTTGATTCACATACCACCTGTGATAATATATTTCCACTCAAGGCATCAGCAACGATGTTAACCTTTTCAAGATTATATTTTAACTCGAAGTAAAAAGAGTATAGATACTCAACCCACCTTCTCTACCAATGGTTTAGGTCCTACTGTGAAAATATGTGATTCAATATCTTGTGATCCATGTAGATCATAAATCTCTCACCAAAATGATAATGTCCCCCATCATCTAAGAGCATGAAATATCTCATATAACTCTAGGTCATGAGTAGGATAGTTCTACCCATGGGTTCTCAAATATTTAGAGATATAAGAAACCACTCAACCCTCCTACAACAAAACTCCTTGGCACACAACTTCTGATGTGTCACAATACAAGGTATACTCCTTACCCTGATTAGGTAAGTTGGGGAGCGGTGTTGAGGAAAACCTAATCCTCAACTCTTGGAAATCATACTCATAAGAATACAACCAAACAAACCTCACCCATTTCTTATTAATACCATAAATCGGTGCTTCCATATAGTATAAATCCAATATTAATCATAGATGATTGTCTACTAGACCTATAAATCTCTAAATCTCAAAGATATTCCTATCTCACCCCCAAGATACCACAGAAATCACATTCTTCAGGTCCATTGACACACCATTCTATGAGATAACATAAGCCAAAGTATAATTATTCATTCCAGTAATAATATTTAGATATCTAGGTGTAAATTTGATAATATCTCAACATACTTAGGATGATGTCAAGATGTTGTGCATGATCATATCTATACTAGGAGTTCATCAAGATTTCATCGATGAAAACAACCAAAAACTAATCTAGATAAATATGGAAGATCTGATTCATCAAGTCCATAAATATTTCAGGTGAATTTGTCAAACCAAATAACATTACCATGAACTCATAAAATTCATAATTTATCCCAAAATTCATTCAGGGTATGTCATCCAATATCACACTCAACTGATGGTACCCGGATCTCAAGTTAATTTTGGAGAAAATTTTGGCACCACTCAACTAATCAAATAGATCGTCGATGTGCAGAAGGGGATACCAATTCTTGATTTTCAACTAGTTAATACTTCGATAAGCCATACATAAATGAAATGTTCCATTTTCATTATTAGTTAATAGCATAGGGGAACCCCATGGTGAAGTACTATCCTATATGAATCCCTTAGCTTATAGATTATCCAACTACACTTTTAACTCCTAAATCTCTATGAGTGCCACCCTATAGGGCATGATAGAAATAAGTTCACCTCCTAGAACCAACTAGATATTGAAATATATCTTTAACTCTTGTGGTAATCTAGAGAAATATTCAATAAATACTTCCCAAAATTGTACCACTAATAGAGGGAACGTACTCTATTTCAACTCACCATCATCTAGAATAAGTCTTTCTACCTAGGTTGTGGGGAAATATAATCTACACTAAATCAGTCTTACATGAACACTCAGAAGAAATTGTAGCCATAAATTTCAAGAGTATACTCTTTATAGTATATAATACCCTCCAATAACACCCCCAATGAATTATATATGGTCATAACCACATCCAATATTTCCACATTCAAATCCAACCCATTGTAAAATTGATAAGATATAAAGTAATGTAATGCTCATATATTAAACAAAACACTAAAAAGGGTAGATGACACAAGAATCATACCTCTGACAGTGGAAGGTCATGAATATAAACGGGTAGGAGTAGACTACATAACTTGTATCTGACTATTCCCTTTCCCTAGTCTCTAGCCTAAATACCCTATGATACTCCCTCCTACTTATATTTTCACTCATGTTTTGGGGTTCCATTCCCCAACCTTGACTCGAGCATCCGGTATAACTCTAGAAACCTATCTACTGAGGGGTACTTTTGTCACTCCAAGCCTTTGATTTATTCAAAGATCCTTCACCACAGCTCGATTAGTGAGTGCTTCTATAGAACATCTTTAGGTGGCCCATATTACCGTAATCTATATATTCCACTACATGAAATAGAAATTTAAAGGGCATGAGGACAGACCTACTACACTGATATTATAACCCCGAGTTGTGGTCCTGAGATGGTTTTCTACTCCCCTAGCTAATTTATCCTCCACTACCTTGTTGGAAATTATCATAGTGATGTTTCTTACTTCCGGAAGTGGAACTCCCTAATTATCCTTCAAAAACCATATTCCTGCCACTAGGGGCCTCCTTCAAGTTCTCCTCGATGATGATGACCTAATTCATCATGTAAAAGAAGTTGTTCAAGTAGAAGAAATTCACTAATGACTTGATCTTATACTGAAGACCGTCCCAAAATCTCTAATCTCTAACTATCTCATCCTTTTCTAGTGATGGAGGCAAACACTACAAGTCGGTAAAACATCTAACATAGTCCATCACAAGCATGATCACATGTATCAAGTGGAAGAACTCACGAGCTCTTTCATCCCATAGAGTCTCTAAATAAAAGTGACGTAGAAAATTATCCTAGAATACTTTAAAAGTTAGATCCTCATAATTCTCATCCTATAAAATGATGTCCCGCTAGCATTTGTATGGTCCTCCTAGTATATAAGTATAATGATTCTTGCCCCTCACCACAAGTGTCTCCAGGTGAGTAAATATCATCTGTATGGACTCAATACAGAAATCTTCTTCCTGAGGGCTTGCCTCTCTGATGAACTTGGGTTGGTGTTATAGTGGGGACTCCTTGTTTATGTTAAACATAGAATATATGGAATTATTAGTCTCATTATATATGGATCACATGACCCCCAATAAACTATCACGCAGTTGATCATCCATTGGATCCCCCAGAGCTATAGGAATTCCCTGTTCCACTGCATAAGGTGTGTGGTTGTTACCACTCTCCTAGAATTTAACTAGAAGATGAAATATAAGTATTTTTTTCAAGGATCAAAATAATCCTCAATTCACAAATTTTGTTACAAGATCAACTCATAAATAAAATAAGATAATTGATAACCAAAGTCAAAATATCATTTTAGTTCTTTTCTTAACAAGGGAAATAATCATATTTTAATAGATAAATTTTATTTCTTTTATTAGGAATGTTATGAAATTTCATGTGAAATAAATGAATCCCTATCATGAATAATACATGATAACATACTTTAAAATGTTCCTACCATGATGAATTTATATACAACTAATGTTGTACAAGACCATGAGTGAAATCTCATAAAAGTGTAACATCACACAACAATTGCATCACATAAGGTAAAATAACACCACAACTATAATAGGTGAATCTCAAGAAAAAAAATAAAATCTCTATAAATATGGGTTTTCCCCCCCACATGGGTTATCTAATACCATGCATGAGCTCATTAGAAAACCCTAACATATCCTATTCTCTTTTCTACATTTACAAAAAGGTAAATTAAAATAAAATTCCTCTTATGATACCACTTTGTAATTTCCCCAACCTGGTTCCCTCTCACATAACTAAGAAGAGTCATTACAAGACCTCAATAGTGACTCCTTGTATTCTAGAGGCTCTTAAATAGTAGTTATGGTATAATAAATATAGTGGGAAAACTATACCCTCTAGTATCAAATATCAAACACAGTGGAAACATGATAAATAAACTAGTATAATCAACTCCAATAGATAAATAGGAAAGTGACAAGCCATACAAATATAATAGACCATGTCATGTCACACTATATACTAAACTAAATGTATTTGAAAATAATATAATAAAACAACTAAATACAGACTCAAAATAAAGACTCCTAACACTGAACCCAAATCCCATACTTGGTCCCATCTCTAAGATCTAGTCCCATCCAACAAGAAAACAATCAAGAATTTGGCCACTTTCACTTTTCTAGACATGAATCCATCAAGTCTACATGGGTACCAAATGGAGACCCAAATTGGGTGTGAGTAAAATTCAATTCGCCACCACCAACAGTGTCTAAAAATCTAGTTTGAATAATAGTGCATGCAAAAGTAGGATATAAAATGAAATTAATTCATATTTAAATTTAAAACATCCAAAAAACCATTTTGATCCTTGAGAAATTAGTTGACACCCGAGGTCATACCAACCTTCTACAGAATACTTTACAAGTTAGATCCTCATACTTATCATCCTATAAAATGATTTCCCACTAGAATTTGGATGGTCCTCATAGTATATAAGTATCAAGATTCATGCCCCTCACAACAAGTGTCTCCAGGTGAGTAAATATCATCTGTATGGACTCAATACAGAAATCTTCTTCCTAAGGGCTTGCCTCTCTGATGAACTTGAGTTGGTGTTATAGTGGGGACTCCTTCTTTATGTTAAACATAGAATATATGGAAGGATTAGTCTCATTATATATGGATCACATGACCCCCAATAAACTATCACGCAGTTGATCATCCATTGGATCCCTCAGAGCTATAGGAATTCCATGTTCCACTGCGTAAGGTGTGTGGTTGTTACAACTCTCCTAGAATTTAACTAGAAGATGAAATATAAGTATTTTTTCAAGGTTCAAAATAATCCTCATATCACAAATTAGGTTACAAGATCAACTCATAAATAAGATAAGATAATTGATAACCAAAGTCAAAATATCATTTTAGTTCATGTCTTAACAAGGGAAATAATAATATTTTAACAGATAAATTTTATTTCTTTTATTAGGAATGTTATGAAATTTCAAGTGAAATAAATGAATCCCTATCATGAATAATACATGATAACATACTTTAAAATGTTCCTACCATGATGAATTCATATACACCTAATGTTGTACAGGACCATGAGTAAAATATCATAAAACAGTAACATCACACTACAATTTCATCGCCTAAGGTAAAATAACACCACAACTATAATAGGTGAATATTAAGAACAAAAATCAAATCTATATAAATATGGGTTTCCCCCACACATGGGTTATCTAATACCATGCATGAGCTCATTATCAATCCCTAACATATCCTATTCTCTTTTATACATTTACAAAAACGTAAATTAAAATAAAATGACCTCTTATGATACCACTTTGTAATTTCCCCAACCCAGTTCTCTCTCACATAAATAATAAGATTAATTACAAGACCTCAAGAGTGACTCCCTATATGCTAGAGGCTTCTAAATAGTAGTGATGGTAAAATAAATATAGTGGTAAAACTATACTCTCTAGTACCAAATATCAAACATAGTGGAAACATGATAAATAAACTAGTATATATCAACTCCAATAGATAAATAGGCAAGTGAAAAAGCCATAAAAATATAATAGACCATGTCATGTCACACTATATACTAAAATAAATGCAGTTGAAAATAATATAAGAAAACAACTAAATACAGACTCAAAATAAAGAATCCTAAAACTGGACCCAAATCCCATACTTGGTCCCATCTCTACGATCTAGTCCCATCCAACAAGAAAACAATCAAGCACTTGGCCACTTTCACTTTTCTAGACATGAATCCATCAAGTCTACATGGGTACCAAATGGAGACCCAAATTGGGTGTGAGTAAAATTCAATTCGCCACCACCGACGGTGTCTAAAAATCTAGTTTGAATATTAGTGCATGAAAAAGTAGGATATAAAATCAAATTAATTCATATTTAAATTTAAAACATCCAAAAAACCATTTTGATCCTCGAGTAATTAGTTGACACCCGAGGTCATACCTACCTTCTACAGAATTATTTTGGGTGTCTTTCCATACTCATCACCGAGTCTAGGTTGATTCCCATACCAAATAACAATCATACATTCCATTCACAACCAACCCAAAGTGGATTCTCATGCCCAGGTTGAATTATACATTAATGGGTCCAGTAAGAATTCCCCTGATATGGCCACATACATGCTCAAAGGACATTAGAACCTATGTGAATTCCCATGATAAGGCCAATTTAACTTTACATTTTCCAAAAGAAATTAAGCCAAAGAATACAAAAATATTGAACATTCCAAACATGTTATCATATACCACATTGGTAAATTCATTTTAATTACCAATTATCATCCCATTAATTCAATTATTCCATGTTACCTATTTATAGGTCAATTATGCTAAAATTATATTTAACAGATTCGTGCCATTAATAATTCATATAACAATTGTGACAATTCTGATTCACATACCAAATAAACCCAATTATTATTTCACATGGAATTATGTCATTATGTCAGCATGTCATTATTCAATTTTACAAACCCGTACAAATTATCTAATTAAAATCCAAGTGATCCAAGTAATTTTTCAATTTATGAGTTAAAACAATCCATAAACCAGTCACTTAATTCATTTATAAGACTCTAGGTTCATAAATTCCATGTTCCAGGGCACGGTCAAGGGTGGGAACACCTCTCAGGTAGTCACAAGTCTCGGTATCATTCACTATTTCACCCAATGAGGTCCATGGGAGGGATAGGAATGATGATTAAAGTAATTAAAGAGGATTCCAATTAAGACAGGTCATGCACAAAACATACTAGTGTGATATCACATGTTTTACATACTAAAAATAAAAAAATGGACTTAGGGAGATGTTTCAAACCACTTAACTCAAAATCAAGAATAAGAATCCCAATATCAAACATCTATATCAATTAATAGCCCCAAAAAACCTTATTAATAGTGATATAATCATCCTATTGGGGATGGAAATGTAAAATCCAAGACGAAAATAAGAGGAATTCTCCAATTCCATGAAAGACTTGTTGATTCATGATGTTTGAATCAAAATAATGATCAAGGAACCAAGGGAAAGTGTTAGAGAATTCAAGGAAGCCTCGAAGAACCCTTATAATTTTTCAATCCTAAATTAAGGTCAAAGTAGGGTAGTATAACACTTAAATCATGGGTATAATGGGAAGGAAATACCATTCTATCCCTCACTCAACTGATTCATAATGGCGCCAACAGCTAGTCAATGGATGACACTGGCTATTTAGTGGGATACCTATTGGGATCCAATTCTTCTAGGGCTCCAATGGCTTGCTAGTGAGCCTCCTATAAATTTATTGGGCTACTGTCCTATCCACTATCATGTTAGTGGCACTACAATTGTTCCCTTACTGTATACCACCGCTATCTCTTATTGTGTCACCTCCTCTGAGCCCTTGAGAACCTCCAAAACACTAAAAAAGGGGTTTTAAGGTTCATTTATATAATTTTAAATAGGTTCATAAAAACTTAAAGATATAAATTACCTATTTAAAATATAAGATCTTACATATTTATACTAATTCATCAGACACAGGTTGCCAAAAAAATCATTGTAAATATGTTTTTGGATAGATCCATCGGAAATAGAAACAATGAGAGTTATAAAAAGAGTAACTTAAAAAGATCTAGATAGAGTAAATGTTCAAAGAAGTACTGGATAAATACAAACCATGAGAAAGTGTAACATCCTAGGTTTTTTGAGTGGGTTGAATTACTATTTTATTTTTAATTTTTGGAGTTTTGTGGGTAGACCAACTTCTTTCTTAGTCATCGAAACTTAATTCAAAAAAATTCTTTAACCTAATTCCTTGTTTTTATTCATGGTTTAAGTGGAGGTTAAGTTCGGTTTTAGGTCTTTCTGAGGCCAAAAACCCAAGTTTTCTAATTACACAGACCAAGGTGCACGGTTTGGACAAACTTTGTTTCCTCCAAGGAGAAATTGTGAGCCCTCAAAATTCATTAACCATGATTTGGGAAATCGTAAAATATGGGGTGCACGGCCATGCATGAACCTATATAGTTTTTAGTAGACGGATCTGCACATATTGTGCATGGTTTGGGAAAACCATGTGCAAGTCAAACACTTAGTTCCAAATAGGAAGTAGCTATTCACTTTAGTTCGCACATTTAGTGCACAGTTTGGGATAACCATGTGAGATAACTATGCAAGGTCGGTCTATTAATAAGTAGGAGCAGCATGGTTTCTACACAATTTAGAAAACCATGCGAGATAACCGTGTAGCCCATTAAAAGGATAAAAAGTCAATTTTACCCCTAATTCCCTTTATTTATTTTTATCCTTTCTTCTTCTCCTATATATATGCTTTAAAGGGTGATCCTCCCATTTTTCTTTCTAGATAGGCTTTGAACCACACCCTCTGTCTGATATCCATTTTGATTGTTTTCAGGTAATTTGGATCTATGTTGATAATTCCTTGATTCCTCTTGCCTATTTTCTACATTTCCCTCTCTGTACGATGCGATAAATTCATGTGAGTGGTTTTACCCTATTTTTATGTCATTTTTCTAAAACACTGACTTCCAAATCGGTTTGAGTTAGAGGCTAATATCAAATGTGTGGGCATCTACTAATACGAGGTAGGTGGTGTTCATCTTTCTTTCTAGTTTTGTGAGTGTTTTTGGGTGTGGTTTTGACTGCGTTGTTGTTTTTACCAAGTGACTCCCTATGAAGTTAATCACATAACTTTAATTAATTAAATTGACCATATGGTATGCCTTTGGTCATGCCCACCAAACTCTATAAATATTTTTATATGTGTGACGGGATTCAAACCTTGGGAGGAGTAGGTGGGGGTGTTTTTTATTTAAATTGATTATTTTAGTTTAATTATATTTAATTATTTCATATATATGAATTTTTTGTGTGATATGTGGTATTGTGATGGACTCGTCCCAAGGATTTAGATGGAAGTGGCCATTTGGACTAAGTCGATGTGATCATTAGGCTGGGCATGGATTGATATATATATATATATATATTTGTATGTGAGTGATGTTGGTCACAGGATGGGAAAATTGGTCTTCAGATTGATACGGTGAGTCCATAAGGTTATAGAAAAGGCTCATGTGTTGTTGTATGGAATGTTCATTGGATTGAACATCGTGGTCGCAGGACCACGAGGTGTTAGAATCATGTGGATGAGGTTCTATTTAGTGATTGTTTCTCACATGTGTTTTCCAAAGTGTTGTTTGGAGTCATTTTCATATAGGTAGACTCAGATGAGGAGGAGGTTTTGACCAATCATGCAGGTAGAGGCCTAAGGTAGTTGCCGTTTAGGGAAACGGTTGGAGGTGATTGTCATAGATAGCCATAGAGAGAGTGAGGAGCCATTGGATGACAGTGTTGAGACTTTCGATTATGGGATGAGGCTCGACATGCGTTAGGTCATTGGTCCAAGACTTACTTGGGAGGACGGATAACGTCGTTCCCCAGGACATTAGATATTGTGTCGACAGTTATATTATTTAGAGGAAAGGTATTTGTGCACATTGAACATCGGGCTTCAAGACAACGGAGTAACTTCTGAGTTGAGGTCCTAGGGACCAGGTACTTTCTTGGGGTGTGCCATTGAGATTTTGGTGACTTGACATGGACCCAAGGTGTTAGTTGGAAAATGGTTTTAGTTGAAATTTTGAACTAAAACCTAAGGGTTCACCTCGGACCATTTTACAACTGGGGATGCCTTGGGCATAGGCTAAGGATCCTCTCCACTATGATATCTCAGCATTGGCCAAATCAGGTGATAGATTCCTAGTGGTTATTGAGAACCAAGGAAGATTGTGTTTAATAAATACATGTGTTTCCTTTCTTTGATTTTACTATACCCCTACTAAATCACAAATTTAAGATAAGAACATGTTGGTGATGGCCTACTAAGATTATTTCCCACACCCTGCATGGGCCCTTCAGGACATGTGTAGATTTTATGGATTTGTGTTCAGGTAAAGGTTCAGGATCAAGATCTAGATCTTATTACATGAGTTGGAAGGGTATGGAAGGATAGAGACCATTGTTTCTTACCTCAGTTTGAGTTCTACTTTGTTTTTTTTATATCAGCATGCTACTTGTATATGCATGTAATGATGGTCGAACACGGGCGACCTTTCTGCTTGTTGTTTTGTAAGACCTTTTATGTATGCATGTTTAGCTATAAATGGCATGTTTTCTTGTTTATATTTTCTACTACTATTGTTTCTTATTACTTCCACAATTTCTTGTGCTTCCACCATGGTCGGGTTACTGTAGCATGCACAGGTTGAGACCCATGAGGGTTAGGCAAAGTAGGAGACATAGGTATAGGATCATATGCAAGCGAGGTAGTCATCAAATTTGATATCCTTTGGTCCATGGATTGATGAGTAGCTCAGATCAATCCTGGTACATTTCATCCAAGGGATTTACTGGGTATATTGGTGAATAGATCATTCGATGGAATATTTGACTCAAGAGTTTCATTCATAGTAACCACCACTATTTTAGGGAGAAGGTGGTCCACAAGAGGCTGAGAACTTGATCGAATCAATGAATATGATCTTTGAGTATCTTGAGACACCCTCAAGCTGAAGGGTGAAGATGGTGAGCTACATACTCAAATTACCAGCTAAGCACTATTGGGACATGTAGGTTCAAGTTGCTGGACATGAGGCACTATCCTGTAAGGACCTTGATGTTAGGTTCTTCGAGTATCTCTTCCCATAGGTGTTGAGGTGGGGGGGAGCTTGGGAGTTCTTGATCCTTCAGTAGGGTGAAATATCTATCATGTACTATACAGTGACGTTCATCGAGTTTTCTCACTTTGTACTTGGTATGGTGGGAAACAATTCCTCAAGGGTGAGGCATTTTGAGGATAGTTTTTTACATTCCATTTAGGTGCAGCTAAACATCTTTAGGTTAGCCTCATTCTCAGAGGCGGTGAATCGGGCACTCATAGCTAAGTGAAATTTGATGGATTGAACCTATTTGAGGTGAGTGAAGACTTCAGGTGATATTATTGGTGATTATTCGGATACTAGTAAGTAGGTATGAAAGGAGTTCCAACAAGTCAGACAAGCCAAGGAAATGGGTAGACCACCCCAGAGTGGGTTTTCAATGGCGCACTTCCAATGCAGGTCATCAGGTTGTGTGTGAACTCAGAGAGAGTGGCATACAAAGGAGTTTCATGCATGGGTATAGGTCACCCATATTGAGAGTTTCAATAGGAATCCTTCTTGGACATCCAAAAATCAGGGACTAGGGTAGACTCAGGGTTCTGAGATCAAACTGGGAGCGGTACTAGGTGATGGTAGTTGAGTTTCAACTACACGCGGAGGTTGTAGCAGAGACAATGGGAACCAACAATGAGGTCAGTGGTCAGTGGCTAGTATAGTACCATAGGGAGGCTAGTCTTTAGGTATTCTGGATCCAATCTAGGTGTATGTCGTGGAGCATCTAGGGTTAGATCAGGTTGGTGGGCCGATGATGTTCATAGGTACATCATGGGTGTAACCGAGGTACCATTTTGTTTTGTTTTGGCATGTAATATTTAGAGTCATGTCTATTTTGGGTGAACTAGGTAAACAGGATGTATCTATGGACTAACTAGGTACTATTTATTATGTTAGCATCAGCTTGGATTCATTATATATATATTTGCATAAGGTGTGTGGCACCTAGATTTTTATGTGAGAATCATTGGATGCTTGACTTGTGAGGTGCATAGGAATCTGGGCATCCGTGTGATACGGGTATTCTATGAGGTGCAAGGAACTGGGACTAATTTAATCATATGATGATACATGGGACCTCATAGTTCCCATGTGCAATATGAGCATGAGGCGGGCACTGATTCGATGTGGGGTTCTGATGGATGTCAAGTATTATGCAGGAGCACCAAATGAGGTGCAGGTGTGATGATGTGTCATGGGAGGACCTTGAGTCTGGGGATGGTTAGTAGACCATCAGTTTAATCAGATTTTTGGGTCGAGAAGTGACCGAGGTAGGTAAATCCTAAGGTGGGGAGCCCCCCCCCCCCTTGAGGTAGTTTACATGTGACTTTGAGATTGGGATAGTCCAAGTTAATTTGAGCAAAATGGGAATTTTTAGTACCATATCCAGGTTTTGTTTTATATATTGGGGATAAGTTATGTTAAGGTAGAAAGATTTTAATGTCTCAGGTTTTTGGATCGTGATGAATTCCTCGCCCATTTTTAATTTTTTGAGTTTGTTGGTTAGATCGTCTTCCTTATCGACCAGAACTTAATTCCAAGAGTTTCCTTAACCCATTACCTTTTTTAGTCATTGTTTAAGTCTTGATAAGTTTCATGGGGGTCAGGTTGGGTTTCTGTTCTATCATAGGCCAATATCTCTATATTTCTAAGTGGACTATAAGGAGAAACCATCCACCCCCCCCCCCAAATACATTAATAACGGTTTTGGAAACCATACAGGATAGGGAGCATGGCCATGTGTGAACCACTTCAGTTTTTAGAAAAGGTATCATAACTGATTGTGCATGGTTTTGGAAAATTGTGTACAATCCATATGCTTAGTTATAAATGGGTAGTAGTTATGCATTATAGCATGCATGGTTAGTGCATGGTTTGGTTGAACCGTGCAAGCTAACCGTGCAAGGTTGGGATCTTAAGTAGTAGGATTCGCGTGGTTTCCACATAGTTTGGAAAACCGTGCGGCCCATTAAAACGGTGAAAATTCAATATTACCCCTACCCCCTTTATTTATTTTTCTACTTTCTTCTTCTCCTCCATGCATCATATTTGGGAGATCCTCCCATTTCTCCTACTATCAAGGCTTTAAGCCGCATCCTTCATCTGGACTCCATTTTGATCATTGTCGGGTGCGTTGGATCTGTAACGGAAATCCCTTGATTCCTATTGACTCTTTTATTAATTGAAATCTCCATAAATTGTACTAAATATATATGGGTGGTTTTACCCTATTTTTAGTGCGTTCATCATAAATGTCTATTTTTTACAAATTGGTTCTGGTTAGAGTCTAAGATCGAACATGCAGTTTTCTACCAACACAATGTAGGTGGTGCTCATATTTCATTATGGTTTTATGAGTGTGTTGGTGTGTGTCTTTCAGTTCAATATTTTATTGACTGAGTGATACGATATGAATTTAATTAATTTTCTTTAATTAATTAAATTGACAATTTGGGATTCCTTTATTCATACCCACCCAACTCTAAAAATTGTCTGATCTATGTGAGGGCATTCGGACCTTGGGTAGAGTAGGTTAGAGTGTTTTTTTATTTAAACTAATTTTTTCAATTTAATTATATTTAATTTTTTTATATATATGATTTTTTTGAGATATGTGGGCTCGTTATGGTCTCATCCCAAGGATTGAGATGGTGGTGGCCATCTGGATAGAGGTGATGTGATCATCATACTGGTCAAGGCCTGATATATATATATATATATATATATATATATATGTGAGAGATATTTTCATCATAGGTTGGGTTACTTGGTCTTCAGATTGAGAAAGTGAGTCTGTCAAGTTACGAGAGAGACTCTTTTGATGTTGGATGGCATGGAAATCGGCTTAAGAAACATGGTCACAGGGGCACAAGGTGATGAAATCAGGTGTCTTAGGTTCTATTTAGCAATTTCTTCTCACCTATGTTGGCCAAATTTCCAATTGGAATAATGTTCACACATGATGACTTAGATGATGAGGTGGTTTTGACCACTTGTGTGGGTAGAGGCCTCTAGTAGTTGTGTCTTAGAGAAATGGTTGTAGGTACTTATTGTAGAAATCCATGGGGATAGGGTGAATCCATTAGATGATATTGTTGAGACTATCGGTTGGGGTCGGAGGATTACCATGCATGAGGCCAATGTGCCAGGACTTACATGGGAGGAAAAATATCATCATTCCTTAGAATTGCAGTTATTGATCTGATGGTGATATTATTTGGAGGACAGATGTCGCTATGCCTCGGACATAGGGCTTTGATCCAACAGAATTACTTCTGAGTTTAGTTCCTAGATACAAGGTACATGATTGAGGAATGCCTTTGGGAAGTCAATAATTTCACATGGATATAAGCTATTGGTTGTCACATGTGATACCTTTCCTTATTTTTACTATACACTTTCTAAATCACAAATTTAAGATAGGCGCACATTGTTGTTGGACTACTGATATTCTTTCTCACACCCTCTATGGGCCCTTCGGGACACATATAGATTTTATAGATTTGTATTCAAATAAAGGTTTGGGTTGGGGAGATAGATCTTAGTACTTGAGTTTTTAGGGTATGGAAGGAAAGATATCATTGGTTCTTACGTCAGTTGGAGTATTGTTTTATTTTATTTTATATCAGAATGATACTTGTATATGTATGTATGAAAATTTGGCCATGGGATACATTTCTTCTTGTTGTTTTATAAGACCTTTTTTTATTCATGTTTAGCTAGAAATGGAATGTTGGATTTTTTATCTTTTGCACTGTTTTTTTGGTTATTTTTCATGCTATTTCTTGTTATTGCTTGTGCTTCCTCTGTGGGTGGGTTACTAGTTTAGAGTATATGTGGTGTTTCTTTTTGCTACTTCATATTTATATATACCATTATTATGTCATTTCCATAGGTTATAGTCTCCCTACAATCACCCCATTTTCACCTTCATTTCTAGTTGTAAGCCTTTATAGTACGGGGAGGTGTGCCTAAGGCCAGCAGAACTCAGTCTGAACCACTATTTGGGTGGATAATTAGTTATGGACACTACATAAAGTATACCAAATAGAGCATTACTAGGAAAATAAGTTCCTATAAAGGAGTACCATATTAAGTTTTGAGGATATTTATAAAGTCTTGGTAAAGTAATACATTATGATGATGTTGAACTAGATGATCTATGCCTCAATAATCATGAAAGAAAGATCATGATTCTAGTTGAGATTTCAATAATATTCAAAGGTCCTTCATGCCAAGATTTTTGGAAAAATATTACAATGTTTTTTTAATCTAATTTAATTAGAAGTTTGAAGGAGGTCAAGAAAATAAACACCGAAGAGAGAATTTAAATTTCCAGTGGGAAATTCAAATTTTAATTTTAGGTTTCAACCATATTTCCTAGAGAAATTATGGGTACATAAATGGGAGTAGGTGAAATGTAAAATAGTTGTTTAAAATGTTGAGGTGTCAACTAGGAAGCTTTATAGAATTTTTTTAGGTCAAAGTACTTGACATATGGTACTAGACAAAGAAGGTGTTGAATGAATAAGTGAGGTACTAGGTAATGAAGTGAGGTTCTGGATGAATAATTTCCAGATGAAAAGTTACCATATTAATAAGTATCATAAAAATAGGTATCGAATGAAGAAGTATTGGATGAACGGGTTCTCGATGAAGAAGAACCAGACATAGGGTTCTAAACAGAGGAGAATTAGAGAAAGGGTTCCATGTAGATAAGAAAAAGACATATGGTTCCAGATAGAGAAGAACTGTATAATAAAGGTTGAAGAATATGTTTTTAGTGAGGCTCAACACCATTATTAAAAATATTATATCTTGGTATATGGATGAAAAAACTACATTCCTTGATGGGAACCTTCACGAAGATGCATATATGACAGAACCATAATAGTTTGTGACTCTAGGTGATGCCAAAAGGATTTGAAAGTTTCATAGATCCATTTATGGATTGAACCAAGAATCCAGGTCATGGAACATTCGATTCAATGAATCCATAAAATAATTTGGTTTCATTAAAAATGAATGTGATTTGTGTGTTTACAATTGGTTTGGTGGGAATGTGGTTGTTATCCTAGTAGTATATTTCGATGGCATGTTACTCATTAGAAATTACATTATAGTATTATAGTATGTTAATAATTGGTTAAACAAGTGCTTCTCTATGAAGGACTTAGGTGAATCATCCTATACTCTAGGGAAAAATATCATTCATGACAGATTCAAGAGGATTATTGAACTATGTAAGAGTACATATGTTGACCAAAAACTAAAGAGATTTAGTATGGGACAATCCAAGAGTAGATTGGTTCCAGTGTCACATAGATTACATATTTCTAGTAAAATTTATCCTCAAACACAATATGATAATGATAGAATGAGTAAGATCCCATATGCCTTGATGATAGGATCAATCATGTATTCCATGTTATATAATATACTTGATGTTTCCTATTCATTGAGTATGGTAGGAATATATCAAGCAGATCCTAGAGAACAGCATTGGTCAGTTGTTAAGGATATCCTTAAGTATTTGAGAAGAACTAAGGATATGTTCCAAGTGTATAGAGGAAATTAGGAGATGGTCATCAGAGGTTACACTAATAATAGTTCTCAAACATATCAGAATGATCTGAAGTCGCAATCAGAATATGTTTTCTATCTCAACAGAGGAGCTGTGAGTTGGAAGAGTTCAAAGAAGTGAGTTGTCGCTGATTCTACAGTGGGGTCTGAGTATATAGAGGATTCTAATGAAACCAAGTCATTTGGATTTGGAAATTTTTCTATGATATTTTTTGTGGCACCTAGAAGTAAATACCCTATCACATTGTATTGTGATAATGTTACAGCAGTGGCTCATAAAAAAGAAATAATGTCGCATCAACGGAAAACACATATACTCCAAAATTATCACCTCTTGATGGATCTATATTAGAGGTTTTAATTTACCTTAAATATAGTACCTACTAAAGATAACATGGTCTATCCCTTGTCTAAAGGTATATCTTAGGATAAGCATGAGTATCATGTGAGATCTAGCGAATAGAAGGTTGTTAGCAGTTGGCTCTAGTGAAAGTTGGAGTTCATTAGAGTTGGTTCCCTGGAACCAAATTCTGTGTAATTTATGATAAATTGTATTCATAGTTTTGAACATTAATAAACTTATTATAACATCATGATTATTATTTTTTGTATCACAATATGTTATAATGTCCCTAGAGTAGTTGTCACACTAAAATTTTACAGTAGTTCCCCACTATGATGAGAACCCAAAAATGCTATGAAAATATTCTTAATATATGTTCTATAGTCAGATGATATCATTTTAGGAATAAAAATGATATAGGAAATCAAGGTAGGAGACTCATTGGACTTTTAGGCACCTTCTCTGGGTGTACACCATTTGTAATATCCAGTAGAATATTATGAGAACGAGACACGCCAGTTGGAAATCCACATTTATATGTGTCATTGGATATTCCTATCTATGGATGTGTGTATTGATCCTTAGACTTGAATATTATTATTAATGAGTATTATGAGCCACGCAATTTTAAGTATTGATGAAAACTGTTATGAAATATGTTCGCGGTGAGGTAGGATACGTTGGGTGCGTCACATGTATTATTGCATTAATGAATAATGTGGGAAGAGATTTTCCCCTTTTATTATTTAATGAAAGTTGATATCCCGGTCCCTTTGATGGACATTATATAGCCAAAATAAATCCATGGCCATGGTGTTCCAGAGGCAAGTTCAATTTCTGGGAAGTGAAAGAAAGAGGCATCAACCACAAATGTTGACAGCAATATCATGCAACCTACTCGATTTGAGATATCCTAATAAAGGGATTATATTACATAGTAAGAATTTGTAAGAGGTATTATGTTGTTTCAGGATTAAATTATTTCTTTAAGGGTGACTTGGCATTTTTCTTTTTGCTAACATTAGACTTTAGGATACTTCACCCAATTCCACTGAGAAAGAGTGCTAGAGGGTCACACACTAAGTGTATCTAGAATATCAGTTAAATAATATATTATTATTTATTATTCAACATGTTGAATAAATATTATTCCATTATATGGTTTAATAATTATTCATGTGTGCTTAATCACATTTATTCTATCACCAGTTATTCAAAAGAATGTAATGGGAGTGAAATATTTAATAAATATTTATTTTCTATTTAGTAAATATAATATTTATTTATTTATTGAAGAATAATGCAATTATATTTATTTAATAAATAAATAGTCCTTTTTCAAGGCATGATAAATACAATGGAGGAATGGTGGACCGAGTTTAATGGTCTAGTGAGGAATAATAAATATTAAATATTATTTGATTAAATAATATTTAATTTAATTTACAAGTTAAGTCCATGTTGAGAAATAATAATAATATTATTATTATTTAAAATGGGGTTCGGAAGCGATTAAATAAATAATAGGGAACTTGTGAAATTATTTTATTTTAACCCTAGTAGTATATAAACCAAATTATGTTATTTTCTCGAGAGACAATTCATTTTTCCTGGTCGTGCACAATGAATTTGGAGAATACTCTTAAGACATAAATATATCCCTTCTCCAAGAACACTCTTATGAATGGAGTGAGATATTTCCCCACTAGATCAGGGAGAAAGCTTTGGAATCTTTTCTCATAGAGATCAAAGGTGGATGATGCAATCGAAAGGATCTGTTGTGCTAGCAACCAGAGATTCCTTTGGCGATGTCTAGATATTTTTGGTACACATATGGATCACTGATATAAGGAATCTACACTTTATTCCTTGAATAGAATGATAGAGCAACACATATATATTTCCAAATCCATGAATGAAGAAATTATTCCATTGAGGTAATTCTTAATAAATTAAATATATTGTAAATAATATGAGATGATCCTCTCTTGGTTTTGATGTGATTTCCCATGTCTATATTCATTGATTCAATTCCATAGATCATGACCTTTATTATTGTGTAAATCTCATATTGATCATCGATCATGAAAAAAAAAATTGGTCCAACCTTATCGCACACTTCCAATGTGAATGGAACCTTAAAAAATATGATAAATTAACCAGTATACATCAACACTAGTAGATAAATAGGAAAGTTCCAAACCATAAAAATATAATATACATTTTCATTTCAAATTGTATACCAAACTAAATATAGCTAAAAATCATACAAACAAACAACTAAAGAAAAATATAAAATAAAGACTCCAAAAAATTGTCAGGAATACCATACCTGATAACAACTCCAAGATAAAACCCTAGCTAGAAAGCAAAAAATGACACATATGTCCCTTTACCCTTGTCCCGAATTGTATCCATGAAGTCTTCCTAAGTACTGAATGGTGGCCCAAACAGGGTGTGAGTAAAACTCAGTAAACCACCACCAATGGTGTCTAAACAACTCCACTATAGATAATATTGAATGGAATAGTATGATATAAAAAGGAATTAATTAATATTTAAATAAAAAACAAACAAATAACCTCACTGACCCTCAAGGTCCAAGTTGACACCTAGGTTCAACCATGCCTGCTATGGTATGATTATAGATGTCTATATCCATACTCATCAATGATTCCAAAAATATTCACATGCCAAGGACCAATCACACATTCTATTAGAATCCAACCCAAGGCATATTCCCATACTAAGGATAAATTATACATCAAGGGTCCCATCCTGAATTCAAATTATAGGTCAATTTAAATGCTCATGGGACATCAAAACCTATAGTAATTCCCATTCTAGGTCTGATTTAACATTCCCTTTTCCAAAATAAAGTAATCGAAAGCATACCAAAATACCAAACATGATAAACATACTAGTATATGCCACATTGGTTAATCCATGTCAATTACAAATTATCATCCCATTCATTCCATTATTCCAAGTTACAAACACATTCCAAGTTACCCATTTACAGGTCAATTATACTAAAATTCAAATTACTAGTTTCATGCTAATACCAACTCACATAACAATTATGTCAGTTCAGATTCATATACCAAATAAACCCAATTAATAGTTCACGTGTTATTATATTATTATTCCATCACACCATTATTCCATTTTCCAATACCATACCAATTATCCAATTATAATCCAAGTGATCCAACTAAATTATCAATTTATGAGTTAATACTATCCAAAAATCAATCTCCCAATTCAATTATAGGACCCTAGATTCATAAATTCCATGTTCTAACCCTAGGTCAAATGTGGGCACACCATTTGAGTAGCCTCAAGTCCAGAGATCATTTTCCATCATAACTAACAAGATCTATGGTAGGATGATGCATAATTATTTAAGAAATTATAAAGTATTCCAATGAGGTCTCATGTACAGCATGTCTTCATGAGAACAAAAATTTCACATACTAGAAAACCAAAACAAACCTTAGGGAGATGTCTCAAACTGTCTACCTCAAAAGAAAAAATAATAATCCCGAGATAAAACAATTAGATCAACACCCAATAACACAAATCCCTATAGATAATTATAAACTTATCCTATTGTGGTTGTAAGAAAAAAATATGAATTATCCAATTCCAATAAAGACTTAACAATTAAATGTTTCTGGATTGAACCAAGGACTAAGTAAACAAGATAAAGTTTTAGAGAAGCCATGGAATTCCTATAGAACCCTTTTAATTTATTAATCCCAAATTAGGATTGAAAGTATATGATTAGAACACTTAAATGGGGGTTTATGGGGGGATACTTTTCTACCCTCATTTTCCTGACCCATAATGGAGCCATCAGCTAGTCACTGGCTACGACCAGATAGCCGATGGGATCCCTATAGGGATCCAATTTTATCAGGCTTCACCAGAAAGTTGGTTGACCTCACTGGATACATGATGGGCCTCCTATAGTTATAATGAGATTCTTCCTTATCCACTGGATAGCTGGTGGCATTGAAACTGTTTCCTTGTTGCATGCCACCACTAACTCTTACTATCTAACCTCCTATGAGCCCTTAGGCACCTCCAAAATAACAAAATAATACGGTTTAAATATAATTTATAGTATTTAAAAGATGTTAAAAAAATAAAGAGAAAAGTTTTTTGATAAAATATGAGGTCTTAAAACATCCCCATAATATAATAGATCATCCCCAATTTGTGGTCTCATGCATCATTTAGGGTACCAGTGAATAACTCAGGCCCCTGTGACCACATATTTATCCCCATATCATAAGTATAATCCTATACACGCTCATGATACCACTACGTATGCACTAGGGGAATGGTATTTATGCATAGGTTATTCTCAATAAGATCCACAATACATATTGGATGCTCCCAAAATGACACATGAACATCAAGCTTCATGTCATTAACATATATCATGTTAGAAGGATTAGGGTTATATCTCTGAATTTGTGCACATGAAACACATAATTCATGAAAATATAGTGCTATATAAGATCCAATCATTATTCCATTAGAATAATACTCTCCACTATCTCAAATGACCCAAAAAACCTAGGTGTTAGCTCCTGGTGGTTCTAGATACTATATTTCCCCAACCTATGTGACACCCACAAAAAGACCTAGTGGTTAACCTCAAACTCTTGAGGTCATATATAATGGTATGTATATGATTATTTCCTACTCTGTGTGGTTTTTAACCACTTTATGATCAAATGAACCTTCTCAGACACCTTCTACATGAGACTAGTCCCAACAATTACTAACTCACCCACCTCTAACAAGTACAAAGGGTAATGACACCATCCTCCATATAAATACCTGAAAGTATCTATTTGTATCAATTCTTAGAAGTTATTTTTATAAGTGAACTCTATAAGAACTAGATGC
This sequence comes from Viscum album, assembly GCA_963277665.1. NCBI lineage: Eukaryota > Viridiplantae > Streptophyta > Magnoliopsida > Santalales > Viscaceae > Viscum > Viscum album. The sequence goes on along the minus strand of OY728119.1, from coordinate 98,773,759 downwards.
CACTTCCAATAACCATCGAAGTCCAAAAAATAGGCTCACAAAATGCCCTCTAGAATCTAAATCGTCTATTCAAATTAACCGTTAGTCTGAGGATGATAGGTTTTCATCATAAGAACCAATAATCCCATTTCTATATGAATTATCTGCCATACCTATGATGTAAAATGGAGATATTTAATAGAAATAATAATATATAGAATACCATTAAATCATAATATCGTTCATACATATAGGTTACCCAAGTCATCAATGGTGAAGGTTTTCCTTACATAAACTAAATGGGATACCTTAATTAGAAGATCCACGATCACCCACACTATTATCATTTTTTATAGGTGTCTTAGGTAATATTGGGATGAAGTCCATAGTGATATCATCCCACTTCCATTTCAGGATAGTAAAAGGCTACAACAAACTAATAGGGCACTAATTCACATCCTTCATCTATTGATTGGAGAAGTATTGTAACACCCCGAGATTTTATGAGATATATTATTTTTAATTTCTTTGATGTCATATATTATACACTACACCAGGATTATCTTGTACTATACGCAACACCGTATTAGCTTACAGTATACGCAACATTATTCTTGGATCGTGTTACACACAATTTCAAGTTCATTTTGTGGGAATTATTTTACGCAACATTAAGTATATATTTTGTTTAATAAGTTTTGATTATGTTATACGCAACACCAAACGGAGATTTCACTGCACATAGACCTGACTTGGCTTGCATTACACGCAATCAAAACCTTCTTCGATAGCGTGTGTAGTACGCAATACCAAGTTTCACTAAACGAGATATTATTATATTATTATGAACTAGCCGTTATGAATATTAATACCCACTTTTTTAAATTTCATAAATTTTATCTTTCAAAATGGACTTCATTTTTGGATTCGAATATCAAAATTATCCTAGGTTAAATTTTTGGTATTTTTCTGAAAACTTTCAATTTTTGATGAATAGTGAAGACACTGTATTACTATTTAAAAACCGACTTTTTATTTACATATTTATTTATTTTATTTAAATTTATTTTTTGTCAAAATTGATACATAATACCTATATAAGTTAAATGTAATACATCTAAGTCATTTTATAATAATTTTAGATATATAAAAATTTTATTGAACTTTTCACCGTCTTTTACCCACCTCCTAGGAGAATTTGAAAATCTACATAAAACTTAATTTTACCACTTCTGTGAGTGGAATTTTGAAAATCCGAGAGACATGGTTAATAACAAGGAGTAAAATGTGGTTCAATAAGATAAAAATAATTTTTGGTGAATAGTAACTTTTTACTTTTATTTACCACGGTTAAAGGTAAATAGGGTAATTAAGCATAAAAATGATAATATTATTAAACTAACACATGTCCTAATTCTATTGGATAAGTGTAATTCGACCAAAAACAACCTTAGGAATAAATTATTACCCTTTAGGACCACTTTTATTAGATTAGGACCCTTATTATTATTTTATATAAAGAAGAGTTAAAATAGTTAAAATCAAAGTTTAATAACTAAAACATTTTTAATATACGGTTGTAAAAAAGATAAATTAGACTATAAATATTAATTAGAAATATAAAAGTATTTAATACATAATGGTATTTTATTTATAATTTTGAGACATTAAAAAATTTAATTTATTTATGACACAATGATGATGCAGTAATTACCTTATTAATGAAATATTAACATAATTGATGTTATAAATATCCAAATAAATGTAATTTGAGACTTTTTATTAATTAAAATAATTATATAGTTTAATATGACATGTTATTGTTGATTCAATTAACTTTTTTCGAACTAATCATGATGTTCTGAGTTTCAAAAAAATCAATTACCAAATAGTGTCAAAATTGACATAAAATAGTTTTTAAAAAAAATATTATATTATTAATTGTTATTATATTCCTAAAAATCTAAGGTTCGGAAAAATGACTTAGATAAGGTTATATATATTAATAATGATCCACTTGGGGTTCTGTTGGCTTGTTATAGTATGTTTATTAACCATATAGTGTAAGAAAACAAGAAGACATGGTAAAGGTTAAATTATTTAACTTAGAGTTAAATCTAAATGATAAGGTTAAAATAGTAACCTAAACTTGTCTAAAACATATAGGTTGAGAGGATTTCTACCCATACCCACTTTACCTTCTAAAGAAATCAATTTGTAGCTATTATAAAATGAATATGACTTTATTATAAAATAATATTTTAAGTTTTTCCAAAGGTGCCTCTCTCCTCCCTTATAAAAAAGAAACCCCTTCCCTCTTCTCTTCACACCCTTTTGAGCCTTTAAGCTCAAACAACCCCTACCCATTTACCTTCTCATCTTCCCTAGAAAAATTATAGAGGTTCTGGTCCTCTCAAAAGACCAACCCTAGAGCCTTAAGATGAGGTTAAGAAGAGGCGCGTCAAAGAAGAGGTAATATCCTTTACCGATTCTTTCCAATTTATTTCTTCTTCTAATTATTCTTCTTTATTTGTTTCATCTTAAATTAATAACATCAGTATCACTCATATACTGATATGTTATAATAAATATTAAACAACCCAATTTCATCTTCTATCCATCCTACGTAAAACTAAATCACCGCGCGTGCGTACGTACAGAATACCGTCTCCACGTCGTGGTGTAATCTGTTTTCCACCACCACCTTACTTGGATTGGTATAATGGTGTAAATAAATAAGTATATATGATTATTGTAAAGTGATATTGATTCTGAAATATTATACATACACTTCAATACAATTCCACGATCATGGGAATGATATCATTGCACGTGTGTACGTATGGACTACCGTCTCCACGAACGCGATGAGATTCATTTCCCATGATTAAACATTCAAGTATGATTTTAAAGTATATATAATAAATAATAATGAAATATATTACATAATAATTATTCTGTATTTATGTACATATATGTTTCATTTACTTAATTCCATTTAATTCAATAAGGAAATGAAAACAGCGTTCATGCGTACGCACGGCCTACCGTCTCCATGAACGGTGTATTTCATTCCATTTATATACTGAATATATATTATATTTAAATAATGTTTTACATTATGGAATTAATTAAATCATTATATAAGTAATAATATCAAGAACAACATGTCGAAACACGTACGATAAATGAAACGATTTTACCCAAAACGCTGCTTTAACATGAAATTTACAAAAGAACGGGTAATATAAAGTCATAAGTGAACCATATATGATATCATAACAATGAATATGATTCTATAATAATTCAATGACATTATTTAAATCATTATACAGGAGGTTCGGATACATACAAAGCATATCGTACCTAAGGTAAGGGATAACTTTTCCAATCTCGTTTTTATCCGAGATTGTTTATTCGTAAGTATTTAATGGGGTTATATTTATCATCCATGTCCATGTTTTATAAAAAATGGTTTCATGTATTTTTAAAGTCATTTTTACCCATTTTTGAGTTTTACTACATGGTATATAAGGAATCTTTCTTTTGTTTACCATACGAGGTACTTTTTTACTTTTCCGACAAAAGTATGAGAATAATGTTTTTTTAACTTATACGGCATGAATGGATTTTTACTATTTTATAACGCCTTATTTTCATGAAGTTTTCTCTGCAATATTTAATGACTATTTTTAACAAAATCCTTTATTTTAAAATTGTATGGTATTTTGTGAAAAGAAAATTATTTTGAAGAAGAAAGGATATTTTCCTCAAGAATTCATTTCATGTGTTTTATCAAAACCATTTTCCATATAAGATGGAATTATTTCATATGTGTATGTTTCAAGTATAATTTATCTATGATTTACATGGTTTCACTTTTCATATGATGAAATGATATCCATTTTTTTGTTTGTATTATGTTATGATGGGATGATGTTTACGAAACCCATTTTATACTTTGGGTAATGATGAATGGTTTATGTTCATGTTGTGGTACAAGTAATAATGATTTTATTATGAGATGGGTGAGACCAATATATCCCTCCAATGAATTGGGTAAATATTTATATCTCATGAGCTAGACATGGTTGGAATGTTAAGTTAATCTGGTTCAGTGTTACAGGACTGGAAGGAGGAGTGAACTCGATTCAGAAAGGGATTTTGTCCACTAAGATGGTCCTGGCAGCAATGCCTTGGATACTATAGAAATCATATCATGTGCTTAATGGTTTTCCACAATTACATGTTTTATTCCAATTCTATTTTATAATGATCTATGTTTCTTTATGATATATGCCTTACGTACTTCCAATATTTATGTCTTTGCTCAAAATTTTGATGTTTAGATTTTATGTTCAAGTTTTTGCATTCAAATGTTTATGGATTGTTTTATGTTCTCTATGTTTTCCCTTACTAAGCATTTGAGCTCACCCTTTTTATGTTTTCTTTTCCCCAGGATATAAAGAAAGGTTTTAGTTAAGAAAACCAAATGGGAGATGTTTAAGATCTTTCTCCATGATTAGAAGATTATGTTCTGAGTTTCCAAAGACACTAAACTAATACGGTCTTTGGGCGTCTGTTTTTGTCATGTATTAAGTATTCCGAAAAAATAATGTAGTGTCTATGTACGTCAGGTTTGGGGTATCTACAGTTGGTATCAGAGCGAAGGTTTAGTTAACCTTTGGAAACTAGGATGCGAAAACTTTAGTGAAATCCCTAGAGATATTTCTAAGGCATGTCTAGGAATGTCCCTAAGGATAAGTATATGTATAGGTTATAGTCCCAGAATTATGGTAACGATCTTAGAATTTAACCTAAGATGTTAGATATTGACGGTACTCCCCCTTTATTTTTTTGTTTTCCCTAGCATGATTTTTTCCTCTCACACTATTCTTTTTGGGTTTTAGAAAATGGCTGGAAATAGGAAGATTCACGATAATGGAGGATATGATAGATAATGGAATGATATTCTTCATGAGAAACCAAATGAAACGGGATTTGGAAGTCCAAACATCATTATTATGCCTAATCAGCAATATCATAATATGATCAATAATCTCAACTTTGGTAAGTTTCCTGACTCAGCTAATAAGAGAAAGATGGAGTTTCATGATGATCGTAGAGGAAAGAAAGTTCAATTTCTCTCATGTAAGTCATGTGGGAAGAGGAATCAAGTAGAATGTTTCAAAGGAACTGGAAGATGATTTGGGTGTGGAAAAGAAGGAAAAAAATATAGTAAGTGCAAAGGAAAAGGTTCAGTTAACACCATGGAGAAGGAAAATGTATTTCTATGACATCAACAATGATTAGCTATTTTAAATGTGGAATGTATGGGCTTTATGAAAACCAATTCCCTAAGGTAGAATCTCATGAAGAGAATCAGCATGGTCATATGGGTAGTATTTATGTGGATGATGATGAGGAGACTACAAATGATATATGAGATGAAAGAAGTGTTGAAGCATGTACAATGGTTTAAGAAGGTAGTGGAATGATTGTATGTTTATCAAGAGTTATGTTGTATAGGTAATTTAATGGTACTATGGAATAAAGAAACATCTAAGGATTTTTACACTATTGTTTTTCCTAAAGTATTTGAAAGTATATGTTGAATGGTACTGGTAAACATGAAAGGTTATTCAGATATTTGTGGAAAGAAGATGATATGTGCATAATTAAGGGATAAAGAGAAAATGAAATTTTGATCATATTCATGAGCTCATGACTGATATAAGGACAAAGTGATATCATGGTTTGAGTATATAGAAATTTTGGGATTTTTGTATGTGGAATGAGTTAACTTTTGACAGAATTCATGTTTTTGCTAAGGTTCTATGGTAATTCATGTTTCAAAAGAAAACATGATTAAGGTATTCACATGTTTGGAATATGACCAGAAAGATATATCTTATGATATATGGGAGATAAATGATGGTATTCACATGCTTGGTATATGACCTCTATAGTAATCATTTTCTTTATACTATGAGATTGGACAGAAGTATGTTAGCTCAGCCTAAAGATTGGAATGGATTATGTTGGACATAATTTAGTATTGTTTAAGGATAGAACTTTTTTTGACATTATTTATGGGATTTTATAATAATGTAGTTTTATAAAAAGGACAACCTGCAGGATGGGCGACAACCCATTGCGTCGGACAAGGATGCAAGAATCGAACCCACAACCGAAGAGCAACAGGCTTTTATCGCCTACCACTGGCCTACAGGAAGTCCCTGGTTTGTAGGAACTAGTTTTATTTTATTAAGCGGTATTATAGATGAAGTATAAGTCCATTTTTGGAATCATATACGATTAATCTCACCATATATGGACTTATGTATATTTAATAACTTATGCTAACCTTTTTGTGATAGAAACAGATGGGATGACTTATCATTCTATCACATGATCTGCTAACACTTCATGAATGAAAAATTCAGCTTCATTTCTTTAAATAGAGATGAAGTGGAAATTGTTCATGGAATGACCAACGGTGATATTACACTGAAATCAAGTAAGTATTTATCCTTATGTAAAATTTCATCCATGTTAGGGAAATGATCTTGGAAGCCAAAAATGTTATCCTAGTACTCTCATATCTGATGAATCATATGGTACCTTAGATCAAGACAAATTTACAGCTTTGCGATTGTTGGCTTTTTCATAGCCATGTTCTCTACCACTCTCCATCAGAACTTGACGGTTAGATTTCTCTTCCATATCCATATTTTCACCTATATACTCTTATTTGGGAACCCAAGTGATGAGTTACTTTGGGTATCCGTTTTGTTTCTAACTTTCCTTTTTAAAATGATTATTTAGTATTCCTTTTTATGATGTGGGTTTCTATGAATGAAACTTTCAAGTAGTAAATGATGTATAACCCTGACGAATTTTGAGGGTGAAATTCATTTTAAGGGGGGTAGAATGTAACACCCCGAGATTTTATGAGATATATTATTTTTAATTTCTTTGATGTCTTCTATTATACACTACACCAGGATGATCTTGTACTATACGCAACACCGTATTAGCTTGCAGTATATGCAACACTATTCTTGGCTCATGTTACACACAATTTCAAGTTCGTTTTGTGGAAATTATTTTATGCAACATTCAGTATAGATTTAGTTTAATAAGTTTTGATTATGTTATATGCAACACCAAACGATGCTTTCACTACACGCAGCCCTGACTTGGCTTGAATTACATGCAAACAAGACCTTCTTCGATAGCGTGTGTAGTACGCAATACCAAGTTTCACTAAATGAGATATTATTATATTATTATGAACTAGCCATTATAATAGTAATACCAACTTTTTGAAACTTTATAAATTTTATCATTCAAAATTGACTTCATTTTTGGATTCGGAATATCGAAATTAGCCTAGGGTGAATTTTTGGTATTTTTCTAAAAACCTTAAATTTTTGATGAATAGTGAAAACACTGGGTTACTATTTAAAAACCGACTTTTTATTTAAATAATTATTTATTTTATTTAAATTTATTTTAGGTCAAAATTGATACATAATACCTATATAAATTCAATTTAATTCATTTGAGTCATTTTATAATAATTTTAGATATATAAAAATTTCATTGAACTTTTCACCGTCTTTTACCCACCTCTTAGGAGAATTTGAAAATATACATAAAACTTAATTTTACCTCTTCTGTGAGTGGAATTTTGAAAATCCGAGAGACATGGTTAACATCAAGGAGTAAAATGTGGTTCAATAATATAAAAATAATTTTTGGTGAATAGTAACTTTTTAATTTTATTTACCACGGTTAAAAGTAAATAGGGTAATTAAGGGTAAAAATGATATTATTATTACCCTAAAACATGTACTAATTCTATTGGATAAGTTTAATTCGACCAAAAACAACCTTAGGAATAAAATATTACCCTTTAGGGCCACTTGGATTAGATTAGGACACTTATTATTATTTTATATAAAGAAGAGTTAAAATAGTTAAAATCAAAGTTTAATAACTAAAACATTTGTAATATAGGGTTATACATAAGATAAATTAGACTATAAATATTAATTAGAAAGATAAAAGTATTTCCTACATAATGGTATTTTATTTATAATTTTTAGACCTTAAATAAGTTAATTTATTTATGACACAATGATGATGCAGTAATTTTATTATTAATGAAATATTAACATAATTGATGTTATAAATATCTAAATAAATGTAATTTGAGACTTTTTATTAATTACACTAATTTTATAGGTTACTATGAGATGTTATTATTGATTCAATTAACTGTTTTCGAACTAATCATGCTGTTGTGAGTTTCACAAAAATCAATTACCAAATAGTGTCAAAATTGACCTAAAATAGTTTTTAAAACAAATATTATATTATTAATTCTTATTATACTCCTAAAAATCTACGGTTCGGCCAAATAACTTATATTAGGTTATATATATTAATAAGGAACCACTTGGGGTTCTTTAGGCTTGTTATAGTAAGTTTATTAACCATATGGTTTAAGAAAACAAGAAGACACTGTAAAGGTTAAATTATTTAACTTAGAGTTAAATCTAAATGATAAGGTTAAAATAGTAACCTAAACTTGTCTAAAACCTATTGGTTGAGATTATTTGGACCCATACCCACTTTCTCTTTGAAATAAATCAATTTGGATCTATTATAAACCTAATATGACTTTATTATAAAATAATATTTTAAGTTTTTCCAAAGGTTCCCCTCTCCTCCCTTATAAAAAGGGCACCCCTTCCCTCTTCTCTTCACACCATTTTGAGCCTTGAAGCTTGGAAAAAACCTTACCATTTACCTTCTCATCTTCCCTATAAAAATTATAGATGTTCTGGTCTCCTCAAAAGACCAACCCTAGTGCCTTAAGAGGAGGTTAAGAAGAGGCGCGTCAAAGAAGAGGTAATATCCTTTACCGATTCTTTCCAATTTATTTCTTCTTCTAATTATTATACTTTATTTTTTTCATCATAAATTAATGAAATAAGTATTAGTCATATAATGATATGTTATTATAAATATGAAACAACCCAATTTCATCTTTTATCCATCCTACGGAAAACGAAATCACCGCGCGTGCATACGTACGGAATATCGTCTCCACGTCGTGGTGTAATCTCTTTTCCACCACCACCTTACTTGGATGGGTATAATGGTGTAAATAAATAACTATATATTATTATTGTAAAGTGATGTTGATTTTGAAATATTATACATAAATTTCAATACAATTCCACGATCATGGGAATGATATCATCGCTCGTGCGTACGTACGGACTACCGTCTCCACGAACGCGATGAGATTCATTTTCCATGATTAAACATTAAAGTATGATTATAAAGTGTATATAATAAATAATCATGAAATATATTACATAATAATTATACTTGATTTATGTACATATATTTTTCATTTACTTAATTCCATTTAATTCAATAAGGAAACGAAAACAGCGTTCATGCGTATGCACAACCTACTGTCTCCATGAACGGTGTATTTCATTCCATTTATATAATAAATATATATTATATATAAATCATTTTTTACATTTTTGAATTAATTAAATCAAGATATAAGTAATAATATCAAGAACAACATGTCAAAACACGTACGATAAATGAAATGATTTTACCCAAAACGCTACTTTAACATGGAATTTAAAAAAGAACGGGTAATATAAAGTCATAAGTGAACCATATATGATATCATAACAATGAATATGATTCTGTAATAATTCAATGACATTATTTAAATCATTATACAGGAGGTTCGGATACATACGAAGCATATCAGACCTAAGGTAAGGGATAACTTTTCTAATCTCGTTTTTATCCGAGATTATTTATTCGTAAGTATTTAATGGGGTTATATTTATCATCCATGTCCCTGTTTTATAAAAAAATGGTTTCATGTGTGTTTAAAGTCGTTTTTACCCATTTTTGAGTTTTACTACATTGTATGTAAGGAATCTTTCTTTTGTTTACCATACGAGGTACTTTTTTACTTTTCTGACAAAAGTACGAGAAGAATGTTTTTTTAACTTATAAGGCATGAATGGAATTTTACTATTTTATAACGCCTTATTTTCCTGAAGTTTACACTACAAGATTTAATGACTATTTTCAACAAAATACTTTATTTTAAAATTTCATGGAATTTTGTGAAAAGAAAATGATTTTGAAGAAGAAAGGATATTTTCCTCAAGAATTCATTTCAAGTTTTTTATCAAAACCATTTTCCATATAAGATGGAATTATTTCATATGTGTATGTTTCAAGTATAATTTCTCTATGATTTACATGGTTTCACTTTTCATATGATGAAATGATATCCATATTTTTGTATGGATTATTTTATGATGGGATGATGTTTATGAAACCCATTTTATACTTTGGGTAATGATGAATGATTTATGTTCATGTTGTGGCACAAGTAAGAATGATTTCATTATGAGATGGGTGGGACCTATATCTACCACCAATGCAATGGGTAAAGATTTATATCTCATGAGATAAACATGGTTGGAATGGTAAGTTAATCTGGTTCAGTGTTACAGGGCTGGAATGAAGAGTGAACTCAATTCAGAAAGGGACTTTTTCCACTAAGATGGTCTTGGTAGAAATGCCTTGGCTACTATGGAAATAATATCATGTGCTTAATGGTTTTCCACAATTACATGTTTTATTCCAATGCTATTTTATCATGATTGATGTTTCTTTATGATATATTCCTTACGTATTTCTAAGATTTATGTCTTTGCTCAAAATTTTGATGTTTAGATTTTATGTTCAAGTTTTTGCATTCAAATGTTTATGGATTGTTTTATGTTCTCTATGATTTCCCTTACTGAGCATTTGAGCTCACCCTTTTTATGTTTTCTTTTCCCCGGGATATAAAGAAAGGTTTTAGGTAAGAAAACCAAATGGGAGATGTTGAATATCTTTCACCATGATTTGAAGACTATGTTCCGAGTTTCCAAAGACACTAAACTAATACAGTCTTTGGGCGTCTGTTTTTGTCATGTATTAAGTATTCCGCAAAAGTAATGTAATGTCCATGTACGTCAAGTTTGGAGTCTCTACAAGTATCATGCCATGAAGCCTAATATTTCTTTCTTTATCTAGGGTCACAAGTATTTCCTAGGTATATAACCATACATAATTTTCTACCCAAGATTTACCGAACATTTAAAATCATGGAATTCCCTCATCAGCTCCTTGATCATGCTCTTAGGAACCCAAATATAGCCATGAAAATGAATAACCTTATTGTTGTAAAGGAAGAAACCTGATGGTGTCTCCTCACCATATATTCTATCTCTTAGGGATTAACCATATGAATTAGATAAATTTCTTCCCTTGATCCAATCTATAAGTGTATAAATGATCGAGTTCAATGTCAGATTTTCCCATACATAAGACTTATGAATATCTAGATTTATATCTATAAAAAGTTTCATCAACTACCAATAATCACTTTATTCACATACCACCTATGATAATGTATTTCTACTCAAGGCATCAGCAATGATGTTAACCTTTTCAGGATTATATGTTAACTCGAAGTCAAAAGAGTACAGATACTCAACCCACCTCCTCTGCCAATGGTTTAGGTCCTACTATTAAAAGATGTGATTCAATATCTTGTGATCCATGTAGGTCAGGAATCTCTCACCCAAATGATAATGTCACCATCATCTAAGAGCATGAAATATCTCAAATAACTCTAGGTCATGATTAGGATAGTTTTACCCATGGGATATCAAATATTTGGAGATATAAGAAACCACTCAACCCTCCTACATAAAAACTCCTTGGCAACCAACCCTGATGTGTCACAATACAAGGTTTACTCATTTCCCAGATTAGGTATGGTGGGGATCGGTGTTGAGGAAAACATAATCTTCAACTCTTATAAATCATACTCATAATAATTCATACAAACAAACCTCAGCCATTTCTTATTAATACCATACATCATTGCTTCCATATAGTAGAAATCCAATATTCATCATATATGACTGCCTACTAGACCTAGAAATCTCTAAATCTCAATGATTTTCCTAGGTCACTCCCAAGATACCACAGAAATCACCTTCTTCAGGTCCATTGACACACCATCCTATGAGATAACATAACCCAAAGTATAATATTTCATTCTAGTAATAATATTTAGATATCTAGGTGTAAAGTTGATAATCTCTCATCAAACTTAGGATGATGTCAAGATGTTGGGCATGATCATATCTATACAAGGAGTTCACCAAGTTTTCATCGATGAAAACAACCAAAAACTAATCCCGATAAAGATGGAAGATCTGATTCATCAAGTCCATAAATATTGTAGGTGCATTTTTCAAACCAAATATCATTACCATGAACTCATAAAAGTAATAATTTATCCTAAAATTATTTCAGGGTATTTCATCCAGTATCACACTCAACTAATGGTACCCGGATCTCAAGTTAATCTTGAAGATAAATTTAGCACCACTCCACTAATCAAATAGATCATCGATGTGCAGAAGGGGATACCAATTCTTGATTTTCCACTAGTTAATACTTCAATAATCCACACATAAATGAAATGTTCCATTTTCATTATTATTGAATAGCATAGTGGAACCCCATGGTGGAGTACTATCCTCTATTAATCCCTTAGCTTCTAGATTATTGAACTACACTTTCAACTCCTGAATCTCTACGAGTTCCACCCTGTAGGGCATGATAGAAATGGGTTCATCTCCTCAAACCAACTAGATATTAAAATATATCATTAACTCTTGTGGTAATCTAGAGAAATATTCAATAAATACTTCCCAAAATTTTCCCACTAATAGAGGGAACGTACTCTATTTCAACTCACCATTATCTAAAATAACTCTTTCTACCTAGGTTGTGTGGAAATCTAATATACACTAAATCAATCTGACATGTACAGCCTGAAGATCCCATTCACCATGATAGACATGTATACCCCCTTATAGATATATAAAATTTAACCCTTATATTATAATATTTTACATGATTTTAGAGTATAATTAGAAATTCCATACCCAGAATCAAATTAAAACCATCAATTTCTAGCAAAAACTACTCCTAGAAGAAGTTGTAGCCATAAATTTCAAGAGTGTACTCTTTACAGTATCTAAAAACCTCTAATAACACCCCCAATTAATTATATATGGTCATAACCACGTCCAATATTTCCACATCCAATCCAACCCATTGAAAAATTGATAACATATAAAGTAATCTAATGCTCATATATCAAACAAAACACTAAAAAGGGTAGAGGACACAAGAATCATACCTCTGACAGTGGAAAGTATTGAATCCCAACGGGTACGAGTAGACTACATAACATGTATCTAAATATCCCATTTCCCTAGGCTCTAGCCTGAATCCCCTATGATACTGCCTCCTACTTATATTTTCACTCATGTTTTGGGGTTTCATGCCCCAACCTTGACTTGAGCATCCAGTAAGACTCTAGAAACCTATCTGCTGAGGGGCAGTTTTGTCACTCCAAGACTCTGATTTTTTCAAGGATACTTCACCACCGCTAGATTAGTGAGTGCTCCTATAGAACCACTGTAGGTGGACCATATTACCATAATCTATATATACAACTACTTGAAATAGACACTGAAATGGCTTGTGGACAGACCTACTACACTGATATTACACCCCCTAGTTGTGGTCTTGAGATGGTTGTCTACTCCCCTAGATAATTTATCCTCCACTAACTTGTTTGAAATTCTCATAGTGATGTTTCTTACTTCCTAAAGTGGAACTCCCTGATTATCCTTCTAAAACTATCTTCCCACCACTATGGGCCTCCTTAAATTTCTCTTCGATGATGATAACCTAATTCATCATGTAAAAGAAGTTGTTCAAGAAAAGGACATTCACTAATGACTTGATATTATACTGAAGACCATCCCAAAATCTCTAATCTCTTACTATCTCATCCTTTACCAGTGATGGAGGAAAACACTACAAGTTAGTAAAACATCCAACATAGTCCATCACAAACATGCTCTCATGCATCAAGTGGATGAACTCCCGAGCTCTTTCATCCCCTAGAGTCTCTAAATAAAAGTGACTTAGAAAATTATCCTAGAATACTTTATAAGTTAGATCCTCATACTTTCCATCCTATAAAATGATTTCCTGCTAGAATTTGGATGGTCCTCATAGTATATAAGTATCAAGATTCATGCCCCTCACCACAAGTGTCTCTAGGTGAGTAAATATCATCTATATGGACTCAATAAAGAAATCTTCTTCCTCAGGGATTGCCTATCTGATGAACTTGGGTTGGTGTTATAGTGGGGACTCCTTGTTTAGGTTAAACATAGAATATATTGAATGATTAGTCTCATTATATATGGATCACATGACCCCCTATAAACTATCACATAGTTGATCATCCATTGGATCCCTCAGAGCTATAAGAATTCCTTGTTCTGCTACGTAAGGTGTGTGGTTGTTACCACTCTCCTGGAATTTAACTAGAATATGACATATAAGTATTTTTTTTCAAGGTTCAAAATACTCCTCATATCAAAAAATTTGTTACAAGATAAACTCATAAATAAAATATGTTAATTGAAAACCAAAGTCAAAATATCATTTTAGTTTTTGTCTTAACAAGTGAAATAATCATATTTTAATAGATAAATTTTATTACTTTTATTAGGAATGTTATCAAAATTCATGTGAAATAAATGAATCCCTATCATGAATAATACATGATAAAATAATTTCAAATTTTTCTACCATGATGAATTCATATACACCTAATGTTGTACAAGACCATGAGTGAAATATCATAAAACAGTAACATCACACAACAATTGCATCGCCTAAGGTAAAATAACACCACAACTATAATAGGTGAATCTTAAGAACAAAAATAAAATCTCTATAAATATGGGTTTCCGCCACACATGGGTTATCAAATACCATGCATGAGCTCATTATCAATCCCTAACATATCCTATTCTCTTTTATACATTTACAAAAAAGTAAATTAAAATAAAATGACCTCTGATGATACCACTTTGTAATTTCCCCAAACGAGTTCTCTCTCACATAACTAATAAGATTAATTACAAGAACTCAAGAGTGACTCCCTTTATGCTAGAGGCTTCTAAATAGTAGTGATGGTAAAATAAATATAGTGGGAAAACTATACTCTCTAGTACCAAATATCAAACATAGTGGAAACATGATAAATAAACAAGTATACATCAACTCCAATAGATAAATAGGCAAGTGACAAGACATAAAAATATAATAGACCATGTCATGTCACACTATATACTAAAATAAATGCAGTTGAAAATAATATAAGAAAACAACTCAATACAGACTCAAAATAAAGACTCCTAACACTGGACCCAAATCCCATACTTTGTCCCAACTCTATGCTCTAGTCCCATCCTGCAAGAAAACAATCAATCATTGGGCCCCTTTCACGTTTCCAGATATGAATCCATCAAGTCTACATGGGTACCAAATGGAGACCCAAATAGGGTGCGAGTAAAACCCAATTCTCCACCACCAACGGTGTCTAAAAATCTAGTTTGAATAATAGTGTATGCAAAAGTAGGATATAAAAAGGAATTAATTCATATTTAAATTTAAAACATCCAGAAAATCCTTATGATCATCGAGATATTAGTTGACACCCGGGGTCATACCTAACCTCTACAGAACTATTTTGGGTGTCTTTCCATACTCATCACCGAGTCTAGGTGGATACCCATGCCAAAGAACAATCATACATTCCATTCACAGCCAACCCAAAGTGGATTCCCATGCCAAGGTTGAATTATACATCAATGGATCCAGTAAGAATTCCCATGATAGGGCCACATACATGCTCAAAGGACATTAGAACCTATGTGAATTCCCATGATAAGGCCAATTTAACATTCCATTTTCCAAAAGAAGGTATGCCAAAGATTAAAAAAATATTGAACATTCCAAACATGTTAACATATACCACATTGGTAAATTCATTTTAATTACCAATTATCATGCCATTAATTCCATTATTCCAAGTTACCTATTTATAGGTCAATTATGATAAAATTAAATTATTCAGTTTCAGGCCATTACTAATTCATATAACAATTGTGCAAATTCCGAATCACATACCAAATAAACCCAATTATTGTTTCACTTGGAATTGTGTCATTATGTCAGCATGTCATTATTCAATTTTACAATCCCATACCAATTATCTAATTAAAATCCAAATGATCCAAGTAATTTGTCAATTTATGAGTTAACAAAATCCATAAACCAATCACTTAATTCATTTATAGGACTCTAGGTTCATAAATTCCATATTCCAGCGCACGATTTAGGGTGGGAACACCTCTCAGGTGGTCACAAGTTTGGGTATCATTCAATATTGCACCCGATGAGGTCCATGGGAGGTCCAAGAATGATGATTCGAGTAATTAAAGAGGATTACAATTAAGACAGGCCATGCTCACAACATGCTAGTGTGATCTCAAATGTTTCACATACTAAAAAACAAAAAATGGACTTAGGGAGATGTTTCAAACCACTTAACTCAAAATCAATAATTAGAATCCCAATATAAAACATTTATATCAATTAATAGCACCAAGAAACCTTATTAATAGTGATATAATCATCCTATTAGGGATAGAAAAATAAAATCCAAGAAGAAAATGAGGGGAATTATCCAATTCCAATAAACACTTGTTGATTCATGATGTTTGAATCAAAATAATGATCAAGGAACCAAGAGAAAGTGTCAGAGAATTCCAGGAAGCCTCAAAGAACCCTTATAATTTTTCAATCCTAAATTAAGGTCAAATTAAGGTATTATAACACTTAAATCAAGGGTTTAATGGGAAGGAAATACCATTCTATACCTCACTCAACCGATTCATAATGGCGCCACCAACTAGTCAATGGCTTTCACTGGCTAGTTAGTGGGATGCCTGTTGGAATCCAATTCTTCTAGGGCTCCACTGGCTAGCTGGTGAGCCTCCTATAATTTTATTGGTCTACTGTCTTATCCACTATCTTGTTAGTGGAACTACAATAGTTCCCTTACTATATACCACCACTATCTCTTGTTGTGTCGCCTCCTCTAAGCCCTCGGGAACCTCCAAAACACTAAAACAACTGGTTTTAAGGTTCATTTATATAATTTTAAATAGGTTCATAAAAACGTAAAGATTTAAAGTACCTATTTAAAATACAATATCTTATATTTCTATACTAATTCATCAGACATAGGTTTCCCAAAACAATTATTGTAAATATGTTTTTGGATAGATCCATCGAAAATTAAAATAAGGAGAGTTATAAAAAGAGTAACTTAAAAAGATCTAGATAGAGTAAAGATTCAAATAATTACTGGATAAATACAAACCATGAGAAAGTGTAACATCCCAAGTTTTTGGAGCGGGTTGAATTTCTAGTCTGTTTTTAATTTTTGGAGTTTGGTGGGTAGACCAACTTCTTTATTAGTCATCTAAACATAATTCCAAAAAATTTCTTAACCTAATGCCTTGTTTTTATTCATGGTTTAAGTGGGGGTTCAGTTGGGTTTTAGGTCTTTCTGAGGCCAAAACCCCAAGTTTTCTAATTACACAGACCGAGGTGCACGGTTTGGAAAAACTGTGTTTCCTCCAAGGAGATATTGGGCACCCTCAAAATTCATTAATCATGATTTGGGAAATCATAAAAGATGGGGTGCATAGCCATGCATAAACCTATATAGTTTTTAGTAGAGGAATATGTGCATATTGTTCACCGTTTGGAAAAACCATGTGCAAGTCGAACACTTAGTGCTAAATGGGAAGTAGCTATTCACTTTAGGTCACACAGATAGTGCACAGTTTGGGATAACCATGTGAGATAACCATGCAAGTTCGGGCTATTAAGAAGTAGGAGCTGCATGGTTTCTACACAGTTTAAAAAACCATGCGAGATAACCGTGCAGCCCATTAAAAGTTTAAAAAGTCAATTTTACCCATAATTCCCATTATTTATGTGAGTTGTTTTACCCTATTTTTATGTCATTTGTCTAAAACACTAATTTCCAAATTGTTTTGAGTTAGAGGCTAATATGGAATGTTTGGGAATATACTAATACGAGGTAGGTGGTGTTTATATTTCTTTCTAGTTTTTTGAGTGTTTTTTGGTGTGGTTTTGATTGCGTTGTTGTTTTTACCGAGTAAGTCCCTATGAAGTTAATTACATAACTTTAATTAATTAAATTGACCATGTGGTATGACTTAGGGCATGCCTACTCAACTCTATAAATATTTTGAGATGTGGGAGGGGCTTCAAACCTTGGGAGGAGTAGGTGGGGGTGTTGTTTTATTTAAATTGAGTTGTTTAGTTTAATTATATTTAATTGTTTTATATATATGAATTTTTTGTGTGATCTATGGTATTGTGATGGACTTGGCCCCAGGATTGAGATGGAAGTGGCCATTTGGACTAAGTCAATATGATCATCAGATATATATATATATCTGTGTGTGTGTGTGTGTGTGTGTGTGAGTGATTTTGGTTGTAGGTTGAGAAACTTGGTCGTCAGATTGAGACAGTGAGTACATCAAGTTATGGAAAATGCTCATGTGATGTTGTATGGAATGGTCATTGGATTGAGCAGCGTGGTCGTAGGTCCATGAGGTGCTAGAATCGTGTGGTTGAGGTTCAATTTAGTGATTTTTTCTCACATGTGTTTTCCAAAGTACTATTTGGAGTCCTTCTCATATAGGTAGACTCGGATGATGAGGAGGATTTGACCACTCATGCGGGAAAAGGCCTCAAGTAGTTGCAGTTTAGGGAAATGGTTGGAGCTGATTGTCATAGATAGCCACAGAGACAGTGAGGAGCCATTAGATGATAGTGTTGAGACATTTTATTATGGGATGAGTCTCACCATGTGTTAGATCATTGGTCCAAGACTTACTTGGGAGGAAGGATATCATCATTCCCCAGGACATTGGATACTGTGTTGATAGTTCTATTATTTAGAGGAAAGATAAGAGTGAACCATGAACATTGGGATTCAAGCCAACGGAGTAACTTCTGAGTTGAGGTCCTAGGGACGAGGTACTTGATTGGTGTGTGACTTTGAGATGTTGGTGACATTACATGGACACAAGGTGTTAGTTGGGAAATGGTTTTAGGTGAAATTTTTAGCTAAAATATAAGGTTTAACCTCAGAGCATTTTACAGCTGGGGATGCCTTGGGATTAGGCTAAGGACCCTCTCCACTATGATATTTCGGCATTGGCCAAAGCAAGTGATATATTCTTAGTGGTTGTTGAGAACCAAGGAATATTGTGTTTAATAAAAACATGTGTTTCCTTTCTTTATTTTTAGTATAGACTTACTAAATCAAAAATTTAAGAGAATAACATGTTGGTGATGGCCTACTGAGATTATTTCCCACACCCTGCATGGGCCCTTTAGGACATGTGTTGAGTTTACAGATTTGCGTTCAGGTAAAGGTTCAGGATCAAGATCTAGATCTTAGTACTTGAGTTAGAAGGGGATGGAAGGATAGATACTGTTGATTCTTACTTCAGTTGGAGTTCTATTTTGTTTTATTTTATATCAGCATGCTACTTGTATATGCATGTAATGATGGTCGGACACGGGCGACCATTCTACTTGTTGTTTTGTAATACCTTTTATGTATGCATGTTTAGCTATAAATGGAATGTTGTCTTGTTTATATTTTCTACTACTATTTTTTATTATTAATTCAACAATTTCTTGTTCTTCCACCATGGGTGGGTTACTAGAGCATGCACAGGTTGAGACCCATGAGGGTCAGGCAAAGTAGGAGACACAGGTACAGTCTCGGATGCAAGCGAGGTAGTAGCCAAATTTGATAGCCTTTGGGACATGGCTTGATGAGTAGCTCAGATCAATCCTGGTACATTTCATCCAAGGGATTGATAGTGTAGATTGGGGAATAGATCGTTCGATGGAATATATAACTCAAGAGTTTCAGTCGTAGTACCCACAACTATTTTAGGGAGAAGGTGATCCACAAGCAGCTGAGAACTCGATCGAATCAATAAAAATGGTCTTTGAGTAGCTTGAGACACCCACAGGCTGAAGGGTGAAGCTGTTGATCTACATACTCAAATTACCAACTAATCACTATTGGGACATGTAGGTTCAAGTTGCTGGACATGAGGCACTATCTTGGAAGGACTTTGAGGTTAGGTTCTTCGAGTATTTCTTCCCATTAGTGTTGAGGGGGGAGAGAGCTTGGGAGTTATTGATCCTTCAGTGGAGTGACATATCTATCATGGACTATACAGTGACGTTCATCAAGTTTTCTCACTTTTTACTTGGTATGGAGGGCAACAATGCATCAAGGGTAAGGAATTTTGAGGATAGTTTTTTACATTCCATTTAGGTGCAGCTAAACATCTTTAGGTTAGCCTCATTCTCAGAGGCGGTGAATCGGGCACTCATAGCCGAGTGAAATTTGATGGATTAAACATATTTGAGGTGGGTGAAGACTTCAGGTGATGTTATTGGGGATACCTTAGAAACTAGTAAGTAGGTATGAAAGGAGTTCCAATATGTCAGACAAGCCAAGGACACAGGCAGACCACCCTGTAGTGGGTTGTCAATGGCGCACTTCCAATGCAGGTAGTCGGGTTGTGTGTGAACTCAGAGAGAGTGGAATCCAAAAGAGTTTCATGCATGTGTATAGGTCACCCATTTTGAGTGTTTCTATAGGAATCCTTCTTGGACATCCAAAAATGAGGTACTAGGGTAGACTCATAGTTCTGAGATCAGGCTGGGAGCGGTACTAGGTGATAGTAGTTGAGTTTAAACTACACGCAGAGGTTGTAGCAGAGACAATGGGACCCAACAATGAGGTCAGTGGTCAGTGGATTGTGTAGTAAAATAGGGAGGTTGGGAATTAGGTATTATGGATTCAATCCAGGTGTATGTCATGGATCTTCTAGGGTTAGAGCAATTTGGTGAGCCGATGATGGTCATAGGTACATCATGGGTGTGACCGAGGTACCATTTTGTTTTGTTTTGGCATGTAATTTTTAGAGGAATGTCTATTTTGGGTGAACTAGGTGAACAGGATGTATCTATGGACTAACCAGAAACTATTTATTAGGTTAGCATCATATTGGATTCATTATGTATATATCTGTATGAGGTGTGTGGCACCTAGATTTTTATGTGAGCATCGTTGTATGCGTGACTTGTGAGGGGCATAGGAATTTGGGAATCAGTGTGATACAGGTCTTCTTTTAGGTGCAAGTCATTGGGATTAATTTAATCATATGATGAGACATGGGACCTCATAAGTCCCAAGTTCAATATGAGCATGAGGCGGTCACTGATTCGATGTGGGGTTCTGATGGATGTCCGGTATTATGCAGGAGCACCTAATGAGGTGTAGGAGTGATGATGTGTCATGGGAGGACCTTGAGTCTGGGGATGGAAAGTGGACCATCAGTTTAGTCTGATTTTTGGGTCGAGAAGTGACTGGGGTATGTAAATCCTAAGGTAGGAAACCCCCCCCCCCCCTTGAGGTAGTTTACTTGTGACTTTGAGATTGGGATAGTCTAGGTTAATTTGAGATAGATGGGAATTTTTAGTACCACATCCAGGTTTTTTTATATATTGGGGACAAGTTATGTTAAGGTGGAAAGATTTTAATGTCTTAGGTTTTTGGAGCGTGATGAATTCCTCGCCCATTTTTAATTTTTTGAGTTTTTTGGTTAGAAAATATTCTTTATCGACCAGAACTTATTTCCAAGATTTTCCTTAACCCAATACCTTTTTTAGTCATTGTTTAAGGATTTATAAGTTTCATGGGGGTTAGGTTGGGTTTCGGGTCTGTCGAAGTCCAATATCTTTAGATTTCTAAGTGTCCTATAAGGAGAAACCATCCACCCCCCCCCCCAATACACTAATAATGGTTTTGGAAACCATACATGATAGGGTGTATATCCATGTGTGAACCTCTTCAGTTTTTAGCAAAGGGATATTCACAGATTATGCATGGTTTTTGAAAAATTGTGTACAAGCCATATGCTTAGTTCTAAATGGGTAGTAGTTATGCATTATAGCATGCATGGTTAGTGAATGGTTTTGTAGAACTATGTGATATAACCGTGCGAGGTCGGGATCTTAAGAAATAGGATTCACATGGTTTCCACATAGTTTGGCAAATCGGGCGGCCATTAAAAGAGTGAAAAGTCAATATTACCCCTACCCCCTTTATTTATTTTTGTACTTTCTTCTTCTCCTTCAGGAATCATAGTAGGTAGATCCTCCCATTTCTCCTACTATCTAGGCTTTAAGCCACATCCTTCATCTGGGCTCTATTTTGATCATTGTCGGGTGCGCTGGATCTGTAACGGTAATCCCCTGATTCCTCTTGAATCTTTTCTTCGTTGAACTCTCCATACATTATTCTAAATATATATGAGTTGTTTTACCCTATTTTTAGGGTGTTCATCAGAAATGTCTATTTTTTACAAATCGGTTCTAGTTAGAGTCTAAGATCGAACATGCAGATGTCTACCAACACAATGTAGGTGGTGCTTGTGTTTCCTTGTGGTTTTATGAGTGTGTTGGTGTTTGTCTTTTAGTTCACTATTTTATTCACCAAGTGATATGCTATGAATTTAATTAATTCCCTTTAATTAATTAAATTGACCATTTGGGATTCCTTTAGTCATACCCACCCAACTCAAACAAAAAATTGAGTTGTGTGAGGGGATTCTGACCTTGAGCAGAGTAGGTTAGAGTGTTTTTTTATATAAACTGAGTTGTTCAATTTAATTATATTTAATTTATATATATATATGAATTTTTTGAGATATGTGGGCTCGTTATGGGCTCATCCCGAGGATTGAGATGGTGGTGTCCATCTAGACAGATGTGGTGTGATCATCAAGCTAGACAATTCATTTTTCTTGTTCGTGCACAATGAATTTAGAGAATCCTCTCAAGAATTAAAGATATACCTTCTCCAAGAACACTCTTATGAATGGAGTGAGATCTTTCCCCACTAGATCAGGGATAAAGCTTTGGAAGCTTTTCTCATAGAGATCAAAGGCGGATGATGCAATCAAAATGATATGTTGTGCTAGCACCCAGAGATTCCTTTGGCGATGTCTAGATATTTTTTGTACACATATAGATCACTAATAGAGGGAATCTACACTTGATTCCTTCAATGCAATGATAGAGCAATGCATATCTATTTCCAAATCCATTAATGAAGAAAAAATTCAATTGAGGTAATTCTTAATTAATTAAATTTATTATAAATAATATGAGATGATCCTCTCTGGGTTTCAATGTGATTTCCCTTGTCTATATTCATTGATTCAATTCCATAGATCATGACCTTTATCATTGTGTAAATCTCATATTGATCATCGATAATGAAAAAAAAATTTTGGCCAACCCTATCACAGGCTTCCAATGTGATTGTAACCTTAAAAAATATGATAAATTAACCAGTATACATCAACACCAGTAGATAAATAGGAAAGTTCCAGACCATAAAAATATAATATACCATTTCATGTCAAATTGTATTCCAAACTAAATATAGCTAAAAATCATAAAAACAAACAACTAAAGAAAAATATAAAATAAAGACTCCAAAAAATGGTCATGAATCCCATACCTAATACCAACTCCAATATAAAACCCCAGATAGTAAGTAAAAAATGATGCACAGGTCCCTTTACCCTTGTCCCAAATTGTATCCATGAAGTCTTCCTAAGTACTGAATGGTTTCTAAAATGGGGTGTGAGTAAAACTCAGTAATCCACCACCAATGGTGTCTAGATAACTCCAGTCTTGATAATAGTGCATGGAATAGTATGATATAAAAATCCATTAATTCATATTTAAATAAAAAACATACAAATAACCTCACTGATCCTCAATGTCCAATTTGACACCTAGGTTCAACCATGCCTGCTATGGTATGATTCTAGATGTTTATATCCATACTCATCAATGATTCCAAACATATTCCCATGCCAAGGACCAATCAAAAATTCAATTAGAATCCAACCCAAGGTTAATTCCCATACTAAGTATAAATTATACATCAAGGGTCCCATCATGAATTCAAATTATAGGTCCACTTACATGCTCATGGGACATAAAAACCTATAGTAATTCCCATTCTAGGTCTGATTTAACATTCCCTTTTCCAAAATAAAGTAATCCAAAGAATACCAAAATACAAAACATGATAAACATATTAGCATATTCCACATTGGTTAATCCATGTCAATTACCAATTATCATCCCATTCATTCCATTATTCCAAGTTAAAAACACATTCCGAGTTACCCATTTAGAAGTCAATTATACTAAAATTAAAAATACCAGTTTCATGCTAATACCAACTCACATAACAATTATGTCAGTTCTGATTCAAATATCAAATAAACCCAATTAAGGGTTCACGTGTTATTATATAATTATTCCATCACATCATTATTCCATTTCCCAATACCATCTCAATTATCCAATTATATTCCAAGTGATCCAATTAAATTGTCAATTTATGAGTTAATACTATCCAAAAATAAATCTCCCAATTCATTTATAGGACTCTAGATTTGCAAATTCCATGTTCTAACCCAAGGTCATAGGTGGGCACACCATTTGAGTAGCCCCAAGTCTAGATCTCATTTTTCATCAGAACTAACAAGATATATGGTAGGACTAGGCATAATGATTCAAGAAATTATAAAGGATTCCAATGAGGTCTCATGCAAAGCATGTCGTCATGAGCACACATATTTCACATACTAGAAAACCAAAATAGACCTTAGAGAGATGTTTCAAACTACCTACCTCAAAATAAAAAATAATAATCCCAAGATAAAATATTTAGATCAACACCCAATAACACAAATCCTTATAGATAATGATAAACTTATCCTATTGTGGTTTTAAGAAAAAAATATGAATTATCTAATTCCAATAAAGACTTACCAATTAAATGTTTCTAGATTGAACCAAGGACTAAGGAACCAAGATAAATTTTTAGAGAAGCCAAGGAATTCCTATAGAACCCTTTTAATTTATTAATCCCAAATTAGGATTGAAAGGATATGATTAGAACACTTAAATGGGGGTTTATGGGGGGATACTTTTCTACCCTCATTTTCCCGACCCATATTAGAGCCATCATCTAGTCACTGGCTACGACCGGATAGCCGATGGGATCCCTATAGGGATCCAATTCTATCAGGCTTCACCAGCAAGCTGGTGGACCTCACTGGAAACATGATTGGCCTCCTATAGGTATAATGAGATACTTACTTATTCAATGGATAGATGGTGGAATTGCAATCGTTTCCTTGTTGCACGACACCACTAACTCTTACTATCTCACCTCCTATGAGCCCTTAGGCACCTCCAAAGCAAAAAAATAATAGGGTTTAAATATCATTTATTGAATTTAAAATAGGTTCAAAAAAATAAAGAGATAAAGTATCTTGATAAAATATGAGGTCTTAAAACATCCGCACAATATAATAGATCATCCCCAATTTGTGGTCTCATGCATCATTTAGGGATACCAGTGAATAACTCAGGCCACTGTGACCACATATCTATCCCCATATCATAAGTATCATCCTACACACGCTCATTATACAACTATATATGCACTAGGGGAATGGTATTTTCTCATAGGTTATTCTCAATAAGATCCACAATACGTATTTGATGCTCCCAAAAGGACACATGAACATCAAGCTTAACATCATTAACATATATCATGTCAGAAGGATTAGGGTGATATCTATGAAGTTGTGCACATGAAGAACATCATTCATGAAACTATAGTTCTATATAAGATCCAATAATTATTCCATTAGGCTAATACTCTCCAATATCTCAAATGACCCCAAAAACCTAGGTGTTAACTCCTACTGGTTCCAGATACTATATTTCCCCAACCTATGTGACACCCCCAAAAAGACCTTGTTCTTAACCTAAAACTCTAGAGGTCATCTATAATTGTATGTATATGATTATTTCCTACTCTGTTTGGTTTTCAACCACTTTATGATCAAATGAACCTGCTCAGACACCTTCTACATGAGACTAGTCCCAAAAAGTACTAACTCACCCACCTCTAACAAGTACAAAGGGTAATGACACATTCCTCCGTATAAAGACCTGAAAGTATCTATTTGTATCAATTCATCAAAGTTTTTTTTATAAGTGAACTCTATAATACCTATATGATACTTCTAATAACCATCGAAGTCCAAAAAATAGGCTCACAAAATTCCCTCTAGAATCTAAATCGTCTATTCAGATTAACTGTTAGTTTGAGGATGATGGGTTTTTATCATAAGAACCAATAATACCATTTCCATAAGAATTATCTGCCATACCTATGATGTAAAATGGAGATATTTATTGGAAATGATACTATATATGATACCATGAAATCATATTGTCGCCCATACATATAGGTTACCCAAGTCATCAATGGTGAAGGTTTTCCTAATTTAAAATAAATAGGATAACTTCATTGGAAGATCCACGATCACACACACTATATCATTTCTTATAGGTGTCTTAGGTAATATTGACATGAATTCCATAGTGATATCATCACACTTCCATTTTATTATAGTAAAATTCTACAACAACCTAATAGGCCACTAATTCTCATCCTTCACCTATTGATAGGTGAAGTATCATGCCATGAAGCCTAATATTTCTTTCTTTATCCATGGACACAAGTATTTCCTAGGTAGATCATGATACATGTTTTTCAACCCAAGATTTACTGACCATTTAAAATCATGGAATTCACTCATCTGCTCCTTGATCATGCTCTTAGGAACCCAAATACAGCCATCAAAATGAAAAACCTTATTGTTGTCAAGGAAGAAACCTGATAGTGTCTCCTTGCCATATATGGTATCCTTTAGGGATAAACCCTCTGAATTAGAAACTTTTCTTCCCTTGATCCAATCTATAAGTGTATAAATTATCGAGGTTAATGTGATATTTTCTCATACATAAGACTTATGAACATCTAGATGTGTATCTATAAAAAGTTCCATCAACTACCACTCATCACGTGATTCACATACCACCTATGATAATGTATTTCTACTCAAGGAATCAGAAATGATGTTAACCTTTTCAGGATTATATGTTAACTCGAAGTCAAAAGAGTACAGATACTCAACCCACCTCCTCTACAAATGGTTTAGGTCCAACTATGAAAATATGTGATTCAATATCTTGTGATCCATGTAGATCATGAATCTCTCACCTAGATGATAATGTCACCATCATCTAGGAGCATGGAATATCTCATATAACTCTTGGTAATGAGTAGGATAGTTCTACCCATGGGGTCTCCAATATTTGGATATATAAGAAACAACTCAACCCTCCTACATAAAAACACCTTGGCACCCAACTCCTGATCTGTCACAATACAAGGCATACTCCTTACCCAGATTAGGTAAGGTGGGGATCGGTGTTGAAGAAAACCTAATCTTCAACTCTTGGAAATCATACCCATAAGAATACAACCAAACAAACCTCACCCATTTCTTATTAATACCATACATCAATTCTTCCATATAGTAGGCATCCAATATTAATCATTGATGATTTCCTACTAGACCTAGAAATCTCTAAATCTCAAAGATTTTCCTAGGTCACTCCCAAGATACCAGAGAAATCACCTTCTTCGGGTCCATTGACACACCATCCTATGAGATAACATAACCCAAATTATAATTTTTCATTCCAGTAATAATATTTAGATAGCTAGGTGTAATGTTGATAATCTCTCATCATACTCAGGATGATGTCAAGATGTTGGGAATGATCATATCTATACTAGGAGTTCACCAAGATTTCATCGATGAAAACAACCAAAATATAATCTAGATAAAGATGGAAGATCTGATTCATCAACACCATAAATATTGCAGGTGCATTTGTGAAACCAAATGAAATTACCATGTACTCATAAAATTAATAATTCATTATAAAATTCTTTCAGGGTATGTCATCTAGTATCACACTCGACTCATGGTAACCAGATCTCAAGTTAATCTTGGAGAAAATTTTGGCACCACTCAACTAATCAAATAGATCATCAATGTGCAGAAGGGGATACCAATTCTTGATTTCCAACTAGTTAATACTTCGATAATCCACACATAAATGAAATTTTCCATTTTAATTATTAGTGAATAGCATAGGGGAACCCCATGGTGAAGTACTATCCTGTATGAATCCCTAAGCTTCTAGATTATCCAACTACACTTTCAACTCCTGAATCTCTACGAGTTCCACCCTATAGGGCATGATAGAAATGGGTTCATCTCCTCAAACCAACTAGATATTGAAATATATCTTTAAATATTGTTGTAATATAGAGAAATATTCAATAAATGCTTCCCAAAATTGTCCCACTAATAGAGGGAAGGTACACTATTGCAACTCACCATCATCTAGAATAAGTCTTTCTACCTAGGTTGTGGGGCAATCTAATCTACACTAAATCAGTATTACATGCACAACCTGAAGATCCCATTCACCATGATAGACATGTATACCCCCTTATAGATATATAAATTTAACCCTTCAATTATAATATTTGACATGATCATAGAAAATAATTAAAAATTACATACCCAAAATCAAATTGAAACCATCAATTTCCAACAAAAACTGCTCCTAGAAGAAATTGTAGCCATCAATTTCAAGAGTGTACTTTTTATAGTATCTAATACACTCTAATAACACACACAATGAATTATATATGGTCATAATCACATCCAATATTTACACATCCAAATACATCCTATTGTAAGATTGATAAGATATAAAGGAATGTAATGCTCATATATCAAATAAAACACTAGAAAGGGTAGATGACACAAGAATCATACTTTTGAAAGTGGAAGGTCATGAATCCAAACTGGTAGGAGTAGACTACATAAAATTTCTCTGATTTTCCCCTTTCCATAGTATCTAGCCTAAATCCTTTATGATACTCCCTACTTCTTATATTTTCACTCATGTTTTGGGGTTCCATGCCCCAACCTCGACCCGAGCATCCGGTAGAACTCTAGAAACCTATCTACTGAGGGGTAGTTTTGTCACTCCAAGACTCCGATTTCTTCAAAGATCCTTACCCATCGCTCGATTAGTGAGTTCTCCTATAGAACCTCTGTAGGTAGCCCATATTACCATAATATATATATATTTTACTATAGGAAATAGACAATGAAATGGCTTGTGGACAGACCTACTACACTGGTATTATAACCCCGAGTTTTGGTCCTAAGATGTTTGTCTACTCCCCTAGCTAATTTATCCTCCACTTCCTTATTAGAAATTCTCATAGTGATGTTTATTAATTCCAAAAGAGGAACTCCCTGATTATCCTTCTAAAACAATCTTCCCACCACTAGGGGCCTCCTTCAAGCTCTCTTCGATGATGATAACCTAATTCATCGTGTAAAATAAGTTGTTCAAGTAGAAGACATTCACTAATGACTTCATCTTATACAGAAGACCATCCCAAAATCTCTGATCTCTAACTATCTCATCATTTTCTAGTGATGTAGGAAAACACTAAAATTTGGTAAAACATCCAACATAGTCCATCACAAACATGATCCCGTGTATCAAGTGGATGAACTCCCTGATCTCTTTCATCCCTTAGAGTCACTAAATAAAAGTGACTTAGAAAATTATCCTAAAATACATTACAAGTTAGATCCTCATACTTCCCATCCTATAAAATGATGGCCTTCTAGCTTTTGGATGGTCCTCGTAGTATATAAGTATCAAGATTCATGCCCCTCACCACAAGTGTCTCCAGGTGAGTAAATATCATCTGTATGGACTCAATACAGAAATATTCTACCTGAGGGATTGCCTCTGATGAACTTGGGTTGGTGTTATAGTGGGGACTCCTTATTTAGGTCAAACATAGAATATATGGAATGATTAGTCTCATTATATATGGATCACATGACCCCCAATAAACTATCATGTAGTTGATCATCCATTGGATCCCTCATAGCTATAGGAATTCCATGTTCCACTGCGTAAGGTGTGTGGTTATTACCACTCTCCTGGAATTTAACTAGAAGATGACATATAAGTATTTTTTTCAAGTTTAAAAATACTCCTCATATCACAAATTTTCCTACAAGATCAACTCATAAGGAAAATAATATAATTGATAACCAAAGTCAAAATATTATTTTAGTTCTTGTCTTAACAAGTGAAATAATCATATTTTAACAGATAAATTTTATTCCTTTTATAAAGAATGTTATGAAATTTCATGTGAAATAAATGAATCCCTATCATGAATAATACATGATAACATAATTTCAAATGTTCCTACCATGATGCATTCATATACATCTAATGTTTTACAATCCCATGAGTGAAATCTCATAAAACAATAACATCACACAACAATTGCATCGCCTAAGGGAAAATAAAACCACAACTATAATAGGTGAATCTCAAGAACAAAAATAAAATCTCTATAAATATGGGTTTTCCCCCACACATGGGTTATCTAATACCATGCATGAGCCCATTACCAAGCCCTAACATATCTTATTCTCTTGTATACATTTAGAAAAAATTAAATTAAATTAAAATGACCTCTTATAATACCACTTTGTAATTTCCCCAACATGGTTCTCTCTCACATAACTAAGAAGAGTCATTACAAGACCTCAAGAGTGACTCCCTATATGCTATAGGCTTCTAAATAGTAGTGATGGTCTAAAATATAGTGGTAAAACTATACCCTCTAGTATAAAATATCAAACATAGTGGAAACATGATAAATAAACTTGTATACATCAACTCCAATAGATAAATAGGCAAGTGAAAAGCCATAAAAATATAATAGACCATGTCATGTCACACTATATACTAAAATAAATGTAGTTGAAAATCATATAAGTAAACAACTAAAGACAGACTCAAAATAAAGACTCCTAACACTGGACCCAAATACCATACTTGGTCCCAACTCTAAGCTCTAGTACCATCCAGTAAGAAAATAATCAAGCATTGGGCCCCTTTCACTTTTCCAGACATGAATCCATCAAGTCTACATGGGTACCAAATGGAGACCAAAATAGGGTGTGAGTAAAACTCAATTGGCCAACACCAACGGTGTCTAAAAATCTAGTTTGAATAATAGTTCATGCAAAATTAGGATATAAAAAAATTAATTCATATTTAAATTTAAAACATCCAAAAACCCTTTCTAATCCTCAAGATATTGGTTGACACCTGGGGTCATACCTACCTTCTACAGAACGATTTTGGGTGTCTTTCCATGCTCATCACCGAGTCTAGGTGGATTCCCATGCCAAATAATAATCATACATTCCATTCACATCCAACCCAAAGTGGATTCTCATTCCAAGGTTGAATTATACATCAATGGGTCCTGTAATAATTCCCATGATAGGGCCACATACATGCTCAAAACACATTATAACCTATGTGAATTCAATGATAAGGCCAATTTATCATTCCATTTTCCAAAATAAAGTAATCCAAAGCATACAAAAAGATTGAACATTCCCAACATGTTATCATATACCACATTGGTTATTTTAATTACCAATTATCATGCCATTAATTCCATTATTCAAAATTACCTATTTATAGGTAAATTATGCTAAAATTACATTTAGAAGTTTCATGCCATTACTAATTCATATAACAATTGTGGAAATTCCGATTCACATATCAAAAAAATCCCAATTACTATTTCACATGGAAATATGTCATTATGTCAGCATGTCATTATTCAATTTTACAATCACATGCCAATTATCTAATTAAAATCCAAGTGATCCAAGTAATTTGTAAATTTATGAGTTAACACAATCCATAAACCAATCACTTAATTCATTTATAGGACTCTGGGTTCATAAATTCCATGTTCTAGTGCATGGTCAAGGGTGGGAACACCTCTTAGGTGGTCACAAGTTTGTGTATCATTCACTATTTCACCCTATTAGGTCCATGGGAGGTCTAGGTATGATTATTCAAGTAATTAAAGAGGATTCTAATTAAGAGAGGTCATTCTCACAACATGCTAGTGTGATCTCACATGTTTCACATACTAAAAAACAAAAAATGGACTTAGAGAGATGTTTCAAACCACTTAACTCAAAATCAAGAATAAGAATACCAATACCAAACATATATATCAATTAATAGAACCAAGAAACCTTATTAATAGTGATATAATCATCCTATTATGGATGGAAAAATAAAATCCCAGAAGAAAATGAGAGGAATTATCCAATTCCAAGAAATACTTGTTGATTCAAGATGTTTGAATCAAAATAATGATCAAGGAACCAAGAGAAAGTTTCAGAGAATTCAAGGAAGCCTCGAAGAACCCTTATAATTTTTTTAATCCTGAATTAAGGTCAAAGTAGGGTATTATAACACTTATATCATGGTTTTAATGGGAGTGAAATACCATTATTTCCCTCACTCAACTGATTCAGAATGGAACCACCAGGTAGTCAATGGATGCCATTGGATAGTTAGTGGGATACCTGTTGGGATCCAGTACTTCTAGGGCTCCACTGGCTAGCTAGTGAACCTCCTATAATTTTATTGGGCTACTATCCTATCCACTATCTTGTTAGTGTAACTATAATTATAAGTACTCGGCCTTAAAACATTACATAATATTGAATTAAATGAATAATTCACATTGAGGATATTTTCAGGTTTAGAGTTTTAGAGAATTAGGTCATAACTATTACATAAGAACTTGAATATTACAAGTAGACACTACTACACAGTATCCATTTATTTCATAAAATAAAAAATCTTAAAAATAAACATTTCTAGTTCCATGTTTTAGACAGAATGACTTTTCCATGATCCCATCCTTGACCCTATTCCACATTATGTCCTGTGAAAAACATTTCAAAAAAACTTGGGATGAACATAAAAATCTCAGTAAGGGATACACAAAGAAGGAAAACTGTTAGTTTTTCAAAAGAACAAGTAAACCATGAATACTTTAAAATAAGTAATACTTTTCATCTTTATGAAGTAGTAAATACTCTTCATTGCATAAAAGATCACTACTTACTCTTTTGTAACCAAAAGGTTACCATAAAACCCATATAAAGAACACATAACATATAAAGGTAACTTGGGACATAAACATACTTAAATGGAATAACCATATGGTCGACTTCTACACATATCACTAAATGGAATAGCCATACGTCCGACTTCCATACCCAATGCATTGGAGGTTATAACGTAACCACGTGTCCTGGTATTCACGGCACCACCCATCATTTGGTTTAACACGTAACCACCTGTCAAATGTCCAAGTACCATCATAGCACATAAAATTTGAAAATATAAATATTTCACTAATAACATTTCATTTGAAATTTCAAGAAGTAATTTCAAGATATTGAAATAATCAATCCATTTTCATAAACCATTTAAAAATAGATTTTTTTTAATCAAAGTGTCCCATACCACTTTGAATATTTTAATGGAATTATAATTTTAAATCATTAATTTCCATATAAATAAATACTGAAAACTATTTTTAAAACATGGACATTAAAGATAATTATTTAGAATAATAAATCTTTAAAACATTCAAAACAATATTTTAATTAAAGAGTTTTTAACAAAATGAAAGACTCTTGAATACAAATAATTGAGGAATAAAATTTAATCTGAACTTTATAATATCATGATAATAAAGGGATTTATAATATAATATGACAATGGATAGTATATACACCATATAATATTTAATTGGTGCATAACAACAATGAAGTCTCAATGGAAATGTAAATTGAGATGAAATCCATTAAAAAGACGGTATCCTTAAATCAAGGATAAATCAATCACATAATTATGTGAGACAAATATAAATACACCAAATATAAATGAATATTAAGTGTAAAATAATCAGAGGTCATTCACAGATATTCGTAGGACGACATATTCAATAAGTACGAGTTTAACCCAAAGAATTGAAATTGGGTTAAGAAGTTCCCTTGCAAAAATTTGACAGCCTAACGACGTCAGTTTAAAATTCAGAAAATGAGTTGATGATAAAAAGAGGGTATCTCATCACTTGGAAATAAGGTTTACATAAATAATTATATATAATAACATATCCCAACATAATAAAATGTAAATTAAAATACATAACAAAAAATAACTATTTTTAAAAGAGGAGGGTGAAAGGTTCCCATATTGATTTTGTAACTTACAAAAAATATGTCACATGAAATAAGGATCATACAATGTATATGTAAATAATCCTAAATTAAAGTATATTACACAAATATTACAATCATGGGAAGTACATACACCACACAAAAGAAAATAATGGCAAATATAGCATGAATCTCACGAGAATAAAAAGTGAGATGAAACCTTTTACCACGTTGTAATCAACAGAGTCATATGACCAAAAATTAATAACCACAAAATGAATCACAGTATACCATGAATATAATGAGAATAATGGTAATATATATCAAATTTCAGTACACAATACACCACAGGAAAGGAATAAGTGGCGAACAATGGAAATCTCACGGAATTAAAAGTGAGATAAGAAAATCCCTTACCTCGTTGTCCGACTTGACCCTTTTGTTCTTTAATCTACTGAATAATAAACTAATGTTAATTTATAATTTCTTAAGAACCTTTTTTAAAGTTTATTATTCCTTTTATATTACTTATTACCATGTTATAAACATTATTTAATCATTTAAGTTAATAACGGTCCTTTTGTCCATATTTGGTACTTGAGTAAAACAATGAACACCTTATAATTACAAGTTGATCATGTGGTAAGATATACATTATCTTCATAATGATATTAATGATTTATATATCATATATATCATATATATCCAGTATATACATGTATTTATAATAGTACATAACATTTAGAGGTAAGAAATGAAATGAACTGTTCATGGTGACGGTAAGTCGTACGTACGCATGAACGCTACTTCCATTTCTATTTATTATTTTAATGGAATTAAAAACATAATTATACATAGTTATATTATAATTCCAGTATAATATCAAATACAATATTATAAACTATATCCTTTATATGTCCCACATAAGGCATTTAACGAGTCATTTCACTTTGAAGGGGCGGTAGTCCGCACTTCCTCTAATGAGATTATCGTATTTACCCACTATGGAAACCATAAAGTATTTATATAAATTTAAAAATACAGAAGAATAAATAAAACATAAACATAATATATAAATTCAGTGCCATCATAATGTCCACCATGAGAGGCGGTTGGAGATATTTGAACAATCATCGTTTCGTGAAGCGTTAGTTTTCCATCCACAGAAACATTATGTTCTTCACCCATTAGATGGAGGTGTGTGTAAGTGTAGTTAGAATCCATATCATAAACACATCCTAGTATACTGAGGATACTATTTTTGTTACAAAATAAAGGAATAAAAAGAGTTTTAGGGGCTTGAAAAGTAAAATAAAAGAAAACAATTTTACAGAAACTCTTACCTTTAATTTGGGTAAATCCCTTTGGATTGAACCAAAAGACTTATTAAAGTTCCTTATTCCTAAGTTAAGGCTTCTAGGAGGAGGATAGGGTTTTAGGGAGATTAATTAGGTAGAGTTTGGAAGATCAAAAATGTTTTAGAGGTGTGAGGAATTGGTTTGAAGTGGTCTCCTTTTATAAGGGAGAGGAGGGGCTCTTTAGGAAAGTGTGAAAATATTATTTTATTATATAATGATATTTAGTTTCTAAAAGTCCAAAAATAATTATAGTAGATTATAAGATGACTCATATTCTAAATAAAATCATCAAATAAGAATTGGACATGTTTTGGATAATATTTTAATCATTATAATCTTATTTATTTAAATCATTTATTAATGAGGTAAACACTGCATCATTATTGTGTCATTTATAATTTAAATTATTTGATGTATAAAAATTATAAAAAAAAATACCATGATGTAGAAAATATTTTTATATTTCCAATGAATATTTATAGTCAAAAATATTACTTAAATAACACAGTATAAAAATTAATTTACTAAAAGATATTTGTTTTTCTCATTTTTGCCTTTACTTTAAGTTAATTAATCTAAATTGTCATTATCACTCCCAAGTGGCTCAATGGGATCCCAAAATAGACCCTAAGATGACCATGGTCGTAAATGACTCAAACAATAAGGTTTGGACAATTGTTAAGGTAATTTTCAATTATTATAATACTATTTTTACCTTAAATTACCCTATTTACCTTTAACCGCGGTAAATAAAAGTCAAAAGTTACTATTCACCAAAAATTATTTTTATCTTATTGAACCACATTTTACTTCTTGATAACAACCATTTATGTCGTATTTTTTAAATTCAATTCACATAAGTGGTAAAATTTCATTTAAATGAAAAAGTCATTTTTTTTAACAATTACTAAGTGATTTCACTATTCATCGAAAATTGAAGTTTTTCAGAAAAATACCAAAAATTCAGCCTAAGCTATATTTTATATTCTGAATTCAAAAATTATGTCTATTTTTTCAAATTAGAAACATAGAAGTGGCATTAATTAATTTTAAAATTAATTCCCATTATCAAAACAGTGTGTTTTTAAGAAACAATAACTATCAAAAGATTGATACTTGTTTATGTCAAATTTCAAAGTAAAATTAATTCCAATGACCAACATTGGATTAGATGGTAAAAATATATTATAATTAAACTTTAAAATCAATTAAAAAGATAATCTAACCATATAAATAAATTAGATTCAAACACAATTTTGAATTAAAATACAATATTTTTCACTATTCATTAGAAAATGAACTTTATCAGAAAAATTCCAAAAAATTACACAAAGTAAATTTTAATGTTCCCATTCAAAAGAAGGATTTTATTTGGTCAAATAGAATGTATTAAAGTGACCAAAATTAGATTTAAATAGGGTTCTCCATTAAAAGGCAGTAAATCGACCTTTTAATGTAAATTATGCTTAAAATTATATTTATTCACATTTTAAGCCTCTAAATTTTATTGGATAAATGTAAATAATTTTAAAAAACATGTATAATCATATTTTAGTTAGTTTTTTTCATTACCACCAATACAACATCTAGGAGTTAACTACCATTTAAAATAATAATATTATATTATTAGTGTGCAACGTAAGATTTCAAAGAAACCAGTTGTTGTGTATCGGGTACGCTATCGAACATAGAAACCCATTTAAAGTAAAATTAATATTTAATTCACAAATATTATTAAATGTGAAAATGTCATATTCTTCATTTATCTGGGATGTTACAATAATAGTTCCCTTACTATATACCACCACTATCTCCTGTTGTGTCACCTCCTCTGAGCCCTCTGGAATCCCCAAAACACTAAAACAACTGGTTTTAAGGTTCATTTATATAATTATAAATATGTTCATAAAAATTAAAGATATAAAGTACCTATTTAAAATACAATATCTTACATTTTTATACTAATTCATCAGACATAGGTTTCCAAAAAAATCATTGTAAATATGTTTTTGGATAGATCCATCGGAAATAGAAACAATGAGAGTTATAAAAAGAGTAACTTAAAAAGATCTAGATAGAGGAAAGATTCAAAGAATTACTGGATAAATACAAACCATGAGAAAGTGTAACATCCCAGGTTTTTGGAGTGGGTTGAATTCCTAGTCTGTTTTTAATTTTTGGAGTTTGGTGGGTAGAACAACTTCTTTCTTAGTCAAAGAAACTTAATTCAAAAAATATACTTAACCCAATGCCTTGTTTTTAGTCATGGTTTAAGTTGGGGTTCAGTTGGGTTTCAGGTCTTTCTGAGTCCAAAAACCCAAGTTTTCTAATTACACAGACCTAGGTGCACGGTTTGGACAAACCATGTTGCCTCTAAGGAGAAATTATGCGCCCTCAAAATTCATTAAGCATGATTTTGGAAATAGTAAATGATGGGGCGCAAGGACATGCATGAACCTATATAGTTTTTAGTAGAGGGATCTACACATATTGTGCATGGTTTGGGAAACCCATGTTCAAAAATAACACTTAGTGCCAAATGGGAAGTAGCTATTCACTTTAGTGCACACAGTTAGTGCACTGTTTGGGATAACCATGTGAGATAACCATGTGAGATAACCATGCAAGGTCGGGCTTTTATGAATTAGAAGCTGCATGGTTTCTAAACAGTTTAGAAAACCATTTGAGATAACTGTGGAGCCCATTAAAAGGCAAAAAAAATCAATTTTACCTCTAATTATTTTTATTTATTTTTATCCTTTATTCTTCTCCTATATATATGGTGCAACAGGAGAATGCACAAGTTGAGACCCATGAGGTTCAGGAAAAGTAGGAGACATAGGTACAGGCTCAGATGCAAGTGAGGTAATCGCCAAATTTGATAGCCTTTGGGTCATGTATTGATGAGTAGCCCAGATTGATCCTGGTACATTTCATCCAAGGGATTGACAGGGTATAGTGGGGAATATATCATTCGATGGACTATATGACTCAAGTGTTCCAGTCATAGTACCCACCACTATTTTAGGGAGAAGGTGGTCTATAAGCGGCTGAGAATTCAATTGAATCAATGAAGATGATCTTTAAGTAGCTTGAGATACCCCTAGGCAGAAGGGTGAAGCTGGTGAGCTACATACTCAAATTACCAGCTAAGAACTATTGGGACATGTAGTTTCAAGTTTATGGACATGCGACACTATCCTAGAAGGACTTTGAGGTTATGTTCTTCGAGTATTTCTTCCCATAGGTGTTGGGGGGCGAGCTTGGGAGTTCTTCATCCTTCTGTAGGGTGCCATATCTATCCTGGACTATGCAGTGATATTCATCGAGTTTTCTCACTTTGTACTTGTTATGGTGGGAAACAATTCCCCAAGGGAGAGGAATTTTGAGGATAGTTTTTTAAATGCCATTTAGTTGCAGCTAAACATCTTTTGGTTAGCCTCATTCTTATAGACGGTGAATCGGGCACTCATAGCCGAGTGAAATTTTATGGATTGAACCTATTTCAGGTGGGTGATGACTTCAGGTGATGTTATCGGTGATACTTCAGATACTAGTAAGTATGTATGAAAGGAGTTACAACAAGTTAGACAAGCCAAGGACTCAGATAGACCACCCCGGAGTGGGTTTTCAATGGCGCACTTCCAATGTAGCTAGTCGGGTTATGTGTGAACTTAGTGAGAGTGGAATCCAAAGGAGTGTCAAGCATGTTTATAGGTCACCCATATTGAGATTTTCTATAGTAATACTTCTTGGACATCCAAAAATCAAGGACTAGGGTAGACTCGGGGTTCTGAGAGCAGACCGGGAGACGTATTAGGTGACAGTAGTTGAGTTTCAACTACACTTGGAGGTTGTAGCGGAGACAATGGGACCCAAAAATGAGGTTATTGGTCTTTGGGTAGTGTATTACCATAGATAGGAAAGGATTTAGGTATTTTGGCTTCAATCCAGGTGTATGTCATGGATCTCCTAGGGTTAGAGCAGGTTGGTGAGCTGATGATGGTCATAGGTACATCATGGGTGTGACCAAGGTACCATTTTGTTTTGTTTTGGAATGTAATTTTTAGAGGCATGTCTATTTTGGGTGAACTAGAGGGAGAGGATGTATCTATGGACTAACCAAACACTATTTATTAGGTTAGAATCAGCTTGGATTCATTATATATATATTTGTATGAGGTGTGTGGCACCCAGATTTTTATGTGAGCATCATTGGATGCATGAATTGTGAGGTGTATAGGAATCTGGGAATCAGTTCCATACAGGTCTTCTTTGAGGTGCAAGGAACTGGGACTAATTTAATCATATGATGAGACATGGGACCTCATAGGTCCCATGTGAAATATGAGCATGAGGCGGGCACTGATTCGATGTGGGGTTCTGATGGATGTCAGGTATTATGCAGGAGCACCTAATGAGGTGCAGGACTGATGATGTGTCATGGGAGGACCTTGAGTTTGGGGATGGTTAGTGGAACATCAGTTTAATCTGATTTTTGGGTCGATAAGTGACCGAGGTAGGTGACTCCTAAGGTGGGGATCCCCCCCCCCCTTGAGGTAGTTTACTTGTGACTTTGAGATTGGGATAGTCCAGGTTAATTTGAGCAAGATGGAAATTTTTAGTACCATATCCAGGTTTTGCTTTATATATTGGGGACAAGTTGTATTAATGTGGGTAGATTGTAATGTCTTAGGTTTTTGGAGCATGACGAATTCCTCGCCCATTTTTATTTTTTGGAGTTTGTTGGTTAGACCATCTTCTTTATCGACCAGAACTTAATTCCAAGAGTTTCCTTAACCCTATACCTTTTTTAGTCATTTTTTAAGGCTTGATAAGTTTCATGGTGGTTAGGTTGGGTTTCAGGTATGTCAGAGGCCAATATCTATATATTTCTAAGTGCCATCCCCACTCCTCCCAAATACACTAATAATGGTTTTGGAAACCATACAGGATAGAGTGCATGGCCATGTGTGAACCTCTTCAGTTTTTAGCAAAGGGATCTTCATATATTGTGCATGGTTTGGGAAAATTGTGTACAATCCATATTCTTAGTTAGAAATGGGTAGTAGTTATGCATTATAGCATGCACGGTTAGGGCATGGTTTTGTTGAACCATGCGAGCTAACCGTGCAAGGTCAGGATCTTAACCAGTAGGATTCGGGTGGTTTCCATATAGTTTGGATAACCGTGTTACCCATTAAAAGGGTGAAAATTAAATATTACCCCTACCCCTTTATTTGTTTTTATACTTTCTTCTTCTCCTCCACGCAGCATAGTTGGGAGATCCTCCCATTTCTCCTTCTATCTAGGCTTTAAGCCACATCCTTCATCTGGGCTCCATTTTGATCGTCGTCGGGTGCGTTGGATCTGTAACGGTAATCCCTTGATTACTCTTGGATATTTTCTTCATTGAACTCTCCATACATTGTGATAAATATATATGAGTGGTGTTACCCTATTTTTAGGGTGTTCATCATAAATGTCTATTTTTTACAAATCGGTTCAAGTTAGAGTCTAAGATCGAACATATAGGTGTCTACCAACACAATGTAGGTGGTAATAATATTTCTTTGTGGTTTTATGAGTGTGTTGGTGTGTGTCTTTCAGTTCACTATTTTATTGACCGAGTGATACGCAATGAATTTAATTAATTTCCTTTAATTAATTAAATTGACCATTTTGGATTCCATTAGTCATACCCACACAACTCTAAAAACAATTTGAGCTGTGTGAGGGGATTCGTACCTTGAGTGGAGTAGGTTAGAGTGTTTTTTTATTTAAACTTAGTTGTTTAATTTAATTATATTTAATTTTTTTATGTATAAGATTTTTTTTGAGATATGTGGGCTCGTTGTGGGCTCATCCCGAGGATTGAGATGGTGGTGGCCATCTGGACAGAGGTGATGTGATCATCAAGCTGGGCAAGGCCATATATATATATATATAAGAAATATTTTGATCATAGGTTGGGTTACTCGGTCGTCAGATTGACGAAGTGAGTCTGTCAAGTTATGAGAGAGACTCTTGTGATGTTGGATGTCCTGGAAATCGGATTAAGAAACATGGTCACAGGGGCACAAGGTGCTGAAATAATGTGTCTTAGGTTCTATTTTGCAATTTATTCTCACCTATGTTGGCCAAAGTGCTAATTGGAATAATTTTCACACAGGATGACTTAGATGATGAGGTGGTTTTGACCACTTTTGTGGGTATAGGCCTCCAGTAGTTGTGTCTTAGAGAAATGGTTGTAGGTATATGTTGTAAAAAGTCATGGAAATGGGGTGAAGCCATCATATGATAGTGTTGAGACTATCGGTTGGGGTCTGAGGATTACCGTGCATGAGACCAATGGGACAGGACTTACATGGGAGGACAGATACCTTCATTCCTCAGTATTTCGGTTATTGATCTCATGGTGATATTATTTGGAGGACAGATGTCGCTATTCCTCGGACATAGGGCTTCGATCCAACAGAATTACTTCTGAGTTTAGGTCCTAGAGACAAGGTACATGATTGGGGAATGATTTTGGGAAGTCATTAATTTCACATGGATATAATCTATTGGTTGGCACATGTTATACCTTTCCTTATTTTTAGTATAAACTTGCTAAATCACAAATTTAATGTAGGCGCAAATTGGTGTTGGACTACTGATATTCTTTCTCACACCCTCTATGGGCCCTTCGGGACACGTGTAGATTTTATAGATTTGTATTCAGGTAAAGTTTTGGATTGGGGAGCTAGATCTTAGTACTTGAGTTTGTAGGATATGGAAGGAAAGATACCATTTGTTATTTCCTCAGTTGGAGTTTTGTATTACTTTGTTTTATATCATAATGCTACTTTTATATGTATGTAAGGAATGTTTTCCATGGGATACCTTTCTTCTTATTGTTTTATAAGACCTTTTTTTGTATTCATGTTTATCTAGAAATGGAATGTTGGCTTTTTTATCTTTTCCACTATTTTTTGGGTTATTTCTTCTCTTATTTCTTGTTATTGCGTCTGCTTCCTCCATGGGTGGGTTACTGGTTCAGAGTATATGTGGTGTTTCTTTTTTCTACTTCATATTTATATATACCATTATTATGTCATTTCCATAGGTTATAGTCTCCCAACTATCACCCCATTTTCACCCTCATTTCTAGTTGTAAGCCTTTAGAGTATGGGGAGGAGTGCTTAAGGCTAGAAGAACTCAGTCTGAACCACTTTTTGGGTGGATAATTAGGTTAGGACACTATAAAAAGTATAAAAAATAGGGAATTATTATGAAAATAAGTTCCTATAAAGGCGTACCATATTAAGGTTTGAGGATATTTACAAAGTATTGGTAAAGTAATACATTATGATGATGTTGAACTAGATGATCGAAGACTCAATAATCATGAAATAAAGATCATGATTCTAGTTGAGATTTAAATAATCTTTGAAGGTCCTTGATGTCAATATTTGTGGAAAGATATTACAAAGTTTATTTAATCTAATTTATTTAGAAGTTTGAAGGAGGTCAATCAAATAAACACCCAAGAGATAATTTAAATTTCCAGTGGGAAATTCAAATTTTAATTTTAGGTTTCAACCATATTTCTTAGAGAAACTATGGGTACATAAATGGGAGTAGGTGAAATGTGAAATAGTTGTTTAAAATGTAGAGGTGTCAACTAGGAAGATTCATAGAATTTTTTTAGGTCAAACTACTGGACATACAGTACCAAAAAAAGAAGGTGTTAAATGAATAAGTGAAGTACTAGGTAATGAAGTGAGGTTCCGAATGAATAAGTTACAAATGAAAAGGTACCATATTAATAATTATCATAAAAATATGTATCAAATGAATAAGTATTGGATGAATGGGTTCTGGATAAAGAAGAACCAGACACAGGGTTCTAAAAAGAGGAGAATTAGACAAATGGTTCCATGTAGATAAGAACAAGACATATAGTTCCAGATAGAGAAGAACTGTATAATAAAGGTTGAAGAAGAAGTTTTGAGTGAGGCTCAACACCATTATTAAAAATAGTATATCTTGGTGTTAATAATAAGAAGACATAACTCAGTGATTATCAGTTGTATACATGTGCTATGAGTTGAATCTATAAAGAAGATAACCAGTGAAAAAATATATACTGAATGAGAATAATAGAAGTAAAATAATAATTATAGAGAAGAATAATATAGTGTTTTGTAGTTTTGTTTAATCATAAAAACAAGAACAAATACGGTGTTATGCATTCTAGGTTGAAAAGATAATACATAGATCTTGTAGCCAGTGCAAGTGAAGAAAAATAAGAGAAGAAGCATTCTTGAACCAATAAAAGATAATCAGTATTATAATATTCTATTGTGAAGAAGAATAAGGTTGGGTGAACTACTTTTTATACAAGATAATAAGAAGAAGAGTTTCTTAAATGATGTTTTTCAAGTAAGAGTATGGAAAATGTAAAGGAAGTATTATGACATTCAATAAAGTACTCAACTAGTAGAGGACCCTCTTGGTGTTGAAAAGTAATTGAAGAATATAAGTATTATCTACACAAATAATATAAATATCTATAAGGAGTTCCATGTTGACCAAGATATCACCAGTCCAAGGAATCAAGATTATTCTCCATATCCTCTCCTAAAGTGAAAGGAACCACACTTAGGTTCATTATATTTCCTAATTCATACAACTATAATTGATACCTCATTATAGTAGAGAATCTGTGAATTGGTTACCACCATACACATCAAGGATATTATACCTTTATTAAGTATTTAACCTTGTAAAAAATTGAGTTTCTTCATTTACTCACTTATAAAAATAAAAAGAGAACAATATAACCAAGATCCTAAAAGGTTTAAGAGATAAAGGTATAAAAATTATTAATTAGTATTGGAGGGTAGTATCACCTCTATTGGATTTTTTACTTTGAAGTTATTCTGTTTTTAAGATTTTAGTTTCTTTACTATTTCATAAGGAATTGAGGTTTTGGTGAAGAATTGTGTGTATCATATCAAAATTATATTTTCATAAAGACCACGATGAATATGGGAAATAAAGAGAAAATAAATTTGAAGAAGATATCTCTATTAAGACAAGTGAAAGAATGAAATTTTGTTTCTCCATGTCATCATAACAAAGAAGATATTTGGCTTGGAAAGTGAAAAAACTGTGTTTCAAATTATCACCAAGGAAAAGGAAAAAATTCCT
Source organism: Viscum album (assembly GCA_963277665.1). Classification (NCBI taxonomy): domain Eukaryota; kingdom Viridiplantae; phylum Streptophyta; class Magnoliopsida; order Santalales; family Viscaceae; genus Viscum; species Viscum album. The sequence continues at coordinate 98,728,890 of OY728119.1, read as the reverse complement.
ACCTCAAGGAGATAAAGTTCAAGTGATCAATGAGGTATGTGAAAATTATTGCACAAACTATCCTCAAGAAAAAGAAATTACCATAAGTGGTGATAATGATCTATCTATAGTTTCTCAAGAAATACCATTTAATATATCAAAATATATTATGTATTTATTTCTTGACAAAACAATATCTCTTTTTTAGGGAGCTTTTTAAAGAATACAGGAAGAGATCACCCAGCTTGAAGGTGAGATAAATAACATGGAGAACAATTTACAGGAGAAGGTATTATAATGCATAAATCTCCCCAACATATTAAAGATAAATAAGGAAACAATTTAGAGTTTGGGGAAAAGTGCTCTAGATTGAAAGAATAATGGATCAATGTGATATTAGAGAAGGATTAGGCCACTAAAGAACATGAAGAAAAGATCTCTGCATTAGAATAAGATAAGATATTTTTCATTGATGAAAAAATTCTCAGTTAGATATGAAGGAAAAAATAATCAAGGAACTTCACACTTTAATTCAAGAAAACAAATGTAATGAATGAAGAGAAAAATGAAATAATGAAGAAGGATTCTAAAGGGAATGTCATTTTGATTGAAAATTAAAAGATCACCCACAATATAATGTGTCTAGAATTGGAAGTCAAATTAATCAATCTTTAAAAGACACATATTGAGTCTTCAAAAAAGAAGTATAATTTATACTGGTATACAATTATCTATATAGGATTTTTTTGATAAAAGAACACTAATATATGATAAGAGGATCACGATATCATTTAATGATATATATAAATAAGTTGTGAAGAAAGATCTGTCATTGATAACATTTTGTAATGATTTATCTAAATGTGTTTTCATGAACAATGTAGGATTAAAAAAAATCTATACGAGTATGAATGAAGAAAAGTGGTGAGGATCCTACCACAATTTCTAGGGTGGATATAAGTAGTATGGAATTTGGTTACCTACCCAAAAGTAGTGAAGAAAACCCAAAAATAAAATACACATCTTGTTGTCAATTTGTGTAATCATGTAGCAGATATATGAATATCAAGTTATTTAGGTTAATGTTGTTACTACAACAGGTTTGGGAATTGTGCATTGGATTGATGGAAAAATCCTCCAAATTTTAAATCACAAAGGAGGTTCATGTTAAAGGGGATCAAGCTAGAGATAAAGGTGAAATTTCCACATATTAATAGAAATCTATATATTGTAAATAGATTTTGAAAGATTGAAAATATCTATGATATATGCAATAATGGTGGTTACAAGATTGGTGCATTCTCATCTTGGCATGTATCAAAAGCTGATGGGAATATAAGTTCACATAAGTTAGTAAAGAGAGAATAAACATCCTTGGAAAAAAGGAATAAGACTATTGCAAGTTAGAACTCTCCTAAGATGATATTAAGGAAGATAAAGGAAAGGTCCTTGGATACCATATCCAAGAAGTTAAGGAATAGTTATATATCCAAAAAAACTTATGTGAAAAAATGAACCCAAAATAAGCCATGTGGAGATTCCAAGAAGTTTTCCAATGACCCCAAGGATATATTAGTAAATTTTTCAGTAGATCTGGAGAAGATAAGAAAGATGGAGGAGGAATAAGAAAAATCCAGTTCCAAAGGAGAAGAAGTAATTGAATATGAAGAAGTCAAAACTCATGGGAGGTTGTGCATAAATGTAACACCTTATGATAAATAAGTATTATGTGTGATGTGCAATATGGTTATACACACTCCTAGAGATTTTTCTATAATAATTCCATAACAAGAAGAGTTATTAAATATTATGACACTTGAAACAAGTGATACAAGTGCCTTAAATGAAATTTAGAAGAGAAAATTCATTCATAAAGAAATTAAAGAAATGATAAAATCCATGTCAGAACAATCAGAATTTAATTTTAGAGGCGTAATGATAAAGAGTAGAGGAAATGGGGAAACTTGGTTAAGAAAATCATCTCAACCTTGTTTTTCACATTGAGAAGAAAGTAATAGTCAACTTATTCCTTTAACCTTTATGTATTTTATTTATAAGGACCCAAACTTAAATGTTGCATAATCTTGAGTTGAGTAAATAATTTATATTCATTCACATTGAGGATCTTTTTATGTTATATTTTTAGAGAATTAGGTCGTAATTCATATGTAACATCCCTCATTCATACAATGTTGGTACTACTAAAATAGCATCCACTTTTTCCAAAATATAAAACTTTTTAAATAAAACATGATTTATTTTTCATGAATAACTTAATAAAATTACAACTTTAATTCCTTCTTTCTCTTACACATCCTGATAACCTTTGAAAAATAGTTTAAAACTTGGGATAGGCACAAAAATATTAGTAAGGAACATAAATAAAGGAAATCATTAGTCCAGTGAAAACATGAAAACCATTAAAACCCCTTTTCATAGAAACTCATTAGCATGCATAGAAAAATCATTCAGGTTCCTTAGGAAATCATTACCATATCACTCCTACATTCACCCTTATAAATAGAATAACCATACAATCTAATTCCACCTCTGGAGTACCCAATGAATTATAGAGCTATAATGGGGCTCACCCATCAAATCTTGAGCTATAATAGGCTCAACACGAAATATCTTGAGCTATAACGGAGAGAAACCCATCATATCTTGAGATATAATGTGCTAAACCCTTACCCTGAGTCCGAATCGTCACATACAATATTTATATTCAGGAATAGTGAATTTAGGTTAATTATTTACTTTCTTTATTACCTTTTAAAACTTTACTATAATTTATTATCATGTTATTACAATTACATAAGTATGTAAGTTCATGTCAGATGTTTTGGAGATATTCGTTACTTGAGTCCAAAATGAACTTGGCATGATGTCAATAGTCAAAGTGGTCAGAAGTATATCATATCAAGAATAATATTAATGAAATAATAATCACTTTTATACATCAATTATAATTTTAAATAAAACCATTTATTTATGTTTATGAAAAATGAACAATGTTATTATCAAGGTGACGGTAGGTCGTACGTATACAAGAGTAACATTCCGATTTTTCATTGATCATTATAGAAACAAGGTAATTATTATTTTATCTTTAAATAATGATAATAATATCATAAATATAATATAAATAATTTAAATATACTTATATATATAAAACATGTGATGTGGTAAAAAACAAAACAGAACGCTTCGTGGACGTGATAGTTCACACGTACACACAAACAATGTTATTATTTTTATGTGCATGTAAGGTAACAAATAATTGATAAATTATTATATTATAATGATAAAAAATCATTAATATCGTATATAAACACTAATTACATCATTATAACCAGTCTTGAGAGATGGTGATGGAAAACGAATTATATCGGTTCACAAGGTGGTAGTCCGTCATACGCACAAATGATTAATTATTTTCCCATTTGATGGAAATAGAGATGGATTTAGGTGATGAAACTAACATAATAAAATATCATTAAATTGAGGATATTGGAATTATTATTTCATGATGATTTAATAATATTTGAAGAAATTAGAAGAAGAAATAAAATAGAAACGCTTAATTAAAAATGATAACTCTCCTTCAGATGACCTCCTTTGATAATGAATATATAATGTGTGTAGGTATTATATAAAGGTATTTCGGTAGATATATTCTGAAAAAAATATTTTTTAAAGTGTGAAGAATAGAGAAGATTATGTTCCCTTTTATAGGAGAGGAGAGGGGTACTCTTGGAATTATTCAAAGTTTTAAATTAATATAAATTAATTTTTTATTCAAAATGGATCATAATTGAATTATGTATATTATATGATGAGTATGGCTCAAAATATATTATTCCAGTGAAAATTATACATGTTTTACTATTTTTTGAATGTTTGTCTTTTTGTTTTAACCCTTATTAATTCTTACTGTGATATCATATAATTTACACTTTATGGGTTAATATAATTACTATAAAATTTAAAAAGACCAATAAATGAGTCATTGATTACAATTTGAGACTTATAAAATCATTTGGATAAATATTATATTTTTATAAATTATATATCATTTAATAAAATATTTTATATTTTAAAATACAAATAGTGTCAATTTTTACAAAATTCATTTCTTGACTTTTTAAAAATATCATAACAACAAGATAAATTCTAAAAAATTATTCTAAAACATCAATAACATGTCTAGGTTATTTTAAAAATTATTGGATGACATTTTAAATCTTAAATTATATTTATTTTAATATTTATAAAATCATTTATTTGATTCTTTTATTAATTAACCAATTATTTCATCATCATTGTGTCATCATTTAATTTAATTATTTATTTATTAAAAATTATAAATAAATTACCATGGTGAAGGTAAAAACTTTAGATTTATAAATAATATTTATAGTAGAATATATACCCTGCATAATCCCATATTAAAATACTTGATAAAAACAAGGGTGTGACAAAATTGGTCATCTCTTTGAATATAATATTATAAATGTATTACTCACACCCAAGTGGATTACAAAGGATATAAATTCAACCCAAGGATGGTTTTGGTATAAAAACACTAATCCAATGAAATTATTTCAAGTGTTCGGGAGATTTTATATTAGTTATAATATTTGTTTTACATTTAATTTCCCAATTTACCCTTAACTATGGTAATAAAAATATTACTAAAGTTACAATTCATAATGTCCAAAAATAAAACGGAACTATTTAAATAATTTGGACATTATGATTCCAAATATGGAATCCATTTTTTCAAATTCAAAACATATAATTGGCATAAATTTATTAAAAATTAATCTCGTTGACAGAATGAGAAAATAGATTTTTAAAGTAAAAATGTTCAAAAGTTCACAAAGTTTTTATATGCCATTTAAATGTAAAATTGATTCTAATGACCTAAATTGGATTAAATGATAAAAAATTTATTTAATTATAATTAAAACTAATTAAATGGATAATCTAACTGTATAAGTAAATTAGAAAAAAGAGTAGTTTTGAATTAAAATACAGTATTTTTACTATTCATTAAAATCTGAAATTAATCAGAAAAATACCAAAAATTGAACCAAAGTAAATTTTGATATTAATGTTTAAAAAAGAAGTTTATTTTGTCAAAAATAATTTCTAACAGTGAAAAATACTAAATTTAAAACAAGTACACCATTAAAAAGTGATGAAAGTTCTTTTTAGAAAAATAATGTTTTTAACCGTAAAACTAGTTTTATCATATACGCTATTGAACATAGTGTATATTTTAATTATTATCTAATTAAAAAATTAATATATATTTTAAAAAGACTCATTTTGTCATTACCTGAGTTGTTACATTCTTCCCCTTTTGGAAATTGCATTCTCTCAAATTTTTTCACTTATTAAATAAGTGGGGATACCTTTCCTTCCTAGAATTTTTAGATTCCCATGTTTCCTCTTCAACCATATGGTTTTTCCATAAAACATTAACCAGATGAATCACCTTATTCTGTAACACTTTTTCTCTATAGTCAATAACCCAGACTAGTTATTCCTCATAAGAAAGATTCTCTTCTAATTGAACTACTTCTGGACTCAAAACATGAGATTGATCTGGAATATAATTTATTAACATTGAAATATGAAAAACATTGTCTACTTAGTATAAAATCTAATTAAAAGACACTCAGTAGAAAACTAATCCAAATTTATTCAGGATATCATAAGTTTCAATGAACTATGGACTCAGATTCCCTTTCTTACTAAAATGCATCACACTTTTCCATGGGAAAATTTTAAGAAAGACATGATCGCCTACCTCAAAATAAATATTATTACTCCATTTATCCACATTAATTTTCTACCTTCTCTAGGATATCCTCATGTGTCACTAAATCAATTAAACTTTCTCTACCATTTCTTCTACCAAATCAGGTCCCATCATCTTTCTTTCACCTACTTCATCCCAAAATTCTGGAGTTTAACACTCATCTCCATATAATTCCTCAAATGGTGTCATATATATAGTGGAATGAAAACTGTTATTATACGAAAACTCAACTAAATAAATATGTTGATCCCAACTTTCCTGGTAATCCATTGAAAACGCATGTAGCATATCCTCCAAGGTATGAATTATTCATTCTAACTACCCATCTAACTAAGGATGAAAATATGTACTGAAATTTAATTCAGTACCCAATAACTTCTAAAGGAATTTCTAAAATTTAGAAGTGAACTTGGGATCACAATCATATACAATATAGAGAGGAACTCTATGTAACCAAACTATCTCTTTAAGACACATCCAATAAAGTTGATCTAGATATAGCATCATGAATATGAAGAAAATGAGAATATTTAATCAATCTATCAACAATAACCCAGATCGCATTATTACATCGATAAGTCTTGGGTAATTCTATTATAAATTCCATAGATATATTTTCCCATTTCCACTCTGGAATTGGAAAAGGCCGAAGCATCCCTTTCAATAAATGTCGCTATTCTTTAACATGTTGAAAAGTCAAACATCTCATCATAAAGTTAGAAATATCTCTTTTCATTCCATCCCACTTGTAATACTCTCAACGGTCTTTATACATCTTTTTTATTCCAGGATGAATTGAAAATAGATAACTATGAGCTTCACATAACAACTCTTTCTTCAACTTTGAATCATAAGGCACATATAATCTCTTCCCAAATCACAAAACAAAATCTTAATCAATGTTAAATTCAAAAATCTTACCATTTTAACTAATTATATCTTTTTCTGCAACTCACATTATTCCTTCTATACTTTCTTAATTCTTTATGATAGAGATGATTGCACTAACACCTAAAACAAAATAGAGCACTTTCCTAAACCAATAGATTCCAAGACAAAATTCAACAAATCATTAACCAAGGGGTTGTGTTCCAAATGTATCATGGTTAATGTATCATTACTTCTCTGACACAAAGCATCAGCCACTTTGTTTTCTTTTCTAGGATGGTAGTGAATTGTGAAATCATAATCCTTGATTAGTTCCAACCATCTTCAATGTATCATGTTCAATTATTTTTTAGTGAATATGTACTTAAATTGTTTTTATTAGTATATATTTAACACTTTACTCCATATAAATAATGGCTCTAAATTGTTAATGAAAAAACAACAGTTTCTAACTCCAAATCATGTGTATGGTAATTTACCTCATGAGGTTTCAAATGACATGAAGCATAAGAAATTACCTGATCATTCTACATTAGGACACAACCAATTCCTTTCAATAAAGAATCATTATAGATAACAAATTCACCATTTCTGGAAGGCAGGGCCAGAACTGGAGAATTCACCAATCTTCTTTTCAATTCCTTAAAATAAACATCACATTATTTTTTCAAGATGAACTCAACACATTTTCAAGTTAACTTATTTAGTGGGATAGATAATAATGCAAAGTTTTTAACAAATCTCCAATAACATGATATTAAATCAAGAAAAATATGAATCTTGGTTATATTTTTGGGTCTTGGAACTTCTTCAACAACATTAATTTTAGTAATATCAATATTTATTCCATATTTAGAAACAGTGTGACCAAGAAAAGAAATGTTTTGTAACCAAAATTCACACTTTCTGGATTTCCTTTACAGTTTATTTTATTTTAAGGTTTGAAAAACAACCCTTAGATGTATTTCATGTTCCTATTTACTTTTAGAATAAACCAAAATTTCATCAATAAACACAACCAAAAACTTTTCCAAGAACTCAAGAAATATTCTATTTATAAGATCAATGGATATAGTAAGTGCATTAGTTAACCTAAATAGTGTAACTACAAATTCATAATACCTATATCTAGTTAGAAACATTGTCTTCAGAATGCTATCTTCCTTTAGTTTCAATTGATGGTACCCCAACCTCAAGTTAACCATTGAAAAATATTATTCTCCCCGGAGCTGATAAAAGAAATCATAGATAGGCCAATGATACATTTCCTTAATAGTGATGTTATTAAAGGATCTATAATCAATGAAAAGTCTCATTAAACCATATTTCTATTTAACACACAAGATAGGAGTACCTCATGGTGAATTTCTAGGTTAGATAAATTGTTTATATAATAACTCCTGTAATTTCTTATTCAACTCTAAAATTTACATTTGATTCATTAAATAAGGGGGTTTAGAAATTAGTTTAGCATTGGGAACTAAGTCAATAGTAAATTTAACTTCTCAGTGAGTTATAATATCAAGAAACTCACCAGGAAAAACATTCAGATACTCATTTACCACGGGCACATCATTAATCTAAACAGTTCATTTATTTCCAATAATATGTGCAATATACCTTTCATTTCCATCTTTTAATAGTTTCTTGGATTTCTGGTATATTAGTAATAGTATGGGTTCATTCTTGTACAAAATTTGAAACTATTTTTGAATGGTAAATTCTTTAGATCTATAATCTATCTTAGCATGGTAAACATAAATCCAATATATACCAAGAATAACATCAAACTCTACTAGAGGAAAAAAAACAATGTTTTCAGGTAATTTCCTTTTGTATACAATGGTAAGAATATTCTTAGAATTTATTCTTACCTTAATATTTTCCCCAAGTGTTTTTAGCATAACTTCTGGTTTCATTTTTTGAGGTGTAATTTCCAATTTACCATATAATTTATCATAAATGAAGGAATGTGTAGATCCCAAATCAAAAAAACATTTGAAAAATCAATAAAAACAAGCAATATACCTGATACCACTTTGTTTGATGAATCAATATCTGCTGAAGTAGTTGTAAATGGATTTTTTTCTCACCCTTCTATTTCCAATCTTATTGATTTCCCCTTGAGTGACTAGATTTGGAAACACATTAGCGAAATGACATGACTCATTATAGTTAAAGAATCTCAACATCATCTTCTCGTTATTTTTATGATCATTTTCATTGCAATCAAGAGACATGTGTCCAAACTTTCCATAGTAGTATCACTTCCCTGAATTTTCAATACATTCTCTAGGATTCATTTTAATATATTTTTTACAAGAAGGGAATTTTATTTCATTACCTCCATATTTATATGATAATTTTTTTCCAAAATCCTGTCAACATGACCACTTCTAATTCTTGTTATCATGAAGAACATACATGTCAGAAAACTGTATCTCAACTTTTTCAGTATAACGAACAAGTTTCTTATAGCTTTTAAACTCTCATGAATCAAAATATCTTTGTAAAAATGGTTTCAAACTAGACGAAAATCAATTAATTTCACTATCAAAGTCCCAAATAAAATTTGGTATATACCTAGATAGCCTTGTAAAATTGGATCCATATGCAGATATGGAATCATAATCTTTCTACCTTAGTTCCAAGAATTGTTTCCCCATTCTGAGTTGGATAGTTTTAGGAAAATATTTTTATAGAAAAAGACTCTTAAAATCATCCCATCATAGAGTGTCAAGATCATCTTTTTCTATGGTATTCTTAACTAGAGGCCTCCATTGATCAACTTCACCTTCAAAATGATAAGAAATTAGGGTTACCTTTTGGTATTTTGAATATCCCATGACTTCAAATGTCTTTTCTAGAGCATTGATCCATCCTTCATATACCACTGGATCTGAGGTTCCACTAAAAGTTAGAGGATATTGCATCATAAAATGCTTTACTAATAGAATATTCAACTGGGGTTGATATGGTTAATATCGTACATGGATTCCACCACTATCTATATCTTGTTTCAACTGAGTCACCATAGCAAAAAATTGTTTAGTTCTGATTCCGACCATCTCAGGATGCTGATTTGGAAGGATATTTTACTCTTTAGTTCTTCCAACCAAAGTTCCCATGTTTCCTCAATGGAAAACCATTCTAAATAAAAATATCTTAGATGAAGAAACATGGTAATATTCAAATGATACTATATTTTAACTTTTACATAAGTTAAAGTCTTTTAATATAATGTTATTAATATTACCCCAACCTCTAATGTTATCTAAACTGACCTTTGATACCAACTATAAGGACCCTAACTTAAATATTACATAATCTTGAGTTAATTCAATAATTTAAATTCATTAACATTGAGTATCTATTGAAGTTTATAGTTTTATATAATTAGGTCATCGTTCATACATAACATCCATCATTTATACAATGTGGGTACTACTAAAACAGTATCCACTTTTTCCAAAATATAAAACATTTAAAATAAAACCTGATTTCATTTTCATGAAAAAATCATAACATCAAAATTGACTTCCTTATTCCTCTTACCCATCCTTATAAACATTGAAAATCATTTTAAAACTTCGGATGAGAAAAAAAATCTTAGTAAGGAACATAAATAAAGGAAACCATTAGTTGAGTGAAAACTTAAAAACCATTAAAAACCCTTTTCTTAGAAACTCATTAGCATGTATAGAAAAATCATGCAGGTGACTTGGGACATCATTACCATATAACACATACATTAACTCTTATAAATGGAATAAATGTACGGTCAACTTGAACATCTAGAGTACCTGATTCAATGGAGAGCTATAATGGGGCTCACCCGTCATATCATGAGCTATAATGGACTCAACCTGACATATCTTGAGATATAATGGGTCTAAACCCATCATATTTTGAGATATCATGGTCTCAAACCATAGAAACAATTTCCAAGGAACATAACATGAATAAAACCCTTGAAAAATCATTTAAACCCATGAGAAAAACACTTCCAGATATCAAAATACCCTTTTCAAGTAAAAATCACTTTTAAAATGTAAAAAAACACGCACATATAAATGATATCATTTTCTTCAAAAATAAAAATTAAAACTTATATAAAAAATTAAATTGATAAAGCATCATAAAAATGGTAGAAACTTCTCATTATGTATAAGTTAAAAAAACATTCACTTTAACTTTTGTAAAAATAGTTGAAAATGGAACTTTAAATGAGGGTTTTTAAAAGAAAGTCACTTACCCTGAGTCTGACTCATCACATAACATATTTATCTTTCTGAATGATAAATTTAGGTTAATTATTTAATTTCTTCATAGACTTTTTAATGTTTACTATCACTTAGTATAATTTTATAACCATTACTTAATTATGGAAGTTCATGTTAGACGTTTTGGTGATATTTGTTACTTGGGTCCAAAATAAACATGACATGATGTCAACAGTCAAATTGGTTAGAAGTAAATCATCTCCAGAATAATATTCATGACATAATAATCACTTTTATACATCAATTATAACTTTAAATTAATCCATTTATGTATGGTTATGAAAAATGAACAACATTATAATCATGGAGACGGTAAGTCCTATGTACACATGAGTAACGTTCCCATTTTTCATTGATCATTATACAAAGAATGTAATTATTATTTTATATTTAAATAATTATAATAATATAATTAATATCATATTAATAATTTAAATATACTTATATATATCATACATGTGATGTGGTGAAAAAATGAGTTGCATTGGTTTATGGAGGTGATAGTTCACACATACGCATGAACGACGTAATAATTTTTATGTGTATGGAAGGTAAGAGTGTAATTGATATATAATTCTATTATAATGATAAATATTTTATTAATATCATATATAAATATTAATTCCATCATTATAACCAGTCTTGATAGACTGTGATGGAAAGCGAATTATATCAGTTCGTGATGTGGTAGTACTCCGTACGCATGATGATTAATTATTTTCCCATTTGATATAAATAGAGATGGATTTAGGTGATTATATTAACATAATAACATCTAATTATATTGATTATACAGGATTTATTACTTCATAGTGTTCTAATAATATTTTAAGAAAGTGTAAAATGAAATAAAATAGAAACTCTTAATTAAAAACGATACCTCTCCTTCGGACGACCTCCTTTGATTAACAATTTAAAACCTCTAAGGAGGGTTTTATACTAAAGATAATGAATCTATAATGTGGGGAGAGATTCTATGAAGGTATTTTGGTAGATCTTGACTAAACTAAATAGGTTTTGAAGTTTGAAGAATAGAGAATAATGGGTTCCGTTTTATAGGAGAGGGGAGGGGTACTCTTGGAATTATTCAAAGTATTAAATTAATATAAATTAATTTTCTATTCCAAATGAATCCAAATTGAGTTATCTATAATATAGGATAACTATGCATAAAAATATATTCATCCAATGAAAATTATACTAGTTTAAAAAAAATTAATCCTTATCTTTTTATTTTAACCTAAATTAATTATTATCATGACATCATGTAATTTACACTTCGTGGGTTAATATAATAACTATAAAATTGATAAATTCAAATAAATGAGTCATTTATGAAATTCTTGCACTTATCCCAATCATTTTTCTAAATATTAAATTTTTAGTAATTTTTTATCATTTAATAAAATATTTTATATTTTACAATAAAATTAGTGTCAATTTTGACACTATTCATTTCTTAGATTATTAAAAATATCATAAAAAATATATATTTTAAATAATAAATTTATATTAAAACATTATTTATGTAATTTATAATATCAAATTATATTTATTTTAATATTTATAATATCATTTATTTGATTCTTTTATTAATTAAGCAATTACCGCATCATCATTGTGTCGCCATTTAATTTAATTATTTATTTCATAAAAATAATAAATAAATTACCATGATGTAGGTAAATATTTTATATTTCTAAATAATATTTATATTCAAATATATCCCATTTATAACCCTATATTAAAATACCTTACTTGTTAAAAATAAGGGTGTGACAAAAATTTGTCTTCTCTTTGAATATAACATTAAAAATGTCTTACTCACACCCAAGTGGCTTCCAAAGGATATAACTTTTACCCAAGGATTATATTCTTTGAAACTCACTCATAAAATAAAATTATTACATGTTTTAGGGTGATTTTATATTAGTTATAATGTTATTTTTAATTTTAATTATCTGATTTACCCTTAACCGTGGTAATAAAAATATTACTAAAGTTACTATTCAGAATATCTCAAAATAAAAGGGAAATTCTTACATAATTTGGACCTTATGATTATAAATATTGAATCCATTTTTAAAATTTCAAAACATATAATTGGAATAAATTAATTAAAAATTAATCTCATTGACAGAATGAGAGAATGGGTTTTTAAAGTAAAAACATTCAAAAGTTCACAAGGTTTTTATATCCAATTTCAATGTGAAATTGATTCAAATGATCTAAATTGTATTAAATGACAAAAAAACTATTTAATTATACATTAAAAACAATTTAAAGGATAAACTAACCATATAAATAAATTATATTAAAAGGTAGTTTTGAGTTAAAATGCAATATTTTTCACTATTTATCAAAATATGAAATTTTTTAGAAAAATATTAAAAAAAATCAGCCAAAGTAAATTTTTGATATTATGATTACAAAGAAGAAGTTTTTTTTTAAATATCACTTATAATAGTGACAAAATTATATTTAAAACAAGTGTTCCATTAAAAGGTGATAAAAGTGTTTTTTAGAAAAATAATGTTTTTAACCATAAAACTAGTTTTATCGTATATGCTATTAAAAAAAGTGTCTATTTTAATTACTATATAATTAAAAAAATATTAATAAATATGAAAAATACTTATTATATCATTACTTGGGTTGTTTCATTCTTACCCCCTTTTGGAAATTTCATCCTCTCAACATTATTCACTTATTAAATTAGTGGGAATACCTTTCCTTTGTAGCTTTTTTAGGTTCTCATGTTGCCTCTTCAACCATATGGTTTTTATATAAAACCTTAACCTGGTGAATCACCTTATTCTGAAAAACCTTTTCTCTATGGTCAATAACCTGGACTAGTTGTTCCTCATAATAAATATTCTCATCCAATTGAACCACTTATAGACTCAAAACGTGAGATAGATCTGGCATATACTTTCTTAAAATTGAAACATGAAATAAATAGTGCACCTAGGATAAACTCATAGGAAAATGTACTTAGTAGGAAATTGATCTAACTTTCTCTATAATTTCATAGGTTTCAATGAACCATGGAATCAGCTTCCCTTTCTTACCAAAACACATCACACTTTTCAATGTATAAACTTTGAGAAAGACATGATCACCTACCATGAAAGAATGATTCTTTCTTTGGTTATCCACATAACGTTTCTACCAAATATGGGTTTTCCTCATGTGTTGCTGAATCAAATGAAATTTCTCTACCATTTCCCCTACCAAATTTGGTCCCATCATATCCCTTTCACCTACTTCATCCCAAAATGTTGGAGTTCGACACCGCTTTCCATATAATGCCTCAAATTGTGTCATCTATATACTAGAATGAAAACTGTTATTATAATAAAAATTAACCAAAGAAATATATTGATCCCAACTTCCCTAGTAATCCATTGAACATGTATATAGCATATTCTATAAGGCCTGAATTGTTCGTTATGACTTCCCATCTCACTAAGGATGAAAAGTTATACTGAAATTTAATTCAGTACCCATTGACTTTTGAAGTCCTTTACAAAAGTTATAAGTAAATCTAGGATCACGATCAGATATAATATAGAGTGAAAATCCATGTAACCATACTATCTATTTAAGATACATATGTGAAATTTGATCTAGATATAGAGTGTCTTGAATAGGAAAAAATGAGAATATTTAGTCAATCGATCAACAATAACCCTGATCACATTGTTACCTCGAGAAGTATTTTGTAATCTCACTATGAAGTACATTGATATATTTTTCCATTTTCACACTATCGCTATAAAATATTGAAGCATCCCTTTTAGTAACTTCAACTCTACTTTACCTTGTTGAGAATTCAAACATCTCATGGTAAAGTCAGAAATATCTATTTTCACTTCATCCCACCAGTAATACTCTTAAAGGTCTTTATACATCTTAGTGCTTCCAAGATAAACTGAAAATAGAGAACTATAAGCTTCACATAACAAATAATTCTTCAAATGTGAATAAAAAGTCACACGAAATATCTTCCCAAATCTGAAAACAAAATATTTATCAATATTAAATTGAGTAAACTTACCATTTTGAACCAATTCTACCTTTTTCTGTAACTCATGGTCTTCCTTATACACTTTCTTAAATCTATATGATACAGACAGTTACACTGACACATGAAAAAAATAGACAACTTTCATATACCAACAACTTCCAAGCCAAAATTCATCAAATCATTAACCAAGGGATCATTTTCCAAATGTAACATGGTTAATATAGCATTACTTTTCTAAATCAAAGCATCATACACTTTTTATGCTTTTCTAGGATGGTAATTAATTGTGAAATAATAATACTTGATTAGTTCTAGAAATCTTCTATGTCTCGTGTTCAATTATTTTTGAGTGAATATATTCTTCAAACGTTTTTGATTGGTGTATATTTCACACTTTATTCCATATAAATGATGCCACTAAATTTTTAATGTGAAAATTACCAGCTAATTCCAAATCATGTCTAGGGTAATTTAACTCATGATGTTTCAACTGACGTGAATCATAAGTAATAACCTAATCATTTTTCATTAGGACACAACCAAACCCTTTCAACAAAGCATCCCAATAGATGAAAAATTCACTATTTCTAGAAGGTAGGTCCAAAAATAGAGGATTCACCAATCTACTTTTCAATTTCTAAAAACAATCATCACATTCTTTTTTTCATATAAACATAACACATTTTTGAGAAATTTTAGTCAGTGGTCTAGATAACTGTGAAAAGTTCTCAAAAAACCTCTGGTAATAACCTACTAAACCAAGAAAACTACGAACCTTGATTATATTTGTAGGTATTGGTCACTCTTTAACAACTTTTGTTTTAGTAGGCCTAGTGGTTATTATATATTAAAAACAATGTGACTAATGAAATATATTTATTGAAACCAAAATTCACACTTGCTAAATTTCCCATACAACTTATTTTATTTTAAAGTCTGCAAAATAACCCTTAGATATCTTTTAGGTTCCTCTTTAATTTTAGAATATACCAAAATGTCATCAATAAACACAACAATAAACTTATCCAAGAACTCATGAAATATTATATTCATAAGATCCATGAATACATCATGTGCATTAGTTAACCCAAATTGAATAACTTAAAATTCATAATGCCCATATCTAGTCTGAAATGTTATCTTCAGAATATCTTCTTCTTTTACTTTCAATTGATGGTACCCCGACCTCAAGTCAACCTTTGAAAAATATTTTGATCTCTGGAGATTATCAAAAAAAATCATTGATATAGGTAAAGAATAGTTTTTATTAATAGTGGTATTATTCAAGGCTCTATAATAAATGAAAAGTCTCATTGAACCATATTTATTTTTAACAAACAAGATAGAAACACCCCATGGTGAAGTGCTAGGTTAGATCAAACCTTTATCTAATAACTCCTGCAATTTATTTTTCAACCCTAAAAGTTCCATTTGATCCATTCGATATGGGAGTTTAGAAGTTGGATTATCATTAGTAACTAATTAAATAGTAAATTAAACTTCTCAATCAGGTATAATACTTGGAAACGCATTTGGAAAAATATCTAGATACTCATTTACCACTGGAACATCATTAATCTGAATAGTTCCTTTGTTTTCACAATATGTGAAAAATAACATTCATTTCTATCTTTTAGTAGTTTATAATCTTCCTGATATGTTATTAATTGTATGGGTTCATTCTTGTACACAATCTAAAACACTTTCTAAAATTCAACTTCTTTATCTCTTAAATCTATCTTAGCATGGTAAACAGAATGTCAATCCATACCAAAAATAACATCAAACTCTACTAGAGGCAAAAAAAAATGGTTTGTAGGTAAATTCCTTCCACATACAATGATAGGAAGATTCATATAATTTATTTCTTCCTTAATGTTTCCCCCATGTGTTTTTCCGTAAGTTATGGTTTCATTTTTTGTGGTGGAATTTCCAATTTACCATATAATTTCTCATAAATAAAGGAATGTGTAAACCCAGAATTAAACAAAACATTAGAAAAATATTTAAAAACATGAAATTTACCTGATACCACTTTTTTGTATGGATCATTATTTGTTGAAGTAGTTACAAAGTATTTTTCCACACCCTTCTGTTTCCAATCTTATTAATTTCCCCCTAAGTGACTAGATTTGGTCACACATTAGAAAAATGACCCAAATCCTTACAATTAAAGCATCTCACCATCAGCTTCTCATTATTTTTTTGATCATTTTTATTTTACTCATGAGACATGTTCCCAAAATTTCCACATCCGTAACACTTACTCAAATTTATAAAACATTCTCCAAGATGATTTTACCACATTTTTCATAAGAAGGGAATTTGTTTTTCTTACCTCCATATTTCTTTGATGAATTATTTCCCAATACCTACCAATCTAAGCGCTCCTTATTCTTTTTATCATGAGGTACAAACATGTCAGAAAACTCCATATTAACTTTTTCAATATAATGAACAAGTTTCTTATGTATTTTAAACTCTCATGAATCCAAATCTCTTCGTAAAAATGGTTTAAAATGAGAGTAAAATCTATGAATTTTACAAGAAAATTCCTGAATAAAATCTGGTATATACTTAGGCAGTCTCGTAAAGTTGGCTTCATACATAGCTATATAATTTCCATCATTCTACCTCAGTTCCAAGAATTATTTCTCCATTCTGATTCGAACAGTTTTAGGATAATATTTTTCTAGAAAAATACTCTTAAAATCATCTCATTATAGAGTTTCAAGATCATATTTGTCTATGGTATTCTTAACTAGAGACCATCATTGATCAGATTCACCATCAAAATGATAAATAGATAGGGTTACCTTTTGGAATTCCGAACATCCCATGACATAAAATATCTTTTCCAGAGCATTGATCCATCCTTCAACTACCACTCGATCTGAGGTTCCACTGAAAGATAGAGGATGTTTCCTCGTAAAATGATATACTATTGACATATTCCTTAGTGGTTGATCTCATTGATCTCATGCATATATTCTCTCACCATTTATATCCTATGTCAACTAGGATGTCATAGAAAAAATTGTTTAGTTATGATTCCAACCATCTCAGGATGCTGATTTGGAAGGATGTTTTCCTCTTGAGGCCTCCCCGTAATAGCTTCCTTATTTCCTCTATAGAAATCCATTCTGAATAGAAATATTATAGATGAAGAAACATGGTAATCTTAAAATGTTTTTATATTTTATCTTTTCCATAATTTGAAGTTTTTTAAGGAGAAGTTATTAATATTACCCTAACCTCTAAAGTTATCTAAACCGACCTTTGATACATATTATAAGGAATCAGCATTAAACATTACATAATCTTGAGTTAAGTTAAGAATTTACATTCATTAAAATTGAGGATTTTTCATTTTTAGAGTTTTAGATAATTAGGACATCATTCATACATAAAATCCCTTATTCATACAATATTGTTACTACTAAAATAGTATCCACTTTTTCCAAAATATAAAACTTTTAAAATAAAACATGATTTCATTTTCATGAAAAATTTCACAATATAAAACTTTACTTCCTTATTTATATTACCCATCCTTATAACCTATGAAAAACATTTTAAAACATAGGATGATCACAAAAAGATCAGTAAGTAACATAAATAAAGGAAATCATTAGTCTGGTGAAAATATGAAAGCCATTAAAAACCCTTTTCTTAGAAACTCATTATCATGCATAGAAAAATCATGAAGATGCATTGGGACATCATTACCATATCACTATTACATTCACCCTTATAAATGGAATAACCATATATTCGACTTCCACCTCCGGATTACCCAATGCATTGGAGAGCTATAATGGGGCTCACCCATCATATCTTGAGATATAATGGGCTCAACTTGATATATCTTGAGCTATAATGGGGATAAACCCATAATATCTTGAGATATAATGTGATAAGCCAATATAAACAATTTTCAAGGAACATAACACGAATAAAACCCTTGAAAACTCCTTTAAACACATAAGAAAAACACTCCTAGATATCAAAATACCATTTCTAGGTAAAAATCACTTTTAAAATATAAAAAACACGTACATATAAATGAAATAATTTTCATAGAAAAGAACTATGAAAAATTATAAATAAAGAATTGAATTAATAAATCATCATGAAAACTGGATAAACCGGTCATACCATATTATTTAAAAAAACATTCCCTTTGACTTTTGTAAAAAGAGTTGAAAAGGGAACTCCAAATAAGTGTTTTTAAAAGAAAGTCCCTTTCCCTGAGTCTGAATCGTCACGTACAATCTTTATCTTCATGAATAATAAATTTAGTTTAATTATTTACTTGATTCAGAACCTTTTTAATGTTTACTATCACTTATTATCATGTTATAACAATTAATTAATTGTGTAAGTTTATGTCAGATGTTTTGGCGATATTCGTTACTTGAGTCCAAGATGAATTTTACATGATGCCAATAGTCAAAGTGGTTAGAATTACATCATCTAAAGAATAATATCCATGACATAATAATCACTTGTATACATCAATTATAATTTTAAATCAAATAATTTATGTATGGTTATGAAAAATGTACAACTTTATAATCATGAAGATGGTAGGTCGTACAAACACAAGAGTAATATTCCCATTTTTCATTGATCATTATGGAAAGAAGGTAATTTTTATTTAATATATAAATAATTATAATAATATAAAAAATATTATATTAATAATTTAAATATACTTATATAAATTATATATGTAATGTGGTGGAAAAAATGGATCACATCTCTTCGTGGAGGTGATAGTTCACATGTATGCACAAACGACATTATCATTTTTATATACATGGAAGGTAAGAAAATAATTGATATATTATTCCATTATAATAATAAATATGTAATTAATATCATGTATAAACATCAATTCTATCATTATAACCAATCTTTAGAGATGGTGATGGAAAACGAATTATATCGGTTCGCGAGGTGGTTGTTCATCGTACGCACGAACGATTGATTATTTTACCATTTTAAGGAAAGGGAAACTGATTTAGGTGATTATATTAACATAATAATATCTCATTATATTTAGGATACCTTATTTAGTGTTTCATAATTTTTTAAGAAGATTTGAATAAAGTGGAAGAATAAATAAAATAGAAACACTTAATTAAAAACAATACCTCTCCTTTGGACAACCTCCTTTGATTAACAACTCAAAACCTCTAAAGAGAGTTTTATTCCTAATATAAGGAATATATAATGTTTTTATGGATTATATGAAGTTATCGGGGCATATATTGGCTGAACCAAATAGGTTTTGATGTGTGAATAATAGAGAAGAATGGATTCTCTTTTATAGAAGAGGGGAGGGGCACTGTTGGAATTATTCAGAGTATTAAATTAATAAAAATTAATTTTCTATTCTAGATGGATAAAAATTGAGTTATGTAGAATATAAAATGATTTTGGGTTTAAATATATTCATAAAATAAAAATTATACATGTTTTACTATTTTTTTAATCCTTATCTTTTTGTTTTAACACTTATTAATTCTTACTATGATATCAGGTAATTTACTATTTATGGGTTCATATAATTACTATAAAATAAAAAAAGACCAATAAATGAGTCATTTGTGACATTTTTATACTTATAAAAATCATTTGGATGAATCTTAGATTTTTATAAATTTTATATAAGTTGATAAAATATTTTATATTTTAAAATAGCATTAGTGTCGATTTTGACACTATTCATTTCTTCAGTTTTTAAAAATATCAAGAAAACAAGATAAATTAAAACCAATAATTATAAACATCATTAACATTTCAAAGTTTTCTGAAAAAATATTGGATGGAATTTATCATCTCAATTTATACTTATTTGAATATTTATAATATCATCTATTTGATTCTTTCATTAATTAAGCAATTATTGCATCATCATTGTGTCACCATTAAATTTCCTTATGTATTTCTTAAAGTTTATAAATAAATTACCATGATTTATTTAAAAAATTTATATTTATAAATAATATTTATATTCTAAGATATACCTTGTATAAACCCGTATTAAAATACTTGTTAAAAATAAGGGTGTGACAAAATTTGTCTTCTCTTTGAATATAATTTTATAAATGTCATACTCACACCCAAGTGGCTTACAAAGGATATAACTTTGAACCAAGGATTATTTTGGTCTAAAAAAACTCATAAAATGAAATTAGTACAAGTTTTAAGTTGATTTTATATTAGTTATAATATTATTTTTATCTTTAATTACCTGATTTACCCTTAACTATGGTAATAAATATATTACTAAAATTACTATTTATAATGTCCAAACAATGGACCGATTTAAATAATTTGTAAATTTTTATTCCAAATATGGAATCTATTTTTTCAAATTTAAAACACATAGTTGTCAAAGAATAATTAAAAATTAATCTCATTGACGGAATGAGAAAACAGGTTTTTAGAGTAAAAACCTTCAAAAGTTCACAATGTTTTTATATCCAATTTCTAGGTGAAATTGATTCCAATGACCTTCATTGAATTAAATTATAAAAACTTTATTTAATTATAATTTAAAAAAAATTGAAATTATAATCTAACTATATAAATAAATTATACTAAAAAGTAGTTTTTAATTAAAATACAATATTTTTCATTATTCATTAAAATGTGAAATTTATCAGAAAAATTCCAAAAATTAAAACAAAGTTAATTTTGATATTACTCTTTCAAATAAGAAGTTTATTTTTTCAAATTTAATTTATAATAGTGAAAAAACTATATTTAAAACAAGTGTGCTATTAAAAGGCAATAAAAGTGTTTTTTTAGAAAAATAATGTCTTTAAAAATAAAACTAGTTTTACCATATACACTATTGAATATACTGTATATTTTAATTACTATCTAATTAATAAATATTAATAAATATGAAAAATACTTATTCTATCATTACTTGGGTTTTTATAGTATTTATGCTTATAATTCAGGGAATTGAAGGAAAATAATGATATTAGGAGGAGAACCTAAGATAGTGGATGGGATTTCAATATTGAATAGAATTATTTAAAGAATCAATTATCATGGAATGATTCATAAATTGGTATACTAAAAAATCTAATGAGGGGGTCACCCTTTATGAAGTTAAAGTGTTTATTTTCAAAACATGATAGAAAAGTGAAGAAGATCCCATATTAGTTTAATCTTGCATTTGGAATTATAATAGAATATGTTGAAGAAGATAATCCTTGGTAAAGATATAGAAATTTTTAAGTCGGGATATCCACATGAATAAGATTCATTTTAATTTATTCTCAACATAAACAATCATGAGATGCATCTTTTGAAGAGATCAAACATTATAAATATCATGAGGATTGTCTCCTTGAGAGGTATATAAGTGGAGAATATAGAAGTTTCCAAAATCATTATCCCATAAAAATCTGATTATTCAGTAAAGTGATTGAAAATCATGTCATTGAGGAGGTATGATTTTCTTATCTCTCATCCTTCATAACTAAAATAAAAATCCTAACTCAAAGGGAGGTAAATTGAATTAATTAATTAAGTAATAAAATTGAAAGAATAAATAACTTCCAAGTCTATTAATCCTATTATTTGTACTTGAATTCCTTTAACCAATTTATTGAAGTGAGTGTAGGAGTTTCAGGTTGATTTATTTTATAACTATTTTATATCACAATTAGTATGTTCATATTGGAATACATGTGGACAACCCAAAATGAAAATATATTTTTTTCTTATACCATTTGGTATCATTCCATTTTATAAGGTATAACTTTGTTGTCTAAATCAAATCCTCTTGTTTTCTACACTGAGCTCACTTATGTAGACTTGAGGTGACATACTTAATGGCACAATGGTTAATAATTAATTTATACCCTTTTCTTAAGTAATTTTTATTTCTTATCAATAATGGTGATAGAAAGTGAAATGAAGGTTTTAAAATAAAGGAGGATATAAAGAATAAAAGATTCAAATATTGACATATTTTATTTGAAGGTACTACCAAAAAATAAAAATGGGCATATTGTCAAGACCGCTTTGTGTGTGTTGTATTTTCTGTAAATCATTGACAATTAATTAAAGGGATTTTAATTATTTAAATATATTTAAGAGGTTAGAAATAATAATTTTCATATAATCTTGCTTAAAATATACAGGCTTGTTATTGATGAAAATAGTTTGAATAAAAAGTCAAGAAGAAGTTGCTTTTAAGTTTGGTTGAAGTACCCAATATAGTTAATGAAGAAGATTTAGTTTACATGTTGAATGGAGGTGGCGATGATAAATTATTGATTTTAAATGATGAAGAATCTGAGTTTTTTAAATAGGAGACAAATTTATCGAGTATTTTAATCTTGGAAGAAGTTAAATAGTATTATTTCCTTTGTAAGATTCAGAATATATTCATTACTTGCAGGAAAAAAAGATTTTTTTAAGATTTTAAATAACTTATGAATATTTTTGAGCTGATCGTAATGTCTATTTTTGGAGGAATTGACATGGATTAGTTTCCTAATCCATGCCGAGAGAATTTATTAAATAAAAGTTTACAATGAAATCCCAAGGTGTAATGAAGATACACCAACAAACACATATAAAACAGCCAAAACAAATGGTATTTAAGGAAGCAGGCTAACAAAATTTATAGGTGAACCAGGCAGACAGAATTCAAGGTCTAAGCTGGTGGGGCTGTAGCCGGAGCAGTCCATGAGATAATAGCAGAGCCATCCCAGCTTTATGTTGGTGCAGGGTAAGCCTCCAGGTGCAGGTTAAGAGCATATCCATCCATCCGGTACATACTTCCATCATGTAATGCCAAACATCAATAGCATGCAGAAACAGAAAACAGACTTCAAAGTCTAACCAGGCAGACAGAAACAGTCTTCAAAGCCTTAAATGCAGTGAGAAATCCATGTGAAATCTTAGAGAAAAGTCATCCATCAAAGACACAACTTCATAAGATCCATATCTTAGGGGAAACATATTCATGTAGTCATCATCCCTTATGAAATCCACTACAAAAAAAATGTACCTATACAGTCTAGGAACCACATGCAACCATAGAGCAGTCAAGACTTCAATCACTCTTCTGTAAACAGAACTTCATTTTAGCAGACAGATTTCAAGCAGAAAAAACCAGCAGCTATTGGAAGCAAGATCAATGAGGCAGCTATCATAGTGATAGATCAATCATCCAAAACCAAACAGCCTCAATGAAGTGAAAGAAAAACAGCATCGTCATGTCATGAGAGAGTAGGCAAGCAAAAAGAAATCAAAAGAAGCACCCTGCAAGAGATGCATAGTAGAAAAAGGGGTAGTCCTTCAAACTAAGAATATCCAGAATTTAAACCGAATGTTGTCTAGAAAGCAGTCTGAAATCTTCTCCTTTGTTGAAATAAAAAACATCAAATGCTTAAGCAGTACAGAAATCCAAAAGAAACCTAGAGAAGACAGACCAATCATTTCCATGGAATTTCATTGAAGTTGAAATTTGTGTTCTTCTTCAATTCCTCACAAACAAAGATGAACATTATTTTTCGGAGCTCAAGATAAGTTTAAGTGGTCATGTCACCATTTTTGTATTTTCTAAAGGCATTTCTGTCGTTCTCATCTATCCATGAATCAAGATCTTTTGAGAAGTCCAATTTTTCCTCCATGACATAAGCATCTCTAAATGCGAGGTCTTTCTCATCATCCTGACTGGAGGAGGCTTCTGAATCCATTGTGTCTGAGTCAGATGACATTTTAGTTGTCACAGGCTATGGAGGAATAGCATTTTCTTCCTTTGCATGTACAGCCAGGGATCTTGTAATAATGGTTCTTTCTATTTTTGATGATCTTTTCTCTTAATTATGTGTCTATAACTCGGAGTAACAAAGCCGTCTGTGTCAACTAATGTTTTCTTCCCTTTATTAGTACTTGATTTCAAGAATTCTTCCTCCAATTGACAAGATTTATCAGGATCATTATGAATGGACTCATCTGAGTCAAACTGAGCTTCATCCTCCCCTCCCTATTGACTATTATTGGCCATTGGATTAGAGAACTCAGTACAAGGTTTCAAATCCTTATGTTTTTTCACATCCTCAATGGGGGGTTTTAGAGGGGAGGATACATCTACCTTGGTCTGATTTTCCATGTTTTCAATAGAAGTTGATGGCTGGGAGATTTTGGTATTTTCTTTCTCAATCCAAACTGATCAATGTTTGGGTAGAGGCTATGACATCTTTTTCTCCTCACATTCATCAATAAGATGTCCAATTCGAGAGCACCTCTTGCAAAATGAAGGAACGTTTTAAAAAAACTACATCTTGGGCATAGCCATTTGATCCATTTTGAAACCAGAATCTAGAGGGCAGTGGTTGTGAAATATCCACTTCAGTACACACATGAGCAACTGATGGCCGAGACAAATTCTGAGTTGCAAAATCTAATTTTATTGGGTGTCCAAATAATCTAGCAATAGAGAAAAGGGAATTCTGTTTAAAAAGGTGAATAGGTAGACCCGGAAACCCAATCCATATCGGGATAGTAGGTGGATCAAAATACACACAGAAATCCGGTGCCCATTTCATAACCTTCATCCAACAGCCTCCAAAATTCCAAGAGCCTCTCGCCCAAAGTCAGTAATAATCATTTTCAGAGGAAAACCGTAGAAGAAAATGTAAAGAATTCAACAAGCCTACATGAAAATTTTCAAAACCTATGTTATCAAGTGTTCATCACAAAAAAATTAAAGATGGTCGGTGCTTGATGAATTTTTCAACCATAACAAAGTGCAGATCAGAGGAAATAAGTTGTACCTCTTCATCTAAGAAATAAATCGCTGGTAACCCACGATGGCAAAAAAATTTTGGCTCAAAAGACTCACCGGCCTTCGGTTCTTCTTTGGGGACTCAATTCGCAACAACATCATTGAAAGATCTAGAATAATTGGTCCAATTTTTATCAGAAGAAGCTTTAGGGTTTCGCCAATGCTCGCTCGCAGGTGGGTTCTCCAGCGCGTTTCATGCTTCCATCTCCTCTATATTACCAATAGAGATGATGTGGAGGCCTCACTGATCGTAATGTCTCAAACATGTGATATGATTTTTAGAGAAGAACATTTGTTAACAACATAATGAAGTCGAATCCACTATATGAAGTATCGATATGGAGTGTTATGGAGTGTTCTAAATAGATAAATATGAGTCTAACGGACTGAGGTAATCGTATAGAATATGGGAAAAAGTGATTTCCTAAAAGTGTTCACAAGGACATCATACTGAGTGTTTTTGGACAAACAAAATTAGGTTATTTTTTATTATTATTCAAATTATAAAACATCATGATTACTAAAAGTTAGAATGGTTTTATTCATAAATTTACTGGATTGAGTTTAGCAAACTAAGTTGATCAGATGAAGTTTTATCGAATGGAGAGAAATATGAAGTCTACTGAATGAACTTTTTGAGTAAACTGAACAAAGACATAAAACATAGGTTTATAAATTAATTCATCAAACATAGGTTTCTAAATGATCAGATAGAGTTTTCTGAATAAAGTTATCAAATAAAGGTTTCAGAATGATTAGACATGGATTTTAAAATAAAGTCACTGAATAGATTTTTTTTGGACTGATTCTATGAGATGAAGAATGTTTGTGAGTCCATCAGATGGAGTTTTCCAAACATAGTTATCAAAAATATGATTTCATATAGAATCATTAAATATAGGTTTTCATATAGAGTCATTGGATAGAGAAACTTTGACAGTTCTGAATTGAGTAATTCAAAAATCTTCGTGTAGAGGAAAGATAAAAATAAGTACAAAATGAAGAAGAATCTGGTGAAGGAATACTAGAAAAATCATTACTAGAAAGAAAAGTTCCTACAAAGGAGTATCGTATGAAGGTTTTAGGATATTTACAAAGTATATATAAAGTTATACATTGTGATGATGTTTATATAGATGATTAATGGCAATAATGAAGTAAAGATCTTGATTTTAGCTGGATTTTAAGAAGATTTAAAGATCATTAACACTAATATTTAAAGAAATAGCTTATTAAATTTATTCAAATTAATTTATTTGGAGTTTTGAAGAAGGTGAACTAAAGAAAAACTCAAGCAAGAATTTAAATTTAGAGTAGGAAATTCAAATTTGAATTTTTTGTTTCTCCTACATTTCTCAAAGAAATTGTGCATATATAAATTAGAGTTGTCTATTGTGAATTATTTGTTAAAAAAAGTGATCTAACGACTAGGAAATTTTAGAGAATTTTTTTTAGGTCAAAGTAATTGACACAGGGTACCAAACTGGATGAAAGAGTAAGGTACCAGATGAAGAAGTGAGGTACTAGATAAAGAAATTTTGAATAAACAGGCATCATATAAAGAAGTATTGGATAAATAGATACCATAAAAGAATTTGGGGTAATAGGTTACAAATAGAAATTAATCTTACATAGGGTTATGAATATAGGATAATCAGACAAAGGGGTCCAAACATAGAAGAATCGAACATAGGGATTCATAAGGAGGAGAATAAAACAAACAAAGTTGAAGGGGAAGCTGTGAGGAGGTTCAATACCTTTATTTAAAGGAGTATATCTTAATGTCAAGAAAAAGGAGACTTGACTCAGTGATTATGATTTGTATACACATGTTGTGAATCAAATCCAAGGATAGGAGAACCAGTTCAGAAAATATACATTAAAGATAAATAAGAGATGAAGAAGAAGAAGAAGAAGAAGAAGAAAATGGTAGAATACTATATTTTTGTGTAGATTTCTTGAATACGAATAAGAAGAATAAAGAAACAAGGTGATGTGCATTACAAGTTTCTCATATTGTAGAGTGATATTATATCCAATGTAAGAGAAGAAGAGTAGAATAATAATAAGTCTTTCACCAGTAAAAGATAGGTATCATTTCAGTTTGTTGTTATGAAAAGGAATAAAGTTATGTGCACTACTTTTCATATAATATAAAAAGAAAAAGAAGAATTTATTATATATTTTTTTGAAATTAAGAGAATAGAAATAAGTCAAGGATTCACTGTGATATTCAAAAAATTTCAAAACTGGTGGAGGACCTTCTTGGTGTTGAAAAGAAATTAAAGAGTCTGAGGAATTTCTACACATGTAGTATAAATATCCAGTAGAAGATGCATGTGGACCATACAATCACTAGTCTAGGGAATCCGTATTATTTCCCATACCCCTTCTAAAATTTAGGGAACTACACTTAGTTTCATGATTATTTTCAATACAAACCACTATAATTAATCCCACATTATAGTGTAGAATCTGTGTACTATTCATTATCATACAAAGTAAGGACTAGCTACTCTTATTAGGTAGTAAACCTTATAAAAACACCATGCATCATCCTTTAATCACTTTCTAAAACAAAAAAAAATACAATAAAACCCAAGGTAAAGTGATAAAAAATAATTAATTAATTTAAAAAAATCCCTAATAATGATTCTCGCCCCTCCCCCACTCAGTTTTGATCATATCCTGAAGTATCCATAACACAAGAACACACATAAACCATTACTTGGAATTGGGATTTATAACTCCTTTGAGGATGCTCCTTGGGTGTTCTCATATTCACTCATGCATTATAACACAAGAGTAAATGCCACTTTATCAGTTCATGCAACTCTTTCATGAATGTATCAACTCCCCTTGACTATGTCATCTTATAAAATGATTAAATCTATCATAGACCATGTGTAAGATTCATGAATGATAACACTTTTCATTATACATACCAATACATTATAGGATGTAGTGTGTATCATAACTTACAATTATATAAAAATAACTTTATACAATATCAAACAATGATAAAATACAATTAGATGAAGCAATAGAATGAAATAAAATTTCATTCCTTATGAAATTCCCAATTTTAAGATAAAACATAACCATGATATATCATATATATTTTGGATTTACAGTATATCTCTTAAAATTTCTCACTTTCACTTAATCTTGAAATACTTTATATCATTTCACCTAACATTGTATCGTATACAATAACTTATAAAACCATAACAAAAAATTATTTTGGATATCTTTCAAAACACTTTTTCAAAGTTATCATTAACTTCACCATCTATGAAATCATATGAAACATATTTTGGATACCCATCCAAAAATAATTTGGATTAACTCTAAAACACTTTTAGAGATGCTCTCTAAATCAAAATCAATCCCTATTTAGTCAACCACAAAGTGTAACCCCATAATCCTTTGCAGTGTTGAAAATAAATACGAATCTCTAGATCCATAAATTTAAGAAAAGAGAATCCTCTAGAAAAGAATCAATGTTAATTAAGCTACAAAGGGATCTGGTGTGATATCTATCAAAAACATGTTTCTATATACCTGTGACCGTCAACTGTATCACATGCTAGCATACATTCTCAAATGTTCTTTTTTTCTAATATATTGAGTAACCATGGGATATAGAGTATGGAAATAACATATAACCAATTCAATTGTTCTTGATTCTATAAGTATAGACTAACCTAGTTGATAAATACATCACATTTTGTTCATCTTTATTAATGAGCACATCACATACCCTTTATATGAATAGATAATCACATAATATTTACTATCTAGGTGCAATAATACAATTCCTCATCCTATCTAAATATAGGTAAAAATTATATACTTGATATACAAGAGGAAAAATACCATCTTTGTTAAGCTCTAACTGATGACATGATCAGCAACATACCCAACTAATACCAGATTAGCTAAGACTCAAGGATTGTGTAATAAATGTATCAAAGTATGAAGTTTATCATGCTAGTCAAATTTCTAACTTTAGGTAATGGGGAATAAATATAATCAATACACCCCTAGGATACTAAAGACGTAGTGTATGATACTCCATGTGTTATACTTAGTGAGTCATTAAACACACAAAAACACTTTTTGTGCCTTATGAGCAAATTCTATATCTCAATATAGGAATCCTACTCATGATACCTTAAAATATTTTTATAACATATAATACTTCATGGAAGACACTAGTTAGTTATAACTTGAAGTAGTACTTTGAGAGAAAAATTATTATTATATTTCATAAAATTGATATCAATATATGCATATATGTAGCCAATGTGAAAGAATTATAAAGTGTAGAGTTCCTTTTATATCAATTATTTTATATTCATAAAACACTATATAAGTTCATGTCTAACATATCATATATGATAAACTACCAGATTATCCTTATGCTTGATTCACTTTTTGGGTTTTTTTAACTCATCACATCTATAGGTAATTTCAGCCACATCTCTGTGATCACCTAACAAAACCATCCTGCTAAACTCTTAAGTGAGTAACATCTATGAAGTAAACCAGATTGGATAATGGTGATATTTAGGACCAATATTCCTAATGTTAAACTCCTTAAATATATTTAAACTCCTTAACTTAACAACATCAAATGTTATGATATCAATAACTTCTATTGTATGATGTGAAATCTTTATAAGTTTAACATCATCATCCTTGAAACGCATTTTATCAAACTTTTTCCTTACGATTTTACATATCCCAAATTCCTTCATAATAAAAAAACACAATTTATTATATTAACAATATATAACTCTTTATATTTACCATTTCTATTATATCCTAATGCTCATTTAGGATATTAAGTTAAATTCACTTTGATTTTGACAGGAAATAGTGATATTCACTTTCTCATGGTAACTAGATGTAACTCCATACATTTCACTTTACTATCACAAATCCTAAACACTTTAGGATATTAAGTGGGAATAACTTTAATTTTTAACTCATGTAATCTTTTATTTATTAGTTTTGAACTTATCTAAGTCAAAAAATACTCTCTCTATCCTCTTAAATGCTATATTATTTTCATAATATCATTTAAAGACACACAAAATCCTTTATTTTAGGAAATAACACTTATTTTTTTAGTAGAAATATTTAACAGATAAACTATTGAATTTATATCATATTAGGTATTTTGGTTGTTTGTAGAATTTTTTTATCGAAATAAGATTATTATTTAAAATTTTCCACTGATGGGTGGTGGAAATAATTTTGTTTATATTTTAAAAAACATTTAGATAAACACTTTAATCTTATACAAATAAT
Organism: Viscum album; assembly: GCA_963277665.1. Lineage (NCBI taxonomy): Eukaryota > Viridiplantae > Streptophyta > Magnoliopsida > Santalales > Viscaceae > Viscum > Viscum album. The sequence continues at coordinate 98,697,730 of OY728119.1, read as the reverse complement.
TTTTAAAATTATTTTATTCTTGAAAAATGTTATAGAATATGATATATCATAAACCATGTGTGCTCAATTAATCATCTCATTTTTTTCATAAAAACTCTTTATTAGTAAATAAATTCTCCTATCATATAATATAAATGAAGTAAAGATACACATATTTTTCTAAGTTATAATGAGCTTAATAAATTCAATTACATTAAAATATTTGATATAATAACTCTTTTCTTTACCACTACAATGAAAACTACAATCAATATCAATTATTCCCTTGATTTTGAACTCATGTATATTTATGATGCTCAAAAAATATACATTTAGTATTATATACCCTTCAAAAATGAATAATTGATTTCTATAAAACTGATAAATGATAATAAAATTCCATGGATTTTCCTGAACTCCTTCAAGTATTCTATATAATTTTATCCTATGGAATCATGAATCCAATTCCTATGTAGCACCACTAGATTTCAATGACCTTTATTGACTACTTAAAGTAATATTATTGGACTTTTCATCTTAATTTTCTTCTTCTGATTTGAATATTTACCCGCTCATACTATCTATATTGCACCAGAACTCAGAGATCATATACCCTAGTTCATTTTTCTTAACACCTTGAGAAAATAGGGTAAACATTTTTTGAATTCATTCACATTATCAGTACATTTCCATCAATAATAATAAATTTAATTCCTTAGCTAGGATCCATTATAAGCATACTCAATCATGTTGAGTATATGAGTAGAGACTAAAAATTCCTTAATTCATTTTTCATATAATTCCTTTGAAACCCCTATTGAATCACTATATGATTATTATAATCATCTAGATTCAAAATGTTGAACAAATTAAACATTTGGTTACATAGGAAGGGGTTTCTATAACACATAGAATTTTTCTTATTTAATAACTCTTCTTATGTTACCAGTCCTAGGAGTTACTTACATTAAGCTTCCCATTTATCTAAGGTTGATCTCAGAGTTAATTTTGATGGTTATTATTATGTTATTATCTACAAAAAATATTTTACCAATTGATTACCATGTCTCACAAACACTTACTATGGAATTTTTTTAAATGTTCCCTTCTAAAATGATAAACCCTTTTAAATTCATCATATCCATTAGCTGTCCAAGATCCATATTTCACCAAGAAATGAGTCATGAAAATCCAAGGGAAGTTTGAAGAACCCCATGTATTTAATTAATTTTTGAAGACCTTTTTATATTGTATTTATTCTCCACCACGTGTTGTAAGTGTTTTTGAGGTGATTCTCCATGATGTTGGAGTACCCAAGGTGTTTTGAAGTAATCCTGATGAAATTTTATTAAGTCTATAATTTATCCAAATTTATTTAAAGGGGTTAATATATATAAATTTATGTACGGGATTTTCATTCGCGTAAGGATATTTACATAAGTGAATCTAGAGAATAGTTATCTATGTAAGTTGATCCATGTTACATATGAGGATCCACATAAGGGTGAAGTTGACTTACGTGGATTCATGGTTGGATAGAGCTTGATTTAAGTGGATCCACATATGATTCAGAAATATAAGGGAAAAAAATCGAGTTTTTTTAAATTTATTGGAATATAGAATAAGAGATCCATGTAAGGGGATTATTCATCATTACGTAGGTACTAAAATTTTTAGAATTTATATTTTGAAGAAAACTAAACCAAAATATGCCTAAGTCAATTTTCAATGATTAAAATATAAAAAATGGATTGTGATTCAAGATACATGAAGAATATTTGATCCTTTAAATATGAAGAATAAGATCATCAATGAGTGAAACCAAATGAGGGAGATCTTAGTGAAGCTGAAATGAATTTATTCTGTTTTCAATAATAATTCTTATCTTAGTTTAATAATGATTTATTTTTTTCAGTTATTAAATAATATAGTAAGTAAGTTGTGATACAAGATGAGTTTTTTAAATTCTTATATATTTTAAATCTAAGTTTTCAAGAGTTATTGCATCATAAAACATCCTTCTTGACATGACTATAGTTTTTCTTGGTATTTATAAATATTAAAATTAAAGTGATTTTAGCTAAGTTTTCATGGAACTGATTTTACAAGTGTTTTCTCGCTTCGGAACTAATGTGCATAGAAATCAGGTTCAAGATGAGGGTACTATTGTAATATCAATTTTAAAATTCATGGAAGTCATACCAACAGATAGAATATATGAGAAAAGTGCATAGAAGATAATAGACAAAAAATTTGTTGAATAATCATTTAAATTTGTGTTCATAAGCTTCACATAAATTAGTGTGTTATATTTAAATTAATATATAAATAATATAAAAACTAATATTCCCTTAATTCAATAAAAGTAATATCAAAGAAATTGAAATTGATCACATAAATCAAAATGATTTTGAGAAGGAAGAATAAAAATATATCTTATTTTTATACATAAAGTAGGTTTTTTGAAACTGATTGTATGAGAAGAGGAAGAAGGAGATTCTAAATTTGATGTGGAGAAATCATAAAAAAAACAACTTACCCGAGCATATTATGCTGAGTTTGAGAGAAGAAAAAGAAGAAAACCTTCAAAGGGTTAGCATCCAGTGATCAAGAGAAGTTCATAAGTGTTATTTATCAAATCACCAGGTAGAACATATGATGTCTGTTTTATAATGAAGTGAGTTATATTTATTGTATATTTCACATGTTGGATAAAATAGGAATATCACTCATCAGTTTCTAAAGCAACCTATTTCTATCGAAGGTCTTTATCAGGTGGTGGTGTATACTTTCCTTGTAATTATCCAGAGATAGTAAGACTTGTGGGAGGTGTTATTGGTGCTAGGAATTATTTATCACAGGATGATACTTGACCTAACCACTTATAATTAATAATAATATTCTAGTGAAAAATATATGGACCAGGAAAACAACCAGTTTTAGCAGGGAGTAAGCTCTCACATTGAGGCTTAACCTTGTAAAATTATTATGTCCCTTATTCTCTTTTTTTTAGTATTTTTTATTCAAGGATGTGAGAAAACATTAAAGAGAGAGAATTTGATATTAACTAATCACAAAGGTTAATTTATATAGAAATAATATATTTTAATAAAGGAAGACTAAACTTATTACCCCCCCCCCCCCCCAATTTAGTTCATTCATCCCACTAAGAATAATAATTGGAATCAAAGATTAAGGTTCTATCTATGTAATTATATTAGTATATTAGAAGATAAATAATGTCAAATCCATGAATAGTAGAGGACTTACCACATTTTATGGAAAAAATTACATCAAAAAATAGAATGTTTTCATACTTATTTTCCTTGGTCCATGAATTTCTTTATATAGCTACAATGGGATTTAAACAAATTCAAAGAGATAAAAAAATGTCTAGTACTAATGAAATATAATTTTAAATTGATGGTAAGGATAGAAATTCCATTATTATATCCCTTTCTAAAAAGTATTTACAAAAGTGATAGGACTACATACTATTAAATAAATATAGGATAAACTTGAAAGCAGTTATAAATTAAATGTTAAAGTCAAAGAGGTAAAGATACAAATATTGAGAAGTTGGTCTAAGATACGAAGATAGATTAAGAAAAATACATTAAATACTTCCTTACTAGATTCAATTAGATAGTGAGCATAATAAGAGTATTTGGTGAAAACTGTATGATTATATAATTGTAAATAAACTTATAAGTAGCTTACCAAACTAATTGATCCAAAAACAATACTCTATAAGACAGGTGGATCTTTCACTTGATGAGTTATAAAATATATTCATTACTTATGAAATGAGAAAAACACATACATTTAAAAATAATGTGAAAAACTATATGTATTTTAGATCTATGATAAAGTGGAATTTGAAGGAATAAGAACCTAAAGCATCTAGTGATTCTAATGATGATGATGAGAAGGATGAATATTATAAGTGAGTAATATCCCTTATCTCCAAAAATTCTAGGAAGGTAAAAGATAAATACAAAGGCAAGACGCCCATAAAATGTTTCATGTGTGGGGTAATGATACAATTTTCTATAAACTATACTAAGAAAAATACCCTTGATTATGAATCTGATAAACCTGGTGAAAATCCTAAAAATAAGAAGTGGGTAAAATGATATAAATTAGTTAGAAAAATAGGTGATATAAAAATAAATTTTATAAGAAGTAAGAGGAGGAGATTTATGAGTAAATAATAATATTAATCCACTTATTCTTTTAGTTAACAAAAATATGAAACTTTTGATAAATTCATTAATTTTATGTCATGTGTGAAGAGGTAAGAAATGTCCTGAAGTATTAATGAGGAAGAATATGAGAAACTCAAAAGGATAATATGCTCAGATTAAAATTTGATGTATGTATTGAGAAAAATACAAATCTTTAAAAGGATATTAAAGTTTTGAAGAAGTATTATAGGAATAATATTAAGTCAAATGAAGGTTTTCTCATAATGGAAACTGAGATTATTGAAGAACTTAAAAAATCTAAGTTGAAAGTTGTTTGGTATTAAAAGATTAAGAAATATCTCGAAGAAAAGCTTGTGTTGAAATAATATGTGATGAGAAAGTTTCAATCAAAATTTATTTCACGAAAAAAAGGAGTTAAAATTTATGAGATAGGAATTTAATAAATATATTGAAGTCAGATTAGAAACATTTACATCAGCTCAGAATGCTCAAAAAATAAATCAGGTTAAAACTATAATTGAAAATTTTAAAACTGTAAAATATAGCTTGTCTAACAGTACTTGTGATAATAAAAAATATGGAAAATTTTGATCGATAAGAGAGTATGAAAGACACTCATATACTTCTAATGAAGAGAGAAGTATGTGAGAAGAAGTCACCTACACGAATAATAAGCATTATCTGTAAAAATATAGACAATGAATTTTTTATGACATAAATATAGCTTTAACAAAATATTTGGATTCGGTGGCTACTATTAGTGTTGTGGTATTTTTGGGCACAAATATTACACATGTTGGAACAAAATTTACTTACCTGCAAGAAGTAATGAATCATGGGGGAGTAACTTTGAAGTGAAAAATAATGAATCCCAAAAGAAGAAGGATATGAATAAAATTTCTATAAATTTTCCTACTTGGAATAAGTTTGAATGTTTGAAGGAAGTTTTTGGAATATGTGAGAGATGAGGGAATTATACTAAGATGTGTATAAAAAATATCCCTATATAGTTCTCTTATAAATAAGGGAAAAATAATTACATAATAAGAATCAATAACAGAATTTGTTCATAGTAGAAGTTTCACTGAAGGAAATAAAGAGAGGAAGACCATGGATTATTGAAAGTTGGTGTTCTTTACACATGACTAAAGACACCAAAATCTTGATAATATGTAAAGTAATGAAAGAGGAAAGGTTATATTAGTAAATGATAACTCCTTGAGAATCAAAGGTTTTGGAACTACTAATATTGAGTCAAAAGGACTCAAATAGAAAAATGTATGATTTATGGAAGGAATAAAACATAATTTTATTAGTGTTAGAATATTATGTGATAAAGGAAATAAGGTTTTATTCCAGAGGAACTCATGAATAATCAAGAATTCAAAATATATAAGGATTGTTACTATAGGATAAAGAAAATGTAGAAACTTATTTGAAATTTTCAATCCATCAAATTCATGCTATATGAGTTCCAAGGATAATAATGATTTATGTCATAGAATACATAGACATCTTTTTCAAAATAACATGAGCAAGAACTCAAAACATGAAGTAGTAATAGACCTTCCCTGTTTATAAATCATATCTAAAGGGGAAGATGGTTTATGGAATACATAAAAAGGTGGATATATAGTCTACTATACTATTTCAATATAATAAAAACAGGTATTAGCGGTAGTTATTTTCAAATACACAGTAGTTTTAACCCTTATCTATTGATTTTTTGTGTTCTAAAAATTGTCGCATTGTTCTAATATGCCCATTAATTAGTGGTTGTTTTTTATTAATGGTAGTCCTATAAACCACTATAGATATGTGATTAGAAACAATTGTAAAACTTCTGATAAAATGAACATGGAGAGTTTTTTCGAATAATTTTGTATAATATAGTGTTGATTATAACCACCACTAATAAAGTAACAATAATTTATTTCATTTTTTAATTTTTTACTAAATTAATGTATTTTATCAGTTAGTAGCAATGGTTCAAATAGCCACTAATTATATAGTGGTTGTTTAAATAGCTACTAATTAAAAGAAAAAAACAACGATTAGCAGCCTTCTAAATATTCTTCCACCTGCAATATAAAATAGAAATATATCCATAGGGTACATAATTCAATAATTTCAGTACTCAAATGAATATAACATTTAAAATATAACATTTAAATACATTATATCAAAATATGTTTTTCACAAACAACATATTTTTTAATTAATCAAATACTATAGAAGCAGTATGTATAAATTTTTATACAAATATAAAATGTGAAAAGGGGAATCCAACATCAATGATACTCCCCTCGATATGGTTGGCTACCCTTATATGATCCATGCTCCTAGTTTCCCTATCGGTTACCAGTCTCTGATTCATCTGATCTCTATATTAAGTGAAATTTAGAATATTAATTATTTTTAATTAGATAGAGTTTAAAAAATATATTTACAAAAAATATCATAATAATATAAAAAACTAAAAAAAATAATTAAACTTACATTTTATAGGAATGTAAAATAAAAAACTCTAAATATTAATTTTGGATTACTTTCAATTGTTTATCAGAAATACAATTCTTCCAATTGATGGGAATATGCCTCAGGTCCTGATACATGATGGTAAGGGGCATCATATCACATTATAATTGGCCCAATATATACCCATATAATCCTTTGGAATCATCTATATTTACCCCAAATATATCAAGTGGAACAACTACTTTAAAATTTCTCATCCTCCAAACATATGATGTATTATTGTTTTTTTTTTATCTTGTTATTATATAAATATGTTCAATAAATATATTCAAGAATTAGTATACTGATGTGATGAATTATTTTTACACATTAACAATTACATACCAATAATGGTTACCCACTAATACACTCATGATGGTAACTGTGGCACTATATTCTCAATCGATAACTGCTCCTCAGTTACTCCATCTGATCCTTCTGATATCTCTAGATCATAAGGTGGTGAACTAGAAGTAGGGAGAGTACCTAATAAATATGGAAACATATTAAATGGAATTAAATAATAGAGAGGTGAGCATGCCGAAAGTATGGAGCATACCTAATGTAAGTGGGAGAATATTAGATTTTTCATCTGACAATGTGGGAGTTGTGAAAGAATGACTCATATCTTTAAATAATTTTATTCTTAGTATTCATCCATCCAACAAGAATACAAAACAAGTTAGAACAAGATAAAATATATAAAACAATCAAATTTTTTTAAAATATTATACATAGATTAATTGAATTCATGTATTTTGAATAAACAGATAAAATATAAGTTAAAGGGGGACTACATATGTCATCGATTAATTTATCATTGAATGTATTATTGTCATCCTTCACTGTTAACATGATTTTATCATCTTCAACCACTCTTCCAATACAAAATACTTAAAATTCATCATGGATAAATATATCAATATCTTATTAATGATGGGGTTTTGTATCACAAAATAATTCTTCAACATCGTCACCCATATCATATAATTCACTCATTCTAACATGGACGATAACACTCAACCATTAATCAACTCCATCATCCACATAAAATACCATTTTATCTTGTGAATCCAAAATATATGGATCATGTTCTTCATTATCACTAGTATTAATCAACTGAGATAATTTAATATAAGTAAATTATAACAAATCTTTCCTTATGACCTTATAAATATCGATCCACTTGTATTTTGATAACACAACTGAAAATTATCCATGATAATTTAATTATATAATGTAAATAAACATTACATGGTATTCGAAATCTATGAATTTTGAGAAGATTCCACTATTTTTTATTTTCAAACCTTCTCCATGAGAAAATATACAAAATTTAAAGCTATTAATATTAAAATCATTGAATCTCCTAAACTACTTCAAAGTTCCTCAAGAAAAATATTTCAAATCATCTAACACTCCAACTCAATAATCAATATTCATGATCAACGTATATAAATATAAAATATTATTAGTTATATAAGATACTTATATCAACATATTATAACTATGAAATTGATTATGGTCTTATATGATCTGAAAACCAATCAATAATTTCTTTATTAATGAATTTAGTTATCTATTTCTCATTTTGTGTTTGAATTCTATGTCTTTTCTTTTTTTGTGTCTTTAATTCTTCAATCAAATGACCTACAATATCACTATTGAGTAGAACATTTCTATTTACTTGTATGAACTTTGTTTTTTCAATAAAAATGATGATATTTTCCCAACATGATGACCTAAAGTTGGAATGTTTATTGATTTTGTAATGCCTCCTGATTTGGAACTCACTCATGTGGTCAAATTAGTTTAGTTACTGGACCTCAAGAACACCTCCCCATATTCCAGAGGCTTTTGACTAGAAGCGGGGGTGTAGAGAACATAGTGGGGAGACTATACCCCCTAGTATAGAGTTTCAATACAGCAGAAATAAAAAAAATATCAAAGTAAAGGAAGAAATATAAATAGTATATCATACAACTATGAGAATAAGGATGAACCAAGTAAACCAAATAATAATAAACCATGTAATTTAATCCTGAAAAGTAACTAAAATTCATGCTAGAATTTATATATATAAAAGAACATACTGACACAATAAACTCAAAAGACCCTAGTCTTGAATCCCTGGTCAGTCCTGTCTCTAAGCACCAACCCATCCAGAAATCAAAAAATCAACAACAATGTCATTTTCCCTTGTCAAAAATTGTATCTATGTAATCTTATCAGGTACTAAATGGATTCCCAAATAGGGTTTGTGTGACATCCCGGGTAAAATAAAGAATAATAAATTTTCATATTTATTAATATTTGTGAATTAAATATTAATTTTACTTTAAAGAGGATTCTATGTTCGATGGCTTACCCGATACGCAACAACGGGTTTCTTTGAAATCTTATATTGCACTCTAATAATATAATAATATTATTTTAAATGGTAGTTAATGCCTAGACGTTGTATTAGAATTAATGAATATAACTAACTACAATATGATTATACATGTTTGTTAAATGTTTTTACATTTATTCAATAAATTTTAGAGTCTTAAAATAAGAAAGAATCTGATTTTAAGCATAAATACTCTAATATTCATTAAAAGGTTGATTTACTGCCTTTTAATGGAGAACCCTCTTTAAATATATTTTTAGTCACTTTTATATGTTCTATTTTACAAAATAAAATTATTATTTAGAATTGGGACATCAAAATTTACTTTGGATGAAATTTTGGTATTTTTCTGATAAAATTCATTTTTTATGAATGGTGAAAAATACTGTATTTTAATTCAAAAATACCTTTTAATATAATTTATTTATAAGGTAATATTATATTTATAATTGGTTTTAAAGTGTAATTATATTATTTTTTACTATTTAATCCAATTTTAGTCATTGGAAGTAATTTTAATTTGAAATTGGACATAAATAAGTGGAAATATTTTGATAGTTAATATTTCTTAAAAACACGCCTTTTGTTTTAACAGAGGAAATTAATTTTAAATTAATTTTTTCCACTTATTTATTTTGAATTTGGAAAAATTAATTCCATATTTGGAATCAGGAGGTTCAAATTTTGTAAATAGGTAACTTTTATTTTTAGACATTATGAATATTTACTTCAGTAAAAATTTTATTTACCATTGTTAAAGGGTAAATCTAGTAAATAAGGGTAAACAAATATTATTATAATAATATAAAATTACCCTAACATGTTTCATAATCCTATTTTTTGATACATATCCGACCATGGGAATCCTTGGGTCGATTTGGGGATCCCATGGAGCCACTTGGGAGTGATAATGACACTTTATATTAATTAATTTAATGTAAAGACAAAAATGACATAAACAAATATCTTTTAGTAAATCAATTTTTACATGGGGTTATATAAGTTATATCTTAGACTATAAATATTAATTTTAAATATAAAAAATATTTCCTACATAATGGTATTTTTTTATAATTTTTAGATATTAAATAAATAAAATTATTTATGACACAATAATGATGCATTATTTACCTCATTAATTAATGATTTAAATAAATAAGATTATAAATACTAAAAAAATATCCAAAACCTGTCCAATTCTTATTGTATGATTTTATTTCTAACATGATTTGTCTTATATTTTACTTTAATGATTTTTGGATCTTTTGAAACCGAAGATAAGTTTATAATAAAATAATTGTTTCAAACTTTCCTAAAGAGCCCCTCCTCCCCCATATAAAAGGACACCACTTCTAACTCATTACTCACACCTCTCAAGCCCCTTATATCGTCCAAACTCTTCCTAAATAAGCTCCCCACATCCCTATACTCCTCCTAGAATCCTTACCTAAGGAATAAGGCACTTCAAGTAAACCTTTTGGTTCAAACCAAAGGAAGATACCCGATTTAAAGGTAACGTCTTCTTTTAAGTTATTTTCTTTTATTTTACTTCTCCAATCCCCTAAACTTATTTTATTCATTTATTTTATAACAAAAAAATTATCCTGAATATACTAGGTTATTTTTATGATAATTATTATAACTAAACTTACACACACCTCCATCTAATGGGTAAATAACATATTGTTTCTGTGGATAGCGAACTACTGCCTCACGAAATGATGACTGTTCAATTATCTCCAACCGCCTCTCATGGTGGACATTATGATGTAACTATATTTATATGTGATATATATTATATTTATATTGTCTCCATGCTTCTGTATTTTTAATTTATATCATACCTTTATGGTTTCCATTATGGGTAAACGTGATAATTTCATTTGAGGATGTGAGGACTACCACCCCCTCAAAGTGATATGACTCATTCATACCATATGTGGAATGTATAAAGGATGGAGTTAATAAAATTATATATTATATTATACTAGAATTATAATATAAATATGTATCATTAAGTTTTCATCCCATTAAAATATTAAATAGAAATGAAAGTAACGTTCATGCGTACGTACGGCTTACCGTCTCCAAGAACAGTGTATTTCATTTCTTATCTCCAAATGTTATGTACTATTATAAATACATATATATAATGGATATATATGATATATATGATATATAATCAGGAATATAATTCTATATATAATGTAATTTTGACCACATGAATAACCTGTAATTATAAGTTCATTTTTGACTCAAGTACCAAATATCGACAAAATGAGCATTATTAACTTAAATGATTACATAATGTTTATAACATGGTAATAAGTGATGTAAAAGGAATAATAAACATGAAAAAGGGATCTTAAGAAAGTATAAATTAACTTTAGTTTATTATTTAGGAGATTAAAGAATAATCGAGTCAAGTCGGACACGAGGTAAGGGACTTCATCTCAATCTCCTTTCATTGAGGCATATTTTGTTTTATACACAACTTTATTTTATACGGTATATAAACACCTTTGATTTTTCATTTCATTCAAAGAGAATATTTTTCTACGAGTTTTTTTACTAAACGAAAAAGAAAATGTTTTAAATTAAGCAATGACAATGACCTTTTCCACCGTCGTGAGTATTACTTGATCTTTGGCTTCCTTAACAAGCTGTAATGTTTTTAAAAGGAAAATAAATACCATATATTCTTTTACTTATTTTGTTATTGAAAATGGTTTTGATAATGGATTTTTTTATGTCAATATATTTAAATGACATATTGTGATTGAAATGTAGAAATTTTATCTTTCCTTTATATTTTTTTATGTGTTATGATTTTATAATGGTATTTGGACATTTAGCGGGTGGTTACGTGATAAACCAACTGACAGGTGGTGTCGTGATAAACCAGGATGGGTGGTTACGTTATAACCTTCAATGCATTGGGTATGGAAGTCGGCCGTATGGCTATTTCATTTAGTGATATGTGTGGAAGTCGACTGTATGGTTATTCCATCTAAGTATGTTTATGTCCCAAGTTACCTTTATATATTATGTGTTCTTTCTATGGATTTTATGGTAATAGTTTGGTTAAAAAATGGTAAGTAGTGATCTCTTATTCAGTGAAGAGTATTTATTACTTTATAAAGTTTAAAAGTATTACTTATGATAGGGTATTCATGGTTTACTTGTTGTTTTGAAAAACTAACAGTTTTCCTTCTTTGTGTATCCCTTAGTGATCTTTTTATACTCATCCCAAGTTTTTGAAATGTTTTTCACAGGACATAAAGTAGAATAGGGTCAAGGATGGGATCAAGAAAAAGTCATGTTGTCTAAAACATGGAACTAGACATGACTATTTTTTTCAAAGATTTTTTATTTTATGAAAAAAAATGGAAACTGGGAAGAAGTGTATAATTTGTAATTTTTGAGATGAAATGTAATAGTTATGTCCTAACTCTCTAAAACTCTAAACCTGAAAAGATCCTCAAAGTGAATTATTCATTTAATTCAAGATTATGTAATGTTTTAAGGCAGGGTCCTTATAGTGTGAGTAAAACTTAGTAGTTTTACACAACTATGTCTAAACAAATTTAGTCTAATATTAATTGCATGCACTAAAGCGATAAACATTAGTATTAATTAATTAATTAATATAGTATAACAATCAACCTACTTTGGAACCATGTATGAATATCTCTAAGCATATAGAATTACCGTGCTAATTGTAACCACAAGACCATAGAATAATCACATAACTAGTAAAATCTCTATGTGTAAGAATTTTAGCATAATCAAGATAATCCCTATATATAAGAATTATAGTATAACCAGGTCAAGACCTCTATATAATCATTTCAACATAACCAAGAAAATCCCTCTATATAAACATTTTAGAATAATCAGGCCAATCCCTATAAGAATTATAGCATAATCAGGCCATGCCCTCTATATAATAATTTCATCATAACAAGGCCAAGCCCTCTGTATAATAATTTTAGCATAACCGATCTAAGACCTATAAGAATTATAGCATAATTGGGCCACACCCTCTATATAATAATTTCATCATACTAGACCAAGCCGTCTATATAAGCATTTTAGTATAACCAATCCAGGCATATAAGTATTATTGCATAACTGGGCTAAGCTCTATAAGAATTACATCATAACCGAGCCAATCCCTATAATCATTACAGCGTAACTAGGCCAAACCCTATAAGAATTATAGCATAATATACAACACAAGTCATAAATCCAAGAATAACATAACATATATCATGATCCATAAAGGGTCAATTCATACAATTATTTTTTATCAATAAATTCCCTTTCATTCCTCAAGTTATGTCTTAAACTATTAACATTCCAGTGTACACAAACATATCAGATCAAGTATCATAAATCATGTTAATAAAAAAAGTAATCCATTTTCTGAAGTGACCATATCATAAGAAATCACCTAAGGTATCATGTAATTCTAATTCATGTTTTAAGACAAAAGCCAGTTCATTATCATTCAAGGGTAGGGTCACCCTATGAGTAGCAACAAGCTAGGTCTCAACACTAAAGGATCCAAAGGGATTAAAGGAGTGGTCTGAAAACATGGTTATTGTCACACATTAATCTATTAGTTAACATGCACATTGTGTCAATGTAATTTTATAATATTTCACACACTTAAACAAATAGAAATAGACCATAGGTATTTTTTCTAGACTACCTACCTTTATCTTATGATCAAAGAAACACTCTCATCTAGGGATGCCAATGAAGAAAAGAGGTAAAGGAGATCATAAGGAAAACCTAAATCACACAAACATCAAGATAAAACCAGATTCAAAAGTAGTTAGTAGATCCCACTGTGATAACATATAATCACATAAGGAAGGATAAAACCAAAGATAAGGGACTCATCAGAGATTAAACACTATACCAAGACATCCGGAAGGGAAGGAATCACTCAAAAGTTTCTTTGAGTCACCCTAGGATTTGAGATAAGGGGCTACACAGTAGATGAGAATAAAATCATACACACAGTTTGGTTTAAAAATGTTGGTCCTAAGATTTTAATGATGTGAACCCCTTTCAAGATGTGAATTTCTTGATTTATAAGATATGATAAAAAATTTGTTTCCTCAGGTTAAAATAACCCTGATGTGAACCAATTTCACGGCATGTAAACATTTCATGATATAAACCAATTCATGTAATATTCTAGAAAATAAACTCACATTGTGTAACTCGTTCGTGGAATTAAAGTGTCCACCAAATATATCACAGACTAGATTCTGTAGAAAAAACCCAAACCACCTTCAAATACTTTCAAACCCTTGAAGAACCCTCATAATACTTTGACACATTTATACTTAAAATATATTAATTCAAACAAACATACATCCCCAGACTTTAGGTCATTTTCCCCAGTAAAACATAGCCATCCTTGAAGAAAAGGCCTAACCACCAAGGTTTGAAGAAGAAAATTAAACCCAACTAAAATAGGTTTGACCAAAACTCAATAGGGATGTACCTAGAAAAATATGGGATCATACAACCTCCCCACCATATAAAATCTCCTCCCCAATATACTACAAGCATCACTATGGGGTCTTGGAAAACTAGTTTGGCCACTGTGATCACATATCAGATTCCCTCTCCCAGGTATCCTCTTGAACACACCCATTCTACCACTACACTTAAACTAGAGGTATGGTATTTCCCCATAGATACTTCTCACTCCGATCCACAATCTATATCGGATGATCCTTATAGTAAAAATATACACCAAGCTTAGTTTCATCAATGCATACCACATGAGAAGGGTCTAGATGATATCTATAGAGTTGTGACATGTGTAACACATCATGTATGGAACTGTAGCACTGTGAAAGGTCCAATAAGTATGCCACTAAACTGACTCTTTCCACTATCTTAAATGACCCAACAAACCTGGGTGTTATCTTTCCCTATTTCATAATATGAAGTTTACCCAAATTTAGCAAAACCCAAATAAAAACATGATAACCCACCTCAAACTTCATAGGTCATTTTTATTGGTCAGTGTAAGATTTATACCTAATCTACATGTTCACCAACCAATTCCTGATCAACTAAAAATACTCAAACATCTTCTAAATGAGACTAGGTACAACAAGCACTAACTCACCTACCTATAACCAGTAAAGAGGTGAACAACATGGCCTACCATATAAAGCATCAAATTGTTCCATCTGAATTGATTCCTGAAATCATTTGTTATATGAAAAACAAATGAGTTTTATATGTTAATTTCACAAACCAATGAAATCTATCACACATGATCATAACATATCCTCAATAATTTGGATCATCCGTTCAGATTGGTCGTCAGTCTAAGGATGATAGGTTGTACTCAGAATAACATGTGATCCAAGAGACTTATAAATATACTTCCATAATTGAGGCTTGAAATGACATTCTCTATAATAAATGATATTCATCAAAACATCATAAATTCAAACTATCTCACACACATAAATACTACCCATATCATCAATGGTGAAGGTATCCCTAATAGGAAAGAACTGGGAAACATTCATCATTCAGTCTATTATCACCCATACTACATCATTTTTAGGAGGTGTCTTGGGTAATATCGTTACCAAGTCCATAGTGACATCATCCCACTTACATTGTAGAATGGGAAGAGGTTGAAATATCCCAACAGTCATATGATGCTCAGCCTTTATCTGATGACAGGTGAAACATCTAGGCACAAAGCCTGTTATCTCCTTATTTATCCCTGACCACTTGTACAATCTATAGAGATCATGATACATATTTTTCAAACTAGGTTGTACTACCCATATAGAATAGTGAAACTCTCTTATCATCTCCTTGCGCAAGACCATAGAAACCCATACTTATCCACACAAAAAAAAAGATGATAATTTTTTATTCCAGGAGACCATCCTAGTGTTGTCTCCTCACCATATAATATTTTCCTCAAAGATAAGCCTTCTAGATCAGATAACTAATCAATCATGATCCAATCCAAAAGTATGGGTATAATAGATTTCAAATTCATATCTACACGTCATTGGGACTCTTAAACATCTAGATACATGTTTCCAAAGAGTGACATCATCTGCCACTCATCACAAGACTCCCAAACTACCTTTGTCTACATATTCCATCTCAATGAATTAGAAATGAGATTTTATTTACCTAGTGTATAATATATCTCAAAGTAAAAATTCTTTAGATACTCAACCTATGGTATCCCACCTTTTTAATACATAACTTTTCATTACACTTTACAAACAGAGGATCTTTAAAGTCTAGTTTCTTGAAAATCAGGAACAATAAAACATGGAAACTTAAAACAATATTTTAAATCCCCTTGAAAATCTTCTTGAAATGTTAATACTATGTATCATTACTACATATCATAACTGGGAGACATACATCAAAGGAAAGGGTGAATAGAAGGCCCAGTAAGGAAATCAAGGGAATCAGTTTACTTGTGATATCAATAAGAACTTGATGAAAAACATAATGACATGAGAAATGGAAAAAGAATAATATAATAATAAAAATAACATTACTAATAACTTGAATATGTGGATAAAACATTAAATTTAGACATTCATGAACATATCACCAAGGTTTAACCCCGAGGTGTCAAAACAAAATTACCAAGGTTATTCACCAAGGTATCGTGAAACTTGTCATCTCTGGAGATTAAATTATTTACCCAATGCATTGGAGCGCTTTCAGGTTGAACCCTTAATATGTATTTATTTTCATGGGAGACACATAGATCATATTCAAAAATTTCCTAAATAACCCATAGAGAATAAAATAAATGGGTTTCATTTCAAAATCGTGACGTTTTAAAAGTGCTTAAAAAGATCATTATGTAATTTATAACCCATGGAAAGGGAGTGAGGGTTATATGTATGTAAATCCCAAAATAAAATATATAATTTTTATGTCTTTATGAACACCCCTAGAAACGAAATAGTTCTGGGTATTCATATAAATAAAATAAGATAATTTCTTGAGAGAAAGAGAGAGAAAATTTGAGATGAAAATTCTGCATCATTACGGCTATACAACATGGTTTTAGAAAACATTAAAAAGAGAGGGGACAAGGGTCACCCACTCATAAATAATTCATAATAAATTATGGGTACATAATAAGATCATGGTATGAATATTTTAATGACATACCACATGAAAAGGAAACATGAAAGAAAAGCGAAGATGTGATTTCTTTTACGAAAAAATTTGACAGCCTAACGGCATCACTTAAAAATCCAGAAAATAAATTGATGAGAGAAGAAAGTGTCTCTCATAATTTGTAAATGAAATGGAAATTAATAAGAATATATAAGAACATACCCCCAGATAAGAAGATGGAAACTAGAAGACAAAACATAAAGGAAGTCATGACATAAAAGAGGAGGGTGGGAGGTTCACTTACCTTAAAGAGTGACTTCGAAAGCTCAAAATTTGGGACATTGGGGGGCTTGAGTCCACCTTGGGATGATTCCTTGGGAGGAAAAATGACTAGAACTTCATTGAGTATTATTTTTTAATGAAATGAATGAGGGAACGGCTTGGTATTCATAGAAAAATTGAGGGAATATTTAATTAATTTCCAAGGGACACCTCATCGGTGGTATTTGAAAAACTATGGGCTTTCCCATGTTATTGGCCACTTGGGACACCTCATAACATATCTTAATATTTACAAGTCTACCATATTTATTACACAATTATTACATCATTAATGATGTCATTAACCACACCAAAACTTAAAACTGTATTTTTATTATTCACCGAAAATCAAAACATTTTATAAAAATATCATAAATTCACCCTAACCTAATGTAAGGATCTGACCCTAGTTTCCCAGAGCTGGTGCCTTATTTGATTACGTTGTCATACATACAAGGAATACTAATCTCAAAAGACCGACTAGTTTAGTGTTATTGGAAACAAGTTACATGCATAAGTTTATCATTACAACATGAAGGGGAAAAGAACACTAATTTATTCCACTAGCAACATCATGTCTCCTAGATTATGCTTTCATGTCATTCATAATTTACTTCTTAGTATCCTGAGAAAAATGAAACATAATAAATGGGTGAGCTCAAACGCTCAGTAAGAGTAAGCAATAAAGTGGAAGATAATATAAACATTAGACATGGTGAATAATTTAAAACACATGCCTTTAGTAATAAACATGAACACATTATGAAAGGAAAATGAGTTGAGTAAATAATGCCATCATAAAACATAATCAAGGGTATTCTACTAGTCAAATAACCACATGAACTTTCCATTACTAGATTCATAATGAGGGAAGTGCATATTCCAGACATTCTGAATCATTTTTTTATGGCCTCATCTAAGACATCTAGTGATTAAGGCCTCGTCCAAAATCCATATCACATTGGTAAAGACCTCGGCCAATTCCACGTCTATTTGTCTCATGAGACCTACCGATGCATCGAGGGGATATATCGGGCCCCACATGTCACATAATAAGTCCAATGCATTCCTCATATGAGTAGGGATAAACATAAACAGCAAATACATTCATATTGAAACTATCATATGAAATGTAACTATCTTTCCCCAATCATAAAATACTAACCATTCGAAATAATATGGTGAATGATTTTAGGATAGATCATCCACAGTAGATTTATTCATAAACCATTAAATCAAATATGGTAGATGATCTCATAAATGATTAAACCTAATAATACCATGGAATCAACAAGAGTGTTGAATTAGATGAAAACACTCTTATAAAATCATTAAGCAATTCTAGAGATAAATACTATTTTATTTTGAAAAGAAGAGTTCTTTTGGAAAAAATATTTGTATAAAACCATAATTGAAGTAAGATAGTATTTTCATAAAAAACGAGTGATTTTATAAAGATAATGGTTTCCAAAAACAGATTATAGAGTTCCCTTGAAAATAGGTAAGAACTTGAGAAATTCCCTTGAATTGGGCTTGTATTTGTGAAACAATTTTGAAAGTTCCTTTTAAAATGTGTAACTATACATAAATTAAGTAAGGGTTCTAGTTTGTACACATATACATGATACTCACACAAAATATATGATGAGTACATAACAATACATAATAATTTCATTGAGTTAATTAGACAATGAAAGTATCCCGAATGAAAATGGTAGTTCGGGTGGAAAAACCCTTACCTTAACTCCAAATGTGTTCCTATCTTGTACTTAAGCTCATGGAATATGAAATTATACTTGTTAATAACTTATTTCAGAACCTATTATACATGTATTTAGTTTACCATAATTCTTGTTAGTTCTTTTATGTCTTTATTGACAAGTTATTGTATTTAATTATGTCATTCTAGAGTGTTCGTTTCCTTTATTTTTCATATTCGGTTCACTTGTTTTTATGAAATGAAGTTCTTGTGGAATGGTTATAAATCTCCAGGATTGGAATTATATATTATTAATTAACATAAATAATTGATAATGGTCATTTATATCATTTGTTTATATGGAATGAGGATGAACCATTAGATGACCACCACTTCGATTATTCGGCGGTATTTGGAATATTATGAACTAGTTTTGTCATATAACTTAATTATATGTAAATATTATGATTCTTGAATATTAATTAGGTTATAACACATATATTATAGTCTTTTTCAACCATTAATATTGTTTAATAACCAGTAATGAAGAATAAATTGAAGAACAAAACTTCATCGTCCACAAAGGTTATAAATCGGAACCTCATGGACATCGATTTCTTTTATAAAATAAAAGGGAGGGAGTAAGAATATTTATGATGGTTCTTCCATTTACATGATATAAATTCAGTATATATATTTTACTGGAGTTATCATGATCATTTGGATATAGTAGGTGAGGATAGGATAACAAAAGTAGATAAATTGAAATAAAACCAAATGAGAAAGAATGGTGTTTTACCTCTTGAAATAACCTCCTTGAGAAACTCCTTAAGGGAAGGGGTTTTGGTCTTTTGGAAAGACTAAGAGCTTCCTGGTCATGGGGAGTGACTAGGGAAGGGTAATTTTTCAGAAATTTTAGGAGCTTCAAGGATTAGAGGAGTGAAGAGAAGAGGTAGTGGGGGGTTATAGTGGAGGACAGGGGTAAATTTTGAATATTTAATTCATTATTTTATTATTTCTCTCAAGACAACCAATAGTATTGTTTCATGTTACCCCTAATAGTAATAATGGCATTTGAGTTCGAACCAATTGGGTTTACATCATCCTTTCATCACCTATGATGCAGTAAATCAAGTATTTAGCATTTATCGTATTTTATCGTATTTTACTATTCATCAAAAATTCTAGAATTTCAGAAAAGTCCCAAAACTTCACCCCTAACATTTTTCGATGTATAGAATTAAAAAGTGAAGTCCATTTTTGAAAAATAATTTTCTAAATATTATTAATTTAACTTTTAAATAAAAGCATACTTAATTCAAAAATTAACTGTTCTAATTCTACAACTATTTATTTATCACAATGAAAAATTAACCAAGATGTTATTATCTTCTAGCCTTAAGAAAATAAAATAATAATAAAATTTAATATTAATTATGGTTGATAAAAAATTATTTTATTGAATATTTTATTGATAATAAATGATAGAATTTCATCACATTGTGTTAAATATGTTCAATTAGAAAGTATTTGGGATTAGATCATTCATTTGAATATTTGATGAAAATTCCAGTTTTACACTTTACAAATCACTGTAGTATTTCAATCATAAATATTTTTATTTGAATTATTTGGACTTAATATTTTGTAACTATGTTCCTTACTTCATGGGATACAACTTTTATTCAGGACACTTGACAAAAATATGCATTTTGATGGATTAATTGGTCCATAAAGTCAAAGGTAGGCCGGACATGCAAAAATAGAGAAGCTTATGTATGTCGGACATAACTCCTTGATTCGGGATTGGATTGAGCCCATATTTTTAAAGGAGATATAAGACCCATATAATCACATTTGATCTGTCTGGAAGGCCGGCCAATTCACGTGTTTTGGTGGTCAAATGGGCGGTGCAAGTTTGCATAAAATATTTGTCTGAGATTCCCCATTCACACTTGAAACCACTTTGAACCTAGCCTCCCAACCACTCTATAAATTGGTGTTTTTCTCATTTTGTGGGGTTGGGACGTGAATTATAAGATTGGAGGCAGAGGAGAATTGGTTTCACCCAAATTCTCCAACCATTGTAAGAGGGGTAGCTCTTGAAGCAAGGATCCCCTCATCGAAGCCTCCTTCTCTCTTCATGTGGTAATATTTTCATTTGTGTTTTAAACTTATTTGTTCTTCTTTTATTTCTTATATTTTCTTCTGTTTGGTTTAAATTTCTTCTTCTCTTAATCTTCCTCTTTGGGCTGGAATTCTTGAGTAGAATCGTTATTGGGTTATACCCATTATAAACCGTTTCAAATGTAATTCGCTTCTACGATGATTACGCCACCCATGGAAGAGTAGTCTTTTAGTAATCGATCTATCTATTAACTTATACATTTATTTATTTTTAATTAATGATATAATGTAATTCAAATAATATGATCAATTAATTGAGTTTTTAATTTAATTGAAACTAATCAAGTAATTGAACAATTAACACAAAAACACGCGAGGGCGAGATTTTGTGTAAATTGTGAGAGTGAGAACTTAATCGGTTATACAAAACCATAAGGGATCAATTTACAGTGTTCAAATATAGTCCCTAAACTCAATAAATTATAATTTATAGAGGGGAAATTTGCCTTAATTTATCACTGACCATAAGCTAATCTTAGAACATCAATCAAAGCAGGGTGTTGCGATTGCATGTTCTGAAGTTAGCCTAGAGTTAAATTCACTTCATCTTTGTGGTAAAGTTAATTCTCGTAGGGTTCAGGATTTAACAAATTAAGGGATCATAATTAAGTGAATTTTAATTTAAATGATAATGATTAATAATAGAGTGAAGAGGTAGAGTTAAATAGATTACACCATTTAAAATATTTTCTAAAAAAACATCTTCTTGTTGTGTCTTTTTAATCAAACTTCATTTCAAAATTTGAAAGAAAAAAAATACAATCTTCTTCCAGCAAAATTCTTATAGATTCATAAACTATAAAAAATTCCCATCCTTTCAAGTAGTGTTTTAATTCTAATCTATTTTCTTTTTAGAATACCTTTAAGAAGTTGTTTTAATTTAATTCCTCTTTTGAGAAATGACCTTGGTCAGCCACTCTGCTGCACCTAAGTACCCCAAAATCACACTAATCATTTGAGGGCACCCACAACAGTGCTCTTTCAAATTGGCGCCATTTCCGGTGAGCCAAGTAATTATTTCAACCAATTAGAGGTATTTATTTTATTTTACAATTTATTCTCTTCCTCCCTTCTTTCTTTCTTCTTTACCCAATCTGATTTTTTCTTCTTCTTCTTTTATTTTCTTCTACTACTTTTTGGACCATCAACTCAAACTTCTAATTTTTATTTTACTATGTTCCACTTTCCTTCTTTTCATCTTTCATTAATTTATGACACGAACTAATCCCAAAGATCTCTTAGATCTTGACCCTGAGATTGAACGTAGCCTTAGGGCTCGAATTAGATATTCTCAGTCTACAGGAAGTTTCAACATTCAACCAGTTAGAGAATTACTCCAATATCAGAACATTGAAATTGGAACAAATTCAAATTCAACCATAAAAAAAAAGAACCAATGGCTGAAAATAATGGAAATTAACTTAATAGAACCATTTGAGAATTGTCCGCACCTGATATTAACTATCAACCAAATTGTATTGCATACCCAAATCTCAAATCGGACTTTGAACTAAAATCTGGGATAATTCACTTACTTCCAAAGTTTCATGGCCTCTCTGGTGAAGATCCCAATAAACATTTGAAAAAATTTAATGTGGTTTTCTCAACCCTAAAACCTAGAAATGTCTCTAAAGATCAAATAAAACTAAGAGCATTCCCATTCTCACTTGATGGAGCTGCGAAAGACTGGATGTATTATTTATAACCCGAAGATGTAACTTGTTGGAAAGATTTGAAACATCTTTTCTTGCAGATATTTTTTCCATCATTGAGGACCACTTCTATTCGTAAATAGATCTCAGGGATCAAGCAAGCACAAGGGGAGTCAATGTATGAGTATTGGGAGCGATTCAAGAAGTTGTGTGCAAGCTTCCCACATCACCAAATCAGTGAGAAATTACTCATCCAGTACTTCTCTGAAGAACTCACACCTATGAAGAGAAGCATGGTGGATGCTGCAGCTAGAGGAGCATTGGTGGAAAAGACACCAGTAGCTGCACGTGCATTGATCTACAAGATGGACCAAAACTCCCAACAATTTGGCGATAGAGGTACACCACATGTCATGGGAGTACATCAGGTAAGTCCATATTCTCTTGAAAGTCATTCGATTGATACCAAGTTGGAAAAATTGACAACTATGGTGAGACATATTTCTTTGGCTCAAAAGACAGCCCATCCCCCTCCTTCAAGACCTTGTGGTATTTTCACTGAGGCAAGCCACACAACTGACTGTTGCCCACAACTCCAAGAAACAGAAGATTGTGCAGCAGTATTTCCTGGGAGACCATATCAGCAACAACAACAACCACATCCCCAAAAGAAGTATGACTCCTTTACACCAACATTCAACAAAGGGTGTAAGGATCAATCAGATATGAGGTATGGTTCTAGGAAACAACAAAGGCCCCCTTTTCAACCAAACTTCCAGCAGCCTCCACCTTACCAACAGGGTTTCCAACAACCCCAAAGGAGATTCGAAGCTCAAACATCAACAAGTCAGAAACAAGGGAATCTCCAACACAAGATAGACTATAACACTGATGATATTTTGAAACAAATTGTTCTTAATCAATAGAATGAGATAAAGAGTCAAGGTTTGGAGTTGAGAGAGTTTAAGACTCAAATGAGCCAGATTGCCACCGCCCTCCATGAACTTGTGAGTAAGAATTTTGGAAATCTACCTTCCCAACCCACTCCAAATCCAAAGGGGAATGTCATTTCCATCAAATTGAGAAGTGGGAAGCAAATGAATGATACATTTGTACCTACCATTCCACCAGGATTCACCCCAACTCCAGAGAAGTCTCATTCCATACCAACTGATGAGCAATCCAAGGAGAAAGATAAAGGTAAGAAAAAGATTGATGATGTTCCTCCTAAACCCCTTCCTTTTCCAAACAGGGTTGTTCAAACCAAGAAGATGGCTGAAGAGGTGATGAAAAAAGAGGTTTTGGACACAATCAAGCGTGTTGAGATCAACATCCCTCTACTTGAATCCATCAAAAAAATCCCAAGGTATGCCAAATTCTCAAAATAACTCTGCACCAATCGAAGAGGGCTCAAGGGAAATGAGAGGATCAAACTTGGAAGGAATGTCTCAGCACTTATTACCCCAACTCTTGCAATGCCAAAAAGTGCAAGGATCCCGGGACATTCACCATCCCATGTACCATAGGGGAGTTACACATTTTTGATGCACTTTGTGATTTGGGAGATTAAAAAAATGTGATGTCTCACTTTGTATTCTCTTCTTTACAGGTTGGTGAGCTGAAACCGATGGGAGTAGTGGTGTAGTTGGTGAATAGAGATATGGCATATCCAGCAGGAGTCCTTGAGGATGTACTTGTCCAGGGAAGAGATATGATATTTCCAGTTGATTTCTATGTGCTTAACATGGAGGATGATCAGGTAAGTTCCCATGACCCCATTATCTTAGGTAGTCCCTTCCTCAAAACTGAAAAAACTATCATAAATGTCAATGAGGGTACACTTTCCATGGAATTTGGGGATGAAGTTGTGATATTTAATGTTATGGATTCCATGAAGTACCCCTCATAGGATCATTCTACATCTGTTATCTCCCATTTTCAACCACCAAGTAAAAACACCATGGAATTGGATTGTCCTATGCTTCGGGAGATTATGAGTATTGGTTCTAGTTTGATGTCTAAGAGTACTTCCACACCCGTTTCTAAGGAACAAGACTCTCTAAGATTTGATTTTGAAATGGAATCATATTCTGATTTTGATCATGTGAACTCTAATTATGACATGGCTTTTGAGTATGCTGATGGATTTGATGCATTATTCTCTGATTGTGATGATTTCTATTCGGATACTAATGCTCTTTGTGCACATATTTCAGTTCCTTCTATGTCTACATCCATACACCACCCCCCTACACTGGAACTCAAGCCATTGCCACCAAATCTCAAATACTCATACTTGTTAAGTGGTGAGCAATTACCTGTTTTCATTAATAACAATCTCTCTTTTGAACATGAATAAAAAATTTTGAATCTTTTGAGGGAGAACATCAGGGCAATCAGGTGGACCTTGGCTGACATATCAGGTATTAGCTCCTCCATTTTCATTCATAGGATTCTTTTGGAGGATGGGGCTAAACCGGTGAGGCAACCACAAAGGAGACTCAATCCAACCCTTCTAGAGGTTGTTAAAAAAGAGGTTGAAAATTTTCTTGAGGCAGGTATAATCTATCCCATTTCAGATTCTCAGTGGGTAAGTCCTATTCAGGTTGTGCCTAAGAAAAGTGGTGTTACTGTTGTTAAAAATGAGAAAGATGAGTTCGTTCCAATGAGGGTACAAAATAGTTGGTGTGTGTGTATTGATTATAGGAAACTAAATCATTCCACTCGCAAAGACCATTTCCCTCTCCCATTTATTGATCAGATGCTTGAGAGACTAGCTGGGAAGACACACTATTGTTTATTGGATGGATTTTCTGGATATTTTCAGGTTCCTATAGCTCCAGAGGATTAGGATAGGAATATATTCATCTGTCCCTTTGGCACATTTTCCTACCGGAGGATGCCATTTTGACTTTGAAATTCCCCAGGTACCTTCCAAAGATGCATGGTGAGTATTTTTTCTGATTTTATTGAGACCTGCATGGACGTATTTATGGATGATTTTACAGTGTATGGGTCTTCATTTGATGAATGTATAAGTAGTTTGGGAAAGTTTTTGAATCATTGTATTGAGAAGAATCTGGTCCTGAAATTTGAAAAGTGTCATTTCATGGTAGAGCATGGCATTGTCTTAGGGCATGTAGTGTCAAAACATGGGATAGAGGTTGATAGATCTAAGGTAGATATTATTTCATCCTTACCATATCCTTCATGTGTGCATGATGTTAGATCTTTCCTAGGGCATGTAGGATTTTATCGGCGCTTCATCAAATATTTTAGTAAGATCGCTCTTCCTGTGTCACGATTACTTCAAAAGGATTCTAATTTTGTGTTTGATGTTTCGTGCAGGAATTACTTTGATGAGCTAAAACAACGTCTGACCACTCCACCTATCATACAGCCTCCATGGTGGGAGATTCCATTTGAGATTATGTGTGACGCCTCCAACTTCGTGGTTGGTGTTGTCTTATCTCAGAGGGTGGAGGGACGTTCACATGTGATAGCCTATGCATCGAGGACACTGGATTCAGC
This sequence comes from Viscum album, assembly GCA_963277665.1. NCBI lineage: Eukaryota > Viridiplantae > Streptophyta > Magnoliopsida > Santalales > Viscaceae > Viscum > Viscum album. The sequence continues at coordinate 98,671,087 of OY728119.1, read as the reverse complement.
CTCAAAATTTTTCACACCTTAATCCTACCAACCGAAAGCCACAGAACAACCCTGAAAAGTCCTCATGATAAACATATGTCTTTGACCCACTTTGGGTTGTGATGTAGGAATTTATCAAGCCTATGGTGACCCTTGTATGAGTTTGGATGATAAAGACATTGAAAAAAATTGATATTTGTGTGATAAGAGAAAATTCAAGCGAGGTAAGTGTTTTGTTCATGGGAGGATAAATGATGTGGAAATATATTGAATGATATAAACGGATAACTTGAAATAATGATTTTTTATAATGCATGATATCTTTTTTTTCTTGGTGTGTAATTGTTTTATGTCAAGGATATGTGTTTTAAAATTGGTTTTGATTTGATATTGATGTTTACTTGATATGAGGTTTTGCTCAGGAGTGCAAAAGGGTAAGTGTGGGGGAGTTGATAAAACATTATTTTATTGAATATTTTATTGATAATAAATGATATAATTTCCTCACATTGTGTTAAATATGTTCAATTAGAAAGTATTTGGGATTAGATCATTCATTTGAATATTTGATGAAAATTCCAGTTTTACACTTTCAAAATCACTGTAGTATTTCCATCATAAATATTTTTATTTGAATAATTTGAACTTAATATTTTGTAACTGTGTTACTTACTTCATGGGATACAACTTTTATTCAGGACACTTGATAAAAAGAATTCATTTGGATGGAGTAATGGGGCCATAAAGTCAAATGTGGGATGGACACGCCAAAATGAAGAAGCTTCTGAAGTTCGTCCATAATTCCTTTATCTGGGCTTGGATTGAGCCCAAATGTTTATAGGAGATAGAGGACCAATATCTGAACATATGATCCTTCTGGAAGTCCAGCCAATTCATGCGTTTTTGTGGTAAAATGGGCAGTGAAAGTTTGCATAAAATATTTGGCCTAGATTCTCCATTCACACTTGAAACCACATTGAACCTAGCCTCCACACCACTCTATAAATTAGTGTTTTTCTCATTTGGTAGGGTTGGTACGTGCATTATGAGATTGGAGGCAGAGTAGAATTGGTTTCACCCAAATTCTCCAACCATTGTAAGAGGGGTATCTCTTGAAGCAAGGATCCCCTCATCGAAGCCTCCTTCTCTTCTTCATGTTGTAATATTTTCATTTGTGTTTTGAACTTCTTTTTTCTTCTTTTATTTATTCTATTTTCTTCTCTTTGGTTTAAATTTACTCTTCTCTTAATATTCCTCTTTGGGCTGGAATTCTTGAGTACAAGCATTATTGGGTTATACCCATTATAAACCGTTACAAATGCAATTCGCTTCTACGATGATTACGCAACTCATGGAAGAGTAGTCTTTTAGTAATTGATCTATCTCTTACCTTCTAAATTCATTTATTTTGAATCAATGATATAATGTAATTCACATAATATGATAAATTAATTGAGTTTTTAATTTAATTGAAACTAAGCAAGCAGTTCAACAATTAACACAAAAACACGCGATGACGAGATTTGGTGTAAATTGTGAGAGTGCGAACTTAATCGATTATACAAAACCATAAGGGATAAATTTGTAGTGTTCAAATATAGTCCCTAAACTCAATTAATTCTAATTTCTAGAGGGGAAATGTGCCTTAATTTACCACTGACCATAATCTAATCTTAGAACATCAATCAAAGCAAGGTGTTGCGATTGCATGTTCCGAAGTTAGCCTATGGTTAAATTCACTTCATCTTCATGGTAAAGTTAATTCTCGTAGGGTTCAGGATTTAACAAATTAAGGGATAATAATTAATTGAATGTTAATTTAAATTATAATGATTAATAATAGATTGAATAGGTATAATTAGATCAATTACGCCTTTTAAAATATTTTCTAAAAAAATATCTTCTTGTTGTGTCCTTTTAATCAAACTTCATTTCAAAATTTGAAACAAAAAAATGAAATATTCTTCCAGAAAACATCTTCTAGATTTATAAACTATAAACAACCCCCATGCTTTCAAGTAGTGTTTCATTTCTACTCTATTTTATTTTTAGAATACCTTTAAGAAGTTGTTTTAATTTACTTACTCCTTTGAGAAACGACCATGGTCAGCCACTCTGCTGCACCTAAATACCCCAAAATCACACTAATCATTTGAGGGCACCCACAACAGTGCCCTTTCAAATTGGATCCATTTTCTGGGAGGCAAGTAATTATTTAGACCAATTAGTGGTATTTATTTTATTTTACATTTTATTCTCTTCCTCTCTTCTTTCTTCCTTCTTTACCCAATCTGATTTTTTCTTCTTCTTCTTTTATTTTCTTCTACTTCTTTTTGGGCCATCAACTCAAACTTCTAATTTTGATTTTACTATGGTCCACTTTCCTTCTTTTCATCTTTCATTGATTTATGACATGAACTAATCCAGAATATCTCTTAGATCTTGACCCTGAGATTGAACGTAGCCTTAGGGCTCGAATCAGACATTCTCAGTCTACGGGAAGTTTCGACATTCAACCAGTTGGAGAATTACTCCAATATCAAAACATTGAAATTGGAAGAAATTAAAATTAAACCATAAAACAAGAACCAATGGCTGACAATAATGTAAATGAACTTAATAGAACCATTCGAGAATTGGTGGCACCTGATATTAACTATCAACCAAATTGTATTGCATACCCAAATATCAAATCGGACTTTGAACTAAAATCTGGGTTAATTCACTTACTTCCAAAGTTTCATGGACTCTCTGGTGAGGATCCCAATAAAAATTTGAAAGAATTTAATGTGGTTTTCTCAACTCTAAAACCTATAAATTTATCTGAAGATCAAATCAAACTAAGAGCATTCTCATTCTCACTTGATGGAGCTGCGTAAGACTGGATGTATTATTTAAAACCTGAAGATGTAACTTGTTGGAACGATTTGAAATGTCTTTTCTTGCAGAGATTTTTTCCAGCATCGAGGACCAATTCTATTCGTAAGGAGTTCTCTAGGATCAAGCAAGCACAAGGGGAGTCAACATATGAGTATTGGGAGCGATTCAATAAGTTGTGTGCAAGCTGCCCACATCACCAAATCAGTGAGCAATTAATCATCTAGTACTTCTATGAAGGGCTCACACCTATGGAGAGAAGCATGGTGGATGTTGTAGCTGGAGGAGCATTGGTGGACAAGACACCAGTATTTGCATGTGCATTGATCAACAAGATGGCCCAAAACTCCCAACAATTTAGCGATAGAGGTACACCACATGTCAGGGGAGTACATCAGGTAAGTCCATATTATCTTGAAAGTCATTTGATTGATACCAAGTTGGAAGAATTAACAACTATGGTGAGACAAATTGTTTTGGCTCAAAAGACATCTCAGCCCCCTCCTTCAAGAACTTGTGGTATTTTCACTGAGACAAGCCACCCAACTGACAGTTGCCCACAACTCCAAGAAACAGAATATTTTGCAGCAGTATTTCTTGGGAGACCATATCAGCAACAACAACAACCACATCCCCAAAAGAAGTATGACTCCTTTTCACCAACATTCAACCAAGGGTGGAAGGATAAATCAGACATGAGGTATGGCTCTGGGAAACAACAAAGGCCCCCTTTTCAACCAAACTTCCAGCACCTCCACCTTACCAACAGGGTTTCCAACAACCCCAAAGGAGATTCGAAGCTCAAACATCAACAAATCAGAAACATGGGAATATCCAACACAAGGTAGAATCTAACACTGATGATCTTTTGAAACAAATTGTTATTAATCAATAGAATGAGCTGAAGAGTCAAGGTTCGGAGCTGAGAGAGTTGAAGACTCAAATGAGTTAGATTTCCACCTCCCTCCATGAACATGTGAGTAAGAATTTTAGAAATATACCTTCCCAACCCACTCCAAATCCAAAGGGGAATGTCAGTGCCATCACATTGAGAAGTGGGAATCGAATGAATGATACATATGTACCTACCATTCCACCAGGATTCACCTCGACTCCCGAGAAGCCGCATTCCATACCAACTGATGAGCAATCCAAGGAGAAGGATAAAGGTAATAAAAAGATTGATGATGTTCCTCCTAAACCCCTTCATTTTCCAAATAAGGTTGTTCAAACCAAGAAGATGGCTGAAGAGGTGATGAAAACAAAGGTTTTGGACACATTCAAGCGTGTTGAGATCAACATCCCTCTACTTGAATCCATCAAAAAAATCCAAAGGTATGCCAAATTCTTAAAAGAACTCTGCACCAATCGAAGAGGGCTCAAGGGAAATGAGAGGATCAACCTTGGATGGAATGTCTTAGCACTCATTACACCAACTCTAGCAATGCCCACAAAGTGAAAGGATCCCGGTACATTCACCATCCCATGTACCATAGGGGAGTTACACTTTTCTGATGCACTTTGTGATTTGGGAGCTTCCCTAAATGTGATGCCTCACTCTGTATTCTCTTCCTTACAGGTTGGTGAGCTGAAACCGACGAGAGTAGTGGTGCAGTTGGTGAATAGAACTATAGCATATCCTGTGGGATTCCTTGAGGACGTACTTGTCTAGGTAAGAGACATGATATTTCCAGCATATTTCTACGTTCTTAACATGGAGGATGATCAGGTAAGTTCCCATTCCCCCATTATCTTAGGTAGGCCCTTCCTCAAAACTTCAAAAACTATCATAAATGTCAATGAGGGTACACTTTCCATGGAATTTGGGGATGAAGTTGTGATATTTAATGTTATGGATTCCATGAAGTAGCCCTCAGAGGATCATTCTGCATTTTTTATCTCCCATTTTTAACCACCAAGTAAAAACACCATGGAATTGGATTGTCCTATTCTTAGGGAGATTATGAGTATTGGTTCTAGTTCGATGTCTAAGAGTACTTCCACACCCGTTTCTACAGAACAAGACTCTCTAATATTTGATTTTGAAATGGAATCATATTCTGATTTTGATCATGTGAAATCTAATTATGACATGACTGTTTAGTATGCTGATGGATTTGATGCTTTATTCTCTAATTGTGATGATTTCTATTTGGATACTAATGCTCTTTGTGCACATATTTCAGTTCCTTCTATGTCTCCATCCATACACCACCCCCCTACACTGGAACACAAGTCATTGCCACCAAATCTCAAATACTCATACTTGTTAAGTGGTGAGAAATTACCTGTTATCATTGCTAACAATCTCCCTTTTGAACATGAATAAAAACTTTTGAATCTTTTGAGGGAGAACATCAGGGAAATTGGGTGGACCTTGGCTGACATATCAGGTATTAGCCCCTCTATTTTCATGCATAGGATTCTTTTGGAGTATGGGGCTAAACCGGTGAGGCAACCACAAAGTAGACTCAATCCAAACCTTCTGGAGGTTGTTAAAAAAGAGGTTGAAAAATTGCTCGAGACAGGTATAATCTATCCCATTTTAGATTCTCAGTGGGTAAGTCCTATTTAGGTTATGCCTAAGAAAAGTGGTGTTACTGTTGTTAAAAATGAGAAAGATGAGTTGGTTCCAATGAGGGTACAAAACAGTTGGAGTGTGTGTATTGATTATAGGAAAATAAATAATTCCACTCGCAAATACCATTTCCCCCTCCCATTTATTGATTAGATGCTTGAGAGACTAGCTGGGAAGACACACTATTGTTTCTTGGATGGATTTTCTGGATATTTTCAGGTTCCTATAGCTCCAGAGGATTAGGAGAAGACTACATTCACCTTTACCTTTGGCACATTTGCCTACCGGAGGATGCCATTTGGACTTTGCAACGCCCCAGGTACCTTCCAGAGATGCATGGTGAGTATTTTTTCTGATTTTATTGAGACCTACATTGAGGTATTTATGGATGATTTTATAGTGTATGGGTCTTCATTTTATGAATGTCTAAGTAGTTTGGGAAAGGTGTTGAATCGTTGTATTGAGAAGAATCTGGTCCTGAACTTTGAAAAGTGTCATTTCATGGTAGATCATGGCATTGTATTAGGGCATGTAGTGTCAATACATGGGATATAGGTTGATAGATCTAAGGTAGATATTATTTTATCCTTACCATATCCTTCATGTGTGCGTGATGTTAGATCTTTCCTAGGGAAAGAAGGATTTTATCGGCGCTTCATCAACAATTTTAGTAAGATCGCTCTTCCTATGTCACGATTACTTCAAAAGGATTCTGATTTTGTGTTTGATGTTTCTTGAAGGAATTCCTTTGATGGTCTAAAACAACGTCTGACCAATCCACCTATCATACAGCCCCCACGGTGGGAGATTCCTTTTGAACTTATGTGTGACGCCTCCAACTTCGCGGTTGGAGCAGTCTTATCTCAGTGGGTGGAGGGACGTTCACATGTGATCACTGATGCATCGAGGACACTGGATTCATCCCAATCAAACTACACAACCACGGAAAAGGAGTTTCTTGCTGTCATATTTGCTTTATATAAATTCAGTTCATATTTATTGGGCTCTAAAGTAGTTTTTTTTTTCTGACCATGCAGCTCTGAGGTACCTCTTGAAGAAGCCAGATGCAAAGCCCAGGTTGATTCGATGGATGCTCCTTCTTCAAGAATTTTATTTTTAGATAAAGAAAAAAAAGGGGTCAGAAAACTTGGTGGCGGGCCACATGATTAGGAATACTCACACACTAGAGGATGACACCTTGGACCAGGTACCACTTCGAGACACTTTCCCTGATGAGCATCTTTATTCCATCTCAGGTACGCATCCTTGGTATGAAGATTTAGTTTACTACCTTGTTGCCTCTGAAATCCCTACAAATTTAAAGAAACATCAAGTCCAAAAATTAAAAAGTGAGTCTCGGTATTATGTTTGGGATGATCCATACCTCTAGCACATGTATAGTAATCAAGTTATAAGGAGGTGTGTTCCTGATCATGAGTTGGATTCGGTTTTACATTTTTGTCATACACTTGCTTGTGGTGAACACTTTGGACCCCAACGGACAACTAGGAAAGTTTTGGACTCTGGATTACATTGGTCTAGCTTATTCCATGATGCCCATGTGTTTTGTAAGTCATTCTCTCATTTCCAACACACTGGGAACATTTCTAGAAGACATGATATTCCCCAACAACCCATACTATTATGTGAGATTTTTTATGTATGGGGCATCGATTTTATGGGTATTTTTTCTAGTTCATTTGTATTTTTATATATTTTGGTTTCTGTTGATTATGTGAGTAAATGGGCGGAGGCCAAGGCCACCAGGACTGACGATTCTCATGTTGTAGTGGATTTTTTCAAGGCTCAAATTTTCTATAGGTTTGGAGTACCAAAAGCCACCATTAGTGACCAAGGGACACACTTTTGCAATCTTAATCTTGCTTCCCTTCTTCAGAAGTATGGGGTGACACACAAAACATCAACACCATACCACCCCCAAACAAATGGCCAAGCTGAGGTTTCAAATCGTGAGTTGAAAAAAAAAATGGAGAAAATTGTGCAGCCAAATAGGAAGGATTGGAGCAAGCGCTTGGATGATGCGTTGTGGGCTTATAGGACAGCATACAAGACTCCCATTGGTATGTCCCCATTTCAGATTGTTTTTGTGAAAGCATGTCATCTCCTAGTTGAAGTCAAGCATCGGGCATATTGGGATATAAAGAATTGCAACATGGATTTGGCCCAATCTGGAATTCAAAGGAAGTTGAAAATTCAAGAGCTTGAGGAGATTCGACTATCATCATATGAGAAATCAAGGCTCTACAAGGAAAGATCAAAATCAGTTCATGATAAAATGATCTAGAAAAGGGAGTTTCATGTTGGAGAGAAAGTCCTTCTCTATAGTTCACGACTGAAGCTGATGCCTGGTAAGTTGCATTCCAGATGGTTAGGTCCTTATATTGGGACTAATGTTTTTCCTTATGGTGCAGTGGAGATGACACAAGAGGACACAGAAATGAGATTTACAGTCAATGGGAAACGTTTTAAGAGATACATTGAGGGACTTACTACTAATTCAGTGGATTTTATCACACTGCATGACCCCATCATCACTTGAGCACATCAGGCTGTTCCTAACCCTTTCACTTTTATATTATTTGTCCTATTTAAAAATTCTGCATTTCATGTGCATATATCATCTCATGGGTTCACATTGAGGACAATGCAATATTTTAAGTATGGGGAGGTAACCTTTTAGTTTAGTAATTTCAATTGTTTTCCTGTTTAAAAAAACAAAAAAAATTGTGTGTTTTTCAAATTTTGTGGGTTTATTTTTCTTTGTGTTTTTGAAATTTTTGAGCTGAAATGATTCTCATCACAATTTTGAAATGCATATCAATGAGTGAAACAATTTATTCCATGAAACTGAGCTTAAATAAATGCTTAAAATGACTTTGTTTCAAGTTCAAATATTTAGGAATTTCATGAAAAGTACATTGAATTTTGAATCCCATGCCACATCTCACTATCTTTATATTTGAAACCACATTCTTATGAGGCTTCTAAACCATTATTTTCATATTATTTACATTCACCTCACTTATTGAGAGAACCAAACCATGCTTGATTTAACCAGAATTAGATTTATTCCTGTCAAAACATGATGGTTTGAGGTATTTATGTTTAAATGATTGAGGCATTTGTTTGGTATTAAAGACCTTATTTCAAATAATATTTTTTTATAATGTCCTACCTTGAACATTTAATCCTTATAGCCCTTATAATCCATGCACATCCTGTTAGGTTAGCCACATTACAAGCTAATTTTCCCTATCCAACCAACTCTTGAAGTGAAATTGCATAATCTAGTTGAACTTAAGTGTGGGGGAAGCTATGTTGTGTTGTGCTATAACATTCTGTGATACTTTGGGTGGAAAATTAAATTCTGAAGAGATGTGTTTGCTTTTTAAGAAAGTCATTTTATTGAAAGTTGTGCCTTTTCTGTAGATTTCATGACAAGTGAAGTTGTGCCTTTTCTGGAGCTTCTAATTGAGGAAGAAAGTTGTGCCTATCTGGAGCTTTCAAGAAAATCATGTTTGAGAAAATTGACATTTTTTATGAAGAAATGATGAATGGTGTAAACTCTCCATAAATTTTCATGATGATGGAGTCGGATTGATACTAGGGGTATTGAGGAGAAGACCATATTTAAGTGAAAATTAGATTAATGCAATTTTGATTCAAAAAGAGTAAATCCATCCTCATTCAGCCTCAGAATTTTTCACACCTTAATCCTACCAACCGAAAGCCACAGAACAACCCTAAAAAGTCCTCATGATAAAAATATGTCTTTGACCCACATTGGGTGGTGATGTAGGAATTTATCAAGCCTATGGTGACCCTTGTATGAGTTTGGATGAGAAAGACATTGAAAAAAATTGATATTTGTGTGATAAGAGAAAATTCAAGCGAGGTAAGTGTTTTGTGCATGGGAGGATAAATGAAGTGGAAATATATTGAATGATATAAATGGAGAACTTGAAATAATTATTTTTTATGATGCATTATATCTTTTGTTTCTTGGTTTGTAATTGTTTTATCTCAAGGATATGTGTTTTAAAATTGGTTTTGATTTCATATTGATGTTTACTTGATATGAGGTTTTGCTCAGGAGTGAAAAAGGGTAAGTGTGGGGGAGTTGATAAAACATTATTTTATTGAATATTTTATTAATAATAAATGATATAATTTCCTCACATTGTGTTAAATGTGTTCAATTATAAAGTATTTGGGATTAGATCATTCATTTGAATATTTGATGAAAATTCCAATTTTACCCTTTCAAAATCACTGTAGTATTTCAATTATAAATATTTTTATTTGAATTATTTGAACTTAATATTTTGTAATTATGTTCCTTGCGTCATGGGATACAAAGTTTATTCATGAGACTTGATAAAAATAATGCATTTGGATGGAGTAATGGGGCCATAAATTCAAAGGTGGGCTGGACACGCCAGAATGGAGAATCTTCTGTATTTTGGCCATAACTCCTTCATCAGGGCTTTTATTGAGCCCAAAATTTTATAAGAGATAGAGGACCCATATCCGCACATATGATCCATCTGGAAGGCTGGCCAATTCACGCGTTTTGGTGGTAAAACGGGCAGTGAAAGTGGTCATAAAATATTTGGATGAGATTCCCCATTCACACTTCAAACCACTTTGAACCTAGCCTCCCCACCACTCTATAAATTGGTGTTTTTCTCATTTGGTGGGGTTGGGACGTGCATTAGAAGATTGGAGGATGAGGATAATTGGTTTCACCCAAATTATCCAACCATTGTAAGATGGGTATCTCTTGAAGCAAGGATCCCCTAATCGAAGCCTCCTTCTCTTCTTCATGTTGTAATATTTTCATTTGTGTTTTAAACTTATTTGTTCTTATTTTATTTCTTCTATTTTCTTCTATTTGGTTTAAATTTCTTCTTCTCTTAATCTTCTTATTTGGCCTGGAATTTTTTATTAGAAGCATTATTGGGTTATACCCATTATAAACCATTTCAAATGCAATTCGCTTCTACGATGATTACACCACCCATGGAAGAGTAGTCTTTTAGTAATCGATCTATCTCTTACCTTATACATTAATTTATTTTGAATGAATGATATACTGTAATTAACATAATATGATAAATTAATTGAGTTTTTAATTTAATTGAAACTAAGAAAGCAATTGAACAAATAACACAAAAACACGTGAGGATGAGATTTTGTGTAAATTGTGAGAGTGCGAACTTAATCGGTTATATAAAACCATAAGGGATCAAATTTTAGTGTTTAAATATAGTCCCTAAACTCAATTAATTATAATTTATAGAGGTGAAATGTGCCTTAATTTACCACTGACCATAATCTAATCTTATAATATCAATCAAAACATGGTGTTGGATTGCATGTTCCGAAGTTAGCCTAGGGTTAAATTCACTTCATCTTCGTGGTAAAGTTAATTCTCGTAGGGTTTGGGATTTAACAAATTAAGGGATCATAATTAAGTGAATGTTAATTTAAATGATAATGATTAATAATAGAGTGAAGAGGTGGAGTTATATCAATTACTTCTTTTAAAATATTTTCTAAAAAAACATCTTCTTGTTGTGTCTTTTTAATCAAACTTCATTTCAAATTTTGAAACAAAAAAAATGAAATATTCTTCCAGAAAACTTCTTCTAGATTTATAAAATATAAAAAACCCTCTTCCTTTCAAGTAGTGTTTAAATTATACTCTATTTTATTTTTAGAATACCTTTAAGAAGTTGTTTTAATTTACTTCCTCCTTTGAGAAACGACCTTGGTCAGCCACTCTGCTGCACCTAAGTACCCCAAAATCACACTAATCATTTGAGGGAACCCAAGACAGTGCTCTTTCAATGGTCATATTACTATTCATATTACTATTCATAAGGATATGTTACTCTTTACTAAAAAATAAATTTTATTCTATCGGACTCCAAATGACTTACTGAACACAACTCTAGATGACCGTTTTTTGAAATTCAAAACATAGAAGAGGCAAGGTTGTGTTTTAATGGATTTATTATAAAATTTCATTCTATATTTATTCTCAAAACCTTGGGGTGTCACATTCTCCCCTCCTTACAAAAATTTCATCCTCGAAATTCATAGAATATTACCTAAAAAGATTTGGGTATGTATTTAACATAAGCTCCTCAAGATCCCATATTTCTTCCTCCATCTTATGGTTCCTCCATAGAACCTTCACCAGAAGAGTCATCTGATTTCTCAATACTTGTTCTCTAGTATCAAGAATCTTGATAGGCTCCTCACAGTAAGATAGATCGGGCTCAAGTTATACTTCATCATAAGTGAGTACTTGTGTTGGGTCTGGCATATACTTTATTAATATTGAAACATGGAACACATTGTGAACCTTAGAGAGACTTGGCGGCATTTCCAAACGGTAAGCTACGGCTCCAATTCGGTCCAGAATTTCAAAAGGTCCGATGTACCTGGGGCTTAAATTTCCATTATTACCGAATTGTATAATACCCTTCCATAGATATACCTTTAAGAAAACGTGATCACCTTCTTGAAACTCCAAATCCTTCCTTCGGTTATCAGCATAGATCTTTTTCCTACTTTGAGCTATTTTGATATGGTTCTGGATAATCTTCACCTTTTCCATTGTTTCTTCAACAAGTTCTGGGCCCACGAGCTTTCTTTCACCAACATCATCCTAGAAAGTTGGTGTATGACATCTCCTCCCATATAATGCTTCATAGGGTGTCATCTATATACTTGAATGGAAGCTATTGTTGTAGGAAAATTCTACGAGAGGTAAATACTGATCCTACATGCCTTGAAAATCAAGTGAACAAGACCTCAACATATCTTCCAATGTTTGAATAGTCCGTTCTGATTTTCCATCAGTTTGTGGGTGGTAGGCAGTTCTCAAATGAAGATCAGTATCTAGGGCCTTCTAAAGACCTTTCTAGAATCTTGATGTGAAATTTGGATCACGATCAAAAACAATTGGTAGGGGTACTCCATGAAGTCTCACAACTTCATTAATATATAGTATTGCTAGAAGTTCAAGTGGTATATCTTCTCTTATAGTAAGAAAATGTGTTGACTTTGTAAGACGGTCAACAATGACTCATATTGCATTGTTCCTTCTAGGAGTCTTTGGTAGTCCCATGACAAAGTTCATCGTGATATTATCCCATTTCCACTCAGGTATGGGAAGAGGTTTCAATACTCCTACAGGCCGTTGGCTTCGAACTTTCACTTGTTTACAAACCATAAATCTTGACACAAAATCAGTAATCTCCCTTTTCATGTTGTCCCACCAAAAATGTTCCTTCAAATCTCTATACATCTTAGTGCTACCAGGGTGAATAGAGAAATTGGAACTATAAGCATCATCCAACAATTCCCTTTTTAGATCAGGTATATTGGGAAGACAAAGTCTCTTCCCAAATTTCAAGATTCCATCTTCATATACAAAGTCACTCAATATCCCATCATTCACAGCTTTAATCTTCTTTTGAAACTCCTCATCATCAGCCTGAGAACTTCTTATCCTTTCTAATAAAGATAGTTTAGAAACAATTTGAAAAAGAATTGATGTTTCACCTTCCATGGTTATTCCCATATCCATCTTTACTAGATACATGAAAATATGATCCCTTTCAACTCTCATCTTGTTCAAAACTCCATGATTATTTCTTCTCAAAGAACCTTCCACCTTATTTGCCTTCCTCGGGTGGTAGTGTATCATGTAATCATAATCCTTGAGTAGTTCAAGCCATCTCCTTTGCCTCATGTTGAGTTCTTTCTGTGAGAAAATATACTTCAAACTCTTGTGATTAGTATAAATCTCACATTTTTTCACCATAGAGATAATGTCTCCATATCTTCAAAGAAAATATTACAGCAGCTAACTCAAGATCAAGAGTAAGATAGTTTTGCTCATGAATTTTTAGCTGTCTTGATGAATAAGAAATAACCCTATAATTTTTCATAAGGACACAACCAAAAACTTTCTTTAAAGCATCACTATAAATAACAAACTCGTCATTCCCCGATGGTAGAGTCAATATAGGAGCATTGACTAATATTCTCCTCAGTTCTTCGAAACATTCTTCACAATCTTTTTTCCAAACAAATTTAACCCCTTTATGTGTGAGCTTCGTTAGCGGGTTAGACAGTCGGGAAAAATTCTGTACGAAACGCCGATAATAACCTGCTAATCCAATAAAAATGCATACCTCAATTATGTTTGTTGGCGTGGGAAAATCTTGGATTGCCTTTGTCTTTGCAGGATTAACTAGGATTCCATCCTTAGAGGCAATATGTCCAAGAAAAGAAATCTCCTGAATCAAGAATTCACACTTGCTAAACTTCCCATATAATTCATGTCTTCTAAGAGTCTTCAGGATAACACACAAGTGATTTTTATGATCTTTTCAGATTTTGGAGTATACCAAGATATCATAAATAAATACCACTACAAAATCATCTAGATATTCCTTGAAAACTATGTTCATTAGATTCATTAAGACAGAGGGTGTATTAGTCAATCCAAAAGGCATTACTGTAAACTCGTAATGCCTGTACCTGTTTCGAAACTCTGTTTTTAGAATGTCTTCCTTCTTCACACTCAACTGATGATATCCAGATCGAAGGTCAATCTTTGAAAAGTATTTAGCTCCATGCAGTTGGTCAAATAAATCATCAACACGAGGTGGGGGATACTTGTTCTTTATTTTTATAGCATTGATCTCCCTGTAGTCGATACATAACCTCATAGATCTATCTTTCTTCTTACCAAAAAGGACAGGGGCTCCCCATGGAGAAACACTAGGGCAGATAAATCCCTTATTACTCAATTTCTCTAGTTGTTTCTTTAGTTCCACTAATTCCATAGTGGCCATTCTATAAGGGGACTTCGATATGTTCCTTAAACCTGGAATTAAATCAATGGAAAACTCAATTTCTCATTTTGGAGGATGTCCAGGTAAATCTTTTGGAAACACATCAACATATTCTCTCACAATAGGTAAATCCTCTATTTGAACATTCCTTTCCTCACCCATAGTTATTTCATTCTCTTCCTCCCCAATAATTGAATTTAGTTGAGCTACTGGGGGTGGATCTAGATGAGAATTAGGTGGTGACGATTCTTCTCTAAAGATAAGGTGTTCTTTATCATCGTCATCAAAAATTGTAATCTCCTTCTTCTTACAATAAATTTTTGCATTATGATCTGAAATCCAATCCATACCAAGGATTATATCAAACTCAATCATGAGTATGATGATGAGATCAGCACATAAAGAACATTTATATGCCTTAATGGGAACAGATTGACAGAACTTTGTAGCAATGACACTTCCCCTAGGAGTTTTGACTGACAACACCCTTGTTAAATAAAATTGGAAATATCTAATTTTCTTATCAAACTGGGAAGATATGAAACAATGCGATGATCCAGAATCAAATAAAGCATTGGCTAAACTTGAGGAAACAATTAAAGTACCTTCCACCACGTCATTAGGAACTTCAACCTCTGCAGTTTTCATTGCATAAGCTTGTCCCTGATCCCTTGTAATTTTTTGTTGCATATTTCCGTGACATTTTGGACAATCATTATCATAGTGTCCCATATCCCGACAACTATAGTATTGAACATCATTGTATTCCTTCTTCCCTTTGAAATCACCAGCAAGATTTCCTTTCTGACCACATTTTTAGCATGCTCCTTTTCCTTTTAAGCATGCATTGGGGTGTTTCCTTCCACAGTTGTCACATGGTGTAAATTCGACACTTCCCTTCTTCCTCATTTTCTTATTTCCTTTCCCAGGGTTTTCAGCAGCCCTCTTCTTTTCTTGCTTTCCCTTAAAGTCATAAGACTTAGAGAATTCTTTTTTGGTCTTGATAGCACATGAAACTACGTCCTCATATGATGAAAAATTTTGGGAGACCAGTGCCTGCTAGAGGAATGTCTTTAGGCCATCAAAGAATCGATCGATTTTTCTCCTTGGATTTTGTATGTAGTCCAAAACATGTCTTGCCAGCCTTGTAAAGTTGGCTTCATACATGGCAACATTTTAATCCTCCTTTTGCCTCATATTTAAGAATTGCATCTCCATATCTGCACTTTTTTCATGAGGGAAATATTTTTCTAAGAATATTTCCTTAAAATCCCTCCATTCCATCTCTTCTATTTCTTACTCCTCCTTTTTGTTTTGGATTAATGACCACCACTGATCCGCATCTCCTGATAGAAGATATACTTCCATGACAACCTTCTCTCTTTGATTACATCCCAAAGTAAGAAATATCTTCTCAAGGGAATATATCCACTTCTCTGCTACAAATGGGTTTGTAGTTACGTTAAATAATGGAGGTTGTTGTCGTATAAAGCGATCTAGCATGGATCCTCCATGTGGTGGATCCGGATGCTCTATACGGGTAAGGTTACTATTCATAACCTAAGTAAGTTGTCCCAGTATAGTTATGAGTTTCTCAGCACCGGTCATAGCACCAGAGCCAACATCAGTGTCTTGCGTCGGAGGAAAACACCTACAGGGGACACGTGCATTCATGCGATTTCCATTCCGTCCACTAGGCTCCATATCTAGATAATGGCATACACTATATTAGGTTATGAATCACAATGTATAATCTTAACTTAAAAATACTCAGAAAAATTGAGATCATACGCATGGCTAATCCCATATTCACAAAAATGGATTCTTTGAGGAATATTTACATTAAACTCCTTAATAATGGCTTGTAAAGAAAGTGTGAATTATCCTAGGCATATCCCCCAAGAGTGTCGTAACCAAGAGTGCAGCAAGGCCCATTGTCGTGAACCAGTTCCCATTCGATTCTTGCTAAAAGCGGTGTTTTTGAGTTTTACCCCTAGATACATTTGTGCCAGAGCCACCTCTACCTGCTCGTATCCAGACAGGGATGTATTGCTTGAATGATTCACATAATCTATTCCTTACCAAAATACCAGGACGTTATTGCATTTATATCCTCAAATACTAACTTAGGGACTCTTCCCTAATTCTACCTTTTCTAAATCTAGTTTCCAAGTATTCTACTAAACTTCCTCTGATACCAACTGTAAGGACCCAACCCCAGTTGCCCGGAGTTTGTGCCTTATTTTATTACGTTGGCATACATACAAGGAATAAAAATCTCAAAGGACCAAGTAGTTTATTATTATTGTAAACAAGATACATACATAAGTTCAACTTTACATAAGGAAAGGAAAAACAACACTAATTTATTCCACTAGAGTCATCACATCTCCTAGATTATGCTTGCAAGTCATTCATAAAATACTTATTCATGTCCTGAGAAAATGAAACATGAGAAAGGGGTGAGATCAAAGGCTCAGTAAGAGTATGAAATACAACAAAAGATAATATAAACATTAGACATGGTGAATAATTGAAAACACGTGCCTTTAATAATAAACATGAACACATTATGGAAGGAATATAAGATGAGTAAATAATGCCATAATAAAACATTATCATGGGTATTATACTAGTTGAATGACCACATGAAATATCAATAGATGAACTCATAATGATGGAATGCATAATTCCGGACATTCTGAAACATTTTTTCAAGGCCTCATCCAAGACGTATAATGATTAAGGCATTGGCCAAAATATATATCACATTGGGAAATGCCTCGGCCAATTCCACGTCTATTTGTATCATGAGACCGACCGATGCATTGAGGGGCTATAGTAGGTCCCACCCATCACATAATAAGTCCAATTCATTCCTTATATGAGCGGGGATAAACATAAACAACATATACATTCATATTGAAACTATCATATGAAATGTAACAAACTTTACCCAATTATTGAACATAAACACTAACCATTCGGAATAATATGGTGAATGGTTTTAGGATAGATCATCCACAATAGAGTTAGTCATAAACCATTAAATAGAATATGGTAGATGAATTCATAAATGATTAAACTCCATAATACCATGGAATCAACTAGAGTGTTGAATTAGAAGAAAACGTTCTTATAAAATCATTAATCAATTCTTGAGATAAAAACTTTGGGAGACCAGTGCCCATCGGAGGAATGGATTTAGGCCATCTAAGAATCGATCAATTTTTCTCCTTGTATTTTGTATGTAGTCTACATCATGTCTTGATAATCTTGTGAAGTTATATTCATACCTTGTAACATTCTCATCTTCCTTCTTCCTTAGATTCAAGAATTGTCTCTCCATATCTGCTCGCTGATCACGAGGGAAATATTTTTCTAAGAAGATTTCCTTAAAATCCCTCCATTCCATCTCTTCTATCTCTTCCTCTTCTTTTGTGTTTTGGATTAATGACCATCACTGATCCACATCTCCCGATAGACGATATACTTTCGTTACAACCTTCTCTCTTTTATTACATCCCAAAGCAAGAAATATCTTCTCAAGGAAACATATCCACTTCTCTGCTACAAACGAGTTTGTAGTCCCGTCGAATGATGGATGTTGTTGTTTCATAAAGCGATCTAGAATGGATCCTCCATTTGGTGGATCCAGATGCTTCATACGGGTAAGGTTATTATTCATAACCTGAGTAAGTTATCCCAGTATAGTTATGAGTTTCTCACCACCAGTCACAGCACTAGAGCCAACATCATTGTCTTGCATCGGAGGAAAATCTCTATAGGGGACACATTCATTCATGAGATTCACATTCCTTCCACTAGACTCCATATCTAGATAATGGCATACACTATATTAGGTTATGAATTATAATTTATAATCTTAACTTAAAAATACTCAGAAAAATTGAGATTCTACGCATGGCTAATCCCATATTCACAAAAATGATTTCTTTGAGGAATATTTACATTAAACTCCTTCATAATGGCTTGTAAAGAATATGTGAATTATCCTAAGCATATCCCCCAGGAGTGTCGTAAAAAAGAGTGCATCAAGGCCTGTTGTCGTGCACCAGTTCTCGTTCAACTCTAGCTCAATGTGGTGTTTTCGGGTTTTACCCCTAGATACATCTGTTCCAGAGCCGCCTCTACCTGCTAGTATCCATACATGGATGTATTGCTTGAAAGATCCAAATAATCTATTCCTTACCAAAATACCAGGATGTTATTGTATGTATATCCTCAAAGACTAACTTAGGGACTCTTCCATAATTCTATGTTTTCTAAATATAGTTTCTAAGTATTCTACTAAACTTCCTCTGATACCAACTGTAAGGACCCGACCCCAGTTGCCCAGAGCCAGTGCCTCATTTGATTACGTTGGCATACATACAAGGAATACAAATCTTGAAAGACCGAGTAGTTTAGTATTATTGGAAAAAAGTTACATACATAAGTTTATCATTACAACATGAAGGGAAAAACAACACTAATATATTCCACTAGCAACATCATGTCTCCTAGATTATGCTTTCATGTCATTCATAATTTACTTCTTCATATCCTGAGAAAAATGAAACATAAGAAAGGGGTGAGCTCAAACGCTCAGTAAGAGTAAGCAATAAAGTGGAAGATAATATAAACATTAGACATGGTGAATAATTTAAAACACATGCCTTTAGTAATAAACATGAACACATTATGAAAGGAAAATGAGTTGAGTAAATAATGCCATCATAAAACATAATCAAGGGTATTCTACTAGTCAAATAACCACATGAAATTTCCATTACTAGATTCATAATGAGGGAAGTGCATATTCCAGACATTCTGAATCATTTTTTTATGGCCTCATCTAAGACATCTAGTGATTAAGGCCTCGTCCAAAATCCATATCACATTGGTAAAGACCTTGGCCAATTCTACGTCTATTTGTCTCATGAGACCTACCGATGCATCGAGGGGATATATCAGGCCCCACATGTCACATAATAAGTCCAATGCATTCC
The DNA here is from genome assembly GCA_963277665.1 of Viscum album. Lineage (NCBI taxonomy): Eukaryota > Viridiplantae > Streptophyta > Magnoliopsida > Santalales > Viscaceae > Viscum > Viscum album. Next base: position 98,651,741 of record OY728119.1, on the reverse strand, counting down.
TCATATGAGTAGGGATAAACATAAACAGCAAATATATTCATATTAAAACTATCATATGAAATGTAACTATCTTTCCCCAATCATAAAATTCTAACAATTCGGAATAATATGGTGAATGGTTTTAGGATAGATCTTACACAATAGATTTAGTCATAAACCATTAAATAAAATATGGTAGATGACCTCATAAATGATTAAACACATTAATACCATGGAATCAACAAGAGTGTTGAATTAGATGAAAACACTCTTATAAAATCATTAAGCAATTCTGGAGATAAATACTCTTTTATTTTGAAAAGAAGAGTTCTTTTGGAAAAAATATTTGTATAAAACCATAAGTGAAGTAAGATAGTATTTTAATAATAAAATGAGTGATTTTATAAAGATAATGGTTACAGGTTATAGAGTGCCCTTGAAAATAGGTAAGAATTTGAGAAATTCCCTTGAATTGGGCTTGTATTTTTGAAACAATTTTGAAAGTTCTTTTTAAAACGTGTAACTATCCATAAAATAAGGAAGGGTTATGGTTTTTACACATATATATGATACTCACACAGAATATATGATGAGTACATAATAATACATAATAATTGCATTGAGGTAATTAGACAATGAAAGTATCCCGAATGAAAATGGAAGTTCGGGTGGAAAAACCCTTACCTTAACTCCAAACGTGCTCCTCTCTTGTACTTAAGCTCCTAGAATATAAAATTATACTTTTTAATAAATTATTTCAGAACCTATTATACATGTATTTATTTTACCATAATTCTGGTTAGTTAATTTATGTCTTTATTGACAAGTTATTGTATTGAATTCCGTCGTTCTGGAGTGTTCGTTTCCTTTATTTTTCATATTTCGTTCACTTGTTTTTATGTAATGAAGTTCATGTGTAATGGTTATAAATCTCCAGGATTGGAATTATATATTATTAATGAACATAAATAATTGATAATGTTCATTTAAATCATTTGGTTATATGTAATGAGGATGAACCATTAGATGACCACCACTTCGATTATTCGGCGGTATTTGGAATATTATGAACTAGTTTTGTCATATAACTTAATTATATGTACATATTATGGTTCCTGAATATTAATTAGGTTATGAAACATATATTATAGTCTGGTTAAACCATTAATATGGTTTAATGACCAGTAATGAAGAATAAATTGAAGAGTGAAACTTTGTCGTCCACAAAGGTTATAAATTAGAACCTCATGGACGTCGATTTCGTTTATAAAATACAAGAGAGGGAGTAAGAATATTTATGATGGTTCTTCCATTAACATGATATAAATCTAGTATATAGATTTTACTAGAGTTATCATGATAATTTGGACAGAGGTGGTGAGGAGAGGATAACAAAATTAGATAAATTGAAATAAAACCAAATGAGAAAGAAGGGTGCTTTACCTCTTGAAATAACCTCCTTGAGAAACTCCTTAAAGGAAGGGGTTTTGGTCTTTTTAAAAGAATAAGAGATTCCTGGTCATGAGGAGTGACTAGGGAAGGGTAATTGGGCAGAACGTTGAGGAGATTTAAGGCTTAGAGGAGTGAAGAGAATAGTTAGTGGTGGGGGGTTTTATAGTGGAGGAGAGGGGTAAATTTTGAATATTTAATTCATTATTTTATTATTTCTCTCAAGACAACCAATAGTATTGTTTCATGTGACCCCTAATAGTAATAATGGCATGTGAGTTCGAACCAAGTGGTCTTACATCATCCTTGAATCACCTATGATGCAGTAAATCAAGTATTTAGCATTTATCGTATTTTATCGTATTTTACTATTCATCAAAAATTCTAGAATTTTAGAAAAATCCCAAAAATTCACCCCTACCATTTTTCGACCTATATAATTAAAAAGTGAAGTCCATTTTTAAAAAATAATTTTCTAAATATTATTAATTTAACTTTTAAATAAAATCATACTTAATTCAAAAATTAAGAGTTCTAATTCTACAACTACTTTTTTATCACAATGAAAAATTAACCAAGATGTTATTATCTTCTATCCTTAAGAAAATAAAATAATAATAAAATTTACTATTCCTTAGGGTCATATTACTATTCATAAGGGTATGTTACTATTTACTAAAAAAATCAAGTTTTTTCTATCGGACTCCAAATGACTTACTGAACACAACTCTAGATGACCATTTTTCGAAATTCAAAACATAGAACAGGCAAGGTTGTGTTTTAATGGCTATATTATAAATTTTCATTCTATATTTATTCTCAAAACCTTGGGGTGTTACACCTAATATAGATTCTCTAAATTCAAAAATGAACTCCATTTTATGAAATTAATTTTTTAACTATTTTTAATTTAATTTTTAAATAAAATCGTAATTTATTTAAAAAAAACAGCTTTAAAACTATTACTTGTTTTATAAAACCTTGAGAAATTAATAATGGTCACATAAAATTACCTTATAACCATAATACAATAAAGTAATAATTTATGATTACATTTTATGAAAATACATTTCCATTTTAAATTATTAAATTAATCATGAAATTTTAATTAAAATATTTATGACATAAAAAAATACCAATACTTATTTTATGACTGTTTTTTCACTTTGAAGATGCATAAATTATATTTTTACATTCATTGGTGAAGTTTCTATTTTTTGGAATATTTACTATTCATTACTATTCATACGGGTAATATTACTATTCATACTTTATTATTCTCTAAAAATTAAGTTGATCTTATTAGACTCTAAATTTCTTACTGGTCACAACTGTAACAGACCATTTTTTGAAAATAATTTCACATTATTAATTATTTAAAGTTTACATAAATATTTTAAAATACCCTTTTTTCAAAATTCTTCAATAATATGGAACTTCTATATATTCATCCTATTTTATCCGGACATTTGAAAATCACAAATTTTACCATAATAAGAATTAATAATTTTATTTATCCAAAAGGATTACATAAAGTAACTAAGTTATCGTTACATATTCCCTTATAACACCTACATAGGACCTAAGTGTAAGGTGTGTTATGGTGATAGAATCTTGGGGCGGCTCAGACAACATTGCCCGAGTGGTGATTTCTATCAGTTTGAACTTATCCCTTATGTGATTCTATTCAAGCATCACATGTTGAAGTTCAGCTTGGGCTTGGTCCAGAGCAAAGCCTAGTGACACAACCTCCTTCCCAAGCTCTGACATACGAGCTTCGTACGACCTGAGTCTACTGGATGAGGCCATTGAATCTTCTTTCTGTATTAATTAACCAAGATCACTTGTATTTATAAATAATAACTATAACTTTAAGAGTTTAGTTTCCAATGGTCATATTGACCAACGGTCACATAACAGTTGAAACCCAATGGTATCATTTTAATTATACTCACTTCATTAATTTAAGGATATAGTTATGTTGAGTATAAAATAACACACAAATTTAGGAAACAAAAATTATTAAAAATTTTGGGTTGTTACACAACCCACCTTCTTTGTTTAAGGTTCAGGTCCTATTGAGAAAAGATATACAAAAGGCTCTTATAGTTTTTGTGCACCACAAACTACTCACTAAAAATATAGTGTCTCTATAATATCATAGTGTGTACCACTACCGCTAACTCCAAATCATGAGTAGGATAATTCCTCTCATGTGATCTCAATTTTCTAGAGTCATAACCAATCACTCAATCCTCCTGAATCAGAAATTCTAAGTCCAAATACAGATGCATCACAGTACATGGTATATTCCTTACCTATCATAGGTAAGGTGAGTATCTATGTTGAGGTCAGACTACCCTTCATCTCCTAAAAAGTCTCATGAAATCTTCCAACCAAACAAATTTTACCTCATTTTTTATTAGCCCAAACATTAGTTCTTCCAAATGCGAGATGTCTTGGATAAAGTAATGATAATGACCTACTAAACTCAAAAATATTTAAATATTGAATACTCTCTTGGGATTATCCTAGGATACCATGGATGTATCCTTCTTTGGTTCCACTAACACTCCAACCTATGAGATGACATGGCTTAAGAAGTGCACTTTATCAATGCAGAAACTGCATTTGGTTAGCTTGGAATAAATTTGATTCACTATCAATGTACTTAGGATGATGTCAAGATATTGGGAATGATCATCTACATTCTTGGAGTACACTAATATTTCATCAAAAAAAACACCACAAACTGGTCAAAGAAAAGATAGAAAATCCAAATCATCAGGTCCATGAATACTACCGATGAATTCATCAGACCAAACATCATCACCAAGAACTCATACAATCCATACCTTCACCTAAAATCAGTCTGAGGTTTGTCTGATGGTCTCACTCTCAACTGATGATACCCTGATCTCAAGTAAATATTAGAAAAAATTCAAGCACCTCTCACCTAATTGAAAATATCTTTGATGCATATAAGGGGATATTTTTTCTTGAACATCATTTAGTTCAATATCCAATAGTCTACACACAAGTGCAAATACCCATCATCCTTCTTGGTGAAAAACATGGAAGAACCCCAAGTTGATGTACTAGGTCGTACGAAACCCTTAACTTCCATATCTTCAAACTTAAATTTTCAATTCCCAAAGCTCTTTTAGTTCCATCCTATAAGGTGTGATAGAAACTGAATTTTCTCTCAATGCCAACTCGATCATGAACTAGATATCCCACTCAAGTAGTAATATGTATAACTCATTAGGAAAGAAATACTAAAAATAGTCTACAACTAAAGGAAAGGTATCTTGATGCATTCCACCATCATCTAAAGAAATGCCTAATATCTAATCCATGAGACAATCCAATCTTCACTAAATTGGTCCTGCATGACCAGGCTAGAGATCTCACTCACCCTGGTAAAAATATATTCCTCCTTCAATAGATATATTTTGATAACAGTCAATGTAGGACATGGTTCCCAAAATAAATGGTAACCACCAATTTCTAGAGAGCACACCTTACAACGTAGGACATTCTATGACCGCACTCTCAATGGTGTGTCGATGGTCAAAACACTATACAATATTTCCACAACCAATCCCATACCATTTGTAAAAAGAGAAGATATAAATAAAGGTGATGCTACTATATCAAACAAAAAATATAAAATGGTAGATGATACAAGAATCGTACCTCTAAGGGTTGAAGGTCCTACATACAAACTAGCCAGCATAGTTTTTATAGTGTGTAGTTGACTTTCCCCTCTACCTTATAATTAAGTATAACTCCCTTGTGATGCACCCTCTGGATGGTACTGTTGCTCCTGCACTAGGGTACCACATCCCCTACCTCAACCTGAATATCTAGTGGAACTCAAGCTACCAGTCTACTGAGGGATAGCTGATTCCTTCTTAGACTCTGGTACTTATCTTTATCCCCTGCCACTACTCTATTTTTTCATGCCCCTATAAAACTAGGTGGTCCGACCTTCCACAATAATGGAATTACAAAGAAGGGTATGAACACTGAGGATTCTTGTGACCAAACTTTCGACACTTATATCACTACAAGAGAACATGATCCTGAGATGGCTTCCCATTGTCTAATTACTCTGTCCATTGTTGTCTTGGTAATAAATATCATAGTAGTGAATCTTTCCACTAGAAGAAGAGCTCCCAATTTATCTAGATGAAATATATTGGTTGTTTCTTGAGTAATCTCTCAGATTACCTTTTATAATGAGAGCCTAATTCATTATCACTAAAATGTTACCTAAGAAAAATACGTTCTCATGTGACTTGATCTCATAGTGAATCCCGTTCAGAAAATGCCTCACCCTAAAAGTATCATTATCTGATAAAGATGGTGAAAATCATTGAAATTCATTGAAACCTCTATAATTTTCCATCAATGAAAAGATATCTTACATAAAGTTCATAAAATCATGAGCCTTCTCATCCCTCAATGTTTCAGGATAGAAGTGACTCAAAAACAATGCCTCCAAGTCCTTCCAGGATAACTCCTCTTACATACCATGTTTCTCTATAATGTCCGACCAATTATTATAAGGTCTATGAAGAATTTATACCTCCCTCCTATCTATCAGTGTATTGAGGTTTTTGAAGATCATCTAGATTGAATCGATCCAGAAATCAGCTGCCTAGGAACCTCTTTTCTCAGTGAACATAGGAAGATTCTATAGCTAAAACTCTCTCATCAACTTAGACATAAAAGTTATAGTGAAAATAGTATACCTTTACATAGATCGCATGAGCCTTAGGAAGATTTCATGAAGAAAAACATATATCTGATCCTCAGAATATATGGGAATCTCCAGTTCAGCTACGTTTGGAGCATGCTGATTTCCACTTTCTTGATGCTCGATTCAAAGATGATGAAGATTAATTTTATCTACAAAAAAACTCCATAAAACATTAGATAACATAAAGGTTGGTCTCAAAAGGTGAAAATATTATAGAACCACTAGATCATGGTCTCTCTAAAAATGTCTTAACAAGTGAATTTTCATGACATAACAGTTAATTTATTTCATTTATTAGATATAACAGGGATCTTATTTCATAGTTAAAAGTAGAAAATATATCACATGAAATAATTATGTCCCTATAATGAAGAATGAATTTCAATATATATCCATATGGACCTATCATGATGAATTCATACTCATCTCGCATCATATTGGGCTATGAGTATAAATCTCAAGAAACAATAACATCACACAACATGTGAATCACCCAAGGTGAAATAATATCAACCATAACAAACGAATAGAATGAATAGTAATCTCATCCCTGGGTACTTGAATTTCCCCCTATACATGGGTTATCTACTCCAATGCACAAGATCATTACCAAGTTTCAATTCATCCTAGTCTCCTTTCTAACTTTCCCAAATATTAAAGAAATAAAAAAGAAACCTAGAGCTCTAATACTACTTTGTAATGTACCCTGATCTAGCACTATATAACATAGAAAAATAAGGTTTTTTACAGGACATCAAGTATGCCTCCCTATATGCCAAAGGCTACCGACTAGTAGTGGGTGTGTATAAAACATAGTAATGAGACTATACCCCCTGGTAAAGAGTTCCAATATATCAAAAATAAAAAAATATCAGAGTAAATTAAAAAGTGGAAAGAGTGCATCATAAAACTAAAAGAATAAGGATAAACCGATTAAACCAAATAATAATGAACCATGTAATGTTAGGTTGAAATGTAACTAAATTTCATGTTGGAATTCATACAGATAAAATACCAAGCTTGCACAATAAACTAAAAAAACCCCAGTCCCGAATCCTTGGTCGGTCCTGTCTCCAAGCTCCATCCCATCCAAGAATATAAAAAATAAACAATAAGGTATTTTCTCTTATCCAAACCTAAAACCATTTAATTTTATCATGATCCAAATAGAGGCACAAATAGGGTGTGAGTAAAACTATGTAAGTTGACACTGTCGAGCCTAAACAAAACCAATTTGATAGTAAGTGCATACAATAAAGCGATAAGCGGGAGTATTAATTAATCAATTAACATATTATAATAATAAAACTAATTTGGACCCACATCATAATTTATCTAATCATATATAATTATCATGAAAAACATAACCACAAGTCCATGGAATAATCACATAATTAGGAAAATCCCTATATATAATCATTTCAACATAACCGGGCCAAACCCTCTATATAAGAATTTTAGCATAACTGGTCCAATCCCTCTATATAATCATTTCATCATAACTAAATCAATCCCTCTATATGATCATTTTAGTATAACTAATCCAAGCCCTATAAGCATTAGAGAATAACTGAGTCAGGCCCTCTATAAAAGAATTTCAACATAACTAAATCAAGCCCTATATATAATAATTTCATCATAAATAGGCCAATATATATCATAATTATATCATAACTAGATTGTTCCCTCTATATAATCATTTTAGCATACCAGACGAAGTTTTCCATATAGGAATTTCAGTATAATTGAGCCAATCCCTATAAACATTACAGCATAATTAGGCCAAGCCCTATCTGCATTACAACATAACAGGGCCAGTATCTATAAGAATTACAACATAACATACAACATAATTCATAATGGAAATAATAACATGATATACATAATGACCCAGGAAGTTCAATTTATCAAATTAACTTTTATCTTTCAATTATATTTCATTCATCAAGTTATGTCTTAAACCATTAACATTCCAGTGCACACAACCATATCATATCAAGTATCACTAGTCATTAAAAAACAAGTAATCCATTTTCCAAAGTGATCATATCACAATCAATCACGTAAGGTATCATGTCATTATAATTCATGTTTTAATCCAAAATTTAGATCATTATCGTTCAAAAGTAGGCTCACCCTATGGGTAGTTGTAAGTCATATATCAATACTAAAGGATCCAAAGGGATACAAGGAGTGTTCTAAACACATAATTATTTTCACCCATTAATCCATTAATTAATGAACACATTGTGTTGATGTAATCGTATAATATTGCACACACTTAAACAAATAGAAACATACCATAGAGCTTATTCTATACCACATACATTTATCCTACAATGAAAGAAAAACTCTTAAGCAGGAATACCAATAAAGAATGAAGATGGATAATATCATAAGGAAACCCTTGATCACACAAACATAAAGATAAAACTATATTCAATAGTGGCTAATAAATACCACCATGATAATGGATAATAGCAGAATGAATGAGAAAACAAAAGTGAAGGGACTTTTCGGGGATTAAACACAAGACCGAGACGTTCAGAAGGGTAGGAACCTCTCCAAAGTTTCCTATAGTCTTCATAGGGTTCAAGAGAATGGGTTTCGTGATAGATGAGGATAAAAGAACACACGGAATGGTTGAAAATTGTTGATCCCAATATATTCAGGCCATGAACCCAATTCAAAATATGAATTTATCAATTTATAAGATATACTAAAAAATACATTGCCTCATATTAAAATAACCATGATTGACCTTTTCAGGATTTGAACTAATTTCACTGCATGTAAATATTTCATGCTCTGAACTAGTTCATGGTATCTTCTTGGTAACATGTTCACATTTTGTAACCCATTCACGGTGTAAAAGTTTACACCAGAAAAATCATATCCCAGATTCTATAGAAAAATCTTGAACCACCATTGAAGCCTTCAAAACCCACAGAGAACCCTTAGAATACTTTGACACATTTATACCCAAACTCTATTAATTCAAAAAAACCATAATATTTAGGTTATTTTCCCTATTAAAATCTATTTATCCCCAAATAAAATGATCAACCACCAAGGTTTAAAGAAGAAAAGAAAACCTAACTAAAAGAGGTTCAACCAAAACTCAAGAGGGGTGTACTTAGAAAAATATTGGATACTACTGATTTAATATAAGATTTTAATTGATTTGTGTTGTCATCAACATATTCAACTCAATTGAATCACGTCTCAATATTATCTAAATTCCTTGAATAAAAGGTGATACACTCTTCCTCCATTAAACCTACAGTAATATAGCCTTTTGGTTTAGCATTATTTCTAAAAAAATACATCAAATAGCCAAGATGCCTAATGAAAAAAAGTAACATGGTAGAATAAACCACATATGTAATGATTTTTTTAAAAAATTAATTTAGTAATCATAAAAAAATTAAGATCAAAATACTTATATATGGGATACATCCATCAATAATGTATAGGCCCTCTAAATTTATCTTCCTCGGTCAAATACATAGTTAGATAAATCATAATAGTGAAACACAATAGGGGAAATATCAACTCCAAATGAAAAGTTTTCATTATAATTTTTTCATGAAGTTTTTTAAGCTCAATGGTGTTTAAAGTTTTCTTATAAATTTGTATAATGAATGTGAAAAACTCAATTGCAACTACTCTTATTTTATCAAGTAATAATTTATACAATTAAAAAGTGAGAAAATTATCTATAAAAATATGTGAGTCATGGATTTTATCTCTATGTAACTTATGATGTTTCAATTAAACACATATTGAAATGTTTCTTTTATGTTTGTATAGTACTTTCACATTTTTCAAACTTCAAATAAGAACTATTTTTCTTGATTTTTCAGTTAAAAAACTGTTATAGGATATTTTTCATTATCAATTTCCAATGGATCACACTTTATATTCATTTATTATAATTCCTTAAAAAAACATTACGATGATATTTTGATTTTACATTATCATTTAATACTATAAAAATCAAATTATCATATACATTATTTTCAATGTTTATAATTTCAAGATTATAACCTAACAATTGAAATTACCAATAAGGTAATTTGAAAAAAATGTTGGATTTGGTGTCTTAGAACCAACTTCTATATACTTTAGGATTATTTTTATTCATGTATTTTTAATATTAATAAAACTTTATCACATCATGATAATTCTTCTGCATTATGTAGTATGTTATAATGTCATAAGAGTATATGTTCTACTAAAAGGTCATAGTAATTCCCCACTATGATGAGAACCTAGAAGTGTCATGACATCATTCTTAAAGATTAGTTCTATGGTTGGAAGATATAATTTTACAGGATAAAAGTGATATTGGTTATCAATGGTAGGGGTGTCATAATACATTAATAATTCTAATCATGATTTTTTTCCTTATTAACCTCAATAAATGAGATTATAATAACTTAACCCATCAGTAGGAAATCCACATTCATATGTTTCATTGGATGTTTCTATATGTCAGTGTCTGTAATGATCCTTAGTCTTTAATATTATTATTAATTCATATCATGAGGCACATGATTTGACGTATTATCATAAACCATGATGAAATATGTTTTTAGTGAATTTGGGTGCTTCATGACTGATATTGAATTAATGAATAATGTAAAGATTTTTCACTTATGTTCTTTAACAAAAGTTTATATCTCATTCCATTTTATGGGAAAGGAACTGCTAGATCAAGTCCAAGACCATGGTGTTTTATTGGTATGTTCATTTTTGTAAATTTGGAGAAAGAGAAATTGAGCACATAGGTTGATAACACAAGTATGCAACCTGCTTGATTAGAGATGGCGACATAAAGGTATTGTGTTATATAGTGTATGTTTTTAGTAGGTTGCATGTCATTGTGGTATTTAATTATTTCTCTACGGGATCCTTGGTGGTTTGTTAGGCGCTATCCTTGGACTTTAGGTGGTGTATCTTAATCAAACTGAGAAAGGGACAAAGAGGGTCACACACTAAGTGCATTCGAAACCTTGATAAAATTCTATGTGAATTTAACATGTTGGATAAATGTGGTTTAATGATTATTCATGTTGTGTTGATCACAAATATTCAGTCATCAGTTATTTGAGAGAATATATGTGAGTTGAATATTTAATAAATATTTATTCACGAGGTAATTAAATGTCTAATTACATGAATATAAAATATTTACCCATTCTATTTTATTCTCAAGGTAATAAAATATTTATTTATTTAATTTTTTAAATATTTAATAAAACTTTATTAATTAATTCACTAAATATGATATTTATTTATTTATTGTCAAATAATGTAGTGATATTTATTTAATTAAATAAATATTCATTATTCAAGGTCTATGAAACATTGATGAGGATTTGTGGGCCAAGTTTAATGGTTCAGTGAGAAATTTCATATTGAATATTATTGGAATAAATACTAAATTATTTATTCAAGAAAATAATATTTATTTTATCCATGATTTTAGTGCATGTATTGTAAATAATAATAATTCTATTATTATTAAGACAAGGGATTCGTTGAGGATTAAGAAAATAATAAGTTCCCTTGTGCAATTATTATTTTCTAAACCTATCTCTATTTAAACCTCATTGTGATATTTTCTGAAACCCTAGACAATTTTATAATCATTGTGCGCAAAACATTCTAGAGAGGATTCTATCAAGACCTAGAGAGATCTTCCTCTAGAACACTCCAAAGAACATAGATAAATTCTCCTCCAAGATAATGATTCCTTCTTACCTTAGAGGATTCTTCCATGATCAATAGTGATTGTTACAAGCATAAGAATCAGTTGCGCTATCACCTGAAGGATTCTACGGCAATGACCAGAGGTTCTATAAGGACTCGGCCTTAGTAAAATACAAATTCTTGAATTAAATGAATAATTCACATTGAGGATCTTTTCAGGTTTAGAGTTTTAGAGAATTAGTACATAACTATTACATCTCAAAGATTACAAGCTAGGCACATCTACTCAGTTTCCATTTTTTTCACAAAATAAAAACTCTTGAACAAATGATTCATGTCTAGTTCCTTGTTTTAGACAGCATAACATTTCCTTGATCCCATCCGTGACCCTATTCCACTTTATGTCCTCTGAAAAACATTTCAAAAAACTTGGGATGAGTATAAGAAGCTCAGTAAGGGTTATAACAATACGGAGAGAAAACATTAGTCTAGGTATACATAAGAATCAATGAAATCATACTTTACTCATAAAAAATAATCAATTTAACATACCACATGAAATAATAAGATTTATGCATAACTCAATAGAAATCATAAGACATAAAGGTAACTTGAAGCATTCATAACATTCTTGCGTAGGGAGTAACCCCCATGGTTACGTTTGGAATACCCATCACCTTATATTCCCTAAATCTCTTCGGAGAAACCTTAGCGTTTAACCCCTTCACGTTACCCAATGCATTGGAGAGATATCATGGGCTCACCCTCCCTTAGTTTATCATGGAACCACCCGATTTCATAAACATTTCCCAAGAACCATAACATAATCATAACACTTAAAACATGCATAAAAGAAACATAAAATTTACACATTTCAATCACAAGAGATCACATCCTGATACTATAATAAATAAAAACATCTAATAAAATCATTAAAACTCTATGAGAGAAATATCCCTTTATACTTTGAAAATATTAAAAGAAGACATTTAAAAGAGATTTTAGAATCAAAGTGTCCCATACCACTTAGAAACTTTTTAAAGGGTTTTAAAACATTCATGTACATATAAATAAATCCTTAAAACCATTTTTTAAAACATTTACATGGATGATAAATTTTTAAAATAATAAATCTTTAAAACCATTTAAAAAAATGTTTTAATAAAAGAGTCCTTTTCCATTTTGAACATTTAAATTATAAGCCACATGAAAGTAGACCATTTTCAAAACATTTAAATGACTTTAGTATAGACATAATATTGATATGGAATGTCAAAGGGGATGTATATACACTTTATAAAAGAATAAAAGTGCATATCATTAAGAAATGTATCAATGAGAATAAATTGAGATATAATCCCAATCAAGGATCATGTCATTAGAGCAAGGATAAAGAAATGACCTAATTATGTGTGACAAATATAAATACACCAAATATAATTGGATACTCAGTGTAAAACAATCAGATGCCATCCACATATATTTATAGCACAACATAATCAAGAAGTAGAGGTTTAACCCAAAGAATTGAAATTGGGTTGAGAAGTTCCCCTATAGAAATTCGACAGCCTAACGGCGTCACTTTAAAATTCTGAAAATGAGATGATGAGAGATAATAAGGGTATCTCATCACTTGTACATAAAATTAACAAAAATAAGGATATATAAGAACATATCCCAAAATAAAAAGATGTAAATTAAAATACCTAACAAAAATAAGTCTTTTAAAAAGAGGAGGGTGGAAGGTTCCCTTACCGATTTGGGTAACTTTCAAAACGTACACCCCATGAAAGAATGACTATACAACATTGATGTAAATACTCATAAATGAAATTATATTACACAAAGAGTATAATAATGGGCAGTACATAAACTAGTCAAAGGAAATGGTGGAAAATATAGCATAAATCTTGCGGGAATAAAAGTGAGATGAAAAATCCCTTACGAAAACTCGGCAGCCTAACGGCGCCACTTAAAACTTCCAAAAATGGATTGATGATATCAAATAGGGTCTCTAATAATATTAAAATAAAAATTATAGTAGGAGTAATATAAAATAACATCCCCAAACATAAGAAATAGGATCTTAAAATAAGTGACATAAAATAGAGTACTTAATAAGAAAGAGAGTGGTAGGATCCCTTACCTCAAGTCCGACTTGTCTTGTTCGTTTATTTATATTCATGAATAATAAACTTTGGTCAATTTATAATTGCTTAAGGACATACTTTAAAGTTTATTATTCAATTAATTTCATATATTATCATGTTATAATAATTAGTAAATTATGTGAGTTCATATCATACGTTTTGTCGATGTTCGGTACATGAGTGAAAAATGATCTTGTTTAAAAAGAATTGTCCTTGTAGTTATAATTACACCATCTTCAGAATAGTATTAATGATTTAAATATCATATATATCCATTATATATTCTTTTTATACTTATTCCATAATATTTGGAGATAAAAAAGAAATGAAATGCACCATTTATGGAGACGGTAGTCCGTACGTACGCATGAATACTACTTTCATTGCTTTGGCACATTAATGGAATTAAAACTATATGAGAGATATATATATATATTATAATTTCAGTATAATATATATGTTATATTGGTCACTTAATTTCATTAATTTCATTCTTTATACATTCCATGTATTCCATGAACGAGTCACATCACTTGAGGGGACAGTAGTCCACACTTCCTCAAATGAAATTATCGCATTTGAACAACATGCAAAGTATAAAGTTATGTTTTAAATATAAAATACAGAAGAATAGAGAGAACATAAATATAATATATATCATATATAAAATTATTATCATCATAATGGCCACCATGAGAGGTGGTATGAGAAGATAGAACAATCATCATTTCATGAGGTAGTAATTCGCCATCCACAGAAATAGTATGTTCTTTAACCATTAGACGGAGGTGTGTGTAAGTGTAACTAGAATATTTCTCATAAAAAAATCCTATTATGTTTAAGATACTTGTTTTGTTACAAAATAAAGGAATAAAAAGAGTTTAGGGGGTTGGAGAAGCAAAATAAAACAAAAGAACATAAGAGAGGACATTACCTTTAAATCGGGTAACTCCCTTTGGTTTGAACCAAAAGGGTTTCTTGAAGAGATTTCTGCCTAAGGTAAGGCTTCTAGGATGAAGAGAGGGATGTGGAGATATAAAATGATCCGAGTTTGACCGAGAAAATGTCTTGAGAGGTGTGGGTAAGGAGGTAGAGTTAGGGGCCTTTTATAAGAGGGGGGAGGGGCACTCTTGGAAAGTCTTGAAAAGTTATTTTATTATAAAATGATTTTCAGATATCAAAGGTCCCACAATTATATATTTCGAGAATAAGGTGATAAGGGTTCTAAATTCACCCATCCAATAGGTTTTTGACAAGTGTAAGTCTTAAATTTGACATTCTCTTTTCATTTTATTTAAATCGTTCATTAATGAGGTAATCGCTGCATGATCATGGTGTCATAAATAAATTAATTTATTTAATGTCTAAAAATTATAAAAAAAATACTATGATGTAGGAAATATTTTTATCTTTCTAATGACTATTAATAGTCTAATAGATCATTTATGTAGACAAAATTAAAATCGTTTTACTTGGGTGTTACATACTTTGGTTACATTTTCCTTTCTTTAAAAAAATATGATAAAAGGGTCACTATCACACTAAAGTGATTCCATGGGGTCTCAAGGTTGGAATAAGGCATCCCATGGTCGGCCATGAAACCACCAATAGCATTAGGACACATGTTGGGTTCATTGTATATTTTTATGTTATTATTTTATTACCCTTAACTACCTGGTTACTAATTAAACACGATAATTAAAGATAATTACTGTCGTTACTATTCATAATGTCCAAAAACAAAAGAGTCTTAATTACATAATTTGGACCTTGTAATTCCAAATATGGAATCCATTTTATCAAATTCCAAACACACAAATTGTAGTAATTAATTTAAAATATTTCCCGTTGTCAAAACCAAATACGGGTTTTTAAGAAGTAAAATCTATCAAAAGACTGATTTGTTTTTACATCCAATTTAAAAGTGAAATTACATTCAATGATGAAAATTTTATTAAATTATAAAAACATAATTAAATTACACCTTAAAACCAATTAAAAAGATAATCGTACCATATAAATAAATTAGACTAAAAGGAGGTTTTGAATTAAAATATAGCATTTTATACTATTCATTAAAAAAATGAACTTTATCAGAAAAATACAAAAAATTTATACAAAGCAAATTTTGATGTCCCGATTCTAAAAAATAATTTTATTTTGTCAAATATAACATATAAAATTGTCAGAAAGTGGATTTAAAAATGGTTCTCCATCAAAAGGTGGTTAATCGACCTTTTAAAGAATATTAGAATATTTACGCTTAAAATTGGATTCATTCTCATTTTAAGCATCTAAAATTTATTGAATAAATGTAAAAATATTTGAAAATCATATATAATCACTTTTTAGTTAGTTTTGTTCATTCCTGCCATTACATCGGCTAGGAGTTTACTACCATTTACAATAATATTATTATATTATTAGTGTGCATCGTAAGATTTCAAATAAACTTGTTGTTGCGTATTGGGTACGCCATCGAACATAGCATCCCCTTTACCGTAATATTAATATTTTATTCAAAAATATTAATAAATATGAAAAGGTAATATTCATTATTTACCTGGGATGTTACATCTTTCCCCCCTTTTGGGAATTGCGTCCTCGCAGTTATAAAATTGGGCTTGGAAACTTCATTGAAAGCCCCACATCGAAAAAGGAGTAAATTAAACTATCACTTTAAAAGAAACAAAGAAAAGTACCAAGGTCACCCGAGACAACAGGAAATAGGATTCCATGAAAGCATGGATATGGAAGGAAAAAAACAAAGGGTTAAGTTCTGATGGAGAGTGATAGAAACATGTTTAGGAGAAAGTTAACCACCAAAAAATCACAAACTTGTGATGGGTTAAACAGTATTTGATTCCCCAGTAGGAAAATTAAACAAACAAAATTTTTGTTTTAAGTTACTTTTCATTAAGGAATTTATTTATGAGCTTAACTAAAACATAATGAAACATACTTACTTGTCATGTTGACTTTCAACTTTTACTAGATTTCTTACACAAACTCATATTTTCTCCAAAATACGAGTATTTAGGAAGACTTTTTCACATTAAGAGTACTAAAATCAACTTCTTGAGAATCACCTAATCCAAAAAAGAGAACTATATATTTCCCATGTCTTTATACCTTAACCAAAACCAAATCCAAAAATGTTAGTACAAGATCAGATAATACCCAAAAAGGATAACCCTTTATAAACAAAATCTATTCTTAATCTCCAAAATTTATCAAACAATACCCAAAGCTCAACAAAGACCATTCAATAAATATCTATCCATAAAATTCTTCAAAGTAATCAAAACTAATATTGAAACCCAAATCTCTGAAGGATTTAATCACATAGTCTTCCAAGATAAACCTTAACCTTTATCTCCAATCATCAGTTACTCTTAAAGTCTCATACTGAAAAGTAATTAACCTAATCACATATCCTCCATGATAGGTTAATAATTTCCATAGATAACCAAAAATAAACTTATTCTAGATTCATAAGATCATCTAACTAAAAATAATTAGTCAAACTAACCATGGACTTCACATATTCCAGTGGTAGGCGATAAATACCAGTCGCACTTTGGTTGTGGGTTCGATTCCCACAGTTTTGTCCGACGCGACGGGTTGTCACACGGTCTGCGTGTTGTCATTTTTCCAAAACTATATAATTCTTAAAACATTCCCCAAAAAGAGATAAAATCATAAAAAATAACCATAAAATAATTTAACCTCAAGTTTATCTCAGGCCTTTCATTTTCCATCATAACATATAGTAACCCATAATTACCTCAAATGTAAGGATCATATAAACCCTAATGGTTAGCTTTATAATTATTACCTGAACTTCCACATCGAGTTGGTTCTCTTTTACATGATGCATTAGAGAACTCACTAAGGTTCAAGTGGTTGATCATGACTCCTGATAGTTGGTTTAGAATAACTACGAGATTTCTCATTGAATCCCCCATTTCATCTAGTCTCTTAATCGGAGAACCACCACAGTTTCCTTCAAACCCATTGTTACTTTGGTGCCTGCTAGATCCATCCATTTACTAAAACCAAAAAGTTCAGTGTGAGTATATCAACAAAATCATCATGTACTAAAGAGGAATATAAATACTAAGATAAAATTATCCAAGTTATCTCAAACTCATTCCAACTTTCATAAATAACAATGACTCTATCTAATATAATAACCAGTGTGGTTATACACAACTTGTCACTTATGCTTAAACAACACTCTAACCTCTAAAGTTATCTAAACCGACCTTTGATACCAATTATAAGGACTCGGCCTTAGTACAATACATATTCTTGAATTAAATGAATAATTCACATTGAGGATCTTTTCGGGTTTATAGTTTTAGAGAATTAGGACATAACTATTACATCTCAAAGATTACAAAGTAGGCACATCTACTCAGTTTTCATTTTTTCACAAAATAAAAACTCTTGAACAAAATAGACATGTCTAGTTCCATGTTTTAGATAGCATAACATTTCATTGATACCATCCTTGGCCCTATTCCACTTTATGTCCTGTGAAAAACATTTCAAAAAACATGGGATGAGCATAAAAATATCAGTAAGGGAGATAACAATATGGAGAGAAAACATTTGTCCATGTATACATAAGAATCAATGAAATCATACTTTACTCATAAAACATAAGAAATTTAACATACCTCATGAAATCATAAGATTTATTCATAACTCAATATAAATCATAAGACATAAAGATAACCTGAGGCATTCATAACATTCTTACATAGGGAGTAACCCTCATGGTTATGTTTGGAATACCCATCACAGTATATTCCCTAAATCTCTTCAGATAAACCTTATCGTTTCACCCCTTCGCGTTACCCAATGCATTGGAGAGCTATCACAGGCTCACCCGCCTTTAGTTTATCATGGAACCACCCGATTTCATAAACATTTCCCAAGAACCATAACATAATCATAACACTTAAAACATGCATAAAAGAAACATAAAGTTTCCACATTTAAATCACAAGAGATCACATCATGATACTATCATAAATAAAAACATCTAATAAAATCATTAAAACTCTATGAGAGAAATATCCCTTTATACTTTGAAAATATTAAAAGAAGACATTTAAAAGAGATTTTAGAATCAAAGTGTCCCATACCACTTTGAAACTTTTCAAAGGGTTTTAAAACATTCATGTCCATATAAATAAATCCTTAAAACCATTTTTTAAAACATGTACATGGATGATAAATTTTTAAAATAATAAATCTTTAAAACCATTTAAAACAATTTTTTAATAAAAGAGTCATTTTCCATTTTGAACATTTAAATTATAAGCCACATGAAAGTAGACCATTTTCAAAACATTTAAATGACTTTAGTATAGACATAATATGGATATGGAATGTCAAAGGGTCTGTATATACACTTTATAAAAGAATAAAAGTGCATATCATTAAGAAATGTCTCAATGAGAAGAAATTGAGATGTAATCCCAATCAAGGATCATTCCATTAGAGCAAGGATAAAGAAATGACCTAATTATGTGTGACAAATATAAATACACCAAATATAATTGGATACTAAGTTTAAAACAATCAGATGTAATCCACACATATTTATATCATAACATAATCAAGAAGTAGAGGTTTAACCCAAATAATTGAAATTGGGTTGAGAAGTTCCCCTACAGAAATTCGACAGCCTAACGGCGTCACTTTAAAATTCTGAAAATGAGATGATGAGAGATAAGAAGGGTATCTCATCACTTGTACATAACATTAACAGAAATAAGGATATATAAGAACATATCCCAACATAAAAATATGTAAATTAAAAGACCTAACAAAAAGAAGTCTTTTAAAAAGAGGAGGGTGAAAGGTTCCCTTACCGATTTGGGTAACTTTCGAAATGTACACCACATGAAAGAAGGACTATACAACATTGATGTAAATACTCATAAACGAAATTATATTACACCAAGAGTATAATAATGGTAATTACATACACCACTCAAAGGAAATGGTGGAAAATGTAGCATAAATCTCACGGGAATAAAAGTGATATGAAAAATCCCTTACGATAACTCGGCAGCCTAACGGCGCCACTTAAAACTTCCAAAAATGGATTGATGAGATAAAATAGGGACTCTAATAATATTAAAATAAAAATTATATTAAGAGTAATATAAAAGAACATCTCCCAAAATAATAAAGAGTAGCTTAAAATAAGTGACATAAAATAGAGTACTTAAAAACAAAGAGAGTGGTAGGATATCTTACCTCAAGTCCGACTTGTCTTGTTTGTTTATTTATATTCCTGAATAATAAACTTTGGTCAATTTATAATTGCTTAAGGACATAATTTAAAGTTTATTATTAAATTAATATCATATATTATCATGTTATAATAATTAGTTATTTATGTGAGTTCATATCATACGTTTTGTCGATGTTCAGTACATGAGTCAAAAATGATCTTGTTTGAAAAGTATTGTCAATGTAGTTGTAAGTACATCATATCCAGAATAGTATTAATGATGTAAATATAATATATATCCAGTATATATTAGTTTTAAACTTATTCCATAATATTTGGAGATAAAAAGAAATGAAATGAACCATTCATGGAGATGGTAGGTCGTACGTACGCATGAACGCTACTTTCATTTCTTTGGCACATTAATGGAATTAAAACTAGATGAGATATATATATATATATATATATATATATATTATAATTCCAGTATAATATATATGTTATATTGGTCACATAATTTCATTAATTTCATTCTTTATACATTCCATGTATTGCATGAACGAGTCACATCACTTGAGGGGGAGGTAGTCCACACTTCCTCAAATGAAATTATCGCATTTGCACAACACGCAAAGCATAAAGGTATGATTTAAATATAAAATACAGAAGAATATAGAGGAAATAATATATATCATATATAAAATTAGTTCCATCATAATGGCCACCATGAGAGGTGGTAGGAGATGATAGAATAATCATCGTTTCGTGAGGCAGTAATTCGCCATCCGCAGAAACAGTATGTTCTTTAACCACTAGAAGGAGGTATGTGTAAGTGTAGCTAGAATACTTCTCATAAAAACATCCTAATATGTTGAAGATACTGGTATTTTAAAAAATAAAGGAAAAAAAATATTTAGGTGACTGGAGAAGCAAAATTAAACAAAAGAACATGAGAGAGGACATTACCTTTAAATCGGGTAACTCCCTTTGGTTTGAACCAAAAGGGTTTCTTGAAGAGATTTATGCCTAAGGTAAGGCTTATAGGATGAATATATGGATTTGGAGAGATAAAATGATCATAGTTTGGCTGATACAATGGCTTGAGAGGTGTGGGTAAGGAGGTAGAGG
Organism: Viscum album; assembly: GCA_963277665.1. Taxonomy (NCBI): domain Eukaryota; kingdom Viridiplantae; phylum Streptophyta; class Magnoliopsida; order Santalales; family Viscaceae; genus Viscum; species Viscum album. Next base: position 98,630,293 of record OY728119.1, on the reverse strand, counting down.
TGGGGACCTTTTATAAGAGGGAGGAGGGGCACTCTTGGAAAGTCTGGAAAAGTTACTTTATTATAAAATGATTTTCAGATATCAAAGGTCCCACAATTATATATTTAGAGGTTAAAGTGATAAGGGTTTGAAATCCACCCATCCAATAGGTTTTTGACAAGTTTAAGGCTTATGTTTTACATTATCTTTTCATTTTATTTAAATCGTTCATTAATGAGGTAATCGCTGCATCATCATGGTGTCATAAATAAATTAATTTATTTAATGTATATAAATTATAAAAAAAAAACTATGATGTAGGAAATATTTTTATCTTTATAATGAATATTTATAGTCTAAGATATCGTTTATGTATACAAAATTAAAATCGTTTTACTTCGGTGTTACATACTTTGGTTACATTTTTCTTTTCTTTAAAAAATATGATAAAAGGGTCACTATCACACTAAAGTGATTCCATGGGGTCCCAAGGATGGAATAAGGCATCCCATGGTCAGCCATTATACCACCAGTAAAATTAGTACACATTTTGGGGTCATTTTATATTTTTATGGTATTATTTTATTACCCTTAACTACCCGGTTACTAATTAAACACGATAATTAAATATAATTACTGTCGTTGCTATTCATAATGTCCAAAAACAAAAGAGTATTAATTACATAATTTGGACCTTCTTATTCCAAATATGGAATCCATTTTATCAAATTCCACAAACATAAATTGTAGTAATTAATGTAAAATAATTCCCTTTGTCAAAACCAAAGATGGGTTTTTAAGAAGTAAAATATATCAAAAGATTGATTTGTTTTTACATCCAATTTAAAAGTGAAATTAAATTCAATGACCAAAATTGTATTAAATGGTAAAAACATAATTAAATTACACATTAAAACCAATTAAAAAGATAATCAGACCATATAAATAAATTAGACTAAAATGAGGTTTTGAATTAAAATATAGCATTTTACACTATTCATTAAAAAAATGAACTTTATCGGAAAAATACCAAAAATTTATACAAAGTAAATTTTGATGTCCCGATTCTAAAAAAGAATTTTATTTTTTCAAATATAACATATAAAATTTTCAAAAAGTGGATTTAAAAAGGGTTCGCCATCAAAATGCGGTTAATCGACCTTTTAAATAATATTAGAATATTTACGCTTAAAATTTGATTCATTCACATTTTAAGCATCTAAAATTTATTGAATAAATGTAAAAATATTTGACAAGCATATATAATCACTTTTTAGTTAGTTCTGTTCATTCCCGCCATCACATTGGCTAGGAGTTTACTACCATTTACAATAATGTTATTAAATTATTAGTGTGCATCGTAAGATTTCAAAGAAACTCGTTGTTGCGTATTGGGTACGCCATCGAACATAGAATACCCTTTAAAGTAATATTAATATTTTATTCACAAATATTAATTTATATGAAAGGTAATATTCATTATTTACCTGGGATGTTACAGGTTCAAAGAACATGTGTGAATCATTGCTAGAGGGAATATACCCTTGATTCCTATGACATAATAATGGTATGATAATAGTTCTTCATCCGATCATTAATAATGAAGAAATAAATTCAATGAAAGGTGTTTATTTAGTTAAATAAATTAATTATAAATTATATGTGAAAATGTCATCACTTATTGGACTAGCATTTTTTCAATTAATATTAAGTTTAATTTTATTATTCATGATGCTATTCATCATGTATATATCATATTATTCATATATTATGATGAAATCCAAGTTGAAAACTGGCCAATGGGTATTTCCCCTACACTCCGAAAATTCAAGTGGAATCAGAGAAATCATATAATAATTTATAATAATTTTTTATTCATTGATCAATTATGCACAATTGGTGTATGTTTTTCAATTATAACTTATTCATTACTTAATTTGAAGTTTAATTAACATGTTTTTTAAATATTAAAATATTTATTCAACTTTCATATGGTCTTAAATAGATTAAGAAAAAATGGAGAATATTCAAAAATTACATTGGGAGTTTCTGAGTGTTTTTCTCAAAAGACATAGATACATGGTGTGTGAAAAAAAGTACATTTTCTATTTCAAAGTTAATTTAACCTAGGAGTGTCACAAGAAAAATGACATTTCAATCAATAAATATCATGTGGTTCATTTAATGTACACCACATGTTGACTGAGACATCCTGGGACATGGTCTCTCAGACCACCCAACATGTAGTTGGTGTACTCATCATGTAGCCCACACGGTTTAGTATCAAAATCCATGTTAACCATGTGGTAAAATATGTTACATATAAAATGTAAGACTAAAATATTGTAATATTAATGAGATATAGTGTGTGTATCTGGCATACATGTCGTGTGAATCATTAATCTCTATGTCTAGGAAATATTCTGAGTCGATAGGTGGTTTTAATAAACACATGGCCAGTGGAACACATGACATGTAGCTCATTAGTTCATACCATGTATACTAGTTGAGATACATGTTGAGTTCCAAGGTTCCTATCCTAAATAAAAGACAATTGAAAAACATAGCATTTAGCTCATTAGTACATGTCGTGTAGTCACCCAATAATGAACAGAATTAATTTATATAAACAATAATTAATTACAGTATTGAAACCTAATTACATTGTTAGAATTTGGTGTGTTTACTATGTAATAAGGTTTTTTGTATTAATAAATTCTTAGTTAATTCCATGTAATTATCTGTAAATAGTGGTCAATCCATTTATTTTATATGTTTCATTATATAATGGGTATCTCTTAGATTCTTCATATGGATGTTAAGATAAAATGAATTAATTGAATTAATTCAAGTGTGTTTACCTTAATAATAAAAATTAATTAAAATGAATGGTAGCTGGTGTACTTTCATGTATTAATTGCATGTATGTGGGTGATCATGAGTTTATATCATCATATGTATGTGGTTGATTTAGTTAATTTATTATTATTGAATTTTTTTTGTAATAATTTATTAAATCAAATAATGGTATGTGTTTCATTTTCCTCATCTCATTATGTAAGGTCTTGTGTACCCATGGTTTATTTTATGTAAACCTCCTTTATCCAATCCTTTTATTCCCCTCGTCTGTGTGTGAGTCTTACTTATGTAATGAATGAAGCTATTGATCAAGTGGAAGCGGTTTACGTTAAGAGATAAATTGAAACCAATTTAGGAGGTACATAAGAGCATGAGTAAAATGTTTCAACTTAATCCAAGAATTATTACAAAAGTTTATTCCCTGGGGTCAAGGGTTGGTTTATCATCCACTCGATAAATCAACTGTTAGAAAATATCATGATCATACCACTTTATTATATTATTTTTGTTAGTTGAATTGTTAATTATTTATAGATGCTTTATTATGATCTCTTAATAAATTAATTAACAAGCATACAAGATAGAATTAAAATAAATAAATTATGCATAAAGTTTATTTAGAAATGGTTAGTCACATAAGTAAAATCCACTTAATATTAACAAGCATGTAATAAAATAAAATGGGTAGCTTATGAATAAATATAAAATCATTAAAATAAATATTAAATCAGCATCACATTTTTTAATACTTTACTTATAATGGAACCACTAAATCAAAGTGTTTTCTTGGCCCATTAAGACACTTCCATCCAATGGGGAGTTCTAAAGAGAGTTTTGGGATAAATTAACTAATTTTGTATTGGTTTTAATAGCCTTCTTCTATCCAATATAAATTTAGAGGAAAGTCTTGAGGAAATCCAAGTCCATAATTTCAGGATTAGAGAGTTCACTCAACATATTAAGGAGCTGTAAGTTAATGTAGTTGGAAAGTTACACCTACTTAAATACCTTCGAGTAATTGATTATACCCCCACTTAGGTTATAAGAAGGGAAATAAGGACTAGAATATCCTCATGACAGGATATTACAAAACCAATGGTGAGTTATTTTGGGTTTCAATAAAATAGTGTAAAATTAATAAATAAATTTTATATTTATTATCTAATTTTATAATCTATATAAATTAATAAAAATATGTTCTTATTTAGTGCAGAAATGGAAAGCCACACAACTTTGATTATATCATTTTAATCCATACTAGATGAGGATAACCTTATCACAGGCTCTAATTTTCAGTAATTACATAGGTTCTTATATGTTATACTACTCCATGAAGAGATATTATATGTTTAGGAAAACTCTATTCCTAAAGAACCTGTAAAAGTGACTGGTGATAAAGAATTGTCTCTCTATATTAAACATTTAGATAATGCCACAAATGTATAAATTTTCATGTTATAATCTATATATAATGGTTTTATAAATAAATATGAGTATATGTATATGTATATAAGTATGCCTCACCTTCATTATTTTTATTAAGATAAAGTGAGACAAGAGAAATATGAGATCTCCAATGCAATATTCACGTGCAAGCTTGGATAGTCAACACTAGTTGGGCCTCATGAAGTCAAGCTAATTTTCTACATTGATCACTTAGAAATATTAATATTTATGATCCTTAAAGATTTGTACACAAATATCATTTTATCCTCACTACCTAATATATTCTTCAGTTTAATTATTTATTATAATATGAGAAATAGTGAGAACTATCTCAAAACTCCATATTTTAATTTTTCAAGTTGAAAAGGACATGAGGAGTAAAAAAATTAGTCCTTATGATGAATAAAATGAATAATAAGAAAAATGGTCCCAAGAATCACTCAAAGTATAAGGCTCTTGAGAACCATCATTATAAGAAAATGAAGATTCAATAAAAAGAAAAGGAAAATGATATGGTATGTTTTTCATGTGGCGTGCTAGCCCACTGTAAGAAGAACTACACCTAGTTAAAGAAGTAAGGTTAAGCTCAATGTGTGTTCATTATCAAGTAAAATCTTATTATATATATAAATTTGGTATCAGATACAACTTTTGTTACTTGAATTTACATTCAAATATAGCAACAAAGTAGGTTTTGAAATATTTCTAGAGGATAGGTGGGTTTTGAGTAGCCAATGGAGCACTTTTAACTGCTTTGGCTATTGAAGATTACCACCATCCATTTACAACATGGATGATTGTGGTTTTGAAAAAAAACATTTATAATGTACCCAGGGTTACCAATAATGTAATTTATATATCCTACCAAGATATATATGGTTTTATTTTCAAATTTATAAATAAAATTTTTTTCTTTTATGAAGACCATATATGTTATGGTATGGAACATTTAAATAATAGTCTTTATGAATTATATTACTAAAATCAAGTATTGGAAACTCATAACAGGTCATATTTACATGAATCATACCACACCCAGTTGTGGCATAAAGAAAACCATACATTTCATACATAAATATTAAATCTCAATATAATATTATTCATTACATAACATAATGATCCACTCCAGAATATTTTAGGTCTAGTGCCTTTAAAAATATGGAAACATAATCAACTGGTTCATAATGGAGATACATTATCTCCCACTAAGTTCTTCATAACTAAAACCATTCTTATACATATCATACATAATACCTTTCTTCATGACTTGGGAAAAGGAAACATAAGAAAGGGTGATCTCAAATGCTTAGTATGGGTAAAAAAGGGATATATCAACATAACATGAGCATAAGGGTTTGAGAACATGAGATTGAAATTTAAAAACCATAACCAAAATATTGTAGATAATAAATATGGGTCATAGCATAGATATTGGTAGTTCATAATACATAAATTATAATGAAATCAAAGAACATGAGTCATGAGAACATAAAATTGGCATAAGACGTAGATTTTTGGAATACACATCATTGTAGATAATAATTTCATTAATAGTCAAGGTTCATTTATAAAACTATCATAGTAGAATGGTTTCACTCTCAAAACAATCATAGTATTCAAGTTTCACTCGCAACACTATCATAGTAAACAATGTTTCTTACTGGACAAGGTTTACTCCCCATTCCAGGCCTATTTTTCTCATGAGATATTAATCTTTACCCAATGAATTGGAGTGAGATATAGGTCCCACCCATAACATAATAAAAATCATACATATGTATTCCACAAGATTATAAAACATTCATCATATCAAAACCCATGAAAATATATGGGTTTCATAAACATTTCATCATTGCATAACCTATGGAAAAGAAATAGGTTTCAAAATAATTTCATTGTTTATTCATAGCATAACCTATGGAAAAATAAGTGGGTTTCATAGGAATTTTATCATAGTATAATCCATGAAAGACAAATGAGTTTTATAAATATCTTTTCATTATAAAAATATACCATTCTTAGGAATAATAATAATGGTATTTTATATCATATCCCTAGTAAATCATAAGTAACATCAAATTATTTCATTATAGATGGAAAATTATTTTGAAAGATCTCTTAGAATATTTCTTGAGGAAAATATCCTTTACACGTTTAAAAGAACTTTTTAAAACCTAAAACATTTTGAAAATACTTTTATTTTAAAATAAACTTGGAAACTTGTAAAGAAAAAATTAAAAATCATTTAAAACATTTCTTTAGAAAAATATCCTTTCTCCTTTAAAAATTTATTTTTTAAAACATAAAACATTTTCAAAATCCTTTTCTATGAAAATAACCTTATAAACATATAAAGTAATATTTAAAATCATTTAAAACATTTATTTAGTAAAATATCATTTCCCCTTTGAAAAAAAAATTAAAACATAAATCATCTTCAAAATAATTTTCTCTAAAAATAAACTTTTAAACTTATAAAGTAAGTTTTAAAACATTAAACAGTCATGGTGGAATGAAATGTTTTTTTATGTCATACACATTAAAAAAATATCCCCTTTAAATTTTGGTAAAAATTCAAAGGTTGTAATGCCCTAACCCCAGTTACCCAGAGTCGGTGCATTATTACATGACATTGGCATGATCACAAAAGGTCAAGTCTAGAAATACCGATTAGTTTAGTAGCCTTTAAATCACTAGATACATTCATAAAGTTTACATTACATCATAAAGTGAAAAACTACAACAACATCTTGTCTCCATAGACCACACTCATATCCCCTCATACTATCCCTACAAGTCATTCATAAAATACTTCTTCACATCCTGGGAAAAATAAAACATAGAAAGGGGTGATCTCAGATGCCCATTAAGGATAACAATATAGCGGAAACTTCAATAAATAAGCATAAACATTTAAGGCAATGTATAACTAAAACAAAAGCCTTTTAAACTTGAACTTTAGCATTATATGGTAGAAATAAAATGAAATAATTCCATTTAATTATTCACATGGATATTCTACTAATCGAATAATCACATGCAATATCAATAACCACTTTCATAATGATGGAATGTATAATGCCAGACTATCATAACCACATAGTCAAGGCCTTGTGCCAAGACTACAAATAAGATTTTGTCAAGGCCTTGTGCCAAGACACTAGTTTGTCTCATGAGACATACTGATGCATCAAGGAGCTATATCGGGCTCCACCCGTTACTTATTAAGTCTAATGAATTCCTCATATGAACAGGTTTAAACATAACATAAACATTTGTATTAAAACTAGCATATGAAATGTCAATAATTTCTCCATAAAACATGAATGGTATAAAAATAACACATACATATTCAAACATATCACAAAACCTTCAATACAATATGGAAGTTTTGTATCATAATAAATCAACTTCAAATAAGATTAAAATCCATCAAAGGATGTTGACATAGATGAAATCAAAACTATTTGAGAGAAATATATCTTTTTTTGAAATAATTTAAAATTAAAATAATTATAAAATAAAAAAATTAATTATAAAATATATTTATAAGTTTGTAAGGGAAGCTTTGAAGATTTTATAATGGCATAAAATAGTCACACCCACCGTATAAGTTAAAAAAGACATTCTTACCTTAATTCTGTCGAAAAGGTTAAAAAGGACCTTGTTTGGAAAATGACAGAAAGACTCATGTATAAACTTCTTATAAAAAAAAACAATGGTATAAATTACATTAACTCATAGTCTGTAAAATAGTAAGAATGATTTGAAATACATTTTTAAGAAACATGGATGTGGATGATAAAGAGGTCCCAGTAGATAATTACATATAAACAACCTCGGATAATGAAGAGATTGTGAAATAAACCATTACCTTGTACTTTTACTTGGTCGAGCGTAGTTTAACCTCCTGTATAATGGTGAAATGATTGTTATTAAATTATAAAATAATCATATTAATATGATATCATATATGATCTTTTAACATTTCTTTGTTAATAATATTTTAGTATTATCGTCATTTCGGGTGTTCACTTACTCGTTTTCTTTTATATGTTTTGTTACATAAGTCATGATTGTTATCCATAGGTTGTATGTTATTCATATCCATAATTATATAAAGTACTTAAACATTATTTTTAGTCATCAAATAAAAATTAGTCTTGAATTAATATGATGGGGAATGAATCTCATCGCGTTCGTGGAGACGGTAATCCATACGTACGCACGAGCGACAATATCATTATTTTGATATTAAAATAATATATAATTGGATGGTGTATAATATATAAAGAATCATTATCATGTTATATTTATTATTTACATGAATTAAACATCATTATTATACCCATCCAAATAATAATGTATTGAATAACAATTACACCACGACGTGTAGACGGTAAGCCGTACGTACGTACGTATGGTGACATGTCATTAAAAGGATGGATAGAATACTGAATATGGTTGTACCATATTTTTAATAACATAAAAGTATATATAATATACTAGAGTTATTATTTTAGAATTTAAATAACAAAGAAATAAGAAGTGGAAGAAGAAAGGAACTTGAAAGAGGGTGGTGAAATCATTACCTCTTCTTCAGATTCTTCCTTTTGATTTAATCAAAAGGGCTCCTTAGGTTGGATTTATGACTAAATTAAGGCCTCTAGGATTAAGTAAGGGAATTTGAGAGGATATTTGGGCAGGTTTTGGCCGAACCAAAAGGCTTTAAAGGTATGAATTTGAGAGAAGGGGGAGTGCCCTTTTATAAGAGGGGTGAGGGGCACCTTAGGAAAAACTTAAAATATTATTTTATAATAAATTCATATTTGGTTTATAATGGCTCAAAATTGACTTATTTAGAGGCTAATGTGGGTATGGGTATAAATCCTTTCAACAAATAGATTTTATATAGTTTTGGGTCACTGTATTAACCTTATCATTTATATTTAACTCTTACTTAAATAGTTTAACATTTACCATGTCTCTTTGTATTTTTATATTATATGGTTAATAAACTTACTATAAGAAGCCAAGAGAACCCCAAGTGGTTCATTATTAATATATATAACCTTATCTAAGTCATTTTTCCGAACCTTAAATTTTTAGGAATAGAATATCAATTAATAATATAATATTTGTTTTAAATACTCCTTTATGTCAATTTTGACACTATTTAATAATCTATTTTTGTTAAAGTTATAAAAATTTTATTAATTCTAAATAAATTCATTTAATAAATCCTAAAATGTCATATTAACCTAGAAAATTATTTTAATTCATAAAAATTCTCAAATTACATTTATTTGGATATTTATAATATCAATTATTTTAATATTTCATTAATTAGGTAATTACTGCATCACCATTGTGTCATAAATAAATTAAATTATTTAATGTCTAAAAATTATAAATAAAATACAATTATGTAGGAAATATTTTTAGATTCCTAATTAAGATTTATAATCTAATTTATCTTTTGTATAACACTATATTAAAAATGTTTTAGTTATTAAACATTGATTTTAACACTTTTAACTCTTCTTTGAATTAAATAATAATTAATGTCCTAATATAATCCAAGTAGACCAAAAAGGTTCATATTTTATTCCTAAGGTTTTTTTTGGTCTATTATACTTATCCTATAGAAATAGGACATGTGTTAGGGTAATAATAATATCATTTTTACCCTTAATTACCCTATTCACATTTAACCGTGGTAAATAAAAGTAAAATGTTTCTATTCACCAAAAATTATTTTTATCTTATTGAACCACATTTTACTCCTTGATATTAACCATGTCTCTCATATTTTATAAATTTCACTCATAGAAGCAGTAAAATTAAGTGTAATGTGAATTTTCAAATTCTTCTAGGAGATGGGTAAAAGACGGTGAAAAGTTCAATAAAATGTTTATATATCTAAAATCATTATAAACTGACTCCAATGAATTAAATTGAACTTATATAGGTATTATTTATATATTTTGACATAAAATAAATTTAAATAAAATAAATAATTATTTAAATAAAAATTCGGTTTTAAACTATAACTCAGTTTTATCACTATTCATCAAAAATTGAAAGTTTTCAGAAAAATACCAAAATTTCACCCTAAGATAATTTCGATATTCCGAATCCAAAAATGAAGTCCATTTTAAAATTTAAAATTTATATAATTTCAAAAGGTGGGTATTACTATTCATAACAACTAGTTTGATTGGTTGTGTTATGTTAGAACTCGAAGTTGCGTACAACACACGCTACTATATTATTCAAAGAGAAGCGTACCGTGGAAGCTTGGGGTGTTACAAAAGTACCTTGTTCAGAAAATGATAATAATATTTCTTTACAAAAATTGTAAAAAGAAAATCACGGAAAAAAAATTCTCTAATAAATTATTTTAAATTATAAAAAACTTTCTTTAAAACATTTTTAGAAAACATAGACATGGAAAAAAAAGGATTTTTGACCAAAGAGAGATATAAAGTCAGTTTTCTTTAAATACATTCTTTTATAATCTTAAGTATTAAAAGAGAGTAAAATTAAAGGAAAAAATATATTTTCATGACATAACCATAGGTGAATAAAATTCATGTGTTTATTGAGGTATATATCATAATATTTCATCATAAAAATTATAATCCTAAACAATCCCAATAAATAATCAGATTGTAACATTAATCCCTTACCACTTTGGTAACTTTTGAATCGTAATCCCAGACAAATAATAACATAAAATTAAACTTTAAAAATCATGAATAAAAATATATTCATGATATAACATATCAAAATGATAGTAAATTCACCTCATAAAAGAAGATAGGTGCATAACATAACATATGTCTCAAATAAGGCAAATTGAGACAAAAATCCTTTACCGCTTTGGTATCTTTTGAACCATAAACCGCAAGAAAGAGAGATCATAAAATGGATGTGTAAATACCCACAATTTTTATGATAATAAATATAAAATATTTTCATGGGTATTATATACTCAACATATAAGAAACAAGTGGTGAATATGCCATGTATCTCACAGATATAAAAGTGAGACGCAAAATATCTTACCTTGATTATTGACTTCCTTCATACATGTTTGAACCTCCTATATAATAAATATAAGTTTAATATAAATATATTAAAGAAAAATAATCATATTTATCATACTATATATGATTTACTTGTGACCTTTTATTACATTTTTATCAATAATTCCATGTTCAAATCACATTTTAGGTAATAACTGCTTCATTTTTCATGTATGTTTTGGTTTAGTATTTTTAGTCCTTATATTTTGATCATGGTTAGATTATCTACATAATATTAAAATTTATATAAATATCATATATTTCTTTATATATGTATTTATAGTAATCCATTAAATTTAGAGATGGAAAATGAATTACATCATTCATGGAGACGGTAGGTCATACGTATGCATGAACGTTGTATCCATTTTCTCAACGGATGAAACAAAAAAAGGTAAATGATATATTAAATTTACTTAAAACATTTAATTTATATATATCACATATTTTCTTTAAAATTATCCTCATTAATTTCTATGTAAATTGTAATTGAATAATGAATCACATCGCTTCGTCGGGAGGTAGTTTGTCATACACATGAGCAATGTTATCATATTCCCAAAGAATAGAAATTAAGAATGTATATGTGATATTTAATTATAGGATTATAATTATTCCATAAATATAATATACATATATTAAATCCATAATTATATCTAGTTGTGATAGGTTGTGATGGAAAACGAATAACATCGGTTCGTGAGGCGGTAGCTCGTTTTACACAAGATCGATGATTTCATTTTTCATTAGATACTAAAGGAGATGAATATAGGTTATTACAATAACATTATAATATATAAATGTATGGGAGATAATTTTTTTAGTATATAATAATAGTTAGAGAATATTTTATGGAGGTATAATAATATATAAAACAAAAACATAAGTTTAAGAATTTTACTTCTTCTTCAGAGAATCTCTTTAGGTTTATACCTAAATCCTTCTTAAGAGGGTTTAATAATTAAAATAAGACCTATATAATTTGATATAGTAATTAAGGAATTCATCTGGGTACATATTAGATGAAAAAAATATTTTTTTTAGTGTGGATATGGGAGGATATGTAGTAGCCTTTTATAAGTGGGAGAGAGGATACACGTGGAATTTTTGAAAAGAATAAAGTGTGACCACATTTTTCACATGAAAAAAGGATAAAAAATGGATAATTATCAAATATTAGAGGTTATAAGGTATAAATATTTCCATAAAATGGGATTTTTACAATTTTATAGGTCATTTTACCCCTTATCTTTTTAGTTTAACCCCCAGTATATAAGTTTTAACCATACCCGCAGCAATTAATTTTTACTATTCACTATGGTAAAATTTTAATTTTATCTAATTATATGATATTAATTATTAAAATTAAAAATATTTAATCCATTTTTCTAAATTCCATTCACATAATTTGAAAATTTTAATTTACAATTAAACTCATAGTCGTGATGAAAAAGCGGTTTTCCAAAAAGAAAATTTTTAAGAGTTTAAAAGATTTTCATATCAAAATTCAATATAAAATTAATTAAAATGAATTAAATTGGATTAATAGATATATAATTTAACCAATTTTTCTTTTAAAATTATATTATAATAAATTTTATGTTTTTAAATGCTTTAAAAAAAATAAAATTCTTAATAAAAACTAGTATTTTTCACTATTCACTAAAAAATTATCTTTTTAGAAATTATCAAAAATTCAATCTAAAATAATTTTAACATGATTATTTAAAAAATTAAGTTTATTTTTAAAAATATATTTTCTAAAATTGGAAAAATTTACTTTTATTATTTTTTACAAAATGAAATAAAAACATTTTTGTGAGAAAATGGTATTTTCGAAACATATACATACTTTACTAAAAATTAAGTAATTTTTTATCAATATTTTTTCTTTATATAAAACTATTATACTTAATATTTAACAAATTTTTATTCTTATTCATATCTCCAAGTTTAACATCTAGGTCATAATGGTCTTGTTTAAATAATAATATTAATAATATATCATTGTTCGTTAAAAACTCAGTGAAGCATGTAATGAAAGGTATCGAAAAAATTAAATTTATTCAAAAAATATATTTCATAAAGTCTTAGTATGTTACATTATACCCCCATTAAAATTAATTTCATCCTAGAAATTCCATCACTTTTTTATAAACAACTGAGGATACTTTTTCCTCATTACATCCTCATGTTCCCACATAGCCTCCTCAAACTGGTGGTTTCTCCATAAAACTTTAACCAGGTGAGTGGTCTTGTTTCATAGATATTTCTCTATATGATCCAGAATATCCAGTAATTATTTCTCATAAAAAATATCATGCTATAGTGGTATGACCTCTAATTTTAGTACATGTGAAGGATTAGGTATGTACTTCCTCAGGAGAGATACATGGAACACATCATGGACTTGAGAGAGGTTAGGTGGAAGCGCCCATCAATAAGATACTATCCTAATATAATCAATAATTTTAAAGGGAATGATATACCTAGTTATTAGTTTCCATTTATTCTAGAGTCTCATAACCTTCTTCCATGGGTAAATTCTTAGAAATACCTTGTCACCAACTTCAAATTCCAATTCATCTCAGTGATTATCAGAATAATTTTTCTTCTTACTTTATACTACCCTTATGTGTTTTTTTAATGGATCTAATGTAACACCCCGGGTAAATAAATAATATTACATTTTTATATTTATCCATATTTGTAAATAAAATGTTAATATTAATTTAAAGGGAATGTTATGCTCGATGGCGTACCAAATACGCAACAACGAGTTTCTTGGGAATCTTACGTTGCACTCTAATAATAAAATAATATTATTTTAAATGGTAGTTAACGCCTAGATGTTGTAATGTCGGGAATGAATAGAACTAACTAAAAAATGATTATATATTTTTATCAAATATTTTTACTTTTATCCAATAAAATTTAGAGGCTTAAAATGCGAATGAATCCAATTTTAAGCGTAAATATTCTAATATTCTTTAAAATGTCGATTAATCGCCTTTTGATGGCGAACCCTTTTTAAATCCACGTGTTGACAATTTTATATGATATATTGGACCAAATAAAATTCTTCTTTAGAATTGGTATATCAAAATTTACTTTGTGTAGGCTTTTGTTTTTTTTATAAAGTCCATTTTTTAATGAATAAGTGAAAAATGTTGTATTTTAATTCAAAACCTCTTTTTAATATAATTTATTTAGATGATTAGATCATATTGTGAATTTTTTTTAAAGTTCAATTAGAATATATTTTAACCATTTAATTCAATGGTGTTCATTGGAATTAATTTCACTTTGAAATTGGACTTAAACTAGTGTCAATCTTTTAATAGATATTGTTTCTTAAAAACACGCTATTAGTTTTGACAGCGGGAATTAATTATTAAATTAATTAATTCAACTTATATGTTTTGAATTTTTTAAAATAGACATCATTTCTGAATTCGGAATATCAAACATAGCTTAGGGTTAATTTCTGGTATTTTTCTGAAAAAACTTCAATTTTTGATGAATAGTGAAACCACTAAGTGGTAGTTAAAAAACTGATTTTTCATTTAAATGAAACTTTACCACTTATGTGATTTGAATTTTAAAAATCCAACATACATGGTTGTCATTAGGATGTAAAATTTGGTCCAATGGGATTAAAATAATTTTTTAGTGAATAGTAACTTTTAAGTTTTGTTAATCGCGATTAAAGGTAATTAGTTTAATTTAAGGTAAAGATAATGTTATAATAATATGAAATGACCTTGACACATGTCCTACCATTATTGGATGAGTCATGGCAGACCAAGACAATCCATGGGTCAACTTGGGGACCCTATAGAGCCACTTTGGTAGGAAAATGACATTAATAACTTTTTATTTAAAGTTAAAATAAAAATGTCACAAACATGTATTGTTTTACTAAAACAATTTTTACATGGGGTTAAACAAATCATATTTTTTACTATAAATATTAATTAGAAATCTAAAAATATTTCCTACATCATGATATTTTTTTATAATTTTTAGACATTAAATAAATTAATTAATTTATGACACCATAATGATGCAGTGATTACCTCATTAATGAACGATTTAAATAAAATGAGAAGATAAGGAAAAATCTAAGACTTACACTTTTCAAAAACCTATTGTATGGGTGTATTTAGAACCCTTATCACCTTATCCTTGAAATATATAATTGTGGGACCTTTAATATCCGAAAATAATTTTATAATAATGTAACTTTTCAAGACATTTCAAGAGTGCCCCTCCTCCCTCTTATAAAAGGCCCCCACCTCTACCCCCTTACCCACACCTATCAAGCCTTTGTATTGACCAAACTTTGCTCATTTTATCTCTCCACATCCCTCTCTTCATCCTAGAAGCCTTACCTTAGGCAGAAAGCTCTTCCAGAAACCCTTTTGGTTCCAACCAAAGGGAGTTACCCGATTTAAAGGTAATGTCCTCTCTTATGTTCTTTTTTTTTATTTTGCTTCTCCAACCCCCTAAACTCTTTTTATTCCTTTATTTTGTAACAACACCAGTATATTTAATATACTAGGATGTTGTTAGGATAATGATTCTAGCTACACTTACACACACCTCCATCTAATGGTTAAAGAACATACTGTTTCTGTGGATGGAGAATTACTACCTCATGAAATGATGATTGTTCTATCTTCTCCTACCACCTCTCATGGTGGCCATTATGATGGAACTATATTTATTTATGATATATATTATATTTATTTCCTCTCTACGGTTCTTTATTTTACATTTAAAACATTCCTTTATTCTTTGCATGTTGTGCAAATGCGATAATTTCATTTTAGGAAGTGTGGACTACCGCCCCCTCAAGTGATGTGACTCATTAATGCAATACATGGAATTTATAAAGAATGAAATTAATGAACTTATGTGACCTATATAACATATATATTATACTGGAATTATAATATATATATCTCATTTATTTTTAATTTCATTAAATACGAAATAGAAATGATAGTAGCGTTCATGCGTACGTACGGCTTACCGTCTCCATGAACGGTGCATTTCATTTCTTACCTCTAAATGTTATGTAATATTATAAATTCAAGTATTTACTGGATATATATGATATCTACATCATGAATATAATTCTGGATATAATGGATATTTTACCACATGAACAACTTGTAATTATAAGAAGTTTATTTTTGACTCAAGTACCAATGATCGACAAAACGACCGTTATTAACTTAAATAATTACATAATGTTCATAAAATGGTAATAAATGATATAAAAGGAATAATTAACTTAAAAAATGTTCTTAAGCAAGTATAAATTAACTCTAGTTTATTATTCATGAGATTAAAGAATGATCGAGTCAAGTTGGACACGAGGTAAGGGATCCTACCTATCTCTTTCTTTTTAAGTACTCTCTTTTATGTCGTTTATTTTAAACTCCTCTTTCTTAGTTGGGGGATGTTCTTTTATATTCATATTACTGTACTTTCTATGTTAATATGATGAGAGACCCTATTTTATTTCATCAATCCATTTTTTTGGAAGTTTTAAGTGGTGACGTTAGGCTGCCGAGTTTTTGTAAGGGTTTTTCATCTCACTTTTATTCCCATGAGTTTTACGCTACATTTGCCACCATTTCCTTTCAGTGGTATATTTACTTCCCATTATTCCACTCTTTGTGTAATATAATTTCATTTAAGAGTATATAAATCAATGTTGTATATTCTTTCTTTCATGGGGTGTATGTTTCGAAAGTTACCCAAGTCGGTAAGGGAACCTTTCACCCTCCTATTTTTAAAAAACTTCTTTTTGTTTTGTCTTTTTAATTACATATTCTTATGTTGGGATATGTTCTTATATATCCTTATTTATATAAATTTTATTTCCATGTGATGAGATACCCTTTATCTCTCTCATCAACTCTTTTTCTAAAATTTGATGTGACGCCGTTAGGCTATCGAATTTTTGCAAGGGAACTTCTTAACCCAATTCCAATTATTTGGGTTAAACCTCTACTTCTTGATTATGTCATACTATAAACATGTGTGGATGACATATGATTTATTTACACTGATTATCCACTTATATTTAGTGTATTTATATTTTTCACACAAAATTATATCATTTATTTATCCTTGCTCTAATGGCATGATCCTTGATTGGGATTACATCTCAATTTCTTCTCATTGAGACATTTCTTAATGATATGAACTTTTATTCTTTTATAAAGTGTATATACATCCCCTTTGACTTTACATATCCATATTATGTCTATACTAAAGTTATTTAAATGTTTTGAAAATGGTCTAATTTCATGTGGCTTATAATTTAAATGTTCAAAATGGAAAAGGACTCTTTTATTAAAACATTGTTTTAAATGGTTTTAAAGATTTATTCTTTTAAACATTTATCATCCATTTCCATGTTTTAAAAATGTTTTTAAGGATTTATTCATAGGTACATGAATGTTTTAAAACCCTTTCAAAAGTTTCGAAGTGGTATGGGACACTTTGATTCAAAAATCTCTTTTAAATGTCTTCTTTTAATATTTTCAAAGTATAAAGGGATTTTTCTCTCATAGAGTTTTAATGATTTTATTAGATGTTTTTATTTATGATAATATCATGATTTGATATCTTGTGATTGAAATGTGGAAATTTTATGTTTCTTTTATGCATGTTTTAAGTGTTATGATTATGTTAGGGTTCTTGGGCAATGTTTATGAAATCGGGTGGTTCCGTGATAAACTAAGGGCAGGTGAGCCCGATATAGCTCTCCAATGGATTGGGTAACGTGAAGGAGTAAAACGGTAAGGTTTCTCCAAAGAGATTTAGGGAATATATTGTGATGGGTATTTCAAATTTTACCATGAGGGTTACTCCCTACGTAAGAATGTTATGAATGCCTCAAGTTACCTTTACGTCTTATGATTTCTATGAGTTATTCCTAAATATTATGATTTAATGAGGTATGTTAAAGTGCTTATGTTTTATGAGTAAATTATGATTTCATTGATTCTTATGTATACATGGACTAATGTTTTATCTTTGTATTGTTATAACCCTTATTGAGCTTTTTATGCTCATCCCAAGTTTTTTTGAAATGTTTTTCAGAGGAAATAAAGTGGAATAGGGTCAAGGATGGGATCAAGGAAATGTTATGCTGTCTAAAACAAGGAACTAGACATGAATCTTTTGTTCAAGAGTTTTTATTTTGTGAAGAAAATGGAAACTGAGTAGATATGCCTACTTTGTAATCTTTGATATGTAATAGTTATGTCCTAATTCTCTAAAACTCTAAACCCAAAAAGATCCTCAATGTTAATTATTCATTTAATTCAAGAATATGTATTGTACTAAGTTTGGGTCCTTATAGTTGGTATCAAAGGTCGGTTTAGATAACTTTAGAGGTTAGAGTGTTGTTTAAGCATAAGTGACAAGTTGTGTATAACCACAATGGTTATTATATTAGATAGGGTCATTGTTATTTATGAAAGTTGGAATGAGTTTGAGATAACTTGGATAATTATATCTTAGTTTTTATCTTCCTCTTTAGTAAATGATGATTTTATTTATATACTCACACTGACCTTTTTGGTTTTAGTAAATGGATGGATATAGCAATCACCAAAGTGACAATGGGTTTGATGGAAACTGTGGTGGTTCTCTGATTAAGAGACTGGATGAAATGGGGGATTCAATGAGAAATCTTGTGGTTATTCTAAACCAACTATCAGGAGTCATGATCAACTACTTGAACCTTGGTAAGTTGTCTAATGAATCATATACGAGAGAACCAACTTGATGTGGAAGTTCAGGTAATAATTATAAAGGTAACCATTAGGGTTTATGTGATCCTTACTTTTGAGGTAATTATGGGTTACTATATGTTATGATGGACTATGAACAACATGAGATAAACTTGATGTTAAATTATGTTATGGTTATTTTTGAAGATTTTATCACTTTTTGGGGAATGTTATAAGAATTATGTAGTTTTGGAAAAAGGACAACACGTAGACCGAGTGACAACCTGTCGCATCAGACGAAGCTGCGGGAATCGAACCCACAACCAAAGTGCGACTGGTATTTATCACCTACCACTGAACTATGTGAAGTCCCTTATTATTTTTAATAATTCATTTTAGTTAGATGATCTTATGAATCTAGAATAAGTTTATTTTGGGTTATCTATGGAAATTATTAACCTATCATGTAGGATATGTGATTAGGTTAATTACTTTTCAGTATGAGACTTTAAGAGTAACTGATGATTGGAGATAAATGTTAAGGTTTATCTTGGAAGACTATGTGATTAAATCCTTCATAGATTTTGGTTTCAATATTAGTTTTGATTACTTTTAAGAATTTTATGGATATATTTTTATTTAATGGTCTTTTTTGAACTTTGGGTATTGTTTGACAAATTTTGGAGATTAAGAATAGATTTTTTTTTATAAAGGATTATCCTTTTTGGGTATTATCTGATCTTGTACTAACCTTTTTGGTTTTGGTTTTCGTTAAGGTCTAAAGACATGGGAAATATATAGTTCTCTTTTTTTTATTAGGTGATTCTCAAGAAGTTTATTATAATACTCTTAATGTGAACAAGTCTTCCTAAATACTTGTCTTTTGGAGAAAATATGATTTTGTGTAAGAAATCTAGTAAAAGTTGAAAGTCCACATGACAAGTAAGTATGTTTCCTTATGATTTAGTTAAGCTCATAAATAAATTCCCCAATGAAAAGTAACTTAAAACTAAAATGTTGTCTGTTAACTTTTCCTACTGGGGAATCAAATACCATTTAACCCATCACAAGTTTGTGATTTTCTGGTGGTTAACTTTCTCCTAAACATGTTTTCTATCACTCTCCATCAGAACATGACCCTTTTTTTTTCTTCCATATTTGCGTTTTCAGGTAATCCTAGTATGGGTTAACTCGTGTGACCTTTTTACTTCACTTTCTTTATTTTAAAGTGATAGTTTTACCGACTCTTGTTCCAATTTGGGACTTTCAATGAAGTTTCTGAGCCCAATTTTAAAATTGCGAGGACGCAATTCCCAAAAGGGGGGAAGGATGTAACAGCCTAGGTAAATAAAGAATATTAAATTTTTATGTTTATCCATATTTGTGAATAAAATTTTAATATTAATTTAAAGGGAACGCTATGCTCGATGGCGTACCCAATACGCAACAACGAGTTTCTTGGGCATCTTACGTTGCACTCTAATAATAAAATAATATTATTTTAAATGGTAGTTAACGCCTAGCAGTTGTAATGGCGGGAATGAATAGAACTAACCACAAAATGATTATATATGTTTGTCAAATATTTTTACTTTTATCCAATAAATTTTAGAGGCTTAAAATGCGAATGAATCCAATTTTAAGCGTAAATATTCTAATATTATTTAAAAGGTCGATTAACTGCCTTTTGACGGAGAACCCTTTTTAAATCCACTTGTTGACAATTTTATATGTTATATTGGACCAAATAAAATCCGTCTTTATAATCTCAATATCAAAATTTACTTTTTTTAGGTTTTTGTTTTTTTTATAAAGTCCATTTTTAATGAATAAGTGAAAAATGTTGTATTTTAATTCAAAACCTCTTTTTAATCTAATTTATTTATATGATTAGATCATCTTTTGAATTGGTTTTAAATTTCAATTAGAATATATTTTTACCATTTAATCCAATGGTGGTCATTGTAATTAATTTCACATTGAAATTGGACTTAAACTAGTGTCAATCTTTTAATAGATATTGTTTCTTAAAAACATGTTATTTGTTTTGACAGCGGGAATTAATTATTAAATTAATTAATGCAACTTATATGTTTTTAATTTTGTAAAATAGACATTATTTTTTAATTCTTAATATCAAATATATATTACGGTGAATGTTTGGTATTTTTCTAAAAAAAATTCATTTTTTGATGAATAGTAAAACCACTAAGTGGTCGTTAAAAAAACTGATTTTTCGTTTAAATGAAACTTTACCACTTCTGTGATTTGAATTTCAAAAATCCTACATATATGGTTGTCATTAGGTTGTAAAATTTGGTTCAATGGGATTAAAATAATTTTTTTGGTGAATAGTAACTTTTAAGTTTTATTAATCGCGATTAAAGGTAATTAGTGTAATTTAAGGTAAAGATAATGTTATAATAATATGAAATGTCCTTGAAACATTTCCTACCATTATTGGATGAGTCATGGCCTACAAATAAAATCCATAGGTCAACTTGGGGACCCCATGGAGCCACTTTGGTAGGAAAATGACATTAATAACTTTTTATTTAAAGTAAAAATAAAAATGTCACAAACATGTATTGTTTTACTAAAGCAATTTTTATATGGGGTTATACAACTATTATTTTTGACTATAAATATTAATTAGAAATATAAAAAGATTTCCTACATCATGATATTTTTTTATAATTTTTAGACATTAAATAAATAAATTTATTTTTGACACCATGATGATGCAGTGATTACCTCATTAATGTACAATTTAAATAAAATGAGAAGATAAGGTAAAATATAAGACTTAAACTTGTCAAAAACCTATTTGATAGGTTTATTTCTAACCCTTATCACCTTATCCTTGAAATATATAATTTTGGGACCTTTAATATCTGAAAATCATTTTATAATAAAGTAACTTTTCAAGACATTCCAAGAGTGCCCCTCCTCCCTCTTAAAAAAGGCCCCCACCTCTACCCCCTTACCCACACCTCTCAAAAATTTGGATCGACCAAACTCTGCTCATTTTATCTCTCTACACCCCTCTCTTCATCCTAGAATCCTTACCTTAGGCAGAAATCTCTTCAAGAAACCCTTTTGGTTCAAACCAAAAGAAGTTACCCGATTTAAAGGTAATGTCCTCTCTTATGTTCTTTTTTTTTATTTTGCTTCTCCAACCCCTGAAACTCTTTTTATTACTTTCTTTTGTAACAAAACCAGTATATTAAATATACTAGGATTATTTTAGGAGAAGTATTTGAGATAAACTTACACACACCTCTGTCTAATGGTTAAAGAACATACGGTTTCTGTGGATGGCAAATCACTGCCTCACGAAACGATGATTGTTCTATCTTCTCCTACCACCTCTCGTGGTGGCCATTATGATGGAACTATATTTATTCATGATATATATTATATTTATTTCCTCTCTATGCTTCCGTATTTTACATTTAAAAAATACCTTTATTCTTTGCATGTTGTGCAAATGCGATAATTTCATTTGAGGAACTGTGGACTACCGCCCCCTCAAATGATGTGACTCGTTCATGTAATACATGGAATGTATAAAGAATGAAATTAATGAACTTATGTGACCTATATAATATATATATTAAACTGGAATTATAATATATATATATATATCTCTCATTTAGTTTTAATTTCATTAAATACGAAATAGAAATGAGAGTAGCATTCATGCGTACGTACGGCTTACCATCTCCATGAACGGTGCATTTCATTTCTTACCTCTAAATGTTATGTAATTTTATAAATTAAAGTATTTACTAGATATATATGATATATATTATATCTAAATATTGAATATAATTCTGGATATAATGGATATTTTACCACATGAACAACTTGTAATTATAAGAAGTTTATTTTTGACTCAAGTACCAATGATCGACAAAATGGTTGTTATTAACTTAAATAATTACATAATGTTCATAAAATGGTAATAAATGATATAAAAGTAATAATGAACTTAAAAAAGGTTCTTAATCAAGTATAAATTAACTCGAGTTTATTATTTAGGAGATTAAATAATGATCGAGTCAAGTTGGACACGAGGTAAGGGATCCTACCTATCTCTTTCTTTTTAAGTACTCTATTTTATGTAGTTTCTTTTAAGCTTATCTTTATTAGTTAGGGGATGTTATTTTATATTCCTATTACTGTACTTTATATGTTCATATGATGATAGACCCTATTTGATTTTATCAATCCATTTTTTGGAAGTTTTAAGTGGTACCATTAGGCTGTCGAGTTTTCGTAAGGGGTTTTTCATCTCACTTTTATTCCTGTGAGATTTATGCTACATTTGCCACCATTTCCTTTGAGTGGTATATGTACTTCCCATTATTCTACTCTTTGTGTAATATAATTTCTTTTATGATTATTTAAATCAATGTTGTATAGTCCTTCTTTCATGGGGTGTACGTTTCTAAAGTTACCCAAGTCGGTAAAGGAACCTTTCACCCTCCTATTTTTAAAAGACTTATTTCTGTTTTTCCTTTTTAATTACATCTTATTATGTTGGGATATATTCTTATATATCCTTATTGCTGTAAATTTTATGTCTATGTTATTAGATACCCTTTATCTCTCTCATAAACTCTTTTTCTAAAATTTGATGTGACATCGTTAGGCTATCGAATTTTTACAAGGGAACTTCTTAACCCAATTCCAATTATTTGGGTTAAACCTCTACTTCTTGATTATGTCGTACTATGAATATTTGTGGATGACATATGATTGTTTTACACTGATTATACACTTATATTTATTGTATTTATATTTTTCACACATAATTATGTCATTTCTTTATCCTTGCTCTAATGGCATGATCCTTGATTGGGATTACATCTCAATTTCTTCTCATTGAGACATTTCTTAATTATATGCACTTTTATTATTTTATAAAGTGTATATATAGCCCCTTTGACTTTCCATATCCATATTATATCTATACTAAAGTCATTTAAATGTTTTGAAAATGGTCTACTTTCATGGGGATTATAATTTAAATGTTCAAAATGGAAAAGGACTCTTTTATTAAAACATTGTTTTAAATGGTTTTAAAGATTTATTCTTTTAAACATTTATCATCCATGTCCATGTTTTAAAAATGGTTTTAAGGATTTATTAATAGGGACATGAATGTTTTAAAACCCTTTAAAAAGTTTCAAAGTGGTATGGGACACTTTGATTCTAAAATCTCTTTTAAATGTCTTCTTTTAATATTTTCAAAGTATAAAGGGATTTTTCTCTCATAGAGTTTTAATGATTTTTTTAGATGTTTTTATTTATGATAATATCATGATGTGATATCTTGTGATCGAAATGTGAAACTTTTATGTTTCTTTTATGCATTATTTAAGTGTTATGATTATGTTATGGTTCTTGGGCAATGTTTATGAAATCAGGTGGTTCCGTGATAAACTAAGGGCGGGTGAGCCCGATATAGCTCTCCAATGCATTGGGTAACGCGAAGGAGTTAAACGGTAAGGTTTATCTGAAGAGATTTAGGGAATATACTATTATGGGTATTCCAAACATAACCATGAGGGTTAATCCCTACATAAGAATGTTATGAATTCCTCAAGTTACCTTTACGTCTTATGATTTCTATGAGTTATTCCTAAATCTTATGATTTAATTAGGTATGTTAAAGTGCTTATGTTTTGTGAGTAAAGTATGATTTCATTTATTCTTATGTATACATGGACTAATTGTTTCTCTCCGTATTTTTGTAACCCCTACTGAGCTTTTTATGCTTATCCCAAGTTTTTTTGAAATCTTTTTCAAATGACATAAAGTGGAATAGGGTCAAGGATGGGATCAAGGAAATGTTATGCTATCTAAAAAAAGAAACTAGACATGACTCTTTTGTTCAAGAGTTTTTATTTTGTGAAAAAAAATAGAAACTGAGTAGATGTGCCTACTTTGTAATCTTTGAGATGTAATAGTTATTTCCTAATTCTCTAAAACTCTAAACCTGAAAAGATCCTCAATGTGAATTATTCATTTAATTCTAGAATATGTATTGTACTAATGTCGGGTCCTTATATCTAAACTTATTTACCATTTCTTAAGCTATCCTAGGTCCCAAAAGATTCCTTTCTCTAACTTCATCCCAGTACATTGGATTTCTACACTTCTTTTTATAGAGGGCTGCATAAGGATTCATATGAATACTTCAGTGAAAGCTATTATTGTATGAAAAATCAACTAGATGAAGGTTTTGATCCCAAACACCTTTAAAATTCATAGAATAAGATCACAATATATCGTCTTGGATTTGAAACATTCTATCAGGATAACCATATATCTAAGGATTATATGTAGTGATGAAAATCAATGTCATATCATGATCTTGCTAAATACTTCTCCAAAACTTCAACATAAACTTCATAGCCCAATCAAATACAACTGAATGTGGTTCTCTATACAACCTTACCACTTACTTAAAGTGTATCCTAGAAAGATGATACAGAGATAAATATTATCAGATAGTGATGAAGTGTGATGACTTTGTAAGGCGATCGACTATAACCCATATAGCATTATTCCCTTTAGATGTTTTGGGGAGTCCAACAACAAAATCCATGGTGATGTTTTTTCGTTTCCATTCTTGTATGTCTAATGGTTGTACCATCCCCATAGAATTTTGTCTCTTAGTCTTAACTCGTTAGCATTCCAAGCATAGAGATACAAAATCTATGATATCTCTATTCATGTCATCCCATCATAAATACTCTTTCATATCTCTATACATCTTTGTACTTCTAGGATAAATAGATAATAAATAACTATAATATTCCACTAAAAGCACTTTCTTCAAATATGGTATGGAAAAAACACATACATAGTTCCTGAACCTTATCATTCCATAATGCATTGTCCACCTTGTTTTCTTTCCCGAGGTGGTAATGTATTGAGTAGTCCAAGTCTTTAATCAACTCAAACCATATTATCTGGAACATCTTCAGCTTATTATGGGTGAATATATGCTTTAAAATGTTATGATCGGCATATATATCACACTTTTATCCATAAAGATAATGCCTCCATATCTTTAGTGTGAAAATTACCACAACTAATTTCAAATCGTGAGTTTTATAATTTTTCTCATGAACCTTAAAATATCATGAGGTATAAGTTATAACCATGTCATTCTTCCTGATAATTCATCCTAATCCCTTCTTGGATGCATCATTATAGATTACTAACTCTTCTAAAATTAAAGGTAATGTAATAATAGGTGAACTGAGTAGTCTTCTCTTCAATTCCATGAAATTTCCCTCACATTCATCTACTAAGAGGAACTTTGATCCCTTTTGAGACAACTTAGTGATTAGACTAGATAGTCATGAAAAATTATCTATAAACTATCAATAATATCCAACTAAACTAAGAAATCTATGGATCGTAGTTACCGTGGTTAGTCTGGACCAATTTTTAATAGCCTCCATCTTTGAGGGATCTACCTATATACCCTATTATGATATTATATAGCCCAAAAACGAAAAATTTTATAGCCAAAGTTCACACTTTGTAAAAAAAATATAGTTTCTTCTTCCTTAGGGTCTTTTGTAAAATTATCAAGTGATCTTCATGCTCTTCCTTATTCTTTGAATAAATGATAATATCATCTATAAATACTGCCACAAAATGATTAGGGTAATATTTAAAGACTATTCATTAAATCCACAAAGATAGTGGGGGAAATTGTAATACTGAATGGCATCATTATATACTCATAGTGTCCATACCTAATACAAAATATTTTCTTGGTTATATCCTCCTTCTTGGGCCTCAATTGATGATATATAGAATGAAATTCAATATTGAAAAATTATTGATCTTCACATAGTTGATCAAACAAGTCATCAATATAGAGAAGATGATACTTTTTCTTGATTGTGATCTTGTTCAGCTCCCGATAATTACTGCAGGGTCGCATCGATCCATATTTCTTTTTTACAAAAAAATATAGGTTCACCCTAAGGTGACACACTTGTCTGAATGAATATTTTATCAAGGTTCTCTTGGAGTTTATTAAAGTCATTCAACTCAATTAGGTCTATTCTATAGGAATTATTTGAAATAGTTGTGGCTCTAGGTATGAGTTCTACTAAGAACTCAACTTCACATTTTGGTGAAAGACTAAGAAACTCTTCCAAAAAATCAACAAACTCTAGTATAATAGGCATATCATTGATGTTGATTTTCTCCCCAACCATCTAAGATAAAAACCCATTTTGAATATGAATAAAAACCCATATAATGGATTTTATTTCCTTCATAAGTTCATACTTATCATTGCATTGATAGATAATCATAGTTTGGTTTGGAATATTAAACATGGATACCCTTCCTAAGTAATTGATATGGTCTTTATATATTGAAATCAAATACATGACTATGATAATATTTAATTCAACTAGAGATATAATAATAATATTTAAAAGAAGCACAATATCATAAACTTCAACTAGAGAATAATAGTAGACTTGTAATGTGATCATTGTACTATTATGGGTTTTCACTGCTAATTCAGCATCTAATAATTGAGGTGGAATTGTGATACCCTTAGAAATTTCTTCATATATAAAATAATGGATAGATCCATATTCAAATAATACATTATCAATTATATAGAGGATGGTAAGTGTACCTTTCACCATTTTTTTATCTCACCCCTCATCTTAAATAGTAATCGCATCAAATTTCCATTTGTCTCTCAGCTTAAGAGGTCACTGACATCGATCATAATCATTAACCTTTATATTTGGTCACTCATTATCATAACTCACAAAATATTTTAATTTGAAACATTGGATTGTGGGTGGTGCATTCTTTAAGGATTTCTCTCTATTCACATATTTAGCTAACTTCTTCCCATCACATTGGAAATCAATTTATCAATGACCTTTCTTACTAAACTTAAAACATGTACCAGTCCCCTTAATAAAATTTCCATCATTTTTCCTTCCACACTTTGAATATGAAGAAAATATCATCTTTTTTACTCCATGGTTTTTAGAGTTTTTAATGAATTTCATCTTTCTTTTCTTATGAAAACCATGTGATTGATGGGTAACCCCAATCTCTATTTCTACCTTAATAGCACAAAAAATGATTTCATCATATCTATTTGAGTCTCTTATGTCCAACATCCTTTATAGACTTGGTTTTAATCCATTAAATAATTTATCAATCTTACTTTTAGGTTGGATAATAATACCATAAGTGTACCTCACAAGTCTTGTAAAATTTACCTTGTATATAACAATGGATTCAACATCCTTCTATTTTAACTAATGGAATTCATTCTCTATTTTGATGTGAAGAATATAAGGAAATTACTTATTGAAAAATAAGTTCTTAAAACCATACCATTCCATGGAGTCACTTTTATCTTATTGAATTGTATTCTTGATAAGAGGCCACCATTGATCTGATTCACCTTCCAAACGATAGACAACCAAAATGGATTTTTGATGCTCTAAACACTAAAGAATGAAAAAAAATAAATGGTATTGATCCATTTATTATTAACTTGTGGATAAGTAAAACCGCTAAAATAAGGTGTATGTTTCCTTGTCAATAAATCAATAGAACATCGTTCCCTCCTTTTCTTGTTTGTAAGTTCATCATTATTTATAGGTTGAGAAAGTTGTGTGAGCATAGAAAAAAGATTTTGTGTTTCAGCTCCCATGAGATTTTGTTGCTCAAGAGTACAATCATTGCATTTTACTTCATAATTAACATTAATATGATTCTTTTTATTTATATTTATTTACTAAAACCAAAAACATAGTGTAATAAATAATAATCATAGTGGTTAACCACATAACCATGAAAAATAACTTATAAGATGTATAAATCATGACACTTTCTCTTAAATATATGACACCTTAGGCTTAAACTAGGTCATTCATGGTTATTATTCAAATCCTTAATGATGGTTTGTAAATAAAATGTGAATTAACCAAATCATATCCCATGGGAGTATTAAACTAGGTTTGTATTAATGCCCATTATCATGTACCAGGTAACGCTCGAGTCAAGCCTAAAATGCCTTTTTAGATTTGTTACCCCTAGGTACATCTATTCCAGAACCATGTCCACTTGTAATATCCATACAATGGTGTATTTCTAGGTAAACCACATAATCTATTCTTTACCAAAACTTTAGGATGTTATCCTTTATTTAGGCTTATCCTAAGGGTTCTTAATAAATTTTTCTCACCCTAGTTTCTAAAGGTTTAACTAAACCCTTCTCTAATACCAACTATAGAGACCCAAACATTTAATACATTGATATCACATCTCAATATATTAGTATTCATTACATAACAAAATGATTCATGCCAAAATCATTTAGGTCTAGTGCCTTTGGAAAATGGATACAAAAAAATGGTTTAAAAGTGAGATACGTCATCTCCCACTAAGTTTTTGATAATCAACACACTTCTTAGACATATCATGATAATAACTTTCTTCATAACTTGGGGGAAAGGAACCATAAGAAAGGGTGATCTCGAATGCTCGATAAGGGTAAATAAGGGAGATACTAATATAACATGAGCATAAGGTTATGATAGAATGAGAATAACATTTTAAAAACATACCCTGCATATCATAGATCATAAACATGATTCATGGCATAAATCTTGGTAGTTATAAGACATGAATCATAACAAAATCAGAGAACATTATCCATGATAAGATAACATTGGAATAAGATATATATTTTTGGCATACACATAATCATAGAAAATAATTTTCTTAATAGTCATGGATAATGGCCAAAACTGTAATAGTGGAATGGGATCACTCCCCAAACCATCGTAATAGTTAAGATTTACTCCCAAGACTATCATAGTGGAAAAAGTCCCTTACTAAACTGGGTTAACTCCCCATTCCAGTCTTGTTAATCTCATGAGATATCAATATTTACCCAATGCATTAGAGATAGATATAGGTCCCACCCATCACATAATTAAAATCATACATACATGTGCCACAAGATCATAAAACAGTCACCATATCAGAACCCATGAAAAGCATTGAGTTTCATAAAAATTTAATCATGGAATAACCTATGGAAAATAATTAGGTTTCATAATAATTTCATAATAGCATAACCTATGGAAAAATAAGGGGGTTTTATAATCATTTTATCATGGTATAACCCATGTAAGAAAAATGGGTTTCATGTCATCATAAATATAAATAATTCAGGGTAAGAATAAGAATGGTATCCTTGGATCATATCCCTAGTAAAAAATAAGTAACATCAAAGGATTTCATCTTAGATGGAAAATGATTTTAAAGGATCACTCAGGAAATTTATTGGGTAAAATAGCCTTTCTACTTTGATAAAAACTTTTTAAAACACAAAACATTCTTAAAATCCTTTTATTTGAAAATAACCTTGGAAACCTATAAAGGAAGATTTAAATATAATTTAAAATGTTTCTTGAGAAAAATTTCCTTTCCACTTTGAAAACACTTTTTAAAATATAAAACATTTTTAAAATACTTTTCTTTGAAAATAACCTTGTAAACTTGTAAAGTAATATTTTAAAATCATTTAAAACATTTCTTGAGTAAAATATATTTTCCCATTTAAAAAAATACTTTTTAAAACATAAAACATTTTGAAAATAATTTTATTTGAAAATAATCTTATAAAATAATAAAGTAATCTTTAAAAAATTGAGTGGTTATGATGGAAGAAAATTTTTTTCATGTCATAAATGTTAAAACAAATATTTCTTTCAAAAAATTTGTAAAAACTCAAAAGTACCTCATTTAGAAAAAAAACAATATTTTTATTTTAAAATATTTTGTAAAAGGTAAAATATGGGTAAAAATGTCTTTAGTCAATCATTGTATATTAGTAAAACATTTCTTGAAAAAAAAATTAGAAAACGTGGATAAGGAAGAAAAATTATTTTTGACCAGAGATAGAGATAAAGTCAATTTTCTTTAAAAACATTCTTTTGGAATCTTGAGTACATAAAGAGAGTAAAATGAAAGGAAAACATGTATTTTAATGAAATTACCAGCGGATAAGAAAATTAATGTGTTTATTGATATATATATATATATCATAATATTTCATCATCAAAATCATAATCATAAATAATCATGATAAACAATGAGATTGTAACATCAAACCCTTACCACTTTGGTAACTTTTAAATCGTAAGACCCAACAAAGAATAATATAAAATTAAACTTTAAATATCATGAATATAATTTGATTAAATATATAACATGTCATTATGTCATTATATACATCTCATAAAAGAAGATAAGTGTATAACATAACATATGTCTCAAAGAAGGAATATTGAGACAAAAAACCATTATTTCTTTGGTATCTTTTGAACCGTACACCCCGTGAAAGAGATATCCTAAAATTGATATGTAAATCCCAAAATCAATCATGATAATAAATATAAAATACATTCATGGTCATTATATACACCACATATAAGAAACAAGTGGTGAATATGGCATGTATCTCATAGATATAAAAGTGAGATGAAAAATCTCTTTAAGTTTCAAATTCCTTCGTACATATTAAAAACTCCTATATAATAACTATAAGTTTATTATAAATATATTACAGAAATATAATCATATATATCATAACATATATGATTTAATTATGACCTTTTATTACCCATTTATCGACAATTCCATGTTAAAATCATGTTTCAGATAATAACTACTTTGTTTTTCGTGTATCGTTTGGCTTGGTATTTTTGGTTATTATATTTTGATCATAGTTCCATAATCTACATAATTTTAACCATGATATAAATATAATTTATATTAATTATATATTTATTTATAGTAATCAATTAAATTTATAGATGGAAAATGAATTACACCATTCATAGAGACGGTGGGCCATAGGTACGCATGAAGGTTGTATCCATTTTCTCGATAAATGAAAGTAAAGAAAGGTAAATAATATATTACCTTTAAATAATTATTATTATTTCATAAATATCACATATTTTTATTAAATATATACTTATCACTTTCCATGTATATCATAACTGAAGAAAAAATCACATCATTTCGCGAGGCTGTAGTCTGCCGTACACACAAGCGACGTTATCGCATTCCCACATAATAAAAAGTAAGAAGTTATATGTGATATTATAATTCCAGAAGTATAATTATTTAATAAATATCATATAAATATATTAAGTTCATCATTATATCTACTTATTAAATATGGTTATAGAAAATAAATAACATCAATTTGCAAGGCGGTAGTCCGCCATACACACGATCGATGGTTTTGTTTTCCATTTGATGGAATAGGAGATTAATGTAGGTTATTAAATTAATATAATAGAATATCAGTATATGATATTATTTTTATTATATAAACATATTAGGAGAATATTTTAAGGATTTGGAAGGATAAATATAACAAAAACACAAGTTTTATGATTTTACCTCTTCTTTGGAAAATCTTTAGGTCTATACCAAAAGCCTTACTGTGAGAGTTTTATAATAAAAATAAGGACTATAGGATGTGATTAGGTAATTAAGGAATTTATTTTTGTATATATTTTATGAACCAAAGGTTTTTAAAAGTGTGAAGAGGGGATAAGAGTGGGTGGACTTTTATAAGTGGGGGACAGGACACACATGCAATTTTTGAAAAGAATAAAGTGTACACACATTTTTAACATGACAAAAGGCTCAAAATGGATCATTATTGAACCTTATAGGTTATAAGGTCTCAATAGTCCCATATAATGGTATTTTTACAAGTTTATAGGTCATTCTACCCATTATATTTTTAGTTTAACCACTGTTAAATTTGTTTTAACCTTACCCATGGTAATTAATTTTAACTATTTTTACTATTAATTATTGTAAAAAATTAAGTTTACCTCATTAGATATTAATAATTATTATAATTAAAAATATTAATCAATTTTATTAAATTATATTCATATAAGTATTAAATTTTCATTTAAAATTAAACTCGGAGATGTAATTAAAAAGTAGTTTTCCAAAGATAAACTTTTCAAAAGTTTAAAAAGTTTTTATATAAAAATTCAATATAAAATTGATTAAAATGAACTAAATTGGATTAATAAAATATATAATTGAAATAATTTTTCTTTTAAAACTATATTAAAACAATTTGGAAGTTTTTAAATGGTTTAAATGAAAAGACAATCCTTAATAAAAACCAGTATTTTTCACTATTCACTGAAAATTTTATCTTTTCAGAAAATTATCAAAAATTAACATTAAAAAAACTGTGAAATAATGATTTTAAAAATAAAGTTTATTTTTCAATTAATTTTTATAAAAGTGTAAAAAATTACTTTTATTATTTTTTATAAAATGTAATAAAAACATTTTTTTGGGAAAATAGTATTTTCAAAACATATAAAGACTTTACTAAAAATTAAGTACTTGTTTATCAATTTTTGTATTTGTATAAAACCATTGTAATTAATATTTAAAAAAATATTCCTATTAATACCTCCAATTTTATTGTCTATATCATAATGGTATTTTATAAATAATAATAATAATATATCGTAGTTTATTAAAAACTTAGTGTTGCATATAACGCAAGCTGTTGAAAAAATTAAATTTATTTGGAAAAAATATATTTCATAAAATCTACGGGTGTTACATGGAATCAATGAATTGTTTATGTAAACAATAATAGTTTTAAATATCTCTACTAAGATGGTTATTTAGACTTCTTTGAGTTAAAACTAGTGGACAGATGTCATGTTTGTTTGTAGTGAAAATTTATTAAACCATCATTTGGTGGAAAAGGTGAAAGGGCTACAGAGATTCTAGAATTGGTGCATACTGATGTTTGTAGAACTTTTATAATGGAATATAGAGATGATTATTCTTACTTAATTACTTTTACTAATGACTTGAATAGATATGTTTATGCCTATTTAATGAGGTATAAGTCCAAATCCTTTAAGAAATTCAAAGAGTTTAAGAATAAAGTAGATAATAAACTTGGTAAAAAGATAAATAATATTTTATTTTATTGAGGTGATGAATATATTAACCAAGAGTTTATCATATTTATACAAGAATATGATATTTTATCTCAACTCACCCCACCTTATACACCACAGTTGAATGGTTTCAGTGAAACGAGGAACCATACCTTGCTTGACATGGTGAGGTCGATGATGAGTAATGAAACTATTTCATTATCCTTTTGGGGATATAAATTATAGAGTATAATATACACTCTAAACCAGGTGTTTACTAAGTTAGAAAATGGCATTCCATATGAATTAATTTATGGAAGGAAATTTTTATTATCTAAATTATGTATATAGGGATGTGAGGTGTCTATTAAGGATTCTTCGGTAAAAAAAACTATAACCCTATGGAATTAAGTATATATTTATAGAAAACCCCAAGTAAAGGAGGGAATATTACCTATACAAACCTTCTGAAAAAGGAATCATGGTTTACCAGTATCCAACATTTCTATAGAGGGAGCATATACTCAAAAAGGATAATGGGAGTGAGATTGAATTTGGTGAAGTTGATGCTCAAGATACAAAAGATTTGGGGTAGGAACATATGAATTGAGTAAAATACAAGTATTATATAGGATCACCAAGTAGGTTAGAGAACTAGAAATATATGGTTTTCTAGTCACTGAGGATGGTGACTTGTTATTGGTTGACAATAATGATCCTATTTCCTAAAAGGGGTAGTAAAAAAGATTAGAAGCTGCAATATAGAATGAATCCATGAATTCTGAAATGGATTCCAAGTATCATAACCAAGTATGGGTTCTGTTTGGTCTTCTAGTTTATATAAATATCATTGGGTTTAAATGGGTATTCAAGATAAAACTGGATATGGAAGATAAAGTGAATACATATAAATCAAGGCTAGTGGCTAAAGGGTTTAAATAGAATCAAGGAATTGACTTCAATAAAACCTTTTCTCTAGTTTCCATGTTTAAATACAACAGAATTATACTTTTCATAACAAATTTTCATGTCCCACCTGGGGTTTTGTTTTCACTTTGTGATCCAGTTCATTTTTGGGACTCGTTTTTTCTATCAGGAACCAGGTGTGACGAGTCTGAATGTTTTAGGTATTATTTCCATCTATATTTGGTTTAGAATTTTTCCCTTGGGTCCCCTTTGAGTTTTAGAGAAAATGAGAAAAATTGGGCTAAACAGCATGAAGCGTACGGTTGGCACACGGTTAGTAGAAACTGCGTGCCCCTATCCAGGTAACTACGTGGTAGGTTGGGGTTTTTAGAAAGAAGCTATTGCATGGAATCTTCATGGTAAGTCAGACCATGCGGACTAAACATGTGGTAGGTACCTCTTAGGTAGAGAGGTTTTCATGGTCACAACATGGTTTGACAAACCGTGCGGGCTAACCATGCACTTGTCTAGGTCATTAAAAATTTTAAAATCCCCTTTTTGACTTCTTGGTATTTATCCCCAAATCCCTCCTTGCTCAACCCATTCGGCCTCCCCAACCCTAGGTGACTCCCTCTCCTTGTCTTGGCTTCCTTGGGCTCCCTCATTTTTGTGGATTAGGTGTGGATTTATCAAAGAAATATCAAGTAAGTGATTTCTCCTTTGGTTTCTTCCCTTTTTCTAGGGTTTTCTTCCCTCTTCCTTAGGTTATCAATTTCCAGTGGGGTGTTTGAACTAGGGAGGGTTCTATCTTGTGTTATTGAGTGAGATCTTGATTATTTGTGTTCAATATTTCCTTTATAGGGTCTTGTGGTGGTGAGGTTATGGTTTTGCATCATTTTTTATAAGTTTCTAAGCTTGAGGTATGTGGTTCTATGCCCTAACATTTCTAGAAAATTTTAAAATTCTTGTTTTTGTAATTAAATATGTTCTATGATTCAATTTTTGGGTGTGAAATACATTTTGGGAGTGTATTAGCATGTATATATGATGAAAGTGAAGTTTCTAAAGGAAAATAGTTATTTTTTGTGTATGTTCCATTGTAATGTTTCTTAAAAGGGGTTTTATGCATTGTGTGGAAGGTGTGAAATGGTATTTCAAAGGGATTTAAAGGTACAAATGATTTTTCTAAATTAAATGAGTTTTGTTGCATGTTGGCTTCCTTGTAGTTCACTTTTTATATGAATTGTGGGTTTTATAAATGAAGGGAAGCATATTTTAAAGTGAAATTGGTTTGTGTGTGGATTTTAAGGGGGATTGTCCCGTGAAATTTTTAAATTGATTGTATGAATTTCTTTTGATAATTTCATAGGCGTTTTATGAATTTTCCAAGTGGTGTAAAAATGTATTTTGAAATGGTTTGTTGTGTGTAAAATGGGTAAGTGGTTTGGTTTATGGAAAATGATGATTTCTAGGTGTATTTATAATTCTTGTCATCTATATGAGAAAGCGGTGGTATGTGTAACTTTTTAACATGGAATTGAGAAAAAATGGAGTCCCAGGTATCTAGGTGGGTAGAATAGAAATATTTCACTATTTATACGGAAGTGGCTTGTCCTGGTTTCACTTAGTTGGATTGATAATTACAACCCTAACTAAACTATGATGATGATTGATCACCACTATAATTTTGGATGTTTATCCTCTCTAATGGCTTGTGCATAAGGATTCTGACGGTTTTGGTTACTATATCACATTTCACTAAGGTATGAGGTTATAATATCTCACTCGAGATAGATTTACCCTAGGGATTTACTCATGGTGCTCTCTTATGACATGAGACTTATGTGATGTGGTGCATCCATTGGAATATGGTGGACCTTGGGTGTATTTAATTTTAAAGAAAGTTTATTTTAGTAAAATATTCCTTTTGAAATGTTAAAAGTGTATTTCTAAAGATGGGTCCTTGAGAATGGTTTTTCCGAAAAATGATTTTCCTAGAAATGTTTCAAAGGATTTTTTATAAATGTACATGTTAATTTTTATTTTAATGTTGTGGAATGGAATATTTTTTTTGGGTGGCATCCTACTGAGATTTAGATCACACCCTTCATACACCTTTGGGTGTATGTAGACTTTTTTTGTATGAAATAGGTAAAGGAAAGGTGTGTCGTGATGGTGGTTCGAGTTTTTGGTGTTCCATCTCGTGCAGGTGTCGTTGGTGGTGGTGG